>OW028610.1:0-2500000 GCA_932294325.1 Allophyes oxyacanthae
ATAGTTCGCGGCATGGTCGGCAGTGACAGGTCCTGGGACGCGATGGTCTCCTTCTGCGAAGAAGTAATGTCGCAGAAGGAGGCTGCGGAGAGGGTGAGAGAGGTTACGACCGATCTCCCGATCCGCAGCAGGCGCACGGGGCGCCGAAGACGGGCGGATAATGCCCTCTTCAGGCCCCCGTAAACGTGGTCCATGAGCGGCGGATCTGGGAAATCCGCCGCTCCATCACTAAATGGACCCGAGGTGGCGGCGCGTAGTGTCCCACGCGCGCCCCTCAGAAGGGAGTAAGGGGTGTCGAGGGGGGATGACATCCTCCCCCCTCGACGAGATGGGGTCCGCAACAATGCGGACCGGCACTGCCGGGTCGCGGAAGAATGTACACGCACCCGCGATCCCGGCACAAATGTGCACAGGGGGACACCGCAGGTTTTTTAGTCGGTAAGAGTCCGACAGACCCCTCCGCTTTTCCCCAGGGCGGAGGACATCCATGAGGATTTTTCCTGCGAGAAAAAAAAAAAAAAAAAAAAAAAAAAGGTCAATATAAGATAAAGAAATGTATACTACTTTAAGACTAGCTGTTAATATAGATAGAAATACTGTAAAATACAAAATAACATAGAGTAAGAACAATTAATGTAAAGGTAAAATAATTAACATTATAAATTTAAGTTAGAACTAGTTTATCCTTGTTGTAAAATTAAATAAAGGTATAAAAGGTCTCTGATCATGTTAGAGGTACCATCTTGCAAAGCAATGCCCTGTGATGGCGGGTGTTTGCACTAAAAAAAAAAAAAAAAAAAAAACCTGAGCTAACCTAACCTGAGCTAACCTAACCTGAGCTAACCTAACCTGAGCTAACCTAACCTGAGCAGTACATAGCACATGAGTGACACATGATGCATATAGTTCCCACAAAAAATTTAAAATACAAAAAAATCCTTAATTGCCTTAGAATAACTCTCTAGGCAGAAACTCTGAAACTTTATTAACACAGAATTTTTCCGCCCACTGGATTGAAGAGATTTTCGGACAATTATATTATTTAATTCCAAAATCTTTTTCTATTAAAAGTGCCATATGTGCCTATTGGTATCTGGCACACCTGCAATGACAGTAACTCGTTAATTTTCAGTAAAACATTGAATATTACACCCAAAATTGCCGAAAATCACCAAAAATAACAGTTTTTGGTCGTTTTTGCAAAAAATTGTTTAATATTGCCCCCTTTTTATTTTAGTATTCGTTAGCTCTCGTTAATACCTTTAATTTGACACCTGGTTTGCAAGGATAGCGAGCCGCAAATGTCAAAAAATATCCCGCCCACCCTCCCAGTCTCTCCCAGGCATATCAAATAATATGTTTGACCTTCAGCTTGGTTTTTTACTTATTTTCATACTTTTGAAGCGGGATTTATTCTAGTAGTTTAGGATTTTATTGATATTGATTGTGTCGTTATGTTGGATAATCATGTTATTATTGTAATAATTACAATGTAGGTACCTATACTTAGATTATTGATTGGTTGTTTTGCAAAGCGTTGAAAATCTATACTTATAATAAAATTGTAACGAAGCGAAAAATGTACATTGAATATATCTTGAAAAAACAAAAAGGCACGTGCTCTATATTCGACACTGATGCCAAAAATATAGTTTTTAGAATTTTTGTCTGTTTGTCTGTTTGTCTGTTTGTCTGTTTGTCTGTATCTCTGTCCGAGCTTCACGGCCAAACCACCGAACAGATCGTCATGAAATTTAAAAGTAAAATCCGTTAATGGCCTGGTCAACATATAGGGTACAAATTATTACGCTATTGTCAAAGGGGGGTGAGCAATAAACCAATATGTCTGTGTACAATTATTAGTCGCTACCTATATGACGAATCCATTTGAAATATTGTATTTAATTGTAGATTGTAGTTAATAGATCCGATTAACATTTTATATACAATAGAAATCATTTCGCATTTTTTTAAACGTACTTTTTCATTTATTCTTTAGCCTTATGTATTTTAATTCGTCTGTTTATACCTAGATGGCATTAGTAGTAATTTATAGGCGAGTTTTTAATTTCCAATATTTTTAAAAGCGATTTTTTTATTGATACGGCATCCAAACTCCTGTAGGCCGAGTTCTATATAATAATTTAATTTGTAACGTTCAAATATCTTCTATACTTATACTTATAATAAAATCGTAACGAGGCGTAAACTGTACATTGAATATTTTTCCAAAAAAATGATTGCTGCGTGTAGGTACTAGGAATGATACTGAAGCCAAATCAAATGTTTTTAGAATTTTTGTCTGTTTGTCTGTATGTCCGTTTGTCTGTTTATATGTCCGAGCTTCACGCCTATACTACTGGACAGATTTAGTTGAAATTTTGCAGTAATATCTGTCAAAGGGCTGGTCAACATATAGGCTATAAATTATCACGCTATTATCTAAGGGGGGTGAGCTAAAGTGCATTATGCCTGTGTACTATTATGAGCAACCACTTCATTATTAAGAGCCGAATCTTAATGAAATATTGTCTTATTATAATTCATAGGTCCGGTCAAAATATGTAATATAAATCATTACCCTATTCGTCTAGGGGGCTAAGCAAAATTAATCTTCGTTTTAGTTTCACAGTTCCTGTGTTCATTTTAACTCCTCACTTGATTCCGTTCTTAAATTAGTAATTTGGTATATTTAGTAATGCCCAGTTTTTTTTTTTTTTTACTGATAAACGTTCTTTCTTTGGCATCTTATTTTAAGGTACGTATTTCACTGACTGCTATGTTCCAAAAGGTGAAGCGTGATGAAAGCATACGACATAATACCTTACCCACGAGATAATTACTTTTTTAAATGCGCTACCAGATATTTCGACGTAACTTTGATTTCATTATTATTTTATTACATTTTTCTGAAACTAGATGGCGTTAATAGACTTTTTACCCAAGACCGAGTTTTTGTATTTCCAGTAAATATTGAGATAAGATCATTATTAAGACTTTATTAGGATTGGGTAGAATTTTTTTTTATCCATAGAAGTTATCGGGATCCTGTAGGATGGGCTTTTCGGAATCTAATAGGTAATTATGAATTTCAAAGCCTTATTGGCAGTACTATAATGACGTGTGCTTGCTGTTTACTGCTACCATTGCAAATTGATAAGGGCTAACATCGTTTGCATTCTGGAGAACAGCAAATTAGGTTCATAGAACATTCTTTTTACAACATAGCCTTTTGCCTGATACACGGCAGCTGAAAATTCATTGACTTGAGGATGACTAGAATGATCTGTCGGCTACCAATTTCTCACTGAAAATAATAAAATAATTATTACCTTATATTTCTTTAAATTTGTCGTCAGTCTCCCTAGATAGCGTTGGGATCGAAATATTTGTTCTTTTAATTGGGTTTATGTGTTTACGAAAATGTAAAGTTTATAATTTGGATGTTTTCTCCAAGTATTTTAAATAGCTACTATTGTTAGATTCAAGACGATAAAATCATTACGAGGGGCAGTAACGGTCACCGAATTTTCACCGACTACGTCGTTGTCGTTGTTAGTCGTTAGTAGAGTGTAGGCAAAATAAAGGTATCGCTAGATCACCTGCTTTGTATTTATGGGATGCAAGTCTGAGAGCCAACAAAAAAAAAAGAAGTTACCCCACCTCGGGAAAACAGCGAAAAATATTTCAATGAAACTTTACGGTAATTGTATAGATAATAGTCTAACATAACAACTTTTATGCAACAGTAATTGACTAGATCCTTAGATACAGCTTGATCGTTCTATTGTAAGCAGTCCCGTACAAAGCAGAGGTCACGATTGATTAGTTATACAAAATATTGTTGTATTGGACCTACTTTGATGCGACTTTCACTGTAGTATAATTTATTAGGGATCGAGGACTTATAGTAAACATATTTCATCGCACTATCACTCATAGGAGTCGAGCAATGTAACATATTTTGTGTATAATGTATGATGGTTATGAAATGTAAGAATTTAACAATTTCGATAGGACTTTCACAGTAGCGCTACTAAGGGGTCGACTTTTTAACATAAATATGTATCATCACGCTACACTACGCTCACAGGAACTGAACAGTGTAACATTTTTTTTTTGTACACACGGATACTACCAAGCTATACATTTCCAGTAAAAGCTGACCACGTATTGTATAGGCTTCCCTTACAATAAGAGGTCAGCTTATTATACTGAAAATTTATGGCTCAATATGTATCCGTGGGTACTAAGGTCGATAGTTAAGAAATTTGTGATTTAAACGTGTTTAACATTTAACATTTTCGGTAAAAAACCATCACGGAAAATTACTATACATATGAAGAAAACTAGGTATTTTTTCAACATTAGAAATGTTTATTTCGATACCCATCGTAACTAGCTAAGTGAAACGGTAAATAGTAGAATAGAAGCCGACAAATATCAGGTTCAAATCCGGTCCCCACGATGTAACTGTTTTTTTTTAATACTAATTGATACAATTTTATATTATTAGAAACATGTATTTTCAAAACATAATTCGAGCACCCTTACACCACGCGAACGAAGTCGCGGGCACAGCTAGTTGTTTATAAGATGAAACTCGGGATGAATGCTAAGCGTTTAAATAAAACAATATTACAAATCATCTTTTATTACCAACTTCTACTACTACACTACCAGGTACTACTTGTTTTACTATGTTTACGGCAATTATTTTTAAAACATTTCTTCTTTCTTCACAATAAGTTGTGTGATAAACGCTAAACAGTCCAAAATACGCTAAAACTTTATAAAAACAGCAAATTCTCTACCTTTCCTATTGTTACTCACAACGAAAATCTACAGCGAAATCCTAAGTCTAGTCTGTGGACAGATGACAGGTTTTTTCTTTTTTTGCATACTATCTATCTATCTCTAACGTATAATCTCTAATATATAAAGCTCGATTACCACTGACTCACTGACTCATTGACATAATTGTTCTCCCAGATGGAGCCGTGGGGGGTACAAGTCATACATAAAGTCATAAACCTTGAGGTCCAGTGAGTCCGGGAAAAATCCGAAATGACCTGATAGTGGAAAGCTGACCGGAACTGCCCTACGGATCTCGAAAATTACAAGTCGCACACCCATACTGCTGGAACTAAAAATGTCGAGGACCCTGGGTCGATTGACGAGCCGGTGAAAAAAAGATGGCTTCCATACAAAAAAAGATGGCGGCCATACAAAATGGAAACGCTCACCGTTCCGAAACCGTTGGAGATAGCGGGGGGGTGCTCGACCAAATGTCATAGAGGACGACGGGGGCTTTCCGGTGGGGGTCATAAAAATCCAAGATGGCGGATTCAAAATGGCGGCCAAAAAAAAAAATGGTCCGAGCCGGCTGAAAATTGGCGTCCGGGGGTTTTCGGGGGCAACTATTCATAATTCGGGATCAAATTTTTCTTTCCGCCATTTTTAAAGATGGCCGCCATACAAGTGTTCATTTTGGATTTTCACCCAATTGTTCTCCCAGAAGCAGCTGCCGGGGGTAAAAGTGATGTATGGGAGTCGTATAGAGGGGGGTCCTGTGAGTTCAGGAAAAGTCCGAAATGACCTGAAAGTGGAACGCTGACCGGAACTGCGCTACGGATCTCGAAAATTACAAGTCGCAGATGCACGGTGCCCGAACTAAATATGTCGAGGACCATGGGTCGATGGACGAGCCGGTGAAAAAGAGATGGCTTCCATACAAAAAAAATGGCGCCATACAAAATTGAAACGCTCACCGTTCCGAAACCGTTGGAGATAGCGAGGGGGTGCTCGAACCATTTTCATAGAGGATGGAGGGGGCTTTCCGGTGGTCGTCATAAAAATCCAAGATGGCGAATCCAAAATGGCGGCCGAAAAATAAGTTGCTCCGAGCCGGCTGAAAATTGGCGTCCGGGGGTTTTCGGGGACACCGATTCCTAATCCGGGGTCGACTTTTTTTTCCGCCATTTTTCAATATGGCCGCCATACAAACGCATCTTTTGGAGCAATTGTTCTCCCGGAAGGAGCCGCGGGGGGTAAAAGTGATGTATGGGAGTCGTATAGAAGGAGGTCCAGGGAGTTCAGCAAAAAACCGAAATGACCTGAAAGTGGAACTCTGACCGGAACTGCCCTACGGATCTCGAAAACAGCAAGTCGCACACTCATACTGCCGGAACTAAAAATGTCGAGGACCCTGAGTCGATTGACGAGCCGGTGAAAAAAAGATGACTTCCATACAAAAAAAACATGGCCGCCATACAAGTGTTCATTTTGAATTATCACCCAATTGTTCTTCCAGAAGGAGCCGTCGGGGGTAAAATTCATGTATGACGGTCGTATAGAGGGGGGTCCAGTGAGTTTAGGAAAAGTCCGAAAAGACCTGAAAGTGGAACGCTGACCGGAACTGCCCCACGGATCTCGAAAACAGGAAGTCGTGCTCGACTGAAAATTGGCGGCTGGTGGTTTTCGGGGGCACCGATTCATAATCTGGGATCTACTTTTTTTCTCCGCTATTTTTCAATATGGCCGCCATACACACGCTTCTTTTGGAGCGATTGTTCTCCCAGAAGGAGCCGTGGGGGGTAAAAGTGATGATTCGGAGTCGTATAGAAGGGGGTCCAGTGATTTCAGGAAAAATCCGATAAGACCTTAAAGTGGAACCTTGACCAGAACTGCCCTACGGATCTCAAAAACGGCAAAGCGCAGACCCATAGTGCCCGAACTAAAAATGTCGAGTACCCTGGGACGATTGACGAGCCGGTGAAAAAAGATGGCTTCCATACAAAAAAACATGGCTGCCATACAAGTGTTCATTTTGGATTTTCACTCAATTGGTCTCCCAAAAGGAGCCGTCAGGGGTAAAAGTTATGTATGAGAGTCGTATAGAAGGCGGTCCTATGAGTCCAGGAAAAGTCGGAAATGGCTTGAAAGTGGAACGCTGACCGGAACTGCCCTACGGATCTCGAAAATGAGAAGTCGCACACCCATACTGCCCGAACTAAAAATGTGTAGGACCTTGGGTCGATTGACGAGCTGGTAAAAAAAGATGGCTTTCATACAAAAAACATGGCTGCCATACAAACGCCTCTTAACACGCTTTTATTAGCTTCACCTGTAACTATGTAAGAAAATCTTGGAAGTTAAATTTGATCCACTTCGCGGTTTCCGATTGAGGTGAGATTTTGCACACACGTTTAGTTAGGATGACAATGCATAGTTAGATAACTGACGTCATTCTAAATCCAATATGGCGGACTACTTATGTATTATGCACTACCATGATATGGGTATCAAATGAAAGGGTTTGCTGAGAAGAGTACGAAACTAAAATAACGTCACACTTAATTCAATATGGCGGACGCCCCAAGATGGTAGACAAAATTTTCTTATCTACCAACCTGATATGGGTATCAAATGAAAGGGTCTGCTGGGAACAAAACGAAAAATAAAGTCAAAGTGAAAGTGAAAGTCGAATTCAAAGTCAAAGTCAAAGTCAAAGTCAAAGTCAAAGTCAAAGTCAAAGTCAAAGTCAAAGTCAAAGTCAAAGTTTTTTATTACAACAGCCTTTGCAGGCACTTTCAAAAGCGTGTTTTTATTTTTTTTAAGTTAATTTAAGAGCTCCACCAAAACCGCCACCCGCGGGCCGCTTGCGGCCCGCGCACTGCGCGACCTCCACTTTTTCAAAACCCTCACCGTTCCGAAACCGTTAGAGATAGAGGGGGGGGTGCTCGACCAAATATCATAGAGAACGAGGGGGGCTTTCCAGTGGTAGTGATAAAAATCCAAGATGGCGGATTGAAAATGGTGGCCGAAAAATAATATGGTCCGATCTGGCTGAAAATTGGTGTCCGGGGGTTTTAGGGGGCACCAATTCATAAACCGGAATCGACTTCCTTTTCCGCCATTTTTTAATATGGCCATTCAAACGCTTCTTTTGGAGCAATTGTTCTCGGAGAAGGAGCCGCGGGGGGTAAAAGTCATGAATGACAGTCACATAGGAGGTCCAGTGTGAAATGAACTGAAAGGGGAACCCTGACTGGAACAGCCATATGGATCTCGAAAACGGCAAGTCGCACACCCATACCACCGGAACTAAAAATGACAAGGACCCTGGGCCGTTTGACGATCCGGTGAAAAAACATTGCTAACATGCAAAAAAAAATCCCATACAAAATTGAAACGCTCACCGTTCCGAAACCGTTAGAGATAGAGGGGGGTTACAAGTCCAGTTAGTTCAGAAAAAGTCCGAAATGACCTGAAAGTGGAACGCTGATCGGAACTGCCCTACGGATCTCGAAAACGACAAGTCGCAGACCTGTAGTGCCCGAACTAAAAATGTCGAGGAACCTGGGACGATTGATGAGTGTATGAAAAAGTGGAACCGTGACCAAAACAGCCATAGGGATCTCGACGGTGAAAAGTCGCACACCCACACTGCCGGAACTAAAAATGTCAAGGACCCTGGGCCGTTTGACGAGCCGGTGAAAAATAGATGGCTTCCATACAAAAAAACATGGCTGCCATACAAAATCAAAAATCATATATTTTTTACGTCATGTTACAAACCCCACCCAAAAAGCCCACGCGGGCCGCTCGCGGCCCGCGCACCGCGCGACCTCTAGTCTCTAATATATAAAGCTCGATTACCACTGACTCACTGACTCATTGACATAATTGTTCTCCCAGATGGAGCCGTGGGGGGTACAAGTCATACATAAAGTCATAAACCTTGAGGTCCAGTGAGTCCGGGAAAAATCCGAAATGACCTGATAGTGGAACGCTGACCGGAACTGCCCTACGGATCTCGAAAATTACAAGTCGCACACCCATACTGCTGGAACTAAAAATGTCGAGGACCCTGGGTCGATTGACGAGCCGGTGAAAAAAAGATGGCTTCCATACAAAAAAAGATGGCGGCCATACAAAATGGAAACGCTCACCGTTCCGAAACCGTTGGAGATAGCGGGGGGGTGCTCGACCAAATGTCATAGAGGACGACGGGGGCTTTCCGGTGGGGGTCATAAAAATCCAAGATGGCGGATTCAAAATGGCGGCCAAAAAAAAAAATGGTCCGAGCCGGCTGAAAATTGGCGTCCGGGGGTTTTCGGGGGCAACTATTCATAATTCGGGATCAAATTTTTCTTTCCGCCATTTTTAAAGATGGCCGCCATACAAGTGTTCATTTTGGATTTTCACCCAATTGTTCTCCCAGAAGCAGCTGCCGGGGGTAAAAGTGATGTATGGGAGTCGTATAGAGGGGGGTCCTGTGAGTTCAGGAAAAGTCCGAAATGACCTGAAAGTGGAACGCTGACCGGAACTGCGCTACGGATCTCGAAAATTACAAGTCGCAGATGCACGGTGCCCGAACTAAATATGTCGAGGACCATGGGTCGATGGACGAGCCGGTGAAAAAGAGATGGCTTCCATACAAAAAAAATGGCGCCATACAAAATTGAAACGCTCACCGTTCCGAAACCGTTGGAGATAGCGAGGGGGTGCTCGAACCATTTTCATAGAGGATGGAGGGGGCTTTCCGGTGGTCGTCATAAAAATCCAAGATGGCGAATCCAAAATGGCGGCCGAAAAATAAGTTGCTCCGAGCCGGCTGAAAATTGGCGTCCGGGGGTTTTCGGGGACACCGATTCCTAATCCGGGGTCGACTTTTTTTTCCGCCATTTTTCAATATGGCCGCCATACAAACGCATCTTTTGGAGCAATTGTTCTCCCGGAAGGAGCCGCGGGGGGTAAAAGTGATGTATGGGAGTCGTATAGAAGGAGGTCCAGGGAGTTCAGCAAAAAACCGAAATGACCTGAAAGTGGAACTCTGACCGGAACTGCCCTACGGATCTCGAAAACAGCAAGTCGCACACTCATACTGCCGGAACTAAAAATGTCGAGGACCCTGAGTCGATTGACGAGCCGGTGAAAAAAAGATGACTTCCATACAAAAAAAACATGGCCGCCATACAAGTGTTCATTTTGAATTATCACCCAATTGTTCTTCCAGAAGGAGCCGTCGGGGGTAAAATTCATGTATGACGGTCGTATAGAGGGGGGTCCAGTGAGTTTAGGAAAAGTCCGAAAAGACCTGAAAGTGGAACGCTGACCGGAACTGCCCCACGGATCTCGAAAACAGGAAGTCGTGCTCGACTGAAAATTGGCGGCTGGTGGTTTTCGGGGGCACCGATTCATAATCTGGGATCTACTTTTTTTCTCCGCTATTTTTCAATATGGCCGCCATACACACGCTTCTTTTGGAGCGATTGTTCTCCCAGAAGGAGCCGTGGGGGGTAAAAGTGATGATTCGGAGTCGTATAGAAGGGGGTCCAGTGATTTCAGGAAAAATCCGATAAGACCTTAAAGTGGAACCTTGACCAGAACTGCCCTACGGATCTCAAAAACGGCAAAGCGCAGACCCATAGTGCCCGAACTAAAAATGTCGAGTACCCTGGGACGATTGACGAGCCGGTGAAAAAAGATGGCTTCCATACAAAAAAACATGGCTGCCATACAAGTGTTCATTTTGGATTTTCACTCAATTGGTCTCCCAAAAGGAGCCGTCAGGGGTAAAAGTTATGTATGAGAGTCGTATAGAAGGCGGTCCTATGAGTCCAGGAAAAGTCGGAAATGGCTTGAAAGTGGAACGCTGACCGGAACTGCCCTACGGATCTCGAAAATGAGAAGTCGCACACCCATACTGCCCGAACTAAAAATGTGTAGGACCTTGGGTCGATTGACGAGCTGGTAAAAAAAGATGGCTTTCATACAAAAAACATGGCTGCCATACAAACGCCTCTTAACACGCTTTTATTAGCTTCACCTGTAACTATGTAAGAAAATCTTGGAAGTTAAATTTGATCCACTTCGCGGTTTCCGATTGAGGTGAGATTTTGCACACACGTTTAGTTAGGATGACAATGCATAGTTAGATAACTGACGTCATTCTAAATCCAATATGGCGGACTACTTATGTATTATGCACTACCATGATATGGGTATCAAATGAAAGGGTTTGCTGAGAAGAGTACGAAACTAAAATAACGTCACACTTAATTCAATATGGCGGACGCCCCAAGATGGTAGACAAAATTTTCTTATCTACCAACCTGATATGGGTATCAAATGAAAGGGTCTGCTGGGAACAAAACGAAAAATAAAGTCAAAGTGAAAGTGAAAGTCGAATTCAAAGTCAAAGTCAAAGTCAAAGTCAAAGTCAAAGTCAAAGTCAAAGTCAAAGTCAAAGTCAAAGTTTTTTATTACAACAGCCTTTGCAGGCACTTTCAAAAGCGTGTTTTTATTTTTTTTAAGTTAATTTAAGAGCTCCACCAAAACCGCCACCCGCGGGCCGCTTGCGGCCCGCGCACTGCGCGACCTCCACTTTTTCAAAACCCTCACCGTTCCGAAACCGTTAGAGATAGAGGGGGGGGTGCTCGACCAAATATCATAGAGAACGAGGGGGGCTTTCCAGTGGTAGTGATAAAAATCCAAGATGGCGGATTGAAAATGGTGGCCGAAAAATAATATGGTCCGATCTGGCTGAAAATTGGTGTCCGGGGGTTTTAGGGGGCACCAATTCATAAACCGGAATCGACTTCCTTTTCCGCCATTTTTTAATATGGCCATTCAAACGCTTCTTTTGGAGCAATTGTTCTCGGAGAAGGAGCCGCGGGGGGTAAAAGTCATGAATGACAGTCACATAGGAGGTCCAGTGTGAAATGAACTGAAAGGGGAACCCTGACTGGAACAGCCATATGGATCTCGAAAACGGCAAGTCGCACACCCATACCACCGGAACTAAAAATGACAAGGACCCTGGGCCGTTTGACGATCCGGTGAAAAAACATTGCTAACATGCAAAAAAAAATCCCATACAAAATTGAAACGCTCACCGTTCCGAAACCGTTAGAGATAGAGGGGGGTTACAAGTCCAGTTAGTTCAGAAAAAGTCCGAAATGACCTGAAAGTGGAACGCTGATCGGAACTGCCCTACGGATCTCGAAAACGACAAGTCGCAGACCTGTAGTGCCCGAACTAAAAATGTCGAGGAACCTGGGACGATTGATGAGTGTATGAAAAAGTGGAACCGTGACCAAAACAGCCATAGGGATCTCGACGGTGAAAAGTCGCACACCCACACTGCCGGAACTAAAAATGTCAAGGACCCTGGGCCGTTTGACGAGCCGGTGAAAAATAGATGGCTTCCATACAAAAAAACATGGCTGCCATACAAAATCAAAAATCATATATTTTTTACGTCATGTTACAAACCCCACCCAAAAAGCCCACGCGGGCCGCTCGCGGCCCGCGCACCGCGCGACCTCTAGTTTTTAATATATTATTGCCGAAAACGTTTTTTTATCACAAAAAATCTACACAGAATATTAAATACACATCGTTGTACCCAAACTGACACCTACGGTACTTATTTAGGGTTGCGAGCGAAGAAGAATTTTAGTTCCTTCAAAATCCTTTTCATGATTTTATTGACAGACTGTAGGGCCGCTTTTTATTCACCTATTGGCAACACTGATTTGCAATCCAATGGCAACATTACATAGTTAAATCTAGTATTTGCTAAAAGCAATATTGCTCTTCCTAAGTCTATGGCTCTTAGAGTATTTGCCAGTATTTGCTCTTAGTTGCACGACGACACGGTTGGCGCAGTGGCTGAGCGATTAGCGTTCTGCGCTACGTGCCGCGGGTTCGATCCCCGCACGGAACAAATATTTGTATGATCTACAGATAGTTGTTTCGGGTTTGGTTGTATGTGCATGTGACATGTATGTTTGTAAACTGTACCCTCGATACAGGAGAAATCCTAGTGAGGGGAGCAACGTTTTAAAAAAAGAAATAAAGAAAGTTTATATCCACCATAGAGATAATATATAGTACCTATACTATTTCTATGATATCCACCGATATCCACAGACTACTTAGAGATACTACGTATTTATATCTGAGAATAGCGTAGACGGAGAAACAGGTGTCGAGGCGCACGGTGAGCGGGCGCGGCGCGTTCATCATGTGCTGCGGCGCTACAGCCGGCGCCGCACACTACCCATACAACACTGACCTCGTGAAGTGCGGTCCGGGAGCCAGCCCCGTGGTGAGAATCCAAGAGCAAATACTATCACTTTTGGCGTGATTCGGACCGCAGGGTTAGCGCACTTTCGTTTCGGACCAACGATTATCCCTGCGGTCCGAATCACGCCAAAAGTGATAATATCGCTCAAAGTCCCGGTCCGAATTGGCGTGAGCGCGCTAACGACAGACAGTTCGACGTCATTACCTGCGCCATATTGGACTTACAGAGCCTTTGCTACTGCGTGAAATCACTGTGAGCCAAATGTCAAATTGACATTTGCACCATTTGACATTTTGTGGAATTGTGATTTATATGGAGAAAATTCGAGAAAATTGCAGTCCCAGTAAGAGTTGAAGGACACAGATGATGGACGGGAGACAGTTTGCGCTTTATTTGATGCCACAAGAGATTAAACGAGCGAATTCGGGTGAATGGCTTCTGTGGTGTGCGTGTGGTTCTATGTGTGTGTGTTGTGTTGTATACAAGAAAGCGGTCTGATCTTAGGTCCGATTCAATATCGCGCTAACAGCACCGTGAGCGCACTTTCGTTTCGGACCAACGATTTTAAGTCGTAAGCACCGTGAGCACGAAATCGCAATTCGGACCGCAGGGTATAAGTCGTAAGCACTGTGAGCACGAAATCGCAATTCGGACCGCAGGGTATGTTGAGAACAGTTTTTACTTTTTGGTTATGTTTTTGTTGACAAAATATACATTATCTTAAAAAATGTATAATTATATTCTATCCAATATGTAAAATAACATTTGCAACTGATTTAAATAATCACTATCCACAAGCGTTGAAAAGTGTGTAGTTTTAATATCACTATCACTACACAGCCTTAATTTTTTCCAAAGACATTAAATTTAATCTCTTTGATTTTTTCAGTAGGTAGTCGCAATTTACTTGCTTTAGCGGTGAAGGAAAATCATCGTGAGGAAACCTGCACACCTGAGAGGGCCTCATAAACGTTTTCGATGGTGTGTATACTCCGCCAACCCTTCTTCCTCGATTCTCTACCTTCCGCTTATGTTATTATAATATCCAAAATTTAAAGTCGATGTTTTTGTCTTCGAAGTTCACTCAGTGCCGTTTTTGTGGAAATAAATAAACTACTATAAAAAGTACCTACCATAGGTAGCTATGGAACATGTACCTAAGGTAATTAAATACCTATTTGAATGCAATGAAGTTTCAAGATTGCCACTAACAATTATTCTAAGATGAAAATTATAAAAGGACTTTGCAGTGCTCTGAACATGCAATAATCTTCAGCTTACAGTTTAGTTTTTAAGGTATGTAAGTAATACTACTGATGAAAATGTTGTTTTATATTGTATTTCGCACTACTAATTCCCAAGAAACCTCAAAAGCAAGGAGCCATTCGATACTTTGCAAGGCTTACACGGTGACATGGATCCAATACAGAGGCTCAATACACAACTCATCTATAATGGTATTGGATTAACTGGGGATTTTATGGCTGCATGGATTTGATCATGGAACCTACAATCATGAATTGTACTGGTGCTTAGGACCATTAGCATTGTACATATGAAATAGAAGCTACAATTATTAGGTCTACTAATTTATGGGATGGAGACTTAAATAATTGGGGTATTTCCTTGTCAATATTTATTTTTCCTTATTAGAGGCTTCTTTTAACTTTTTTGAATCGTGACTAGTCACTAGCCAGCTATAGAGGACTGTTGAGTAATGTGATTGTTGTGTTTTAATATTAAAGTCGGCATGGCGGAAGCGGAGGGAGACATCGTGCCTCGCACCAGTCCTGAGACAGCGGAGCAAACTATGGACACTGAAGCGAGAGACGCCCTGTCGTCCGCACAGCGCGCGCGCATCGAGCGTAACCGGCTGAAAGCGCGCGCGCTCCGGGACGCGCGCCTCGTGCAGCGACCACACACGTAAGCATCGCGCCGCCGCCGCCGACGCGCCGCCCGGTCACCACTGACGCTCAGCTAACTCTCATGGCGCAGGGACGGCGTCGGCACGCCCAGCGCCGCGCCGGCCGACAGCGGGGGCGGCTTCCTGCTGGAGGACGACGCGCCGGCGCCGCGCCTGCGCGCCCCGCCCGCGCCTATCCTCGACCCGGCCGAACGCCCACGCTGCCTGGGCTGCGACCGGCTGTTCCCGCAGTCCTACCTGTTTGACGCCTTCGGGCACCACGTGTGCGACGAGTGCAGGTCGGTACAGGGGCGAGGGGTCGACGCTGCGCGCTCTGCCTCGCTCCGTGCTCACGGTCCGTTCGCTGCAGGGACGACGACGGCGCGCACGCGCTTCTCACGCGGACCGAGGCCAAGAGCGCGTACCTCCTGAAGGACTGCGACCTGGACCTGAGGCCACCGCCGCTGCGGTACGTGCGGCGCCGCAACCCGCACGGTTCGCGGCTGGGCGACATGCGGCTGTACCTGCGCGCGCAGGTGGAGGCGCGCGCGCTGCAGGTGTGGGGCTCGCAGGACGCGCTGGAGGAGGAGCGCGTGCGGCGCGGCGTGGCGCGCGCGCGCACGAAGCACTCGCAGACGGCGCGGCGGCTGCGCGCGCTGCGCATGGACGTGCGCTCGAGCCTGTTCGACCGCACGCGCGCGCAGCATGAGCACGAGTTCGGCGCAGAGCAGTACGACGCGACGGCCGACCAATACTCCCGCGCATGCACTTGTGGCCACGTCGAGACCTACGAGAAGATGTAGCGCCAAACTCCGCCGGTTCTGTTAATTCATTGTAAATATCCATTACCTTCGCTGGCTCCGTTGTGGAAACTGGATCTTACTGAATCTCCGAATAATGTAGCTAATAGTCCAGAACTTAGTCGATTTTTTTTTATTTGATTCCTAAGTGTTGTTTCAATCTTATATCATACTAACTATTCCCGCGACACCGTCTGCGTGGACTTCGGTAGCTAGTGAAAATTAACTATAAAACACATGTAAATTGTTACATTTTACTAATCTCAGGTACTCTAAACACGGGTTACACAGCCCTACCATAAATGACCGCCAGACTATGTGGTTAAATACAGGGAAATTAAAATAGCCATTCCTTATGTTGAAAATCTACTAAGACATAGCGTGATGTTTTATATCACAATGTTAAACCCATCTCATAATTTGTTCAATTCTCACATTATCATTAAAATCCGTCAAAAAAACCAATAAAATGTTGCACTTCTCAGCTCCTATGAGCATTAGCGTAATGATCATGTTAACTTATGTCCATAAGTGAGAATGACGGAAAAAGAGGCCCTTATGTTATTACATACTTTTTAATATAGAAAAGATATTGCAGTTTTATCAATCATCTACTGTGTATATCATTATACATGTTTCAATAATACCTACCTAGTGTTTGAAATTAAACATAAAAGTAAACCCTGACAAATTATACTTGAACCTTAGCCATATTGCGAATTGTTTTATTTATTTCATATCCATATAAATTGTTAAATACGATTAAATGTACTGTGGAGTAGTTGGTTATGAAGTATATGATCGCAAGTAATTAACTATTATTCAGAAATGTGTCAAAGTATAAAGCAAAGTATAGATATCTAACTCACCGCTAAGTCCAATGATTAGTTTTTCTTGCTTTAATTACTATTCTAAGGTTGTTCTTTCACTGTTCAATATGTGATGATAATCCATGACACCACAACATAATACCTATTGTAATTAAGTAATGCACCAACGTTTTGGATTGGTCACCCCCAAAAATGCTCATGAATAAAAAATATAACAATCTGTTCAATTTATAATAATATAAAGACAACACGTAGATTGAATACCTATAAGATTGAATTGCACAAAAAAAGTGTGAAATCAAATTATAGGAATAAGTATGCGTGTGCGCGTGTATTGACGTCACTCAGTCCGCGTGTTGATATGCAATTGCCAGTCGCTAGCAGCCAGCCAATAGGTGGATGGTAAACTTGCGTCAATCTGGTCAAATGACTTTCAACAATGGACGACTCACAACAAAATTACTTCCAGAAAAAACATGCAAGTTTATGTGCTCATTCCATTTAGTTAATAAAAAAACAAAAGCATCAAACGTAATGAAATAAACAAATGCCGTTTCATTAAGAAGTTATTTTTACAAATCTTATAAGTTAAATAAATGTTAAATCTACAGCAAAGTCAAAATATGTTATGTTAGATGGCTTTCAAGTCTTCTGGTAGGTCATTCTTGGGATGCTTGTTTTCAAAATGTTGTTTGTAGGTCTTAGGGTCGGGCATCTGGGCCTGAAACCAATACATTGTTTCAACATTCTTTGGTGTATAATAATTAATTATAAAACTTAAATGTTCAGTAGCAGATGTCTTAAAAAGTAAGACATTGGTATTATGCATGAAATATATGCATCAAAAAATAATAAAGAAATATAATTATGATCACTAATGAGATTCCAGACAAAGATTCATGTCTGCCCGTAACTGCCATAGTCGCTGGAGTGCAGTATGTTGCTACTAGATAAGTATGCTGGAGGATGCTACTGCCCTTGCTCTAAATATAAACTCGTTCTTTTACAACACTCCCAGTTGGTGGCTGGATTATTTTCTAGGAACCTTATGCATTAAGTAAATCGAAGTGCAGCTTGGGCATGATGTCCAAGGACAATATATTGGTGTCAATTATGTTGCGCACTGACAGGACTAAACTAAGGGCACTTGTCTTTTTCTGTTTTTATAGAAAATGAAAGTGACAGATGCGTTTAGTCAAGTTTAGTACTATCAAAATGTGCAACAGCATCAACACCAGTGCCCAGTCTATTTTTTGACATATGATTTTGACCCTTTAAGAACCAAATTGCGATAGTGAGTGAAAGCGCAGACAGCTTGCTTTACCTTGCACACCACACATACGTGGACAAGGGCTTTCTGTGCAGCTTTCTTCTGGTCGGTGGCACTGTGTCCTTGCTGTTTCTTAAGCTTGGACTGTTTTTCTGCAGCCTTTGCTTGTGATTGAAGTTTTTGCTGTCCACGTGCCATCCTTCAATCCTGATTACATTACCACAGAGTTAGTTAACCTAGATGAAATGGAGATTATAATAACATTGATGTCTTTTATTAAGAACCAGCTGTGCTCCCGACTCTGGCAGCGTCGGCGTCGAAAGGTGAGATTTAAAATTTAAAATACCTGTCCTTCCTAAGGTTGAACGCACACCTGTCCGGATCGACCGCGCCGAACGATCCGAACGAAACGAATTTTCGAATTCTTTATAAGAAATCCTATGAAACCTCGCACACCTATCCGCGCCGAATCCGACGAATAGCCGGAAGAATTCGGTAGGCATCCAAATCCCGGACGAATTCGGATGACGTCATCAGATTCGATGCGGACGATTCGGACAGGGTTGCCAGTGGGCTCGAGTCAAAAGTTATCTGGATCAGTGTTGCCAGATGTATTAAGATGATCTGAAGAAGGAACTGCTTAAATCTAAGTTTTTAAACTGTCATGGCCACTAACATTAACATTAGTTATGAACGGGGTATTTAACATGCTAAAATCTGAATGATATTCGAATCTGTATAGGCTTAAGAACCTTTTAAAAAATATATAACATAAGCAGTCTATGTATTTTATTCTGCTTCTTTTAAAAACCATATTTAATTAATAAATCTGTGATTTCCGAAAACAAATTATGAAACTAAACGTAATGAACGTGCGATATGCGTTATGGAAATGCACGCAACGAAACGTCATTACTTTCGGCGCGGTCGATTCGGTCGGCGCGGACGATTCTTTCGGCGCGGACAGGTGTGCGAGGCTATCAGAAACTTCGGTTCGTTCGCCTCGTTCGGCGCGGTCGATTCGGACAGATGTGCGTCCACCTTTAAGATGCACTATTTCCATGTCAAAGGACATTGCCAGGATTTAGTCCAAATGCCGCCCAGAATCAACTGAAACATCCTTGAGTAGATCTCAATGTGTTGGGGGAATCATTTTTAACTATGTTAGTACCTAACCAAATTTTAATACACATAGTTTAATTTCTGGGCCACATTTGAACCAAATTCCATAGTAAGATTGACAATATCCTTTTTACAAGATCAGCGGGTCTACCGCGTTACTTAAATGGTAATGAACATCGACCAGTGTCGATGTACATAGTGCTCATAGTTTAGTCTTTCACGATTGTATTGAAGTTTATTACCAGTGTAATAAACTTCAATACAATCGTGAAAGACTAAACTATGAGCTACCTTGTAAAAAAATTACAGATCATGAAGATAGGAGTCCCAACTTCATGATTGATAATTTTTTTACCAGTTAGCTCGAAGTTTAGTCTCTCTTATCGTATTGAAGTTTATTACCAGTGTCAATGTTCATTACCATTTTAGTTACGTGGTAGACCCACAGATAAGCAAGTAAGTATGTAAATGTTTATTTTCTCATCATCACATTACAGAGCATAACATTGAAATACAAATATATATAACAGTAAATAACATTGAAATAAAGACTGGTGTCTGTGATAGGTAGAACCTGTGTTACAGATCACCAGGCTACCCTCTGAAGAGACTAATTGCACCTACTGAGATTCTTGATGTTTCAATTATCATTAATTATAAATATAAATTTAAGAAAAAAAAAAAAAAAAAAAGTAAGAGCAAAAATGACAAAACAAAGAAGCTTAATAGTTAAATATAAAACACATTTAGAATTTTTGAACATAATTGTTAGTGCGAGTGTGTATGAGTGTGAGTAAATAGGTAACATCATTTAGTCATGTAAAGGGTAATGAACAGGCAGAGTTACTTTCGCATTTGTAATTTATGTATGGATTATAAAACATTTTTTGCTCATATTCCTATTGCCCAACCTGTATAAAAACTTCCTGCAAGCGATGGTGCAAGAAGCAAGATCTAAGTACAACTTTATAAATCCACATTTGATCCTCATGTATCCCATTGCTCAAAGCATCTGGCAACATAGTCCAGTGTTCTAAATGTCATGTGTGTTAGGAAACAACCTGTTATTACTCAACGAGTAATAATTTTAACATATAAGACACACTATAGTGTAGGTAATGCACAGGTTACTGAAATTATTTCTATTGATACTGCACATGAAAGTCAAAGCAAATACCCAAATCATAATGTTGGCAGTGATACGTGTACAGATTACTTCTACTGTTGGTTTTTTGAACATAAACCAGTGATAAATAGGTTACTTTGGTTGAGTCGACGTAAAAGGAAAGTGAATAGAGCGAAATGAACACGTCAATCAAATAATAGATACTTGGTTTTTAAATACACGATCGCGCTCTATATATTACTGGGATTTTTGTTCCACAAACTGACAACAAGCTCGACTTGGAATACACAAAATAGTGTCAATGCACAAAACAATACCATATTGATATCAAGATCTTTCTCACCTACTTTCTAAAGATTCCAACACAATGTCCGAGTGTCTTCACCAGAAAGGTATTGTTTGGTTTGTAGCACCAACGTTCAAGTATCACAAACGAATCCTGAAAACAGATAAAATGCCAACAGAGATACTGGATGGATGGACGATTTATTGGATTGGCTGTGGCTGAAAATTTAAATGGTTGATGAGTGAGTGACAGAGTGACTGATAAAATGAAATGAATGAGTCGTATATGCATCCAGTGTTGCCAACTTAGCAACTTTATAGCTAGATCTAGATATTATTTGATAAAACTTGTAGCTAAACTTGGCTATCAAGATTCGTAAAGAATGATAACCGAGTCTCGAAAGAAAAAATAAAAACAAAAGCGAATCTATGGTCATAGATACTATGGTAGGTACAGATCGGCACTGGCCGGGAATTCCCAACGGGCCAACGCCGATCTAGCAGATCGCAGTAAACGTACTGCTGCGCCACAGAGTACTTTTTTATATAGATATAGTGGCTTTTCTCGATGGGCTCAGGTGGAAAGCGATTACTGGCGCCGCCTGTTTGTACAAACGTACAACTTTTCTGCTTCCGCGTTGAATTCGGGTCCTCGAATTTTGCGAAAATTAATGTTTCTATTATTATAAAATATTACTTAAATTATTATTAGAGCAACATTTTAAAACTTGTCTAGCAACTGGGTAAAGCTAGCAGTTGGCAACACTGAGATAAAGTAAAACTCTATTTATGGTTAGGGGTTTTATTCTTGGGATGATAATATCGCGAATCCGACCTGTGTTGATTTTAGTCCGCTTAAGGCTGAACGCACACCTGTCCGAACCGACCGCGCCGAACGAGCCGAACGAAACGAATTTTCGAATTCTTTATATGAAATCCTATGAAACCTCGCACACCTATCCGCGCCGAATCGGACGAATCGCCGGAAGAATTCGGTAGGCATACAAATTCCAGACGAATTCGGATGACGTCATCAGATTCGATGCGGACGATTCGGACAGGGTTGCCAGTGGGCTCGAGTCAAAAGTTATCTGGATCAGTGTTGCCAGATGTATTAAGATGATCTGAAGAAGGAACTGCTTAAATCTAAGTTTTTAAACTGTCATGGCCACTAACATTATCATTAGTTATGAACGGGGTATTTAACATGCTAAAATCTGTATAAAATCTGAATGATATTTTAATCTGTATAGGCTTAAGAACCTTTTAACAAATATATAACTTATGCAGTCTAAGTATTATGTTCTGCTTCTTTTAAAAACCATATTTAATTAATATATCTGTGATTTCAGAAAACAAATTATGAAACTAAACGTAATGAACGAGCGACATGCGTCAAGGAAATGCACGCAACGAAACGTCATTTCTTTCGGCGCGGTCGATTCGGTCGGCGCGGACGATTCTTTCGGCGCGGATAGGTGTGCGAGGCCATAAGAAACTTCGGTTCGTTCGGCTCGTTCGGCGCGGTCGATTCGGACAGGTGTGCGTCCACCTTTAGTCGGATTCGCGATATTCAAAGTCAATGGTTTTTATTTAAACTGGGCCTTTGCAGGCACTTTCAAAACGTCGTGATTCTAGGTGCACGTTTCCAAGTGGGTTGGTCCTGGAGAAGATACCGGCAAGAAACTCCATGGATACTCTTTTCAAAAATCAAGTTAACAATAACATATGGAGCCGCGGGAGCGGCCCCAGCTAAAATTCGACAAGAATGTACACATTATTACAAAAAAGAACAACAAAGATTATATTAAATACCACTACAATTTAAACAGTACAAGTAGTTGCATACTCAAGCCACCCAGTTTTCAAAACAGGGTTATGTGATGTGATCAAAGCGTAGACAGAGAAACCAAAAAGGCATAAACACTTTAGTTTAAGATCAAAGATTCTTGGATGTGATGTGTGCAACTGGTGTGCAATGACCAAAGAAGCATCTGTGTCATAGTACTATACTCTGTATAGTGCCACAAACTTATCTGACCCGGTCAGGGCGTCGCGGTCGCTGCCGTCAGCTGCCGTCGCTTTTACCAATGTCATCTCTTGGTCATCTCCATCCGTCATAGACTTATTATCTAAGGGGGGAGCCCTACTTATTATTTCTATGCAATCCGTAGACAGAGATAGCCTTCTCTGTCTACGTCTCCATCTCCCAGCTCCCTACAAAAAGGACATTTCGATGCTTAGATTATGTAAAGCTAGCTTTACATCTAAGTTTCGATGTCATTTTTGACATTTTTTCAATAGTAATTTCATAGACTAATACTATGTCTATGAGTAATTTAATAGAATTATTTTTTATTTGGGGAATTTTAGGGGTTTATAACTTTAGTTTTGGAGATAAATATTTTTTAGAGTTGGTAACACTGCCTGCCACTGATAAAAAAAGTTGAGTACAAACAGAAAAAGGTACATAACCTCAAAAACTCAGAAAAAAATAGTTTACATCTTTTAAAAAACCAGGGATTAAGGTTTTTAATATAAATACATACCTACATATTAAACAATTATCATATATGCTCAACCATCAATGCAAATAATAATTCCGACTTAATAGTAATGTACGGTCACTGAGCGACTGTGTTTTTTACTTTTCAAAATATCACAAATTGAATGAAATCGTAATCGGTTATCAATGCAGCGTTTATCTCGGGTATGTCATACCTGTTCGTCGCGGATGTTTTCGAGATCACGATCCAAGGGTTCGCACGCAGATGGCGATAAAGATAAAACTCCACTACGACGTCTTTTAGACGATGCTAGTTCTTTTGGAGAAGCTGAGGTGGATGCTGCAGAGCCAGAGCTGCGTTGGGCGACGCAGCCGTACGCGGCGCGGATGCAGCAGAAGGTGCGCGGGTCGGATTCGCGCGTCGAGCCGCGGGACACCACCGTGATGCTCTTCCCGGGCCAGGGTTCGCAGCACGTCGGTATGGGCCGGCGTCTCTGGGACATTCCAGCCGCCAAACAACTTTACGAGCTGGCCTCTAGTGTAGTCGGGTAATAAGCTTATAATTTTACAACAAAGGGCATAAAAGTTTCCATCTATTTTGAAATTATCAAATTATACACTGTGGCACACTACATAGGTGGGACGTGGCGCGCGTGTGTGCCGAGGGGCCTGAAGAGGAGCTGTCGCGGCGCTGCCAGACTGCCGTGCTCGTGACGTCACTGGCAGCGCTGGAGCGCGTCCGCGATGAGCGGCCCGCTGCTGTGGAACGCGTGCGCGCCGTGGCGGGCTTCTCACTCGGTGAGATCGCCGCGCTCGTGTTTGCCGACGCCCTGTCGCTGGAGCGCGCGCTGCGCCTCGTGGAGCTGCGAGCGGCTGCGATGCGTGCGGCCTCTGCTGCGCGGCCGGGCGGCATGCTAACGGTGTGGCTAACGCCCGACGCGCGCCTGAACTTCGCCCTGCTGCGGGCGCGCGAGCACGCGTCCGAGCACGGCGTAGACGCGCCAGTGTGCCAGGTCGCCAACTACCTGTTCCCAGGCTGCAAGGTGGTCGCCGGCGACGAACAGGTGAGGCCGCCCGCGCGGGAGGTTGGGGACTGCGAGTTCGGCCGTCATCACCGACGATCGTTTCCACAGGCGCTGCGGTTCCTGGAGTCGCGAGGCGGCGAGTTCGGCGTGCGGCGCGCGGCGCGCGTGCGCGTGGAAGGCGCGTTCCACACGCCGCTGATGGCGCCGGCGGAGGAGGCGCTGCGCGCGGCGCTGCGCTCGCTGGCCGTGCGCGCGCCGCGCCTGCCGGTGTACTCGTGCGTGGACGCGGCGCCGTACCGCGACGCGGCGAGCGTGCGGCGCCAGCTGGCGCGCCACGTGTCGCGGCCGGTGCGCTGGGAGCAGACGCTGCACGCGCTGTACGCGCGGCCGCGCGGCGAGTCGTTCCCGCTGACGGTGACGCTGGGCCCGGGAGCGGCGCTGCGCTCCACGCTGCGGCAGGTGAACGCACGCGCGTGGGACTCCTCGCTGCAGATCGAAGTGTAGGAAGTGTGATGACATCGAGATCACCACGGCAGCAGTGGGCCTGTGCCAATATCTGAACATCTATTCTAAAATATTATTTTCTTGTCCACCTGTATCATGAAGGACTGAATTTTTCAAATTACTTATTGTATCATAAGCTTTAAAAAATAGTTATGATAATTTTCTTGTATATAGTAGAAGATAGGGAAAAACAATAAACCATGTATTTGTATATTCCAAAACTGGTAAAAATGTATTTCTTCCTAGCTGTCCCACGGTGACGGTTCCACGGTATTCGTCCGTTGAAAAGGGAGGATCCTCTGACCAGGCAAGGCGATATTGCCTGGCGGGCCGAAACGCGACGGTTGGTATACAACGTGTATCAGAAATGCTTGGTCAGGGCATGGATCAGCCAGGGTTGTTGCGAACATCAGCATCAGCATCAGCATCCGCTGATGTTCAGCATCATTTTCAACATCAGCATCAGCATCCGCATTGATCGATGCTGATTATTAATGCTGATGTTCAAGTCGTGACATGACCGCAGAGAGGGCGGGGCTAATAGCACGTGTTGTTTTCGCTTGCGAGTTTTACCAACTACGACTAATTATTACTAAACTACTTAGTTTGATTCTATTTGTGGCTCCCGCTGAAAACCAGCGCTGTCGGGTTGCTCGCAGCGCGTCAGCTTAAGCTGAGCGGAAGCCTTTTTGACACAGCTGCGACGTACAATCCATTTTTTATTTAAGATAAATATTTTTATTTTTGTTTTACATGTTTTTATTCTTTTATTTTCTGTTATGTTATCTTTAAAATCGTTTTTGTGCTGTGTCAAATAATAAATTTTTCTTTTCTTTCTTTCTATTTTTATTAAAAGTCGCAAAATTTATTTGTATTTCAATATCAAGGAAAACTGCAACTTTTAGATATAAATTCATAATGGTCACTGCTTTTTAGCCGACTGCGCCAGTAGGAGGTTTATGTTTTTCGAGTGTATATACCGGTTGGAATTTTCGAAGCGTAAAAGTGCTCTAAATACTGAAGACAGCAAATTTTACTCACAGGAAACATTCCTTTATTTTAAAAAAGAAACAAAACAGCATTTAAATGTTTTTGAAAATACGCTTGCCACACCCGGGAATCGAACCGACCAAAATCTGAAAAAAATAGCATCCTGTACTTTTATGGCACCAATCGATAGGGTCAATCTTATGGATCAAATCTCTCTAGCAAACATGGTAAATTAAATTAAATAAAAATCATGAAATATAAACTTATTTTATTCGAACGAAAAAACGAGTAAATTATCTAATTAGTTGCTCGAAATGAGCTCCATTTTCTTGGATGCACTTTAAGGAATTAATTTTTAGTAACTTTTAGTAGCGTGTTGTGGTGAATATTGAAAATTGTATTGTGAACCTCAGTTTTTAGCTCGATTACAGTTGTATAGGATTTTTGGTAAATTTGATTTTTTACATATCCCCATAAAAATATCTAAAGGGACTAAAGGGAAAAATCGAAGGGGATCTGCTAGGGACATATTTTGATCCTTATGATTGATCCTATCGATTGGTGCCGTAAAAGTATAGGATGCCAATTTTTCGGATTTTAGTCGGTTCGATTACCGGGTGCGGCAAACGTATTTTCAAAAATCATTAAATGCAGTTTTGTTTCTTTTTAAAAATAAAGGAATGTGTCCTTTGAGTAAAATTTGCTGTCTTCAGTATTTAGAGTACATTTCCTTCAGGTACGCTTCGAAAATTCCAGCCTGTATATAAATGTATATTTCTTTGTGACGCTCTGTAGTGGCTGATTTTTGGCGCCATATTAAAATTATGTCATAAAAAAATATTTATCCTCAAAACCTATCGTGTGGGGTATCAAAATAAAGGGTTTTATAAATAGCTTACAAAAATATATATAACTTATATGTTTAAATGTAGGTAATTTGGAATGAAAAATGCTAACTAAAAAGTGTAAAATAAAAAAAGTTGATTAAAAAAATCTAAAAACCCGACTGCTTAAAAAGTGAACTTTAAATAAAAACTGAAAAGAAAAAAACAAGTCCAGTAGAATTCTAATGTGGAACATAGCGACTTTAATAGTCGGGAACCATTAAAAATCGAGACCGGCTCTAATCTTCCCAATAACGGGTCCCGACTGTTAAAGTCGCTATATTCCACATTTGAATTCTACTGGACATTTTTTCTTTTCAGTTATTATTTAAAGTTCAGTTTTAAAAAAATCGGGCTTTTTGATTTTTAAAATTGATTCCTTGCTTTTTTAAGAAAATAATGAAAATCAGCATCAGCATCCGCTGATGTGATAAAAACATGCATCAGCAACAACCCTGGATCAGACCATCAAACTGAACAACTTTCTCTATGGGACGAAAAATTGCGAATTACCGTGACCGTAATTGCGAAAAACAATCGGCTGTCCAATAAAAATCTCCAATAGCTACTTGACCCAAACATATGGGACAGCTGATTAATTTTGAAAGTGTTAGATAATAATGATAATCTTTTTCCTTGCATGATGCAGGCTACGATATGCGGTTGGTCGAATTCGTATTGTACCTATTGGCTCATTGACGATGTTGCTACATATTTATTTTTTGTGGCGATAGTTGTGGCTACATAACTGCCGCCCGTAGACCGGAGGTCGATACTAGTGGTCTTGAGGTTACTTGCCAGGGCCAGTGAATCTGAACTGAGTGCTCTGGAGTTAGTGGGAACTGAGTGCGGAGATCCTGCAGTCTTCAGTGAGTCGATGTAGTGCAGTTCAGCGTAGTGGCTGGCTGCTGCGTCGACCCAGGAGAGCAGGGGCTTTAAAAAGGTCGCTCATGAATCACAATATGATTCATATACAAATGTCAAAATATACACTTAATTGATGACTCTTAATATCATACGCGTAAGGCAATATTCAGCAATCATAGGGCTCTGCTAGTTGAGCAGCCGTGTGCTGATGAGAGCCGATGAGTAGAACCGTTATCCGTTGGGGCCGAGGGTGCTGGCTGGCAGGACGGGACTTGTTGGATGCTGCTCGAAGAGTTGCTGAGAGGACTGAAGGCAATGATGCCAACGAAGGTTGCGAAGATGTTCGTTGTCAAGGATCACACTACTGTGGAGAAACGATGTATGGTGTTCCTCCATTGAAAAGGGAGGATCCTCCGACCAGGCGAGGTGATATTGTCTGGCAAAGAATCAAAGATTACTTTCATACGAAGTTATATTTGCATAGAAAATGTAGGCGAATCGTTATTTGTATTTTTCTGTTTCGGCAAGTGTGATTTTATCGGTTGTTCGGAGGAAATATCCCATTTGGGAAATGAGAGTCAATTGAGCCCCACTTAGCTTTTTGAAAAATTTCAATGTAGGTACCACGGATATCTAGTAGGTACCATCGATGTCTATAGAATGATACGCTCTGTCATACAAAGGGCAGCTAAAAAAATGAGACGTATTTTTTGAAGACGTCAAATTCTAAATTCAACAATGTTTGTCTAATCTTCCAATCTTCCTATATATTTTTATGTGGTTCATGTGTCAAAGTTATGTGTTTAGTTTAATTACTCGATAAAAGATGACGTACCAATTACGTCACATTCTAGATGGCGATGTTAAGATTTTTTCGTGAAACATGACCCGCGTGTGATACGTTGCAATAAAGTTGTCTTTGCTCTGAGTTTTGTGGTTTTATTCCTCCGGGAACTTTTTGGGAAGTGTACAATGTTCGAATTATATTTAAATAGAACAGCGATACATGCACTAATGCAATTGCTACTGTTATTATATATTTTTTATTCAATACACAAATTAATAATAATTATGTTTGTAAACGGCATTTGACTGGTGATCAACCACTCCATTTTTCTGAAAATGGAGTACCTGACACGTCTCACTTTTTGAGTTCACTAAGCATATCTATAGACATCGATGGTAGGTACTAGCGGTGGGTCGTTGACACATTTCTGGTTAACGAAACTAGACCGTCCATTTTCGATCATGAACGAGTCCATCGACTAGTTGAATTCGACGACTAGTTAACGTATTTCATGGGTTCAAATATGAACTCTGTCTCAGTTGACTTAGAGTTCAAATTTATTTAAATCGACGATGCAATTAACGTCGTAGATTGAACAAACATCGTCGATTTAAATAAATATGAACTCTGTCTCAGTTGACTTAGAGTTCAAATTTATTTAAATCGACGATGTTAGTTTCCTTGCGCGATGCAGGATTCGTAATGTGATAGTAGTTATTCTATGTTGCGATAGATGTCGCTACATCAGTTTTAATGTAGACACATCATAGTCTGTTCGTATCGACTGCCCAAGCATCGTCGAGTAAACGAACAGCCAATCAGACGACAGTATTAAAATGATCGCGCCTGGCACATTATTGTATGACGTAGTTTGGTTGACGCGATATAAAACTGTTGCACTTCAACTTCGCCTTCAGTGCCAAAACCGCTCCCACGCAGGCATGTTGTCCGCGTAGCCACGCGACGGCGCTTGCGCCGCTGGCCGTAACATAAATACTGCACGATCATGCTCAGCGCCTCAGTGCGCGGCTGCGCTCCATCTCGGCTGCACGTATGCTCCTATGTAGGTCACTACACCATCGTTGATTTAAATAAATTTGAACTCTAAATCAACTGCAACAGAGTTCATATTTGAGAGCGTGAACGATGGACTAGTTGATTGAATGACAGTGAACCGTCCATGCGTTGATTGTACTTGGACGTTTTATTTAACTAGTCTGTTCATTCAACGCTCATCGCTAGTAGGTACTCGCTGAATGTACCTTTTTCAAAACACTAATAATGGGGTTAATACAAATAAAATAAAAGAAAGGGTAGCCCCCTTAATGCCCTAAAATTTTGCGCCACCTGTATACGCATACATACACCTTCTGTATTTAAACAGGACACCTGCTTTATGCGGTTATTGTACTCATCATTATAATATTATCATCATTAATTTAGCAAAAATTAAATTAAAAAGAAACAACTTTTACTGGAAAAAACCTGAAATCGTGAAATTAAATCATCTGTTCCATACATTTAGTAGAGTAATATTGAATTATTTGTATGGATCAGTAGCTGAGTATTATATTCCTTGATCAGTAGATAGCTTTGCCGGTGTGGCCTTCAATGTCTGTATTTGAATTTTTTTGTATTTAGTGAACATGCCTTCGTGTTCGTAACACATATTGTCTGCAATCACTGTATTAGGTGCACTGATCTACTGGGGGGCTACCGCAAGGGCCTTTTCTAACCGCTGCAGGTGAATAGAAAAGAATGGTGTATTTGCATAATTATATTCCCCATACATTTACTATGCGAATAAATTACCGCCTCTGTGCGCACACTAGATCGTCCGCACAATTAGCCCACCCGTCCGTGCATGCCTACTGCTGTAACGAAAAATATCTAAAAGTATGTAATAAAAATATGCTTACAGATGAAAATATAATTTATTTCTTCAACTTCTTGTAATTTCATGATTAGATTCAATATAATATTGTCAGTGTTAGTTAGACCAACAAGGTCTATCGCAGATTACCGAGTCTTCCTCCACCGGTCTCTCTGACATTGATCAATCAACGTCGGGGAGACGGCGACGGTCGATGTCCAACTCGACGGGCATGAAGGTAGGTACACCGGCGATTCTTGTTTCGACCAGAATTACTCAGCATATACTTTTATCGATTATTTACCATCGGTTATCTGCGTTAGGGCTAAGTAACAACAAGATTTTTATACAGATAAAAATAGGAATCGTTTTGAGACTCGTTCATAATTATGTTACATCACTTAAAAGACCTATGACTAAGACCGCAAGCATAAAGAACTTCACTTAAAAATAATATGTACATCGACATAGAGCGGGTCGCCGCACTACGCAATACAATAGAAGCGATCCATCGGTCGGATGCAGAAAATCCGACGACCGTCGTTTAGAAAAATATTATTTATATATCTCTAAAATATTATATACACACTTCCAAACATTACTCAAGACCACGGAGCCGAGGTCACAGGTTGAGCGGGTTGGGCGTGGGCTGGCCGCCCGCGCCGGCCACCGCGCTGCCCAGCTCGGCCAGCCGCGCGTACTGCCGCAGGTGGCGCGCGTCGCGCGTGGCCGCCAGCAGGCGCGGCATGCGCGTCACGGCCTCCTCGGCCCACGCCTCGGCCAGGCGCAGCTCGTGCGCCGCGGACGGCAGGCGCAGGCGCGCGGCGCGGGAGGCGCGCGACAGCACGGCGGCGGCCGAGTACGCGGCGATGGCGGACGCGGCCAGGCGGTTGAGCACGAACTGCTCGTCCACGATGCGGCGGCCGTGGCGCAGCAGCGCGGCCTCCACGCTGCGCCCGTGCTCGGTGACGCAGCGCGCCAGCTCGGCGCCGAGCGCGCGCAGCTCGGGTGCCAGATGCGGCGCCAGGTCGGGGCCGCGCGGCAGCCCGACGGCGGCGGAGGCGCGGCGGCCCGCCTCGCTGAAGATGAGGCCGAGGTGCGCCGTGGGGTTCTTGAAGGCGCGCTGCAGCTCCTGCAGGTGCGAGCCGGCGAACTGGATGCCTGTACGAGCACGGTTATAGAGTATCCGCTATCCTGACATGTCACATAACAGATCAAATTTTGTTAAACTGACAGCCAAAATATAAATTACTAGTAAATGAACCAAATTCATTTAAAAGTTTGTTATATGTTATAGTTATTACAGTATATGTATTCCTTACACCAACTATTCCCATTCAATCGTATTTATTCATGTTAAATGTGTGTCATTTAAGGAGTTTAGTAAAACGTAAGACTAAAATTACCTACCACTTCAAACAATTTAAATACGTATTATTACTTTTTCATAGATTTGAAATTAATTCACAACTATGTAAAAGTGGTTAAATTGTGATGTTGACTGTACATGTTTAGCCTAACCCTTCTGGGAATACTAACGCCGCGCCGTGATGTTATGTATGAATCATTATATTGTATGTACTTTAATAATCGTTGGTAATTATAATTCCCCGTTCTAGAACACATTTTTCATAATAAAATACAGAAACTGCACATAACTAGGTTCATAAACTACTATAAGCGAACATAGCTAACGGTGTCCCCTCGTGTGGCACAGGCCTCGGCTTAGGGCGTCGCCGATGGGGCACCAAGAGGCTTGCTGTGTCTGTTGTAATATTATTATTAGGGACGTTTCGATCTATCAACTCGGCACGGGCTGACTCGAACGAGGGTCGGGGAGGAGAAAGGTCGAAGAAACTACCAGCACAATATTATACTTACAAACGACATGAACTCTGATGTGCGTAGGAATCGTGAGCGAGCGAAGCGAGTCATCGCGCCCTCTGCCATTTATTTATTTATTGCATTTATTTTAGATTTATTGTGGTCATCCATGCACCAAGAAATAGCAGCATCGCCAGCCTTCGTCGACTCTGCACTACATTATATTGCTACTATTTCAGCTATCGTAACTCGTACTAGACTGGCTCCGCGAATAAGGCAAAAATAGAACTCTGAACGCTAGCGACGATTGGCAAGTAGTACGGGGACACTGACCGGTGAGCGCCACGAACAGGCGCAGGATGTCGTTGGTGCCCTCGAAGATGCGGAAGATGCGCAGGTCGCGCAGCACGCGCTCCAGCCCCGTGGCCTTCATGAAGCCCATGCCGCCCAGGATCTGGATGGCCTCGTCCACCACGCTCCACGCGGAGTCCGACGCGAACACCTGCAACACGCGGACACTGTAGCCGCGACGCGCCACACGCGCCCACACGCGAGCCGGCCGGTACCTTGGAGATGGCGGCCTCGAGGTGGTAGTCCTGCGCGCCGCAGTCCATGTTGCCGCTGACCATGTAGGCCAGCGACTCCGTGGTGTACTGCAGCATGGCCATGCGCGCCAGCTTCTCCTGGATGGTGCCGAAGTCGGCGATGCGCTTGCCGAACTGCACGCGGGTGGCGGCGTGCTCGGCCGCCACGCGGAGCGCCGAGCGCTGCGTGCCGGCCAGCGCGGCCGCCATGCCGAAGCGGCCGTTGTTGAGGATGTTCATGGCCACCTTGAAGCCGTTGCCGGCGCCGCCCAGCACGTTGGCCACGGGCACGCGCACGTCCTCGTAGTACACCTCGGTGGTGTTGGAGCACTTGATGCCCATCTTGTTCTCGGGCGGGCCGGACGACACGCCGCCGAACGCGCGCTCCACGATGAACGCCGTCACCTGTGCGCAACTCACCGCTACAGACGGGAACCGTTTTCGTAATCTTTCTCTCACCCTCGTTTCTACCGAACGGTTGATATAAATTTCGAATAGATAACGTATAATATATGTTTAGCGTTATTTGTAATTCACCGACAATACTTTAAAGGGTGAAAGTACTCATCAATATGAACATCTTTTACTATGGGATCAACACTGAAATCACGTAATAAAAAACAAACTTTTCATACAAAAGATCAAACTGTCTCGATCTAAATATATAAAAAATTTGAATTATTTTATTCGTTATTTCAGTGTTGGTCTCATAGTAAAAGTTGCTCATATTAATGAATACTTTCACATTATCGGTGAATTACAAATAACCCTGTATATTTCTAGAAGGGACAAAATTAAAATAAATGAGGACACGAGTGTGCACTGAGGGTGGGTCACCTTATCGACAGTCTTGCCGTCCTTTTCGATGGGCGTCTGAGCGAACACGGTCATTATCTCGGCGATGCCGCCGTTGCTGATCCAGATCTTGGACCCGTTCAGGATGTAGTGCTGCCCGTCCGGCGACAGCACCGCGCGCGTCCTGCGACACGACACACACGACCATTACTGTATACTACCTCGTTACGTTGAAGCAAAGCTTGCGATTGCGTTTAGATAAGTAGGCATGTGCATGTAAATAATGAATGTAAGCTGGGTACGCACTTGATGGAGCCGGCGTCGGAGCCGGACGAAGGCTCGGTGAGGCAGAAGGCGGCGTACTCCCCGCCCGTCACGCGCGGCAGGTACTTGGCCTTCTGCTCCGGCGTGCCGAACAGCAAGATGCCCTTGAACCCGATGGACTGGTGCGCGCCCAGCGTGATGCCCACGCCCAGGTCGTGCGCTCCCACCACCTGCACACACACACGTCAGTCGCTCCACCGCCTGCACACACACTCGGCAGTCGCTCCACCGCCTGCACACACACTCGGCAGTCGCTCCACCGCCTGCACACACACTCGGCAGTCGCTCCACCGCCTGCACACACACTCGGCAGTCGCTCCACCGCCTGCACACACACTCGGCAGTCGCTCCACCGCCTGCACACACACTCGGCAGTCGCTCCACCGCCTGCACACACACTCGGCAGTCGCTCCACCGCCTGCACACACACTCGGCAGTCGCTCCACCGCCTGCACACACACTCGGCAGTCGCTCCACCGCCTGCACACACACACGTCAGTCGCTCCACCGCCTGCACACACACTCGGCAGTCGCTCCACCGCCTGCACACACACTCGGCAGTCGCTCCACCGCCTGCACACACACTCGGCAGTCGCTCCACCGCCTGCACACACACTCGGCAGTCGCTCCACCGCCTGCACACACACTCGGCAGTCGCTCCACCGCCTGCACACACACTCGGCAGTCGCTCCACCGCCTGCACACACACTCGGCAGTCGCTCCACCGCCTGCACACACACTCGGCAGTCGCTCCACCGCCTGCACACACACTCGGCAGTCGCTCCACCGCCTGCACACACACTCGGCAGTCGCTCCACCGCCTGCACACACACTCGGCAGTCGCTCCACCGCCTGCACACACACTCGGCAGTCGCTCCACCGCCTGCACACACACTCGGCAGTCGCTCCACCGCCTGCACACATACACGGCAGTCAGCCACGGGACGTACCTCCACAAGCCGCGCGTACTGCGTGTTGGACAGGCCGAGGCCGCCCAACTCGGCCGGCACTTGCAGCCCGAACGCGCCCAGCTCCCACAACCCGGCTAACGTGTTCTCCTCGATCTGCGAGTCCGCGTCATTTTTGGCGGGGTCGTTTACCTGCCAACAGAATGACCACTAACTGTGTAGCATCGTCCTTTAAGTTAACAAAGTTCCGCTACCGATTGATTTATTTTTATTATACAACATGTTGTGTTCACTTCAAATGAGTGACAGAAAGAAATACAACAGACGGTACCTCCTGGAAGAACTTCTCGACGGGCGGCACGAGCTCCTGCAACGTCTGCCGCTGATCTTCGGACAGCGGCTCGGGGAAAGGGAACACCTGCGCGGGCTCTAGGCGTCCACGGAACAGGTTGAGCGTGAAGGACGCGCTGTGCCGCGCCGAGCCGCGCGTGTCGGCCGCGGCCTCGCGCGCCTCCGTCGCCAGGCATCTCGCCGCGCTGTGGGGCACACGCGTTACAGACCGATTCCCTTGGCCCCCGTTGGAAGCCACTGCAGCGCAACACGCGGCACAACATGCTGCGGCGAGGCGAGGCGTATAAAACGTTGTACTTTATATCAGACTACACAATTTTTAATGTATTGGCTTGACATAGAGGGGTAAGAATTTAGTTTCTTAGAATATAATTTTATTCAAGACGTATCACACTTCACAGATGAGTCGTACGTGAATGCTAGGCATGGCCCTTTGTCGCATTAACACTTTTACTTTGAGCTCGAGACTGCGCTTGCGACTACTATCGCAAGGGCGGCTTCTAAGTGTTAAGTCCTAGGCTTGATTCTAGGTCTCACAAAGTGATACTGGGTTTTTCAGATAGAAAATTCTGCTTATTTAGGAATCTTTGGCTTGGCCCTGTAGACCACACATGGCACCTATCAAGAAAATGTGGGTGTACAATAGTACCTAACAATACAAATACACTTCGGGCAATACATTGACTTAGTCAACCACCAATTTGGTTACACATTGTACCCTGCTATGGCAGAGTGAATATCACTGGTTATGCTGTACCTAGGTATGTGAGATTGTTTGTTACCTGTAACAGTCTAAACTATTGAACCAATTTCCAAGATGATTACAATATGTTGAAAATTTACAAAAATATAAGTACCTACCTATAACTTTGTATGCTGAGGGCAGGACAGAATAATTTAAAATAATGAAATAAATAGTTAAATTTTCATGTCATAATTTTACTTTATGATATATTTATGTACCTACTGCTCTATAGTTATGGTCCAAAGTTCAGATTGCTTGATAAAAGAGCAGTGTTGTGCTTGTGTACCTTCATAAATAGTCATGGTTCTGCTTATGATTAATAATACTTTACCTCTACTCTAGTTAATTCAAGAAGTGAATATAGGTTACAAACTCTCCAATGCTAGGATTTCACTTTTTAAGCTAGGTAGATAGGTACCTACCTAACACGCCTAGAAGAAGAAGGCATACAATAATAAATTATTAATAGGACATTAAAAATTAATCAAGTACAAGGCATCAATCAGCTTTTTGTACTTGTATGTCTAGGTCTAGAGGACACTACATCGATGGAACAATAAGATAAAATCGTCAAACTGGTAGGTGCAAAGTACATTTTCGATTCTGGCAGTTTTATTGAGTTCTTCTACTATGATTCAAGGTTAAGAATTTATTCAAAAAATATATCAGTAATTTTCAGTAGGTACATTCACTCAAATTGTCATAGGTATTTGGAATAAAACTACAACATAGTGGTTAAATACTCTCTGAATAAAACCAAGTAGGTAGTAGACATATTCACATCTGGTCTACTGTTGGCTGTATTCCGAGATATAACTAGAACGTCTCATTTGTCTTATTGAGGTTGTGGTACAAAGTCCAAGGCGACCGTGGACTATGCTACAACAAGGTTATGGCTATTGTGGGTCAAAGTGTTTTCTGGTTATTTTTGTAGTTACCTGTGCACGGACAACGGTATCTGGGTCGATTTCCCGGATAAGCAACGATTGGCACACGTTATCAACTTAGCACCCTTCATATTGTCTAAAAAAATATTTTGTACAAAATAAATCTTTGGCAGTATATAAGTGTTTAAAAGTCCATGATATGCAATAATTCACAATACAAAACCAGAAATACAAAATAAAACTTTCACAACATTACGTAGGTACTCATCAAAGCAACTTCTACTACAGTCTGACCACAAAGTGCTAACAGTCTGACAGTCTGATACAGTCACAGTCCCACAGACTACCATACCACAGACTAGTTAGTGTACCATACCAAAGAGTTTTTTTTGGTTCTTTTGTCCCTCTTTGGGACAGCTACCAAAGAGTATGTAATCACTACAGAGATGTATTTTTTGTTGTTGTCCTTCATGCACTAATGATTAGGTATATTGATTCAATTTCTTATCTCTTTTGCACTAACTGAAACGTGTGAGTGTGGTGGGGCAATGTATTTTTACGCTAGTACGCGTATAGTAGCTGTAGTTCCAGCGCAGTTCGGAATTTCACCTTATTATTCAGTGGTTAATTTAACATAATGAGTAATGACAGTGAATCTTCATCTACTCCACCTAGTAAAATAACACAAAAGGGAGGATAGACTGCAAAAAAAGCAGGTAACATTTAAAATATATACTACGAGATTATGTATTGAAATTACGAGATTTTTGACAGCCCGGGTACGAGAAAAATAAGTCGCCATCTGGCAACCCTGGTGCAAAATTATACCAACCATCAGAGTATCTCTAATTAGTCTGTGACCATCTCAGTAGTCTGTGATACCAACCAAAAGTCTACGACCAAAACAGAGAGTTGAACTTTGATAAAGTTTTTATTATTTTGTTTTATTATTTATTTTGTACCAAATTACGCAAATCATGTTAGGTATTTTTATGTACATATTTGAAATAAAAAAAGAGCTATTAGTTGGTTTTTCCTTATCGATATTGTACATAACCTATTATCTAGTGGAAGTGGTCAAGGTAAGGAATAGATGTAATGCCCAACGTTCTCTAGCACATATTGTTTTAATATCTTTGTACATTTCGGTCGATTCTCGGTCGACCGTCAAATGACTGGCCACCAATTGAACTGTTATTTTGCAGAAGCCCATATTAATATGCCGTGAAAGGGAATTTCGTCGATTCCTGGAGGAGAACGTGCCGCTACTGAGCGAACACTACTGGCCGACGCCGTGGTGCGTGGAGTCGCGGCTGCAGACGGTCCTCGGCTCAGTATTACGTTCGCGTCTACTGCCGGCAGTCAAATATCGGCGGTACAAAGTGCACACTCTACATATCAACATAAACATGTCATTGAAAAATGTAGACCGCTTATTATCATGGCCACATCCATTAATTTATGGAAGTACCAATGTCACGTATGGAATGAAACAGGCTGTGTTGAGATGACATATATTTAGCTCTTCTTTAAAGTTTTCTATAAATTAACATATTTTATGGAATCTAGATTTTAAAAGCTCAATGGCAGGTCCATTTTAAATAACTTCAAGGATTTACACCTTGAAATCTGGACAATAGATATTTATTGTAATACAAAGAGAGTACCTACTCATACTCCCCACTGTTGGGATGAGTAGTAATTTGGGAGTTGTTTTTGTAAGTTCAACCTGGGATGAGTAATTGATGACTAATTTCTACCACAATGTGATAGGAATTATAACACTGTACATGTTGTACAGTGTTACAATTGATAGCTAGTTTGGTTATCAGATATAGATTTATGACACATGTAGAATGATTAGTGCTTGCGGTATCATATTAGATAAATATTGTATTTTTGTAGAAAGGTAATGCCTGTACCTTCCACTCTGAGCTACAAAGATATGTTATAACAGTCAAAGCTATGCTATGCTTTTTTGAGACTAATTACTTGGTAATTTATACAGGAACATTCTAATTAGTTGTTTAACCCATTAGTTGTATAGACAAACACATCAGCATGATAAGTACATTAATTATGTCACAAGAATAAGTTTCATGTATGCTTGGCTACTCTTTCCAATTTCAATCTGACACCACTCCTCCCACACATCCTGGAGTCAATACCTGAGGTGTCTACTACAAAATATATCAGTAGTAAGTTCTGGTTTGGTCTGCATGCTAGATATAATTAATTAAATTTATATAGAGAAAGGGACACTATTATCTACCATATCAGGCAAATACTTTATTGTCACAATGTTATGCAATAAATAGGTGTGTAAGGAAAAAATATTTTCATAGTAAAATGAAAATAGAAATATCTTTTTACTGTTTCTGAGTGTCACAGAGAACCACTATAATTTTGTCATGTCTGTCCATACATCTGTCACTAAAATCTGTCCTTTAATGTCTGTCACTATTGTACCTACTAACTATTTAAGTTTATGACTGCCTCATAGTCAAAACTTTTGTCACTGATTGTTCTATCTAATAGACATCTTTTCTACCACATGCCACACACCTGAGACTGTTGCGCATAGACTTATCTTATCTTATGGTATCCTGATCCAAATGATCTGATTATTATTTATTTATTTATAAAAACATGGAACTAAAATAACGCAATTTTTATCAACAGAAAGCCAATGACAAGTCTTCACTTATAGAGATTGTATACAATTTAAAATTTAATAATTTATATAATAATTTCTAATTATTTTATATAAGGCAGGCCCTTATATAAAATAATAATCAGATCATTTCATACTGTATTCAAACAAGCATTTAGTTAGAACTTAACTGCAAAAATAAAATAATAGCAGATATTTTTAATGAAAATTCTTGTTTTTATATTAAAAGCATCAAAAAGTTAACAACAAAAAGAAGACGCACTTTAAGCACTTTTATTGTTCACATTCAAAAAGTGACTATTTCCTAAGGCATCATTGTCTATCTATCTATACTACAGTAAAATCGTAGAGGTCGAAATGTCTACATTGAAAATATTTTCGCGAAAATAGGCTAGGGAGACTGGAAATACGAAAAAGAACACGAATTCATAATTTTTAGAATTCTTGTGTCTTTTTGTTACCTAATAACGGGAAAACGTCCAAACAGATTTCAATGAAACTTTACAATTGTAGATATAGGTATTAGTCTAACAAAGCACCGATTGGATATTTCATCTCAATCGGTTGATTAGATCCTGAGATATAGCTTGAGTTCATGACCTTAGTACCATTCAGAATCTTATAAGAATAAAGGTTTTACGCAAACGAAAACATCAATTATTATTTTAATTAAATATTTTGTGTTTTCAAAAGTGTTTAAAATAATTAATCTTTCCATTTGCATAAACATATATTCCTCTATTGAATGGCACTAAGGTCATGAACTCGACCTTATGACCTGCGGCATAGATAAAGTAAACCTGGCGGGCTCGGCTACTCTGACACAAACACGCATCGCGTCGCCGCGCTGCCCGATCTTAATGCCTACATAGGTTATGAATCTACTGCAGCTTTAATTTGATATTTGAAATAAATTCTATACCATTCATAGAGCCTAGCTTTAAATATTTTGCATTATTTTAATAAGACCCTATATAGTAAAAAGCTAGCGAAACATACTTTACTTTATCCGTGAGCTGCACTTAACAGGTTTTAAGTTTTACTTTGTTATAATTGAAAGCGCTGATCACACCGCCTAGTTTATTCAAAAATACCTTGTCGACCGGTTGCATCCACGCAATCTGCCGGGCCAGGCATACGTGAGCCCTCAGCTGCCCGGCGGCATTCACTAACTGCGAACCGCACAGAAGTCACCTCGTGTCAATAGCCAGTTACCAGGCTTGCAACGATGCCCTCTGCAGTCTGCTGCCGGGCTTGCGGTGCGGTACAGTGTGTAGAGCGCTTAATCATCAAATTGAAATCTTTTTTAGTAATGAGTGTCGGGTGTGATCGTGTTCCAGTGAGGTGCTGCGGCTGTCGGATGGCGGGCAGGTGGCGCTGGACTGGGTGGTGGAGAGCAGCGCCGCGCCGGCGCGCGCCGTGCTGCTCGTGCTGCCTGGCCTCACCGGCAGCGCCGACGCCGACTACGTGCGCTGTCTGGCCGCCGCCGCCGCCGAGCTGCGAGCGCACTGCGTCGTGTTCAACAACCGCGGGCTGGGCGGCCTGCCGCTCACGGTGAGTGGGAGCCGCTCGCGCGAGAGGGGCCGCGCGCGCCGAGACTGACCCGTGCCCGTCCGCAGACGCCGCGGCTGTACTGCGCCGTGAGCCACTCGGACCTGGCCGAGGTGGTGCAGGCGGTGCGCGCGGCGTGCGGCGGCGTGCCGCTGCTGGCGGCCGGCGTGTCGCTGGGCGGCCTGATCCTGGGCCACTACCTGGCCGAGCACGGCGAGCGCGCGGCCGTGCACGCGGCGCTGGTGGTGTCGTCGCCGCTGGACGTGGTCAAGGGCTCGGAGTGCATGGAGCGCGCGCCGCTCAACGCGCTGCTGTCGTACCACATGGCGCGCAACCTGCGCAACACGCTGCGCGCGCACGCGCCGCTGCGCGACGGGCCGTGGGACTGGCGCGTGGTGGAGCGCGCGCGCTCGGTGCGCGAGTTCGACGCGGCCTTCACGACCAAGCACTTCGGCTTCGGCTCGGTGGACGCGTACTACCGCGCCGCCACGCTGCGCGACAAGCTGGGCCGCGTGCGCGTGCCGCTGCTGTGCCTGTGCGCGGCGGACGACCCGTTCCAGCCGCTGCGCGCCATCCCGGTGCGCGAGGCGGAGGCGGCGGGGCGGCGCGGCGCGCGCGTGGCGCTGCTGGTGACGGCGCGCGGGGGCCACATCGGGTTCCTGGAGGGCTGGTGGCCGGCGCGCGCGGCGCACGACCAGTACATCGCGCGGCTGGCGGCGCAGTACTTCGCGGCGCTGCTGGCGCGGCCGGCGCTGCTGCACGAGGCGCGCGAGTGCTGACGGCTGCGGCTGTGCGGCGCCGCTGGGACTGTAGTGTGACGACTGCTAGCTAGTATAGTTTGGTGCGCGCGCGCGGGTGCTCGGTGGAGACGGCACTGCGCGGTGATCGGCGCGCGCATGCGTTGTGAGCTTTGCCTTAATCAATTTCTAACGGAGTGTTACTTTGTTAGATACACGCGAATATTTGTGTAAAAGCGAGGCTTTTTACACTGTCGGCTACATATCGTAAGTTATTTTTAGTACACTGTGATTTAACCATTTAATAGAGATATTTTTAATTTAATATAACTAGTTATATTTTATTATTAAGGTTGCATAATATAGTTACTAACGACGATAAACGCACGCGTAGTAATTTTGTAATGTTATCTAATTTTTACACACGAATTGGGTAAATCCTGTTCGTGGATGTGGGCCTTAATAGTTGTTAGTACATCCGTCACGAGCGTTACGCACGAGAGATATATAGTATTATTATATTATACACGTTACATTTGTTGCATTTCAGATCATTTATTATTATATTATAATTTAAGCATTTGAAGAGTTTATTCTTTGTAACTATAACCCACGAAATACAAGTTAGTGTGATCGGTGGCCGAATCAAACAGTCTTTGTTGGCTATCTATGTCTGCACAAAGTTTGCATTCTTAGTTAGCCATCGAAGCAGAAAAAAGCAGTCTGCTTCATAGCCCGTGTATTGGTCAGGTCAGCGACCACACCGCATCACCACCACACACACACCACCACACAGACCGCCAGAAGGACAAGTTAGTGTCTCTGTCTAGTCATCTATTAGTGTAAGAGAATTTATACATACTATAAACATTATGAAAAAAAAAACACATGGTACACACCCTGTAGGTACATTTTCAGCTAATCCTCACTCTCATCTTAGGTATATTTTGTTTTCAATATCATATGTAATAATCGTGTCCATAAACTGTGCAGGAGGAGTAAGGTTGCTTTGATATCCACCCCATCTCAGCATCGTTCATATTTCTAGCCTTTTCTAAAATATGTTGGGTTTGTCGGCTTCCAGTCCGACATAGGTACCTACTCAATATATTTGATGCGGGTGCGGCTAAATATCAGTATTTTCCAAGGCACGGAGCGGTCTCGATGTTCTAAGAAACGATCACCCATTCAAGGACTAACCGCGGTAGGTGATGCTTAACCTCGCTTATTGACTCGTCTGCGCGGTAGCTATGTAGCTCCGAGCCTTTCATCATATCTGCCTCATCCCATGAACATACGTAAGTATAATTGACACAACATAGGAACAGCAATCTAGGGTCCATGAGAATATTGCAGTTCGTAGGTAGGTAGGAATATTTTACTTCATGAATAACGCGATTGTATTATGCCTCCTCTTGAAGCCACGGATCGTCGTGGTCCAAGTTTTGTTCCCAAAATTCCTTTTTTTTTTTGTACATTTATGTCTCTCACACTTTGCTCAGGAAGCCTATTCTGCATAACCGGACTATAGCGAGGCCTGATAGGCTTCCAACCTTATATTACAAATATTGAGCAACAGCGCAGCTAAGGGCGTCCCAGAGTGGGACACAGGCCTCGGCTTAGGGCATTCCTAGAGGGGGGCAACAAGAGAGGACTTACTGTGTCTGGTTCTGGTTAATATTATTATTATGGGACATGTTTAAGACTGGCTCAGCACGGGCGAGGGTGGGGGAGGACATGGATCGGACGTCGGTTATGTCAGTAACTAGTGTAAGTAGCAGTGGCGAAGAGTCCATACAACCCGATTCCCATTGGCTTCCCTTTAGGAGTTGGTTAGTGCATAGACCAACGTAATATTATATTATTTACTCATCCAACTGACAAAAAAAAGGCTTGTCCAGTTAGGTCGAGCTCTTCTAGACATGACTATAGATTACAAGAAACATGGATTTTTGTCTTGCAGCAATTTTTTGCGGGCATTTTTGGGACGGCTTCCCATTTTAAAACTGTCACTTTCGTCACTGGTAAGTAGGTATTTCGATCGGCTTAAGCCGGTCGGAAAAAGATTGATGTCTACCTGCGGTATAAAAGTTATCACACAGATATCCACTCTGCAATATATCAGCATCGCCTCAAGGTTTCCCCGCCATCCTCGCTGTGCAGTGCACGGCGACACATGACCACAATGTGTCTCAGAATTCGCGGGTGCCGAGAACCGAAACATCACAAAAAAAAAGCCGAGGGCTCAAAAATTGTGACAACTAGTTCTAACCTTAGGGTCATTAGGGATGCATCATACCTCCGTATCTCAATTGCTGGTATTTTACACAGAGCAGTCGCCATAACGGTTGCTCTGTGTAAAATACTGATATTTATTTATTTATTTGCTCCCATGCACTTCACACATTTTTCATTCACACATTTAACCGCATCTGGTTAGACTTGGAGCCGACATAACCAACATAAATTTGGATATTTTGGAAAAGGCTAGACAGATGAATGATGATGAGATGGGGTAGATATCAAAACAACCTCTGCACAGTTTACGGGCACGATTATTAGACATGATATTGAAAACGATGTGTAAGATGAGAGTGAGGATTAGCTAAAATGTACCTACCTAAAGTGTAATAGATAAGTGTTTATGGTAATGGTAATAAATGGTTTATATTGTATTTTCTACATAATATCCTAATCTAAAACCATATTAATTTAATGTTATTTCTATAATGGAAATGACAATTGATGTGTAGGTACTTGTATGTTAAGACATTTTTGTAACGTTCAAATGCAATCAATCAGAATCAATCCAATGAACCTGCATTAGTGGCTGCAAAACTTCAGAACGACTCCAACTTTAGGTACCCAAACCGCATAGACTTCTCTACCACTATTTTATTATGTTACGGGCACGGAGGAGTTCCCTCCTCCGTGGTTACGGGGTACCTATAGATTTATTAATAGATCCAGAGTTATATGCAACTTAAAATAGACGAAATATGCATCATAAATGCTCGAAATATGCAACAAAATCGCCAAAAAGTGCCAAAATAGGCAACTTCCAATTTGAATAAATACTACAAAATTGGTTCTGGTCCGGAAGACCTTTGCTGGGGGCAGGCCTTTACTCAACAGTGGGATAATATGGGCTAACGGTAACAGTAACTACAAAATTATGTTTTTTCTTCAGATCAGTATACATTAAATTAAACAAATTACTTTATTTACTACCAATATTTCCAATGAGATAAATATTATCATTTTTTTTCTAGAAAATGTTACCCATTTCACGTTAGGTATCTTTCAATGACTAAATAATCCTCTCTATCTTTGGAGACTATCTTTGTCGCTTATGCCGAGAACCAACAGCCCGATGCCATCACTGACTGCCCCGAGGACACGCAGCACACGCTGGAGGAGAGTCCAACTTGGGCGGGGCGGCGCCGGATCGCGGCAGTTGGTGGTGAGCTTTCGCTACCGGCTGTGGTTCTAAACTTGGTTGGGAGCGAGTGCGTGGGAATCCGTCGCCTCCTGTGAGGAAATTATGTTCACCAAGGAGGTGGCGGAAAGGGAGAGGGAGGCTACTGCTGCCCCCTCATCCCGCAGCAGACGCACCGGGCGCTCAACGATTTCCGGCCTTCATGAGGTGCTGGCCTGCCGGCCTGACCAGAAGCTGGCCCGAGGATCTGCAGGAGGATGTGCGGCCAATCCATAGCTGCACATTACGATGGCCGATACCTGCCCGGGAGCGGTGACTGTGCGAGCCCCCTTTAACCCCGTTCCTCCGGCGTTAAAGCTATGGAGAAGGAACACCGTGTGGTTTTAGACGGTAGGAGACCGCCATAACCCTTTGCCTTCCCTAGGGAGGGGGGTATGCATGAGGCATTTCTACAGGTAAAAAAAAGGTTAGCATACATAATAATTCATAAATCTCAACCGACAAGGCACCACAAGCAGCACCCGTTGAACATGACGCAAAGCTCCGCCATCGAATTCTTCGCTATTTTAGAGGGAATTAGGTGACCCGACCCGGCCCATGGCACCACAACAAGGCGGTAACAACACTCAAAAACATTAAATAGTTCTAGTAATTTAATTTTTATTGTTATACACGTACATATTGCAGGCGCGGATCCAGCCCTCAAGAAAGGTGGTCACGGCTACCCAAAAATCAGCCAAGTGCGAGTCGGACTACGGACTAGCTCACGATCGATCCTGATAGCGAGACGCCCCGGCCAAGACCTTGAATGTACAGTGTATAGGTCCACGCGGACGAAGCAGCGGGGGAACAGTAATAAATTAATAAACCTGTAAAAAGTTAGTCTCTTAGCTCACGAAAATTACGAAAGTAAATGTGTTTGTTTGCACATCACAATATCACATCTAGACTCCAAACTACTAAACCGATTTTGATAGGAAATCGGTTCAGTAGTTTTGATCATAATCGGTCTATCAGATTTTAGATTTAACTAAAAGTACTTATACATTTTACTTTATTAAGGCATATCAGCCTATCGACCTGTAATTAGGGTTGTGGGCCACTGTGTCCACAGGGATGCATCCGCGCCTTTCACATTGACATGTTATCTACATAATAATATGTACAGCGAAATTAAATAGGAAATATTTATATTTATTTTGACAAAATCTGGTTTTCGATAAAATTAACATAGCACAGTTAACGGTACAATCAAGCGTCAGCACGCGTCTAAGTCATAGCCGAGCGCGCGGCAGAACGCGGCCACCAGCGCCTCGGCGCACTCGTGCCGCGCCCCCGGCGGCCCCAGCGCGCCCGCCCCCGCCTCCCCCAGCGCAACCTGCGCCCCCGCCGCCGCCAGCGCGGCCACCCCCGCCCCCCCCAGCTCGCGCGCCGCCCCCAGCGCGCCCAGTGCGGCCGCGAAGGCCTCTGCGTGCTCCACGGCGCGCCCCTCCTCGTCCTCGGCGTCTGAGCCCCCCGACGACGAGCCCGACCCCGTATCTGTGTGCAGCGCATTCAATTTTATTTAAATATCATCATTTTTTGTTTAACCTACCTTTAACATGATCTTTCTTAGGCTGTACAATCTTGTATTCTATTTTACACTAGATATAGTTCCTTTATTACCCATAGATAGCGTTGTATCTTGTCGTATATGATTTTGATCGATATGGTTTTGTTACCGTGAAAAGCTTAGGAAAAAAATAAGTTTAAAAAAATGTATTTAAAAAAATACCTTATAATATGTTGATACCTAAGCATTCCACGGTAACAAGACAAAACGGTCGTCTTCGTTTTGAAAGCCTTGGTTTATTCATGGTCATTCCAGCTCTAAGAGCAAATACTATAGAGGGAGTATATCAAGTAAGAGCAGGAGACGTATATATGGCCTTACTCTCACTAATGTATTAGCTCTATAAGCAAAGTGAGATGGCGATAAAGTTTCTACGTCATCTTGAAATGCTGCGTGCCATCAGTCGAGTTGTTTTCATCAAGCTGGAGGGCTCGGTGCGTCCAGTGTTTTGTGAGATTATCTTTGAAAATATCAAGTGTGTGGTGATTTTAACTATTTTTGCACATACAATAATGACAATACTGTGTGCAGCTACCGGCTGCAACAGCCGGATGGGTGATTTGACTGAAAACGGTCAAAAAATATCTTTCCATCGGTATGTATATTGATAGATGTTTCTATAGTAGCGGCATTACTTCGCTGAGCGGTAACAGATAGAGTATATCTATCTCTATTACTCTTATGACGTTTTGTTTATGTAAAGAGAAATGTCTATAGGTTTATACTCGATAGAAGGACTCTATAGTATTTGCTCTTAGTTCCAGCTGGATACAGTGAGTTAGTGTGCCTTACTCCAGCAGAATGTTGTCTCCTTTCAGGATTTGAATCGCACAGTGCCTTATCTCATGTAATTAGGGCCCAAAATTTTAAATTTGTGTCAGCACTCAGCCGTTTAATTTTATTCACGAAATACACGACGTCGGTAACGTTAATGCAGCAAAAGCTGTTTTGAACCCCCGAAAAAAAGGGGTATTATAAGTTTGTTGTGTGTATCTGTGGATCTGTGAATCTGTCTCTGGCATCGTAGCTCCAAAACGGATTGACCGATTTCAATGCGGTTTTTTTAATTGAAAGCTAGAAACAATCGGGTATCATCTTATGTTTCATGAAAATCTGACCTTTTAAGCCTAAGACCTTTAACCTGTGTACAAAAAATGATTATTGTTCACCAAACAGTTTCAAAGATATAGATATCGTCAAAACGTTACCCCAGCAAAAACTGAAATAACTTTGAAATCATAAGACGCACAAGTTTGGTTTTACGGGCTCTTTCTTGCTACTTTTCAGCCAACTAGCTGCTAGGGTCATCGGGTAATTTTCGTCGTGCTGGGGTAACGGCACTACTAAGAGCAGAATCTGTTTTTCGTGAATAAAACTAAAACGGCTTGACGCACAAATTTAAAATCTTGGGCCTAATTACAATAGGGCACCAATCTGTACGATTCGAATCTTGAAAGGAGACAACATTTTGCTGGAGTAGGTAAAGCACACGAATTATTATACAGTTTAACGGCGTTTTAATTATCGCAATAGTGGACATTAGATATAGATCGTTAGTGGAAAGGCAAAATGACTAAAGCGCCAATTCGCTGGCAAACTAACTTAAACTTTACAGGGGCACATTTTGGCCAGCGAATTGGCGCTTTAGTAGTTTTGCCTTTCCACTGACGAGGTGTAGTCACGACTTAACGCGCTAATTTTGTAACGGCATTGAAGCTATTGGCTAGCGTGGCATTATGAATAACCTTACAAAATGATCGCGTTAAGCCGTGGCTATAGATACCGACCTTTCGGAGGAGGCGGCGGGGGCGGGGCGGCGCGCCCCGTGCGCTGCAGGCCGCGCCACGCGTGCGCCTGCAGCGCGGCGCGCGCGCGCCCCACGCCGGCCGCGCCGAAGGGCCCGGGCGCGGCCGGCGCGGGCTCGCGCAGCGCCACCGGCTCGGCGCGCGCGGCCCCGGCCCAGGCGCCCAGCGCGGCCGACTCGCGCGCGCCGTCCAGCAGCAGCAGGCGCACGGCGCAGCGCCGCCACGCGCCGGCCCCGAGCGCCGCGCGCGCCTCCGCCGTCGCCACGACCGACCCTTCGCGATCGTCTTTCAGCTGCGAACCGATCCGCTTGTTACCAAATACCAAATATTTACAATATATTATGGTCAAAAGATTCGAGAAGCACTCGAAAGCTTACTTGTTCGATGGTCCATTTCCATTGGCTTAGATCTTAGATAATACATAAAATGTATGAAAAACAAAATGTTAATAATTATTATTGTAGGTATGACCAGATATGACGGAGAAGGGGTCTCAAAATGTTTTTGAAAAAAATGCCGTCAGAATTGCTGACGTAATACCTTATGATTTATTTGCATAATTATTTATTATTTATGTACACACATACAATTTTTTTTTAATTAAAATTGTTTAATTGTGTTTGTTTGTTGTGTTGTTGTGTATGTTTTGTTTTGTTTAAAATTGTTTTTGTGCTGTGTCAAGTAAATACTTTTTTCTTTCTTTCAAATGACAAAGAAAATAAGTAAAGATATCAAGTACAAAAGGACTGCGTATGAATCTTACGAAATTTCTGCCAGCAGACCTGCGTCAGGAAAGAGTGAAAAGAAAAGAAGACAGTGTGTAACTACAATAATAGTAGTACAGTAGTAGTAATGCGTGTAATTATATTATTGTCACTCATAATTAAACACAAAATCACAGAAAATAAGTTTCTAAGTTGATATTTGTAAAGACCATACACATTAAGAATAGGAAGACTCTAGCTAATCTAATGTCAGCCACATTCAGAATTCAGAGACGACAGAAACGAGTCTAAGCGTGAACTTACGCTTCCATCTGTCCAACTTACGAACAAATCAAGTTGATTTTGACAGATGGAAGCGTAAGTTCACGCTTAGACTCGTTTCTGAATGTTAGCCTAGGTGCCGCCGACTTCTAAAAAGTATAAAATATTTATTTACAGCTTCTGAAGTCGGGGCCTTTAATTCTTCAATACACCTTAGCTTGGCAATGGCACAGAATTCAGAAGCTTTAAAGTTTTTAAAAACAATATTTTTTAGTTTTTTGAAGACTGTTTTTACTTTTTCAAAAGTTTATGTTTCTTACAACATTTTATGGAAGCAATATTCTTATTCTATTCCTTGTTAATTTGCATTGATTTACTTAGCTCTACTCGTCCGGTGATTATCGACGCAGATATTCGCTTGAATCATGAATGTGACGTCAAATCCCAACGTCTCATCTAGGGCTAACCAGATCAAGCCACGTGTGCGCTTTCTTCGTATTTTTGACCATCTTTGAATGATATTGGCGTGGATTTTTGACACTCTTCGGTTAACTATTTAATACTTTTTGACTCAGTTCCAATTCTGAAGCCCAATTCTCGTAATTAATTTATAATATGACTGAAAGTTGACCGAACTGAGATTATATTATGAATTGACAAAAAGTCATCTATTCTACTCCACTTAAAGTTCAGTCCGATTCCAGTATGATTTGGATTCAATCTTCTTACAAACTCATTTCAATCTCATTTTTGACGTTTGTGTATAGACGAGAGTGTCAATTTTATTATCTGTGTCAGTTCAAAATGTTAGCAGAATACCGATTTGCCTTTTATTCAAATTTCGATCTCATTACAATATAATGTCACGTTTGACATTGCTTGTGAGGGTAGGAGAATACCATTTGTGACATTTATGACATTGGTAGTAGATCGGAATGAGATCCGAACTATATTTTGAACATTTTTAATTACGAGAATTGGGCCTCTGAAGCCCAATTCTCGTAATTAATTTATAATATGACTGAAAGTTGACCGAACTGAGATTATATTATGAATTGACAAAAGTCATGTATTCTACTCCTCTTAAAGTTCAGTCCGATTCCAGTATGATTTGGATTCAATCTTCTTACAAACTCATTTCAATCTCATTTTTGACGTTTGTGTATAGACGAGAGTGTCAATTTTATTATATGTGTCAGTTCAAAATGTTAGCAGAATACCGATTTGATTTTTATTCAACTTTCAATCTCATTACAATATAATGTCACGTTTGACGTTGTTTGTTAGGGTAGGAGCAAGAACCTTATACAAGGAGCAAGAACCTTATACATAGAACTATTCTTGGGTAGGAGAATACCATTTGTGACATTTATGACATTGGTAGTAGATCGGAATGAGATCCGAACTATATTTTGAACATTTTTAATTACGAGAATTGGGCCTCTGATCTCGAATCCGCCTTGTTTGTGTATGTAAGTAATTTAATTTTCAAGTATTATTGCTGCCTGTTCATCTTCTAAAATCTAAAGTGTCAATGTAATCATACATGTAATATTGTTTACATATTTATAGCTTGCACAGGGGGACTCACACCGTTCGGCATTCTTGTTTTTAATAAACTGTGCTATGAAAGGCGAACAGAACAGAACAACACCAAATATTAATGAACACAGGCTCATTAGGTGATTCTCTCCAGAAGAAGCGTAGGAAATATCACTCATCTATCAATATTTTTATACGGAGTTTATCTCTGATGCCACGGTGACGACAATCCTGTTTTCTTGGAATCTCAGTATAATCCCGTACAGTGAGACAAGAACATCGAGCCCCTTTTAAACCCCTGACAAAAAGAGTGGTGTTATATGTTTGTAGTGTGTATCTGAGGATACCTATGTGTATCTGTCTGTGGCAGAGTAGCTCCAAAACGGATGGACCGATTTCAATGCAGTTTTTTTAATTGAAAGCTCGTTTATTCGGGTATCATCTTAGCGATGTTTCACGAAAATCTGTTGAGCCGTTCAAAACAGCTTTTTTTCTAGTTGAAGTCGAGGGTTCTTGACGGTTAGGTCATAGTATGTAATCATTTAGACACACGCCTTTCGTTTTAGCGGCAGCGTCCATTACTAATCGCAGATTTTTTTTGTTAGGGTTTTCAACGCCTAAATGAGGAAGACAGGTAGGTTACCACGTTTTCGATAAACTCGTGTTGTCGATTTCTGAAGCGTAATCGTTTCATAACAGAGGATCGATTCTTTCCTTGTAACGCCTTCACTCGCTTTCTTTTTTTTTTTGACTGCCTTCAGTCTCCTCATAGCATGGGAGTACGTGTCGGGCAGCAGATAATTGGTAGATATCTTTCCATGGCAGGCTAACATACCATCGTCATCAATCAATATAGAAGTACGTTAAAGCCGATCCCAAGCTCGTGTATCTTCTATGTTTTGTCTAGGCTTAGTCGAAACGCTTACAGGCTCGATCGCGTAGGACTGGACTGGCATGCTGTCTCATGCATTTCTCGTAGCATACGGTCAGATTCCGCCTTTTGGTATCATCTTAGCTATGTTTCATGAAAATCTGTTCAGCCATTCAAAAGTTACAGCTGTTTTTCTAATTGGAATCGGGGGCTTTTGACGGTTAGGTTATTTTTACACACATGCCATTGCCGGCGGCACGTCTCGGTGGATTTTGCCACGCGGGTATGGGCTCGTATGTGCAGCAAGCCAGCTGGGTTGGATAACCCGCCGCGGCAATGCCATGCCGCCGTGCTCGCCGGCCGCTTATCCGGCGACCGAGCCACCGGTATAGTGTGTAGGAGCCTTTACTATTAATGCAGCCGAATTATTTTCTGAATCAGTTTTTACCCGACTACGGAGAGGGTTATATTATGTTTGACCGGTATGTATGTATGTACGTTCATCTGTTCCCTCATAACTTCTGAACTACTTATCATAATTCAACAAATGAGAAATCGTTGGAACCGTATTGATTGTTCGCTGGTTATAGGGCTTGTACACAAAACTACGATGCGACGTCGCACAGTGGAACGGTTCGTACAAATGAGCGGACATAGGAGTCCTAGACAACGATTAATCGATTTCTGAAAAACTAAAGATGCCAATGTATTTCGCTTAATGATTGTATTCGAAAATGTTTACCACATTACAAAAATGTTGTTATAGAAAATAAGACAAAACTGTATTTTGGCTTCTAGCTATCTCCAAAAGCCCTTATTAGTAATTCCAGTTCAAACTACTGCAAGTAGGTAGTAAAGTACTAAGTTAAAAACAAACTATATGTAACAAAAACGAATTTATCTCCCCATTATCAAAGAAAATAGGAGAAAATAATGTTTTGTCACATAGCGCCCAGAGAGGTGGCTAAAGGTACCTAGAATGTTTGGCCGATATTTCGCAAATAGTTCATACTAAATCACTATAATCACTGATACACGGAAATATGCGGGAATCGCAAGAAATTCGATTTTTAAAGTAGTTTTCTATACATTGAAATCAGTTTTTGTCAAATATCTTCTAAAATTGAAGTCTAATCAAAAAATGTGTATGATTGTTTTCGAATACAATCATTAAGCGGAATACATTGGCATCTTTAGTTTTTCAGAAATCGATTAATCGTTCTTTAAGATTCCTATGTCCGCTCATTTGGACGAACCGTTCCACTGTGCGTCGCATCGTAAAAATCTGCGAGCTCACTTGATGTATTTACCTAACCATTAGCCGTGTTGCGAATTCGCATCGCACCGTTTCGCAGTTTTGTGTACGAGCCCATAGGCTATTTGACGTCACATGAAATTTAATATGGCGCCCTATAAAGGACATAAAGAAACGAACTAAAAAAACAATTTTGTTTAATTATGCCGTGTTGGGTATCAAATGAAAGAGCACTTTAGCACTTTTCAAAAATATATACAGGGTGTCCCAGGAAACCTGTACCAGCGAAGGTCTGTGGTCAGGGGACACTAATACTTACTCATCGATTGAACCCCCATGTATGTTCTACGATATTTTGTAGTTTTCGAGAAATTAATTATTTTGTAATATTTTCTCCGAAACAGATTTTTTTTATCTTGTGATCATATTCTGAGCTACTAGTAGTTAGAATTTGGTTCTTTTGTGCTTTTAACAGGTGAACACACATAATACTGACAAGAAAAATCTGAAAGAAACGCCACTCAGGAAAAGTTATAACTAAAACCGCCTACAATTTTGAAAATTCTGAAAATATTACAAAATAATTAATTTCTCGACAGTGACAGTGATGAAATTGTCCACAGTTGTTGATATTTTGCTGGAAAAAAGAAGACTTCGACGGATATGGCACCAAAGTGGCTTGAATGAAGATAAGATCAATTTCCGTATGGCCGCTAGCGAGCTAAAAGAACTGCTTCAAACATGGCATGATAGCACTCTAGAAGCTCAGCTTGAATCTCTCACTCCTTCACCCTCAACCAATTACTCACTTTGGAAGTTCACAAAGCACTATACCAGACCCCAGGTTGCTATACCACCTCTTAGAAGGAACCAAGGTTGGGCAAGAACTCCCCCAGGAAAAGGCTGATACATTTGCTGAGCATTTGGAAGTTGTATTCTGTCCTAATGAGGCAACAAATAATATATCTGAAGAAGAAATAAACTCATTTCTAAATCAAGATCTTCAAATGTCACCTCCGCCGCGGCCCATCACTGCCAGAGAAGTTTGGGCTACAATAAAAAACCTCGGTAGTAGAAAAGCACCAGGCTTTGACCTAATTACGAAGGAAGTCTTATCGCTACTGCCAAAAAAAGCCATAGTTTTTCTAACGACACTTTACAATGGGGTCCTAAGAGTGCAGTACTTTCCACAGGAATGGAAGGTCTCACAAATACTCATGGTACATAAACCAGGCAAACCACCCAATGTGGTGAGTTCCTACAGGCCTATTAGCTTGCTACCAGTACTGTCCAAAATCTTCGAGAAACTCCTGCTCTCCAGATTACAACCAATCCTAAAGGCAAATAACACCATGCCTTGTCACCAATTTGGATTCAGATCTGAGCATTCCACCGTCGAACAAGTTCACAGGGTATGTGACAGGGTTAGAAAATCGCTAGAGGAAAGAGAGTTCTGTTGCTCAGTCTTCCTGGACATTCAACAGGCTTTCGACCGTGTTTGGCATAAGGGCTTACTCTATAAGATAAAGGCTTGCCTTCCTCACAACTTTTATGAGCTAATGAAGAGTTACCTAACAGATCGACTGTTTCAAGTCAGGGAAACTGAGGCAACATCGGAGCTATTTGAAATAAAGGCTGGCGTCCCCCAAGGATCAGTGTTGGGGCCAATTCTGTACACGTTGTACACATCAGACTTGCCAGCAGAGGACAATGTAACTACAGCTACATTTGCTCATGACACAGCAAACAAACGCTGCAAAAAGGTCTTGACAAGATATCTGATTGGCTCCAAAAATGGCGAATAGCAGTCAGTCCATCTAAGTCGGTACAAGTTACTTTTACGCTACGCAGAGGCGATTCTCAATTCAATTCTCAATTCTCAATTCTTTATTGCAATCCATAATGTACACAGTCATACAGGTAGTAAGTATAAAATAAAGAAACAATTATGGACCCTGTCGGGCACAGCAAAAGTTTAAATAAGTAGGAGAGAGGAGGAGCGCTTTAATATAATATAATATAATTATATATTATCACTTTTTGTCCGCCAGTAAAGCTAAATAACCACTTTCTACCACACAAAGACTGTGTGAGGTACTTAGGACTATACCTCGATCGCCGCCTAACATGGAGACAGCACGTAAAGACCAAGAGAGATGAGCTCAACTTGCGCTACAAAACCCTGCATTGGTTATTAGGGCGGAACAGTAAAGTATCGACTGACAACAAGCTTCTGATATATAAAACCATCTTAAAGCCAGTCTGGATGTACGGCATTCAGCTATGGGGGAGCTGTAGCAACTCTAATATTTCCATCATACAGCGAATGCAAAATGTGATTCTGAGAACCATATACAATGGGTCTTGGTTCATTACAAATACTGAAATACACAACCAACTACAGATGAACTCTGTCAAAGACGAAATCTTGGCCATTACCAAAACATACTTGGGAGAGGCTGGTGAGGCATCCGAATGAACTTGCCGTTGGGCTGACAAGACGCACGTACCAAAAACGTCTCAGAAGAAAGGACATTTTGTCTCTACCTGCTTGAGTAGCATAAATATAAATGTTACACCTATGAGTAGTTGCTCTCGCTGGAGAGCACACTCCAACTGCCAAACTTCACTTACCACATCTGCTTAAAGTGCACCATACTGATAGCAGATAAAAACAGGAACAAAAAAAAAAAAAAATTGTTGATATCACATGTTGTAGGACAAGTCTTTTTACGTCGTGTTATCAGGCACTTGAAGCCATAGACTGTTGTAGGGGAGCCCTACTTATTATTTCTATGCTTAAAGCAGATACCATGACATTTGACATTATGCCAATCGCACTTTACGTAACGCTTTATTTTTGAAGTCTGGCAGTGTTTGTTGAGATATATTGCAGAACCAGGACTTGTCATTATTTATGTGACTTGATCAGTGGCCATTAGTATAGTTTACTAAACAGAGTTTAGGTATTGTGCTGTTGGCAGTTTATACACTCTGCTTCGCTGTTCATGTCCTTTAGTCTTTGTAGCCGATTGCGGTGACTGCTGCTACACAGATTTTAACTTTTACTGCGAAGGACACGATGTCTGTGTGATATTCTTGACATAGGTCGCAATTTACCGAAGTCATGCAGTATTCTGAATACAATCACGTCCAGGTTCCAAAACTGCCATTCCAAGCTGGCCATCACGACGTCGGGTAATGTGACACTGATCAGCAGTGAGGTGATGGCTTTGGCTGCTCCGTGGAGACTCTTTCTAAGCCGCCATAAATTTTCACGATTACAATTGTGTTTTGTGAAGCAGTCCTACATTAATTATATGGCCAAACATGGATTGACATATCATCAAATATTGACGTTTAAACTATATGGTCAGTTTTAGCTGGCCATATCATTAAATACAACCATTTCACGAAATAGTCAGCCACATCATGAAGTGATCCATTCTAAGAATTGGCCACCGTAATATACATAATCATGCCTTAATGGCTGAACTGATGTAGATGCAGTTTAGCACACAGGTACACCTGTATGTACACATGAATTACACTCAGACGCAATGAATCCAGGTCACCAACATAATAAACCTTAATATCTCGGAAACTAAGAATGATAATATTATTATTATATAGATAAATAAAGTATTTTATAGAGCTATTTAATATTACTCAAATAATACGCGTGGAGAGCTGAAAATTGCATTGATAGAGGAATGCGAGAATATTCCCCAACATTGCCTCAGAAACTTTGTGCAGTATACCGAAATGCATGAAATCTGTATTAACAATACATGGAGGTAGGCAATACAAAGTATTCAAATGTGAGAAAATTATATATGTGTAAAACATGGATACTTAAACAAAATGTGAGATGAATTTATAAGTTTTTAATAAATTAGTAAAAACAAATATCATCTAAGAAGTTTTATTAATTCTATTTGAGTAGTATTAATATTTGAGTATTATTATTTATTCGTATTATTCTATGTAAGCTCACAATTTTACTAACAAAATATGGATGTAATCTTAGGATGAATCTGAAATAAATGATTAATTATTATTATTTGTATTTATATTTTGTTATTTTTCTCCCTTCTATGAAGGGTGAGTTAAAACCTATCGTGCGGGCCTTAGCCAATATTATTAAATAGTCTATAAAACACTTTTTATTTCATCAGGCTAACAATCTTAGTTTCCGATATATTCAGGTCATATTCAGGGTTATTATTGACCCGGATTCATTGCCTCTGAGTGTAGTTCCCCTAGGATGTGAGTGAAACTGCGGCCAACAGCTAGTGCACAAAAATTCTAGCCCAAATAATATTTAAAATACAATTTTTTTACCTCCTCCTCTGTGATGTGAATGATGTATGCCTCCACAGCGTCGGGATCCACATCTAGTCGTCCGTCGTCCTTCAGCGGGTGAACTCGGACATTTGCAGTATAATATTTGTTCACCAGTCTCCAGACACGATCAGGATACTGTGTGTCTTTCTGATAATCGTCCGTAACATCAACGTCTATAAGTTCTAAAATAAGACATTATTTAAGATAATTTACTTTATGAATTGTAGAGTGTACAGATTCACAGAAAACCGCTGTTAGGAATTGTACATACCTGCAATGAGCGCTGTAGCAGTGGCCTGATTGGCAGCGCTCACTAAGATGACGGGAAATGTATCAAATGTTGACATGGTTATTTAAATTACAATTTATGAAACAGTGATATATCTGCTAAAATGATAAAATAGGTACCGAAGTAGTTTCATGGAAAAATCAATCACACAAATAGTGATTACATACTCTTTGCACACAAATAACTTTGAACTTGTTTACTTGAAGGTGCCAAAGAGATTTTTTTTTTTTGGATTCTTTTGTCCCATATGGGACAGGCAAAGGGAGCTGAGCCCATACAGCCATGTCTGATTTAATTTTCTTGTCTTCTTTCTATTCTTCAGGCCAAAGCCAAGTCTTATTTTCTTCTTGTAATGTCATAAATTTAAAATTGTAAGGCCGAAGCCAAGTCTTATTTTCTTCTTGTAATGTCATAAATTTAAAATCGTAAGGCCGAAGCCAAGCCGAAGCCAAGTCTTATTTTCTTTTTTTTATGTCAGTGTATCTTCTTTTTCTTACTTTTTCATAAATAATTAAAATATTATTTCTCCTTTCTCGTCAAGTATAAATAGGTCTGTTTCCAAGTGACATCGTTCGCATGTCAAAATGTGTCATTATTTGTCTTAGTTACTTGGTTACCTACTTGTCAATTTCAAATTTCATTTACAGTTGATATAAAATAGTCATAAATTGGTAAAAAACAATCTTTTTTCCTCAAAAGTTGCTGAAGTGAGCGCGGGACATCTTCAGCGTTTTTAAAAATACTTAAGAGACGGTCAATGAGAATGATCCTTTGGAGAGCAAAACTAGGACAATCGAATACTATGTGATCCAACGTTTGTATATCAGAATTACAATAATCACAATTTGGGGAAGACAGAATGCCAATCCTAAACAAATGTGCATTAAATCGACAATGCCCCAATCGTAAACGACAAATCATTGTATAAAATTTTCTGCCCCGATAGATATTTCCTCCTACAAACCAGGGAGGAGAAATCTTGGTTTTAATTTCAGCTAACCATTTTCCTTTCATCTGAACTACCTGCTGCCATGAATTATGAAAATCTTTTACCAGTATGGATTTGAAGTGAGATATAGCATCAGAATTTGGAATGGGATTGTTTAATATTGGACATATCTGATGGTGGTTAACTATAGATTTAGCTAAGTAATCAACTTGTTCATTTCCTACCACCCCAATATGTGAAGGTGTCCAAAAAAGCACGATATCTTTGAATTTCTGTAAGTTGTTGTATTTTTCTCTGATATTGTAAATTATGTAACAAGTTCTTGCGTTGCAACTGGGATTTTCTAGTGCTCTCAATACACTCATACTGTCAGTGATAATAATCCATTTATTTTCTTGCCTAGTCCCTATATGCTCTAAAGCACTAAATATTGCCATAGCCTCTGTGTTGGGAATTTTATATGATGATTATTGCAACCCCAACATTAAATATTTTAATTAAGTAAAATGTATCAGAAACTGTGGCAACACAGCCCTTCCTATCTGAGCAAAGACTACAATAGTATAGTGATTACATACTCTTTGAATAGTATATGTATCTGAGCGTCGGTCGAATACAGAAGTTTATATTTTATCTCCGCCGTTTTATTCCTCTTCCTCGGCGCTACTATTTACCAGCACCTACAATACATCAACTACACCGCTGCACATTGGTCCTTCGAAGAGAACAGCGGCGCTGCGGAGGAGGCAAGAGGTTTGGACAGTATCTGTATTTTTCGGCCGCAATTTATAACGCCATATTGGTTGCGCAACAAGCAAGCTCTGATGCTCTGCATCACGATATCTTGGGTGTCGCAAAACAATCGAATACCTATATCGATTCGACAATCATCTCAAGCACTAGAAGAGCTCAATATTCAACAGTAGGTAAATAGATTTTTTCATCGATCGCCTTTGTCGTCGCCGGAGTCACCTTGGCAAGCGGTGTGAAGAGCACGGCACATTATAGGTATTCCGCAAGGGAGCGAGACAGGACGCATCGCAATCTTAACATCAAAAATACGCGCGCTTGGAACGCGCGGGCCACTCACGTCGTGCAAGAGATAGTATCAATAATCCACGCGAGTGCAAGAGACGGCAAGTGACGCGGACGCCAGGCAAGTCGAAGCGAACTTCCGGCCCACCATTTCGTTGTGTGCCATTCGACTCGTCCGTATTCAAGATTAATTTGCTCATACGCAGCGACTTAATAACTACAATAGTTAGTTTGTGTTTACGTATTCCAAGTTTAAAGTGTTGTTTTATCAAGTGCGCGAGTGGATAGTCAATAGTCATGGAGGAAGAATTGAAACGTAAAGTTGCCTCACGTGGGTATAGCAAGGGAACAATCAAGAGGTTGCTCAATTTCATTGAAAATTCTGAGTTGGGAAAAATTAATTATCAGGAACTAATCACCAAACGCGAGCGGCTCGTCTCTGCGTTTCAAGATTATGAATCTTGCTGCAAAGATATTCTATATCTCGAGCCTAACGACAACGAAAATATTGAGCAGGTGGAAACTAATTATTTTCTCATTTTATCTACGTTGAGCGAACAAATCAAGTCTCGCGAAAGTCCCTCCATGCACTACGATCCACCCACGCATAAAACTAAGTTACCACCCATCAATATAAAAACTTTCGATGGTAAGTTCACAGAATATGTACCATTCATTAATTTATTCGATTCTCTAATACATAATGACAGAAGTTTAGATAATATCCAAAGGTTTTACTATTTGCGATCTTTTGTAAAGGACGAACCATATAATTTAATTAAAAATTTACCCATAACCCTCGAAAGTTATGGTGAAGCCCGCAAACTGTTAAAAGATCGCTACAACAATAAATATAAGATTATTAACGATCATATTTGTAATATTTTAGATTTAAGTAATATAGTAAAGTCAACAGCTGGTAGTTTGAGAGACTTTGTGTCATTTATCAGGCAACAATTGGCTGCGATTAAAAATCTTGAGTCAAATATTATATACTGGGATGCAATTCTGTTATGTGTTCTTTCACGTAAACTAGATGGAATTACTGCACGAGCTTATCAGCTAGACCGTGATCCCAGTGTACAACCTAACCTCGAAGATTTCCTGCAATATATTGAGAAGCGAGCCTTGGCACTGGAAAATGCCGGGCAGGGTCTTCATCTGCAACATCAGGGAACCAAAGTAACAGCGGTGGCCACTACAGGAGCAACATGCATCTACTGTAAGTGCAATGACCACAAGTTATATAATTGTAAAAAGTTTCAACTATTACCAGCAAACGGTAGAATGATGTTTGCCAAAGAACAAAAAATATGTGTGATTTGTTTAGGCATGCATGGTGGCAAATGTAAGTTTCATTTCCGGTGCTCAGAGTGCAAGAAACCTCATAACACTCTGCTACACTGCAATTCAAGTGAAACCACACCAGCTGTCACTTTGTCAAACAATATTGATAACAATGTGCTTCTCCCTACAGCCAAAATGAAAGTCATAGCAAGGGATGGCACCGAGTACATTATCAAGGCGTTACTGGACAGCGGATCTCAGGTTTCTTTTATAACTGCAAAAGTTGTTCAGCAATTAGGTTTAACACCCTTGCAAAGTAATATTTGTATTATTGGAATCACTAATGAAAAATGTAATTTAAAATATAATATTCCAATTGAAATTCATTCATTAAAATCACCATTCAAGACAATGGTAAATTGTCATGTGGTAAAAGAGGTAACATGCAAATTGCCTCAGAATAAATTTAATATTTCTAGAGTCATAATACCACCCAATATTACATTGGCAGATGACCAATTTAATGTGCCTAGTGAAATACACATGTTATTAGGGGCTGATGTGTTTTTCCAGACCCTGTTACCGAACGAGCAGTGCACGAGCATCGAGCTGCCACAGCACAGCCAGCAGTCAACTGCTGCGCCCCTGAATGCTTCTCATCCATCGCAGCACCAGCTTGGTAACACAAAACTGCACATCTTTAACACATACTTCGGGCACATAGTAGGAGGAAATCTACCACCCAAGGTATCTCAACAGTCATGCAATAAAGTAGCATTAAAATGTGAACTTGATCTCAAGGAGACAATTGCCCAGTTTTGGACCAATGAAAAAGTTCCAGAAATATTTACCGAGCAAACATCGGAGCAGGATCTTTGTGAACATATTTTTAAAAGTACAGTTAAATTAAATAATAATCAGTTTGAAGTTACTTTGCCTTTAAAATTACCTCTAATGGCTGTAAATGATACTCTTGGTGAATCATTTCACTTAGCTTTAAAAAGGTTTTTAAATTTAGAAAAGAGATTGCATGCTAATCCTGATTTATTCATGCAATATAAAAATTTCATTCATGAATACCTTGCTCTTGGACATGGTCATTATATTGATATAGAGTTGTATGATTTAAATAAACATGCTGTGTACTTTCTGCCACACCATGCAGTTATTAATAATAACAGTAAAACCACAAAGCTCCGAACGGTTTTTGATGGTTCAATGAAAACAAACAAGAAGGTTTCTCTAAATGATTTGCAACTTAATGGGCCTGTTGTTCAAAGAGATTTATTTGATATTATTTTGTTATTTCGCTTAGGTAGATACACATTTACCGCAGATATCAAACGTATGTTCAGAAATATTAAAATTGATTCTCAATACACTACCCTTCAAAATATTTTGTGGAGGGACAATCCTGACGAGTCAGTCAAGTGTATTAGGTTAGATACAGTTACTTATGGCTTGAAAAGTTCAAGTTATTTAGCAACTCGTTGCATAGTTGAGCTAGCAAATATATATGAAAAATCATACCCACTAGCGTCATCTATTATTAAAAATTATCTTTACGTAGATGATATTATCTATTGTAATAATAATTTAGAAACTACTGTTGCTGCCAGAGACCAGCTTCGTGAATTACTTAAATTAGGTAGTTTCCATACCCATAAATGGTCATCAAATGATGAACATATATTGCATGATATACCATTAAGTGAAAGACACTTTGATGTTTTAGATTTACAAAAAGATAATTATAATATGAAAGCCTTAGGACTTCAAATTAATATAAAAGATGATAATTTTATAATTTCTTCTCCAGAACCATTTAATAGAAATAATGTTACAAAAAGGAGCATACTTAGTTATATAGGTAGATTCTATGACCCAATGGGATTCGTGAGCCCAATTGTAGTCATAGCAAAGGCTATAATGCAAAAATTATGGCTACTGAACACAGGTTGGAATGACAGTCCGCCTGCAAATGTTCAGCAAGAGTGGTTTAAATTTACCAGTAATCTAGCTGTAATGCAGCCAATCCTATTAGATAGGAATATTACAATTTCAGAAGCAGACTCGGCAGATTTAATCGGTTTCGCAGACGCTTCGAGTAAGACAGCCTACGGATGTTGCGTGTACCTGCGAATCACCAACCAATCAGGTACAACAAAATTGCATCTACTCTGTTCCAAATCGCGAATCAACCCTATCCAAAAGAAAGGCATGACCGTCCCAAGGCTTGAGTTGAATGCAGCACTATTGCTATCGAAATTAATTTCAAGGACTCATGATACACTCAAACTTAAAGTTAATATAAGGCATGTCTGTTTATTCAGCGACTCACAAATAGTCCTTGCATGGCTAAACACTGAGGTAACAAAACTTCCAGCTTACATAGCGAACAGAGTAAATGTAATCCGTCAAAATACAGCTGGATGGCGTTGGCAGTATGTCAATACAAATGATAATCCTGCTGATCTCATTAGCCGAGGTGTCAATCCGAACGAGCTGAGTAGCTGCGATATTTGGTGGAATGGCCCAAAGTTTCTGCTAAACAGTGAGTACAATTTTCCTGCTTACAACCCTCCCACTGATTTATTGAGGGTGGAACCCTGCTCGGCTCCTTCCAGCAGCTTGGTGTGCCAAAGCTCAAATCCGCTTGATTATGTGTTCAAGCGCTTGTATAATTGCTCTAACATTAATAAAATTGTAAGGCTATTTGCATACATATTGCGATTTTTAAACAATATTAATAAAAATAAAGCTAAAATAAATACAAACTTTTTGCAAAGTGCAGAGTTGAATAATTCATTAATGTTAATAATTAAACATGAACAATATATATATTTTCAATCTGAAATCAACGCTTTAAGCAAAAGTAACAACTTGAAGGGAAACCTATCTGAATTGCATCCCTTTCTCGATAACCAAGGTCTTTTGCGCGTCGGGGGTAGGCTTCATTACGCTGATATCGCTTATTCACAAAAGCATCCTATCATACTGCCTAAAGGCTCTTTAATTACTAGCTTGCTTATAAGGTGTGAACATGAAAGGTTACTGCACGCAGGACCTAAGCTTTTACTCTCGCATTTAAACCAAAGGTTTTGGATTGTTAATGGGTTATTAGAAGTTAAGAAAATAACTCACAAATGTATTGTATGTTTCAGACAAAAAGCCTCAGTGGCCAAGCAACTAATGGGCTCCTTGCCGGCTGCACGTGTAACAGCTACCAGCCGCCCATTCGAGAAAGTTGGAGTGGATTTTGCTGGGCCAATTGATGTAAAACTCTCTCGCGTTAGACGATCCATAATAGGCAAAGGCTATATCTGTGTATACGTATGTTTCGCAACAAAGGCCGTTCACTTAGAACTGGCTTCAGATTTGACCACGGAAACTTTTCTAGCGTGCTTGAGGAGATTTATCTCTAGACGAGGGTTGCCCACCGAAATTCACTGCGACAACGCAAGTACATTTAAATGTGCAAGGAGTCAATTAGTAGATCTTTACAAATTGCAAACTTCCCAAAGTCACCAAACACAGGTTCAAAGATTTACCGCAGAGCGTGGGATACAATTTCACTTTATACCATGTTACTCGCCTACATTTGGGGGACTCTGGGAAGCGGCAGTAAAGAGTACAAAGTTTCACTTAAAAAGAACATTGCAAAAATCTTTATTAACCTATGAACAACTTAATACTGTATTAATTGAAATCGAAGCAGTGCTTAATTCGCGACCGCTCTTACCTTTATCTTCAAACTCTGATGATTATTGTTATCTAACACCTGGTCACTTTATTATAGGTAGTTCAATGTCAATGTATCCAGAAAACAATGTATGTAACATTCCACAAAATAGGCTTAAGTTTTGGCAATTATGTACTTCTCTAAAACAGTCCTTTTGGAAAGTGTGGTATCAATATTATTTAAATTTGTTACAAAATAGACCTAAGTGGCGTCACAATATACGTAATGTCGAGCCAGGCAACTTAGTCATTTTAAAAGAGGATAATGTACCTCCAATGTGTTGGCCAATGGCACGCATCATAAAGGTGTTTCCGGGACATGATGGCAAAATTAGGGCAGTGGAAGTTAGGACCCCAAACGGAAATACACATTCCCGGGCCATCAATAAAATTTGTCTATTGCCAATAGATTATGATAATAGTTCCTAGCTGTTATTGTTAATTTTAAGTTTTTTCTTATTTCTAGACAATGCGTCTTAGTTTTGTTCAAGCATTTAATCTAGTATTTTTATATTTAAAAACATGTAAACTTTGAGTTTAAAGAACTAAAATTTAATTGTATTCAACCTAATTTAACATATAAGTTGTATTTGTAATTTCCTGAGGCCGCAGCATGTTGGGAATTTTATATGATGATTATTGCAACCCCAACATTAAATATTTTAATTAAGTAAAATGTATCAGAAACTGTGGCAACACAGCCCTTCCTATCTGAGCGTCGGTCGAATACAGAAGTTTATATTTTATCTCCGCCGTTTTATTCCTCTTCCTCGGCGCTACTATTTACCAGCACCTACAATACATCAACTACACCGCTGCACACTCTGCTGTATACACAGTAGCTACTGAAGACAACCTATTTCCGAAACCACTTCGAGCCTGAACATCATAAATAGCCATAGCTACAGCATTATCATTCTTAGAGCCATCTGTGTACAATTGATTGTAACCACTCCATTCCTCAAGCATTCTGTAAACATCCTCTTTAAACTTCAAAGACTCATTTATTATAATTTTAAGTGGGCAATACTTTGATTCATATGAATTCATGTAACAAGGCCAAGTAGAGCTAGTGAAAAAATTTTGGTCAGAACAATAATTTAAAATTTCAGATAAACCCTGTACTAGAAAAGGTGGATTGGTGTCAACATTATTATTAGCTTTCTGTAACTTCAATAGAAGAGGATGGTCACTGATGGAAGAGATCTTGAAGAAGAATTTTGTTCTGAGATAATTGAACCTAAGCATCAATGGAGGCAAATTACATTCCACCTGCATTGAAACTATAGGTGTTGAACACATGGCTCCCAAAATAACACGTAAGCACTTGTTTTGAATTTTATCTAGTTTTTCGATTAGTTTTTGTACACCGCTATAGCAAAAAAAAGCATACTCAAAATGACTTCTTACTAAAGACTTGTATAAAATTAATAGAATCCCTGGATCAGCACCCCAATAAGTGCCTGCAAGAGATTTCAAAATATTGCAAGCTTTTAATGCTCTATTTGTTAAGTAATCAACATATGTATTCCACTTAAAATTGCTTTGAAAAGTGACACCCAAAAATTTTATTGAATTTTCCACCAACATAAGGCTATTATTGTAATAAATTTTAATTCCACCAGACTTAACAATCTTTTTTGAAAAAACAACAACCTTACTTTTCTCTTTGCTGACCTCCAAACTGAGACATTCAAAATAATGTCCCAATTTTTGGAGGGCAGTATTGAGTTGTGTCCCAATGCTATAAAGGTTTTTTCCTGAACAATATACCACCAAATCATCAGCAAATTGCAAATTACAAACATCACTACCTAACACAATATTTAATTTATAAATATATAAAATAAATAGTAAAGGACTCAATATTCCTCCCTGAGAAACTCCTCTATAAGAATATCTAGGTCCTATTAATTGATTATTAACTTTAACATACAGTTTACGCCCATTTAAAAACTCAAAAATCCAACTTACAATTTTTCCAGGAACATTAAGTGAAAGGAGGATGGATGATAATGTACTTAAATTTACATTATTAAAAGCCCCAACAATATCAAAGAAAACACAACCCAAAATTTTATTCTCAGCTAGAGCACCATGGATATCCAGAAATAAATGAGATAGACTTTCCCGAGCAGAACGACCACAACGGAAGCCAAACTGATTATAAGGTAGTAAACAATTACTTTCAATATAAAATATTAATCGTTGTTTTAGAAGTTGTTCAAATATTTTACCAACACATGAGCTTAGAGTAATCGGCCGATATGACTCAGCCATACTAGGATCTTTACCCTGTTTTAGAATAGGAACTAAACAATCTGTTTTCCATTCCTCTGGAATTATAGAACAATGCCAAAGTGAATTCAAAATATTTAAAAAAATTAATAAACTATGTGAATTTAATAATTTGAACATTTTGTATGAGAGCCAATCTAAACCACATGCTGAATCTCTTCTTGATCTTAATGCAGATTTTAGTTCATCAATAGAAAAGATTTCCACCATGAAATTATTTGTGCAATTTGCCAAAGTATTATGACTAATGGTGAAGTTATTTTGAACTGTATCAGGAGTATACTTATGCAGAAACTGAGAGATCCATTCACAACTAGAAAACAAACTGCTATTTGAAGAATTTTTGAACTTCCTCATTTTTGCCCAAACTTGACTCATTGAAGTGAGCCTATTAATGGAATTACAAAACTCTAACCAACATGCACGACGCTCCTGTCGTAAAATTCGTTTTTTTTGTGCTTGCATACGTTTGAAACTTGTAAAATTGGATAGACTAGGATTTAATTTAAATAAGATGTAAGCTTGCTTACAGTCCTCCACAGCTTTAGCACACATCTCGTTCCACCAAGGAAGTTGAAGCTTCCTTCTTGGTCCACGAGAATAGCAAGTGGCATTTTTCCTATTATTATTAAAATTGATTACTGACATCTGAACTGATTGTAGGATTATTGAACACAGATTATTATATGTATCAATATGACTCAAATTATTATTATACTGAAAACTAGCCAACATGTCATTTACAATTTTTTTATATATACACCAATCTACTAATTTCAGATTACTATGAAGAGGAATATTTGAAACATTAGAAGGACCCACATCATCAGCGGCATCTACGACATATTTTGTAATAGTAGGCAGATGATAGCTGCCCATAGGATCCTGAAAAACCTGCCACTCACAAGACAAAGCCAAGGAAGAAGTAACCATAGTTAAATCAAGACCATTTGGAGTCCATAGATGAGACCCTACAGTAGTTGGCTGACCATCATTTAAGAGTATCAAATCATTTTCATCAATAGAATCCATTATAGCTCTGCCACGAGAGTCGTCACTACGACAACCCCAAAAAGTGTGATGGGCATTAAAGTCCCCAGCAATTATTAGTGGTTTAGGAATACTATTTATGAGTGAATCAAATTTGTTCTTTTCAAAAGGAGGATTGCAATTTCCAGGGCTATAGAAACTAACTACTGAAATGTATTTGTGATTAATTTTAATTTTAATAGCGATATTTTGAATAGAATCGTCAAAATATGTATCTAATAACCTAAATTCAATACCATTACGTATAAAAATAGCAACACCATTGTGATCATTACCACAATCATTTCTGACTGTGGTATAACCACGAATGTTGCATTGTATGTGTGGTTTTAACCATGTTTCAGAAACTAAAGCTAAATGTATGTCGTTATTATAAAGAAACTGTTGAAACTGTAGTTTATTACTTAACAAACTTTGTGAATTCCACTGTGCAATATTTAAAACTTTATTATTGAATTTTATGTAGTATTATTTTTTCCCTGAATAGTCTCTCTAATAGCAGAAGTTATAGTTTGTGTACAAATGCTTTCATTTTGTGTTTTATTTAACTGAATCAATTTAACAATTGATTCTGTCAGCAAACTCAATGCTGTGCTATTAGACAACACCAAATTTATAATGTCTGCCGAATTTTCCGATTTGTTCAGTGATGGGAAATTAACTTTATTAAATAAGTCTGAAAAGGGGGTTTTCACGTTATTTTTGCTTTCAGCAATCTTTTTCTTCTTGATGGGACATTGGCCAGATATGGACAGATGATTACCTTTGCAATGAACACATACTGCCTTTTCAGCAGGTACTGAGCACTCCTTGAAGGAATGGCCCTCTGTACATACTGAACATCTCTGTGAATTTTTACAAAATTTGGCTAGATGCCCAAAACGTAAACAGCGGAAACACTGTTTGACTGGAGGAATATAAGGCAGCACTGAAAGCCGCCACATTTTGATATGGACGTAATCGGGTAATGATGTAGACGAAGCAAAAGTGATGACTACAGTTTGTGTAGGCTGTAACTCAGATGAATTATTTACTCTAACTTTTTTCATTATCCTTCTGACACATATTATTTTTTTGGAGCTTGATATAGCTTTGAAAATCTTCTTATTTGACATGTCTGTGGGTACTGAAGTAATAACTCCGGACAACTCTGTTGTCCCAGCCGGAATTGAAGCTTTGATCGACTGTTCTCTCAAAAAAGTGGCATTGTCCATGAATGAATTTGCTAGGTTCGGCCGATCAAAAATAACGCCAATTTTAAACTTGTTTATTTTTTTCAGGTATTTAATTCCTTTGACAAATTTAGTGAAGCACCCACTTAGGTACATCATATCCCTATGTCCTATAGGTTGATCTTCATTCGTGCTTTCAATAAATACAATGAACTCATACCCAGCAACGGCGTCCTCGGGGTACCTCCGGCTGTAGTCTGTAACTCTATAGGGGGCATACTTGTCTGCAGGTTTTTCTGGAATACTGCTAGAATCTTCATAATCTGACTCACTGCTGTCTGAAACTGAGTCTTTAGCAGCACCAGGAGTGTCCGCGTCATGATCCGGTTTGGCTTTTTTGCGTTTTTTTGCCATCCTACACCTAAGCTATTCTAGCTTAAAAAATGCTTATTAAGTTAAAAATATTAATTGTATGACTAATATATACACTAAGTTAACTATTAACAGAAATTGTACAACTAAATATGTACAGATTAGGAAAATTTTAAAATAAATTTCAAGAGAGAAATAAAAAGACCGCCTATTGTTTAAAGCTTCCCGCGCTTTTTTCGGTGCCAAAGAGAAAGAGTATGTATGTAACACAGACTAATAAATTAAGAGATACTACCATAGAGATTCAGATATTATAGATAAGCGTAGACAGTTAAAAGCATAGAAATAGTACAAGTACTGGAACGCTTAATAGTGCCGTAAAGCCTAAAGCCGGTCTGAGGGAGAATACTTTGTGGTAGCCGTGTCATTGTCTAATAGGGTAACCATACATTTTAGTTAAAAGTAGGACATGATAGAAATATTTAATTATGTTATGAGAATAGTTATCAGGTAATTAACTACTGATATCGAATAGTAAGAATTGTTTTTTTCCTAGTAAATAGTGAAATATACGGTCCATACAGTGTATCTAAACGTTCTTACAAATATACATACACCCTTTTGGTTATAATTAGAGTCACAGGCAAGGCATAATATATAAATAGGCATATGCAAGGTTACTATATAATAAAAAAGAAAATTTAGAGAAAATTTCGGACATTGCGGAAAAATCCGGACATTTTCTTATACACAGATTACGTGTATAATAAAATGTCATGCGTGAATATTCCGGACATCTGGCAGCTCTAGTCATAGGAAACATTAGATTTTAACATTTTAAGATACAAATTTAATTCCTCTTCTACTTTTTCTTTCTTTTTTCTTTTTCTCTTTTAGCTTTGCGACCATCCTACGTACGACCTTTCTATATGAGATCTTTCCTATTATAGCAGAAAGGGTAACCCATGCTTAGTGCTGCAGAATCGAATATCACTTATTATAATATTCTTGTTTGGCAAACTCAAGTATAATCATCATTCACAACATTAAGCAATAAAACACAATGAATGAAAGTCAAAGCAAAACTTTTTTTAATTTCAAATCGGCATAAAAAGGTCGTCGTCGTTTCGTCAAAACGTTGAGATTCTAGATGCTCGGTTCCAAAGTGGGCCGGGTTCTATGGAGAAGAGACCGGCTAGAAACTTAATGGTTGATTGTAATTTTAATTGTGTTGGCATTATAGTTGTATTTTGGGTTTATGTGCTTGTTTCCTCTTGCTTTACTTTCTTATTTGGTGGTTCACTGGAAACTGCAACATCTTCCCATTTACTACAAGATCCTACATGCCCTGATTCACCAGATGTTCCTGCACGTACAATTTATTTTGCACGTACAGTTTTTTTTCTTTTTGTGGCTATCTGTAATGTCAAAAATGATCTTCATTATGGCACAATATCTAAGTACAATATCCAATCCAGTAAAAGTTTAATCCATCTAACTATACTAATAGGAAAATATTAAACACAAATAAACAATAAGCAAAGTGAATGTGTTATACTTTATATTAGTATAAACTATTACAGACCAGACAATTACACACAACATTATACAACAGACACATACAACAACTGATAATTATTAAACATATTACAATAGTACCTATGGTAATATTGAAGGAACTGCTTCAGGTTTTAATTTTATATTTGCTGCTGTTAAATAATTCATTATCTTTAAAATTTACGCCACAAACACATGCGAACTTTTACACACTAATGTCAAGGTTCGTGGCTGTTATCCATAACACCCTCTGCTTATTATCAGCTGGAATCCTGAAAAAAACAAACATGGAATTTTAATAAAGTCTATCATTTTATAAGAGATACAAAAAAACATTATTATCTATTCGGCACAACAAACAACAAATGATTTCAACAAATTAACATAAACTATATACAGGGTTATTTGTAAAACACCGGCAATGCTTTAAGGGGTGAAACTACTCATCAATATGAACAACTTTTACTACGGGACCAACCATGAAATCGCGAAAAAAAAATCAAACTTTTCATACATTTTGATGGAGCAAGGTTAATCTTTTGTATGAAAAGTTTGATTTTTTTTTCGCGATTTCATGGTTGTTCCCATAGTAAAAGTTGTTCATATTGATGAGTAGTTTCACCCCTTAAAGCGTTGCCGGTGTTTTACAAATAACCCTGTATGTATACTTATACTATACTTGGAATCACTCAAATTATACAAAACAATAAATGCATCGAAAATATGCTACGCATTACAGATTATGGAAAACAAATCCAAATTTATTAAAGTACGTAAATTATTTAACTTAGTGGACTGTATGTTATGTGAAACGATCTAAAATAAGTACTTGGAGCAACTATATCCCACAAAATAAAAACATATTGTCACACTACTCAATGAAACTTACCTATGGAACGATATTCCACAACCAGGATAATATTCTCGCTTGCACCCAATCATATCTCAAGTATTTACCATCTTGTCGCCAAAAAATTATTCTAGGCCAAGAATATTAGATGTATAAGGTTCTTGTTCTAGGCACAAAAATAATGTTTGATCACGTTTATTTCTGAACTATGAAAACCACGAATGTTGACAATAGGTTGACAACTAAGTTGACAATGTAAGCCATTTTGAATGATGTAGTGTTTCCCGCATGCAAACTTCTTTAACTACTGGTATCCAAATATTGTAATAATCAATCTTATTGAATAACGTATGGAAATAATAATATTTAATATAATATTTAAAGCACGTCAATTATAATTTTTATTATGTTTATTTTGATAGCCGTGGGTAGAAGTTTCATTAGTTCTAATATGTATGTAAAAACGATTCTGAAAATACCAATTTAGTAGATTACTAAGTTGATGAGTAATGGCCATGTGTGCGAGAGGGACACCGCTGAATCTCGGGTGACTTTCATGTGGGCACAAAATTTCGTACAACTAATTATAGCAGTAAGCTCTCTAGTTATAGGTACTATCTTGGGTACTATGTATTATCTCTATGGTTAACCTATAGTTTCAATGCAGGTGGAATGTAATTTGCCTCCATTGATGCTTAGGTTCAATTATCTCAGAACAAAATTCTTCTTCAAGATCTCTTCCATCAGTGACCATCCTCTTCTATTGAAGTTACAGAAAGCTATTAATAATGTTGACACCAATCCACCTTTTCTAGTACAGGGTTTATCTGAAATTTTAAATTATTGTTCTGACCAAAATTTTTTCACTAGCTCTACTTGGCCTTGTTACATGAATTCATATGAATCAAAGTATTGCCCACTTAAAATTATAATAAATGAGTCTTTGAAGTTTAAAGAGGATGTTTACAGAATGCTTGAGGAATGGAGTGGTTACAATCAATTGTACACAGATGGCTCTAAGAATGATAATGCTGTAGCTATGGCTATTTATGATGTTCAGGCTCGAAGTGGTTTCGGAAATAGGTTGTCTTCAGTAGCTACTGTGTATACAGCAGAGGCTATGGCAATATTTAGTGCTTTAGAGCATATAGGGACTAGGCAAGAAAATAAATGGATTATTATCACTGACAGTATGAGTGTATTGAGAGCACTAGAAAATCCCAGTTGCAACGCAAAAACTTGTTACATAATTTACAATATCAGAGAAAAATACAACAACTTACAGAAATTCTAAGATATCGTGCTTTTTTGGACACCTTCACATATTGGGGTGGTAGGAAATGAACAAGTTGATTACTTAGCTAAATCTATAGTTAACCACCATCAGGTATGTCCAATTTTAAACAATTCCATTCCAAATTCTGATGCTATATCTCACTTCAAATCCATACTGGTAAAAGATTTTCATAATTCATGGCAGCAGGTAGTTCAGATCAAAGGAAAATGGTTAGCTGAAATTAAAACCAAGATTTCTCCTCCCTGGTTTGTAGGAGGAAATATCTATCGGGACAGAAAATTTTATACAATGATTTGTCGTTTACGATTGGGGCATTGTCGATTTAATGCACATTTGTTTAGGATTGGCATTCTGTCTTCCCCAAATTGTGATTATTGTAATTCTGATATACAAACGTTGGATCACATAGTATTCGATTGTCCTAGTTTTGCTCTCCAAAGGATTATTCTCATTGACCGTCTCCTAAGTATTTTTAAAAACGCTGAAGATGTCCCGCGCTTACTTCAGCAACTTTTGAGGAAAAAAGATTGTTTTTTACCAATTTATGACTATTTTATATCAACTGTAAATGAAATTTGAAATTGACAAGTACCTAACTAAGACTATTGGAAATTACGGTAGCAGAGCGTGGTTTATTCAAAAGAAATACGTATAATCACAAATACACAAGAACAATAATTTACAATAAAATCTTATAAAAACAACCAATCGTTTTTATATCTTGACACGAGATTGACAATCAATAGGTATGCAGTTGCTAGGTAACCCAATTGAAGGTCCAATTTTAACATCTCCTCTCAACAAATACCTATCAGGTCAGAGATCTTTCTAATCCTCGGTCTTGCTAGTGGCTTGGTTAGAATATCTGCCAGCTGATCCTCACTTGATACCTTATCAACTTTTAGCTCACCGCCAGTCACCAATTCTCTCACAAAGAAATGTCGAACCCGGATATGCTTCGTCCGTCGATGGAATTCAGGATTTTCAGCCAGCCTGATTGCAGCTTCGTTATCCACTCTTATGCATGGAATCTCCTTAAGAGTGACAAGATCGTTCATAAGCCGAGATAGCCAAACAGTCTCCCTGGCTGCTTCACTAGCGGCAACTACTTCTGCCTCAGTGGTCGAAATTGAAACGCTTGCCTGTCGTTGGCTTAGCCATGACACCGCTCCTCCTGCATACATGCAAAGCACTCCAGTAGTGGATCTACCAGTGCTGATATCTCCTGCATGATCAGCATCACTATAACATTCCAAAATGCCTTGTTTGTAATTTTTCTTGTACATGATACCTAGATCTGGCGTATACTGCAAAAATCGCATTATGCGCTTCAGTCGAACACAATCTGCTTCTTCTGGCTTTTCCAGACTTCGTGAGACTACACTTACAGCATATGCAATGTCAGGTCTAGTGCATACCATCAAGTAAGCCAAGGCTCCAACAATTTGCCTGTAGTTATCTTTCATATAACTCATGTCCACCTTCTCGCTCCATGTGCCGTCTTTTACAATCGGCGTTGAGACCGGTTTGCAGGTGTCCATTCCGAATCTCCGCAAGATCTTATATACATAAGACGTTTGGAATATCTTAATTCTATCTCCTCTGCTTTCTATCTCTATTCCAAGAAAATAGGACGCAGATTTGGTAGTTATTTTAAAACGACGTTTGAGCTCCTCCATCAACTCGTCTATCAGTGCGTCATTGGATCCGACGACCAGACCGTCATCCACGTACAGAGCTACTATAAGCTTTCCACATCCTCTCTTTCGTATCAGAAGACAAGGATCTGCCTCACTTGCCTTGAAACCGATGTCTTTGAAATAATCTAGAATACACCGGTTCCAGCACCGTGGTGCTTGCTTTAGCCCATAGAGACTCTTCTTTAGAAGACATACTTGACAGGAGCCGTCATTATAGCCTTCTGGTTGTTTCATGAAAATCTCTTCATCTAAAGAGCCATACAGGAAGGCAGTCGAAATATCGAACTGTCTCATCGACATGCCTTCGCTCGCTGCTGTACTAATCACTGAGCGAACAGTTGACATTCTGGTCACAGAGCTAAAGGTCTGCATGTAGTCTATACCTTTCTTTTGATGAAAACCTTTTATCACCAATCTAGCCTTGTACTTGTCTATAGAGCCATCAGCATTCATCTTGACTTTGAAAACCCACTTACTAGGTAAAGCTTTTCTGCCCTTGGGTAGATTCACAAGCTTCCATGTGTCATTTTCGTTCAAAGAACTGATTTCGCTGTCCATGGCTTTTTCCCATAGCTCTTTATCTGGGCTTCTGATCGCATCTTTGTATGTTTCTGGTTCCTTATAACCCATTATCGCGTTCATAACAAAGTCTTTAAATCTATCTGGAGGACGTAACAAAGAACGGTCTCGAAGTATCATCTGTTCCGGGAACACATCTTCACGTTCATCTGCGATAATTTCATCATTGACATCATCTTGATATTCATCAACGACATTATCATCTTCGTTAACGTTTCCATCTCCTTCCGATTCAATAGACTGTTCAGTTATAACATTTTCTGCGTCATGAAACTCTTCTCCAACATCTAGATTTTGTTCACTTATATCCATGTCAGTTTCACCGACTCTTTCAATATTAGGCATAACAGGAGTTCTTTGTCCATTATCTCTCAAAGCATCTCTACCAAGTTCTACTTCAATTTCATTTTCCGGACAGCAGGTTGCTTCAGGGTATTCATTCATTGAAGTCTCTAGCGCTTTTTCTTCGAAAATAACGTCCCTAGATCGGACTAATGAATTTCTTTCTCGATTCCAAAGTCTGTAACCATCATCATTGTCGTATCCAATTAAAATACACCGTGTAGCTTTCTTTTGCAATTTCTTTCTCTTCTGCTTTGGTACATACGCATAGCAAGGTGAACCGACTATCCTCAGGTGCTTTATCTGAGGCTTCTTGTTAAGCCACAGTTCAAAAGGCGACTTGTGGTCCACTGAAGTACGTCCTGTCCTGTTTAGTATGTAAACAGCAGTGTTTACCATCTCAGCCCACAAATTCTGAGGAATCTCCTCATGCGCGTGCATCATTGCTCGAGCAGATTCAACTATAGTGCGATTGTCTCTTTCACTACACCCATTTTGTTCTGGAGTGTACGGCATAATTAGTCTTTGCTTTATTCCAGCTTGTCCAAGTAGATCTCGTACTTTCCTGTTATCATATTCGCCTCCATTATCACTTAAAACCTCGATAATAGTATGTCCAGCATTTCTAGCCTCAGACATCATCTGTTTTAACTTTTCAGGAACTTCAGATTTATTTTTAAGGAAGTATACATATCTGTATCGTGTGAACTCATCCTTAAACAGTACGAAGTATCGATATCCAGAGACACTCCAAGGAAAGGGTCCACAGACGTCTGAGTGTATGCGCTCACCAGGTTTTGTAGCCTTTTCGCGAACACCAAATGGTTTCCTGTGCGCTTTACCAAAGATACAACCTTCGCATAATTCTCCACTGTTAGATACCTTAACCCTTAATTCCTTCTCTATCAATCTTTTGATATGTCTCTTATCTTGATGTCCCATACGCTCGTGCCATAATTGCAGCGTATCTTCATGCTCAATTAAGTTGACTGAAAAATCAGCACCTAAGGCTTTGCAGTCTATCTTGTACAAACCGCCATACCTTTGCCTTTTTCCTGTTAAGACAACCTTACCATTGATCTTTATGGAACATGTTGTAACCCGCGACTCAAAAATACTTGAGGGGTTTTTATCCTGTGTACTAAGCACAGAGAAAAGGTTCTTGCTAATCTGGGGAACATACCAAACATCTCTTAACAAAAGAAAGTCACTTTTTCCTTTAACATTGGCCTCTACACGGACTGTGCCTTTTCCAACAGCCTTTATCATGTTTCCGTCAGCCGTAGTTACTGTGTGAGGTTCACTAAAATGTTTAAAATCTTGAAATAGATCACCTCGACTTGTGACGTGATGTGTCGCTCCATTGTCTATGTACCAATGATCACAATCACGGTTAGTGCCAGAATCTGTTGAATTCACCGTCAGTAACATCATGTTGGAACTGTGAGCTTTATTTTCCTTCTCTTTCTTGCCATTATTCGGGCAATCCTTCTTAAGATGTCCAGACTCTTTGCAAACAAAGCATTTGTACCTCTTATTATTTTGCTGGTCTCTTTGGTCTTTTCCTTTAGCAACTCTTCTATTCGTTTTTACATAAAGCGCACTTTCGCTCGATTCAGCATCAGCCATCGTTGCATTCAGCGCTTTTTCATGAGCACACAGTTGGGCCGTAATATTGTCTACTGTTCTTTCCTTTTTAGACATCAATAGCCAACTAGACTTAAAAGAAAAATAAGTTTCTGGCAACGTATCCAGGATCTTGCAAATCAAGAGCACTTCAGGCATTTCAACGTTCTCCTCTTTGAGCAGTTCTTCCTTCAGACTGTGCCACAAATTCTTCAGTTTCGATACGTGAGTCGACATTTTGTCTGACGGATCCCTTTTAAGTTTGAAGAAGTCCAAACATAAGTCGTAGAGCCTGCCCTCATCAGGACCCTCATACAGCCTATGTAGTTCTTTCCATACTTCCTTGGGAGTGGACAACCTTATTACTTTCCCTAGTGTTTCATCCGTTACATTGTTTGTTATTAACAGTAGGGCTGTGCTCTCCAATGTAACAAAATCTCGTAAAGTTTTATTGTAAATTTCAACTTCGGCATCACCACTGCCTTCCGCAGGTTTCGCCGGTTTTTGTGCCTTGCCTTCCACAATCTCCCAAATTCCGTTTATGCCTTTTAGTAGGGCAACCATTCGGTATTTCCAGGCGACCCAATTGTGGCCATCAAGTTTTGTGATCTGTATTTTTGAAAGCTCCATTTTATACTTCTGCGTTCTGGGCCCATAACCTATTGGAAATTACGGTAGCAGAGCGTGGTTTATTCAAAAGAAATACGTATAATCACAAATACACAAGAACAATAATTTACAATAAAATCTTATAAAAACAACCAATCGTTTTTATATCTTGACACGAGATTGACAATCAATAGGTATGCAGTTGCTAGGTAACCCAATTGAAGGTCCAATTTTAACAAAGACAATTAATGACACATTTTGACATGCGAACGATGTCACTTGGAAACAGACCTATTTATACTTGACGAGAAAGGAGAAATAATATTTGACACGGTTGGCGCAGTGGTTAAGCGATTAGCCTTCTGCGCTACGTGCCGCGGGTTCGATCCCCGCACGGAACAAGTATTTGTATGATCTACAGATAGTTGTTTCGGGTCTGGGTGGTGTGTGCATGTGACATGTATGTTTGTAAACTGTACCCTCGATACAGGAGAAATCCTAGTGAGGGGCAACGTTTTAAAAAAAGAATAAAGAAGAATATTTTAATTATTTATGAAAAAGTAAGAAAAAGAAGATACACTGACTTAAAAAAAAGAAAATAAGACTTGGCTTCGGCCTTACGATTTTAAATTTATGACATTACAAGAAGAAAATAAGACTTGGCTTCGGCCTTACGATTTTAAATTTATGACATTACAAGAAGAAAATAAGACTTGGCTTTGGCCTGAAAAATAGAAAGAAGACAAGAAAATTAAATCAGACATGGCTGTATGGGCTCAGCTCCCTTTGCCTGTCCCATATGGGACAAAAGAAACAAAAAAAAAAAAAAACTCTATGGTTAAAATCGCGAATCGCGAATCCGACCAAAATCACAAGTATTTTACATAGCCTTCTCAGTCTACGATTTTACATAATAGCATAGACATAGGACAACTTAGTCTATGCATAATAGCGTAATAGCCAGTGACGTTAGGTAATAGCCGATAATAGCCATAAGCATTTTTGACAAGACTTCAACTGTCAAATCGTATGAATTTGTCTGTGCATCTGATGCAGGGTTCCCAACTTAGGGGTTTCCCCCCAAATTTAGGGGTTTTCCCCCCAAATTTGGGGGGTAAATAAGTGTGATGGGATTTTTTTTCTCTTAACTTTTACTGTGAAGTTTATAATGATTGTGACGAAGCTAGCTGTAAACTTTTTGAAAATGTTTATATCATTACAATTTTTTTACAATTTTTTTTTTTTGGTGAGTTTATGGGTTTTTTACTTGTTTTGGGGATAAATATTTTTGAGAGTTGGTAACACTGGTGCATCATCGTCTCGGGTCTCCTCTTTAAACCTACTTACTTTATTGTATATAAATATTTTGGTTTTGGTTCCAGATCGTGTAGGTACCTACCGTAGTATCTCTTTGTAGTCTGTGGTACCTACTGCGTACAAAAGGGCGACTCTGAAAGTGTTTTTGGCAACTGGCTATGTTTTGGAAAGTTACTATACAGGATTAAAGTGTCGTATTTAGCGATAACAAGATGGATAACATTAAATCATGGACGGCGGAGGACGAGGCGATCATCGCGACGAACACGGACGCTACGGAGTGCAAGCGCTGTGCCGTGGAGCTTGGCTACTGGAAGGATGATTACATTACGTACTTCGCGCGCCACGCGGACCGCAAGGCGCCCGAGATCAACCGCGGCTACTACGCCCGGGTCAGGGCCATGGAGATGTTTATTCACCAGTTCTTAGAGGTTAGCGGTGACTTGCATCAATATAATCATACCAATATAAATATCAACATATTCGCGATTATCTATCTATTTATTTTATTATAGTATACACACTTGACTAAAACTAGCTGTGCCTGTAAGACCTGGCCGTGGGGGCTTCAACAATGACTTCAAACAACAGTACCTGGCATTTACATTACATTAATTTTACTGCAAAGTCACTAAAATAAAACCAAGTGTTGCGTTATCGTTTTTCTTGAACTTAATGGAGCTTGAATCATTTTAGCCTGTTTCTAAGTCATTTGAGGTCATTTTGTATCAAGCGACATTTATTTCTGGTAATGACATCTTTAAAAAAATGAATACTAGACTAAATTGTGCAGATTTCGTAATGGAAAACAACATAGGCCACTTTTTTGTAAAAATATTTATACCTTTTTATGACATGAATGTGAAGGAAGTAAATCTGAAAATGACGTCTGATAGAGATGAATGGAAGAAAAAGACATTGGGCCAACCCCAAATAAAATGGGATAAGGGCAGGAGGATGATGATGTAAGTTCTGATTTTACATTTTACAAAATAACAACCAATGTTAGCGCATGAGTCACTGGTAATAAAGATGTGCCAGAGAGCAGCGGCCACATGCTGCATACCATACAGTGCCTGCAACTCAGTCCGGGAGGAATACGGAAGCTGTGATTAAACAAAAAAATTGCCCATGTCCTTCCTCATGATGTACACTATTTCCATGTTAAATTTCATTAAGATCGGTTTATTTATTTAACTAAGGGTAATAGTTTAGTTTAGCCTTTTAGTCGTGAAAGGGTAACTTACATGCAGAGATACAGAGTTACTCTCACATTTATAATATAATTGTGATATTTATAGTCTTTTTTAAAAACATAAAAGGTTTTATAATATACTTAATATTTATAATCCTTTTGTGTGCTTGTTGTGATTCTGTACATTACATGTTAATTTCAGCGCTGTGGCACCAAATGCCAGATAATTAACTTGGGGTGTGGCTATGACACATTATACTGGCGCCTCAAGGACACCACACAGGCAGTTGGCAACTTCATAGAACTGGACTTTCCAGCAGTAACTTCTAAAAAGTGTCACATAATCAAGCGGAATAAACAGCTTCTCCAGAAAATATCCAACGAAGGTAGGAAACTGAGTTCTCTAGCAAAGCTACATAGTAAATATCATTTTGTTAATCATGCAAGAGACGAATCAAAGGAATAACCTCTCAAAACGGCGGCGCGCTACTGCTAGCAGCGACCGCTCTGGTTTGCCCCTACTGCATGTACCAGTTCACAACGGCTCAAGGCAGTCCCTGCTGTGGTGGTTGCTGACATCTCGGTGTGAATTGAGCCTTATGCTTCTTCATAGAAGCATAAGGCAAGGTTGTTAAGCAGGTGACATCACCTGCTAGAGCTAGAGTTGAAAACTGCGGAAAGTTTCCGAAACTTTGGAAGTTTTCCGGAAGTTTACCGGAAATATTCCCGAAAACTTCCAAAACTGCGGCAGTTTTGGAAGTTTTCAGAAATGATTTTTTACTTATAAAAACAGTAATTGGGGATACTTTGTGCATAAAATATGTTACATTTAACTAGATTTTAAATATTCGAACACAGCGAGCACAGGACGGGATGCGGGGTAGGTACATGTTAAAAATGAATATTTCCAAAACTTCCGTCATACCGCTTGGTGTTTATATTATGCCCGTTGCCTTCGTATGATTTAAGCCAATAGAATAAAAACGTTATTTCATCAATTAGCTTCAATAGGTACCATAAATAATTAAAATAATAAAAGAAAATAGAACTAAATTAAAGGATCATTTTCATTTGACGTTACTGATTCTGAGTAATCCCAAAGCAACAAATTTGTTGATTTCATAAATAGAAAAACATAATTTGAAAACTTCCAAAGTTCCGGAAGTTTTGGAAGTTTTCAGGAAACATTCCTCAGAAAAGGAAACTTTCCCGGAAGTTTTCAACTCTAGCTAGAGCCTAAACATATCGCATTCTGACAAGAGAGATGCCCAGCAGTGGGTCAGTAATGGATTGTATTATTATTATTAAATTAGAGGTGAAAAAATTACTATCGATGGAAAGATCTCATTTGACTTCAATATTTCTGACATATTGTTATTATTAAAAATAAGCAAACGTATACAAAGTATGGATCGACAGACGGCGAGGTGATGATCCGCGAGGGCGACCTGCACTCGGACGGCTACCACCTGCTGGGCTGCGACCTGCGCTGCGTGGCCGAGGTGCGGCGCAAGCTGGCGGCGGCCGGCGCCGGCGCGCACACGCCGGCGCTGCTGCTGGCCGAGTGCGTGCTGGTGTACCTGCGCCCCGACGCCGCCGAGGCGCTGCTGTCGCACCTGGCCGCCGCCTTCCCGCGCTGCGCGCTGCTGGTGTACGAGCAGTGCAACCTGGGCGACAAGTTCGGCGAGGTCATGGTGCGCAACCTGCAGGCGCGCGGCTGCCAGCTGGACGGCCAGCGCCTGGCGCGCGCGCCGGCCGCGCAGGCGGAGCGGCTGCGCGCGCTGGGCTTCGACAGCGCGCGCGCGTGGGACATGGAGACCGTGTGGCGCGCCTTCCCCGACGACGACCGCGCGCGCGTGGAGGCGCTGGAGATGCTGGACGAGCGCGAGCTGCTGCTGCAGCTCAACACGCACTACGCGCTGTCCGTGGGCACGCGCGGCGACATCTTCGCCGACATGGACCTCAACGCGTAGGCCCCCTCCCTCCACCGTGTTGAGTAGCGCCCGCTTCACTCCCTTTTTGGAGCTTCACTCCACGTTTAGTTCTCTGCGATTCGTAGCCTTTCGTCGATTTTTGTTTAAATAACAAAAGCCACTTCTACATACTTATTGATCATTGAGAAAATAACAGCATTGGTAGATTGAGTGCGGTCGACAACGAATAGTAGACGATCCGGCCGTGAGTGCGACGTCTACTAAGATAATTTTCGTTGTTGAGACTAGACAATGATAATATCCATTTATTTTGCGGATAAGTAGCTGTGACGAAGACGATGTACAAGAGCAAGCCAAAACTACGGTGCGCCTTTGGCGTACATAATTGTTTCATCTAAACTAAAAAAAGTAGACTACATTTTGGTTCATTGTTGAGTAAAAAACTTATATAAAAAATACTTTTATTTCTGTGAACTTCCCAAGTAAACATCATATTGTGCCGAGTGCTAATAAAGAGCAGACCCTTTATGTTTTCAGAGCCTATTATCGTCAAATGAAGTTTTTTGTGTATAACTGTTGAAACATTTAGATACCCTCACACTAATAAATGTTATTTAACCAAACTAGCTCATAAGTCTTTTGCCATCTCTATTCATTGGCATACAAATTGAGAGGGACAGGTATAATGTAATAAGTGTTTAAAAATTACAAGTTTTTATTAGTAAGGGGTACATTTCTCTACCACACACAGTAATATGTAGCTAGGTACTTAAATATTGTAGTTTAAAGAATTGAGATTTATGTTTAAATTGCATGTAATATCAAACGAATAGAGTATAACCAGATTTGCTAGCAATTAACTTAACTTCACTATTATATTATCATATATGTAGATATATTTATAACTAACAGTCCCACTGCCGGGCACCGGTCTCGGCTCAAAATGAGAAGGGGTCAGGCCTTAGTCAGTTGTGTTTTTAGATATATATAAAATAATAAACAATGAAAAATTGATTTATATCGCAGAATCATAGAACATGTGAATTTGATATTTTGTATGGTACAGTCGGTCAGATACAGTTGAATAAATAGAGCGAAACATCTTAAGTAAGGTGTTTCGATAAAAAACTAAATAATTATTTGTGTATATGTACACATAAATTATATTTCTGTCTTCTTTACATAGGTACCTAATTATCTTCGGCTTACTACAGGTATTCAGATATATCAAATAAGTAGGACAAGTGTCGTCATACTATCCGTTACAAAGTGCTCATGTTGTCGTAAAAGTTGGAAAATAAACCTTATCTCCTTAAAATAAGTTGAAATTTTACACCGTTTTGTGCCCTGCGCAGACGATGGCATTTTGGTCGCGACGATAGAGCTTATGGAAACGTACACGACTACGCTCACGGCGGACGAAGTTTGCCAGCCAATACCTCACTGGTGTCCGGTGACGGCGGACAAAAAGCTTTTCTGTAACTGGTGCCATTTTCATATTTCCGGATATATATATACTATCTATATATATATATTATATATATATCCATATACCCGGAATAAATATCTGTAGATCATACAAATAATTGCTCCGGGCGGGGATCGAACCCGCGGTACGTAGCGTATAATAATCGCTTAGTCACTGCGCCAACCGTGTCGTTTTTTTATTTGTTACCTCGGAACACCGATAAATAAATAAATAAACACAATCGATTTGGAAAATATTTTTGTTTGTTTGAAAAGGAGTGCTCTCGAGGTGGTGGTCCCATTTAAATGGGGTAAATATCTGACGAAGACCTTCGTTGATAGACGATGGAACTCGAAAATCGGATTGTATTTATTTAACGGATAATTATGACTACGAGTTTACGACACTAGTTCCACTTTGTGAATATTTTTGCTGAGCGAGATGTTTCTCTCTATTTCACCATACCTGATCCAGCGTATCAGACTGACTGTACCACACTTAATTTGATCTAACTGTATCTATGAACCTACCTACACATAACGTGCGATAAGACCGCCCTTTGTACATTTCTTTTTCTAATTACTGTATCTTTTCTTCTATTACTGGTGTGCAATAAAGTGTATTGTATTGTGAGATTCTGAGAACCATTCTTTTAAAATTGTTTCTTTTTTATTATTTTAAACTAGCGACCAGTCCCCGGCTTCGCACTGATGCAGTTTCTCTACTATCCTTACATTAAATATGAAATTATACATAATAACTATAAACTGAAAAGAAAAAACGAAGTCCAGTAGAATTCTAATGCGGAAAGTGCGGAACATTTCTAACCCATAGCGACTTTAACAGTCGTCGGGACCCATTAAAAATCGAGACGGCTCAAATCTTCTCAATCATACATAGACTTATAACCATAGCTTATAACTGACAATCATAGGTCCCGACTGTCACAGACTACTTAGAGATACTACCGACTGTTATAAGTCTAATAAGTCGCTATATTCCGCATTAGAGTTATTCTACTGGACTTGTTTAAAAAATATAATTGAATACCTACCCTCTCATTTAAGTTTGTTTTTTGGTGCATCTACCTTCATTGTCTCTGCATCACCCTAAGGTTGTCTGGTAGAGAATGCCTACGGCATTAAGACCGCCTTTGTACATTGTACATGAAGCATTATAAATAAATAAATGAGTAATTTATTTAAGAACAAAACAATTTAACAGATTAATTAAATTATAACATTACAATGCTACAATATAAATAAGAGGTACAAAAAATATCACAATTAAAATCAAAAGAGGGGTGTTATGATCTTATACGTAATTATTATATTTATAATAAACAATCTGTGTAAATAGCAGATATTTAAAACTTTAACAACAAGTATATACCTATTATATCACCATTTTTTACCATTCAGTTCATGGATAATCCTTTGAAACATATATGATAAACTTCTTTATGATTTTTACTTATAGTATACAGGGTAGCGCAAAATTTTGGGGCATTAACAGTGGCTACTCTTACTGTTATAGTTAGAGTTCTGGTCTTAGGAAACTTTAGGTGAATTTTGAACATATTATAAACCTTATTAGTTTTTTTAAAAACGAAAAGGAGAAAATTTACATTACTCAAAAAACTTAAGTAACTCAATAGATTTCATTTTCCAACAGGAATGTTTACTGCAAACAACCGACTAGTCCGGGAGGTAGCGTTGCAAATAAAAAAGTCATAATAAGCCGGCTGATATTGTCATCGATGGTTGATCTTATATGACCAATAAGTAAACCAACCGTCAGCTGCTCAAGTAGCGGTGGATGCGGGGTGGGTGGGTCCGAAAGTGGTAAAAAAAATAAAAAAAATGAAATCATAGTACGCCGGCTGAAACTTTTTTCATAAATAATTTACGTCATACTGAGCTTAAAAAAAATTGTCAGCTGCATAGTGGAGGGGGGGTTATACGTCAGCCGCTCGCACAAACTTGTAAAAAAAACACTATAAATAAAGTTATAGTACGCCAGATGAAATTTAACAAAGTGATTGTTAAAATTATCAAAAGTACGAAAACATTAATCAGCTGCGTGGGTAGCGGTGGAAAAACCGTCAGCTGACGCAGTAAAAATTTAAAATATTGAGTATTGCTACTACGCTGTCTCCTTTTAAACACATATTTCGAGAGAGTTTGTGGAGCTGCTTCAGCCCATAACACGACCTTCGGGCTACCTAAGCCTGTCCCCCTAAAATTTCAAACGAACATCTGTGCGTCTCTTTGTCGTACACAATCAGTTTCCATTGAACTCTTCGAACGAACGCGAACATGTCGAAGATCCAACCGTTTTGTGTATTCTGTGGCAAAAAAAAGGAAATATTAATATCATTTTCTGAAAATACTATTAAAAAATGCTCCTCCATATTGGAGATTCATCAGAAAAATAATTTATCCGCGAAAAGTGTTAAAGTGCCGTTAGAATTGAACGATTTTGAAAAATATCATTCAAAGTGTTAACGCCAATTCACCGCTTTACCGCCAAAATATAGGATAACTGTTGATACTCCTTCAACATGTGCAGCGTCAAGGTAAGTTATATTTTATTACTTTTCGACAGTTATGTTTATCAAAGTGCATTCTGATTAATACCCCTTAATATTAATAATATTGAATTTTGCAGCGTTGATACGCAACGAAAAATATTTTTTCACTTCATTATTTTTTTCTATTTTTTATCATCTCGATTACGAATAATTCCGGCAAACTTGTCGATTTCTGTCTTTATATCTCTTTTTTTTATATTCCCTTTGTATTCATTTATGTTATTTCCATTTTATTCTCGATATTATTTTATATTATGCATTTTTTTCACGTATGTAAAATAAACCAAAAAAAATATATATATATTTTCGTACAATATTGTTTTACATATGCTATAAACTTCTCGAAATTATCATTAAATTATCGCTATGTCGGTTGAAATTTGACAAGACTAAGTTTAATAAGTTACGTGTGCAAGAACAATCAATCAGCTGGGCGCGGACAGGCAAGTTCTGTCAGCTGGACCCTGAAAGAAACTGTGCAGTACTCGAATAATCTGTATCTTTACTGCGTCAGCTGACGGTCTTTCCACCGCTACCCACGCAGTTGATGAATTTTTATTAAATCGTATATTTCAAGTAACCAGACTCATTTTTTTGTTAGTACTACATATCTTAACCTATGTTAGTATTATAATTAATGTTTTCGTATTTTTGATAATTTTAACAATCAGTTTGTTAAATTTCATCTGGCGTACTATAACTTTATTTTAAGTGTTTCTGACGGCTGACGCATAATCCCCCCTCCACCATGCAGCTGACAATTTTTTTTAAGCTCAATATGATGTAAACTAGTTATGAAAAAAGTTTCAGCCGGCGTACTATGACTTCAAATCGTTTTTTTTTTACCACTTCCGGTACCACATGCGCAGCCACCACGGGTGCGTCAGCTGACGCTTGGTTCACTTATCACTTATCAGTCATTCGAAGTCTATTGTTAAAGATGGCAACCAATCGGCGTAAAAACACTACCTAAAATGGAACGCTACCTAATACCTAGACGAAATCGTACTTAATTTGAGAAAAAAAAAAAACTATTTCCCATACATTTAAAAACAGTTGAAAACACCCCCACAGAAGAACAGTTATTATTTACAACAGATGAAAACTCTTTTAAAACAAATAAATATTTTTTTGGAAATAATCATTTAAAAATAAAGTTTTATTAGGTTTTATTTTAGAAATTGACGACACGGTTGGCGCAGTGGCTAAGCAATTAGCTTTCTGCGCTACGTGCCGCAGGTTCGATCCCCGCACGGAACAAATATTTGTATGATCTACAGATAGTTGTTTCGGGTCTGGTTGTGTGTGTTTGTAAACTGTACCCTCGATACAGGAGAAATCCTAGTGAGGGGCAATGTTTTTTTAATAACAAAAAAAAAGACAAATTATATTACGGTTCACGTGGGGGAATACAATGCTATGCAATATGTAATGGCCTATTATAATCCATCCATCCAAAATTTAAGTGCTAAGCACTTGTCGGTGTAGCAATTTCCATTCAGTCCATAGGACTATTATAATGCAATGTCCTATTTGTGACTTTAGCCGGCCCCAGGTATTATTGGAAATTTGTTTTATGGAAAGAGTATCCATGGAGTTTCTTGCCGGTATCTTCTCCAGGACCAACCCACTTGGCACCGTGCGCCTGGAATCACGACGTTTTGAAAGTGCCTGCAAAGGCCCAGTTGAAATAAAAAACTTTGACTGACTTAATTTCACACGCCCGGATTTGTAAGTGTAGCTACATGTTTTAAATATCAGCTCCAAACACTGATTTTAGATGAGTGTAGATTGCTACTACACAACAATGCCAAAGAGAGCTGCTTCGCTGGTGCGACAAGTGCGTGGGAGCACCAACAGTATGCTGGCCGCGCTCGCGGAAAGGCTCGATTGATCTTACATCGCTCACTGCTGTGGGCTACACGTTGCACGCTAGGAATAAAGCCACTTACCATAATGTTAATGACCTATTTATTTAATTCTGTTATTTTATTTTATTTTAATGTGACTGTGTGTATTTTTATGATATTGTAACGAGTCTATGAAACTTGAAATAAATGATAATAATAAATAATGTTTAGGCTTATAATAAGTGTATGTGTGTGTGTACATGAGGTTAACTCTGTGATTTTAATTGCGATAATGTTTGTACTGCCTTGTAATTTTAAAATATAATTAATATGTTAGTTTATTTTGTTTTTTAATAAATTACTCATTATAATAGAAAAAAAAGTTAGATTATTATCAAATATTTTTTATTTTTTACCATTGGAACAACCAGTGTCTCAAATTATTTATTGGGACGAATGGGACTTAAAAATAAAAAATAATCAATCATTCGTCGTCGTTAAGTGGTTGCACCAAGATAAGTCGGGAATAAATTTAATATAATTTTTTATATTCCCATTCGTTCCACCAATGGGGCGACGGGCAGTGGGACGAACAGGAATACATGTCCATTCTTACCTATAGAGCTCAGCATTCTTCATCCTTACTTATGGAGCTTAAACTTAGTCTTTGACAAACATCCGAAAGTCTAAAACGCAGTAGGTACTTTAGGTGTAAAATTAACAGATCATCTTCGAAACACCACACTGCGCGCCATCGCAAACCTCAAATGGGATTGGACTGACCACGTCTGCCGTATGCCGAAGAGCTGTGGGCCAGCATTACTACTATGTAGGGCCCGACAGCCAGACGTGGCAGACCAGAACATAGGGGGACGAGATAGACATACTTACTAATAACGAAAGGCCTACACTAGCTTCGGACCGGAAGACCTGGAAGTCATGGGGAAGGCCTTTGCTCAGCAGTGGGATGATATTATGGGCCGACAGTGACAATAATTTACATAGTAACCTTTTGAAAGAGGCTTTAAAATATATATATACCTAATTATGCCAACTGAAATGTTTTTTTTATTCTAGAAGAAATAATTGATATTTTTCAGATCGCGTAGGTTTCTGCCGTGTCACACCCAGACATGTAAAACATAGTGTTACACATTCGGGCGTGACGCTATGGGAACCCAATGTAATATGAGGTACACGGTCGTCACACGTGCGGCAGGCAGGCGGCGATGGCGCAGAGCATGGCGCCTGCGGTCACACGTGCGGCAGGCAGGCGGCGATGGCGCAGAGCATGGCGCCTGCGGTCACACGTGCGGCAGGCAGGCGGCGATGGCGCAGAGCATGGCGCCTGCGGTCACACGTGCGGCAGGCAGGCGGCGATGGCGCGGCGCAGCGCCTGGCGCACCTCGGCGTCGCCCTCACAGAACACGTGCGTGGCGTGGCGCTCCACGTGCACCAGCGTGTCGTGGCGCGGCAGGTGCACGATGCAGCCGTCGGCGCCGCGCTCCACGCGCGCGTCGGCCACGCCCTCCCGCGCCAGCGCGCGCACCAGCGCGTCCACGTCGGGCGCGGCCCAGTCCAGGCGCGGCGCGGCGCGGCGGCCGGCGCCCGGCGCGCCCGGCGGCGGCTCGTCCAGCCACACGCGGCTGTCGCGCACGCGCAGCGCCGCCGCCAGCGGGGCCGCGCGCAGGCCGGCGCGCACGTCGCGCGGCGCCAGTCGGGCGGCCAGCGCGCCGCTGAGCGAGGCGCGCGCCAGGCCGCGCCGCACGCCGCACGCGCGCGCCGCGCCGCGCCGCAGCAGCACGGTGGGCACGTCGGCCGCGATGTGCGGGCGGGGCGCGGCGCCGCCCGCCGCCGCCGCGTACTGCTCGGGCAGCGCCAGCTCGCGCGGCCGCAGCTCGCGCACCAGCTTGTTGGCCTGCGAGTAGTTGAGCGACGTGTCGATGGGACAGTGGAACGCCTTCATGGCGAGCGGCTGGAACGGCGCCAGCGCGTCCGCATACGGGAAATCCGGCTCTGTGAAAGAGAGGACTAGTCGAGCGGTCGGCTGCGATACGACGAGCGCTGCAGCGCCGCGGGCCGCGACTCACCTGTGAATATGATGGCATGCGCCGGGTTGGAAGCCCACAGCTCGACGAGGTGCACTGCGGCGCCGAAACGTAGACTCGGATGTCCACAAAACACGACACAGGGCTGTACAGAGAATTAATATAAAATATAGTACCGCGATATAATACTGTCGCGGCGTGGCCCAGCGGGAGCAGCTCACCTGCCGGAAGTCGGTGCTGAAGGCGTCGTCGTGCAGCGAGCGCGCGTGCTTGAGGCGGCCGGCGCGCACCAGCGCGGCGTGCGGGAAAGGCTCCTCGGGCAGGTAAACGCGCGCCTGACATCAAAGCAAAATTCTTGAAACGTCGTGATAAAAAAATAGAGTAGGTTAGTGAGCGCAACGTCACCTGCTTGCCGACGGAGACCCACTCGGCGAGGATGTTGCTGTAGGCCAGCGAGGAGTCGGCCACGGGCGACACCACGTACAGCGGCACGCTGGCCAGGCCGGCGCCGTCCAGGTGCGCCGACAGGCACTCCAGCAGGTCGTACAGCACGCCCGACGGGTACACCGGCAGCAGCACGGAGCCGCCCGCGCGCAGCGTCACCGTGGCGTGCACGCACAGGTCGCCCAGCATGTGGTCCGGGTTGTGCGCCGGCGTCTGCGTCAGCGCCGCCAGCACCAGCAGGTCGGCGCCGCGCAGCGCCGCCTGGTTGATGGGCCGCGGGTGCGTCGTCAGCGTGGACGAGCCGCTCACGTACGCCACCTGACACACGAACATCTATGTACACGGCACCGGCAGGTCGGCGCCGCGCAGCGCCGCCTGGTTGATGGGCCGCGGGTGCGTCGTCAGCGTGGACGAGCCGCTCACGTACGCCACCTGACACACGAACATCTATGTACACGGCACCGGCAGGTCGGCGCCGCGCAGCGCCGCCTGGTTGATGGGCCGCGGGTGCGTCGTCAGCGTGGACGAGCCGCTCACGTACGCCACCTGACACACGAACATCTATGTACACGGCACCGGCAGGTCGGCGACCGCCTCACGAACCAATTTTTTATTTTTATCGTTACTTGTCCAGTTACCGATTTCACCGATAAATTTTAAAGGGACTTCCACTATACTATTTAGTATTACTTAGGGACCAAGCCCTGCTCATAGATATGTCTCATCATCCATCACGCTATCGCGAACAGGTGTAGTCTGAGAACATAGGTTTGACGTGCACTAGATGGATGATACTTTGCTATGGTTTTAATATTAACATTTTTGTCAACATTGAAAATGGCTACCATTTCACTATTAACTGTGAAAAGGTTGGATGGTAGGCAATAGTATTTTGAGAATTGGATGTATCTGTAACTATAAATTACAAAATGATATACCTTTTCGTGTGCAGAGCGCAGCACCCAGTTGGCGGAGCCGAGGCAGAAGCCGGAGCTCACGGCCGTGGCGTCCAACGCGCCGTAGATGTCCACGCGTTCGTCGTAGCCCACCACGCGCACGCGGGCCAGCGCGCGCGCGATGTGCGCCGGCGCGAACAGGCGGCGCCACGAGCGCGGCCGCGCCGCCAGCGCGAGCGGCGCCGGCAGCACGTGCAGCAGCTCCTTCCAGCGCCGCGCCGCGCCGGCGGCGCCGCCCGCGCCGCCCGCGCCCGCCACCCACTCGGCCAGCTCCTCGAGGTAGAAGCGTCCGATCTGCAGCGTGGGCTCGGTGGCATACACCTGCCCCTTGAAGCCCGTGTCCTCCGTGATGAATGGCAGCGCCATCATACACGTGTAGTTGGAGATCAGGATCACGTCCAGTTGGGAGAAATCCACCACCTTATCTAATGGAGGACAGAATTCTGGTATGCTGTCTACGAAAACTCGCCCACAGCATTCTTTTAACTCCTGAAATATTAAAATTCATTTTATATACTCAGTGCCTAAATCCTATAATATTAGAAGCACAAACCATTCCAATATTTTTGCTTTCCGAGTTACTACTCAATATCTAATAAACGAACAAATGTATTACTATTTTTTGTTATGAATTATGAACCTTTTGCCACTGCTGACGCCACAGAGTAGTCTGAAGATTTGATCTTATGCACACCAACCAGCATGTTAGTTACCACCAAACACCAAAATTTGATATTTATTGCTGACTATCAAGCAATAAATATCTTATGAGTTTTATTACTTAGCTTTACTATCAGTTTATTGACATTGAAATCTTCAGACTACTCTGTGACGTCATCAACAGTAAAAGTTTGCCAATTTAGTAAATATTAACTACTGCTTGGAAAACAAAATTATTGAAATTGAAATAATTTGCTTACAATGGTGAAATCTATAATATAAATACCTAAAAAAAACTATGAATACATACTGAATTCAAGTTCCAATATTAGTTTCATTGATACTACTCCCAGCTTATTGAAACATAGAGGCTAAAAGACACTGTCTATCCTGATAAATTAAGTATTAATTAATACAAATGTATGTATGTAATATCTGTTAATTTAAGTCTTTGTGTGAGGTGACCAATCACAAACATCATTAAACTTGACAATACAACACCTAAGTGGATTTGCCTACCCTGTAAGAAATGCATACCACTGCTTTTTTGTTTTATTGTATTTTATTTGTGTATTAATTATCGTTAATATTAATCTCCATAAACATTGCATTTTTAAGAACAACTAGTGTAAATACATGCTAAGTACCAACTGGCAGTCCTAATAGCAACAAAAATGGCTTATACTTGAACATACCTTAATTTAAATAAAATATATCATATTTAACCATACCAAAGAAATAAATACTATATTTTAAAACAACTTCTTTTCAGCGGGTTGAGTATGAATGTTTTCGACACATCATAACGTTGACAAGCAAATTTTGAATAAAGACATACAATATTCTATCACCTTTTTGTTTAAATTTATACAGTAAACATAGTAGTAGTAGTAGTAATTATGTTATGATTAAGTATGCTAAGCTACTAATATTACCTACCATTTTAAGAACTTTTGTAACCATATTTTACTGCAAATAAATCTTTGACTTTGACACTCGTTACAAGACAGTGAAAAATAAAAATTTGCTTACATTAATGTTAAATACGTCAAAAACATTCATGCTCAGCCTACTGGTGTAATTCTAAAACACTTTGTGTATGAAGCAAAGTATGCAGACTTAATAGCATTTTGCAAATTCACATCTATTTCTAGCCAGTTATCTTCATGATATGAATATATTATAGCAGGTCATAAGGCACATGATTTACTTATGACACCAGGTGACAGTGATAGATTATCCAATAATAATATAAACAAACCCCTTCAAGCAGAGGGTCGTTGAGATGTGGCGGTGTGTAGTTAGGCAGCGAGGCGAGGCGCGTGCTGGGCACGGGCGGCAGCGGCAGGAAGTTGAGCACGGAGTGCGCCGACAGCCCGCAGTCCAACATGATCAGTAGCTCCTTAAAGGAGAGCACGAAGCATGGCTTGGCCGCGTCGCTGCTCAGGCAGTACTGGCGAATGATGGAACGATGCGTTAACCACAGTCCTACCTATCATCTTCAAACGTGGTTACCGGTGGCGGCGGTTATTACCATTACCACTATTACCAGCGTAAGCGAAAGTCTATAGCTATTACTATAAGCTATTACTTACCAGCTTCATCTTGTTCTGCGTTTGTTTGTAACCTATACCATTTTATGTCTAATTCGTCTTATTTATTTTATGACTTCTCAGAGCTTAAAGAATTAGGTAGGTAACGACATTTTATAACTTTATAAACATACAACCATAGAACCAGATTTAAGCTACAACAACTTTATCATAACTCAAGTTCCCAAAGAATAATAGTAAATAGTAAAGTTCCCAACTCAACAAACAAAGCATTTTTTTTTTTTTTTTTTTCTTTTCTTCTGGCTTCTCACTATTCGTGCATTTAGCCAATTTCGAGTAAAGTGGTAGATTTGGTAGTTTCTTTGGTAGGACTTTTGGTAGGATTATAAAAGGTAGGGAAACGAGTTTACAATCAATACAGGAAAAGTAGGGAATTTGGATAAATCAGGTAAGTTTTTTTTTTTTTTCTTTTTTTTTAAATATAAAATTAAATAATTATTTACAAAAATACAAGGTACTTGAAAATATAATCAAAATTATAAAGGACAAAGAACAACGAATTAAATATTTACAGTCTAATATTATTATTCAATACAAAAGATGATATACACTTATAAATTAAAAGATTGTTAGAACAAAGTAAAGAAAGAATAGAACAGGGGAAAGGAGTATGGAGAGAAATGAGGTCATGGAAGAAGGAACAGCGGTCATATAGGGGACAGGAAAATAATATATGGTTTAAATCAGAGTAGTCTGCTCCACACTGACAGCTAGAATTATTAACAATGCCAAGTCTGGCAAGGTGTGCCGGAGAACAAACATGACCCAATCTGGATCGAATTAAAATTGAAGTCTCCACCTTGCCAAACTTAGCTTTGAAGAACCATGGCTCTATCGGTATGTCAGGCTGTATTAAAGAAAAATAACGACCTCTTCTTCGACTAGACAGTTTCCAAACCTCTTTCCATGATTCGCGCAGAAAAACTTTCGGCAATGATACAAGATCTTGGCAGTAATTTTTATAAGGAAACACGTCACCACACTTCACCGCATCACTGGCAAGTTTGTCAGCAACTTCATTTCCATGAATACCAACATGACTAGGAATCCATGCAAAATGTACAGTGTAACCTGCTAAAGTAGCCTTATATACAAGATCTCTTATTTCAAAAATAATAGGTAGACATGATTTTAATTTAAAAGGAAACTTACTAAGTGTTTGAAGGGAACTTAAGGAATCTGAAAAAATTATGGATTTTTTGAGTTTGAAGGTATGGACATATTCTATTGCTTTAAGTAAACCAAAACATTCTCCTGTATAAACAGAAGACTCCGGAGGAAGTTTAATTTTTTGGACTATATTATATTCAGAGTGAAAAACGCCTATTCCAACGCATGATGATGGTGATTTCTTAGAAGAGTCACAATATATATAGTGAAAACCTTTGTAATGTTCTCCTAGCATCATGTTAAAGTTTGAATTTATGTTTGGGACAGATTTATTAATGAAATTATATTTAATTATAGGAGAAAAAACTAAACTATCATAACTACTACTGAATAGAGGGAGCCTATTAGAACGATGTGTGGGAGAGGATAACGAAGAGAATTTTTGGAAACTTATAAGTAGACATGGAGCATTTTTATGTAACCAGAAACTAGATGATTGAAAAAGAGTTAAAAGAGATTCAATTTTTGGAATGAGAGGATGATTTGTTAACTGAATAACCCGTAAGAAAAATTTATCTGAAAGAAATTGTCGTCGCAGGTGTAAGGGAGATTCACCACACTCTACTTGAAGAGCATTAATAGGACTTGATTTCATAGCTCCTGATATAATGCGCAAAGCTTTTGACTGGATCCGATCCAGCTTTTGAAAAGCCATTACATTACCTGGTTCTAAGAGAAACATTCCGTAGTCAAAAATGCTTCTAATTATAGCGTTATATATCAGTTTCAATGAGAATGGGTGAGCACCCCACCATACCCCTGTAAGGCACCTAAGGATATTTAAATGATGTTCACATTTTTTAACAACATATTCACAATGAGGGACACCATTAAGCTTAGAGTCCAAAATCACCCCCAGATACTTAAATCTATCCGTTGATGGGATAGGAATATCATGGTAAAAAATGTTAATAGGAGGCGGGATTCTCTTCCTAGTGAACAAAACAACAGCACTTTTAGAAGTAGATAGATCTAAACCGTTTAAATGAAGCCAGGAAGAAAGAGAAGATAAAGCAGAATTAAGAATCGAGCAGGAATGTTCAATAGAAATACTTGAATTATACAGAAGTAAATCATCAGCATATTGGAGAACATTAACCTGACTAGAAAAGTACGAATCCAAATCATAGGTGTAAATATTATATAACAATGGACTCAAAACAGAGCCTTGTGGGAGGCCGCGGCATACTAGGCGGGTCATGTGTTGATCTGAAACTGTTATATTAACAGATCGTTCATATAATATATTGAGAATGAAATTTGAAAGATTTATTGGGACATTAAGGGCATGTAATTTATTCCGTAGAACTGACAATACCACATTATCATACGCAGAACTTATGTCTAAAAAGATTGCAACAAGGGAATTATTGTTGGAGAAAGCTAACCGAATATCGGAAGTAATAATACCTAAGCAGTCAATGGTACTCTTGCCTTTTCTAAAACCGTATTGGGATCCCGCTAGTAATCCTTTACTTTCAACATACCATTCCAGACGATTTTTTATTAAATGTTCAGCTAATTTCATTAGAACTGATGATAACACAATGGGACGATATGACGAAACGTCAGATGGTAATTTATTAGGTTTTAAAATTGGCAATACTACTTGACGTTTCCACTCACGTGGTAGAGTACCTGTTGTCATAATGACATTAATCAAATCTAGAAAATAAATAAGAATATTATCACTAACATTTGAGAAAAAAGAGTAAGGAATGCCGTCTATTCCAGGAGTAGAGTCTACTGTATTGTGGACAATTCCTTTAAGTTCAGTAAGAGAGAACGGGTGCCCCAAAGAGTCACCAGATTGGTCAGAATTAACATTAGGATAATCAGATAGTGAAAGTAAATTCATAGCCTGGGGAACCCAAGGAGGAGCCAATTTATCCAAGAAATCATTAGCCAATGAATCAGTAATATGAGAACGAGTGTGATTATTGTAAGCGGAACGGAACTTTCTTATGTTGTTCCAAACAATAGTAGAATGCGTATTTGGGGAGATGGAAGAACAGAAGTTTCGCCACCCTTCAAATTTTTTCTTTTTGAATAATGCACGGGTTTCTGTAATTACCTGAGAAAGAATTTGAAAATTATTGGGGGACATGTCATTATTGTAGGTATACTCTGCTTGTTTACGTTTTTTAACGGCCTGTGAACATTCTATATCCCACCAAGGAGGAGAAGGGATCTTGTTATTGCTATTATTTTTCACAGGGAAAACTTCATCTGCTGCCAAAAGCATTATGCGTACCAATGACTCTGCACAAAAATCTTCACTACCAACTGAGGGAGCAGGAAGAGAAGAGAATTTTGACTCAACAATAGACTTATATTTGTCCCAGTCACTATCACCCCTCTTAGGAAGTTTGTATTTTAAGTGTGACTTTTTAACAGGAATACTAGGTTTATGAAATGGGAAAGATATGACAATAGGGAAATGATCACTTCCATAAGAAGAGGGTAAAGTGAACCAAGACAAAGAAGATGCAAAATTAGGAGTACAGATAGATAGGTCTATTGCACTTCGGCCTTGGTTGGGATCAGACCGACGTGTAGATGCCCCTGTATTTAAAATACATAGGTTGTGAAAGTCTATTATATCAAGCAAGTCTTCACCATAGGAATTTGAGTTAGAACATCCCCAAGACTGATGATGACAATTGAAATCTCCAAGAATTATGTAAGGTTTAGGAAGAATAGAAAAGAGATTGTTTACCTCTTGAAGAACAGAAGAAGAAGGATGAGAAATATATACAGAAACAAGACACAAGTTATTTACATTTAATTTAATAGCTACCATAGATATCTCATCACTATGAGATGGCAAAGAGATAATAGAGAAAGAGAAAGAATCTTTAAGAAGTATGGCAGCACCACCATACCCATCAAATCTATCCTCTCTTATGGTTATGTAGCTAGGTAATTTAAAAATATAATTAGATTTGAGCCACGTCTCTGCTAGGGCAAAGGCTAATGGCTCATGTTTATTTATTAAATAAATAACGTCACTTTTTTTATTTATTAGACTGCGGCAATTCCACTGAATTAGTTTGGCTGGTTTGTCCATTGTTAGGGACAGAAGTTATTTTATCAAGTAATGGAGCAGCGTTGGACGGTGTAATTTTAAACTGGGACAGAAGACTGAAGAGAGCCGACAGAAACTCATCCAAAGAAGGTTGAGAGTCTGTCTTATTTTTTGAGTTGTTAAAATTAATAGCACAGCCATTTGATGGCTCTGGAATAGAAAATTCTTTGATAACATTATTGTGAGCAGTCTTATTGTATCCCTGGACAAATTTAGTAGGAGTATGAGGTTTTCTAAAAACAGTTTTTTTATAACTTGTAGGGGAGAGAGGGGAAGAAGTTTTGTTTTGGTTGTAAATAATGGGAACATTATCAGAATAATTTCTAGACGGAGAAGTATTTAACACTGCATCTAAGTAAGTTTTGTCTACTGGAGGGTGGACCTTCGCTGCTTCTTGGTAGGAAACGCAATTGTGAGCCATATAGGCTTTGATATTTTTCTGCCTAACATATTCAGGGCATGTTTTATTTGTTGCATAATGACATCCAAAGCACAAGCAACATTTAGCATTATACTCCTCTATGTTACACGAATCAGCAGTATGATTTTGACCGCACTTAAAACACTTCGGTTTAGATCGGCATTGTGCCTTGGTATGTCCAAAGCCGCAACAATTAAAACATTGGATTGTCGGGAAAATATATAGGTCCACAGGCAAGGCGTTAAAACACATAAAAATGCGTTTTGGCAATACTTGGCCATCAAAAGTTACCACGATTGTCTGTGACGGCTTCCAAATAGCTGAACCTCCAATAATGGTTTTAAAATTAAGGCGACGAACTTTTATTACTGGCCCACATCCTATAGGTGTCGATAAATTTTCGATTACTTCCTCTGGAGACCATTCTGCAGGAACACCACGGACTAATCCCATTCTTGTAACATTAAAAGTGGGAATAAATGCTTTTAACCCTTGTTTTTCTAAAAGATTACTATTATTAATGAAAGCATTAGCATCATGGTAAGTAGAAAAAGCAATCGAAATCTTATTGCGACCAATCTTCTTAAGGCTACCTTCAACAATGTTATTAAAATTATTACGTTTAAGGAACTTGCCAAAAGTAATAGGGTGAAGTGTGGTGCCGTCGTTGGGAGAGACTTGACTTTTCTGAACATGAACCATATAAGAAACACTATCCGTTTTTTCGTAAAGTTGGCGACCTATTGGAGTTGTCGTGGATTTCGTTATAGGAGTGGGTTTAGAGTTAGATACAGTAGGAGTGGAGTTTAAAGAAGGACCTGTCTCATTGTGTACTTTTCGTGTTTCGTGTGTACTGGGTTCCGATTGTATCTGCACTAAATCAGTACAGTTACAACCTGACGACTGATCGGAACCATGGTGTCTTCTTCTACGTTTGTTGCACTGCTTACAGACATGTATACGACTTCTCTTGAGAGACCGTGTTGAAGTAGAACAATCGGTGTCCATACCCGATTCATTGGACTGTACTATTGTAATATTGTAGCCGACCGGGGGGACAGAGCCCCCCGGGTCAGGCGGATCGTTCATCAAATACTATATGTACAAAAAACTTACCGAAGGATAGAAGAAAATAAACACTAAAACTAAATATTTAATAAAAAACACTACAAATATACTATAACTACAACTTAGCTGATATTATTTATAATTTTACAATCGCAGCCAGAAAAAACACGTCCGCCAAATTTTAAGTTTCCCGCGCTTTTTTCAAAGCATTTTTATGATCATGTCAAAAAAGTAGGCTGCTGGCTGTAGGGATGGACTGTTGGACGTAATACATCGATATATCGAAAACAATCGATGTTTAACAACGATATATCGGATAGATTCGATATATCCTTAATGTCTCATACATCGATATGTACTGTTTTTTCAATCGATACTTTAGATAAGCAGGCCTCTATATGTATTTGACCACTAAAATACCTAGTTTTGTTCACTAAAAAATAACACACCGCTACTGTCACAATAAAATAAATTAAACTGTTTTAGTATGGTTTTAGCAGACTAAGTAGAGTCATTTTAATAGGTAACATTTGACGTCTGTCAGTTTTATCTTCATAGCGAGGTGACCTGCTTAAAACTTCGATTAAAGTGAATGAATCGATACGGACTTGAAACATATGTGAATTTTAAAAATCATCAGGCGAATCCCTGTCCCATTATTATTTTTTCTTCCGTAAATATAAGGAGGAAAATAAGACAAGTAGATAATTTAACAATAAAATTGCGTTATTTTTTGTATTTTTATAGTTAGTTAAAAGAATAATAAATATAATTATATTCGCTTCCACTAAGGCTTACATTCAGAGACGACAGAAACGAGTCTAAGCGTGAACTTACGCTTCCAGAGACGTTCGGAACACGACTTAGGCTTACATTCATAGACGACAGAAACGAGTCTAAGCGTGAACTTACGCTTCCATCTGTCAAAATCAACAGCTTGCGCTCATATTTGTATTCAGAGACGTTCGGAACACGGCTTAAACTTAACGTAAACTATGATAAGCCAAGTAGTGAATATTCACTACTTAAGACGACACTAGCGCCACCAAGCGGGCTAAGGTGGAATTAATTTCGACAATTTGAGATTTTCAAGTCTGACTAACCTCATAATTTAATTTAAATAGGTTTATGTCTCAGATATTTTGTTTCGCTCACTCCAATTGCATTTTGTATATATTGCTATCCTGTTTTAATTGTTATATACGTCTGCTTACACATTTTCATAAAAACCGTAACTTACCGATAAACATTTTGCTATTAAAAATGGCCATAGAGAAGAGAGTCTTGGCTAAGCTTACACTGCGTCTCTGAATACGAATTTTGAAGATGCGCTTAGCGACGACTTTGCTTAGAGCGGTCTTCGCCCGTCTTATGGCTTAGATTATAGCATAGAGATAATACATAGTACGATTATAGAGATACTTCTATAATCAAAGTCTTATGGTCATGTCTCTGAATGTCAGCCTAACTGTCTAGTTAGAACTTATATATACTTATAGGTACCTAGTTAATAATTTTTAATTAACTCCAGCTCAAGCAAATTTTTTGTACAGAAAATATTTTAATTTTTTTACCTTAGATTATTGATTGGTTGGAGCGGCTGCGACAACCAATCAATAATCTTAGTTTTTTACGTTATCTGATTTCAGTCTATATTTAATCTATGATCCGTGTGGATTAAACCAGCTGTGAAAATCAATCTGAATCCACAGTAGCTGCGTTTGATGGGCAAATACTTGTGGCCCATTTTTTTAAACTAGGGATTAGGTACTCTTTCTCCAATAACTTGAGTAGGTAGTTTGTGTCCATGTTAGCAATGGGCGCTTTTGAATAAGCATTTATTTAATGCAGGTAGTTGTCTTCTGAAGCTTGATAGTTTCAAAAGTCGCGTCGTCCGCCTTGTCTGCGCCCAGTTCGCGACGCGTCCTAGTCTTAAATCTCTCTTGTCTAGATTGCACCTAAGAATTTCCCAACATTCATGGTAAAACAATTATTATAATATTTTAATGAATCCTGTTTTCTTATTAAAAAAAAAAAAAAACAATTACAATGGAACTCATTAAGCCGGTCGTGGAGGATTTTGTGCGGAAATGAGATACTCGATCGTTCCTCTCTGGCATCTTCAATGTAATGCATTTAAATGGCCCGCTTTCGACAGCAGCTTTTAGTACATTAGGTACTTATCCGATGGCCTCGCCAAACTGTTCATTCAAGATCGTCATTTGTCACTGTGCAATATTTTTGGTCACGCACTCCATTTTTAAGCAAAGTCGCGCTGCATCGTTCTTCTCACTAGAACTTTTAGGGTTGGTTGTAAGCCATTTTTCTACATTTCGTTTGTGGTGATGACATTATTCTCATTTGGCAAATTTTTGAGCTAGGACACTTCTATAACATTATCTTCGGAAAAATGTAGAACAGTTTGTTACACATCTCATGATAAGTATAAATCAAAATTATTATTATTATTATTATCAGCCTATGCTGTCCCACTCCTGGGCAAAGGCCTCCCTCCATTTTCTCCATTTCTCACGATCCCGCGCCTTTTCATTCCATTCTTGAAGAAATGTATCTATTTCGTCCCGCCATCTCTTTCGTGGTCTGCCGCGACCTCGTTTTATTATTTCAGGGCACCAGTTTTGTGCTATGTTAGCCCACAGTTCTTTTGGCATGCGGCAGACGTGTCCTGCCCAGTCCCATTTTAGCTGGGCGGCCTTTAGAGCAACGTCAGCTATCTCCGTTTTTGAGCGCAGTATAGTGTTTCGAATACGATCCGTTAATTTTTAATAAATCAAAAGCAATGAATTAATAATTTCGTCGTCACGTTCAACAAAGCGCGTCGGCGTCGGCGCGCGGCGAGCCTTGCTACCGCGTCGCGCCTGCGTTTTCACTTTTTTTTTTGCGTCGCGACGCTTCTGTACAATTGGTATGAAAGTACATCAAAGAAGCGCCACGTCTTCACCTCGTCCTCGTCTTACGTCTCTTCTGTGTGACTTACGCTTTGGTCGAGCTATTCCAGACACGACTATAAATTATAAAAGACAGGATGGATTTTAATAAATCTCCATAAGATAAACAATATTTATATGCACGTATATTTATTAAATATTATGTGGATAAGGTGTTGCAAAGGGTGTTGCGTTTATTCTTCTTGGAGTCGACTTCGGTATGGAGATGGTATGGAGTCGCGCGGGGTTTACGGGTGGCGGTTCAGTTGTGTTCTACGCACGGGCTACATAATATCAAGCTATACATTTTCTTATATCTTATACAATGCGAGATCAACTTATACCTACTGGAAATGTACCAATAGCTTGATATGTAGCCGTGTGTATGTTACCCCACCGCCTGCAGCCACCACGTGTTTTAAAGTGTCCCATACAAGATAGACCATTCCAACTGTCTGTCATCGGTCATCGCCACCGGAAACCTACCACGTCGGTGTAGATAGCGGATAAGTCTTCTTTTTGAATTTCGTGGGTTAAATTCAGTCTCAATTTTCGTTAGTCAGACTTTTATATAAAATGCCGCAAACTTATCTGACCCGATGACCAAAATTGGAACTAACGTCGCTACAGAACAACTACACAACAACAACAGACTTCAAAACTCTGAGCGAATTTTTGTTTCGGACCAACGATTATAGACGTCATTCAGCACCGTATGAATTGAAATCGCGTTTCGGACCGCACCCCTAATAGAAATCGAGAGCACTGATAAACTCTATTATATACTCCTTATTCCCCGGAGTCTGTGCTGTGCCTCGCCCGCACCACGCATCGGCACCACATTCGACCCGCAGGCCGCACGGCACTGCATCATAGAACTACGAATAGGAATAAGTTCCTTACCCTGCGGTCCGAATTGCGCTAAAAGTGATAATATCGCGAATCCGACCAAAGTCACAATTATTATTATTAATCAATAGCCCTTATAGTTTGTGACTATTAAATTTGGTCAGTTTCGCGACATTATCACTTTTATCGCAATTCGGACCGCAGGGTTAGTCATCTTTTCCATTGTTTGAATGCAATAAACAAGATAAATATATATATTAATCTTGTAAACCATATTTCCCATCGATGATAGTTCCTAATAATGGCAGCCTTGCTGTTTATTTGTGGAGGCGTTTTCGGACAGTTTGGCTTACTTTAGGTACCTATGTCAAATTATTTGACTATAGTGGTAGTAATTAAGCCAGTTTATGTAATTTGTTTGAGTCCCGTTTATAATATAAGATAAGATTTTCACTTTGTTGTTAAAAATAAATAATTTGTCTGTGCCGTTTATCTCAGGGTTAATAAAATATAATGAAGGAGGAGTAATCATCATGCCCCAGAGAGTGATCAGTATCAATATAAATATTTTGTTGGTGACAAGGTTGCACGGCCAGGGTTGATTCGCAGCGAGTTTACTAAGACTTACTCAATCGAGCTTTGTTCACTAAAAGTAGGTACCGCGTAGATCTTCATGCCTCAGATTTAATTATTCTGGGCCATTTGGACTGAAAGTGGCTCAAAAAGCCATGATTAATAGGTCTTATCATTTAGTCTCAGTTCTGTTAGCGTGTTCACAAGTGGCGCGTGGTTAGGTTTATATAACTGTTGTAGCGATACACATTGTTCTATCAGCCGTGTTGCTGTAATATCGCGTCGTAGAAACTACACATCACATAATGTACTTACACACTAGGTATATAATAGCTTTTAACCAAACAACATTTTTAACAAATAGATACTTAGGTGCATTAGCTTCGCTTACGGACTCTTCGAGAGTTCCTAGAGACTTACTTTTTCTGCCTTGTGTTTATTATTTATGCTGGTGACAGTCACCGTGTGCACCAAGGAATCCGATTTGTCTTTAGGTAGTCGGACGAGAACGGTCGGAATAAAAATATTCTATTCACTATTCACAGTCATGTGTTGCTGAATAGATTCGCATATCTGTCTATATAATATACTACCAACCGCATGTCCTAATATTGTGGGATCTGCGCGATCCACAATAACTTATGGAGCTGTTGCCACGCCAAAGGGAATCATTAAATCCTCCTCTCGTCGATTACTGTCGCGTTCAGAAGCAGATGAAAAGCACATGGGGCTGTGATTGTCCATGTCAACACTATTTACACTAATGTCCACTGGGTTCATTCATAAAAAATAGTTATGTAATCAGCTACTAGTCCTTCTGTGAATGTTGTGCATGCCTGTAAGTGACTTATTTGCACAGGATCACATTATAAACACGAACCATTATGTAAACTAATTGTAATTAAGTTGTTGGTGTGCCTTATAAAATAAAAAATAAAATAAAAAATAAATCACACCTAAAATATTAGAAATACACTAATGTTAATAAAATAGCATGTGAAAATCTTTTAAAAGTATCTGATACTTCTAAATGTGTCCGCACCGGTCGGAATCTCAAACGCCAGTGAGGACAAAAATGTGTTGCTGCGCAAGCGACTAGCGAGCTACACATCCAGAAATGACGCATAGGAACGGAAACGGAAGAGCTGTCTCAATTTATGGCTTAGAGAAATAAGTCCACGTGAGCAGGGTGAGGAAACTTGCCACGTGTTGTTATTGCACCGAGCGTTGCATTAATAAAAGTTTCAGTCTTTTGGTTAGTACTCCACAGCATGACCTACAGATTCAGCTACTGTGGGCTGAATACAGACCAGTCTACTTACTGGAAAGTACTATTAGGTACTTTTTTCTAAATATTATATTAAGTATTTATGTACCTCTTCGTTTCTCTATTTTAATCGTAAGTTTAAAATAATTAAATGATATTAATGTTCATCAGACTAAATCACTGTATTCGGGGAAGGATCTGTATGTCAGGACTTCAGGAGTCAATCTCCTGACATACAGATCACCTTAGGTTAGGCTGTTTAGGAGCCAGGGCTACATCGTGTTGTGCAAGTAGAATGAACGATAAAGATCACCTACTACATATTTTAAATATTCTGTGACCATAAAGCAGTTTTCAGAAAGCAGCCATAAAACAGTTCAGTATATAAAGGTAGCTTATCTATTTATTGTGCTTAAATGACGATAACGCTTCGAGTTTTTACATATTTACTATGAAACAACAGCGTATTAATACTGTAATAGTGCTTGATCAAAGGTTCTTTTCGTCATCGATGCCGAAGCGGAAGACGAGGCCGAGTGGCCGAAATACTTAAATACACAACGTAAAAGTAATTAAGAAGTTTCTGACTGTTCTGTATGATCGATCTTCAGAATATCGATCATATAAAAATGATTGTAAGAAATAATACAAGGAAATCAACCGGCCTGTCTTTTTAATCATAATAGGTACTTAGTTATAAAGCTTACAAGATACGTAAGGAACAGATTTCTGATGGTCAGCGTGGATCTCACTCGGGCATAGATTTATCTACTTCGTAAACTTCGGCCTTCAAACAGACTAGGTTACCCATGCATTAGCCGTAACAACGTGTGGTCGATGGCCGTAACTGAGGATTTGATAGAAGGTAGCAAGGTTTTGGTTGGGTACTACCGGATATCTATGGGTACTACATACCACATCACATGCGTTCACTTGAACCCATCTTGAACTTGATTTTTTTAACGACACGGTTGGCGCAGTTGCTTAGTGATTAGCTTTCTGCGCTACATGTCAGGGGTTCGATCCCCGCACGGAACAAATATTTGTATGATCAACAGATAGCTGTTTCGGGTCTGGGTGAGTGTGCATGTGCGATACATTTGTAAACTATCCTCAATACATGAGAAATACAAGAGGGGCAAAGATATTGAAAAAAAATATGTGATGAATGTGGTAGATGAGTTATAAACTAATTCTCCAACTTGCTCTCGTATCTTTATAATCAGAACACAGAAAGAGGTTTATAATAACAGGGTTATTGGTAATTAATTACTACTGCTTTAAAGGGTTATTGTATTCATAATTTTAAATAGCTTTTACTGAATGGGACCAACATGAAATCGCGGAAACTTTCTCGATTCTCTTACGCTCTATATAATTTAGCTAAATATGTAAACCAAAAAGCGGTTATGATTGCTTATCATGGTTATGTGGTGTCGGTGTTAAAGTTTGGCTTAATCTTCTGGGGAAATGCCACCGGTAAGGAACAAGTATTTATAGCGCAAAAAAGATGCATCCGCGCTATTTGCCATCTGCAAAGAACAGATTCGTGTAGACCACATTTTAAACGTCTGGGCTTGCTTACATTTCCTTCATTATACATTTATGAAATTGTCATATTCGTTTGGAATAATTCGCACCTGTTTGAGAAACTTAATAGTAAACGCAATAATAATTCACGCTTGCGAACACTGCCTTGCCAAACAGCTCTACTGCACAAAAGCGTATTCTGCATGGCTATGAAGGTATTTAATAAACTTCCCACAACTCTAAAAGAAACACGTGACTTACACTCTTTTAAAACTAAGGTATATGCTCATTTGGTAGGAAAGACATACTACAGTATTAATGAATTTTTAACTGATAATAATTTATGAATTGAATGTTAGATTTTGTCTTATTGGCGATGGTCACGTTATAGGCTATTTTATATTGACTATTAATTAAATTGATTGAATTATTTATAATATAAAATGTTGACGGGATATAATACTATCATTCATTGTTTGTTCATTGTTTGGTATTTTTAATTTAATTTTAATGTATTGTAATTTAAGCATATAAAATAACGGACTATGTATTTAACTTTTGTATTTTGTATGCTACAATAGTGGCAGAATATAGAGGCACTCACAATATTTTACCTTACTGTACCTACAACTCACCTATATTCACAAAATAAACATTTTTGACTTTGACTTTGACTTTGAAAACAAAATCTGCTGTTCCATACATTTAGTGGAGTAAGGTAATATTGCATTGCTGAAATAAATATCTGTGATAACCTAGCGGTTGATCGCTCGACTTCTATGCAGGAGGGTCTGAGTTCAAACCCGGCCCGTTCCTCTGACTTTTCGGATTCATGTGCGGATTAAAATTTTATTATCACTTGCGATAACGGTGAGGGAAAACATCGTGAATTCGTGAGGTAACCTGCACATCTGAAAGCGTCTCATAAAATTCTCGATGTTGTGTAGGTAGGTATAGTCCGCCAACCCGCACCAGGCAGCGTGGTGGCCTCAGGCCTAACCCTTCTCATTCTGAGCAGAGGCCCGTGTCCAGCAGTGGGATATTAATGGGCTGGATTTATTTATTTATTATTTATCACGTTTGGTCCCATGGTATAATGATGAATAGAAGTATAACCCCTTATTAGTTAATTACCAATAACCCTGTATAATTCCTGCAAACTAATTGTTTCTTTCTACTAATAGACTAAGTGTTTGTTTCACAAATATTTACGAGTAGGTACGTAGAAAATAATATAAAATACATTAGACAGCAATCATGTAGTACATTAAATAAATTTGCATACGGAAGGTAGTGCCACGGTGAGCAATAATATGTGCGATGTGCGTGCGCGGGCCAGTCAGTGCGCGGCGCGTCCCGGCGAGAGTGTCTCCTGAGCCACTGTGTTACTCGGTCAGGTCAGGTGTGAGCGAAGTGAAGGACGTGTGCATTTCCTCGACCCTGCGCCGACGCACGCGCTCGCCGAGCCCCGGAGAAGCCAGACAGTTCTCAGCGAGACCCCGAGTGAAGCGCCCGCGTGCAACATGGCCGCCGCTAAGTTCACGCGCAAGGAGGTCGCGGCCCGCAACCACAGGCGGGACGCCGCCATCATCATTGACAACGTGGTGTACGATGTGACGGAGTTCCTAGACGACCACCCGGGCGGCGTGGAAGTGCTGCTGGACAACGCTGGCAAGGACGCCTCACAGTGCTTCCACGACGTGGGCCACAGCGACATCGCGCTCGAGTGGCGCGGGAAGTTCGTGGTGGGCGAGGTGGTAGACGAGGACAAGTGGGAGGTGCGGACGCGCGACGCGGCGGCGCTGGCGGCCGCCGAGCCGCTGACGCTGAGCGCGCTGGCCAGCGTGTGGGGGCCGCCCGTCGTGCTGGCCACGCTCGCCGCGCTCCTCTACATGTACCTGTTCCCATAACCTCCGCTCGGAGCTGCGGAGCTCCGCTGACCACTGTGTTGGTCGGGGGTATTAAATACTGGGGGTTAACAAATCATACACCTCGAAGGGACATAAGCAGTGAAGACATATTTCATAGGTTAAAGTGGGGTTTTGTGGTTTTATTCGGGAGCCGGAGAGTTCGTTATTGAGTACATAAAACAGAATGCAACTCTAGTACCGTCACGTTGACGTCAGCACTGGCGTCAGCGCTGACGCGGCGACGCTACTTCGGGAACAAGTGCAATCACGTAGTTGTTACATAATAGTGAGTCGTCAGATAGTGCGAACATCAGATTGTCAAAGTAGGTAATCATGGTAATTAATTAATTAGGTACATCTAAATACCTGCATAGTTTACGGAATAAAGGTTGTGTTTTTATATCTAAACGCTAGTGGTGTTATTTCTTCACTACGATGTATTATAAAGCTGGTTGCGTCAATGCTAGTTAATTGCAGTAGGACCTTTTCGTAGTTAGGATATTAGTCTGAGGACTGTACCTACGACATTATAGGTACCTACAATAACTTTTGACGTAGGTACATTGGATTGCATCACATGTTGGTAGTGTGTGAGCAGGTGTAGGTGTAGGGTGTGGGCTCTATTCTTATATATTCTTGGCACCCTCATTTGTGCTCATACCATGAGGGTGACAAGAGGCGGTGTGCGCTGGTCCAGTGCTCGGTGTTCAAGGTGAGCACCTCTCACGTCGTTATAGCAGCACTTAGTGTGTATTATATTACCGACATGCCACAACTAGGCACACACACCACCAAACTAATAATTGTATTTAAATGTATACGACACTGTATAAAAACCGATTGTGTTGCTATCGAAATGGACGATGACAAGTGTAATTTAAATGGCTATGGGTCGTACAATGGGTACAGGTACAATGTGATACGACATACTTACTGATAAATGATTTCTATTACTATTAGTATACCGGAAAATTATGTACAATAGGTACGCCATTATTTATAATTCCTAGGAAATGTATAATTATACTGTCAAAAATTGCCGGGAAATGTAATTACATTTTCATTAATACACATTTCCTAGGAATTGTAGATATTATACAATCCTAAGCACCAGTCGCAAATGTGCTAGGCTCGGTTTGGCGGTGATCTAGTTTAGAATGCATAGCTCCTTTGAGGGGAATTAGTGGCAGGTATTTTCAAAAGTCAAAAGTCAAAGATTTTTATTTCAACTGGGCCTTTGCTTTTTTTTTGGAGAAACCAAAATACTTTGCGCTTCTTAAAAATATGTCTCGGTCCTAGGGATTGCGTGAATTATAGACACCGATACGAGAATCGATATTTGAATTTAATAACTATCAAATTCTTGTATCTTCATACATTTCCTAGTACCTACCAGTTTGTCTTTTTATACAATTCCTAGGAACTGTGTAGATTTACTAGGAAATGTGTATACTTAATGATAGTGATGCATCTTAGATTATTGATTGGTTGTCGCGTTGGAGCGGCTGCGACATCCAATCAATAATCTAAGTGATGCATCTATTTTATACATTTCCTAATTCAACTCGGCATTTGTATACGTTTTCTAGGAAATGTATAAAATTCCTGAATTGTAGGTATACGTTTCCGTTAACATTAGTTCAGTTTTGATAACTGCCTTCCGTAAATGGATTTCTATTTTTTACATTAGCGATAATCTTCAAATTAAACCACGCGCGATGTTAGGCCGATGAAGTAGTTGTGTAGTGTTCACCTATTTTTTTAAATAGCTTTCCATGATTGTCTTGAAGTGCCTAGTTCAGTCGACGGGTACTCAAACTCTTGTCTTTGTTTCTTGAACTAAGTACGTAGGTACTTATCATAGTTATGCTTGCTCATCATAGTGCACATGGGTAATTCCCACGCGTCGTGTGTTGCCGCGAATTTAGAAGTTAACTGGCGATCAAGTAACGACAAGGACGACCAGTTGCGCAGGAGCCGGCCGGTATTATCATAATGATTAGTCTATAGCCGAGACTCACGAGATGGCCGCGATGCGCCTTACGCCTGCTGCGGCGTCGTCGCCGAGCAACCATCATTAGTCTTACTTTGTTCTTAGGATTCCGTAGAAATTAGATAAAAAACCGATATAAACATTGGTGCAATAGGGATGGCAGCAAATACACATAAAAGCGGGGATTCCCATAAAATATCCCAAAATTACGTAAACAGTAGATAGGTTTCGGTGCGTGCAGAAATATTTTTTTACAATAAAAATATATAGTAAATATTTAGGTAACTGTTTTAGTAATTTTTTTGGCTTGGATATATGGCACAGTCAAAAAGTAAAAATATGTTCGAAATAATAATTTGAAATAATATGTGCTGGTGAATTGATAAGCAAATAGGTATCACAGGAATAATAAAACGATGATTTATCTACTTATAATGTCATTGTTTTTGAGTTATTAACAAAAATAACATTACTGGTATATTGGTGTCTTTTTTAATTCCATTTCTACTAGATAGCGTATAACTGGTAGTAGAAAAACAATAAAGGCTGTCATTATTTTATTTTGTTACATATGGGAGCTATTTGTATGCTAATAAATAATAATGTAGGTACGGAACTTCCGCCACGCGAGTCACACTGGCACATGACCGCAATAATTTTATTTTACGTTGAGCACCGCCTTCACCTGTTGACCGCGAATAATAGATCTATTGTGTGTGCCTCCTCTAGGTACGCACCTACGGCTACATATCAAGCTATTCATTTCAGTATAAGCTGACCTCTGAGGCTGAAATATAAAGCCTCGTTTGTGAGTGTCAATGATTCGTAACCGTATGCCATGCTTCTTTCAATCGTAGAACATTATCCAGTTCTCTAAATGTAGTTTCTGTATTCGCCTAAAGTGGTCCTTCACCTCCTTCTTACGTTCTACAAAATAGTTTGTGCGAACCTGATGCAATCCACTGTTGCTGGGTCATTTGGTCAGATGATCCTGCAATCGAAACTGCAGATACTAAATAAGCGCGTGGCGGCGCGGGCGGCGCGTGGCGGCGCGGGCGGCGCGTGGCGGCGCGTGGCGGCGCGGGCGGCGCGGGCGTTCGCGGTCGGTGTGAATGTGCGTGTTCCGCTGCGTGCGTCGGTCACTTTCATTCACTTTCTCTGCGCGCACGCCGTTTCGCTTCCTCGGCGTCGCGTGTGCTCACCGATACCAACAAAAGTAAAACCGAAACGCGTCTCCGTATATAAGTATTACACAAAGATCGGACTATGCGATGTGGTGGCCAAGTGGTGGCCCATTAAATTTCTACAGTTTTATCCCGAACATCCGTATTTGTAAACCTTTTTCAGTACCTACCTATATTAGTAAATATCTCTCAATTTTAGGCCTGAAATGATTTGGAAATCCTCTATAATACGCGGCTTCGTTTACCCAGCAGTTACTACCTGCAGTGACTGCGCGACTGGCCGCGGCAGGATACGGGCAATTACAGCATTCGTTAACTACCTAATAGGCGATATATTTACTAAGTACACACGGCTATATATTAAGCTATACATTTCCATTATAAGCTGACCTCGCATTGTATGAGCCTTTGGTAGAATGCAAATGCTTTCAGCTTATACTTACTGAAAATGTTTTGCGTGATACGTAGCCCTGCATGCGTACACATATCATCGTCATTTCTTATCTTAATCTTGATTACTTAGACTACTACTGATTTACTAATTTTGCCTTGTATAGTATTCTGTGATTTCACTTGCAACTTTGTTGCTGCCGTTTCAGAATCATTAGTGGGTACTTACGATGCTGGTCCAAAGTGAAAGTCTTATTGAATCAGAAATGTCTGGACGTCGTCGCAGTCACAAAGTTTGTTGCAATTTGATCAGAGTGGAGATAATTTGTTTATTAACACAGTCATTAGGGCAATAATAGAAAGGGAATTGAAACCTTATTCGGCTTTTGTATGTTAACCCAATGTTAAAGCTTGGGGTCCGCAGGCTGAGTGTCTGATGTGGAACAATCCGGTTGTAACGTACCGTGCTGGTGGAAGGGAACTGCTGTGTCACCATGATTAACAGTTTATCTTCAATAATATTATGATAAGCGGTTATCAGCGGAGCGGGGGAGGCGCGGCGCGGTGCGGGCGGCGGAGGCGCACGCGTTCCTCCGCGTACTGCTGCCGGCCCCGTCGCCGCGCGCCGCCAGTCCGCTACTCTGCTCCGTACACGCCGCGCGCGTTTTGAACATGACCGTCAGCCAATTCACTCGGGAGGAGGTCTCCAAGTGGAATACCAGAACTAAGACCGTGTTCATCATAGACAACGTGGTGTATGACGTCACCGAGTTCCTGGACGAGCACCCCGGCGGGCACGAGGTGCTCATCAACGTGGCCGGCAAGGACGCCTCTGAAGACTTCAACGACGTGGGCCACAGCCTGGACGCCAAGGACCTCATGAAAAAGTACGCGGTGGGCGAGGTGGTGGAGGCGGATCGCGTGCAGGTGCAGACGCGCAAGACGACCTGGGTGGACAGCAAGGCCGACAGCGACGCCAGCTTCATGAGCTCGTGGAAGTTCCCCGTGCTGCTGGGCGTCGTGGTCACGGTGCTGTACTCCTACCTGTTCGGCTAGCGCGCTCGGCTCCGGCGAGACACGCGGATGTGTGTGGGGACTATGTCTTACCGTTACAGACTGCTGGTTACCTACTTGTTGTATAAAGGTTTTGTGCATAATTTATATAATATTGTGATATTTAATTAAAGCGTTTTATAATTTTCACCATGGTTTGACATTGCGATGCGCGGGCGCCGCGTCTCCAGGGCCCGGTCATGGTCGGTGGACCGGTTCCGTGCGTGTTCATTGATCACCCAATTTGCGCTGTGTGCCACAAACACAAATACGAACGATCTGCATGTTGACTTCTTAATATTCAGAGTACCTATGTATGATGTTATCATTAACACACGTACTGTTACGAGAGTTATCGATAAATTATTATGGATAACTCTCGTAACACGTAACACGTACGTACGTAAACACGTATTATTAAATACGTGTTTGCATAACATCGTACATATTCGGTGTTCGGACAGTGCGTCGCGTGTCTTTTCGCTGAAGGTTATTTTTTTATCATTGACTTGTTTGTATCTGATAAAAACAGCTAAACGAAGTCATTAGTAGCTCAAATACTGGTGGTTTATTATTAGACTTATCAGTTTAGATTGTTCAACATAGTGACGACTGAGTCTTGATTTATCCTTGAACCTCAAACGCTTCATGACTATGAGCTAACGCTTTAATTCTGGATAACTTCAAAATTGACATAATATGTATGTCTATGTACCTATAATGTGTTATGTATATCTATTAGTTTGAATTACTCGTATATTGATTCAGGAAGCAAATTAATTCTGATTATGGTAATGGCGTCATCTCAGTCATGGTTTTGTGCAGTGCAGAAATACGTAGTCATATTTAAGGGTGTGGATTAGATCATCAAACTGAACAACTTTATGGGCCCAACATCGCAATCACGAACAAATTATCAGCTGTCCCATACGTTTGGGTCGAGTAGGGATTGAAGTTTTGTATGGGACAGCTGATGATTCTTTCGAAGCTAAGATGTTGGTCCCGTAGAGAAAGTTGTTGTTTGATGATCCACACCCTTAAATATGAGCACGCATGTCTGATACACGTTGTATACTGTCATGAATTATATAGGTAGGCTTTAAACAATTTAGATTGTAATAAAACATATACTCAAATATTCTCTGTAATATTCTCAAAAAGAATATTACAGTTCACTTAAATGAGAAATTTACATTTTAATGAAAAATTACGCATTTTGACAGTACTGAACTAGACCAAACGCATCTGTCACTTTCTATTTCTATTAAAACAGAGAGGGGCAAATGCTCTTAGTTTAGTTTAGTCCTATCAAATTGCGCAACAGAATCGGCCGATTGTCGAGTAATGACGAAGCATGCAGAGCTACGCAAACACAAACTCGCAACAGAACTGGCCAGGTTATTTATCATCACCATCAATAATGCTTGTTTTATTTTGACTATAGTGAGTACAATTGAGAAATGTAAGCGTGCGTTACGTAGATGTACGGGATATCCAGTTTGCTATAACATTATAGCTGGCTAGATGATTGCAGTACACTATTGAACCGCCATTCAAGTCATGGCTCCCATTTATAAGGCGTGTGGAAAGCAAATACGATTGTACGAATGAAAGATAAAACATGAACCACACAGGTCAGGACAGGCCACTCGGCGCGTGACATGGGAGAGCCCTTTGTCCGGCTGCTGGACATAGGACCACTTACGGTGCGGTCGCGGCTCCTGCCTTCCGCATCCTGTCGGCTCCTGCTAGAGTGATTGGTTTACTAGCACATGATTAGTAGTCACACTAACACAGTCACACTAAGTTGGTATGTTATGAGTAAGGTTATTATTAGGTATGTACTCCATATCGCGGTTATTAATTTTGAGTTTGGAGTTCAAAGATATTTTCAGTTTGGCTGAAAAATAAGTATTTAAGAGGTTACCTTTATATAACTCTAGTGATATCTGATTCTTGTGTTTAGATTACACACACGACATAATAAAGTATCCTAATTTCATGTTTACGTACATTCCACTTGCTGGTGTACAATAGTGTACATTTAGTTCTCTATCACATTAGGATGTCGTGCATGGATGCAAGATGCCTGGTCGTGTGCCTGCTATAGCGAGCAGCCTCACAGCAGTCCCCTCTACTGCAGGTACAAACAACATAGAACCAATCGGCATGAGTTGACTATAAGCTGTTTACAACGAGTTGCGTACCTATAGCCTCAGGTGTCCATCACCACCAAGTTAGTTCCTGGAAGCACCAACTTTAGCGCCAGGATATTTAATGGACGAAAATCACATAATTTTATTTACATACTTTACGTTTCTATTAGGTTTTAAATTCTGTTCTGGAAATTGTTGGACAGGCTGCTGAATCATCAGCAAGCTGTCTGCAGCGAGCATCATCGTTCGTCAGTGATGACGATATACGTTCTGAAGAATACTTAGTTTTTACAGCACTTTTTTGTACTTATATATACATCATCAAAGAAAATTGGTAAACAATTTATCAGAGTTTAATCAGAACATAACACTGTATACTTGTGAAGGTATGTACGTAGTATGTAGCCTGTAGGTATCTAGGTACTCAATGTGATAAAGTAAAACGTTTGATAATAATTGAAGCCGAGAGCCGACCGACGACGGCCGAGCGCCGAGGATCGTCACGGGGCAGGAGCGCGACCCAACGATTGGCGAGAACGTCCCGCAGATGAATTGCCTAATTAGGTATATTCCATGTTACGTACAGCTGCGACTCTTTTATTTGGACTACTTAAGTATTGCAGCGTCTGCAGATAGAGCAGTCTTTGTACCCGTAAACCCGTTTTAAGTAAAAGGCTATCATACTAGGGATATAACTATAACAGTCTCAGTTTAGTAATATAGGTACTAAATGACTTGATTAATTTAGCGAAATAGTTATCGACAAAACATAATGGGGCGAATGACACAGATCAAGTATCATTTACCCCGTCGCTAATGGTGGAAAGTGAACGGGAAGGCGTTTCTGGCACTTGCCGGCCGCTGCCGCGGTACCGTTCTCTACGCTCGCTCGGCTCGTGCGTTGCTTGGTCACAGTTCTAACCTTTTTTTTTTTGTTTTTCGTGGTGAGAACCCATCATAGGGCTGTCCTCCGCCTGGGGGGGGTGAATGGGTGTGCCGGACTCCTACCGGCTAAACTCACCACGGTGGTCCACTTCGGCACCTACAGGTGGGCCTCGGGTACTCTTAAAAGACCGCACCAAAGCCCACCTCGGTGCCACGCCTGTTAGGGCACTTCTCGGGGAGGGAGACTGTAAAGAGGTCTCTAACCTAACCATCATCCGTTAAACGCCGACGCCCGCGCCGGGGCTACCGAGGACGATGAAACAATTTTTCCTATCTGCCGCTTGACGGGTCAAGAGTACCGGCGAGGATGGGAGCTCACCTTTTATTTTACCCTTCGGTTGATTTTTAACTATTTCACTAGATTAGTTTAGGGATATAGTTACTTTAGTAGACTGAGGCCGTGTCATACTTAAAAAGGAGGATGGGCAAATTCCTATGGACGCTGGTCCAAATTAAAAAGCTTGCCCCTACGGTTGACACCGGTGCTAATCGATGAAAGACATCAGTGTTACTCTATATTCTCATTTTTTTTTTTTATTTATTTTTTTTTTTATTGAGATAGTTATGTGATGCTTTCGTACAACTATTATCTGGAATATAATATCTATAATCATTACTAGGGGTATAATTATATCACGGCTATACCTATCTTACTGCGACATATACATGTTCACGGCTTAGGGATAGCCCAAGGCCACCTCAGCAGCACCTTAACCTACTGTGACGGAGTTTGTGCATTGCCGAAATTCTTTTGTTTTGACTTTTATCTAGTTAAATTTTAACTTTTAAATGACATTCATATTTGATTAGCAGATTTTTTTTGTTGTAATGTCTCCATTACAACAAAAAAAATATCTGCTAATTATGTAAATACTGCTTTAACTAGAGACTACGCGTTCTAATTAAAAATGGGTTTCACTGTAACTTATACATTTCCGATGACATACCTATTAATAATACTTATTATAATCAACACTGCTACTAAATGTACATGTCTACTCAGCTTGACGAAGGGGCGCTGCTTGTTTTATCGATTAATTTAAAGAAACACGAGGCAACATTATCTCCATCAGTTACCGCTAGCACGGATGGACACAACATGTGAGGGTAGTGTATTCACAGTTTGTCATAATATTACATGACGCGACTCAGCGTGATTGTGTGTGATTTGTTTCCTCGTATTACGAGTGTGTAGTTACAGACGTTACCGCTTTTTATATTGTGCCTATTACGGTAAGTATTATATTAATATGCCTCAGACTCGTCGACTTAAGAAAAACTTATATCAATGTCTTCGGGGGGAATCATGTTTATTTTATACATTGAATAATTTGTATTCTGTTAACCCAGGTTAGGGGATGGAGGGGATATCTGGCAACTACTCGATATAATACCTAAAGTTGTTGTCGGGTACTATGAGTCTGTCATGCTCACTAAAAAGTCTCGCTGATGGTGGCGTTGTGTGTCTGGTCGTTGAGTTCTCTTCATTGTGGTCGAGCTTGGCGATGCTGACGCATGCGTCGAGCTCGTGAAGGGATGACGTCTGTCGGACCTGGCCAGCTTGTAACTGCCATAGCAATCTTATTCAGAGGCAAATCATTTATTATCCTAGTCTTATTTTTATTCGCATTAAATTGAATTATTCTCGCAGCTCTTACCACAACATTGTACTGATCAAGATTGTAATCTATTATTTTAAAAGAGTTCCCATGGATTTTCTTGCCGGTTCTTCTCCAAATCTCCATAGGATCCACTATTTGAAACCGTGCACCTAGAGCTTACCTAGAGCACCTAGAGTCTTAATATTTCATAAGTGCCTGTATCTGGTTTACATAAAATAAAGATATATTCTATTTAAAAAAATAAAAAAAAATGTTATTAAATTAATATTTGTCATTGTCTTCTACTGTTTAATTGTTTATCTGTGCGAATAGTCAAACTAAATGACATTTAGTAGAAAAGCTATTGTTTATGAAGACGAAGCTCGGCTTGTGATCATAATAAATTATATTCATGTTTGTGGATATAACATAATGTATTATAATTAGTGGGGCAGGTAGTCGACGGTCAAGGTGTCTGTAAGGAGCAGAGCGATCTCTGGCCCAATACACATAATTAATTATGATGATGGGTTGGCGACCACAATGACGCAAAAGGTGCGTCGGCGCCGGGTGTAGTCAACTATAAATAACTAAGAAAACGGTTATTATGTTCACAATGTAAATTTTGGGTGAAATTATTATCTCGACAAAGATTTTAGATTGAGCATAATAGCAACCTTACCCTGCGGTCCAAATTGCGATAAAACTAATAATATCGCGAATCCGACCAAATTGAATAGTCACAAAATATAAGGGCTATTGAGTAATAATAATAATACTTGTGAGTTGTGACTTTGATCGGATTCGCGATATTATCACTTTTAGTGCAATTCGGACCGCAGGGTAGATTATTGATTGGTTGTCGCAGCCGCTCCAACTAGATTCCGCCGGCGTAAAGTCAAAAGTTGGCGTACTCGAGTGACTCGGTCAGATTAAAATGTAAGCGTAGTAAAACTGTGCAAAAACAATACAACCAAAATTAAAAAGACACTGGGATATGTACCATCAGTAAGGATTGTATAATTCCGTAATAATTTCATAATTTCAACGATAAATAAAACAAACCATAAATGACAATCACCACATGACAATACAGGAGTTGACGCATTCAAGGAGCCATTTTTCTTAGGTGGTGCGGTATCTAGTTGGAGCGACCGCGACAACCAATCAATAATCTAAGATAGCAACTTAAAATAGGTAGTACGCATTACCATAACTAAATATTACCTATAATTATGATCTTTTATATTTTATTCGCTGGAGGTCGCTGGCGTGGTCAAGGTCTACTTCCCGGTTCATTTTGTTCTGTAACGTAATATATTATATTCTTTTACTATGGCAGATTTTATATTAACTTTTTTTGCGGTACCAAATCTTATATCATTAATGACATTGATCAGTGTTTTTATAGTAGGTACTTAAGTCTTCGGATTTTGGGTCTGTTGGCAGAACCTAATTAATTTATGTTAATGTTTGCAAGATTGTTTAAAATATACGTGCTCAGTGTTAAGGCGCGTCAGTGAGGTAACGAATTTGTCGATTTCGCTTCCTCCACCCGCGCAACCCGCGCGACCCCCTGTAATATTACGGAAACCGCTCGGAGCATGTCAACGCGAGCATCGCGCCAGACACTAAAAAGCTATATAATAAATAGAGGTGGCAATGTAAAATATATATTTGTAGATTGTTTCACTTATAGGTCTATAAATAGTAACAGAGTTACTACTAGAAAATTAATACCAATAACAGTGGTACAATCACTACAATGATGAATGATTTTATAAAAAAGGGAAATAAAAACTTTATGCTTCGTCAACGAGCTTCCGAGCAAAAAATGCCCATTACACTTGCCGAGTTGTTAGATGATTTGGTATTAACTAATTATAACTTGCTCTTTTATTTGAAGGATTGCTTGATTCATTTAATATTCACTCATATAAATATATCACGATTATTAGATATTAATACCTAGCATTAAAAAAAGTAAAAACCGACTTCAAAAAACTAAACAGTGTAAATAATTTTCATAAATTCTTCAATGCACCTAGCTTGGCAGTGAGGTAACGAATTTGTCGATTTCGCTTCGCTTTGTTGTTACAAGTAGTGTAGCAGTGGCGAAGGGTGAAAATTTTCAAAGGGGAAGCCGACCCAAATGTTCCCTCCAAAAAAAAAGCACACTCACCAAAAAAAGTTGTAAGATGCAAAATGTGTCAATGAATAAATCTTTGGAGGAGAACGGTATCGTAGGTACTTGCATAGGTACAACAAAGTTTCGATGTAGTTGCCGCGATTGTCTGATTCAGATCTTTCATCATGACCGCGAAATGGCAATTCCTGTTTCCCTAATAGAATTACAATATCAATGAAACGTTTCATTAACTCGCGGTTGCGGTCTACTTTTCTGTTATGAACTTCGAAAGAATTAGAAAAAAAGGTCTCGATTCTACTATTTCCGAATTCATGCAGTGACAAACAGCTGCGGATATGTTTTTCGGTCTGTGCATGCTTTTTAGTTGAATTAGCTAAGTTATTAATATCCGTAAAACCTGCGCGACTCCAAACTGAACTCGACTCTGAGAAAAGTAAGCACGGAAAACAAAACATTTTATTTAATTTGCAACTCACTGTCATCCACGTATGTTTATCAAAAAGAGATTTATTAAAATGTTTAAAAAATCCATCCCGTCTCTTGTAATCTATAGTCATGTCTGGAAGAGCTCGACCTAACTGAATAACATGCCTTTTGTTTTCGAAACTAAGTTTGGAAAATGAAGTTTCAATACAATGTAAAAAATCGGTTAAACAACACTCTATGTGAATTAATGCCATATTTAAAGTGTTAATAAAAAAGAAAACTCACCATCACATGCACAAACCAAACCAATCCAAATAATAAACAAAACAATAACACAATACCTTAATTAATAAACAAATACGCATGAACGACCGCCATCACAAAAAAACTAAAATTAAAAATATTATCCAAACAACCATAGACTAATAGATGTCTATGCAAACAAAAACAACGAATAATTTATAATCCTTCCGTATTGCAAAGGCCACTTTCTCGGAATTGGTTGTATTACGCAACCTGTTTTTTAAAATTATATGATCATTTCACCGATGTCTACCGAACAATGACCGAACACATGCGGCGAGTGGCGAAATTACTGTAATCTAGCCATCTCACTTGCACTCCTTGCACAACTCGACGGATCGCGAGTTATCTTCGGGGGCCTTCGTCAAGCATTTTACTATGTTTGACTCTTCGCACACATACGAGTACCTATCATAATATTCATATCTTATGGTAGTACGGGATTTCTATGTGTGGGTGAAACTAGAACTCGCTTAAGACCGGGTTCGTAGACGTTATGTTACTTCAATAAAAATGACCATTTTACTGTCAAGCGTCAATTGATGGCTATTAAAAAATTGTAGGCGTTATGTTAGATAAAATATAGTGTTAGTAGAATGGGTAAATAATATTTATTATGATATTACGTTGGTCTATGCATTAATCAATTCCTAAAGGGAAGCCGATGGGAATCGGGTTGTATGGACTACACTACACTATGGTTTTCTACGCTACGTGCCGCGGGTTTGATACGCGCACGGAACAAATATTAGTCTGGGTGTGTGTGCATGTGAGATAATGTCTGTAAACTCTACCCACGATACAGGAGAAATCCTAGTGAGGGACAATGTTATATTAAAAAAAAAAAAAAAAAAAAAATTATTTTAGATCAACATCGTCATCAACATATTATTACTTACTATTTTAAACGTTGATTATGACAAATTATCAATTCATTAATAGAAGGTAGCTCTGAATTTTGGTCACGTAGTCACGTGGTCACGGTTTATATGAATAGATCTCACCAAAACATGAAGTTTGAATACCAACATGATGGGACTGCGTCCCATAGTTTGGGAGATATAAACTTTCAAAGTTTTAGTCACGTGGTCACATAGATCTCACCAAAACATGAAGTTTGAATACCAACATGATGGGACTCCGTCCCATAGTTTAGAGCTTTCAAACATTCGGTCACGTTCACGTGGTCACATACTGAATTTGAATTTATGTTTATAGAAAACATCAAAAAGATGGTCTCTATATTTTTAGACAAAGTATATTTTAGAAGATGAAACACAATTTGTATTGACTTGACAGATAAAGTGACAGATCAGTAGACTCTATCTATATCTGATTTTACTAAAATAATAATATTTCAAATATGTACTCAAAAAAAATCAAAATATGTTTATAGAAGTACATGCCATACTACTGAGGCAAGTTATATAGGTTGCCCCCTCTACACAATATTGTGTCTAGAGAGCAAAATAAATTCTGAATTTATAAATCGAACGCGATAGCCTCGATCGACACGGGTATCACGTCCGAGAGCCAGCGGCAGACTGCCGCCCGTCGCCCGAACACGACCCTTCAGCTGAAAATTGGCACAGATTTACGTTTAAATTCAAGGAAAAATTGAAAAATGACTTTTTTTTAAATGTTAAACGTTGGACTTATAAATAAAAGAATTATTTATCTATTGCTGCAAATCAGAAATAAATTAAGCTTCAAGTTCCGAAGAAGATGAAGGTTTAAATTCTGATTTAGGTGTTTTATAATCGCCAATTACTATAGTATAATCTACTTAAAAAAAATATTTGAAACGTTGGATTTGAAGTAGAGATCTTGAACTTTAAGACTGTATTTTTTTTTTATTTGTATATGGTATAATTGCGGAGGAGATGGCGATGTAAAACGGCGTTTTGGTCAGGGTACTGCCTTAAAGCGGGTAGAAAAGATAATACCAATGCAGGTACCTGAATTCAATGTAGTCAATGTAGGTTCGACCAAAATAATGTGAAGGTGGCGGAAACCAGAGCCCCGCGCGGATCTTATGAGATACATGGTAGGTCTGTGGCAGGTACTTTACTGATGCTGTACGCGCAGGGAAATGAGTTGCCAAACATTAACATAATATGTAAAAAAATACCATTTATCGTACTGAAACCACGTTAGGTTAAGGTTGTTTTTATTTGATAATAATTGAGAATACTTATAGTGACGTAGTAAACATGCTGAAATCGATTCGTTTCGACAGACCCCGTTATTGTGGTATATTCGACATCTTCCGTGATTTCATGGTATGCCCAGGGATTTCACAAAATCCTTGGATGGGTCATTTCCCTGCGTCATATAGTACATACATAAGGCAGACACGATTCTCACACTAGGTTTACTTAAGTCTAGTAATACCCGCGACACTGTTCGCATTTTTGTGTCTCTCAATGTCCTTTCTGGGTAAAGTTATCTCTAATTGGTTGTAGTTGGGTGCGTAGTAGATGGAGGTAAACTTATAAATTACCTATTCGTATTTACCACGCGCACAATACACAAACTCGTATGAAATAAATAAATAATTGCCTTCACGATGACACGGATAATTTTATAACGCCAATCTACACTGATAACATTAATTATGATAAAATAACGATTTTTATAGGTATTTCGCTGCTGATTTTATATAACTAGGTACAGGTACGCCAATTGATCATTCTTTTTTTAATAATATTTTGTTATATAATTGTATAGTCATTTATGTTTCGCTGGATGTTCATACCTACTCCTCGCGAGCTGATTTCTGTTTGTAGACGATGGCATAGAAAGTGGACCTGTTCAATCAAGATAGAACTAGGTACATTGAATCCACGTGGGTCACTTGGGGACGTTTAAAACATAATATATTCACGGTTTAAAGTATTTGAATGGAGACTTGTTGCTTAGAGCTACGAGTACATGAGATCCACGCCACGCCACGCGACGCCACCCCATACGACACGTATGCCACTTTGAGACAACTAAATAGTCCGACTAAGTCTGGAAGTAGTCCGCAGTCAACATCATCAGCCCTTTCCTGATAAAGATTATAAAGAGATAAAGATAAATTTATTCAAAAAATTACTTATGGTAAAAAACACAATTTATATCATAATTATGATGATTTCTGCTCGCTTCCAGTGTTACCGGATGCGGTTCGATATCAGAATTTTACATGATCTTCCAGTTACTGGGGGTAACCACATCCAAAACTTATCCGGGTTGTCAGATTTGCCGCCTTCTAACTGCCCGCTGCAAGTATCGTAGGTATTATATTAGTATGAGAAACAATCCATCTAAGGAGATCGATGGACCTGCTTGGTAGAGATACCCTCGATCCCCTCGCGCTCGGTCATCACTCTCCATTTGTAGTGCAAAGCACTTCATGATAAAATTGTTTATCAGAATAATGGCAATCTATATCAAATATAAATTATATACACTATGGGCATTGTTGCTAATTTATATACCCGTTGAATTTCGTATTGTTTGTTGGAACAGAGCGTGACAATGAGTTGGTCACACATATTCATGGTGTTGTGTAACCATATGCCTCACATATTTCTTTTAATCGATTTGCCAACTGTACCTTAATAAATTATAAATGTAGAGGATAGCGCCCACGTAAACAAGCGGTACACTCGGCGGCGGAGGTCGCGGCTCAACACAGCTCGTGATACTACCCATGTCTAAAGTACCCAGATCTTCCAAACTACAGGCACTATAATTATCACGACCATATCGACATCATATAATTAATTGCTGTTGTACCTAGACCATCCTACCATACCCTTAGTCATTAGGTAATACAATACAATTAATTTGCAGGTTCTGGTGCACATAGGGTTACCACCTGGCCGGATAAATCCGGTCTTGAACGGGCTTTTAAGAGCCGAGACCGGACTCCACCCGGATTTCTTTACGTCAGACCGGATTTTTATATTATTTGCCAGTGTATCGACGGTTGCTAAGGTGGTTGCTTTCACTTTTGACTATATTAATTGCGAGGTGTGTGTATCGACCATAGATATCCGGAGATATGCCTTCACTCTACATTTGTTCAATTTCAAGTGTCGCCACTTTTTCCCCACTCCTAAAACGGATGAAGGGTTGGTATAAATATTTTATCGATAAAAATATCGATAAAAACTGACTGCAAAAAAGAGAAGTGTTTTTTTTTTGGCGTATTTTATAGTGTAAATATCGCTATATAGACACTTTAAGAGAGGCTAACCAAAGACTAACGATGTTAATATAATTTAAAGAATTTGAGAAAGGAAGATAGATAATACAGGGAGTTCTAACTTGGGACAAAGTACTCACCTCAATTTGTGTTTATTAGTCTATAAATATTTTAAAATATTACATAAATAATAATTAAAAAAAGTACAGAATAGTAAAGATTTAAGATTTTTGTCTACACTCATATCGTAAAGTTCTAATTATGAATTCAAAAATAGTACTTTATTGACAGACTTTATGCACATGCAACTGGGTCTTTCGCAAAAAAAGTGTAATTTCACCTGACCGAAACGTTTTGTTTGTTTGTAGGATAGACATGATATAAAAGCCTACATTCTAGTATTATATCGTTTTTGGAGTACTTTTGTTATATAGGCCAAGTATTTATTAAAGTATTGTTGTAGTATTTTTGTTGATATTACGTGAAATGTACCGATAATCTAATTTATCTGCAGCGATTTTGGTCGACTATCGAAGTTTTTGGTCGAATTAGTTGCGAAACTATTATAAAAGTGTGCAATATTAACATTTATCGCAGAGTGTACTGTCTAAAGATTAAATTTACCGTGTATTTGAATTAAAAAAATACATTATTATGCAAATAAAATGTCTGTAACGTTTTGTCGGGCGACTTCCTAATTAACCTGACGCAAATCAAAACACATCACAGAATAGCCAATTCTAGTAATTTTGAACCCCGCACCCCTCAGTACGACCGCAGTTACTGCGCTACCAAGGATTGTGGGAGATTCACGTGTTCAAATCTCTTAAAGTATGAATTATAGGCAACAAACGAAATTGTAAGAAGTAAGTTCTATTTTATTTGGTCATTATTTCTTCCTGATTTAAAGGAACTAATATTTACCGTTTAATATATGTTAAATGATAACCTGCCGTGTGTGAATTTTTATTAATAAAATTAGCGTAAATCTATTAGTTAAGTTTAAATTTAAATTTTAACTGCAATATCTCAACCGCCTGGACATAATTGACCTGAACAAAACGATCAGGTGAATGAGCTAGTGTGCAGGTTGTTGAGATTTTCACTATAATATACCAGATCATAAGGCATGTATTTTCTATTTCGAATATTTGAGCTGTATTTGTAATCTGATAAAGTACGACAAGGTATAATCTATCTATCAACCAATCAGTGAAAGTCTATTAATGATTTCCCGATCTATTACAAAACTGCAATTTATAACAACAGGCGAACTTTTTATCTTTTAATGGACTTATCATAATAACCGAAATTTATTGCTTATTTGGTTATACCTACCTAAATCATAAAATACCCTAATTGTTACACGCTTAATTCGAATGTAAATTCATATTGAAATTATTGTGTCCGGTAAAATAGGAAGGCCAAAATCATCAAAATTAAAATCGTGAAGAAAAGCTTAAGAAGTACCAAAACAATATGAATGATCTCCCGTTCTATATGCTCAATGTAAAGAAAGAAATAAAGCTAAATACCAAAAGAAGAAAGCAGATTTTTTTTTCTCTATATTCCTCTTTTAGTATTTAGCTTTATTTTTAAATAGGAAGCACTTTTGTTCTTCCTATTAATGAAATGACTCTACGACAGCAATACAAAGAAAAAAGTGACTCGGAAAGTTTGGTTCAAGATGTTAGTAAATTGACCGGAGGAAATCCCCAAAAAAACCAAATAATTTTTCAACGGTTTCTTAGATTTTACAGTTAGAGTCTATGACTTAACTCGAGATTTGATACAAGATTTTTATTAAGAGGAACAGTTGTGTTGTGGGGTTGTGAATTAATACCAGATTGTTAATTATTATTCAATTGTTTTTTAGATGTTACAACTGGGTTCTGATTGTATACTAGATTCAAGTACTGAAGCGATTATAGTTTGACTTATTAAGTAATTTTGTTTTTCCTTTTTTTTATAATATTATATGATGTTTAATATAATTTCGAATAAAACTTGTTTTCTACGAAAAAGCAGTATCTTTAAATGTATTTAAACTATGTGTTTCCATACGATTCCTCACCAACCTGTAAGTATCTACTTAACCTGATACCTGTGCTGATACCCTTTTCTCATTAGCCTGGGCAACTCTTTTTTCTGCATTAATTATTTCAAAAATCTATTTCTAGGGCATACCTTCCCTTCGCCAAATCATCAATCTAGAGATGGTTCTCTTTCAATTCGTATATTCAATTTTGAGTATATCGAGAAATCGTACTTTTTTGGCAAATTTACACTTTTTTTGCGAAAGACCCAACTACATAATTATAATAAAATTAAAAAGTTTTATAATGACAGTTCTTTTTTTAAAATTATGCTATAAAATAACTACTTTTCAATTTTCTTTTCTTTTCAAAAAAAAAAAAAGTACATTTCGGTTCTTCCAAGAAGTTTTCATATCAATTTTTATAGCAGCCGCACATTATCTATGATGGGCTAGGGCGCAATTGTGTTAGATACGATAATATTTTTATTAGCGCGATGCAGGCCTCGTAATCTGATTGGTCGAATTCATCTATCATCCATTTATTTTTTATTTCTGCATCTTTCAGGAAACTAAAATAAAATGTATTCATTCTTGTAAAACAGGGTTCTCAAGATGTTCTCAAGTATAATTACTTATTTAAATCCTTTTCAAACAATATAACTACAAGGATTAGTAAAATAAAAAGAAAACTATAAAATCTTTAAATTTAGCCTAATAAGCAAATACTACAAAAATAATAGATAACATTATTTTTTATTATTAAGCAAATGTTAATAATAATGAAATAATTCCGTAAGAACAACAATCAATTAATTATATCGATATCCCTCAGCGCTGTGCAACACTAATACCCTGCGGTCCGAATTGCGCTAAAAGTGATATCGCGAATCCGACCAAAGTCAAAATTATTATTATTACTTAATAGCCCTTATATTTTGTGACTATTAAATTTGGTCGGATTCGCGATATTATCACTTTTATCGCAATTCGGACTGCAGGGATACATTGATTTGACAATTTTGACATGGGTCACTCAATAAATGATTAGCCTGACGCCTGTCAAAATTAATTCACAACTAGATATTTGTAAAATCTTTAAATAATATAATTAATGCAGTGATGTTTTACATACCGGTGGTAGGACACCCCACTTGTCTTAAGGTTTGTTGTAATTGTCCTATTTTTGCAAATAAGAACAGAACAATTCGGCATTTTGTAAAAATACGAAATCACACTACACGTTCGGATGCAAACATATGACTAATAGATGCTCATTGACGTTACACGTACTTTGGGTCAATCCGAGCTGATGGAGGCGACAAGTGTCACGCCTACAAGCCATATCCCTCGATATCCGTGGTATCGACGGTTGCTAAGGTGGTTGCTTTCACTTTTGACTATATTAATTGCGAGGTGTGTGTATCGACGGTTGCTAAGGTGGTTGCTTTCACTTTTGACTATATTAATTGCGAGGTGTGTGTATCGACGGTTGCTAAGGTGGCTGCTTTCACTTTTGACTATATTAATTGCGAGGTGTGTGTATCGACGGTTGCTAAGGTGGTTGCTTTCACTTTTGACTATATTAATTGCGAGGTGTGTGTATCGACGGTTGCTAAGGTGGTTGCTTTCACTTTTGACTATATTAATTGCGAGGTGTGTGTATCGACGGTTGCTAAGGTGGTTGCTTTCACTTTTGACTATATTAATTGCGAGGTGTGTGTATCGACGGTTGCTAAGGTGGTTGCTTTCACTTTTGACTATATTAATTGCGAGGTGTGTGTATCGACGGTTGCTAAGGTGGTTGCTTTCACTTTTGACTATATTAATTGCGAGGTGTGTGTATCGACGGTTGCTAAGGTGGTTGCTTTCACTTTTGACTATATTAATTGCGAGGTGTGTGTATCGACGGTTGCTAAGGTGGCTACTCTTATATTAGCCCGGTCAACGTTAAATTTACCTTAGTGATCAATCTAGAGGCATAGTTCGTGGACTACTTAGCTCTCATTTTCAATCAGCGAAGAACGCATAACTACAAAAGATAAAATTAAGATCGATTCGTATTACTGAGAAGTGTTTATCTTAATAATAATGAGGGTAAAGACGCTTCATGCAATTAGAAGTGTTGCTATTTTGTTATTGATATTATGTATCGACTCTTAGAATTAAGAATTATTCAATCTGCTGTATTAATTTAATTTATATATTATGCTTTGCATGACCGCAGAACAGATAGATCTACGTCATGGAATTGATTATTAATTACGATCTGTTGAGGATCTACTGAACTCTGTCAACAAAAACCAAGTAGGTACTCGCAGATAAATAAAGTGTATAAATCCAAAGACAACACTAGGGAAGTCTTATCACAGAATAAATAATAGTAAGTACATAATTATAAGCCAATGAAGTCGAGGCAAGTGATTCTAAAGTTGCTTCCCCTGTCCCCAAAAATCACAACTCTATTGAACGCCACATGATTCTTTGTACCTAAGTGGCTAGATAAGTCTTCGTCGTTATAATATTATGTAACTATTGGTATTTGAACTTTTTACGATCAGCGAATAACTAATGTCTGTTTTACACACAATACTCACGTTTTTCTGTGGATATGTACTTTGGACAAATAACAAATCAGCACATGTGTAAAAAAATAAGAAATAAAATAAAATATTAAAAATATAATTTTGCTTGCAGTAAAAAAATCAAAATGATGTAATGCTCTCTTGTCAGAGACAAGTCGGCTTATAACCGATAGCTAACACGTGGCCTTGGCTACATGCATATTTGTTTACATTTCATATAAATTTATATCATTTTATTTTCTTTTGAAATTTCGTAAAATCATTATGAATTAAAAGTATTTTCTTAAACGCCGGGGTAGGAGCAGTACGCAAGGGATTTCACATCTTTATATTTTTGGCGCCAGACTTTTCAAAAAGCACGCATATTTTCGATAACATCTAATTATCACTTTACTGTTTTTTTCACGGATACTAATAAGATTTTTCGATATTTAGGTAATACAACTTGTTGCCAAAATTGGCACATCTTCCTGTAGCAATTATGTATAGATAAAATAATGTAGAATTATGATGAATTCATTCATCATAATTTAATTTTTTTCCATTCATTTGGATGAGCTTTTGAATTAGATTGTACTATAAATTGTACCTGTTTGAAATTTTTAATTAATTTAGAAGTGGTTATCCCTGAAAATAGTTACCATTTTCATAATTATTATGTTATATGTTGTGCTCGCTACTATAGTTCTTGCCACCTGTGGGGAAAAATAAAAATAAACGATCGATATCTACAAGTCATAATGATGTTTTCACTGTTCGACACTAACGTAAGTAATAATAATAATTTAACTAATCTGGATTCGCAGTTGTCAAACTATTTTGATAGCTGCGAAGACCTTACTGATGCTCATTCAATCCTGTATTGTGCGGCTGTAGCGGCATGTCGTGTAGCTCACGCCAAATTTTCGGATGACAGAGCTACACGATCTAAACCAACCATACCGGCATGGCAATGCAGGATTGAACGACGTATTGGTGAGGCTAGAACACTCATCGGCAAACTAATCTGTTTCAGAGAGGGCAACACTCGCCCTAGAGTGATGCGCTTTGTGAGACGGGCGTTCTCGGGGACTGATATCAGCCCTCGAGACTACTTTTCCCGTGTCACGGAGCGCATCGACTTCCTGAAACAGAAAGTGTATGCATGGGCAAACCGTATTCGTAGGTATAAGCGGCGTGTGGAGCGATACACTCAGAATCGCACGTTCCAAAGAGATGAAAGGTGGGTTTACAGGGCTTGGGAGCAACCAGACCAAAGTGTAACTGACATGCGCCTACCAGATGATAACACCATGTATTCATTTTGGCGTAGCATCTGGTCGGTGCCTGTCAGCCATACCGAGGGTGAATGGACTGGGGATGTCGAGCGAGCGTGCGGTCCAATACCAGAAATGGGGGCAATTACGATCAGCCCCCAAGACGTAACACGTGCAGTCCGTATGTTGCCTAACTGGAAATCTCCAGGACCGGACGGGCTGCACAACTTTTGGATTAAATGGTTTAAAAGATCGCACGCCCGCCTGGCGGCTCTGTTCCAGTCAGCCTTAGAGTCTGGATTACTGCCCGAGTTTCTGACGACAGGAATAACCCACCTCCTCCATAAATCAGGTAGTACTGCGGAACCCAAAAATTATAGACCAATTACGTGTCTCCCTACAATTTATAAAGTTCTTACATCCATTTTGAGAGCTAAAATTAGCAAACACATTGATGACAATTCTATCATGTCCGCTTCTCAAAATGGATGTAGGAACGGGTCCCGCGGTACTAAGGAGTTGCTCCTCATTGATATGGCCATTAGCCAACAGGTTCGCCGTTCTCGAAAGGATCTGTCAACATGTTGGATAGACTATAAGAAGGCCTATGACTCGGTGCCACATACATGGCTCATGAGAGTGCTAGAGTTGTATAAAGTTGACGCAAGTCTATGCACTTTCCTGATGTCATGTATGAGGCAATGGAGGACAGTCCTTCGCTATCCAGGATGTCGGCATATCCAGAGGATTAGCGAGCCGATAAGGATAGAGCGAGGTATATTCCAGGGTGACAGTCTGAGTCCACTTTGGTTCTGCTTAGCCCTGAATCCCCTTAGCACACTGCTGGAGGATTCAGGTCTAGGCCATCGGTTGAGGAGAGGCGGTCAGGTTATATCTCACCTCCTTTACATGGATGACCTGAAACTCTTTGCTCCCAACAATTTGCAGCTGATGAAACTACTGAAGGTAACTGAAACCTTCAGTAGCGCCATCAGGATGGAATTTGGTGTGGACAAATGTGCGGTCATGCATGTAAAGCGAGGGGAGATTGTGGAATCTGTGAGCACCCAACTCTCGGATTCCATAAACCTTAGATCCCTCTCAGCAACCGAAACCTATAAGTATTTGGGTATGTCCGAAGCGTTGGGCATCAATGTTGTTGACATGAAGCAGTCGTTGAGGGAACGCTTCTTTGGCCGACTGAAAAAAGTATTTAATAGTCTTTTATCAGGCGGTAATAAGGTGCGCGCCTTCAACGGCTGGGTCATGCCAGTTTTGATGTACTCTTTTGGCATACTCAAATGGACTCAAACAGAACTTGACGCCCTGGATAGGAAGGTCCGTACATTGCTGACGGCATATCGAATGCATCATCCACGGTCTTCGGTTATGAGATTGTATATCCCGCGGAGATGTGGAGGTCGAGGCTTTCTAAACGCTAAGACTATCCACAATCGCGAGATATGCAATCTCAGGGAATATTTCCTAGAAGCCAACGTGGGGATGCATCGAGATGTAGTAGCGGTGGACAAGGGCCTCACCCCGCTCTCCTTGGCTAAAGAGAACTGGCGCAAACCTGTAGTGCTTGACACTAACGATCGCAGGGAGGTATGGCAGAGCAAGGAGCTCCACGGACGCTTCTTCCGGGCCCTCCATGGGCCCGATGTAGACTTTTCAGCGTCCGTAGCCTGGCTACGTTCCGGGGACCTCTTTGGAGAAACCGAAGGTTTTGTTTGTGCAATTATGGATGAAGTTATGATGACAAATAACTACCGGAGATTTATTGTGAAGGACGGCACGGTTGACATATGTCGGGCATGCCACCGTCCAGGCGAATCAATCCGTCACATTATCTCCGGGTGTTCTCGTCTAGCTAACGGAGAGTATTTGCATAGACACAACCTTGTAGCCAGGATTATCCATCAGCAAATTGCTCTAAAATACAACCTTGTGGAATCGGAAGTGCCGTACTACAGGTATGTGCCCGACCCAGTTCTTGAAAAAGGCCATATCACACTATACTGGGATCAATCCATCATCACTGACAGGACTATTGTAGCCAATAGACCTGATATAGTGGTGGTGGATCGATCAGAGCGGCGCGCAATGATTGTCGACATAACGGTCCCGCATGACGAGAACCTCGTGAAAGCCGAGAAAGACAAACAGATCAAATATCTTGATTTGGCTCGCGAGGTTGTCGACATGTGGGATGTGGATTCAGCGATCATTGTGCCGATAGTCGTTTCGGCCAATGGCTTAATTACCGAGAGTCTCGACCGACACCTTAGGAGGCTCTCGTTAGGCAGTTGGATCAAGGGCCTGATTCAGAGAGCAGTACTTCTTGACACGGCACGCATTGTCAGGAGATTCCTTTCTCTGGAGCCCTGACCGCCGGTAGCTTGGACCCTATTCTAGATACCGGTGGGCTACTATTTTTTCATATTTTTAAATGTTTTTTTTAATATAGTTTTGTAAAAATATTTAAAAATATAAATAATATGTATAAAAAATGAATAAAAGAATTTAACTAATAATCGTTGTCTTATAGTCTATTCCCTTATCTATAATTTTTTTCAAGAAATGATTGATTGCGCACTTATTTCTCATCATAAAATAATTAACTACTTACTGTAGGACAATCCAGAACGTTGTATAGGTATCGATTGCTCGAACATTTTTAAAGAAAGGTGTTAAGGTGTTAGGTGTGTTTAGTGATATCTAAACTGCATTGCACATTTTATAACAAGATTTTTAGCTGTGCCGCAACACTACCGGACAAAGTGCACAGCGGTAAAACCAGCGCTGACGAAACAGGAAAACGATCACCGCAGAGTAAACAAGAACAAGTCGCGGCGGCGACGACGCTCAGTTACCGGTCAGTGTCGCACTCAACATCGACATTCAAAAACAATACTCCTAAACAACGTGCAATCTCTCGTACCTAGTCGCTACCGAGTAGCAAACCGTCTCGGACCACTCCAGCCGGCCAGCTGCTCCATAGAGATATCTGAATAGATGTTTGATGCGCATGCAATGCAGTGGAACATCCGCGCTCGATGTAGGTGTGTTGCGCACTGGATGTGACACGGCCATGACATGGCCTTGTGCCGGAGTGCCGCTGTCAGTTGTGTGACATCGCCACATTTCAATACGCGTTCAAAGGCCGCTATATAAAATGATGTACAATTTGCTTTCAACGCGAGCGCTGTGCTGGCAGGCTCGGCGGCAGCGGCCGGGTACACACTGACAACCTGTCGACTTCATCGCACGGGGGACATGCAAGGCAAGTCACGAGCTTTAAGCGGAGCACAAGTATTACAAAGTACCTGCTTATGTTATTATAATTACTCTCCTGGATTCAAACCCAGACTTTGATTTGTTTGCGGATGCATGGAAGACGATTCTGTCGGAATGTATGAAGTATTGAGAGAAGAATGCATGAATGTGTTTCTCGTGATATTTAATGTTTGTAATAGTTGTCTATAAGTAGTATAATTGGTTTCGGCCGTTCTATATAAAGTAAAACAAATACAGAAATAATAATAATTATTGTAATAATAACTGTAATAATAATATGCAAACCATTAGAAACGCAAAAAGTAGATATTGTTTCTGAGCAGGTCAGTGGAAGTTGTAGTTAGTGGTTAGCTGACGCTGACGTAGACGTCAGCTTAGTGCCCCTGCGTAGAAACAACTATAAAGCCCAGTTCAACAACCTTTCCGAACTAAAATGATAATGAATCGACTCTGGTAATATACTACAATATTATGATCCTGAGAGACTAAACTTCAAGCTACCTAGTAAAAAAATTACCGATCATGAAGTTAGGACTCCCATCTTCATGATCGGTAAAAAACTTACAATGTAGCTCATAGTTTAGTCTCTCACGATCATATTGAAGTTTATTACCAGAGTCGATGTTCATTACCATTTTCGTTACGCAGTAGACCCCCAGAAGCCAATACTATTTATGTAGGATAGTTTATTATATAGGATAGTTTTAGCTGAGCGATATTGGTGCGGTATATATCTATTTGCTATTCTATATATATTATATTACAGGTCATAGTCTGAAGGCTTTACTTATTCTGTGCCCCTGTCTCTACGAGCAGGGAAGTGTAGCTAACGACCGTTCTTTAAGCAAGCGACAGTAAAATTACTCTTTGTAATAATACGACGCAAGATAAACGTTATAGAAATATTTGCTGTTTTTATAATAACTATTTAGCCATTTTATGTCAAGGTCTTTTTTGTTTAATCTTATTGTGAATGTACGTGTTCGTCCGTAGGCGGAATCAAATACTTGATTGGACTAGGTTCCCGGGCCTAGCTGAGAGGGGGGAGCAAGGGTACTCTGCCCTCCCTATAATACTAATTATTGCCCTCCCTAAAAATCATCAGTATACTGTTTTCATTCTATTTATCTTTAGAAAAGGATGCAATACCATTCCACATAAAATTGTTTTATCACATCCGAACACCGCTGTTTATCAAATATTATCGAAATCGTCACAGCCGTTTCCAAGAACCTTGCGGTTGCTGATCAGCTGACGGCTGCCCTGGAGAACTCTCTGGCTACTCCAATCAAATCAAATTAAGGTTAAGTACAGGACACATTAAAATCTGAAGCACATTTTATATTTTGTATTTGTGCCTTGAGCCAATTAATTACGAGTTAATTAAGTAAATCGTGAGTGATCATTAGTAGCTGCTAGTCATTCCGTCCGCGTGTCTGGTCTCAAGTTATACAACCAGGTGTCATACCTACCTATCAAATTCTTTTACGATTGCCTTTTGTTCCACTACCGCTAAGGGTAAGCGAGTTCACCGGTGGATGTATGTAGCTGTGGGAAAGTATGGGCATTAGATGGGGGCGCACTTACTAACATAACTACTGAGTGGTCTTTTAGACTTTACATGCTACTTATTCAATTCTTGTGTTTTATAAATAATATAGGTATTCTAGTTGTTTCATCATCGTTGTCAGAGCGTTGACTTTCCTCGCCGTGTTTTCCTTGACAGTTTCAAGCTCGCAACACATGCGCAATACATATAACATCTGTACGGGGGATCGTTCGCACGGTTATGGTCGCGTCATCAGGCGCGTGTGTGACCTCCAGCGGCAGTATGTACCTGGGTATCTGTCAATAGATTCCTGTGAAGGTCATCACACTTATCAACACGCAACTGCCTTCTAGAGTCGACCAGATAAACGAACCATTTTACTCAGATTACTTTATATTCTAAATTATTTTATATTCTAAACGTGTTTTATACTTAACTATGTATTAAGCTTGAGTTCTTTGTTTTATCATAAATTTTGCTCTTATTTTTATTATAGAGAATCTCAGTTGGTGCAATTAGTCTCTTCAGAGGGTAGCCTGGTGATCTGTAACACTGGTTCTACCTATCACAGACACCAGTCTCTATTTAAATGTTATTTACTGTGGCTCTGTATATACTCGTATGATGTGATGATGAGAAAATAAACATTTACTTACTTACTATTTATTTACTGTACCTGCCTACATACCACAGGCTCTACCACAGGTAAAAGGTACTTTATGATCACTTATTGATGATATTATGATGCACTTAAATCAGTTTGGGTTCTTTATTTTATTTGTTCTGAACGTGTTGCGTCTTTATGCATTATGCATTTTTATATAGGTACCATTTTTACTTATGCGTTTTTAGGCATTATTAATAAATGCTCAGTGAGCGATGACAAACGTAGCACGCGTAGGTACCTATATATTGAAATGCATATGTGTACCCACAGGGCACAGTGTGACTCATTGGGCCATACTAGAAAAGTGCACTTTTTTGATACTGGATGATTTGAACGCCATCTAGTGTCAAATTGTGCAATTATATAGTACAACTACCAATAAGTTAGTTCATCTACTTGACACATTGGCGCTGGTTAAATTTGGGTCAATTCAAATTTGCAAGCAGTTAGTGATATAATTTATTGTAATACGTGTGTTAATTACAAAAAAATAAATAAATGGAAACATCGTGTTTTTGGAAAAAATACAAGAGCTAAGTTTATTGATAATATCTACCTCATAAAATTAGATTTTAATCACTTTACTACTTATTCATATAAAATAATGCAATATTATTGGATGTGCCAGATATCGTGCAAAACGGGTATTATGACCCTTCTCTATATTACAGATGGGGCCAAGAACTGGCTGCAGATAGGACATTGAACACTTTCTGGACATCGGGTAGTGACGATGGACCGGAATGAGGATAGTGAAGAAGATTTGATAAGAATTCGTGATTTAGTGATGATGATGGATGGCGTTGTGGAAACACGTCAACTAGGTACCTCAGGATGAAAACTTGGATGAGTTCATATCACGCAATTACCTGATCGATAAGTACCTACAATCCCATAAAGCCTCGACCCAGCGCCTCTAGGCAATACTCCTACAGAAGCCAGTTCTTCATCGACGGTGCCTACAACTAGACGTGTCACCATAAGCTTAGCCAAATCCACTTCAACCAGCCCACCCGACTGCCAGGACCAGTAGAAATACAACTACTAAAACTACTTTTCATCCACCATCTATTAATTTCAAAGGTAATGATAACCTAGGAAAGCTCGTTATGGCATTCGATACTTCTTTCGATTCTCGATTCGGCTGCCAACTACTATGCTGAGTCCAAGACCTTTTTATCTTTTACCTTCCTGTATGGTGTATCTTGCTAGCTAATAATTTAAAAGACAAATAAAAGTCTTCGATTCTATTCTTTACAATACTTCTTGTAACTTTTTGACCAAGATTTACTTCAATATAATGTAGCCGAGGAATCCACCAAGTACCAGTATCCAGAAGGATCCTGCCAAACCGTATACCATCTAATCCTCCTCCCATCTAAAATAATTGCATTGATTGCCATACCAATATTTAAAAAGCGATATGAGTTAATGAGGAAGCTCAGTCTCACTCGACAGTTTTTGCCGCAACCTGTTATTTATTATTAAAGCCATATTCCTTAACTGGTTTAGTACTGAAGAATTTCTTATCTTATTTGTAAAAACCATCACAATCGATTGTAATAAACATTATTATCTGCTAATGCGTCCACATCGAACACATTACGAAATAACACTAACAAGGAATAAAGGAATCCGGAATGATTTAAAATACTCGTACATCATGCAATAAGTAAACTATTTGGTATGTGCTACTTCAATTCTGATAGCATCCGTTGATTACGTAATCAACGTTTTAAATGTAAGATCCACAACGTCTAGAGGAGACTAAGTGCCAAGTTCACCGACAACATAATAGATAGTTAGGACAAAATCAGCCGTTTACCATGAAATTTTGTATGGGTAAAGAGCCGTTTTCATTTTAATCATCTGTTTTGTTGTTGGTGAACATAGCCCTAAATTGTGTTAATAATGATACAGAATCAAATTTAGAAGTGACAGTGAGGTGGTCCCTCAATGCTGATACACACTAAGGTATGCGAGTTGTGATTCACGACATCAGACAAGTATCAACAAACAACGTGATAGATACGTAGGAGACTAAGGTAAACTCACAAGTCCCTAAACTGCGGCAGAACGCCTGCCCATGTCACATGAGCAATACCTGCTTCTCACCTAACTGATTCATATTACTGTGTTTGTACTGCGAGCATGTAACATGTATATTAAGAATGAATTAAAAAAAAAACAGTCTAGTACCTATTAAGCGACAGCAAAAAAGAATGTTATCCCAATGTTGCCTATTTATATGGCTCTCTTATCAATAAACCGCTGATCCCTGAAATGGATGGAAGAAAATGAACATTATGAAATACTAAAGAATTTTAACGTATATTTTCGTACTATCGGTCAGTGGTTATATAACCATTGGATTAAATAATCAAAATAATATTAAATAATCTGAAAAGTAGTTTTCTTTATCATAAAATTTGAAAAAACCAAACAAGGAACGGGCCACAAATCTTTTCCACTCAATATGTGTATTACGCTAATAGGTAATGAAGTGGTTCCAGTGAATCGCGACGGAAAATGTAAGAAAAAGTGAGCCCGCTGCCGAACACGCTCTTACATAAATCACGGTAAGGTTCACGGGGAACCGACCCCGCCAGCATCACATACATTAATGCTTATGATTTGAGGATGTCTGGAAACGCTTTACTTTACTAGCAATGTAAGGTATTCAACTCCATAGTCTCACATCGTTATGGTGTAACTTAATGCAGGATCTACTGGAAAATGGGCTTTGTAATCAGTTAACAGTAGGTTGCTTTTCGGTTGTTTATTCAATAATGTAAGGTTTTGTAGAGCGTGGTCGGGCTTCATAGTAGAATAAGCTTCCGCGAGGAGGCTGCAGTAGACATTACATCATCAATCTTCAGGGACTTGGGGCTGAAAGCACTTTTTTCTTGCAATCGTTCGAGCATTGACATTTATTCTCTTTCTAGCGGAATATTGCTAACGTCAGTAATTTTTCATTCTGTTTATATTATTTTACCCATAGACTTGGGATATATTCGCTTCGCTCAATATTACTTATATTTAACGCGCAATGCTGTATCTTTTATGTTATTTTCAAACACCTACACCTTGTAGGTATTTGAAAATAACGTATGTATGTATGTATTTTATTTGTAATGTTGTAGACTAGCTCAGTACACGCTGTGGGGAAACCTGTAAGTGTAATGAGCCACGGTTTTAAAATAAATGGTGCAGGTGATAAGTTAACTTCAGTAAAGAATCCAATGAATCTGAAGCAGGTATACATTACCCAGTCATTTCTCCATTAAAGGGAAAAAGACGTCAAGATTGAAAACGCAAACTACGTTTGGAATCAATTTTATTTTAACTGTTTTATAGAAATGGCGCGGAAATCTAAAACGTTTTGTTCCATTTCATATTGATAGAATGTTGAACGTTGAGTGGAAAGCGGAGAACAGGGGAGCTTCTGTACGAACATACCGCATCTCGATTTGAATCTCACTGTCAATTCAATTCTTTATTGCATATCACATGTGTTTTACAAGATCTTCATAATAATAATTATATGTTCACATGGACCCTGTCGGGCACAACAATTTTAACAACTTAGTATAATTTAATTTGAGTAGTAGAATAAAATAAAATAACAGGTATAATCATTATAAATAAGTAGCAAATAATTAATTCTATGTCATATTTTAAAAGTAAGGTGTCTTTTCACTTGTCAATTGATATTTGACGAATCGACATATAGTAGAATAGAATATAATAGAACATTCATTTATTTGCTCAGAATGTAGGTATTTACAATAAGGTGGTTACAATAGATAATTATAGTAAACGTAACAGGAGCCGTGAACATTGAGCTCCCTGAATAGGGTTGAGCTTGACGATGACAGGCGCAGGCGTCCCGTTTGTGAGGACAGGTAGCTCAAATCTGCCACGGCACTGGAACTTTCCTCTAAAGGCCAGTTCAGACATTGAACTATATTGTTCTTACATACTATGAATTGTAACACTTTTTTTTTTTCAAAAGTTTAACCATGGAGTTTCTTTCTGGTTTCTTCTCCATGGAATGACTTACGGAACCAACTCAATGATTTGTAAGTGTCTTTTTATGGCCTATATGATTAAAAAAGGTTTTTTTGAGTTTGAGTGTGAACAGTTGTGAACATGGCTAGAGCACGTTCACAGAGGTCCGTTATTAAGTTATCGTATGTCAATTCATCAAATATCAACCGACAATAGAAGTGATAATTATTCGAATTAAGATGCGAGATGTTCTTATAGAATAGCTATGCAGATACTAATAGTGATTGGTATAACATTCACCTGTGTGATATGGACACTATTAGTTGTAAATAAAATAATCAGCAAGGTACTGTAATTACTAAACTGTACCAGAACCTACCGCTGTTTATTTTATTTACGCACACCATCTTTTGCAGTTTGCTGTTTTAGGTGACATTAGCTAGCGATATATTTTAATAGCTGGCTGGTAAAAGTAATTAATCGTTCGTGTCATAAATTGTTTCGAATTCAGCTTTAGGCAGTGAACGCAAATGCTTTAGGTAGCTCCTTATATTTTATCTGAGTACAAAAAATCGGGTTTAATAAGAGCGGGACGCGGCGCACTGTATTTCATAAAGGAACTGGACCATTTCCTTTAGGCTCGCAACCAGCCGCGGAAGGCGTACAAGACAAACAATTTAACTCCCTATCAGTGTGTAATCTCCATCGCGTCACGTTGCGGGCGAGGCGTCCGCGCTCGCAGCGTGAGCAGTAGATTTATATCCCTCACCGTTATAGCTCCGTTAGCGCGTTTAATTGTTGCACAGATTACTTGAAACGGACATTGTAGGCACCGCTGTAATTAAAACGTATCTGCCTTGAAGGACGTCGAGCGACGCCGTGCGACTCCGTGCGACGCCGGGGAGTGGGAACAACGTTGTGTCACCAATTTTAAATTTCTGATGGGTTTCAACATTAAATCTACCACAAATGTGTATCGATTAATTTGAGTATACTGCAATGTTCTGGAAGACGCAGTGTCAAGATTGGAAATGTAAAGAAGAATATTTATATTATGATATCGCTCTCTTATTAAGGTCACAATATCTGCGCTCTGCTATACACTAGTGAAACAGCAATTTATTGAGATATTGCAACTGCACACCAAACTGATCATACACAACACAGAGCCATTGCCTGCATACTACGGAGCACGTTGATGCTGTACTAGCTAGTAGGGACTAGGGTACTACACACGGCGGGTCGCGTCGGCGTCGCTCCCCGCTTAGTTACAATCGAGCGTCGGACGGCGTAATCCCCGCGCACTACATTGAGTAGGTACACACTCGATTGTTCGGGAGAGCCTGCAGAGATGTCTACCTAGTGCAACTCCATCTGAATGTACCGAGTACTACTATCGTATCTGCGAGAACGGATTTGTGGCGCTGCAAACACAGAAAATCTGCCAGTGGGGTGCAATAAGGTAACTGAATTAGTTTTGGCGGCTAACTTTTCATCTCTCATTTGTTTATGGAGGGATCACAAATACTAATGGCTGATCTTTTGATAAGATTTGATTAGAAAGACTCTTCTAACGAATATTAGCAACTGCGATGCTGGTAGCAGACGTAGCAGTAGTTACGCTATACGTTGTACTCGTACGTTGGGTACAATGTGTGGATCGATGTCATCTCGCAAGTTTCAGTTTAACGGTTATTGTTCTGAACACGAGATATTACTTATGTATACCTACATACTTTGGTAAATAAAAACTTTATCAGAAAGAAAGAAATATACTTTTATTCGGAACAAGTCGCAAGTATGTACCTACTCGACTGTATGTACCTACTCGACTGAAAATGTTATTAACTTTGAGATGCTGAAGTTAAATCTTTGTATAGTGATTTTTTTTATTAGCTTTAGCACTTTCAATTCGAAAGTATATATTCATAAGAACATCAGCTAGTTGTTGGATGATCAAACATATCTTGAAATGTTCCCGTAACGTAAACCTGTTTTACTCTATCTCTTGGTACATCAACTCTACACCTTGTTTGAAGAGTGTCGCAGAGCAATCCACTAACGATGATATGTAATAACTCGCAGTAAAACTAAATGCATGGTAGTTAGTAAGTGGTGCTATAGGATAAAAGCCTGCAGGGATCGCGGATTGAACACTGTGTGCGCCTATTCACTGAACGTACCGCGAGTACGGCGCCGCGCGCTGCCGGATCGGACCGGCGCCATAATAACAAAGTAGGCATAGATGAACTCCTGACAACGCACTATAAGAAACCCACACATTAATACTAGCTATAATATAGCTAGCCTCGAACCACAAGCAGATTATCTATGTTTTAGCAATATTGTGTGCAGCGTGCTGCAACACGATTCCGACAACGATTGTGTGTAAGCTTGGTATCGTGAATTGTGTGGACTTGGCCTTCTGTGCGTACATATTTTGTGCAGATTCAGCCGCACATGTCGGCAATCCGGCTAATCTCGGATTTCCATGTACAACCAGCTTCCGGCATAGGGTTGTTAAAACATAAGGTGATCAGTCGGAAAAAATCGGTTTTACGAAGGTTTACGGTCAACCGATGATCACACGATCAAACATATTGAGCTCTTTTGAAGGATAATAAATATATCATTGTAAATACAGGATATTTTTTATATAGTGCGCATAGTTCGCAGAATGATTCAGTGTCTGTTCCCAAATGCAACCGAAGTACTAAAATACACACTAAAACAAAATAATAATTTGATTTTGTATAGTTTGCGCTGGTAAATTATACGTGTCCTCCATACAAAGACGAATTTTCGTTTTGTTTTAAAATGATTCCTAATATTGCGGTTGTATTTAGGAACAGACACAGAAGTTTATCTTAACCCGGAATTACTCTGCACATTATGCGCACTACATAAAAAGTATTCTGTATTTGTTTTATTACAGCACCTACCGGTTGTTTTATTTTGTACGGTTACACGATTGATACACTCAAGATCTATGTACCGGGAGTACTACAAAAGGTTTGCAATCATCTTGTACCGAGGCAACCCTATCCTCCAGGCTGGGTCTCGAGTCGAGAGGCTAATGCGTCGCTCAACACCGCTCGCCCGGAGCGGAGCGCGCGGCCGAGTGAGCGAGCGCTCGCCGCCGTGTAGCCGCTTAGCTGGTTTGTGTACGACGGCTGCATTTTAAGCAGCGAACACGGCCGGCGAGATGAAATGGACACGGCAGCTTAGTGGGCGAGATCGAGCGGATGGCTTATTTACATTAGCCGATACGAAACCACTGCACACATGCAATGGAGTTAGCATGCGGGCATCGTGTTCAATAGCTTTATTCGAGATTTTGAGGAAAATTTGTGGGCATACTTTAATTTTAATACAAACACTTAGCATTAGGTAACTTAAAATTGGGCAAATAAATAGAAACGAATTATTTGTTTCAAAATTTTTAAGGCAATTTCTCTCCGAATGAGGATTAACTGATACTTGGCACGCGTGTGGGCTGTAGCGAGTAGCGTAGCGGCAAATCATTGCTCACAGTCGCGTCTTCACGAACACTCGGCTCCGACTCCGCCGGCGTCTACAATGTCTAGGTTATCATTATGTGCCGCGACCGACGCGGCCGAGCGATAACGTGAACGACTTACACTCGCGACAACTGTTAAAGACCTTTCTTAGTCGCGTCGTCACCACGATTGCAAGTAGGGTTGGTAGAGTCATAGACATAAGCAGATGAACACTTTCTAATTTTGAAATTAATTTATCAAAGAAGATTGTTCTTTACTGACCGTTACACTAATCGATGAAGTTAAGCTATTCTATAAAAGTAATTAAATTTCCAAGTTTTCATTCATAAAAACTTCAGAAGAAATTCAGAGTTGCGCAGAGAGGCATGGAAAGAGTGATGCTCGGAATCACGCTGCGCGACCGCAAGTGGATACGAAGTAAAGTAAAACTAAGGTGAGTGACGTGATGGGCATGATAGCCAGGAAAAACGGATATGGGCAGGACACATTGCTAGAATGCTCATTGGCCAGTGGACCAGAAGACTCCTAGGGTGGAGACGTCGATCCAACACCCGAGGGCAGGGAAGACGGTGGACGCCATAAGACGACACTGAGGTCATGACTGGATGTGTCGGCACAAGATTGCCAGGAACGGAGGAGAAGGGAAGAGACCTGGATCCAAGAAAAAGGCCCCCCATGATGATGATGATGTGGCTCACGGTAAAGAATAGGCCAACCCTGTCCAGATGTCGTACATGGAGACTTGCTAGTCGCCTTTTAAAACATCTTGCGCATAAGATTACACGGCGTGTTAATTATAGCGATACCACGCTTATGTCTATTAGGAGACCCATGTCTGGCAGTGCATGTTTACAGGACGATTGCTTGATAAAGGTACTAGTAACTATTGCAGTGGTAACCGGAGTTACGGATACAGTTTTAAAATAGCCAAAGTCGTTTTTTCAGGCTTCTACAAATGTTCAATTTATTTACACATAGATTGAATTTGCGTCCGGCATCTCTGAAATATGTCAGTGTCAAACGAAATAAAGTTTTCGACACCAAATTTGTTGTTCCATCGTTGTGATTTTGCATCGACTTGTGTCTGCGAAATCAATTCATCTGTCAAGCGTACGATATGACAAGATGTGGTTGTCTGCTACTGTTCTTGGATTATGATTAGCTTTAGGATGGACGCTAGTAAAAGAAGGAATAATGTACCTATAGTGCTATATGTACTTACCTAGCTGTAGGTTCAGTGTACAGCGGCAGAGTCACGCTTGCAACATTTGTCATAACTTTGTTCATTAAATCTATTATTTGAACAACTGTTTAGTTTCCAGACTTCTTTCACTTTAACATCGTCTGAAAATATTGGAGAAACCATTTATTTTCATAATTAAATGAGTTTTGTTTGAAGTCGATCCATTAATTAAATTCAGTAATTACGATATTATCGGAGACACGAAACAGGTCTTACGAATAATTGAACATAATGAGTATTATAATCAGCTAGAAGTCTATCAAAGCAGTCCTTATCTCTTTGTTTTGCCTTATAGTTTTAGTGCATCTGATAATCTTTTGACTATATGTTGCCTTTCGGGACGAAGCCCAGAAGTACGGCCGCAGGTGTCCGCTCGTTAGCTATACTTTAGGTGAAGTCGCCTTTACTGAACGTCGGATTCCATATTGTAACAGTTTGTTCGCGAGCCATGACCATCATTGAATGTACAATAATTAATTAATTATAACCTGTGTTTACAAATAAAGATGTTTGATTTGATTTGATTACAAACTGTTCGCGTTTAAATAACATAGTCCTCGTCCAGACGGGTAGATTCACAAACACACTTCTTGAGTTTGTTTCTCAGGTTTCGGTTTCGGTTCAACATCATGTAGCGTTGTCCTGATTTCGGCAAACTAAAGTTGTAATATAGACTATATACAAGCTATATACACTATATATAGACTATGCAACGCTACATGATGTTGAACCGAAACCGAAACCTGAGAAACAAACTCAAGAAGTGTGTTTGTGAATCTACCCGTCTGGACGAGGACTATGTTATTTAAACGCGAACAGTTTGTAATCAAATCAAATCAAACATCTTTATTTGTAAACACAGGTTATTAATGTTATTATACAGGTTATAGTGGATGGTAAGTTTAGTTAGGCTCAGCTATGTTTTGCCATTAGGCATACTAATATTTTCGGATGTAGTATATGTAGTGTAATATACTATTAGTAGAGTTTCCCCAGAAAATAATTCCGTATCTTAGGATAATTAGTTACTAGCGATACTAACGTACGTAACATTACGTGGTGGCACGTCTTGCGGATGTGGAGGCGGCGCCGGCGGCACTCTGCCAGCACGTTGTACAGCGTACTATTGAAAGCTTAAGGACAGCCGCATTCAGAGAATGAGGGTTGTTCCGATACAGATGTGACTGTACAGCTGCCAGGAGCGTACAGGGTAGAGGGAGGTGCTTAATGTACAAAGGACATTGCTAAAGTTCCACAGTGGTGGCCTTGGAGCCTCCAAAAGAAAAAACAATGCTCACCAGGTACAACTCGATGAAAACATTATATTACATTACATTTTAAAGCACCGACAGTGCTGAATATATTTTTAATCACTAAAATATTAACTATTTTGAGGTTATGTTTTGCACTCAAAACTTGTGTCAACTACGAGTAAGTTATCGTCTGTGTATTTTAAAGGGAAAGGTTGTTTTTTTTAAAACATTGATTCTCCCTATTTTTCGTCCTGTATCTTGGGTATAGATTACATGCACACGCCAGACCCGAAACAAAAATCACTTTGGACGCACCGCTCGCACCGCCCTAAGGCCGGCCCTGATGGTAAGGACATGTTGCGATCACCAAGATCTCTGCCAAACGTGGTGATTATTGCTATAGCCCTTTGCGACTGACATTGGATCTATGGTGCCTAGATTGAGCAGTGGGCGTATTGCATTGTGTCTATAAGAAAGAAAACACTATTTCTAAATCAGTAAGATACGAGGGGAAGAAGTCTCTCTCTGGGAAATATAGATGGGCTACTTGTGTTATACTCGCTCCCAGCTTACGCGCTCACCTGACCAGCCTCGCGGCCGCTTCGGAAACAGTAAAATATAATGTAGCTATATAAAAACATGAGGTATTCGGCCCGGGGCCGGGTCAGCCGCGCTTAACATTCATCAAAGTAGAGTAGGTACTTGGTTCACTTGGTTATACTGCAGCCCTGTAAATTACTTTGAGAATTAAAACAGGTTATGTCAGAGTTTCGGACAACATACTAAAAATACTAAAATTTTATTGATAATGAGAAGACTTAGGTTGCTATCTCGCTAGTCCAGCGTTGAGATAAGGCCTCTTTCCAGGAGTGAATTATGAAAGGCCGTGCGTTAAGTGATATGCCGCGTTTGGCAGGTGGATTGGTGCTGGCGGTATTGTTACAATGAATTTAATTGATTTGATTAATTATTCACTTCGTAAAAATTACGAATATAATTGTTGTGTTTGTAAATCATTGTGTTATATTATATTACTAGCTGTGCCCGCGACTTCGTTCGCGTGGTGTAAGGGTGCTCGAATTATGTTTTGAAAATACATGTTTCTAATAATATAAAATTGTATCAATTAGTATTAAAAAAAAACAGTTACATCGTGGGGACCGGATTTGAACCTGATATTTGTCGGCTTCTATTCTACTATTTACCGTTTCACTTAGCTAGTTACGATGGGTATCGAAATAAACATTTCTAATGTTGAAAAAATACCTAGTTTTCTTCATATGTATAGTAATTTTCCGTGATGGTTTTTTACCGAAAATGTTAAATGTTAAACACGTTTAAATCACAAATTTCTTAACTATCGACCTTAGTACCCACGGATACATATTGAGCCATAAATTTTCAGTATAATAAGCTGACCTCTTATTGTAAGGGAAGCCTATACAATACGTGGTCAGCTTTTACTGGAAATGTATAGCTTGGTAGTATCCGTGTGTACAAAAAAAAAATGTTACACTGTTCAGTTCCTGTGAGCGTAGTGTAGCGTGATGATACATATTTATGTTAAAAAGTCGACCCCTTAGTAGCGCTACTGTGAAAGTCCTATCGAAATTGTTAAATTCTTACATTTCATAACCATCATACATTATACACAAAATATGTTACATTGCTCGACTCCTATGAGTGATAGTGCGATGAAATATGTTTACTATAAGTCCTCGATCCCTAATAAATTATACTACAGTGAAAGTCGCATCAAAGTAGGTCCAATACAACAATATTTTGTATAACTAATCAATCGTGACCTCTGCTTTGTACGGGACTGCTTACAATAGAACGATCAAGCTGTATCTAAGGATCTAGTCAATTACTGTTGCATAAAAGTTGTTATGTTAGACTATTATCTATACAATTACCGTAAAGTTTCATTGAAATATTTTTCGCTGTTTTCCCGAGGTGGGGTAACTTCTTTTTTTTTTGTTGGCTCTCAGACTTGCATCCCATAAATACAAAGCAGGTGATCTAGCGATACCTTTATTTTGCCTACACTCTACTAACGACTAACAACGACAACGACGTAGTCGGTGAAAATTCGGTGACCGTTACTGCCCCTCGTAATGATTTTATCGTCTTGAATCTAACAATAGTAGCTATTTAAAATACTTGGAGAAAACATCCAAATTATAAACTTTACATTTTCGTAAACACATAAACCCAATTAAAAGAACAAATATTTCGATCCCAACGCTATCTAGGGAGACTGACGACAAATTTAAAGAAATATAAGGTAATAATTATTTTATTATTTTCAGTGAGAAATTGGTAGCCGACAGATCATTCTAGTCATCCTCAAGTCAATGAATTTTCAGCTGCCGTGTATCAGGCAAAAGGCTATGTTGTAAAAAGAATGTTCTATGAACCTAATTTGCTGTTCTCCAGAATGCAAACGATGTTAGCCCTTATCAATTTGCAATGGTAGCAGTAAACAGCAAGCACACGTCATTATAGTACTGCCAATAAGGCTTTGAAATTCATAATTACCTATTAGATTCCGAAAAGCCCATCCTACAGGATCCCGATAACTTCTATGGATAAAAAAAAATTCTACCCAATCCTAATAAAGTCTTAATAATGATCTTATCTCAATATTTACTGGAAATACAAAAACTCGGTCTTGGGTAAAAAGTCTATTAACGCCATCTAGTTTCAGAAAAATGTAATAAAATAATAATGAAATCAAAGTTACGTCGAAATATCTGGTAGCGCATTTAAAAAAGTAATTATCTCGTGGGTAAGGTATTATGTCGTATGCTTTCATCACGCTTCACCTTTTGGAACATAGCAGTCAGTGAAATACGTACCTTAAAATAAGATGCCAAAGAAAGAACGTTTATCAGTAAAAAAAAAAAAAAACTGGGCATTACTAAATATACCAAATTACTAATTTAAGAACGGAATCAAGTGAGGAGTTAAAATGAACACAGGAACTGTGAAACTAAAACGAAGATTAATTTTGCTTAGCCCCCTAGACGAATAGGGTAATGATTTATATTACATATTTTGACCGGACCTATGAATTATAATAAGACAATATTTCATTAAGATTCGGCTCTTAATAATGAAGTGGTTGCTCATAATAGTACACAGGCATAATGCACTTTAGCTCACCCCCCTTAGATAATAGCGTGATAATTTATAGCCTATATGTTGACCAGCCCTTTGACAGATATTACTGCAAAATTTCAACTAAATCTGTCCAGTAGTATAGGCGTGAAGCTCGGACATATAAACAGACAAACGGACATACAGACAAACAGACAAAAATTCTAAAAACATTTGATTTGGCTTCAGTATCATTCCTAGTACCTACACGCAGCAATCATTTTTTTGGAAAAATATTCAATGTACAGTTTACGCCTCGTTACGATTTTATTATAAGTATAAGTATAGAAGATATTTGAACGTTACAAATTAAATTATTATATAGAACTCGGCCTACAGGAGTTTGGATGCCGTATCAATAAAAAAATCGCTTTTAAAAATATTGGAAATTAAAAACTCGCCTATAAATTACTACTAATGCCATCTAGGTATAAACAGACGAATTAAAATACATAAGGCTAAAGAATAAATGAAAAAGTACGTTTAAAAAAATGCGAAATGATTTCTATTGTATATAAAATGTTAATCGGATCTATTAACTACAATCTACAATTAAATACAATATTTCAAATGGATTCGTCATATAGGTAGCGACTAATAATTGTACACAGACATATTGGTTTATTGCTCACCCCCCTTTGACAATAGCGTAATAATTTGTACCCTATATGTTGACCAGGCCATTAACGGATTTTACTTTTAAATTTCATGACGATCTGTTCGGTGGTTTGGCCGTGAAGCTCGGACAGAGATACAGACAAACAGACAAACAGACAAACAGACAAAAATTCTAAAAACTATATTTTTGGCATCAGTGTCGAATATAGAGCACGTGCCTTTTTGTTTTTTCAAGATATATTCAATGTACATTTTTCGCTTCGTTACAATTTTATTATAAGTATAGATTGCAATAGATTTACCTTTTTAACTCACTTGCATAAATAGAACGTCTGATTAAATATTATCATTATGAACAGTGTCTACGGCGTAGCTATTGCGTAGACGTTTGCTACGATTTTCATAATACTGACGTCAACGCGGTACTTTTCATAAGAATTGGATTTTTTTATAGTGGCATGAAGTGTGTACTTTTGATGTGGTTGTATGCTAGTGTCTCACATGCTGTGGGCTGCGGGGGGCTAGGGGCTTGGGGGGCAAATCGTGTGCCGACGCTTAGAGCGTTCCCGTGTTCTGGTGGCAAACACGCCCCACATTCAATACTTTGTAATGTTACATGAAATTTTATATTAAAAAGATATTTTATGAATGACTTTGCTAAGGTTTATAGAAGAAAAAAGCTACAGATCTTTTTATTCCAAAAGACAATTCGAAAGTCGGTGAAACTCCCCGGACGTTGGTCATAAATTATAATTAAAAATGTTCGTAATTATAAGGCATCGTGTAATCCTTACACGGTTAGATATAAGAGACGGACGACGCGCGGTCAGGGGCCACGACACCGGCGTGACACCACCGGCGCGGCACGACGCGGCACGACGCGATTACACTGCGACAATGTACAGTAAGTCAACTGTTAACAAAGTACGACAAGGAACCGTGTTCGGTTCCTTGTCCGTATACCTAGTGTTTCTAGTGATATGGGAGCAAATGAACTTGCCGCTTACACATGCATACATACATAGCTTACCATGGCGAGTGAAATAAGTAAACACTAGTTCCCCCCAGCCGGGCATGATACTCTGTTACCACTTAAATGGTAAAATGAACAAATTACTGCATTAGCATTTTCGACGTGCTTAAGCATTTTTTCTGCGGGCATTGTATAGAGTGTTCCTTCTGTGTCTTCTGTAGTGGTTGTGCCCTGCGCTAATTATAATAATTATAAAAGATGACCCGACCGGGCGGACATTTGTCAGGATTCTCATTAACGATGAGACTAATAACCTCATTTGGCTGTGAAGGATCTGCCGCACCGTAGCCGCGGGCCCGGCGGGCGCGGGGCCCGGGGGCCCGGGGCCCGGGGGCCCGGGGGTCAGGTGGGCTGGTGGGCATTATATCTTAACACTGAAACATGCGATGCATCAATTTGAAACGTCCCGCGATCTTACCAGTTTACTGTAAACAAATCTGGTGAAGTATAAATGTATAAAATAATACAAGGTTGTAAATAATTAATTCAATTGTTGTATGTTGTTGTTTATGTAAGTTAATATCGCGAGCGAGTTTAAAATGAGTAGTGTATTACAGGTAAATAATTGTCAACGATAGTGCCATAATATCGGCTGAAGCTAAACTTTGTTGGAACGTAAGTTTGTCTAAACTGAAATATAAAGTTATATATTATTCAGGGCTGGAGAGTATTCCTAATGAAACCTTTTGTGTATAAACGGTCCCCTCTTTGATCCAATCAATTATTAAAGCATTTTTATGTCATAATAAAATCTCATAAACCTTCTTCTACAAGTTGCGTTGACAAGAAGAAACTTAAATAAAACTAGACGCGTTATTAAAATGTTTTGATGTCATTTTTATGACAAAGACTCAGCCCTATAACTATTAAGAGTTAAGATTAAATTAAACAGAAGCTGACTTACGAGTATGATAAATAAAATTGCAACGTTTTTAGCAAATCGATCGTTCAACCCATCGCAGTCCACTATGGATAGTTCAAAGAAAAGCTCCATTTTGTGAATCAATCAACTCAGCCTACCGCAGTCCACAGTTGGATAAAGGCCTCTCCCAAGTTGCACCATAACACGCGGTTCTCTGCCTTGTGCACCCAGTCCAACCCATCTGGACTCCTCAGGTCATAGGTCCACCTGGTTGCGGCGCGTCCCACACTGCGTTTGCCAAAATGGCCAGCTCAGTGCCGCTTCAACTTGCTAATTCTGCAAGCTATGTCGGTGACTCCAGTTCTTCTCCGGATGATCTTAATACGGATCTTATCTTTCAAGGAAACTAAAACATAGCTCGCTTAGCGAATTAGCTCATTATTGTAGTATTGTGCGTGCGATGAATTAATAAAAAATAAGGTAAATATATAATATATTATTACATATTTCAGTACATTGAGTCACAACTCACAGGTAAGGGTCACAGTAATGTGTGCTGTCAGCCACACGAGCACGGCGCGGGTAGTCGTATACATCAAATGTAAGAATTGTTCCAAAAAAAGGAACCACAACGTATTCTGGGTTAGGTCCGTGGAGAAAACGATTATAATGATTCGGTCTTTCATGGTGTGGAAAATTGTAACACATGGTTAACTCGTAGGATTCTGACCCAAATTGTACGTGAACCAACGCAGACGCGCCGCCCGTGGAACACATTCACTGTGGGTGAAGCTCGGCAAGCGATGTGTTCCCTTTGTGTCGGTAGTTCCAGCGACACGTAACAGATGGCACGGTTGTGAAGTAACGTAAGTGTAATTTCATTTTATTATAATAACAGAAACACACATAAAATAGAGACTGGTGTCTGATGTAGGTAGAACCTGTATCATCTATCACCAGGCTAATTCTCCGTGGAGACAGGTAAAACAATGTACCTAGGTACCTTAACATGGACACTTCAAAGACGCACCGCACCTTAGTGCCTAACTTAAAATCCATTCCATTTACTAACAAATAATTGTTGGCTGATAACCTGATCTCATGATGCTGCTCGTTGGCTTTCACCACTATGGGTTACGGGTTTCATTCCCGCATGGAACAAATATTGGAATGACCTTCCGGTAGTTATACCGTTTACAGACATAAATCTCACATGTACACCCGTACATGTGAGATCTATGTCTGTAAACGGTATCTCATGTGCATGCTACAGGAAAATTCCTGGTCTCATCAAAATGAAAAACAAGTAGGTGTAACTCCCTGGGCGTACCTGTAGAAATCTTATTACGTACTATTATGTTCTTCTCTGTTAATAAATAACGTTCATACATCAGAAGGGTTTTAACGAAGCACTAAGTACACTTCGTACGCCGCTGCGTGAGTGTAGTGTAGCGTCGCGTGTCGCGCGGCGCGACACAGGCGTCTCGCAGCGCGACACAGGCGCCTCGCAGCGCGACACACGATCGCACTCCGCGTTGCACCCTGCCGTCACACGCACCAGTTATTAAGACTATCACAGTTCATTTAATACATTGTGCATATATAGCAGTCCGCAACAACAGATGATCGGTTTCGAACTGGTTACTGGTAATTTGAACCAAGTTTTAGGATATGCTTGGTGCTCTAATTATTAACGCTGGTAGACTACCTTTAAGAATAATGTATATTGAATGTCTTTAGAAACAGCAATCTACGTCTACTCTGGCAGTCTGCGCCGGTACCAGTCAGTATATTTTATTTGAATGTGGACGACTGTTGTTTGAAGTGGTATCAAATAAAAGCCGAGAGCTAAGCCTCTCACACGTTCAAGAGATTAACTCGGTGCAGCTATCAGCGGTGTGTTGCCACTGTCGGTGAGTATCGGCGCGTGTCAGCGTGTGTCGATGCACTGCCGACGTCCGCGTCGATAGATTTATCAGAGTTGTGCATCGACTAGTATTTATTACAGATCTGTTTACAGGGTGGAGGGGAGTGTCAATAGACCTACAATGTGTATTGCATAATCAAACAAAAAATAATAATATATATAATAAATAAAAGAAAAAGAAAAAAAAAAGGTAGACTTTAGAATTGTCACGGTATTTTTTTGTTTTTAGGTCACCGCCATGATACTTATTGACAATAACTGTTATTTCAGGATAATTTGGAAATGTTTTAAGTGTTATTCAAAAATCTATTTGAATTACCATATGTATGTATCTACATAATACATATTTTATATATTGAATATTGAAGCAACAGATCGACTAAAGCCTATCAATTAGTCGTGATAAGTGAGTTTTGTGGTAAAAGCGCGTGTTTTACAACCAGAAAATTGATTTAACACATTTAACACAACCCAAATGTACAGTTCATTGGACGCCTCACCTGCGGGTCTTTATTCATTTATGAACTATTGACAGCCACACAAACGGCCGCGCGGAAAAATACGCGCTGTATAATATTCAGATAAAAGTATGGCAAATATAGTGGCAGCGGCATTTTCCGCCTTTGAGGAAATTGTTTTCTGGTCGACTGTGGAGTGTAGAACGTTTACGCTCAACACTAAGTACAGCAGTGGGTACGCCAGCATCGACGGCGCAAAGTATTTTTGATGAAAATCGTTCTTATAGTAACGGGGCAACCATTATGTCCAGTAGTGGACCGCTGTTGTGGGCAAGTAAGCAGAATTTATATCGGATTTAAAAATTAAATATGATTCTTATATAGGTGCATATAAAAAGACTTATAATTATTCATATTTAAAATCGAAATACCTGCATTGTTTTGATTAATTATTTATACTGCGGTGCTACGAATTGCTGACGAATAGTAATACAGTTTACGTGGCTAGTTTTCCTTTTATTCCTGAGTAATTTACCAAAGGGCTGCAATATTAGCAACAGTCATCAAACAAGTCTCATAAAATTATCCAGTTTATTATTTAGTGAGAGACAAAGTTGAAAGTTGAAAAGTTGTTCGTGACCACAAAGACAAAAACAAAACTATGAGGTAATGCAGTAAACCACAATGTTTTACTTTACATTACATAGTTATACATTTCTTATGAAGAAAAAGAGGCACTTACTGGTTTTTGGAACTCAGCTTCGGTGGGTAGGCTAGGCACCAGAATGTTCACCAGCATTACTTATGACGTTCACCTCGCTCACCTCGCCTCACCGCAGCCATTAATTTTTATTTACACCAATTCACACACATCACAAAATAGTGTTTACGAGGATTTAAAGAGTCTAAATATAGTTACACAATGTTATACGCAGATGCGCACGCGTTATTGCCAACTGCAGTCAAATGTCAAAAAGTGCAAAACACGAAGTAGCGAAGGTATAGTAGGTGATAGTAGGTATAGTAATACATTCTTGTCTGTGATTCTACTACTACCCACGCGTCTCGCGGTTATGGCGGCGGCATCTTAGGGATTATGGATGCCGGTAGTAAAATATATATTATTTGAATCGGATAAGTATTTAGGAATAAGGCAATGACAATAATTTACCTACCTTTGTAATTACCTTAGTTATTCAATTTACTATCTCTTATTTATGTTAACATTATCTAGCAATTGACAACAGTTTTGTCACAAGTCTGTTTATAGTGCCACGAACTTATCTGACCCGAATTGGAAGCTACGGAATCAAAGTGTCATTTTTGTACGCAGATGACATTGGTAAAAGCGACGGCAGCGACGCCACGACGTCAGATAAGTTTGTGGCACTCAGCGTGTGTTACAGATACTTCTTTCAACTGGTGGTATTTTACCATTCATTTGTTTTATTGTTAGCTGGTTGTTCTTCTGATTATTGCGAGCCGATGTGTTCTCTGCCTAATACTTGGTGGGTACGTTGACTGCAGTCACCTCTATCCCTTGGGTATTCCAAGCATAACGGCTATTTATTAGTTTTGTGTGATTGTCATAATAATATGATTGAAGTGGTTTCTATCATTTGTCATAGTGTCGTAGGAATGCGTCGCGTGTGTCCCTCAATCCGTTCACTCCATGGGTCTCCATTCCCGAGGAAGTCCGATACCTTTTTGTCTTTTACCTTCTTGTATGATGTATCTCCTTGCTACCTATGTATGTAATTTGAAAGACAAATAAAAATCTTCTATTCTAAGTTAGAGAACTATTGGACTATGGGTTTACCTTATAGTTTTACGTGTTCTTTGATTGTCGCAGCTCTAGTCAAGTCTCTTTACAGCGAATCGTCGATTTGACATTATTTGCACTTTTGGATTCAATTATAAGCTACCAGTTTAGGTGAATTAATGTTTTTATCCCTGGTATCATTTTGACGACGTTTCCCTATGCAGAAGGCAGGTGAAGCTTTCAATTATTGTCATTATATTTATATGAACGGCGCGTGGGCGATGTTACTAGATGTAAGACAAACCATACTTTACCTTGTTAGATGCTAGGCAAATGTCTTGCCTTCTGGATGGTGTTCGAACTTTACGCCATATCCGACAGTACATGCCTGGTACAGTCAGTACATAGTGCTGCCGGCGCCGACTACTTGAGAGATAACTCCACAGCTGAGATAGTTCACACATTGTATTGTTTGCTCTAATATCATTTACATATCATTTCGCTACACAAGTGAGTTTCTTCGAAGGGGTTTGTTGTATAAAGCACTAACACTATATCTTGGGTTCAGACGCTGAACTAGATTTGTTATTACAAAGCTGACTCTAGTTGTCTGTAGCCTTGGGCTCATAAATGTTCCGAGTTGTACTGTAATAGTCACAATTGTCACCAATTTATTTCTCTGTTTGTCGCTAGTTCACTAAGAAATCAACACAAAATGAAACACAACGCGTTAGGCCTACCGCAGACGACATACTGTTTGTGCGATCTAGTCCGCGGGTCACATCGTTTGATGCAGGTAGAGCCGGCTGTTCGTCAAGTCGTCGTGAAAAGTTTCAGTTTCAGGTAGTACTTAAAATTCGCACGGATTAAAAATAATTCGGGACAAGAATGTCGTCTGAGATAGGCCTTATTTAGTTTGTGCTTGTGTGAGCCACCTTTATTTTATGATGTGCGAATGACTTAATGAACCCATTGATTTGTGATAACGAGTTTTGGAAGCTGAAACCCAATCTACAATGTCCCACAGAAAAAAAGGTGATTACTGTCTGCAAAAGTCAGCTAATTAGAGTTATCATTACGATTCTATAACTTTTAGTATCGCGACATGTTCTAGTGAGGGCCGCCTCCAGGCCCGCTCCTAATGAGATCAATTTCGTGCCAGTGCAGTGAGGAGGGAGCCCCTCAGTGCAGCGCCACTTTTTAGCAGTTGTTCCACTTCTTATGGAAGGAAGCATTCTGCATTGAACCACTAATGGCCTGCGCTACTAATATATCATATTTAATACTCAATACTCAATATTTACATACACAGACGAACGCGACTGGAAGGTGTGTTTTTTTTTTTTTTTTTCAGTTGTATGACTCGCAGATAATAATATTGGTTTTCTATTTTAATAGTCGACGAATAACATGAAACGAGAGCAGACGTCGCGGCTGACACGTGATGGAACAATAACAGAGGTTATCGGAGGAGCTCGGTTACAAGTTTTACTGGAAATGTTTCCGTTTCAGCGCCAATTATAATTGTGACTCAGGGAGTTGTTCCAGCGTGTGCCAAATAAAATGTAACTTTACTTAAATATTCAATATTTTATTTGAAAACAAACTTATTCTGTTTATGTATACATATACTCGTAGTTTTATGTTTCACATAGATATAGTCTCCGTATCATACAATCGTAGTCCATCTCTACTTAGATCAATTTATTGTAAAACTTTGTATCTATTTCATATTTACAATTTATTCTATACAAAAACATTTTATTTGTAATGTACGCAATTTACAATTATCTATCAGTTACATTAGGTACTTATCACTAAACGTTTAAAAAACGCCAGAACAATATTTTTATATTTAAGTATAATATATTTATAGTTACACGGCAGGTTAGCGACGACTGCTTGTCTGGTATTTCCAACAAGTTACGAGTATCTGTAATGTTTCCTAAAAAGATCCGGGTTAAGATTTGCAAAAACTTTGGAAGTTTGCTTTGAATTTTTATGTCTGAAATAAATGATTATTATTATTAACATTGTGTAAAATATCCAGGTGTCTGTACTACTAAACAAATGTTTCATTAATATGGTAAAAATATTATAACTACGCAAAGTTTTTGAGCTAGTTACAATCATGGTTTCCAAATTAAAGTATTGTTTAACACTTGTTATAATAATATTTATATAGATACTTATTAGTTACTCCTAATTTACATAAAACATATAAAATAGTATCTATAAAACAGCAGTCGCCGCCCCTCACATCAACGAATAGTCTAGTGTTAGAAAGTATTGAATTATCTTTAGTATAATACAGTAGAGTCGAACCAGTGCGCAGGCTTTGTGCACGCCGGCGTGTGACACGGTACGCAGCGTGTGACACGGTACGCAGCGTGTGACACGGTACGCAGCGTGTGACACGGTACGCAGCGTGTGACACGGTACGCAGCGTGTGACACGGTACGCAGCCTGTGACACGGTACACAGCGTGTGACACAGTACGCAGCGTGTGACACAGTGCGCAGCGTATCGCGCCACAACGTACACGAGCGCGCACATTTTACGTGAACTCACCTTACAAATAAGTACAGTGGGCTAAGAATGGTCTACCAGTCTGACGCTGAATGTCATCCACAGAGATTTTTATATAATCTTGAAGTGAATATTAGATAGGTAGCGATTTAGAATAGAAAGAAAATATATTTTTTTTAAAGTGGATGTCAGCCCACCTTATACGTAAAATATAAATAAAATAAAAAAAGGACTGCGATAATGTCTGAAATTGAGCCTAGGTCACATATGCACTTAGTTTGATGGCGTGCATGACCCGCACTTGCGTATTGACTCGAGATCATGCGCTCCGGAAATGCAATTGTGTATCCCGATTGGATTCAAAAATAGTACGATTTATTTGCATATTACGAGTATTTTAGATTTTGACAATACTAAAATTAGATTTTCTATTTTTGATACAATTAATATCATATGAAATAATACAAATCATATATTTACTGAATACATTTAAATACGAAAACACGACATTTAATTTTAGTTTTCGAAACGTTTCTATTTGAAAAATTAAATAATACAGTAGATGTATTTATTGAATTGTTCTCTTTATTATTATAATATGTATATACAAATAGTATACGATGGATACTATTAACAGATGTGTGGCAAGTGGTTGCCGACACGTTTGTGGTAACAGGGACGAAGTGACTTGCATGATATTAAGCGATGTACAGAGATAAACTACTGTATCAGTACGGGCGATCCCATACACAATTACACATGGGTGAACAGAACATGCACCAAACACACAATCCACGTGTGCAGTGCGCATGGCCGATGCGCAGCTGTAATTTGTACGCAATTATTGTTGATTTGCACCCAAGTGGAGCAACTTTGTACCATACACATCGAATGGAATGAATTTAACTAATGACACAGGAATGTCATATAAACTGTGATCTCTCTAACGACAATATTGTTTATTAAATACATAATTTTCACGTTATTAAAACAATAAATATATTTACAATATTTTGTAGCAACAAACGCTATAATAATGTTAGGAGTTAATTCATTAAAATTTCTCACATGCATCGGTGTGTTTGTATCTCTATGTAAACCACATAGTAATAATTTTATTATTTCGAGAGAAAGTGAAAATGAATCACAGTGACTTAATGTTACGCATTATTCGCTTCTCATAAAAATCTTAACGTTAGTTCTTAATAAAATTTATTTCTTTACTTAGCTAGTCGAAAACTAAGTTTTCGCGGTAAGACTTTGAGTGAAACTGGTGTTCCGCGTCATGAGGGTCCCACAGGTCCGGGCGTGCACTACACTACACTCGACGGCGCGAGGCGCGGCGCCGCGCGCGATCAGCTGGCGAGCTGCGCGCGCAGCAGCCGCGCGTGCAGCACGCACACCGCCAGCAGCGCAACGATGCAGCGCGAGCTGTTCGACAGGCCCGCGCTGCCCGTCTGCATCGCCGCCGGGCGCTCGCCTGCAACCAAACACCAATATATTCATGACTACTCAATGTTTTGGTATAACAAAAAAAATACACGATCATGAGGCCTTTTATGAAACTTCATTTACTTAAAGGTTGTGATAAATCAAGCTTCCTGGCTTCGGCTGACGCATATGACTTACCGTTGAGCACGTGCACGCGCACGGAGGCGACCTCCGCGTTGGAGGGCGAGCAGGAGTAGCGGCCGGAGTCGGCGGGCGCGGCGTCCTGCACCAGCAGGTACGACGTGGTGGCCGCGCCCTTCTCCGTCACCACCGACACGCCGCCGCGCGACGAGTCGTACGATATCACCTGCTTCAGCGCAGATAACACACCCGCATTGTTATAACTGCTCTAAGTACTACTACAACTTTATACGTATGCTATACACTGCTACATTTATAATAAAACGAATTCTTGAAAATCACTTTATGGATTGTCAGGTCGTCGATAACTGCGATTTTGAGGAAGTACAATGTTATGATTTTATGTGTTTCTAGTACCTAAAATCAAAAACTTGTAGTCAACCTAACCGCTGAAACGTAGGTACATTTAGAACATTGTGCTTGAATAAACGGGAAGCCTTATTGAAGAAGGTTTCAGTGTGAATCTGACCTACACACTAAACACTATTAATAAACAGGGTGCTAGCGTAGTTCGCAGTCCGTGGATGTGTTTGTGTGCTTGTATGCGTATGTACCGTCCGACGCGGATCACCGGGCGGCGAGCCAATTATCTGCGCACCGGCGCGGCGGCGGCGTGATTGAAACCATGCGAGCTCCATTACCGCGACTACCTTCATAATTGATCGCTAAACTCCTTAAGTCAAAGTCAAAGATTTTTATTTCAACTGGGCCTTTGCAGGCACTTTCAAAACGTCGTGATTCTAGGCGCACGGTTCCAAGTGGGTTGGTCCTGGAGAAGATAACACCGCGCGCGTGTGACTTGTAGTGTCGCCCGCACAAAAAATAAGGGGTATTTTTATAGTGCGTTTGTTTTTACTTTCGTCACAAGAGACATCCTCAGTGAATCAAAGTCTCGGCCTATTTAGGCATAAAGCTAGTTTTAGCGGAACGAAGGGTATCTGAACCGGCAAACCTCGGGAGATTTCAGTTGCGATATTACGATTCCGCTGTAGCAAATCAGTCACAATTTTTTTATATCCAGCTCAAAGAATATCCCAATGAAATGAAATGAAATGGTTTATTACCAGATTTTTACATCCAAATACAAAAATTATTATTAAAATGAAAATTACAATAAAATATGATAAATATATTATGTACGTACTCGGGCTTGTTTAATAGAGATTAGATCCAATATGTAAGGTCAAGGACAGCAGTGACAGAGGGTTTCAATTATGAATAGTGAGTTGGCCGCGCCGCGCGCCGCCGCCGCGCGCCGCCGCCGCCGCCGCCTCGCCCCAACTTGTTTGTAATTCCGTAACTACGCGTTAGTATTCCGCCGTGTTAATCACTTGGTGAAGTAATAAAGCGCGGCGCACATGTGGCGGCCGCGCGACATCCACACTAAATTAATATGCGTCAAGTTGATCGCGCGACACGGCGCGGCGCGGCGCGGGGCGTCTTCCACACAATTTAGTGTACGTCTAATTAGGGGCGTGCGCGATCCGCTCGTGTATATTCAAATACAGTGGAGTATATTCCACCGTTTCGTTCCGTATCATATTTACGAGCGCATTACGTTCGGCTCTCGTTGGAATTTTAATCTTTAACGAGATGATCCTTATCGGCGTGATGTATTAATAATATTACTCGTAATATTAAATTTTATCACGCATTATGGAAGTCGCTTTTGTATGTTTAATTTATTGGCGTGTTTTATTTTATTGTGTATTATTTAGTGTCGTGTTTCGTGTTTCATATTTATGTGCCTATGTTATGTACGTATTTGAATCTAAAGGGGAAATATATTATAAAATTATGTATAGCGTTGATTAATTATGTAAATAAGTGCTACATGCCATTTAGTGTTTCTATTTGTACGTTACATTACTTTCCAAGTGTTGGAACACAACTGGAACACAAACGAATCTGTTCTCTGTAGCTTTTATGATGCAGTGTACCGATGATACCAACGTCATTGGTCTGCGCGTTCCCAATATCAACAAACCACACGCGCGGGTACGCAAGCGTCATGCCAGTATTACTTCCAACCGATGATGCGATTAAACGCACACAATCTCTTTTTTTAGCGATTAACTCAATAGAACACGCGTTAGACGTTGTGTCACTTTGCTGATAGAATTAATTTAGTCGTAATAAGTCCTAAGGGCACACCCGGGCGTGTCTCAGCTGAACGATTAATGTACTAGATCACTGATATCTCGGGACATACGACATCGATAAGGGGATATCTATTACTTTATGGAAACATATATCTTATAAGACTAAAGTTAAAGATAAGAGTTTAAGCAATCACATTGAAAATCATTATACGGTTATCGCGCTCTACGAGGCTACGAGGCGTAGCACTTGCTACGCACTTAGCACTACGCAACGTAGCTCATGCGCTATTAGGCGCCTACTTGAGACGGCTGACTTCAGGAGTCCCTTCGCTAGACTTTGTATGAAACCAATCCTTTATTACACGCTTTCGCATTGTATTGACACATAGACTATGCGCCAACAATGGAGCAGTGCCACAGTAGGTTCGACTTGTATCTAATAAGTGTTATTCAGTGCGAATTGATATAATTATAGTTGCGTTGTATCACTTGTGTAATTAAGCCATGTGTGTTAATGGTGATTTGTCCACACTTATAGCAGTCTGGTTGACTTGCATACAGTTATATTATTCTTTCAGCATCCTGACCTCTCTCCCTGGACCTGAAGTGAACGTATGCTTTTCAAGGAGCGCAAGCTAGTTGATGAAGAGCAAGTGACATCGGCCTCCACGACCACACAAGTACACAGTCGCCTGTGAACACTCACAGGAGAGTCATCCTATTCTAAACATATATACTTACTACAAAAAATCCATGAGTATAATTACTTTGCGTCCGCTCACCTCGTCCTCGTGGTACCAGAATATGTAGGCGGGAGGCTCGGGGGAGAACTGGATGAGGCAGGTCAGGTTGATGGTGGAGCCCATGTCCACGTGCAGGTCCGGCCCGCCCAGGATACGCGCCGATGGCACTGCAACAAATGTAGGTAAGAGCTCGTTATTGGTGCTGATAAGGTCGGTCACGTCCTCGCTCGTGTCACTCTAATGTGCGAGCGCAAGCCGACGCGACCAGAGCGGTGAGTCGAGGGTTGTTGACTCGCGAAGGTGCTGATGGTCCTCTACCGGGAACTATAAGTTAAAACTCATCGGCGTTATAACGCTTTAGTTACCTGAAATAAAGTGCTAAATAAATAAAGGGTCCGGCAACCCGCGAGTGATGCCCCTCGGGTTGCGCGCGTCCTTAGGTTACGGTAACCGCTTAACATCAGGCGAACTGTATGTGTTAGTATGCAACCCTAGAGGTATATAAAAATGCAAGGTAAGATAGTGGTCCGTCAAAGAGTCTCGTGCGAGAACATGTCACCGGATGCGTTCAGGAAATGTATCACTAACTTACGAGTATCTGACATCGCATGCGCGTCGTGCATACAGCTAATAATCTATTGTTAGATCCTTAGCCAGATTGCGAGGTTAACTGACACACAACCGTATAGGCAATAAAAATCGCCAGCCTTTTAGCCATTCAGCCGTGGAGTTAATACACTTTTAACATCGTAAGGATAGTATTATTACATCGGGACGTGAGTCTGCTCTGAATATCAATCGTTATGTAAATGTCCGAGTGTTTTTATCGGCGCTCGCTCCGGCGCGAGGGCTCGGCGCTGTCTGTCGCGGCACTAACAGCGTTGAGCTAAATGTGAGCACGCTCCTGCTTCACAAGTGATTCGATTTGATATTCGTCTCCAGATACCAAAATATTCTCCATATTTTTCGCAGATAGAAAGCTTTATTTATTTTGTTTTGCGATTCCGCTGCGGAGTCAAAAGTCACGCGTCGCTTAGCCGTTTGCATTCATTCTGTTTCTCTTTTAAATGGACGTGTTGCAGTTTCATGCATATGATGTATGTATCGGGCGCCGGAGCCGCGGAGCCGACAGTTTAATTCACGAGTGCTATACATTATGCAGGCGACGCGGGGGGAGGCAGCCCGCAGGGGCACAGAGGGGGGGCGAGGTGACACATTTGCAGTTCACTGGCCTCATTATAGCCGACTGAATGCACTTAGTTTCAAGTGCACGGCCCTGAATAAACGCGTAAATCCACTTAATTACGTCGCTGAATGCAAATGGCGACGTTTAGCGGCGGTTACCCTCCACCTCGTAACTGTGTCGCCGACAACCCCGGGAACAGACGGATCTCTCAAAATACAGGTGAATGCTAAGTACTTATCTTTTTTGTATTCGATGCGTGTTAAAGCGCTTTGTATCTGTGTGGTTGCGTCGGGCGGTTTCCCCGCTTGACTTCTTAGACAAGTATCTGTATACGTAAGACACTATCTGTCATACAAATCTGAATGAATTTTCTGAGAACATTTTCATTGCGCTGTAAACGTAATAAATGAGAATTTTACGACTTGTGGACGACATCAAGTATGTGTTTGTTTACTGCGGAGGGTCGTCTCTCGGCCATTTATACACAACTTGGATTAAACACTAGCGAGAAGTGTTTGTCAAGCCGTAAAGCTGAAATTGTATGACGTCACTTGTTTACTCGCAACCTTCGCGGAGACTGGCGGCTTGGAACAAATTGAGAAATGTGGCGACTTGTGACGTAACAAGGGAAGCCGTAGGCACAGTAACACGCGACTTGTACTCGGCGGTGATAACGTCATTAGGACAAAAAGCTTTTAATTATGCGGGCGATAGATGCTTCAGCATATTGAGACACATAGAAAAAAGAACAGGAAGCATGATTGGTCACGTGATTAGGCACGATAAGTTCGTTACCAACATTATAGAAGAGAAAATAGAGGCAAAAAGAAACAGAGGAAGACCAAGAAGAAACTACATTGATCAGCTGAAAGAAAAAGCGAATATAGAAACATATAAAGATTTAAAAGATTTGGCATTAGATAGGACTGGATGGAAATTGCTACACTGACAAGTGCCTAGCACGTAAATTTTGGATGGGAGATGCTTCAGCGTCAGGCCACAGAATAAAGAAGGTTTACCTAACTATACACCAGTGCTAACTGCAGGCACTACGATAACGGAGAAACGGTCTCATAATAGTGCAGTGGTTTAATGTTATACAAGTAATTGCTTTTCAATGTTCTGTGCGCAAGCGCAAGCCTTCTGTTTCTATCCCCATTGCGCACATATTCGACGCTACACAAGTACACGGCCATACCGCAACTACATAATGAATTCATCATGTCCCAACTATTATAATCACGCGCGAGCGATGTGCGGCTCCGGCTACTAATTAATGTAGGACGGCGACACTAGGTAATAGTATGTGTCTAACTATCGCAGTCTGACTAATAGAACAGCTTTGTGTTAATACGTCATCTCGTGAAAATACTGAACGGCCAGATTATGCTTTACGTTTGTAGAAGATTCTGGAAAACTGTGAGGACCGAATAAAACTCATGACTAAAATGTAATTGTGCTGTTACTCAATAATCGGCAAAGAATGTAATAACAAACGTGGAAAAACTCTATCCCAAAATCATCATAATTATGAGATATTTTGGAAATTCAACGTTTAATCGAAACTAGAAAAGCACATAACGTTGTGCTGAGGTCTTCGTAAAACGATTTAGGACTAACTAAATATTATTTCCTTGCTGGCTTCCCTTGATTAATGACATCTCAGATATTGTTATTTATAAAAAGAAACTGCATATGGGCGCAAGACCTTGTAATTGTAAAATGTTTGACTGTAGTGTAGTATAATTCACTCAGTAACACTGTGACGCCGAGGGAACACTCATCGAAACACTTAGTGATAGTGGGATTACATGATTTTTTTTGGAATTTCTACGTGCTTTCAACGGTATTGAAGGAACCTTCCGTATTACAATTTGACATTTTGTTGATGTTATTAAGTTTTTACATAATAGAAGTTTTTAATACTTTTTTGGGAAAAAGACAGGGAGAGTAGACCCTATTATTATTATTACATGGAGTATTTTTTTGGAGTTATTTTGACGAGTTATATTTAAGCGCATTTTTACGTACTGTGAACTTTATTATCCAAAGGGCTATCGAAGGAACACCGTGGATTTTAGTCAGTACAAGTCTGACAGTCCCTCCCGCCCTGCCCGGGGTGGGAGGACTCATTTGATGATTTTACCACGCTAAAAAAAAAAAAAAAAAAAAAAAGTGCCATGGATTGCCGGCTCTGTAGGAGCGTGTCAGCAGTGTCTCGACATTCATCGTAATACACGTTGGTGCAAATTAAATTCCAATGAATCGAATCGTCTGTGTGAAGTTAATTGCTGGCCCGTGTCCGCTTGGACGGGTACAGAAGGAAAAGCTTTCGCATTTATAGACGCCGAACGAAACAGAAATATTGATAAAACGCGCAATCGGCGACTGACGTTGTTCCGCAATACGTTGAATTTACTAACTCTACTCCAAAATATGACGGTTTATTACAATAATATTAACAATTTCTTTAAATTGTCATGTCTCCAGATGAGGCAATTTATATAATACGTGACACATTTCCGCGCCACAATATGGTTCACGAATAGGCTTGCATTGACATACTGTAGATAGATATACTGTGATCGTAGTGAGTATTAGACCGAGTTTGTCCGCTCGTGTGACGGGTGAGCCTTCTGAATCAAATTATTTTGTTGGACTTCTGCCTCCCACGCCCGATTCCGTCCGCGTCCGCACACGCACCCTCTGATAAACATTATAATTTACGCTTGTTGAACGAGGAGTAACAGGTGAGCGGTGAGCACGTGACGTCTCAATCATGGCGCTACATCAAACTGGTCAGCTGCTTACTGATATTCAACTACGCATATCTTGAATGTTAAGACATTATAATACACCATATAGTCCGCCATTTCATTTATCTATCTACTATTTAACGCTCTTATCGGATCATATTGTCGTGAAAATATAAATAAGTAGGTACCAAGATAAATGGGTTTGTTATGGCATCATCACACATAGTAGGTACCTGTAGAAATCTTCTGCTGACCGTTTAGGTCATAAACCGCTTGTCTAGTCTTAATCCTTAAACTACACTGGATACAATTGACTCGTAATTCATGTCGCAGCTTCCCAATACAGATGTGCATACATTAAATTACGTATATGTGGCCGGTCATGAATATGCAATTGTATCCATTAATGTCCCTGTAATGCTTCTAGCGTAATGTAGCTTCCTAAAATAAAACGTATCATAATTGAATTGGATATCGCCGCGCTCGGCTCGCGTGGGGCACGGGCCATTTCAGTTAATTCCGTACTTTATGACGTCATATTTCGCGGCGGGCGGGGGTGGGGGGTTCACTCAGTCGGCAACACAAAGAACGGGACCATTTGGACCCACTTTGTGTTAGCGAATTGCTTTAATGAGCCCTCGTTGGCCCATGCGTTACGCGTTTTTCTTGTCCCGTCTCGTATGCCCGCAGCGAGCCGGATTATGACGTCAGCCGCACTTTGAGACCTCATCAGCAATAAGGGACCGCTTCTGTCTGAAGTCCACAGTCAGTAAATTATAAAGAATTTCGTGCTATAAAGCTATTAAATGAAAAAGAAACATGTGAAGCATTACTTTATATTAGGTCTACAACTGTTCATGACTGGTCGTAATCTGTACCCTATTTGTTTAGGTATTAACTAAACGTGAACAAATTACCACGCACTTTTCTATTTTCACTATTGTAAGAATTTTATTATGTAAATTATTAACAGTCTTCAACAAAGGAGAAAGTGAGTCTCATAAGAGGGTAAAAGTTTGTTATCATTTAGTTAAGTTAAATAGATCGCAAGCAAATTAACTATAGGTACAGAATTTTAATCTAGTCGAAATCTTGTTTCCACACCTCAGAAAGCATTAGAAGCACGGTGCCCTCCGATCCTTCATTCAATTGAATAGTTGAGCAGTACCAGATGTGACAAGGCGCGCATAATTCCGGCGTCCGGTCCGCATCCGGAGCGCACTGCCAAAGAATTATTCAACCTCCACCGCAGAGCACTTTGTTTGGCAGGTTTTGCTCGCTCCGCTCCACCGCTAATTGGTTTAATCGCTCGCTCTTGTTGCACTAAGCTGCGCCAAGAGAACTATTACTTAGGTGCTGGTGTTACAGACTGATCTCGTTAAGTGATATAATATCTTGCAGGAACGTTTATCGACATTGTCTATTGAGGGGCTTTGTCTGAGATTAAATAAGATCACAGACTCTAACATTTTTGTTACTGCAAGTTAATAAGTCACTAACTGGACTGAATTTACGCCTAAACGAAGGAAGAGGTAGTAAAAATATACTTTGGGGTCAAAACGAACGATGCGAGCTTCTTTTGTATCAAATACAATTGTCTTAAAGTCAGATTCTGCACGTTTGAAGGCATCCATGGGGAACCGTTAGCAGTTCTGCAAAGTATTTCTAATAGACTATTTAATATAGTACTAATACTCCTGTTATAGCAACTATGAGAATGAATGTTTATTGAATTATGTGAATCGAATGAACGCAAACGGATAGCGACAAAAATTTAATCATAAAATATAAGAGAAGGCGAGCAACTGAACACGAACACGGAAATAGAGCGAGTCCCGGTAGCAGGCGCAATCAATAGCCGCGAGAAAATAGCCGAGAGTTGAATGCTGCTGAAACGTTAACTGCAGCGGAGCGGCGAGCTGGCAGCCGGCCACCGCACCGACCGGCACTCGCGCCACAAGCACGACGCGTTCAGAGCGGTCACTCCGTAACATGCGCAATAGCAACCTCACGCACACACAGCGCGAGAAACACAAAACCATCGCCGAAGCGCGTGCAATCGGTGCCTGCAGTGGTTTCAGATATTGAGACTGTTCCGTTTCGCACGATGATGGACAGTCTTCTGTAACTTTTTATTAAGTGGTAACACGATGCGCGGCACTGGTGGCTGTGGCGCCAGATTGCCCAGACATAAATTACGACGACTCGCTCGCGTCCCGTGTAGCGTTTGAACGATGAATTTTAATTTCAACATATGTATACAGTGGTAATTATCAAGTCTGATAACAACCGCTTCTAATTTAATAACTTGGTAATTAAATATACAAACAATTGTTTATCCAAGTAATTAATAAAAAAAGTAAGCATTAAAAAACCGACTTCATAAAAACTAAAAAGTATAAAATAATTTTCTTAAAAAACTTAACAGCTTCTGAAGTCGGGGCCACTGCCAAGCTACGAGTAGGTCCATTGAAGAATTATAGGCCCCGACTTCAGAAGCTGTTAAGTTTTTTAAGAAAATTATTTTATACTTTTTAGTTTTTTTGAAGTCGGTTTTTACTTTTTTTTACTTTTTTTTTATTTTTCAATTTTGAGTGTCATAAACATGAGATTACAGCAATCGCGAGTGATGTGCTGTTATTCATTCAAGAGTTCCATTGTCTATCTCCGAAGATCTTCATCAGATCCTCACTAAATTTAAATGGGAACACTTCGGAAGCACCAGCTTTCAAATAAAAAAAGAATCATCAAAATCGGTTCACGCAGTCGAGAGTTATGAGGTAACAAACATAAAAAAAAAGAAACGAAAAAAAAAAAAAAAAAAAAACATACGCGTCGAATTGAGAACCTCTTCCTTTTTTTTGAAGTCGGTTAAAAAGCTCCGTGGTTGCCAGTCGCATTCGACGATGAGGAAACGTCGTAAACTTTGTACACCGCGGTAAGTACTACGAAGTTACCGGCTCGGTCTGGTAAAATGTGTGAGCTTTCCTAACAATGACAAAGGAAGTATACCTCAGTATTTCCTAACAACGCAAAATTTTTGACGAGGGCAATTCTCACCCCAACCGCTCTTCCCCACAGCCCCCGAATGCGTGTGATTGTTATAAACAAGTGAGGTGTCGCGGCGCGTGAGTTACGCGCGGTTATATCAACTTTATTCGCGCGTTTCGCACGCTCGCGTTATAGGGTTAAGGGTTATCACAGTTTCGCACGATGTTACGTTTCTAGAAATATTCGTGTTTGGACCAAAGCTGTATGTATGGTGATCCCGCAACAAAAACGATATGTGGTGCTAGCGTGGGTAAATAACTGTTGCGAAATGAATCTGGAACGAAGTACAGGAATAGGCTAGTAGTAATATAAACGTTAGAATAATCTACTCGTAGGTTTTACATAAAGTAGGTAAGGTAAGTAGTAGCCGTAGCAGTAATGTTTTCAAGTAATATTTTATTATTTTTAACAAGAGAGAAAACTTTTAAATTGGTAAAAGTCTTTGTCAAGAGACAGATGATTTATTAGTGTGTGTGAGGAACATAAGATGCTCGAGTGAGCGCGTCCGCCGTGCCTGCCTCGGTGCTCGCGTCGCGTCGCGTCGCCGACGGAATGTCGCTATGTAAACTATGTCGCTAACTTCAGCGCCTTTAGCTAACGTGGTGCCAAATCTTTGCGAGCTTCATCGAGCAGTGTCGAGGTATTTTAAGCGCAAAAATGTATTGAGATTTTAAGCTAAGGCTAAAGTAGTTTGACGTTGCTTCGAAAGATTAAAGTGGAAACAGATAATGTTTGAAATCCATAAGTAATGCTGGCGGAATTATTCACAAGACGAGAGAGTAGATACACCATAAATACCAATGAATATTTAGTTTCCCAGTTGAAGCACCGTTTCCACTGCTGTGCCTCCCCCAGCCGGCGCCGTGGTGTCACGCACACCACTCATAAACACCTATTGAAGCGACGCCCGCGCCAGCCGGGAGCTAATGGAAACACTTTTTTATTTGACACTCCAGATTAGTCCCTGCCCTAGTGTGTTCTGCAAAGTTTTACGAGCCCCGCAGACTGACGTGCCTAATGAGTAACCGTCGTGTGACGACAGTTCCGCGCAGCGGTAATGTGCGCCTTAACGACACAGATAAAACTTCGCAAAAAACTGAGAATTGGGCTCAATTACACAAAAGGCTATTTAATGGAGAGTGATTAGAGCGTGGACACCTGCAGCGCAGGCGATCACGCCGGACCCTCGTCACTGTCGCCGTTATACTATAGTTTACAAGTAATGGAATTAGTGACGAACACTTTATAGACTCGCTCGCTGATCTAGGAGCGAAATAAAATATACAAGCAACACCTGTCTCTCATCATTATATAAACTAAGTCGGCAGTTGGGTATGGAAAGGTTATTATTGTGTTATAATAGTCAGATAATGAGTTGACAACCAATAAATATCAAACTGCAATCGAAAAGGCTAATATTAACCCTTACCCTCAGCTAACACATACAATATCGACAAACGTGGATTCAAAAAAAAAGTGTTTAGGCCGGAATCTGCGTGACGCAAGGAGTCAGACGAACATGCGAGGAGTTGCGCGCTGTGTCGCTGGCGGCGAGTACCGGCGCACCTTCTATCACGGATGGCGTATTTACTCGTACGTGTGTCTACATAAATAGTGCTCGTAATATTACGTGGCTATGAAGTGAGAGGTGGAACGAGTTGAGCGTGGGTGCGGATCGTGCATCACCAACTACAACGTAGTGCACACGATTATACTGACATCGTAGTAGTAAGACCAGTACTAGGTAATTAATGAGAAAATTTGGATTATCTGGAAAGATGTGTGAAGATTGAGTGAGGAAAAGCTCTGATAGTTTTAAAGGTATGACGAAGGCAACTGAAGTTTTAAGTTTACAAAACTAGATATTAAAATTTAAATACGTCCTATTATTGTGACTTCCGGTGCGAAACAAGAGTGCGATTGAAATGAATTACAATTTTAACTATTTCGTATGTTTGTATAATATTATCTATCAATTATTGCGGGTATTTATTCATTTCAGCGAATGAAACAATACTAGATTCATGATATCAGGAATTTGAATTTGATACGAAATTAAACACGAAAACCTGAGTCATAGTATTAAGAAAAGACAGACAAAAAACAAAATACACAGGTATGTTGTGAGTTTAATGTGAAGTGTAATAATCATAATAGTGGATAAAAAAGCAGGTATTACAAAATAGTTTCCTGTTTGGCCACAGCGGGCAGCGGCACAAGAAGATACAGAAGGCCAAGTTTTCACATCGTGTGATGATCACCGGTAGTCACTATGGGTCGCAAAAATAGTCAAACGGAAAACTCTTGATTCAATAGAAACGCAGATTGTGCGTATACTTGTTATCGTTATGTGAAGTCAACCTTCTGTAAGCTATCTGTTCTGAGACGCACGGTGCAGCCGGGCGCGGCGCGGGCTGGTGCGGCCCCGCATTAGCTAAACATGGCTCGTTTTCATAATATATCGCTCATCTCGCACCGTGAGCGCAGGAAATGAGCAGACGAACGACGCATGCTATTTACGGTCCGATGCTACGAGAAACTCTTATTTGCAGCTTAATTGTCGTTGTAGAGAATGGAATAAGTTATTTTTTGTGATGAATATAAATTATAATCACTTATCGTGAAAATGTTACTGCGTTAAAGCGTCGCCCCGTTTGGATTTGAACCCTGTGCGTCTCGAAGATTCTATTTTCAAAAGAGAATCTATGACGAACGTCACAGGCCGTCCAAACTTGGTAGTCTGTAATTTGGAGTGTGTCACATGGTTAAATTCACCCCGTTTAGTCCTGATTAATTACAAGGATATTAAGGAATTATAAGGAAACGGTTAGGTAAACAAGTGACACTCCACGCACACACGTAGCTTCATTACTGCCGAGTTCAAAGACAAGTACCGCCGCATTGTACCTAATTGTGACGCATCGCTAACCCGCGACACACAGCCCCGGTGTTGCAGGCACAGCACAACATTGGCGGCACAGAAGGATCAAAGGTGGCGCGATAACACGATATACGTAATTGAAATGCTGCTAAAGCATGCGCAATTCGCATGTGCAGCGGTTGGAAACTGTTTTGTTGTACCTTTACCGTAGCGAGTGTAGATGCCTGAGATATAATTGAGCGTGGCGTCAGTGGGACTTCTGTAGCTCGTTATTGTGTGGCTACAGTGAGTGATATTTCCCGCGCAACGTGTTTGCTCTCGGCGACGTCAAGGCATCGCCAAGTAGCGGTAGGGCGGAACTATGCGCTATGTGGAACGAAAACACGTTCGTAGGTACATAACGTGGAAACGCAAGCGCGGAACACACCGCCGGCAAGAGAAGTGGATGACATCAATTATATATGATACTTGCCTTATCTTTAGATGTATTTGTAATATTCAGAATACCTAAAGTATAAAATCAGCAAATCTTGGCTGTGTCTGGCAGTCTGTTGAATATTCAACGTCGCCCGAAAGTTTTCAGAACTCAGAATATTATTAAAGCATTTTTTGCGAGCCTCGACGGGAAATTGAAAATATTTCTTGAAAAGTATAAAAGTGCAATCATTTAACGAAGATGAGAGGTACGATAAACCGTAGCGGATATAATTCGACGCCAATAAATCAGTGAACAAAACGCGCGCTAACATCTCGCTGTTGAAGTTGAACGCGAAAAAACCCGCCAATGTATCATCTATCATATTTTTAAAGTCGCCTGTCTGGAGGAAATCGCTCCTCGGCGAGGGAGTTATTGAATTTCCAATTTTTCACGAGGAATTTTATTTTATTTGTGCGGGTAGTTGGCGCGGCGCCGCCCGACCCACGCTCTGCGTAAACAAAATGTAAGCTTCAAAAACAAAACGGAATCGATCACTGAACAGACAGACAAAGTTTCAATTTAATTGAACCATTCGGTACGGAAAGTTCATGGATATAATTTCTCTACGGATAAAACACGATTGAAAAGTTTAACTGACCGACCGTACTTGTGTTCCAGTAGGTATTTTATTAAAAAAATGGCGCCTGTATCACGTGGCGTATGGCGGTCCAATTAGCGAACCACAGATTAGTATTTTATTATTTCCGTCAACTTAGCTACTATTATATTATAGCTTTGTATTGGTAGAAAAAAGGACTTCAGAACTCCACGCTCATGTAAAATACGAGTATAGTTAGTTTTTTCAAAACGGAGCTATACTGAGACGCTGGTAAGGTCTACACACGGGAGTCGAGCCTTTGACGCCGATAACTATTGTATTGGTAGCTTCGGTTGCACCCTGGCCTAATACTTATATAATACTATATTGTATGAGATGGAATACCACATCATATATATTCAATTTTGTCTTACAGACCTACTAATGTTACAAAATACCGTCTGTAAACCAAAAAACTAAACTGCAGTTCTTTCCCACTTCCTCATTGTGTTAAGCCTGTCTGCGCGTCTGTCGCTCGGCGGGTAGACAGCGAGGCGGCGCGGTGCCTCAGGCAGCGCGCAATGTACGCCGTTATTAGATTTACTCCCGTGTCGTGTCACCGGCCGTGTCGTCTGATGTTGAGGAAATTGTACCTGGCCAGTGTTAAGCTTTTACATAACCTTCTGGATATACGATATTATAATAAAATGAAAATACCTGTGTGTTGCTGCGTAAAAGATTATATGCAAGCAAATACATAAGTAATAAATGTCTAATAAAACGCGGCGCGCTCTCGCGGCGTTCGTGGTTCCACGATACATATTAATCTATGGTTCCACGTACCTACACGTTTCGTTCGCGCTTAGTGCAAGATCGCGAAACGCTAGTGTGGGTTCAATCTTAAATTGTAGATGCAAGTCATGTAACAAAACTGGATTTTTTAAATTAATGTGTTTTCGATACTAAATAATATACAAGGTCTTACTTTATTTCCTTCCTCGGAGGTCCTTTTAAGACGATATAGTACCTACTTATCATTATGAGTAACATTGACTAGGGAGCCAACCATGAAATCGCGAAAAAAAGAAAGAAAGAAAGAAAAAGAGTTTATTAGCACAATAAAAAATAAATAAAACAAATAAAAAAAAACATAAAATGAGAAAATCGCTATTCTATACAAATAATGCAATATTACTCAACTAAATGTATGGAGCAGATGATTTTTGACCTTATTTATTGTTCCTAATTTCGTTGAATGTCCATACTTAGGTATAATACACAAGTCTGGACTGAATTTATAGCGAAATGAATTGTTTAGTGTAATTGGTAATATTTTGAAATCTGATTGGCCGTGAGTTCGTGACAAAGACTGATTTGATTGCAATCAGAGATTAGTAAAGTGGATTGACAGAGAGACAGGTGCGAGACTAAGAGTTAGTGCCTCGGCAGGGCCTAGACTATTGAATGAAAACTATTACAAGTGTCGTTAGGTTGCTTGTTTTACTATGTAAAATGTCTAGGTATACGATACAATTTTTCAGAATTAGCAGTAGGCAGGCATGTAGGCGTAGTGACGGTACAGTGAAATGTTTTTGAATTAGCTGTAATTCATTCTAAGAATAGAATGTTGAATGTAATTAATATTTGTGAAAAATTTACGGCAATTTCAAACGTTCCAGGGATAATGAATTTCATCCATGATAATTTGAAACATTTTAAACACACATATTATTATTATTAAATTTATTTCAACTGTACAGTTTAGCCTCCGATTTTGGTTAGTTTTGCGGTAAAAGTGATAAATATTTGGTTCTAATTTTATTCGTAGAATAATTCATTATCTAATAATTTTATTTATATCTTGTTCACTTTGAAATGCCATTTACTTTTTTTTACCATTTTTAGACTTTAAATCCCCAAAAAGTTGTCCAATGGAAGTATAGTGAGTGCGGTCAACCCAAATAAAGTTCAAACTTGTACCGATAACCTTTTACTTACAAGTGGTTAACAGATCGCAATGTAAGTGTACAAAGTATTATATTTTATTTTATTAAGGGATGCTTAAGAATGTCGGAGTTATTTACATTATAATCTTTATTTAATTTTCTGAATACAAACAAAATATATTGGTCGTGTGCATAAGAGTAGTGAAAACTCTGAACTTATTGGGAAAGGTAAACGTTAGCAGTAAATTACTTAAATAGGCCTTTCATAAGTGAATTGTAGTATAGTACCCGAGCGGAACCTCACGGGTGACGATACCTAATTGTACCTACGTCAAGCAATTAGAATGGGTAAACATAACCGATCCTTGTCGTACGACTATGACGATCATCTTAGGTGTCCTGCGGGTCTACCGCGTAATTGAAATGGTAATGAACATGAACTCTGGTAATAAAATTCATTACCATCGTGAGAGACTTTTAGTTAATTTCAAGACAAAGTCCCAACTTCATGATCGGTATTTTTTTACAAGGTAGGTCAAAGTTTAGTCTCTCACGATCATAATGAGGATTATTACCAGAGTTCATGTTCATTACCACGTCAGTTACGCGGTAGAGCCGCTGTTTGAACTCTACATGGAAGCATTTCCCTATTATATGTATGTACAAGTAAATCCAATAAAGAAGCTGTAAGTGAAATATTCAAAGCGCAGTGTATTTGCTACCTTCTGAGTATTGCGATGTCGCGCGGGACGTCACGTCGCGTCGCGCAATAAATATGCGCGTGTCCGGACGTCCGGCATCGTCCGGTCGTCGTCCGGCACCGGTGCATCACGCATCTAGGTCAGTACTCAGCTCAAATTCATTCCACACCTCTTCTAATACTGCTGGAAAATGGATCGCATTCCGAACTTAAACTACATATTTGGTTCGTATTAATCTTATTTTGTAGAGTGAAAAATTTTGTAGTAAATGAATCGATTATTACTTTGGTAACACTAAAAAACGAACGAGCAGTATCGTATAGCCCACTAGTATAATAATTTTATGGTATAAGTAGCCATAAAGAAGAAGGGATGTAAAAACCTTCAGCCTAATACCTAAATATTATAGCTCTGTTGAAGCAAAAGTCAACCGGGGAGGGGGAGTGTAATGTCGTCCTTACCTAAAGGAAGAAATATTTGAAAAAGAAAATAAAGATTCCATGTAGGTAGTTAGAAACTAATATTGACATATTAGTTTATCATGTAAAGGAAGTCACAAAATGACCTGGGTATTCATTAGCCGATACCGCTACCTTACTAGTAGTACTAGTAACTCTGTTTTTCTGAATCCTAGGTAACGGCTCAGTGCAATCCACATTGAGTCTTCCTATTTTGTGTTAGAGATCTAAATAGCTTGGCTTATGAGCGGGCGACAAACGCGCCCGTTCTGCAAATTCCTCGTTATTAAATCTCGTGACCGTAAAAACAAGGTGAAGTAGGTTTTCTTGACGCCCCCCCCCGTGTCCCCTCACCCCCCGCGGCTGCTAACCCGCCCCAACTTCACCGCCCCTCACCCCCGCGCTCGTGTCGCAGTTTACACGTCACCGTCGCGTCGCTTTGTTTCTGTTTATTTAATCTTGGTGCACTACACGAGATAAATCTGACGTATTTTTCTAAGGTCCTATTTCTTTAGTTGCTAATAAGCATTGCATGATTGGAGCTTATCTGGCGAATAGTTCCTATAGTAAACCGTTACAGCCAACCGCTACAGTCACGCGTTCGCTGATGAACCTCAAAATAACAGCTACGTTGAACGAATGAACAATCAAGGCTTCCTATATAATTGCAATTGAACATCAGAATATATACTTGTTAAATACAAGCTGACGATGATGTTGGTGGTACTTTAGTAATCAAAGCTTAATTTTAATGTAGATAGTGTGTCCTATAGTGCCGTCTGCACGGTTCATAACATTATGGTCAAACATTCTGTTATCGGACGGGAACTTTTAACGATGATGACTCTTTTATTAATATTTGTTTCAAAAGCAATTAACGGAATGAGCGTGTCATACTTAGTCGCTATCGCAACGTGAAATTCGGCGATACAACTCTGATAAGTAGTTCCGCCACTAGGCAGCTATATCAACTCGATTGTGGCTAGCTGTGGCCTGCGGGCTACCATAACCCATTTGACAGCGGCATACTGAGAAGTATAAAAAAATAAAGTTCAGAAGGTTTACTTCATGTCACACTGGTCACGCCGACATTATTATGTGAGACTGAAGTGGGTCAGGATCGGCAGGGTTATTTGCGAACGCGACAATAGTCGCCTATACCTATGCAATATAATACTTATTTGTCAGACACATAGTATTGATACTTAATTGATAGTAACTATTGTTACAATCGTCGCAGTTGCAGATAGCTAACAATCCTACGGAACACTTGGCCCGTGCCATAGCGACTTATCTGTGAGTTTATTATTGCGCGTTAGCCTTCTGTACCTTATTGTATATTGATGTGGCGGTCGATTTGGACGACAACTGCGCGACTGGCGAACGCTAAATAAGCGGAGATGCGCGGCCGAGTCAACACGAACCAAGCGCCGCCGCCGCCGCTGGCACGTCATACGGTCACTCGCTTCACGGTCACTTCACGGCATGCGGCATGGACTCACTTTAGCGGGCATGCCCATTTATATTATAATATCTACACCAAGATTAAATATTATACAGGCTCTGCTTGTGTCTTCATGAGATATAATGTTTACGAATCTGAGAAAAGTTGGATGTTATGCCCTTTACATTTGGTTTTGAGATTGAATTTTAGTTAATAATTTCATGAAGCTATGAACCCTTGAACAGTGTTCTAAGAACATTTTTTCTGTGGTTTCCATGATTCTGTCTACCATGATGCATTCTTGGTAGTCCCGTTGTTAATTAAAATTTGATATTACAAAATTGTAATACTACAATATATGTTACGTAACACGTACTAAGACGATGTAGGTTACGCGTCTAGGACACACCTCCGTGACACAAAGGAGTCTCGCTCTTTGTTCAGCGTGCACTGCGTCTGCCATCTGCACCGTGACTGTTGCCAGTACAACATACTGCGCCATGTACAGCTGCGTGCAAAGTTCAATTTGTACAAACGTGCGTATACGCCCCCGTCACGTCACGTCATGCGTCATCGCGCCATGTTGCCCGTGATCTTTACTAATCTACCTAATGCAGAATCACTTTGTCTATGCACAAATTAAGAATTAAGGTTTTTCGTAACGACACGCGATAAAGACCTATAAAAATAAACAACTTTGCTTCGGAATAAATGAATCACGGTAGGAAAGTCTCGAACAACTGCAGTAATTAAATTTTTTATTTCGTTTGGCGTCTATCTTTGAGCTTGTAACCGGCGCATTGTATTGAATGGATCTTCTGCTCTTGTTTATTTTGTGATGTACTTCAAGTCAGCGGCAGCGGTCGCGTGCATGCTTCCGTCTAAATTGCATCCATTTCACGTGTTCCCTGTGTGCCTGTGCTCTCTTTCGCGGCATCAGTCGTCCGACACGTTTCATAATATACTTTTATATCGGATTCAACCTCTTTATATGCGTAACTTTTCTATACTTCTAGTTTGGATAGTTTCGTAACGAGATTATGGGTGAGAACTAATCGTGCGCCGCTACGTATGTAAATGCGGATTCGGTTCTACATAATAAAGAGTGTCGTATCGCGGTTGGATCGAAGTCTAGATAGACTTCCATATTTATAATGGTTACAGATGTGATTGATTGTCTCGAGCGATATAAAATGGACTGACGCGATAATTTTACATTTGTAGGTCTTGTGTGCCTTTCGAGCAGTTTTCGTTTGTGTAACTGTCGATAAATATGACCTTGTATTAGGTTAAATCCAAACATTAGTCTTTGTTAGAGCAGCGACGGATTTATCCATGAACGTCCGTGGCCAATTAGTATAGCTTAGTAATGTGTGATGTGTAACATTACTCGCGACATTAAGACGCGGCAGTCCGCAGTCGCACGTCCCCGCTCGGTGCACGCTCATCAGTTTTATGAGCGCATAAATTAGCGATGGTGCGCGACAAATATAACTCGTTTGTTCCGCTTTAGTTGCTGCTTTTATAAGGAAGACACGAATAGTCGCGGTTTTACATAGGAGTTTAACTAAAGCTTGTTTTTATTTTCGCAAATTATTCGCGTAATTAAAGCTATCTGTTTACTGAAGAAGCTATTTAAGCAATTCGCATTGTTTTAGAGATTCAGATTCTACGTAAACTTAAAAATAGTTTCAAACAACAACACTATACTAAAATCTGGAACAGCGCTACGCTATTACCGCCAAATTTTCCGCACGGGAGCGGAGCGGCGCGGCGCCGACTTCGGGAATCCAATAAAGCGTCGCAACACGTGCACTCAACGCGTTGCTGCTTCGCGCCTTTTACTGCAACTAACACGTCCTCGCGCCTCTCGTAAAATATCTTATGGGAATTTTATCTCAGTGAGGTCGCCGGTCGGAAAGCTTGTGTTGGATATTGCAGGGTTCCGTTGTTGCTCGGCTACGCACATGTATACCTACGTCACTTTCATAGTGATCCAAGGATAGGTCAAGAAGTGATTCATGTCAGCCGTGGCCAGGTTTTGTTTTGTTCTTCGTTCTGGTGCTGTATGAACGAATGGCGATTGCACAGGTTGAGTGTAATAATCAATAATGAATAAAATATTCTAGTAAGTATGCACAGGTATGGTTATAAAATATGTCGGACATCACAAAAACATTTTTCACAGAGAAAAATCAATAACGATTTACAATCAAGACAGACCTTGTTAATAAAACAGGAAATTGATCAGAATATTCCATTGTCTGCATTTCCCAAACACTTAGCGATTCGTTAACGATTTTATAAAGAAAACGTCAGCCATTTTCCTCCACCATGACGCGGCACCGGATGTACCTATCTGTTTGTCATAAATCTACATCCGGTGATATTATCTCTTGTTTTATCCAAAAAGGGTTATCATGCGAGTGGATTTATAAAGTAGATAACATATTTTGTGGTTCCCTTATCCGAAGCGAGCGGAGGAAAAAATTGCATTGGGATTAGAATCTAAGTACATATTGTATTATAAGTATTTTTTATGTTAAGGTTATTTACTTAACTGAATCTTGAAAAATAAACAACTATACGATAAGAAGTGATGTGACACATTGAAGCACATTTCTATGGCATGGTACGAGTGCTAAGTCAGACGGAGACACGAGAGCCGTAGGGATGTGTATTAGAAACAGTTGCCATGGCATACAACCAACACCAAAGATATATACTCATAGAACTAGCATTTATTAATTGCTCATTAGTTGAAATAGCTACAAACCCAAATAATGGATTCCCAATATTTTGAATGTTTTTGATTCCGCACTTTTCGCGGATATATTCAGCTTTGCTTTCAGTGCGGTCGGAATGGAGAAGTATTTCAACTATGTTATATGTATAATGAATATGTTGGGCTGGCGTACAGTACAGTAGGTACTGTCGCGGCTGGGACAATGCAGTCACAATGTGTGCCCCACTGTACATAATGTCATTTATCGACACTGCCCGGCCACTGCGAGCATTGTCCACTACACAATACTTTGCGCGTCTATTTAGTTTTGCGTGACGCGGTGTTGTTCGACACGGTGTTGGTATATCACGTATATACCTATATTGTATGTTTGGCTTGGATTGCTTATTTTTTGTTAAAAATAGGACACAGATCAGCAACTTATAATTTATATAAATATTTTCAAAAGTGCCGCGATGAGGTGTTTTTTACATACAATACTGTAGCGCCTTACTGTAACAACTGATAAATCTTTTGCACTACGCATTTGATTCTTCGTATTTTTCAAGTTCCTTGTCCAGCACGCCGGCGCCGCCGCGCCGCGCCGTGTTGTTAGCTCTCTTTAACCTGTGTTAGACGGTCGCACAATAACACGTTACAAGACAAATATATTGGGTCAGGTTCTAGCTTTGCGAAGGAGAATATATCGGTCAGGCAAAAATAAATTGAGACGTGGATGACCAATAGAGTCTATATAAGGGTATTGAACTTGCTTGATCATCTAAAGATACCTAGATTCAATCGCGTGTGGTCGGTATCGGGAGTCGGAAAATGTTCCGTGCAAATAAAAAAGAGTTTTGTCTTCTATTTGCCGGCGGCAGCTACGACCGTTGACGACGCACAGTGTGAGAAATGCCTCAAAAAACGGACATTGCTTTTTTATTCGATTAATCGAAAGTATAAACTATTTTGAATGCGAGAGTAGAACTCCCAGATTCTAAATATCCTTAGAAACACGGTAATAATTTTTATTACAATTTTCTGGATTTTCAGAAAAACGCAATTATAAAGGATGTAATGAAAATATATGAACATTCGTATTCAGAGTTTATTGACACTATATTTAAGGCATTTTATAGGTACATCAGAATAGACTTTGCGATAATAGAAAAATAGATATGCCCGATTTCATGTTTTTTCCTTTTTATTTTTTCCCTCTGACATCTTTTGTAAGTAGCACTTGATATTTATCTTAAAACATTCTTCAGAACTGTACTATTAACTGTAAAAAAAAATTGATCCAAATCTATCAGGAAATCGAAGTTATGATGATTCTATGGTTTTCAATTTCTTTGATATTATGGTTATTACTCTCAGAACACAAAAATTGCACCTAATAATTTTTAATCGGTAAATATTGTGTAAAGGAATACCAGTCAGTTAATATCACTATTATTCTTACATTTTGAATTTTTCATTATTTGTCAAAATCTTCCTAAGTCTAAAAATCCGAATTCCTACGTGTTAAGAATCTGATATTTTACAAGTAGGTTAACATAGCACTAAAGAATCATTTGTGTGAAAATAAAATGCTACTACCTCATACAAATTGCGCAAAAAAATAATTTCAAAATTACGGAAAACATTACGTAACTTTCTTTAAATTACATCTTTAAAATATTTGTTTGTTTCTAAAAATAGCTGATATATGGTTTTATCGCATAATATAATTAAAACCAAAAAATGTTGCATACATAATACGTTAAAGCAATTCTTAATGATTTCTATGAAAAAGTATTAAAAAATTCTAGCTCTTTTTCTAAGCTGAATTGGCTTTTGGGAGTTCTACTCTAGCATTCAAAACAGTGTATACTATCGATTAGTTGAATAAAAAAGTGATGTCCGTTTTTTGAGGCATTTATCATACTGTGCGACGTATCGACGCGAGTCTGGGAAGAAGTTCACCGACTGGTAATCTGTGTTCTGTATTCACCTTATCTCGAATTCAGTTAAAAAAGTAAACGTGAGTAACAGTATTTTAAAAATAAAATGCCCTACTTTGTAATGCTTGTCACCTAACGATAACAACCGCATATTAGTAATCAAAAGCAACAAGAATTCTTCTGTGTTGTAGGGCCTCACAAATATGGGATTATTCCCTGTCCATGTCCAAGCCAAATGTGTCAATTTGTTTCATTATAAATAAACAATATTACAAACGAGCTCGTCCCATTATTAGTAAGTAGGTCGATACGACTAGCTAATTAATTAATAGATACCTACTTTGTGTAGGTATCACAAACTTTCGTTAAAATCGACAAAGAAATCAGGATATACGATGATAAACGTGTAACGTGAACATAACTAGGGCATGTTCACAGCTCTAGTATGAAGTCATCGTATGTCTATTCGTGAAATATCAACCGACAATAAGAGTACCTATGCAGAATAGCTATGCAGGCTTCACAAGTAAGATTTGGGTTGTCGAAGCCAAAGTAACTTAGTTTCCTTATATCTATAAGTACCAGTTAATAAAAAGTGACTGCAGAAAGTATTCTCCGACGACTGACGGCAGTAGGCGGCTCATAAAAACTTGCGACTAGTCATGAAGCTACCGCGTCGCACATGAATTCATCAAAATTAGCTTCGAGAAAGTTCCCGAAAGTTGTGGAAACTTGCGCAAAACACACAAACTTCTGCACTACTTAGTTATGTGGAGCTGCGAGGAAATAATATAACATTATCAGTAAACCCATTTCACGGGTCGCTTATCAAAGCGAAACTCCGAGCTGGGCTGCGGTAGGACTCCGCGTTCTATGGCCGGCAGCTCGCGTAGTACTGCGCTCGCAATCACTAATAGACCATCGAACACGATTCAGTGCGTTATTAGATTCATTTCATGCAATAAACCAATCATTGATACGAATTGGATCGCGCGTAAGTACTTTATACTATGTTAGAATTTCTATTTATATCCATTATCTAAATTAAAATTAGGTTAATATCTATACACGCATCATAAACGTATCAATTATTAATTTCATTGATATGAGGAATTTCTAATTCCTGAACAAGCAGTTTTGAAACGTGAAAGACACAATACGCTTCAATTAAAATCTCTGAACATTTTGTCAATAATCTAGTAAAGGATCCTAGGTTTACTCTGCTAAGCGGTGGATACGGGATCAATCGGTCGTTTAAATCGGTGGTGTGCCAGCGTTGCCGCTGGCTGCGTGCATCTGACGTACATTACCCGCGCGCCCGCAGGACGGAGGCGCACATTACGTGCTGAACGTAGCCGCTCGCTTGCACAAACACACTCCGCTCAACAAACACGTGGCGATCGAGCGCCAAACATCGCCGTATTACACGCAAACAAAATATAACACAAACACTATTCGTGCCGGTACTCGTGCATCTGATTTCGATTAGTAGCTCTACAATCCCAATATCTTCTGTATATTGAACAATTAATTAATGAAAAACGTCGTTCATTGGAAATGATCTAGTCACAAGCGCAGCTGCTGATAGGATCTAATTTAGATTCCGTGGGCATTATTGGGTTTAACTATAAATAAATTCTTAGTAACAGTTCCAAGTTTGGTATCATTGTGGTCGGTGGATGTCAATAGGTCCCTATTGCATTTGTCTTATTACCAGCATCCGCGGTGGGTGTACAACAGGCTCCCTGTGCGACACCATTCGGGGACCCAGGCGTGATATTACGTAAACTTCGTTCCTTCGTTTGGTGGCAGTCATTTATCAGATAATACAGAATACATTAGCCGCAGACGTGTCTAATATCCTCCGAACATTACGTTAAATCTGTTATTAACTGGTTCTCGTTAAGGCCGCACTCTGCAATGTTATATGGAAATTAATGGACAAATATTTTCAAATGAGCTTGTTTTGCTTAGGAGCAACTGTTTTCTTTATGTTATAGCATTGTCTAGATAGTAGGGTTAACGAACACGAATTTAAAGAATACTAAAAAGGTGCAACAATGTTTGAACGTTCTCTGCAATGGTCCGTGGGGCACAGTTCACTTTTGATGGTGTCCAACAAAATACACCAGTAAGAAGCCGCTATGAAATTGGAAAGTATGTTCTAAGACACCAAACAGTAAGACTCTAAACGGAGTCTTAAGTAGCCTTAAGTTATTCTAAATAAAGAAACTTCTTGGAAAAGCTAAGTAACGTTATTCTAAACCGAAATCTCTAAAGGTGTTCACTTTTCAGGCCAAATTATTATGAAAGTAATAATATGTTGCAGTGGCATATAATCTTGAAACTAGAGATGTTACATTAAGTTCAGTGCTTTTTGAGTAAAGCGTCTTGTTCCAGCTGTGATATGTGCAGAATGATGGACGACGTACAGAATATGTTAATAGAGTGTGTCCGGTAGCAGTCAGATAGAGAACAGATTGCAGCGGAGTCTGAACAAAGTATACAAACACATGAACAATTTTATCTCGGCTTGGCATATTTTTACTAGAATATTAGACCAAAATTGTATTGAATTCTGTGATGGCCAACTTGAAATACGAATATGTATATTTTAAACAAACTTCTCATTTGAGTCGCAGGTCATGCCTATGAAAGTCACCTACAAGAGTTATTCTCAGACGGAGGCGTCGAGCGGGCCCAGTGGGTCAAAGTAATTCTACTCGACATAATCCCGGAGTAGAACCAGAAATAAATTCACTCGCCGTCTTGTTAATAACTTGTGTAAAGGAGCCCGGAATCAGCGGGGTAATGGACGTTATTACAGTTTTATTTCAGCCACTACTCGCCTCACTCTGCACGCCACTGCGATACTGCGACACAGCAATAAGGGACTCGAATTACGTATTTATTCCCATCCGGAATTCGGCCTACATTCCACAGTCGTCCCTTTATGGGCGAAACGACATTCCGGTCGTTCCGGAACCTGCGGTGAACTAGCCGAGAGGCTTAGTAAAAAATGAATGGGATAAAGTAGAGGAGTAATTGAAATCGGCCGAGGAACGCGACTTACTTGTGACGGTAAGCCCTCGTGCGACGTGCGCAGCCACCGCGCCGCGCCGCGCCGGGCTCCGGGCTCCGGGCTCCGGGCTCCGGGAGGTACCAAATAACTTCAGGGACAAAAAAGCCTGAGAGACGCTGATCAACATCAAAATGGTTTGATCTTCAAGTGAAATGTCTCACTTGATCCCTGTCGAGTAAGCATTATAATGAATTCTTGTTTCCTTATATTAGTTATCTTCAAAACCAGGTCGTCTTTTGTTTCAATGCGGCCTTTGTTTGTTGCTTATAACGTCAGAGTTAGTGCTCCCTTATTACTGCTAAAATTAAACGTCTTTTGTTAGAACACTCTTACAGTACAAGTGATGGTACAGCAGCACAATACAAACTTAACGTTACAGAATGATGTTCGATTAGATTAAACTTTGTTTAAAATGTGCTTACTTGAGAGTTCTCCGCATGATTGCTGTGACAAGATTAGGTGAGTTTAACGCGCATTAGTGCGTTGGCAACAATGCCGGTCACCGCAGCCCGGGCCGGTCCCGGGTCCGCTCGGACACGAGGGTGCGGCTGCCAAGCGCGTAATCCCGCCCTCACATTATGTTGAGCATCGCCGCTGATCCCGCGTTTATCCGCGGGATTTGATAACGCTCACCTCACTAGTACGCAAACGTGAATTATTTACATAATAATGCAGGAAAATGTTTTGGAATATTGTTTTGAACATTACTTTAGGCGTTTTCATTAGACGTGCAAAATAAATACAGTATTCAGTATGAAAACAAGAATATGTGTAGGTATACGGTGTTGACGAATTTAAAATGGATTGTTTGTTATTGCGTAATATAAAAATTTTCATTTTTGTTTAAAGTTTCAAAATAATAATAAATTCAGCATAATAACATCGACATTGCTTAACATTGCTAAGAAGTGACACGGCACAAATCAGCGTTTCCACTTGGCAAGTGAATGCTAAACGAATATAGGTAATATAATATAGAGTCAACGCGCCCCCCTGATTGGTTCGTTCCGTTGCACCCCCGCCGACGCGCACCTTAATTCACTTTCCATCCCGGGTAGGATCGCAATGACTTCGCGTTTACGACGGATTGTCCACAAAAAAACGTCACAACTCCTTGTCCGATTAACTGACAGTAGGAATATAATCGATATACAAACGCGGTAATTTCAGGGAATAGCGGGAATCTCCAAAACCCTACTACAACATGTACATGTCGTGTACACAATAAGTTTCGTACACTTTGGTTATCAAACTAAAAACTGACGTCATAGTTTGTAGTAGTAGAGCAGTTTATTGTCAGCACACCATAATAATAAAAGTGGTAAAATAAACACTCTTTTTTCTCAAAAACTGTTTGAACTTCATTTCACTTCTATTTTCATAGGTGTAACATGTTTTATCCTGTATCCTGGTGCCCCTACTATTCTGGCAGCTATAAAGTATGTTGTCGGAGCATCATAAATTGGCCCCCAATAGCATTATATTTATTGTTTTATTTATGGAGCAAGTTCTGCAGCATGCACCTTGTTTTGACAGCATTTTTAAGAGATTAGTTGGTTACTTAGAAGATTACGTTCCGATGTTGACGGTGTCCAAACGATTAAGGTAACACATTTTTCTATAAATAATAAGTTAGGGTTGTCGCTTGATCTCTGCACTTTTTACTTTTTTTAACGCAAAGCAACATCCCTATATGTATTACGTGAATAGAAAATTTTTACCCCATTTAAACATATTGCGCGCACGGAGGAGTGTGAGATTTGGCACAGTTAAAGTTTATATGAAGAAGGAGTGCAGAAACCTAAAATATATTTATAATATTACGGTCGAATTGCGACCACTAGGCGACCTTTAGTTAGAGCTTAATTTGATTTAAGAAAAATATTCGCTAAGATTACACAATTTTTCTTAAAACGGTGAAAGCATATATTTCGTCAATTTTCGTCATATTATTTATAAATGAAGTTACATTATTTCCGTAGTTATGGGAACTTGTTCATCATCGATGTTCATTTATAGAAAACTGCCGTCCTAAACGAGTGACATATCAGGTCATACCTTGATAAATTGGCTTAGAGCTCATATGATTTTTTATTATGATTATAAATTGTAACAAAAAGTGGTGACCCAAATAAAAAAAAATGTTAATTTCTATGTAAGCTAAGTTTTATAACAGTTCTTCCGGCCCCGCCCCTTGTCCGGCGCCGGCCACTAAACATCATTACATCGCACTGGAAAATGGTTTGTTGTTCATAATCACATCACTCTCCTCAAAGAGCTGCAGCTTCCTCATCAGCGTTGCGGTAGAGGATCTTTAACGTTTGTTTTTTAAAAGGGTCGTACTGTGCATTGTTTTCCCTTGGGGTATTTACAATATTAATTATACTTTGAAACTAGTGCAGGCGGTCGCAGTTCACTGTTGGGTATGGGCATTATCTCTCCTCTACACGTTCCCGTAGACATTTAGTTTGACAAACTGGTTCTCGTCATTGACTAATTAATATTTCAAAAACAATCATGTTATTTGCATTTCGTTCTCGAAAATAATTTGTGAACTGAAAGCTTGTTTCCCTGTTGTAATATGAGAAACAATTCTCATGATGACAGGAAAGAAGAAAGACAAGAGCAATAGGTTCTGAGATAAATTTGAATGCTCAGAGACACATTTGCTTGTGGCCTCAGTAACTTCGCTCATCACGATCAAAGAATAGTTCTCACACGTCCTTCAACCAATGCACTAGCTCTCACAGTGGCTTTGCTGTCATTTGACTTAAGGGCCTCCATTGCCTTCCTGGCTTTCTATTGGATACTGTTTCGCTTTGCTCCAAGAGTGGAAGGCTTAAGCACAAGGGAAGAAGAAATGGTGGTGAAAATAGAAAGAATTAAAAAATCCCAAATCAGTCTATTATGTTCACCTCCTTTTCCCGCCTTTAATTTATTTAAAGGCTAGCCCTTAACTTGCACGTATAATAAAGTACTCGGGTACAGGCTTCATCTCCTAATAGATTTGGATAGTTGAGGTACCTTGGCAAACAGCGGGTACAATCCATCAATTTCTATCCCTTTTGGCTCGAGATATTTAAACAAGAAAAGACTGAATCTAATCTCGGTGCATAGCGCAAGACAGGTATGATCCAAATGAGTGGCGTCACAAATCTGTGTCAAGTTAATGCACGTTCAGAAGTGCCGTCGCCGGCGCCAGTGACGGTGACGCAGACTAATGGCCGATTAGCACAGCTCAGACTTGGCCATCAAGACCTAGTGCAGTAGATATAGAGAAGGAAACGCTGGCAACTAAGAATAAGGATGTTTTTGCCGGAAGATTGGAGGATGGCAGCTACTGAAGTGATAGATTCAAACAGTGAGCAAAAGTGGCGATGTCTAAGTAAAGTAGGAAGAACAGTTTGCAAAAAAAGGGAAATGTTTTAACAGAAAACTTGTTTTACGAAAACTAATAAAGTTTATTTCTGGATCCGCATGCACAGCCAGTTAAAAGCAATTTAGGGACTTAAAACATCAAACATTACTACCACTGAGAGCCTTAACCTTTGGGTCAGGAACATAAGTGGTCACCAACCATGGTTTCTATTAGGCCTGGGTATTCCGATAATATAATGTTATCGGAACATATGTACAGCCCACAAATCTGCAAAATATGTTATAAAGAATGGTCACCCACATTAGATGGTCATAAGTCGTCGTTCCGGTCACTAGTGCAGGACACACTGGCCCAGAGTATATATCGACGCCTCCCACGCAATAGGTCGTAAGGCAAAAAATCATTTTTTTCAGGAGAGCCATTTTTGTGAACATTATTGTTATAGTTGATTTGTGAAATATTTTCAACCGGTGTTTTTACACTATGCGATCAATAATTAGTTTAAGAACATTATACTGGGCTCTGGATGCAATAAAAAATCATATTTACACAAAAATTGCCCATTTTAGTAACTTACGACCTTATACTGGTTACAAAAACGTCGTAACTTATTGTTACGACTTTATGCTTTTAATCAGACTGATATAGACGACGCGAATAAAGTCGTATGTTTAAATTACGACTTTATGCTCCGTGTAAACTGTCACAATCTCTCAAAAAAGGGTCGTATGAAGGTACTTGATGAACAAAAACTACAACAAATTTTAGCTCAAATCAACTTTATTAAAATAACTTTAATCATAGATACATAATTCAGTGTTCTTGCATCACTATGATCATTATAATAAAGATATACGTTAACTTATATTAAAAAAACATAAATAAAAATTCTCAGGACTTAAACAAAATTAAAGGCACTGGCTCATGGTGTTTAAAATAATAAAAAAATATATAAACAGCCATGTTCAGTCTTTGAGTCTATGATTAGTTATTTGAGTTTATTGTTAAAAATAACAATAACTAAAAAGAAATATAACCTTGTAACAGAATACAAAACATAGGTAACTAATAATTATAATCAAATTATATAAATTCTAAAATTTATAACCTCTAAAAAATTAAATAAAAACGACTTAAAATGAAATAATTAGTTATTTTGTACGTAATATTTATGATAATATAATACCGGATAACATAATGTAGTAAAAACATTAATCAGATGAATCACTACTGTTCTGTTCTGCAACAGTGTTGATAAAAACTATGGTACGAGTAAATATTGTATTCTTGTTTTTGATTTTCTTCTTCAGTCATTGTATTATTGTTTGTATTGTATATTAAGGCACTCGTTACAAATAACCTTTTTTGGTTTCTGAAATGAAATATTTAAGTTTTGATTTATTAGATGACGATAGTGTCGTACCATCTTTGTACAAAGAAAACATTTTTGTAAATGTAAGATAGCTGTTTAGGTAAAGCTTAGTGGAATCTTTGCCCACATGAGATTAAACTGGCTGGGACGTGTTGACCTGCCTTAAAACTCCCTGTTTTATGTCATCGTCTATGACAATAGTAGGTACCACAACGCAGATCAGGAAAAACAGACCCACCACCTGAGCGACATTTTGCCAACGCTGTTTGAACTGTTCTCTAAATGTATTCAGGAGCACAGTTTTGCAGACAAACACCTTACCTCTTTAACACCTTACCCTTATTGAATCCATCTCTGATGTACCTAACATCAAAGTTGGATATATTATGAGGTAAGCAATACTTAACCGATTTCAGTAGAATACATAGTATTGCCTACTTAAGTATGATTGACGATGTAATCCCATGTCTACAGTGATCTTTCAATTTGCCAAAAAGAAAAAAAAAATACGTTCGCGTTCTTGTGCATTAAACTTTTTAAAGTATTTAAGGCGGCAAGTAATTTGACATGATTATTTTAAAACCTTTGCATCCCTATGAACTCCATTTCTTCTCAAATACGCTTCCCCTAATTTAATTTAAACATTTTCTTTTTATATCTTTCCACTAATCATAGCGTCGCTGTCGTTTTCTTCCAATTCTACCTGACGGTGTACTTTCATTAGACAAACAAACAGAAGAATCCTGACTCGAAGCGTTACTAAGCTGCCAGGAATCAGCATTGACTGTACTAAAACTACTAGACGAACAATTATCGGCATCGGTATAGAATAGAATAGATCTTTATTTCATGTAAACCAGATACAGGCACTTTGTCGAGACTCTAGGTGCACGGTTCCAAAAAGTAGATAAATAAATTCTAAAGAAATAAATAAATTCCTAAATAGCAGAAACGAAGCGGCTAAATCACATAAAAAAAAATCGTTATAATATGTGGAGAGCATTGGTATTATTTCCAAAGAAGGCCCTAAAACATCATCTGTTTCGTGTGAAATTTATTCAGCACATGGCTCTAATCATACATCTAACAGGGTTTTCATTTGGCGTAGAAGTCGAAGTTGAGGGTAAAATTGCAGCTGAACTGGTACGATTTGAATTGATAGGTGTTACCTCGTGAATACTTGCTATATAACTACTGTCTTGACTTCTGCTACTTTTATTAAAAGATTGGCCGAACATCGTCTAGTACAAATCCCACTGGTGTTCAGACTCAAGTGACACCGGTGATTCTGAAAACAAAAACTTCCTATCAATTAAATTCATACTAAAAAACACAATTACAGTTATAAATAGCTTAAAAATCCAATTTTAATGATATTTTAAGCTATTATTGAAAAGCAAAGAATTGTATCTTTAAATTGTAACAAAGCATAAAGTCTTATGTCTATGATACGTCTTTATACGTTTACATAATTTTAAATTGCAACCACGCATATGGTCGTTAGTATAAGTTACGACTTCTAGACTAAAATTGCTGCGTAGTATAAAGTCTTAACTGACCAATTCTAGTGATTGTTAACGGCGCATACAGTCGTAACATGGAAATACCGACGTTATGCGCTGGAATTATATTTTTTTGTCGTTCACAATTGAACACTATCACACATTAATATTATTTATCTGTATGATAGTATGTCATAGATAAACAAGTATATTTCATAATAATACACAAAAATGCAATAAAACTTACCATTTCCAAGAAGTTCATCAGCCGTTATTACTTCGCTGTTCGGGTTTGGATAATTTAACACTTATTTCAAAGTCTTTGACTAACGTGCGTTACTCATTTCTCTAGTTTATAATTCTATCGGTCTAATTAATTAAAAGTAAAAAACAATAACACCACCTGAAACTTGTGTGCAATATTCAAAATTGTGATTGCAATCGTGTCATACGACGTCGGAACTGTGCGCTGTTTGGTCGTGCGCGATCCAATAGATCGGTGCACATCGTCGAAACTAGCGACGCGACCGTATGCGCGGGAGCGATCCATTGTTAAGACTATTATCAATTCCAAAACTTATTATTCATAAAAGATATTAATATTTTGAATCAGGAATATTGTATAATGGTATAATCTGGTACGAATGGGACAAAAAAATAATTTTTCTCAAAAAATGAGTTCCGACTTTATGCGTAGGAGGCGTCGATATTATGAAGACACACGGCGGTAGAGCACGCGCGGGGCCGCGGCGTGCACTGGTCGCCTGAGACTGAGTTATCGCGACCATTCGTTCGGCTGATGCGCGCCCGGTGCCCGCACGTCGCCGCCCGCGCCCTGGCGTTACTTAAGACCTCACCATTTTAACGATTTTATGGGGAGCTGCACTTAATGCCGTAACTGATCGAGTTTTTAATCCGATAACTTACGAATACCGGATATCATCGATATTTATGAGTGTATAACATTACGACTACAACTTTACAGTCTCGCATACAATCCGCAGCACGACGCACGTTTGGAATTTACATTCATATTGCAGTCTCAAAATAACATCTGCATGCAAGTTTAAAAGCAAACACAACGTTTAAAAGATTTACAAGCGCAAAGCGTCGCATCCCCGGTAACGCACTAGTTTCTGCGCGACTTTATTAATGTTACCAAAAATTCCGTTATAAAAATAACTGAAGTCCAGCTTTAATTAAAACTTCGTGCCATTTTATTTAACATTTCATTTTAACTTAATTTCCCAACAGAGAAATAATCGCCACACGATTATTACCAGACGTGAATTTTAATCTGAGAATCATTTTCACATACTATTACAATTATTGTGTAACTGTCGACGGAGATAGTGCTAAACTTTGCCAAAAGAAAATAAGAAATCATTAATTGTATGGGATGTACTAATTATGGTGAGATACGCAAGCTTTCGCCGCGTTCACGATCCCTCTTACCCGTTATATCTCAGTAAAATAAGACGTATATATAAGGCTTGGATTAATTCCAGTGTGGTGCGGACGCCACTTAACATTTTTACTGCACTCATGTCTTTTGTTGTGCTAAATAATGCTGGCACACACAGGTGCGCAGCGCTGCAGTGGAATAATGATAAGCAGGCACTGCAACCCCCTGCAGAGGAGCAGAGAACAGTAAACTTGCGCTTGTATAATAACCTTTAATACTTGATGCTTCGTGCGAATTTACTTTATGACTCGTGTGCCCTGGGCTTTGTCTGAGAACGTTATTATTTCATTTACGGCAGTTTTACGTTGGAACGGGGATTTTAGTCGACGTTAGCAATTTCAGAAGTGTAAAGTAACTATACTTAGAAATAGTATCACAAATTACCTGTCAGAAAGGCGGGTTCCAAAACTAAACTAACTAAACTAACTTGCCAAATCTTAGGCTGAAAGCGAGGAATAATCGAACTAAAAAAAAAAAATAGCTTATAGACAAAGCCAATTTTAGATTTTATTGTACAAGATGTTGCCGAAAGTACACACACACAAAGAGTGAAAGTGGATTTCAATTTCTGGATTTATCGGTTCACGTACGCAGATAACCTATACTAGATCTCAGCAGTAAAAACTAAGCTATAGGCAGACTGGTGTAAGCGCAGCCCTCCAGATCGTTTGCGGGACGCGGGGCGGCGGCGGGTGTGCACGGATATACACGGTATATACTGTGATAGATATCTAGTGATAATTAAAATACTATAATATACTTTATTCAAATGGAAAGCCATCGGGTAAGCCGCGCTTACGGCGGTCTACCTATAGCCATGTGTTACTCAAACAGATTCAAACATGATTGCAAGTAGTACTTTGTTCGTCGTAGTAACTGCTGAACTATAGGAATGATTCAATGGGACGTTGCAGCGTGTATTTTGAATAGATGGAGTTCCACGAAGTCTAGCTGAAATTACACTAGGAATTCATAGTACAGACGGCTGGTTCTGCGCAATAGAGCCCGATCGTACTACAAATATGACAAAGCATTGTGCCACCTCATATCGCCGCTATTGACGGAGTCGGCTCGCCTCGCTCGTATCGTCCATTAATCTATTTGCTCCATACTCGTCCAGTGCTAAAGCTGGTCTAATGTATGTGCTCTTCTTTCCTCCTCCATCTTGTATAATTATGTTTGTTTTGCTTTTAAATCCGGCGCTCGTGGGTGTGCATTAGGGACGCGCAGCGCCGCGCCGCGCCGGCCGCCCCGACGTACAGCATTCATCACGCAGACGCGGCCATAGATTAAAGAATTACTCGGTACGAGTAAGTTGGTGCCGCCCGTTGGCTACGGATCCCACTTTAAGTAGCCACATTAAGTGCAGCTTCCAAAACACGGTTGTAAGAATAAAAAAAGTTGTCATTATGTCTGGTTCAGCATTGGCGTTGGTGATTACTGATCTGATATTTGAAGTTCAATTATTGTTTTTTTATAGCATTGCTGTCTTAGTACTGACTATTTGTTTTAGCTTAAACTAACAAATGTGCTCTCTTTGGGGTTATGTCACCTGCTTTGATTTGTTTCAATTAATGCGCCCTTCGTAAGTGAATACGCACATTAAATTATATCTTAATTACACACACCGACGCCGCGGCAGGAATATTCATTTAATGCGCTTAAGCAAATATTTCTTACTTCTTAAATATTCGTGATTTGGAGTTCTATATGAATATGACTTTAGCTCTAACTATTGGATAAGTGGATACACGTTCTCAAGAAGTTATAAAATCGCAATGTAAACGCAGTGTGATTGCGTGGATGGCGCCCCATTCGACCTCACCGTAGTGGCGGAGCGCACCACTCGTGCACTCGTACAAATAAACACGTACAAAGCTCCACTATCTAGAATGTTCGCTAAGCCGTTTTATGTCGTCTGTGCTCATGATAATATTAGATCCTGAACATAGACTACAGTTACAGAATGACTGCGCGATCTACATCTAAGTTGAAGGAAAGATCACCGCAAAAACCGGATAATGAGGACAAGTCATCTAAAAGCCATACGAAAAAGTTTCCCGGCTTATATTGGAGTCGGCTCCGGGCGCGGCGCCGAGCCAAACTTCTTTTTCCTGGAGAGCGGGTCGCGCACCCAGCGATGATATTTATTATATATTCAGCGGGTGCAGCTGGCGATATGAAACCAAATGGAAGCTTCTGCTTGTTTGTTTTATGTACTAACATCTCACCGCCACGGTTGTTTCTTCGAAGCAGTCCCTAATAGAAATGGTCAGTATTTGACCCTTTGTGTTAGCGTATGCGTCTAACGCCATTTATCGAACACAATACTAAACCCCAGGTTGTTGGATGTTAATTATCTTTGATCTGAGCGAATCAGTTGTTAACCTGTGGATGCGAACTCAGAGCATGGGGTTCCATAGCCACATCATGCGACCGCAAGAATACAAAGGTTCTGTAAAATCTGTGTTACAGTTTTGTTATAATTCGATATTCGTGACTATTATTACAGATTCACCAACGATATGTATAATACATTAGTGGTAGGTTCGTTGCAACATGCACATATTCAGAATATTAGGTTTTGCATAGCTTTCAACTGTTCTGCAATTACACACATTAGCGCGGCGGCGGCGCGTTCTACATCAAACGCTTCAAACATTATCAACTACAGCGGGAACATTTGGCATCGCTAATGCGACAATTAGCCGGATGTATAACACGCCTGTGCGATGTAGCTGCTGTACGCGCCGGTCAGTGAGCTGAGCGAGCGAGGTTGATAAGGTGCAGAGAGAGCGAGCGCAATGAGCACTCGAAGCGGCGCTAATCGTTGCGCGCGACGTTTATACCGTCTGTGGGTGATTTACACCGCGTCGATTACATTATACAGCGTGTTTAAAGTGCTCATAACGCTGCTCTCGCTAAAAATTGAATGTTATGTGTTTGACTGCCTGTTTTATGGGTTTACTCGGCGGAAATGTGCTATTGTGCGCAGATAAACCTGTTTCCGTGTTTAAAGAGGCGTCGGCATTTTCAAGCTCTGTATCGTGAAATAACAATTCAATATTAATTTTTTGACGAGTATAACCACATGGTTCATGCCTAACGTTTGTGAAGTCCAATGATGACGACACAGCTGAATGTCAAATGATTCCCAGGCAATTACAATACGTGTCGATGAGGACGAGATAAAGTCTCTGAACATGGATCTACACGGCGCGGCGACTCAGGAGAACCGCTCCACAAAGCGCGGCAGCACAAGACCAGACGCTACCATATTGGTAACCCGGAGCCATCTCACAGTATTTCTCAGTAGCTTTATGTTTGGTGTGCTATCACTCAGTTATGTTATTGAGTGCACCTTCTGTGTATGCCTCTTGAGTGTTGTACGGCAGCCGGATCGCTCAATTATATCCGGACCTGCGCGACTAATTGATATTCCTGTTGAGATTCCACTACCATAATATTATGACAGGTACGTATAAGTAGGTATGTATTAAGTACGTAAGATAGTTTACAAAACCTATTTATTGTCTGTTAACCTTCGTTAACGATGGCTTTGTTATTATTTCCTCAGAAATAAAACGAAATCTAGTTGCCTGTTGGCTTTATGTTTCGTATGAAATTACGAAACAATAAAACGTTCCGGAGAAATTGAAGGAGGAAGTAGACCAATAAACTGTTTTATTTCCAAACTACTAGCAATTGGGGTCAGATTCTAAAACGAAAATAATGGTAAGATCATTAAGTAGTTATAAGAAGTCCGTTCAGAATACTGGAGTGTGTGGCGGGTCGCGCGTGTAGTGGCGGAGCGGCGGTGTTCGCGCGCACATTATCCGGATGTTATGCGCGGCCGTACACGCCCTTATTGATGTCTACAACTTACGACCCGCGCCTTGATTTATCACTTACATTTTTTGCTTTTATATCTACAGATAGCGAGCCTCCAGCAACGTCCCAAAAATTATACCCATTCAGAGCGAGTAAAGACGGATTACCATCGATCGTATGCGATAAAAATACGCCACGCATTTTATTTATTGACATAATGGCGACCGTGTACTTATTGTTAGATATAGCACGAACATAACGGGATTATCTGGGTAGTACGTACCATTGACCAATTAATAGGATTAAGGGTTCCAATCTTTTAGTTCAATTTATTAACTCGTGGGCCTCGGGTCAGTATCGCCGATCACGGGGGCGGGATTAGCGCGCAATCAACTAATTTCGTAGCGTTGTTGTATCATGAATAATTAACTAATAAATTAGATTCAGCCAAACAAAGCTATATATTTCAGCACATCGCATCCATATTTCAACGCCACAAACAAAGCTTATCTCTGCAGTGTATCTTATAGTTGTCTTGATTTACAAGTTGTGAAGTTTAAAACATCGCCTGAAAGCAAATAACAGTAAGACGTATAAACATGGGCGGTATTATTCAGTAGATGGAGCGATACACTGGGCCGGGTAAGCCAGCGCGGCTCGAACCGGGTCGGGCGCGCCGCACCGGGTGAACCGGGCCGGAGTGACGGCGAGCAGGTTCCATTGGAAAGTTAGCGAGTGCGATACGTGTGTGCCGTCGCGATTATCGTGATTATATAACGCGATCAATCTGCCGGCGCTTGTTCCAACACACGACGCGTCCCACAAACACTTGGCGTGGCCAACATATCGACATTCTTGTTATTTTCCGAGAATGCCATGAATGTATGTAACTATTTTTGAATACATGAGTTTGTTGTGTTTATCTATTGTAGACTGTTATTGGAGCGCAATTTTCGCTGAATAATATGTGCAACTTTCTCACGTATTGTGTAAATAATATTAGATACGATCTCAGGAATATCTAGACTCCTCGTATCTGACGAGGAATTTTTCCTTTGACCGTCAGTTTTTGGGCCTCCCTGGGTACTCCTTATCCACTAGTCTAGTAAAATGCATGCAGAGCGATTTAAAGCCAATACCTAACTTTTATTAAAAACCCAATTCTATAAACACGAACCACGTTCTTCAACTCATTTAGTATCACAAACGTGTATGAAATATCATATAAAAAGCAATATATTTCTCCGCGGACTTGTTCCGAGTGCCCCCAGTGAGCCGCTCGCCACCTACAAATTGATATTAAAAGCCTGTATTAAAAGTAAATTGACTAACTGGAGCCTCAAATATTCTACTTGTCGAGTTGAATTCTGGCTTGAAACAGATTTAATTTTTGAAATGCTTTCTTAGTAACAAGTGGTTAAAAAGATCTTTACAGTTCATTGTTCTAGAAAATTCTTTTTGTGGTGTAATGTGTTTTAACTAACCAACAATAACCACTCAACTGATTTCATATCCGTGACATACATCCATGCAAGCACAAAAAGTTAACATTACCGTTTTAAAAGGAAATGTAATATTCCCTTTATACTAGAAAACGAAGCAATATCAATATAATTCTAGGTATTCAAGAGCTTGCAGAAAGCTGTGACAAATTTTTCGCTACAATTTCTGTCCCTAGACATCGACCAGAAGACTTGCAGTTCGCTAACTACAGTATAAATCCCGCGATAGTTTACTGGTGCCACCAAACAGATAGGAAGGTCCCCTTCGTACAACATGCGACGACAGGCTGACACACAACACAATATAAGTCACAGGTTGACTGGTAGAGAATGCCTTATGGCATTCAGTCCGCCACCTTTGTACATTTAAGTTTAATTAAATAATAAATCATAATATTCATCTTATGTTTCTAATGCACAGAATGTTAGCAGTGGTTCGAAACTATTCCGTTCTAGATACCGTGTTAACTATGTACGCGTCCGTCTCCCAGGACTTCGGTACCTTTCTAGCCCGTAGTTAAGTCGCGGTGGAGACCGGAGGCTTGTCCTGTTTGGTAGAGACAAGTCAAGCCCCCGAGGACTTAGCCGCGACCGCTCACCCGCGCGCGTCCGAAGCTAACATGATGTAATATGCACGGCTGCCTAGCTGCGTGATTATACAGCATAGTAGTAATTTGTTTGTATATTATAGTCACTTGCAACAAGTTAGTGTGCCTATTATTATTTTGAAACTTCTCATAGAAGTATGATTATGTAAGTCGCTTTTGGAGAAATAGCGATAGATTTGGCTTTTCTCGAAAACATCGGGACTATAATTAATTCAATTTATTTCTTATCCCAGATAGAATTGAAAAATATCTTGGATACGTATCTAATAAGTTCTGGTTGGCATAGAAACTACTCGAAGTCAGCAAGGGAAAGATTATATAAAGCTTAGTGACATTGAAGACCCAGCCACGTGCCGGATGTGCTCTATAATTCGTAATACCGGGAAAATGTCTTAAGGTTTGAAATAGGGAAATAATTATAATCAGTATTTCAGCCTGTACGTATTTAGGTAATGTCGTGCTAACAAAATATGTATCTATCTACTGATTAAAATTATAAGATGCTAAGGCAAGACTATTAGATAATAAGTCGATACAATAAGTGAATGCCTTGCATTTACATTATTTATTTCAATATATTGTGACATATTAAGACAAAATAAATAATTTGATTCGACAATGAACACACGGTTGGCTGATTGCTGTAATTGTTTGATATTCATCAGCAAATGATTTGTTAACAGGCGACGTAATGTCTTAACCAAAATCCATTGTCTAGCGCGTGCGCTTCCAAGAAAATGTATCCATTGTAATCTCCTCTCCGGGCTGCGGCTTCAAAGAGGGCCCTAATAAGATTACAGATTTAATGCCGGTTATACGGCCCGCCCGATCTGTGACCCTTGAGTACACGCGAGGGACGAAAAAATTTAGCGAAGGTCCTATTACCATAATTACGATCGTAAAATATTCAGCTCAGGTACAATTCAGGGAAATATATGACAGCTTTGAGACACAAAATAGGATATAAAGACAAATCTGCTGCCGAGGTCACTTTAATTAAGTTTCTGTTTTAAAACTCCGTATGATTATCTTTCTACTCGCTTCAGCCTTATAATCGTAGCAAGTAGGCTGCGGACCTGGCTGGGCTATGGTATGGATTAGTCAATAAATAGATATTACTTAATTCTGTATCTTTGTTAGCCCTACGGAGACAACAATGCTAACTATCCACATAGCTCGCACTTCTTGACACAGTTAGCGCGTGCAGGTATGCGGGCAAGTATTTGTCTAATCGCGCGATGCCTCGCCGCCCGGCGCGACATTCTCCGCGAGGTGAGGAGGCACTGAATTTTGGATCAAACCCTTGAAACAAGTAAAATTAGCAATTCAAAACGTTGTTTGCTAATAACTACTAACTATTGGCTATCAAGACGCCAAACAAATTTTTAAGACAAATCGTAAGCTAGACTGAATTACTATTATAGCGACTATTAACATTCTCAAACATAACAAGTATTTACTTCTAAAGAATTATGTAAATGTATGTTATATATAATACCCTAAGTGATATAGTAGCACAGTTTGCGTTCCAAATGGTCCTCGTTACAGGCCGCGCAAAAGTTAAAGAAATTAAAAAATATACTGACGCCTCGCCGCGCCAACGTTTGAAGTTTATTACCATTTTGAATTGATTAATTCCATGGAACTTTAGTAGGGCGCAAGCCAAAAGCACAGTTGAAGAAAAATATGAATTTCCGCCGTGATTCAGACGAGTGATTTATGTATTTGTGCGAGTGTAAGCGGATGGTACGGTTCATCTCGTTATTGGTGTTGGACTGAAGTTGGGGCTTATCTCACTGGGACAGAGTTATGCCTGCGGCTCCAAGAACTTCGTAAGCTGAAAGGCCTGCGTTTAATCCATTCGATAAGATCGCAAAAGAATATTCTCAATTTGAGATGGGGCACTTACTATACATACCTATAACTTATCACACTTTCGTTTACCCAAGGACGAAGATTTTTTTTTGTAAATAAAACCAAAGCATAGCCTGTATTTCGGCAGTAAGCGCTAATGTCCTCGAGTAACAAATATATTGATTTTATTTACTAGCATTTAGTAGATATTCTCAGTTACAAGTGTACCTATTGCGAGCGGTAGACTTGTCCTTTATTTGTGCAGTGATTGTGTATGTGAGTGACTGTGATAGTATGTTTGTTTCAGACGCACCTTCAGTCCAGAGCGACGAATAACAACATTGATCCTCAAGCTGCAGAAAATGGTAAACAGTGCGACTGACGATATAACATGAAACATCTTCACACGACCTCATGACACAGACAAGTACTGAATCAAGTGGTGATGAAGGAAACGAGTCGGTGGAACTGCATAAATCATGGCTCCGTGATGATCTGTTAGCATGGTGTTCCCGCGGAAGGCTAAAAGACGATATTATTCCGTGGCTTGAAGCTTTCACGATATTTATGTTGATATCACTTTTATGCGAATTTTTAGTTCTGGGTTGGAGTTAAGACGGTTAATTGAGGTATCAAAAACGGTTCTGGTTGAAATGATATTATTTATAGTTAAAATAAATGAGATATCAAAGTCTTAAACGAAAAATTGGGTACCAATAGCAGGAAGTAGTGAGTTATGACATCTCCCGTTTAACTGTTTAGTAAGTATAATATGTCATTTATTTTTAACTATGAATAAGAACTAAGTAAAATAAGAATTCAAATTTATTTTACGAAATAAAAGGAACTTTAGTACCATCCTAATGTAAATGACTCAACCAACTGAAACCAAGTCTGCGACCCGGCAGTCCTCAGACCCATGCGTCCGTGGAGCACACTCCATAAAATTGAACTCCGAGCGATCGCACTCGACCACCGACGGGAAATAAATTGCTTATTATTGCACTGGATCTTAACGCCACAGTATTGGACGTGTAAAGAGCTCGTGTGATAACGTTTGCCCCCGCTGGGCCCCATGCCCCCCCGTGCCCTGTTGCCCACTGTGCCCCTTAATATTGGAATGGTTGGGATTCAATTAACTCGATTGGATTTAACGAATGGTTGCATTGGTGGCGTCACAACACGGAATCGAATCTATGACCACCGCTGAGTGCTCATGGTTGTGGTTTTATAGAATGGGTTTGATCGTTTGATATACCTACTATCAAAAGTTAGAGGATTTTGACCATGTATACACATGGATGTTTGGTCGATTTCATGGGACCTCTCATAGAAATAAATATACCTCTTATCTCATAGAAATAAAATAAAAAACATAACCTTTCAATCAATTTAGGCTCAGAATATGTTAGCTTCAAACAAAAAAAACTTCAAAATAACGCACAAAACTTAAATATTCAAAACATCGCAGTTAATTTTGACATTACAGAGTTCCTTGAAACAGATTAGTACACAGCATTTGGTTAGTATTCACGACACACACAAACCATGGTCAGCAACCACTTAAAGCAATCCAGTTTGTTAGTAGCAGCCCGCCATCATGACTCATTACCAAATGTAGCACTTTACTGGAAAATTATCATACCAGCTCTTATTTGGATTTTTATTAGTTAGCTGTGTAGATTTCGCAGGAGCTAGATTTATAAAATTAATAAACAGAAGATTGTTTACCATTGTAAACAAAGATCTTCAGTTTATTAATTTAAACTTTGAAACAGTTCTATTTGAAGACTGACGGCATTGTTGTAGGTTATTCAACTTGAAGGTTTGATATTTCCAGCAAGATTATAAAATATTGCAGATCCGGCGTCCCGAAGGATTAATCCCCACCGACTGAGCAGAATATCTAGGCACAAAGGAGATCAACATTCTAGAATGTCCAATTATTTATTAAACTCGACATAATAAGGGCCTAGGTATTTACAAAATTGTCAACGAAGCTATTTATGTTATGACAGTAATTAAGTCCCAGAAACAAATACCTACAAATTGATAGATATTATTTAAGGGTCTATCTCGTTCTCAGTAAGTAAATACAGCAGTGTACCGTGATCTCGTCAAGTAAATCAGATGGACCTTTTATAGCGCGGCCGTTGTTTTCCCGCCGCTAATGAAGACGAACAACGCATTCACAGTTAGTGGGGTATGCAGCGCACAAACAAACAACACGCTAGAACAAGCCCGCGTGGGCACAGACCTGCGTCCGAAAACATCCGCTGGTAGATCTCGTCGCAATCTGTCGAAACATCACAATATCGTTAATAATTTGTTAATTAAAGTAAATATTCTCATAAATCGGTAATTGATTACTGTTGAGTCAACTTCCAAGCGAACAGTTTGATAACTGTTTGCAACCTTTGTGTTATTAATTTATATTTCATTACATTATGTAGATATATTTTCTTTATTAATTTAAGCATCATAGGATATTCGCACGTAAATTATAACTCCGATGTTGTTATTTTCGCCGAATATTTCGATGTAAAATGTAATTTCAATAAATATTATTAGAAGCTTGAGCTTGACTTGAATACACCGTAGTATAAGATTAATAGGAAGGCCAAAGGATCGTCTGGATCCATGGAAGTGACAAGTCTATCAATAGTGACCTGTGAGTGTGTGACAAGGTCTCCTCCACATACCCGGGAGCTAGTACAGTTGGCGCGCGGCCAGCCTGCCACAGAGTAGTGAAGCGCGGGCGGATCGCGTCGCGAGCCGTGAGCTAACGCGCTCATTTGAAAAGGTTTATACAGCATTTTTCTATCTTTACAGCTTTTAGGGTGGTGCAAGGAAAGTTTACGTGAATAGAAGCCTTTTGTTTAACGATTGAGTTATTGACTAAGATAAACATCTAATTGGGATTACAAAGTAATAGTGGCAGTACTGTGCTATTTTTATGATCACGCGAGTTGTTAATTTTGTCGAGTTGCTTAGGCCTATCCTAAGAAGTGTAGGTTGTTCATATTTCCTAAAATTACATTGTCGTTTGTAAAATAAACTAAGACGCAGCAAACTAATCCAAAATTTGTATTGAACGATAACCATCAATACATCATCGAGTATACGCTCTAGCTTGTAATTCAAATCTAAATCAATCAATGCATTTTGAAGGTGAGGAAGAAACTATAAGAGTCGCTTGTCTCTGAACCACTTGCTAACGTGGTTACCGTCAGGCGCCGCGCCGCATCGCAATGACGACCCCGCACGACGCGCGACGTACCGGCAGCCTAATTACAGCCAAGGACGTTACGATACGAAGCCTATAGTTACACCACTTTCGATATATGTTGATGGATGTCGAGGGGTGTTCTACGTTCGGAAAAATGCGATTGGTGTGGAAATTTAGACTTATTGCTGTTTACAGACAGTTTTGGAGAGCAAGGCTTTTTGAGAGTTCCAAGAAAATTAAGAAGTAGAACGAGAAAAGATTTTTAGAGGTTCTTGGAAATGTTCTGCTGGTAAATGAGTTTAGGTGTTGAAAAGGAGGAATATGTATGAGAAGGTATTTGATGTTTTATAGTATATACATTTACATTTGTATTTAGGTAGCTATTAAGGTTTCGCGTAGTTGGCCGTTAGCGCTGCGTAGTCGCGAGACTGCCATACAGCATTCCCTTTTATCTCTGGATATACAACAAATTGGAGTTTTGGGCGCGCGAGCTACCCGATTAATTCAAAGCACGCCCATTCGCTCCAATAAATATGTTAAAATGTTCCGTGACAATGGCTTGGTGCCGATTTCACATCGCATTTTCGAGTCGCCGCCGTTTGTTGAAATTGTTCGCGCTCCTCCGCCCGCGCGCCTCGCTCCTCCCCCCTCCGGCGCCTGGCGTCGATGATGCGCAACAAACCCGAACTGGAACGTAACGCAAACACCGTCCGCGCGACTAAGCCGACAGATCCGACGTTACATAAGACGGCGGTAAAGCATTCACGACGAGAGCTCGAGATGCGCTGTGATGCTGTGATGCCGTGACCAACGAAAGGTATAATAATTTTATGTTAATCTCGAATAGCTAGCGCAACCGGAGTGCGAACAGAATATATTCAACCACAGATTTACATTTAGATACCTAGCTAGATCATTTCCACACTAATGAATCATTATTTCAGCCTCATTCGTAGTTAAATAGCAACCTTTTTCAAGGGCATCCTTAACTTGTTAATCACCCAAGTCTATTATTTAAATAAGGCTGTCTACTCACCGACGACGTGCAGCGTGACGAAGAAGGAGCGCACCGGCTGCGTGGACACCTGGCACTCGTAGACGCCGGCGTCCCGCTGCTGCGCCCACTTGATGTGCAGCGTCCAGTCGTCCGTCTGCGGCGAGTGCGTGGCCTGGAACCGCTGGTCCGACGTGTACGTGTAGCCGCCCACCGTCAAGATGTGCAGGTCGCGGTGCCGGATCCATGATACCTGTTGGTTACGAAAGAGCTTGTAATAGCGAAACCAAGATATAATAAAAGACGTTAAGACCTACGACGTGAGCCGTTCAGTTTAAACACTACTGCAATTCTTGAGAAACGAAATGTTTTAAGCATGATCGCTGGGCGACTGATCTGCCGACTGGTGCTTGTAACAGCGTTGAAATATTGGCAGCTCATTTCAACAACTAAACACGGAACACATCCCGTAAGTGGCAATAACATCGATGTCTATAGATACGCTCTGTCATACAAAGGGAAGCTAAAAAAATGAGACGTATTTTTTGAAGACGTCAAATTGTAAATTCAACAATGTTCGAATTATATTTAAATAGAACAGCGATACATGCACTAATTGAATAGCTACTGTTATTATATATTTTTTATTCAATACACAAATTAATAATTATATTTGTAAACGGCATTTGACTGGTGATCAACCACTCTATTTTTCTGAAAATGGAGTGCCTGACACGTCTCACTTTTTGAGTTCACTAAGCATATCTATAGACATCGATTGGCAATAATAGTAGATATATAGTTGTAATGCGACAATACGAGCTTTTAAGCATTTATAAAACTGTATTTATTTTTGTATTTGTATATCAATTTCTATGATGCGATTTCCTTACGAAGTGCCGCAATGGTCTCTCTATAGTTATATTTATAAACATTCATCAAAGCTAACAAAAGTCGCTCGGCAATGTGGCGGCATTTATCACGCTCAAACGTCGAGAAACCGAGCCCGATCACTCAGCAAGGCGTTATTGAATGTGCGCTCAAAGGGGCGCCACGTGGCGCGACATGGCCCGGCGGGCGCGAAGGGGCTCGGCGGGGCGCGAAGGGGCTCGGCGGGGCTCGTTTGAAGTATTTTTTGGCATTAATATTCGTCGGCGGTTGTTTTAGGCGCGGCGGCCATTGGCATGCAAATCAGCCGTCTCTATGAAAATTGCGAACGGCTCTTTATTACTCATTCCTTTTATTTACTGTTGGCATGTAGAGCTCCCGGTTTCAGCTCTTTAATTATCTCGGGTGCGTTAAAACTCTACTTTTTTTACTTAATTTACCCGTTGAAATTCCTCCTACATTTTGAACGGGCCCGTCTGATTATGCGAGCCTTTTTTCTTATTTGTCTGTCTGTGTAAACGGACTTATCTCGACATTAAGAGCTTCTGAAATGCTGTGGCCGTGACGTCACTGAATTTGTGGTGTTTGAAGATTACTACTGAAATATGTCGGTTGTTGTAATGTAATTGTAGAATTATAAGAAGTTTCATTGTTAAATAATGTCGCTTGTTATTTTGTAAATAACGTTTAATTATTATGAACTAGTTGTTGTCCGCGGTTCCACGCACATCCTAGAGGAACTACTTCATGTACCCGAATAAAAATATTCTATATGTTAATCCAGGTCATGTTCTACTTGTGTACCAAATTTCATTCAAATCCATTGAGCCGTTAAGGCGTGATAGCTTTCACAAACTCACAAACATTCAAACTTTCACATTTATAATATTAGAAGCATAGTAAGGTTAACTACGAAGTAAAGAGCTTAAATCGCGGTTTCCTAACATTAGCCTTTTCACTCATATAAATGTTCCTTCTTATTACTCTGGAAGATTAAGTCTATAAAAAAAGTAAAAGTCATCATAAAATTTTTGAATCCCCGCTTTATCAAACAGAAGTTATAAAACTCCAGACAAGTCCATCTCCATCAGTTTACAAGTATTGTCTAATTATCCCGCGTCGGCGCTGTTCCGCGCATCCTTCTACTCAATTATCCCGCGTCGGCGCTGTCCCACGCATCCTTCTACTCAATTATCCCGCGTCGGCGCTGTCCCACGCATCCTTCTACTCAATTATCCCGCGTCGGCGCTGTCCCGCGCATCCTTCTACTCAACTTTTTGTTCACTCGTGAAGCCGTAACGGATCCGGTGCGCTGCCATTCGTTTATATTCCTTAGTTGATTTTTCAACTGGAAAACTGAACAGGGGCATGACGTCATCATGTTCTCGAATTGAGTCTTTTTACGTCTAGGGCCACCAGATTGGAAGGAAAAATTTTCTCCCAATTACATTTTTTTCGTGAAATTATATTGATGGTTATTGTTACAACATGAAACTTTAATTAAATGTTTAACATAGGTGGCTGATAGACAGATTTGTTAGATAATTAACATTTTTGCTTATCAATAATGATCTCCAAATCCGAACTAGCTGATCGATACTTTGAGCTGAACAAGTATTTCCTTCACCTTTCACTAGGCAGACATGTCCAGCTTACCTTTGCGAATCCTACTTTTGATATAATGACGCCAGACTAATACTTCTTAATAAGAGCAATTCGAGTGTTTTTGTGAAGAGAATGTCGAATCGGGCGCAGATTAATCTTCGAATCCTTTATAAAAGTTTTTATTATAAATATTAGTTGAAAGCCTTGCTTTGGCACCTAATCTCGTGTTTCTATTTACACAGGCTTTGTTTACATTTTAGTAATTTGAAAAATATTTCTTTGTTATTTTCACTGTGATTTGTTCTTTTGTTGGTATAACGTTTGATCAAGTTATATTTTTCTATGTCAAAAACAGTTACAGGTAAACCCAAACCTGTTTCATGTCTATTTTAACTTATTTTCTTGTTACTACTACGACTTTAGATGGTTTGTGTTGAATTCTGTAAAATATATTTAGAATTAAAAATTCGTAAATAAAATATTTAAATATTTTCCCGATAATGTTCCTGACACGATTATCAATTACAGAACAAGGTGCTAGAGAAGCATAAGACAGAAAATGACAGACACAAACCTGACAAGCACAATATATGTACAGTGCCACAAACTTATCTGACCGGTGACCACAATTGGAACGAACGTCGCTACGGAACAAAAATGTCTTCAAAATGCAAAATGTCATTTTTATAGGGTGATGACATTGGTAAAAGCGACGCCATCAGATAAGTTTGTGGCACTATATAACACAGAATCTGTGGCGTGCGCAGACATTTCTTACAGGTTAGGCAAAAACCAAAAACAAATTAGTGTTGTCAAGTTAAATAATGTTTGTGATTGGCCACCTCACCCTCAATTAACTGATATTACAGACATATTAACGTTTGTATTACTTAGTACTTAATTTATTAGGGTAGGCAGTGTCTTTTTGGCTTTATGGAGTGTACGTCACTGTACAGAACCTGTAGTTCATACAAATATATTGTTTCGTGCGGGAATCGAATCCGCGACCCGTAGCGTAGAAAGCCAGTCGTTGAGCCACTGCCCCAAACGTGACTTCACGTTTCTCCTTTCCACTTTGACTTGAGATTAAAGACAACCGTTGGCAAGTGACAGGTGTATACTACATCTATGTAGACTATATCTCTATCAACTACATAAGTTGGCTCAAATTTGAATTTATTCATTCCCAGAATTAGAATACACTGCGCCCACAGATGGGGTAAGGTGCGTATTTGTGATCTGTTGTACAGTCATGCAGTCTGGCAAGTTTGTAACTAATTTAACTTCTCAGACATGACGTGGCGCCACCTGGCGGCAGGCGGTGGTTGCTTAACCTGTTAAGTTGCCTAATGTCTCACGGATAGGTGAGCACCTGCGTGCTATTAACGAAAACCATGTGGAATCGCATATAAGTCTTAATAGGATATTGTACAATATTGGTTGTATTGTAGCCTGTAGGTGTATCATCTCTGAAAGCTTGCGCCAGTGAAGTGATATTACGCCGTCTTCCCACGGGGGTGGGCAGAAACTACAGAACGTCGTGCTTTTTCATTTCGTGTCAAAATATAGGTAGGTACATAAAACTTATTTTCGTCGACCAATAAGTAGCCACCTCCACGGCCCTGTCGTTTGCTAAATTGAAATCCTTCCGGGCACACGTCGTGCGCCACGGACAAGACAGTAAGTACGACATGACCTGTACAGGGGCTCCGCACTAGCACTGTACCTGGGACGAGTCAATAATACCCCACTTGGCCAAATTGCTTCATCGTCCTTCAAAGACGTCAAATGCAGTTATAAACCTTACATACTACTTTTGGTGCTTCTAAACAAAATATACTTTGGTTGTTGACTATTTTCATAACGTGTAAGTGAAATACCGATATTACAAAAGGTTCACGTGGTGACACCACGTTCTCGACGGCGCGTCCTGAAGCTTGAGATAAAATTCCTTCCATTCACGACTGATCGGGCGCCCGCCGCGCGCCGTGCGAATACCTTCACAATATCCGCCGCTTATTAATTTGTCAAGTATAATGAATAAACAAGAAGCTTCAGTCACAAGCTTTAACGGCATTGGTTAATTTTCTATCATTAGCTGAAAAGGTTGGCCGGGCTTATTTTAAAACTTGTTCGGCGTGGGCTCGGGCAGGCGTGGGTTGTTTGTAAAGTTCGGTCACCTTTGAGTCTGGTCGGGCTTTGGTGTCTGCGGGTGTACCTCGGGACTGAAAAGAGTGAAACACAAAGCTGTGCCAAATTTGATAAAAGGTGACTGCTAACATATTATCAGATGGAACATTTTATTTACGAAGGGCATAGTTACGGCCTCATCTCACACAAACTGATTATGATGACAGGATGGGCAGCACTCCTCATAGGCACTGCGATCCACTATCCAATGTTCATTGCTGGTTTTACAGGACACCCACGTTCAAAAGTGTACGTGACGAGCTATATTGTAATTTTAATGTAGGACCCAACATCGCGAAGCAAATATGGCAGTAATTAATTATGAGAATTCCCAGAAGGTATTAGTTAAAAAAAATGGTCAAAGCTACGGCTAGTCATTACCTACATAATTTATTAACAGATTGTGTGAAGGCTGTATTCGGAATAAAGTCGATAAACTTGAGATATGGTTCTATCACGATATAACCTCTTTATTGGGCACCTTCATAAAACACTAGCTGTTCCCTTCGGTTTCAACTGCGCGTTGTGTTTTCATCAAAATATAATATAGCATACATTACTCAGGGATATTGCGCTAATTAGTGAAAGTTTTAGTATCGGTTCAGTAGTTCCAGAGATTACCCCCTAAATACAAACAAATAAATCTTACCTCTTATTAGTGTAGATGACATATTATCTTCACGCCGTGTTTCCCGAAAGGTTAGTCAGAGGTGTACACACACATTTCATTGATGGCGTGTTATTACGGGGCATGCGTATTGCCATCTATCGGGTACAATTCTAAACCCCGAGCTTCGACTTAGAATTTCCAATCAGAAAAACCCAATAATATTTTGCTCGACCCGGGAAATGAACCCAAAACGTCGCGCAGCAATCGCACATGCGACTATTAGACCAATGAGGCAGGCTCTTTAACTAGACTTTTATAAAAATGATAAAAAAAAATGTATAAGAAAACTACTTTCGCTCTGCGGTGTTATTTGAGTGCGGCCAGACAGTGTGCTTCCAGACAACTATACTGATTTAATTCTCTTCAAAAAGTTCAATATATTTACATAAGATACCCCTATTAATATATTCGGCTTTGAAGTCTTTGTGCACTGAATATACAATTATATGGAAAGTCTCATGGTACCCAGTGTGTGCTTATGTAAACCTGCGTACGTACCAGATTTATTTGGGAATGTTAGAGCAGCGTATTATTGGGTTACGTACCTTGGAGGATACACGAGGTATATTGCCTACGTACACAGGTTACTAACCTAATGGGGTTACATTGTACTGTAGTTTATATGTATACTAGCGACCCACCCCGGCTTCGCACGCGCGAAATTTCTCTACTATCCTTACATTATATATAAAAGTATTACATTATAAATTTTCTGGAAGAAATGCTCAAAATGATAATGAAAGCCACATCAAAATCCGTTGTATAGTTAAGAAGTAGTTAGCGGACAAACAGACAGTCGCGACCTTACGTTATACTATGTAGTGATACTGATAAAATGATGGACGAAGCCATTAGCTTAGCATTATAATAGATTATTATCATCACGCCTGTGTTCCCCGACGAGTTGGGCAGAGGTGTAGCGTAGTTGTACACCCACATTCCACCGATGCCGTTATTAAGTCCTATCCAGGAGGCCTAGAGCCTATTGCCACGTCCCGGGCACAGTTCCAAACTCCAAAATGTTAATGAGATTTTTCTAATAGAAAAACCCAATCACAATTTGCACGATTTCAGGATCGAACCCAGGACCTCACGCTGCACAGCCGCGCTTGTGAACACTACTCAAATTACTTCTATACATACTTATATGACATAGAGCCAGGTGTGACATTGTTTCTTTTCAATCCATCGCTCAACTCAGCTTCTCGCAGTCTATTATACTGCTGGACATAGGCCTCTCACCATTCAAATAAAATCATGAAAATAATCCTCATCCCTACTAATATTTTATATGCGAAAGTAACTCTGTCTCTCTGTCTGATTATTACCCTTTCACAAGGAAAGACAAGGAAATATAGTATGCATCATTAGGAAGGATAACATAGGCTAATTTTTAAATCACAGCTTCTGGAGTCGACAGCAATGTAGTGATTGGCAGCTAGTATTAGTAAAACACAGTAGGCTAGTAAGAGAAGCTTAAGCAAAGATTACTAACTATTACTACGTACTACTACTGAGTATCACTATCTGTACATAGTCGGCCCAACATTATGAAACAGGCACAAATTGGAGTGGATGGGGTAAAGGGGTAGAAAAAGGGTATAAGTTGTTTAAGTAAGCGTGACGTGTTCGGCCAAGTTGAGTGTTCGGGCCGGGCCGGGCCGATGCTCTCACGGGACCGGACAGGCGAGCGCAGCGCGCGGTATTGAAGTCGGAACAAATCATTATGACTATGGTTCTGTAAACCACTGATGATAGAACATTCTAGGTATGATATTTATTTCGATTGGCTTTGAAGATGACATGATGAAACTTCCCACTTAGAATTAATCGTAGACCATGTGCACACCCCCCTATTTGGACGACCGTTTAATTAATTGTAATATAAACTATACTGTATTTGTTAAATTAACGACAGTTGTATTCAAATTCTTTGGTCCAGTGAGACGGATGGAGTGTAGGTGTCGGCTCAGTACCACGAAATATATAAAAAAGCAAAAGGTCCACTTCAAAAATGACATTCTCACTACTCACAAACTTATGACACTGAATGAAATTAAATGATCGTTCAAGCGTGTGCAATCCGCGACTGTGCGATTTCAAACTGTTCAGTTATTCTATACTATCATGATTATTGATGTCCGGGTTCCAGATGCGTTTGTTAGGAGCGAGTCTTCTGTTCTTTCTTATTTTGCGGAACCAAGCCGTGTTTTGTGGCGAGCCGTATGTATACGGAAGTTAACTATCAATGAAACGATATGTTATGTTAAAACTGGATATAATACAGTACCGCTGCATCGCTGATGCTGCTCAATCCCCACGGAGCACAGCGCGATGTTAACAACGACTAGAACATCGTGTCTATGTAAATACTGAGCTAGCTAGGAAAGGACGCGAGTTCCTGCTCTGAATACTAAGACCATGTATGTAGCTATGTACAAATATATGTATAGGTGTATGTATGTATGGAGTGCTGATGTTTGCTCCCAATTCGCTTGTTATTCACGCCAGAGACGCGCATGGCGATAAAAACACACTGTGTAGTCTATGAACGTTTGTCGTTTGTATGTAGGTAGTATAAAAGTATAAGTCACCTTTTATCTTTCAGTGGATATAGATTGTAAACAATACATTTCCGTCCATTCTAAAATTGTCTCTAGAGAGCGACAGGTGACATATTTTCTAAATCAGCATCTGAGAAGAAACGATGAAACAAACGCAAACGAAATATTCGACGATCCATTAAAACGTCATACTCATGAGAACTGATAACCTGTATCTAATACAATACATTCGTCACGTCCGTCAGTAAAGCTCGCCAGGCTTTGGCTTCAGAGTTACGAGCGCAGGTGATACCGCCATGGATTATGTAAGTCCTGAAATACCGCTTTATACTGTGTGCACTAAACGTGGTCTGACTGCTGCTATGAACTAGTGTGGAATACGTACAGAGTGGCAAAGAATATACCTCCTCCTCTCTAGCCACGGGTGTCGTTGATGGCGACAAAGGGAAATGACGCAACGTCATTTTTCTATGTGCGATGACAACATACTAAACAGTGAAAATAATGGGATCAATTATCCGTTTATTAAGCAAAGTGATTATTTATTATGATCGTTAACAAAGTTGTTTGTAATCTGTCTAGAATATCTAGAAACAGGCTCCCTAATACATTATGTTTTAGCAGCACATGGTGCCAAGACAACACCGAAGTTTATACTGTTAATGAAGACTATTATTTTACGTTCTAGTATCTACTTACAAGAGAGGGATCTTAAGTTAACCTTTTGTTCTAAACCAACATAGTTAGTACTTAGCAAAACGTTGATAGCCTTGTAAATTGAGTGGCACATGACAAACTAAATTACGACCTCGGTAAAGTGGGGTAAACAGGCGCGCTGCCCGCTGCCCGCCGACCGCCGCTTTCATTTAGTTTACATGCCTGTAATTCCCGGCTCCGGCACAACTATTTGCTTGACATTCCCCACAGTGATTACCCCTGCTCTCTCAGGATGGGCGCAACTAAACACTATAAAGGTTGACGAAGTATGCGTGACGTCATGGTGTCTTGTTGACACTGACCGGGCACCTAGAATCATGAAGTTTTGAAAGTGTTAGCAAACAAATAAATATCCAGTTGATATGAAAAGCTTTGATTTTGACATTGAGATGAGAAAATTTACATTTTGTGGAGGATAAAATTATTGACAATCTATTAGTTAGTTGTTTTCTAGGTATTTATTAACAAATAAGACGAAGCATAAGTACAATTTAGTAAAAAAAATTGTAGTTCAGTTGGAAATAAAATTTGGAACATCAAACGCCCAGAAAATAACTTTTATCGACATTTCCAACGTTCAATAACAAAAATAATGACCTGTCGAAATTGTATTTACATTTTGTAGTTCAAAAGCTACACCTTCGTGAGTAATATCAAGACGAAATAGAGGCTCACCCAACGCATTACAAATTCCATTTTAAAATGAAGGTTAACAAAAGCACAGATAATGTTGTATCGGGAGGCCGCGGTAAGTGGTGTATTTATATTCAGGCGCACGCCGTCGGCGCCGCCCCGCAGCCGCCCCGCAGCCGCCTCGCAACCGCACCGCCATCGCCACGCCCGCGGCTCCCAGCAAACATCACAAGGCCGGCGCGGCGCGTCTTTATGTAAAGGCTGCAACCGTCACTCAGATAAATTGTTTTAGTGAAGAAATACAGTTCTAAAGAAAATAAGATACCGCTCGTTCACTTGTGAAATTTCAATGAAATCGCTATGATTGCTAAAATCGGTAGGTACCTATTTACGCTGTATAGCTTTGACTTTTGAGCTTTATTCTGTTGAAAACAAACTAAACTCAAATCGGAAAAGTTTGGAGCTGAAACACAGGACACAACGCGTGTATCTCTTATAAGATTAAAACTTGCGAAGTGATACGTCCGCGGCGTCCCCTCTTGAACTGATAAGAGAAGGCTTAGGCTGACGATGGGACCTTTCCGAGGAGCCGATCGGAGGCGTGACGCCTACCCAGTACCCTGCCTATCTCTGATCTCAAGCTACTTTCAATTTATCCCCGCAGTTTGTCTGTGGTACGTAATGTAGAAGATACAGACAGTATTCAGCTCGAGATATAAAAGTAAACAAGTATTTGCGTGGGTAAAGTTAGCGCGAATTGGCCGCTGATAACGAGTTTAGGTAATTATGTATGGCGAGACAATTTGCTTTGTGTTATTACTTGTCACATTGGTGTTGGCTGAAGAAGCAAGGGGTTTTTGTAATGTGGAACGAAAGCTATACGTTTGAATCATTTACAGTTCATTTAAAATGTAAGTGATACAGTACAACATTTTTTATATGAGTGTATTATTTTATTTTGTCATGATGATGAATTTAAAGCTTAAGGAAAGTAGAGTATTGGCTCTTACTCACACAATTTAAAACTCGCTGCTGTTAAAAATTGCCTGATAGAACCTCAATAATTCTGAACGACCGCGACCTAACCCAAAACCTAGCTGAAGTATGATAATAATTAATGATTAAAAATTGTTAAAAACAAGTTTATAAAACCTGAAATAATTGCAAATTTAATTTAAAGAATAAAAAGATCCTTCAGCCGAGGAGTATTAAAGTACGATCGATTATCTGAATCCTCTCAAGAAAATATAAGCAATGCACTTGTCTGTCCACGGCACGGGACCCACTGTATGCTCAATAGAGTTAGATTACCAATAACGTAAAATTTCCCTTAACTGACAGTAGATATGTCGTCAGTTAACTTGACTGCAAACGTATCAAGTGTAGAAATTAACTTAGAAATGATTATGTATATCTCGAGCCATAGTCAAAGTGATGGTGGCGATTAGTAAGGTGTAGTTCGCCAACCAACACGCCCGCCAGTGTAGTAGGGCTTAACCCTTCTCATTCTTAATTATTACATAAATACTTATTGAGTTATTCTTGATCCCAGACATGTACTTCCTGACTTGAAAATATGAACTCAATTATAAACATTTACCGTTGTTGTCCGTCTAAATAAAATCACTCATATTTCTTTTTTTTAAAACATTTATATATTTTTTAGATGAGACTTTATTTTCGTTTTGCCAAAAATATTCTCGCAAATTGTCACTTTAAAACCTTTCTAAGAAAATTGCGAGTTTGAGGTTTTACCCTCAATGAGAAAACCCCCGAAACAAAGGGTAGTAGCCGGGTGGAGGGCGGGGGGCGAGGGACAGCGTGCTGTGGGGTAATCGACTTACTTCCGCTTCCGTTACGGCCAGTTTGATGTCCATGGCATTAGTGGTTTCTTTTTGAACTTATGTTGGCCAGTCGCTTCGGTCTTCATTCTTCCCATTGCATTGTTTTGATCACGATAACGTTGCCTTAGGTATTAATAAGGTAACAATTATTTGTAACTTTCTGAATACTAACTGATATTGATTTTCTTTCAAGCTAAAAGTTTGAAGAGAAAACTTGCATATAAAAAGTAATGTTTTAATTAATATTAGTATATTTTCTGCATTTATTTATTTAAAATCTAATATAAATTGAAAAATAATTAATTCAAAGTGAACAGTGTCAATGTGTCGCGACGAATGTCGGGCTAGCTCATTGGGCATGCAAAATGTAGTGTAAACACATAACGTAATGGTTTACAGCCTCGTTTGCATGTACTACTACGCTAAGATGCCCGCTTTCGGGCTACGCTGCTACGACCCGGCTACGAGACTGCTACGCCGTAGCGGTACGATTTTATTATGTTATGGGTATTTATGACTGTGCAATTAATTCGGAGGTCGTAAAGTTGTTGAATGGTGACATGAACGGCGAAATAGCAGAACGTTAGCCTTATACAGGGAGGGTCCCAATTTAAAGACTTCAAATATTTATCATGGTTTTGAATGTTATTGCGGCTACATTTCGTAATGGCGACCATAACAGATAATTTTATACGAGTTATAACCTACAAATAAATTCTATAATCTTGTCTGTATGACACACAAACAGCCCAATTAAAAAAATCTGTTGTATAATTTATTCTATTTAGGCACTTATTTCTACTGATTAGAAGAAAGAAGCGTAGCTCTTAATTCCCTGCCCCTCATTGTGAAGGTATTGTAATGCCGCCTTACAGTAATGCGATTATGTGGAAAGTCAACAGCCTCTTAATGAGAAAGGTAGCTCAGAAAGAATGACAACCCTTTGTAGATGTTTTAACTTTTTAAGTAATTACACAAATTGCAGCCCTGAGGGCAAGGGGTGCCACACACTGTGAGGGAATGTGTTGGCAATCAATCTAGAATATTCTAGCAGTAGGACATTTATTAGTTACGAAGTTGTGGTGAAGTGGAGGTGTGATTAAGTGGAGGCACTTACATGCTCATGTTAACTTAAAGTGGATTTTTATTTAAGATAAATTGTTTAGTTAATACTTTGACTAAATGACAAATTCTCGATAAGAAAGAAGTTGTACAAACATAAGCGACATTTTAATTAAAAATAAATTGCTAATCGTTTCGTTTTTCGTTTATAATACTCGCGAGAGGTATCAGGGTAGTCCTATTCCCTTACATCTACTTAATAGAGATCAAAGAAGTCGCAGGGAGGGAACTTATTTAAAAAATATGTTGATTTTTAATTCAATCGCCATCCTAATCATCCGGCGCACAATAGTCCATGTTTCAGAGCCGTCCTAAGCCTGAAGCAATAAATTAAACGAAGGCTCGCCATTGTGATGCAAATTGCAGGGAGGCCGTCGAAGGAGGAGGCGCTACAACAGTTGCGGATTACGCGCACAATGCTCATCTGCTTTTAGCCGGGATAATGTCTTGCGGTGGCTTGTTGTGGACCAAATTGTAGTAACTTCGAATGTAATTTTTTGTATTTTCAATTATTGTCAAATGGTTATTATTATAATATTTATTTTGCGGGCCGTGTAAATAAATCAAGATTTTACATACCATATTTTCTTTTTATATGTTTGACAAATACTGTATCAAACCTTTATTTCCTGCGACACATCTACGTCAAAGCCTTCACAACCGTTATTAAATAAACCAAAAATACCTGACTACCAAAAACACGGATAATATAACGTTAACCCGTGCCAAGCAATTCCAAAATCTCACGAAATTAACAGAAACCGAGCGCCATGCAATGCAATATTCATTTAAGTGTAATAAACTAGTGTTGGAACAATCCCGTCACGAAATAGCACGTCACGGGATTGAAGCCAGCGCTAGTCACTTGCGGGAAACACACCGGCTGCCGCTGAGCGTGGCGACCGCAACACCGCTTGATTGCGACTCGTAGCGACGCTGCTACGCCGTAGCCGCGTAGCCGCTACGACACTCGTGTCGTAATGAAGTTGACGCAGAGTACCGTAAACGCTGTTAAGACAGATTGTAACGTGTGTGTCTAGAGAAATGCATTTTTTTACGCTAGTACTGTTTAAAACTAATAGTTAAAATCTTTAAGCTATTGGCCATAATTTGATGTTTTATATTGATGATTAGTTACGACCATGTTCCACCGGTTTTATTCCACATTATAAATGAATAAATTTTCCAAATTTTCATTAAAGAAATTAAGAATAATGTTACAACATTAATTAAAGAAGGACTCTGTCTGGATAATTTGTTTACGTTCACAATATTAATTAAATTAAACACCACTTACATTATTCAAAGATAAATATAACGAAGTCCTAGTCGTAGTATCGTAGCGAGCCTTCGCTGGGAGAACTTATGTCCTTAAACGGGAATCGAACCCGACACTTCCAGTATAGTTAGATGGGTTTAAATATCCTTACTTTATATGAATAAATAAATGTATATAAATCCCAAGTGAGGAGTTAGGTAACTAATATCACCAGGTTAATAGTATTTCAACTCGATACGCTATTAATAAACTGGAGAGGTTAATGTTTCACTGCACTTATCTATTAAAGTGAAACATTGAGAGCCATGCGGTGAATAATATCCTCTTGAACAAAATCCGTTACGTCACAAAGGCTTTTAACTGATACCTATTCATTATAGTGCATCGCAGACTCAGTTTGTAAACATAACATAGCACGACGCCTGTATTACACGAAGGACTGGGCAGAGGTGTACAGTTGTACACCAACATTTGATGCTGTTATTAAGACCCAGTATTTTTTTTTTAGTCTTTGCCCTCTTTGGTTACACTTTACAAACATACGTACACGTATACGTATATTTATGTTTGTGAACTGTATCCTCGATATAGGAGAAATCTAAGTGAGGAGCAACGACAAAAAATATAACATACGTTTCACATGCACACACACCCAGACCCGACACAACTATCTGTAGATCAATACAAATACATGTTCCGTGCGGGGATCGAACCCGTGGCACGTAGCGCAGAAAGCTAATCGCTTAGCCACTGCGCCAACCGTGTCGACAACACATGTAGGTCGTGTATCATCTAAACTAATATTATAAAGAGAAAAGATTTGATTTTTTGTATGTTTGTTTGTTTGTAATGAATAAACTCAAAACAACTGAACCGATTTTAAAAATTCTTTCACCAGCAGTATGCTACATTATCAGAGAGTAACATAGGCTAGGATTATTGTTCATATCTATGCTGGTCCCAAGCCGACAGAAAAAAGCTTAAAACAATATTGTGCGCTGCGGGTGGCACCCTGGCGGTCGGCCCGAGCCGCGGGTCAACGACCGCCGGCAACTATCACAAAACCACAATCTGCCCACGCAATTTACGTCAAAGGCAACCTCTAAACGCTTTTAATGTGCCTTGGGTTGAGGAGCAAAGACAAATATCGCTCCGTAGACAATACTGACATTTAGTTGCATATCGCATCTGATTAGACTGGATCCTGTTCCCAATATAGGTATTTGGTAAAAAGCTTGGATGATAAACCTAAAATATACTTAAAAGATGGGCAGCATTTCCACTATCTGCGATCACTAATCAATTTGCCAAGCGAGGTGACATCTGTCATTATTCTCGCACGACAGGTCAATATGGCGGTCCACGAGATGATGATGAAAGATAATATTCTACATTCCTAATACACGACAATGAAAGAACCGTCCAGCTAGCGATGTTTTGGTTACGCCAAATATAAAACGTAGCTATCGACACGAAATGATAGAAGAAGACTACATTCCTCCGCTATGTAAGTATTCTAGTTGAACATTACGCGTCATATGACGTCTAGCACATGACCTTAGGCGTTACGAACCCCGTCTAATGAAGTAGTTAGTGAGTTCAGGTTCGCGAGCATATTGCTCAGAGGCCGTTAAATATGAACGCGACATTAAACTGGCGGGCGCGACCGCGGCGCAGGCTAGTGGAGACGAGACGCTATTAGTTTTAATGTCAGGGTTATCATTGTGAGATTGTCGTATTTCAGCGCTATGACACGCCGTGTGACGTGTCGTAACATATTTAGCTTAATTTTGATATGCATATTCAGATTCACCATGCTGCGGGATTCACATCGAAATAACAGTAAACTTATGGTTTTGATACACCATGATCCTGTTTCGGGCCTCTGCATTATATTGCTTGTTTGATAAAATCACTTAACTAAATAAACACTAAACTTAATTGCTTGTTTTGTCATACGTTAAAGTCATTCTTCTTTCGTGTCTAGCCACTTAGCGCATGGTATTATCTTTACAGTTGTGTTACTATCTAAGTCAACTATACTTCTTGTAAGTAGATATGTATATAAATATATTCCATGTTTTCTTTGTAACTTCTGATACGATGTAGATCAGAACACTATCGCTTGGTAGTTGGTAGCCGAGTGATGGCGAAGGTCAGATAGACGATTAAAATCTCAAAGTGACAAGTGACACCGTAAGCTTTCCAACTGAACTGTTATCAACAGCGATTTCGCAAAAAAGGCATTCGAAATTTATGTATTTAAAAAGCTTCATCTTGTAACCATTTTTAAAGTGTCAGAAATAAAGAAACGCTCGATTATTTTTGTTCCTCAATCCAACATTCAATATTCATTAAAATATTATAACCATCCCCATTATTTGTCAGCAGCATAGTACGCGTGAATAACTTACCTAACGAATCAGAAGACGTCTTTGACTATCAGTAATTGAGTTCAAGTAATCAAACTATGTAGTGCCTTCGTTATATCGAAGTGGCAGACTGGATAATTTGAAGTAACAATTTAATAAACTAAATATTATTAGATCGTCGCGCCGGTAATCAAGCTCAGTACACTCATACACACGTCAATACTTCGCATCTATCTGCCCATAAACATCGAGTGGTAAACATAGGAATCGAACTAACTAAACTAACTATTTTGAATAGACATGGACTAAGTCAAGGGGTCTCAATACAGGACGAGATTATTGCCATTATTAGGTACCTATGCTATCCCATAATAAGTACAGGGAAAACTCACACCATAAATCTTTTTGTCATAATATGTTAACCCACTCCTCTCTTCCAGTTGGCAACGAGTGGTATGTTTTATAGTTTTTAAAATACTTCGAAGATGGCTAACAACGAAGCGGTTACCGTAATGTATGGTCACTTGCAACACCAGTGACCAGGGGCATCAGTCGCGCGTTGCAGACCCTACTACGTGCATCGCACTTCGTCAAGGAGCACTGGCGACCTTGCTCACCGTTGGGAACACAACACTACAAATCAGTAGTGTTATTTGGCTACTATATTCTGCAAGGTGGAGGTACTTCCCCAGTTGGGCAGCTACATTTTTGAGCGGAAGGTTCCGCTATTCGCTATACCTTTATTAAAACTAAAAAGATCATTTCATCATCATTTTTACATTTTGTAAATCGGGAGTACATGCACTGCTGCAGTATTGACCCTTATAAACACAACATCTAACCACGAATGTGACCACCTCTACACCTGCTAAATAAAGATGCCCTATGGAACAGGCTAAAGACACCTTATTGTTCCAGAAGCACGTAGGTACTCCCATGTTAAGTACTTACCCTTGTCGCGGACATGCGCGTTACGCGAAGACTTTGCTCCAACTTTTAATAGGCCGTTACCTTGTCCCTTCCGAACTTGAGTCACTACTGACCTTGTAGAGATAGTTAGGAAGTGGGGGTGGGGGTGGGGATGGGGGCAGCGGTCAGCGGGACTGTAATCCCCATCGCTTGTTGGAGATTGTTTATAATTGAGGGTGATGTTTGGTTGACATGTTAATGTTGTTTGTCGAGTTGTGAGACGTGATTGAAATAGACATGGTTATTTGAAGGTTGTAGGGGGTCCAACAAAACAACTGTAGGGTCTTTTATTTCTTGTTTTTTTCTTATCTTAGAATATAATGTTAACTGAACCGGAGGATTAGTTATAGGTTTTCCAATACTAAATGTTCATATGTGAGTGTACAGTATTTTCATAAGATATATATAGTATATTAGTTCTATGTCTTGGGTGCAGTTTATATAATAAATTTTAAGAACACAAAAACTCAGACTAAGAACGAATATTTGCTGGCTGTACGAACACTGTACTAGTGTGAAACACATTATAGGCTAAAGGGTAATGACATAAGCCACTGCGTCCATTATGTGGTCAGAAGTCTGTGAGATTAATTCTTTGAAGCCCTTTAAGCGTGTGCACAGATGTCGCTAGTTGTATTCTATGGCTGTATTAATAAAGGCAGGCAGTAAACATCAAACTACGGATATAGGTCGCTATGACAATTGTAACCATTTGCTTGATTGTTACGAGCTCTCGAATTGATACGATTGTTTACTGGGCTTCTTGTTATGACCATAATTTTCCAATGAACAGGACACATCATGACAACAAAGAGAATCATGTTCGTCATTAATTTAGGCTTTGGGTTTATGACGCCGTGTTGTATATGACATGTAGTTCGGGCTCGGCCCTTGCTCTTGCTAATAATGAAATGTCGAAAATATTACGGGAAATACATTTCGAAAAAGGAAAAAGCAGAATATTATATTCTCGGCGTTTCTCTCTAGGTAGGTACTGATTGTACTAATGGACAGACCTATGACCTAAATCGTACTTTCATATTTTCATTATCTCGCATGGAATGAAAATGTGTTTTCAATAATGTTTTTATGTTTTTTTCTCAGTATTTTTTTTCTCTTTTTATTATGTATAGATAAGAAGCCTAAATTAATTTATTTTTCTTGTACAAAATTTGTATTAGTTCAATCAGAGTTTACCTATAAGTGTTTGTTACGCTATTATCTTTTTAATTACATGTTACTTTTGTCAGAATACCAGAGTAAGCAATTGTTGGTGAACCAAGAAAATAAAATAAAAATACCTTAAATAATTTATCATGTCATAAACTCCTAAAGTGTTTTTGATGAAATTTGGCAGCGGAGAAAAAAGGACAACGGGTAGGTACTTATTCCGGAAAATTAAAAACCTTTTTGATGGGGGCGTTGCTGCGAGCACAACGAATAAGTTACAAAATGTAGAGATAAAGAGGAACACAGGAGCAAGCGCCTGAAAATACCACGACGAGCCATTTCCGTTTTTAATCGAAGCTTTAAATATTTACGAGCCTGAAATATTTAACTTTCATTCGCGCAATACGTTCTTAATCGCTGCCCTTTGTATCGCTTCACAGAAATGAAACAGAAACGATTGTTTCGTTACATTATTATATTTTGCTGATCGTTTTTAACAATGTGAATTCTATAAGACCATTTCTCTTTTGGTGTGCTCTCATCTAATGTGTCAGTGAGGTGACAAATAATTTGCCGTTACTTATAAAATAAAAGTACTAATAGCGAGCGGTTGAAAGCTTGCACTCCTTGTAGGAGGGACCGAGTTCAATCCCGGCTTACACCTCAGATTTTTTGTATTCATGTGCAGATCAGAATTCAAAACGTGCACACCTGAGAAGGTTCAAAAAATTGTGGACGGTGTGGTGTGTAGTCCGCCAATCTTAAAAACCCTTAAATAGATACTCTGGTCATAACACGCCACGACCGCGTCACGTCACACCGCCCCATGCATTCATTGTTAATGTTCAAGACGAGTGGCGTCACTTTCGTGTCATATTACTTACGCCACGGATATGGCTTGACAGACCAAACTTAGTCATTCAATTGTTAACTTATTCCGTCTTTTCACGTTAGATGGCCGACTGGTCGATTTGTTAGCAACGTCGTCACATGTGACTGCTCGGAATTAGATAAGTTAGAGCCGTGTGACGCGTGGGCACGGTTAAGTTCGTGAGCCGCGCGGCGCCGCTCCGCCACCCATGTTCCCAAGTTCGGCTTACAGAAGACAGAAGCGATGTTAATGAGCATGTGGAAGTGTGCCTTAGGTATGCGTAAAGACTTTATTTGACGTTTGATTGCAAACTAATATGTCCATACCATACGATCGTCGCCCGGTGACGAGGGGCGGACGATATTATTGTCAATGCGGGTCGAACTTGGATGAGACTGGCGCAGGATCGTGGAGACTGGCACGATCAAAGAGAGGCCTATGCCCCGCAGTGGGTGAAGTCAGGCTGTGGGTGATGATGATGATACGACTATTGTACTTATGATGCCTGAAGGCATATTGGGTATATTGTCGTAATAAGCTCGCGTGATAAATATTTATTTTTCTCCAAAAAGATTATAGAAGTTTGGTCATATGCTCATTTAGATAAAATGTCCTGGCCAAACTATTTCAAAATCTGACTTTTCCAGTGTAAAATGAGTTAATGAGGTTATATTCCAATTGAAAAAAATCGTTTTCGGAATAATAATAAATAAAAAACTAAACCACATCTTGATGTTTCCTTTCCGTTCCAATTTGGGAATTATAAATGGTTCCAATTCAAACTTAAAGTAAATTGTAACAATTGTTTTTGTTCAAAATTTCCGGCACGTGAAGTTTCCCCGACCCCCCCGCCCCCCGCCCTGTACCGCAGTCTGCTAAGTTTTTCGACATTTCCAAAGTTGAAGGGTTTCTTTATGGTGTCACGTGCCTCGGCCCCGACTACGTTTTCCATTTTATTCAGTAAACAGGTGACTTTGACTCGAAACAGTTCTAATAACTTAGAACTGTTTCGAGTCAAAATTCAACGAAACAATGATTTGTTTCTAGGTTGTTGCTACTCGTATGTACCAATAATAGCTGCCTGTTAACATCTAGTTTGCTTACAAGACAAAATCAACTTAAATTGGTACAAAAAGGAATATTATTGACTTCTTATACAGTGACTCCTTATTAATCCAATTTTAGTAAGTTTTTAGTTTGTAATACTTCACTTACGTTGACAGCAAATGCATTATAATTTTATTTGAGAAAATGTCTTGAGAGCGAACAAAGGTTAAGTATAATTTGATGACTTTTATTCAAATTGAGACATTGTAACTGTTGAAAAAGTGCACCTTCAAGCTCTTGACAAATGAGCCTCTGTTCCAATTTACACACGAAAATATTTCAGACTTGAGAAAGAAAATACCTACATCATATTTATTCATAATAGGTGCTACATAGTTCAACAATTTTACATAATTCCCGGTGAGTTATGTAGTGTTATTCTTATGACAAAGCTGTGAAGCTATATGATTTTATAAAACACGCTGGAAAATGTGTATAGTTTATACATAAACATCTGAATAAATTACAATCGATTATTTTTGAGATTTCATACAAAAATACAACATACTATCAAGTTATACAAGCGACTGTTCCGTTTTCTGCGAAGTTTTCACAAACATCCATTACGAAACGTTGAAGTATTGCCAAATATAATTGTGTATAAACTTGAACATCACTACGAGCTGTTTGTACTGGTGAGTTTTTTAGCATACACCAGGAGGATCGATTCAACGATATTCTATTCTGCTTCAAGGTTTTACAATAAGGAGATAAGAGGTCATTCATTCAAAGGTGTCTTTCTTTTAGACTTATCCTTAGGAGCTAATTATTGGATATGAATATAAATAATTCAATGTGATTTTCGATAATCATTGTACGTACTAAACTAGTTTGTAGTTTAGGTACCTTTCCTAAGGTTCATCCAGATAGCACAAAATATTGAGCCGCGTAAATACTTTGATTTTCTCATGCGTTCATTGATAACTGAATCATACGTTGACGACTGCGATGACACCTATAACGTTTTCATATATTAGAATATCAGCATCGTCATTCAGGTGTACAATAAAGTATAATAATATATAAATAAATAATAAACGTCTCATCTGTTCCAATATACCAGACGTTTACTGTTCTATATTTACAAACCAAATTACATTTGACGAAACTTCGAGTACAACAATAAAATATTCGATACAAGTTGAGACATTGAAAAACTGGGCAAGTACCGCAAAGTTGTGAACCTTCGAAGTAGGTCTTTGTGACTTGTAAGGTCCAATAGATCTCGTATGGCGGCATGTGTGCGGGGACATTTGTCTCAAGTAGCGCAGTGCCCGCCGTGATCCCGGCCCGTCCCGCGGGGCTCACGCTTACACCTCACTACTTCGTACTTCGACAAGTATCCCTCTCTGGAGGACGCGATATTTTTTCACACATTTATTATACGTTAGGCTATTTTTTACGACAAGAAATAAGTGTTAGCAAAAATTTCCGGAAAATAAATTATGAGCGTGGAGAAATAAGAAAAATGAGTTAAGAGTTTTTATGTAGTTACGGTTACAGTATATAATGGTCGTGTTGGATACACTTCAACGTTGATCAAGTTACCATAGACTTTTTAAATTAACTAGTGGTCGCCCTGTGGTCGAAATTCGACCATAGTTTTAGCTTTCTGCACTCCTTCTCCATACAAACTTTAACTATGCCAAATCTCACAATACTCCGTGTGCGCAATATGCTTAAAAATGGGTACAAAGTTTTCTCTTCACGTATTAATATATAGATGTTACAACATAGTACCTTAATTATTGATAATTAGAGTACCTGAGAGAACTCTAGATAAAAGTTGACTGCCGAGCTTGAGGAACATTCGAAGCTCAGGCATAGGGCTATTGAATAGCAGCACGGCGGCGACGTTCATATTAATGTGCTCGGTAGATGACAATAGGCTCGGCATTCCATGACATACTGGTACAGATTTAAACCGTCATCGCGGAATCGTTACGATTTGCGATATATTAGTAGTTTATAATAGAATAATCACACATATATTAAAGACGTGAATGTTCAGATTTACGTTTGTTACTCAATCTTGAGGTTAACGGTTGAAGAACTACATTCGTGGGAGTATGAAGGTGGAATGTATATTATAGTATTACAGAGGGTACTTTTCAAAAACTTTGTACGCCGTAGAGCCACTTAAAAGTGTGCCAAACTTGGTGGATAGTAAACAGGATGTAGATGGATCTCGCCTGTGCGATGCTGTAAGGGTTGTCGCGCCATGGCTCCCGCGGGACAGACCGCGAACTAGAAACACTGCTCATTCATAACACTCACCCCTTTATGGCATAAACCACTTATAGCGCCTCTTTGGCCTATATCAAATTATTTCTTAGTATGCAGTATAGTGTGTATTGGCAATAACGCCGGCTCCCGATCGTACGCGCTCCAATAAATATATTTTGAAATTCAATCTAAATTGTATGGCATTGGAGCGGCAAAGATATTGCGAATGCTCTCATTGACTATCCTTTAAGAATATTTCATCGGACTGAAATCATAAAACGAAACTTATGTAATATGTTTCATCATCTGATGTAAATATATGCAATCAAAAATTGGATTGAATTTGATTTCTGCTCGCGTGCGTGTTCACACTAGCGAATAATTTGCATCTGACTGTTGGCTGCGAGCTAGCGCCCACAAAATTAAAATGGAGCATTTCCTAAGGGCGTACGGTACTAGCGTTTAGCAGTAGATTTACCTAAAACTCTGCATCTGTAGGAATTTTATATTAAAAATAATTAAACTTTCCAAACCGTACGTTGCTCACAGAATTGCCGAATTTCATACGGAAATGGTAAATGGTTTAAAGAGGCAGAGTATTTTTACTTCGTTAACTTGAAGTAGAACGTCCAATTTTTTAAACTCAAAGTGCTGCTTTCTATTTTTTATTCCGTGTTTTAGCAGATTACTTAAAAACAAAATTAAAGCTTTAATACCACGGTAAGCTATATGTGCTTAATAATGAATTATACGTATGTTATGTAACATGAATTGGTTTCCATCAAACCGTGTTAAATTTTAACATGTCCTAATAGCAGAACAAGTTAGTAACCTAGCCTGTAGTGATGTAATGCTTTAGCTAACGAGTTTGTTAAAACCATCTAGTTATAAACTAATACACGATACATAACGAGGTTACAAGATCGCTCCTAGAACAAAAACAAGTAATGTCCACGAGAGACGCAACCCGCGCAGTAGCGAACACATACAGGCGACGACACAGTGATTATTCACGAGGGAAAATATTAATTAGCCTGCCTTGTAATATCCATCTACGTCAGTGTTGAATTCTTTTGTCAGGTGAACGGAGTTCCGGCCGGAATGTTTGTTTGTTCAGTGCATAAATAGCACTAATGTAGAAATATATGAGAACGTAACTGATAGAGGCCTTTCTCCAGCTGTTGACTGCGCTAGCACCTAGTGTTGCCATCCAACATTATGCTGAGCTGAGGCCCTTTTGGCATAAACATACTTTTTTCTAATAAATGTAATATTTTTAATTTTAATTATGCCAATAAACGCAATTTTCTTTCTTCTCTTTTAATGATCTCATGTTCCATCACTCTCGGAGGCTCTTCACTTGCATCACTGAAATTATAATGATATACATTCTGATAGGTCCAGCAATGGTCAGTACAAGATTAACCTGGTTGAAACAGTAGCCATCTCATCACCTCACCAGTAAGCAGTAGACCAGCTCTCGTACATAAAACGTGCGCGGAATGCGAAAACTGTTAGATGTTTTATATGCTTCGTGATCAGCATGAATAGCATAGTCGATAAAACATCATTTACTATCACTATATACACAAGCATTGTTATATCATTTTTATGACACCTTGATCCACGAAAAAATATCGGTGACATAGAGTCGCTTTCGCCGTTTCTCTTCTGTAACGGCGCACTAACACGCTATGGTAAACCCCTAACAGTTGGAAGACGTAACGTCATAAGCGCCTGTTCGTATCAAGAGCTTGGAAACGGGGCTTAATAAATAAGGGTTTCGATATTCAATGGAACATTGTGCATATTTCACCTTATGTGCTGTAGTTTGTCAGCGTCGGGTAAAGGAGGTATTATGTTATGTATCCTTTTTGCTCCGGCGCTGAAATATTGATGAGGCGCGATTTGCCCCAGACTTATGATATTATTTCCGTTTTCGCGAACGCTGAGTGGTTTAACCCTGTTCTTGTAAACAAAAACCTTTTTGTAACAATATTCTCTACAAAGGTATTCATTTGGGTTTTAGTTTATCTTTTCCTTGTTATATTTCAGTCAATACCCGTGTCAAAGGTCGAGTACTCGTTAACGACTTTTGTACTAATTCTTTCATCTATAACAAAATGAGTACTTATGATTACACGAAGTGCAATATCAAATTTTATAAATGTTTTGTTCCTCAAACTGCTTATCCTGGAATATACGAGAACATTCGACAATTTGATGCTGACGCTGGTGTTCATACGGACATTATTATAAAAAAATCTTTAATTCAGACTAGGTACTGGCCATATTTTGTTAATAACAATTATCTTAAAAATTATGTTAGTAATCATTATAATTTCTCATTACTTGTAATTTAGTTCAGTACAATAAAGCTGTTCGGTGTATACAGACGTCGGTGTTTTCTTCCACATTACACATAAGGCTCCCAGTACACAGACATCACAGCACATGACCCTACACAGAAGATCCCGTTCACGAGCCCTGAAGCCACAATGATTCTTTCCTTTATGTTCATGTCCAAAATAATTCCCCTTAGCATCTGTATCATCGTTACACTGATGGTATACAAGCTCCATTGCTAGCCCAATTAGCTCGTAATCACAAGGTGCGCGGGCGTCATTTATCAGCGGCAAAAACTGGACCACCCGACCCATCTGGATTAATGGTGGTGTGTCATGAGCTTACATGAGATCTGTCTTCATTTGATGTTCGTCAGTTGTGGGATTATTGGAGTGCATGCCCAGTGATTCATATATTATATAATAATTATGCAGATACTATAGAGTGTAGCTCAGGCACTCCGCTATAAACTGTGCAATATTTATATGAAAGTTCCGCGGTCACCGCGACAGCCCGCTCGCTGCTCGCTGCTCGCTGCTCGCTGCTCGCTGCGGCCCATTGTTGTGCTTCCACATAATGCTAACGTTACAGCCTTCCCTTTTTTCTTTTAAACTCTACTTAACCCTTTGACTGCGGTAGTGGGATTCCCATTGTTCCGTCACTAAAAAGAATTCGCTTTTTACTTTATCAAAGCGATGCTTGTACTAGTTGAGCAACTAAGCTTGTTCTTTTATAAAGTTAGGAAAGCATTTATTTTATTTTTGTCCTACTTCTTATTATATAAATTGGCTTTTGAAACAAACATTTTAAAAGATATTACTCGTAGGTAATAAAGTATATATTAATTTTATGAGGCAGTGAATGCAGGAGGCTATATATAACCGGGCCACGTCACCGTGCGGTCATTAAAGCGCATTTCTGGGTCGTTGGCGCACTGTATGTGGTATCAAAGAATGAGACGATATTTTATCAGCACGAATACAGCATTATCGTACAAGCGAGGGAGGCTGGGCATCCTTGAGCACGCACAGCGCACATTCATGCGAGATGTAAGGATCGCCGGCGTGTGCCTGCAGCCTCCACATATCCCTAATCCAACCTTAATTATGTAATTCATCTGAAATTTGTGTGCGGAGGCGACCCTAGATAAGTTATCTGTTTACGTCGCGGCGGAGGTCAACTGATAGCTTTTTGTACGCTCGTGTCAACAAGATTAATTGGTCACGATATCGCATGTCAAATGTTCACGTGTGCCAGTGAATGGGACCGCGCCAAGTCTCGCAGAGATATATGTCTCCACAAATTGTTTTACGAAACTAACCCGAGTGAAATGCTATGAATATTTGAAATGGTTTATGAATATAAATAAAACGGCTTGTTTACGTATTTTCAAGTCACAACTTGTAAGCTGCTGGCCTGATTACTGTAGGATTAATTAGTGAGTTACGCAAAGCTTTGCTACGCCTCTACGCGCGCTACGCTTGCTACGAGTAACGTAGCACTTGTATCGCTTGTAGCGGCTTCGGATGGAGCAACAAAAGCGTGGTAATATGAATGTAATGGCACATTTTGAATAACCGCACAATGATTTAACGTTAAAATAATTAACGCCTGTTAATGTAGGTGTTCGGTTTCCACGTGAGTTCAATAGTAATTGTCAATGTATTGTATGTCAGCTATTGTGGGTTGTAGTTTTAAAGGTTTAATGACACAACGAAAATGTTTCCGTAGGTATTAATTCTTTCATAAGATACGCTAGTTTAAACCGGTTTTTCGAAAGATTTTTTTAATACATTATTATTGTTGTACACTTCTATTAATTTTGTGTTTTTTTAAGGAACGCAAAGAATATTATCCGCCTTTAAATTAATCGTAATTATCGTTCAACTGCTGACAGCTACTTCATTCCGTCTTAATCTCCAGATAGCAGTGAATGTTTACCTTTTTTACTAAACTAAAGCCGTCCTAATGTACTACCCTCCCCCAACACCCGCGACCCCCGCCCCCCAGCCCACACAAAAAGATAACCTATCTCGGTATCGTGCCCCTAAAATGGCGTCTTTCATCACATTGAGTCGCGCCATCCACATTACTTGACGGACTGCGGTTAAAACACATAACAAAAGTTGTAAATATAAAAAAACATCATGCTTTTAACTCATAAAGGGGTAGGCACCACTAGGTTATAAAATCATCATGCCTGTGCTTCCAAAGATACAGACAGAAGTTTACTGTTGTATGTATATTTTCTCGAAGTCGGTATTGGTACCGCGGACGAGTTTCCGCAACTCCACGTTGATGTGCTTATTTTGCGTATGGGTGGGAATACATTTATTCCAGCCAACCCAACTCCTCGAGAAACGCCAGAAAACATTTGATGTTGCTGGTGAAATACTTGGCCCTGTATGTGGCGACTTCTGGGCAGTTCAGTAGCACATGGGTCGCTGTTTCGAGGAATAGAATAGACTATCGACCCGCCCCCGGCTTCGCACGCAAAAGACAAAATGGACGGAAGACGGCATGAAATACAATGTATGAGCTTAAGGTTGCCATGTACTGGGCACAGTTCCAGACACCGGACCACTTCTAAGAATTTTCCAACAGAATTCCGACAACACATTTGAAGTGCAACCGCGTTACAAGTCGATGTAAGATTGTAATCCGGTTTTATTATTTCACTAGTTAAGTTATTAAGACAACTATCATCAATTGAATTGGCGAGGTAGAAGGAAAGAGAGGAAGAAGAAGACCTATGAGCTACAAAGAAGTGAAACAACTGGCGGAAAAGAGAGAAGCACGGAAAATGCTGCACCGACGAGAGACAAACTTTTATATCTTTTAAAGTGGCAACGATTTCAATTCAAAATATTTTTTCACTTACCTACAAAAGTTACACCGGATGTAAAATTAATCAAATAGAAATTCATTAATTGAATAATGAAAGCTCAGCTTTTACATGTAAAACTAAATTCGTATAAAAAAATAATTAAATAACTAAGTTCCGCACAAGTCACATTTGTAGAATGTCTCATAGAATACTCAGGTGTAACCTGACCTGTGTTTTATAACTGCCATTGAAGACCACCAATCAACCAAATCTACCATCATTTTACCGGGTTAAGTGAAAACAGTATTCCTGTCCTTTCGCCAGTGTTATCTAACGCGGGATGATAACCGGCTGGAATATTGAAACGAAATTACTTTGAAATATATCCCGTTTGTTATTATATTTGGTTCGTATTTCATTCCCACAGGCAAACAGAACATACCCCTACACGATATATTTTTAACATCATTTTTACAATGTTTTCCCTATAGATATCTTCATCCACAAATGTAAACGTTTTCGATTCAGCCGATGAGGAAAATTGCAAATTTGGTGCAATGACGTACATCATGACGTCATACGTGTAGAAGATGTTTGTGCTTGCATGAATTGTGTGCGCGTGTGTGTGTGCATGTTATACGATAACGTTTTATTACGTTTGTGTAATTTAAATAAGTTTCTTTGCGTTATTCGAGTGAATACAGCACTGGTTGGCGCCGAGTTTTCTCAAGTCATGAGAAAATTTTAGTTGACAAGGTTGTTGCTGGAGTTAGTAATAAAGTATTTCTGTAGTTGAAATATATTCAGAACGAATGTCTTAGTTTATACTTCCACAGAAACTGGCAGCCCGAAATGTATTAAAGTAATACTTTATAATACTTCATAAATAGCTTAACATAGCGCTTGCATTCTCCGAAGGTGCCGCAGAAGTGTACTATTTATTGTATTATTTCACCGATGCGTATGAGCCCCACGTAGGTATAGAACGCGTGCCTATTTCTAGCTGCAAAGCATAATTAAAACTGCGGGCTGCTACTGAGAGTTAGTAGTAACAGAAGAACCCAATAACAGATAAACCGATACCAGTGAGAGAACATAAATGTTTGTGAACAACGCAATACGGCGCTGTCGCTTTAATTAAAATATATCACTAAAGTTATTGAGAAATTATATTATTTATCACGTTTCGCTATCATCAATCACATAAATTAAAAGCTACGAACGGTCAAATCATAACTATTCTATAAACTATACACGCAATTATCACTCTTAGTTACACAAGTTAACGTCTACTATCGTCTGACAGGTCTTAAACCAACGTATCTGTTTGTGTCTAAGGTAAGCACTCGGAAGGATTATACAATCGCTCAATCGAGGTACAACGCGCTACGAAAGTGATCTCTACTGTACCAAGGAGAAGGTAGAAACTGCATTGTTCGTGTCGTCCATTGGTAATTTTGATTAAAATATGAGTTGATCTGTGTGAGGGCGACAGGTAATGGACCGGGACGCTGAAGGATTAATCACCGAGGTGCGTAGATATCGCTCGTTACTTAATTCTGACAAAATAAGCATTTCACTTTGTGATCATCGAGCAAAGAGAAAAGGAAACTTGTATGAATGGGAATAAATAGAAAATGGTTACAAGATCCGCACGTTATTATACGAGAATTGTGATAATATTATAACTACAAACTAGTAGTAAGTTAACTTATTACTAGGTACTCGTAGTCATACTTTTTTCTTTTGTCGGGTCAGAATAATTAACCCGTGATTCGTGACGGTTCTGCCTGGCCCGGGTGCGCACGACAAATCTTTTTTTTTTTTTTAATTCAAATTTTTATTGAAGCTTCAGTACACCGTGGTGACTATCCAGCCTCGTAAGGTCATTGTTCTTAATCAATGTGTATTCAATTACAAATTAACAAGCAGAAAGAATTTAATTAAAAACAATTACATATATTAACATAAATAAATATCCTTCCAAAAAGAACACATCACATTTAACGCTAATTAATTGAAAACGTCTATAGTCCCATATATTTAAGCTTTATTAATACTGAGATAAGAGCAAAAATATCAGGAGCGGCAGTAAAGGATCCACTGTCAAATCTCGTCGCGGCCAACACCCGCGTCAAAGTATTTAATCCGCCCTCTACTCGCGGCTGGCGTAATGAAAAAGCGACAAAGACCAAGAGGGATGGCGCGAGGGGAGGTAATGGCGCGAGGGGGGATAACGGCGCAGTACGACGGATGCGTACAGAAGGACCAGTCCTTGCTGTACTATGGAAAAGCGGAAATAAACCCTACACCTACTCTAGTACTGCTATAAAAGTTCTTGTTCTAACACGAACGCAGACGCATGTAACGCCCTCTGGCACAGAATTTCAGTAGTAATTGGGTCATCTGTGATCAGGTGTAGAAACTAGAGGTCAAATCGGATAACAGCAATTTAGTCGCATCAAATGCGGTACCTATTGGGAGACTATTCTATTTCGCCTTTAACGTAGTTTGTATGAAGTGGTTTTTCTGTAACTTCGTGGATTGTGACAGTCCCATGTTCTTATTTCGGCAGCGACAATGACATTTCCTAGCCTGTTTATGATGTTTTCGTCACGAAAAAGGAAACTTTTTAACTTGTTTTGTGGAACTGCCCCGACAGGCTTCCGTGCAGTTGCGTCCTTCCACTTTGTTTACTACACAAATTATAAAGTAATTATTCATAATTCATAACTTCAAATTCATTATTACGTTCAATTTTGTTACTACCTTCTCGTTTAACATTTCTGATAAATCTTTAGGTAGATTTTACGATTCGTAGTTTTAAACAGTTTGCTATTTTCTGAGATACCTTTGCTATTATAAGTGTGTGATTGTAATGTAATTTTTCAAGTTGTGTCGCATGGCTAGTTGGTAGTTTGAATATTCGTAATTTCAATCCAGAATGTACTTAGGTAAACTGAACGCAACGTTAACGATAAGACACGTCAGAGAACGACGTTTCATTAAGACTGACTAACGCCAGAGGCCGACTCTGGCGACGGACATAAATGTTTTAAAACAGAAAATTTACCTTCTCTCGAAAAAATATTAAGCGAATTTAGTTGCAGTTTTAATATCGTTTAGAGCTGACGGTCTGACCGGGTCGTGCGAATAACGAATTTCTTTCCTTATAACGTCACGGGGAGTGTCGCTGGAGAGCAGTAAATAAAAAAGTACAGAAGGACCACTCCCAAAAACGTACGAAAAGACACTCGGATATAAATTGTTGCCATTTGACCGTAAGCTACAGCTAATATTATAATATAATTTGACTAAAAGTAAATAAATAACCTGCCTGGTGTTAATTTGAAAAATGAAAATTGTAATGCAATAAACTTTTGCATGCATACTTAGGAACATATAGCGGAATAAATGTTAAAAGAACTACTATTTATCTATTCCTAGTAAAATAAAGACATTCTATTTTATTCATATCGTATCTGTTTGTATAATTATAATTATTTACCTATTATAAGAAAGAGTTTTGTATCCCGTATCCTAGGTTGGAGGTGGTTTTTCGGTGCGTATCTTCGTTATGGCCAAAAATGTCTTCGGGATTAGTGATGCGGCCTCGCCCCGCTCCGTGCCCGGGTAAGTCAGAGTGACGTGGTCACTTCGTTTGAAGGCAGACTTTAATTTCGTCTCGTTTGCCGGTTCATGATATGCATATAAATAGCTTGTTGAAATGCACATATTCTTAAATAATTTATACATAGAGTATTACGTATATGATGAGAGTTTTAATCAGTGTGGGGAACTAATTATGGATATTCCTGCTTATTCTGTTATTTAGACTTTATGCACTGATGGTATCCATTTAATTAATATACCTATTTAAATATGCCTTAATAACTTATTATAATAAGAGCATCATATCTCGTAAAGTAACCTGCATATTATACTATGTTGTATAACAGGACTACCAATCATCTAATGACGTACTATACTTGTTGTCCTTTACAACATTCGCCAAAAATATGTAGCATTTCTTTAAATGTTATTTTATTTCCAATATTTTTATACTACTTTATGGTAGTGAGTTTAAAGTAGTCTTGTAAAACTTCTTTCTTGTTTCTAAAGACTCTTTGTACGCTACGACCAACGCCCATTTGCAACGAATTGAAGGTAGTGTAAAAACGGCGCAACAAACTTCAAGTAGAAGTATTGTCCATTAAAAACCATAGACAAACGACCCTGCCTCGACTAACTTACAACTCAGGAAACAGTATGTTAACCAGCGGTCAGAGGGTTCCCGCCGGCTTAGCGTATATATTGGAGCGGTAATGAAGAATTCCCGCGAAGACGGAGCGAGCACGATTAGCGCGGGTGTTTTTGTGCGCGTGACAAATGGCGAGCGGCGCCGGGCGCGGGCCTAGTTAGTTATCGCTTAATTATGCCCTCGCATGCCAGGAAGCATCGCTTTTTGTGGCCAACTTCATTTGTGGATATTTCGTGGTTTCCTTGCTAAGCTAATATAGGGTTTATAATGTTTATATTACAAGTAGTCTCGTGTAAGCGAATACCAAGTACTTGCTTATTATCTTTTTATTATTTAACCTACTTTTACCTACCGTAAATAATTTTTGTTTTGTTTTTATAATTTCTTTGTAAAATTTGTATTCCTATTGGCGGATCATGGATGGATATTGTATTTATAATTTAACATCTTGTATGTAACCTATGTTCATAAAATAAATGAATTTGAATTTGAATAATTTCCGAACAAATATCATACCTCAAAGGCTGCGACGTATTTGACAAATAATTTCAGAATTATCGGATCATTATCGGTTGATATAACCGACACACAAACAATAATTTCTGTTCTGTACATAAAATAGCTGCCGACAATCTTTTATTTAAGTATTGGTAGTTCTTTCTATAACATTGGCAATAAAATGGCTTTGTGATAAATTATTCTAATAGCGAGATATAGGGCTCACGTCGCGGTGTCTCAAAGAAAGCCTGATCCCAGCGCCATTCCAAACAGGCTATATTTAGTCTAGAATGCGTGGAATCAAAATGTATTCCAGTTCGACTCACGCGTGATTTCTTGAGACCAAATTCTCGAATGTTATTATTTACGTATTTCGTACAAAATACCTATTCAGCGTTTCCACGTAACTTTTATTCGTTATTTTATACACACTGCGAAGGTGTCGACTTGTAGAATAGTTGTTAATTTTATGCTTCCATGTACCTTGATACCATTCCCTATATCTACTCGTGTTTATATGATATTAAAAATAGAATTTTGAGTTTCACGTTGCTATTCCTATTTTCCAAGTTCAAATAGTTAAAATACAAAAATATCGATAAGGAAAAGAATTATTATTTATTTGTTTGTTATGTATAAAATAAAATAGAACTTAATTGCAGTATTAAACACTGTTGCCTGTTGTTCGTTGCATATAACTTTCTTGGAATATAGCTCTCAAGTGTCTGTCTTATAATAAAACAATACTTGCAAATGAGTTGCTCGGCCGCCGATATCAATCATACAATTGTACATTTATAGATACATAAATATTATAGATTAGTATTTTAACCAAATCACTAATTCTCGCAACGCCACAGCTGTTGCATACATTTATTTAGAAGAATAACAAAACTTTCCGTCATTTGTGAATTATATAGACCCGCAGAATGAGTCCCGGGTTCCGTAATAAAAAACTTTGTGTTTACCAGCCTAGTGCCACAGAATAATATAACAACAGAAGGCACACTCCTAAACACGCGGAGTGTTAAACTCATACTTGAAATAGTCGCTACAGTAGGTACCTATGCTTCAAGGCAGACGATTACCTTTTTTGAATGTAACGTTATAGGCCACCGATTATTTATTTATTGATAAGTTACAAGTTACAATTTTTTACAAGTAAAATTTTTGTTTTCTAACTTAAGGCCACGATTACAAAACGCAATACTCAATACTCAATCTCAGGTAGCATTCTGTTTTTCTATATTACTGCCCGCAAATAGAGCAGCTGTCAGTCGGTTGGAATGTTACCAATTTTTTTCAATGTAAGATGGAATCTTGTTTGATTTTGACAAACAAATCCAAACAAATTTTTATGTCTGCGCTGAAGCTTAAAATGAGTGGTCTAAAAGACCTGCTGGCGCAGATTCCACATGTAATACACGCCAGCACAGAATGCGCGGTTTGTGCCGGTAGCCTATAGCCGTTAGTAAGGGCGGCCAGAGCTCCCACAATAAAACATACAGCGCCGCGAGCTACCGCGCGCCCGCGGCGCCTCACCAGGCGGGACCGGCTTGGTGTGTATTACGTACCCTTTAGCTATATTTTTGTATCGCATGGCGTCCACGTGTGGGTGAGCTGATTATCATAGTTTATATAAACTAGCCCTTCTGTATTTATTTGTTATTGTTAGCCTCTAGAGCTCGCTTAGGTAACCTATTGTGTAGGCTGGCATTGTTCGCCCAGACTCGAGGTTCCCTTCCAGAGTATAACGTTTTTATAATATTATTTATTGTTAGGGCTCGGATCTATTTGTAGGATGATGTGTTGTTTCCGAGATAGGAATAGACTAGAAAATATACATTGTAGGTACTTACATAAAGTGGTATCTAGTTCTTTGAGAACAATAATGAAATGTAAGCAACTTGTTTTAATACAGAGCTAATATTTATATTATTTTCTAATTACTATCGTTCCACTGAAGCTTAAGTAATATATCCTGCCTAATCTTCGTGATATATGAAACCAATAAACAAACTTCTAAGCAAATACCCAAGGATCTCCAAAACTATACGTGAACTTATTTGCGCTCCAGATATTCGGCAATTTGTCGTACTTAGGACATACCTGCCCTAGCAGCAGCACGCATCTTGAATACGGCAAGATGGCGGCGTTCCACATGTGGACGTGACGCCTCCGAATATAGTACGATATTAGGATATTATCGCAGGTGTGGCTGCGCCGAACTAGGGACGTGGATGGACTTAGACTCCTTTGAAGGTTCACCATAAATAGACAGACTCATTTAAAGTGCTTTGCACGAATTGTGTTTTGTAAACTAGTTAATACTCTAGTATTGTATATTTTCTATGAATACTTTGAATTTCGTGTTGGCGTAAATAAGGTTTATTTGGCTTGACCTGAAACCTCCACAACTGCCTCCTTCGCTTCTAACTCATCCCGTGGACAGTTGGGAACACGTCACAAATAACGTAGTGTGATATTTAGAAACAAGGACATTGCTGTTAATAAATATAACATTACCGCGTCTATTTTCCTTCACAAGTGTGTATTGATTTTTCGCCGATGACAGTACTTCCCGTTTAAATACTGCGTATCGACATTTATAAATTATAATTAAAGGTAATGCAAACCATGAACTGCTACCTGCTACGAATTTTCTAACAAACCAAAATTATACGTAGAAATCGCCGCGTATTTTATAAAAAAAAAATTGAATACTTAAATAATACTGTGAAAAAATATTCCATAGTTTTCCGACAAAAGTACCTACAGTATGTTAAAACCCAATGGATCAGAATAATAAATAAATAAATACTAAATAGTACGGTACAGTGATTTAGTTTAGATTACGTGCATACGAAGGTATGTTTTCATAGAAAACGTATGGGAAATAGGTATTTTTGTATTTTTCTCAATTTCGGGAAGTACGATATTGTCTGCTGTTTTAAGGAAAGATTTCTGCTAGGAAAAGGGGTCGACTGAACCTCACTTACTTTTTGAGAAATGATATTTTTTCACTTACTGTACCTATTATCAAAAACCTAAGGTTTTTAATATCTTCAAATTCACCTAAAGTTACCTAAGACCAGAACTCTCTAACTATAACAGAAAGGGTAGCCACCCAACTTAGCGCCAACCTGTAGGTCGGTACCTATAGTGTTAGAAGTGGATTCACAACAACAATTAAAAGAACTACAATTAAAACACACTTTATCACACTTTATCACCATTTAACGATCGTAACGTTTATTGTTTTATTAGTTTGGTGGATTGTAATAACGTACAGTCAGCAACAACAGCAAGTATACAAGCAGGGATATTTAAATATTCCTTGGCTATGTTAAATGAATAAGAACTAGTGGTCACTAATGGTCGAAATTCCACCACATATTATATATAAAGATACGCTTTCTGCACTCCTTCTCGATATAGACTTTAACTATGCCAAATCTCGCTTAAAAACGCTTAAAAAGGAGTACAAAGCTCTCTCTTGACGTATTAATATTGTATACCTAGATAATAATGTTTAGTGATCTGTAATAGATCATCGGTGTAGCTGTAACATCGTGTAAAGATTTTAATTAAATATATAGATTTTTTTATCTTTCCACAATGTAGTACATGTATAAGGTGGCATGGTAAACCATAGCTAACTAAGGGCCATGTGCACCAAAAATATAGCAGATGCTTAAAATTAAAACGACCATTTACCGACATAAAAGTCACGTTAAATGGCTGGTTTGTATTCGAACCGTCTGATATTGTCAATGAAATTGGGCCTAAATAGGAGGTATTATTTAAAAACTGATTTAAGAATTCAGCTTTTGTTGGTAACTGTAAGAATAATAAACAAAGTGATTAAACTTTATAACTAGAACAGGTATGGTCTAAATAAATAGTGTGGTACTTGTGAATGACGGACACGCAAACTGGTAATATTTATGGGGTCATGAGCCATAAATAACTGTTGCATTATTTTTATAACTGTAATGTTGAAAAATATAGCCTCATTTAAAACTTATTTGACTCTCATGTACCTACAGCTACAAATAATGTAATGTAATCTAACTGCTTAAAGTTCTTTAATAATAATTGCTTAGGGTAGGAGTTCATTTTGTTCATTAATCTATATATTGAATATCTATAGATTAATACGTGAAGCGAAATCTTTGTACCCCTTTTTAAGCATATCGCGCGCACGGAGGATTGTGAGATTTGGCATAGTTAAAGTTTATATGGAGAAGGAGTGCAGAAACCTAAAATTGAGGTCGAATTTCGACCACTAGGTGACCACTAATATTATTAAACATGCGTTGCTCCCATTAGGATTTCTCTGTATCAAAGCTATAGTTTAAAAAATGCATCTTACACGCGCTCATATTCTGACCTTTACAACTGTCTGTAGGGCATACCTATAGCTTTTTCCCGTGCGATAATTCAATCGGCGGTACGTAGCGCAGGACGCCAAGTGTTAAGCCGGGCTTCCACTGCGTAAGGGTGATGAGTAGGTTATTATAGCTGGTCGGAACGGGCCCCAACTAGCTAAAATAGGCTTTACTTTCCATTAAGAAAGAGTTTTGACAATTGCCTTCTACTGCAAAAGAGAAATAAAGAACGAGTTCGTTAATAACTATTTTTACTCGTTCAGTCCTCTCCGCTAGACTCTTTGTTGGTGGAAGAACTCCTATGAAGATTACCGTTGCGAGTTAAACGGAGTCCGTACGGAGCCCGCTCCGCTGCCAGTGGAAGCCCGGCTTAATAAAAGCCACGGTCCCACAGCATTATCATTACTTTTGAGAGGAATTCAGCTATCGATACTACGCTTTTATACCATAAAGTATGACTTTGTTGAACTGATAAAAAAAATATTGGCTTAATTCAGCCCACTTCTTCAGGTTAGAGTCGTTGATCCCAGTAACTCGCAAAACGTAAAAACATTCTGTGTGTTTTACTTAGATAAAGTACACAAGTACACAGTGTATTTTATCTAAGTAAAACACACTTTTACTCCAAGTAAGTAAGTAGTGATGTATGCGTGGAGGCGCTGTTTGCTTAGTTGTTTGTGAGTCTGATAACGCGTGGCTCTCTGAGAAAGTTTCCTAACAAATCTAGGTAGACTGATAAAAACAATATATTTATATATTTCATTTTGTATATTTTATACTACAAATTTTGCTCATACTTACATGTTCTTTTCTCGTGAGTGTTCTAAGTATTCTGTGAGGATCCGTCTTAGACGCTCACTGCTGGACATGGACATGGGCTAGTTTTGTCTAATGTGATATTAACCAGAGAGACTATTAGTAATAATTAACAATATAGCAGGAACTAGTTTCAATAATTATAAAACTAAAACCACAAAATAAATGGCTAAACAGATGTGGTGTAAGTCACTTTACTACACGGCTCTACAGTTACGAGCTATCGCTGTTCACGCAAAAAGTGTATTCCCGTTGTCACGCGTGACCTGACCAGCGTGACACTCATTTGCGTGAGAGTGGTCAGAGTGCTCGTTGACACGCCGCCGCCATAACTCACGAGTGCATGACGGACGTGAGGCCAACAGGCTTACGAGTATGTTCCGCTGCGGACCGCGGGGCGATGGTGCGAGACGCATGGACCATCAGAAATGTACCAGCCTGAAGATTATATGCAAATGAAGAAGCACGAGGGATCTGCGTGACCGTGACAAATTCTTAAATTATCGACCAAATAATAACATGAGTGGTCACAATGAAGGCATTATCATAACCATGGATGAAAATACTAGTACTGTAAATATTATTGAGAATAGGCAATGCAGATCATTGGCCGTGTGGTTCTTGGCTAGGAATAGTGGCTACCCCTGAGGGGAATTTCCAGCAGTTGGTGTTTACCAAGTGCTACCATACTGATGAAAGCGGAGCCTGGTAATATGCCTGCAGGGCTTCAAGTGACAATGATATATATCGTTTTCATTTGTAAACCAAGAGGTCCACGACATAGTACAGCTAGGTACTTGTATCTTGTGTTACTCGGAATATTTGATAGCGCGACTTACGTAGAACCTCTTTTTGTGAGACATCGTGAAAAATACATGTAATGAAACTTTACTCTTTATTTATTACAATAATATCAACTTTGAAATTATGTTTTTATAACGTTTCGAAATTACTTTCATGCTACAATTTTTTTGGATAATATTATAGTTTTATTACTGAAATGTGTCAACATCTTGTTATTTTACATTAAAAGCCGACGCGACATGCCATACATACCATATCAATACCTGGCCAAACGGCGTATATTAAAAACTTGATACGGTAAAAAGGTTAGTTATTATTTATTATATAGTATTATAATACTAATATTTAATTTAATTATTACGAAATTTAATTTAATTTAATATAGTTTAATTAACTAATCGCATGCACTATTCAAGTTAATTAATTAATTTTATAAATAATATTTAAGAGCAGATGTAAGTGATAATGAACTTTCTCTACCTTATTTATGCAAATAAATGATTTCTTTCTTTCTATGTTATGAAAATTCGATCCACTATGAAGTCGCAGGTGAAAGTTGGTCCAAAGTAGATAATATATTAAGGACGTCAAGTAAACAATTCATCAAAACTGTGTGGTCAATTGAGTCAAAGTTGTTTTTGTAGGCAATCGACTATTCAGTTAGTAAAAGCTTTAAACATTCAATCACCAACGAGACTAGTGCTATCTAAAATTGATTGTGTACGCCGACGTGTTTACTATGTATCGTAAACAAATATCAATTGAAGGTCAATGGTTAGCGCATTCCTCGCAAGTGCGAAGAAATATTGTGTGGATCCCCGAAAGGGACAGCCCCGAAAACTGATATGTTTTGTTAGCTGAGGTTTGAGGGATGATGCGGAGGGCTTTCTTAGATACAATTTATGCGATAAGTATAATTTTAAATATCATAAATATGTGTTAAGCTCGTATTCGTGAAAATATTCAAAATATGACGGATTGGATACTTAAAAAACATCCAGATTTTGTTAGATGTGATATATTTTTGAATATGAAATCTACTTAAATGGTGAAGCCATGTCGATAATGTACAAAGCAGCTGTTGCTTTGACTACAAACAGATGTCTACATTAAACTACAAGGCATCGGCTCCCTTACTTACTATATTAAATATAATATACTTAGTTTGAAATATGCAAATCGAGATCAGTTGAGAAGTATGTACACTCAATATAGCTCGTAGACTTTTATGCTATATTAGCTATATTGTTCTAATTGTTTACATCATGTATTGCTATACATGATGTAAACAATTAGAACACATGACGATAAAGTGACCAGAATTTCTATCTGCTAAAACTCAATTTTACAGGAAACGAAAAAACGTTTAATACCTTTAAATTATGTTCTATAATATGTTTCTCGCAAAAAAAACTAGGATATAAAGTTAGCTGTTCTTGCCAGTTTCAACATATTAATGAATTATAAAAAGGTTCTTGGATTTTTTTTACATTTCAGCCGACCTCTCCGTTTGCCGATAGAACACTGCAAACACATTGTCTATCCGACAGAATCGGTGGGCGACTATTTGAACTACAAAAGTATGTCGTCTGCGATCTCCGCTTTAGTATATTGCCTACGGTATGTCACTAATACCACCTAACTGTTCCCTTCCACATGTCTGGCCCAATAATGTGATTGCTGACGTTACCTCTATTTTATGCGCGTGTTTTTGTTAACCTTCCCTTGCTATACCTGTTTGTGACGATATATGCTTTCAACATTATCACTCGATTGGATCAGGGCATCAATAAGGTTGTTATTATATTTACGACTAGGAAGGTGAAGGTTGAGGGACTCTACTTGTCTTTGGTGTGGTCGCTGTATTTTTCTGCGTCTTAATTCCTATGTTTTCCTGCCCTGTTATGAGGGACCTAAAGGAAATACTCGTCCACTACTATTAGAAGTACTTTCACTGAAAAGGAGCGGAGATAAATAGGATTGTGATATGTTCTCGGCTCATACGTTAAATAAAGAAAATAATAATAATAAATTTATTTATTGCAGATTGCTCTATTGATGCGGTAGTATATGATACCTAATATTAGTATCTATTCTATTTATTGGTTATTTTTTAGCCTTCAATGGACAGACAGCCTTAGTTCTTTCCTTCACGATATTATTTTACCTACTAATATTATTGCTTGGTAGACATTGTCGGGGACACAATTTATCCTCTAACAAGCTTGCTACATTTAAATATTTCTTGTAACATTAATGAGTTGCAAATGTGAGTGAATGTCAACATCAGTGTATTCTGATTGAAGTTTATAACTCAAGGGTCAAATTCAGTTTAATACTACCTACATACAAACGATTCCCCATAACTGTTTATAATATTAATATCGGATACACATGTAGACTAAATGCAAAAAAAGTGTAAAAAAATAGGTATTTAAACATGAAAATACACGTAGATTTAAAACAATTCTAAAGTAAACACAAACTACTGCAATAAATACTGAGGAAAAAACATGGAATAGTTCTGTTTTCCATAAAGACAAGCCGGAAGCAAGCCATCGAAACTAAACTTCAACGTACATTGCAGGGCGTGTTGGCAACTATCGATCACGGTTGGTAAGGCGACGCGCAGTGTATCTGCAATGCTCGAGAATGGTCGGTGGTGGTGATTTCCGACTCAGATTACCGGGGTGGCACGCGACCACCACTGTAGGGCTGTCTCACTTCGTGATTACTTTATTATCATTTTGTTTATGTGTGTTGTATGTAGAGAGATAGGATAGTTTTACTGTGGTTGGTGAATCAAACTACAAGATGTGTTGATGCTGCTTAATTGCAGTATTAATTTTTAATAACTTATCATAACCCGTTAAATGGTATATTTAAATCATTCCTGGTATTAAGTATTAGAATTAGTTTGCTAATCTCAGGATGTAAAAAGTGCGTTCTTCTGATACAATTTTTGTTGACAAAAAGGGATACCTACATTGTTTTGTCAACGTAACTTCTTCACTGGATAAGTGGATACTATTCATCGAATAAAGTGAACTTTGAAGGTAGCACCCCTAAGCAGTCGCAGCGGCCGACACCGACTATTATTAACAACGCTTTGTTTTTCTCTCCTCACGACTACTACAAACTGTTCACAGTGTTCACCATCCTATTTAGATCCAGAATCCCTAGAATAGAATAGAATAGATCTTTATTTCATGTAAACCAAATACATGCACTTATGAAATGTCGCGACTCTAGTTGCACGATTCCAAATAGTAGACCCTATGGAGAAGAACCGGCAAGAAACTCCACGGAAACTCTTTTCAAATAATAGATTACAATCTTGATTAGCATAATGTTGTGGTAAGAGCTGAAAGAATAATGTAATTTAATGTGAATAAAAATAAATTAGAATAGGATATAATACTGATTTGCCTTTGAATAGGTGCCATGGTAGTTAATAGCTCAGGCCTGATAGACGGCACCCGTACACTCTATATCCCGGTACTCTTTATCTTGTATATCTGAAGATGTATTAGCTGGTTAAATATCGCGACTTCTCCTAGATGTTCTCTTGGAAAGTAAAACGGTCGAGGTGGCACCCCTGAGCGGTGGTCGCTGCGGCCGACACCGACTATTAATAACTGCGCTTTGTTTGTCTTGCTGTCACGACTAGCGGGAAACTGTTTGCAAACATATTATACCTTCGTCCGACTATGTCTGTCTTACAGAATTATCAGTCGAATGGTCGGATGGCCGTGAAGACGATTGTTATCAAAATACTTATACGCAGTGTAAGTACAAACAAGATGAATATTGTCTGCTTTAGGTATACCCACTTTAAATATGAACCAGTCAATTTTTTTATTAATAATTGGCAATATGTTTGGTTATGTAATATTTAAAAATATTCCAAATTTCAAATTGGTACGAAATCCTACTAATATTTGACATAGATTTATATATGCATAAGACAGGAAGTCAGCTCATCTAACTATCAATTTATGATTATATATATACAATTATACATGTGGGCTGCAGCAAAATTTTTGCGATGGATTAAAACACGAAACAAAGTAAATCACACAGATTACATTCGCACCAACCTATCTGTTGCAATTGCAGCAACAATTTGAACCTACACAATTTAAATACAGCAATTTTTCAGTCGTCACACGGTACTGGTTGTGAAAACTAGAAACACACGGGCAACGCGTCACGGGCGGCCGCGTTACCGACACGTAGTTACACTTCCACTAAACACCAAATAAAATAAATCAACAGCGGACACGAGGCTAAACTATCTGTCACAGGAGTAATGTATTGCCGCGAAACTATCGCTTACTAACGCTCCAGCGAGGTAACTATTTGAATTTATGTAGTTTAAACTGGTGCTATTCTTCACGCGATAGAAACATACGAGCGCGCGGTTGTCGCTGACACGCTATGAATTTTTAACAAAAAAAATAAGTGAATGAGTCAACCGGTTGTGGACGGAATTCATAAACAATAAATAAAGCGTTTGAATAACCTGGTGGATGGCTTCGTGTTAACCTATGTGTCATCGCAGTGGTGCACCAACAACGGCACGCGATGAGAACAGTGTTACTCGTGACTCGTGAGGTAACAATTTTCAATTTATATGCATTACATACGTGACTTTGAGGAGTTTCGGAAGCTTTCGTTTCTGTTAGCTATCGTTAATGCAATTTTGATATTTTATTTTCCTTGCACTAACTTCTTCCATATTCTATTGGATCATAGCTGTCTCGATTTTTATACCCTGACAACTATCGACGCTAGAAGGTAGTTATTTGCTGTACACCGTTATCGCACCATATGGCGCGCGCCCACTCGCTAGTACTGCGCACCCTCTCCGCGCTCAACGCTCTTTTGGATGTCAATCCTGAGCTGTGACCTTTTGCAGAGTGAGGAGTGGATATAATTATCAGAGTCTATGTCTATGTGTTAAAAAAAACATTGCCCCTCACTAGGATTTCTCCTGTATCGTGGGTACAGTTTACAAATATACATGTCACATGCACACACAACAAGACCTGAAACAGCTATTTTTAGATCATACAAATAATTGTACCTTGCGAGGATCGAACCCGCAGCATGTAGCGTAGAAAGTCGCTTAGCCACTGTGCCTACCGTGTCGTCAAGTGTTTGCGTTTTTGTGAGAGAGATGTATGATTGTGTTATTTCGTTTTCGTTTCGTTTTTTATTTACTTATATGACGTGTACCTTGAATTATTGTGATTGGATATGTACCATTTAATTAAAGAACCTAAATAAATTAATAACCAATTTAGCCATTAAAAATATTCCAACTAGGAATGAAACCTAATTTAAACCGGTGTAAATTGCTCGTTTCCATCGTTTCACCGAGAGGTGTGCAGCAGAGCGGCCGTGCCGTTTGTCTTGCCACGTAGACAGGTGACGTCACACCTTCCACCCCGGGCTCTCACTGGCGACTGACGGTGGTGTTTGTCGAGATAGCGACCGGCAGAAACATTTGTGTCGACTGAGCTTTCAGAAATTCGATAGGTTTTATCACTGATGTCTTTCGCAGAGGTTTTTTGTTACAGTAATGATATTTTTTTTAAATAAAATTTTGTGTATACAGGAACTATCGTAACCAAACCGATTTTTTTTCCGTCGTGCCTATAGCTACCTATTTGATAAGTCGTTAGGTAAGTAGAACACAGAATGTCAAAGTATAAAAATATTATGACTGTAAAATATCTCCGTTATGTAATTAACTTTACATTGATTTATGAAACAACCTTATATAAATAAAAGCAAGCCCGCATGAGTGCTCAGCAGTTAGTCCTGTAAGAGCAAACAGGTGAGCGTCGAGTCTCAAATCTGTTATGCGTCGGTGCGGTGGCGACAATGCGAGCAAGTATTCCATTTGTTTAATTGTGGTGCTGGGATGAACCCGTGGTAATATATCGATAAGAGCACGATGCTTATTTGAAATGTTCTTCTGTTTAAAACTGAGTTCAGTTGAGTGTTTATCACATTTCCATCCGACTCGAAGGACCAATGAAATGAAAAAGTCACGAAGACCATCAGTATTTACCATTGAAAGTCGATCTTAAGTTGCTAGATACTATATAGTAAGTTACTAACCAACCATAAGAATCAAATATAGAAGAAAATATAACAAGATATATTTTCATATGATGTGTTTGGTAAAGATCCAGATAGTGATGGTTTGAGAATGACATCCGTGGAGCACAAAGGTTCCAGATGAAAACCAGCGTCAAACACTTTCTGGTAATTGACATTGAACTGATCTGGATACCGATTTGGTTAAATTTGATACACATTCCGCACATACAATGAAGTTTTTGTTATTTTTAAGCCATTTTTGTGTTTTCTTTGTGTTAATTAATTCTGTATTATTCATTTATTTTCAGCCTGGGTTGTCCCACTGCAGGGCAAAGGCCTCCCTCTCCTTTTTCCACTCACTTCTGGTTTTAGCTAGTACGGACCAGTTTTTTCGGTAGGAGTCAAGCTCGTCCCGCCATCTTCGCCTCGGTCTGCCGCGATGCCGTTTTATATTTACTGGGATCCATTCAGTTGTTCTTTTGGCCCATAGCTCGTCGGACATGCGACAGACGTGTCCAGCCCAATCCCACTTGAGCTTGGCAGCTTTTTGGGTAACGTCTGTGATCTTAGTTTTGGAGCGCAGTATTGTGTTCCTTACACGGTCTGTAAGCCGAATTCCTAAAATACTGCGCTCCATGGCTCGCTGGCAAACCTCGAGCGTGGACCTCTGCTGAAGAGTCAAAGACCAAGTTTGAGCACCGTATGTAAGTATGGGGAGAATGCACATGTCCATAATGTTTCTTTTGTGGCATATTGGGAGGTCTCCCTTCAATAAGTCCTTCATTGACCAGTAGCTCCTCCAGGCGCTTTCGGTGCGTCGAGCAACTTCTTTATCTAAATTAATAATTAATTAATTCTGTATGTTGTGATTAATTTTTTGTGTCAAAATGTTTGTTCTGTTCTTCTTCTATTCTATTTTAACAGTTAGATAATGTCAAGGCTTGTTTATTACCATTAAAATATAAAATATTTTATTGAACATAAATGACTCTAACTTATTAATGTTATAAGTATACACGCTAAATAACAAATTAATATAATGTTCACAATAAAACACTGCAAACTATACTAACTTATCAATAGTATTACACAATCGATGTGTGATTGTAATTATTTACTGGCCGCGAGTGTGGCTAATTGATTATGCGACACATTACCAGCACATAACCCATCAATAGTCAACGCTTATAGTATTCTATCACTGTATAGATAATAGATGTGTACTGTGATTGTGGATATAGACAATAGAGCCAGCCCGATGTGTGGATTCAATATTATGACTATAAACACTATTGTTTTCATGGCCAACTTTGTCGGGATATTATAAATGATGTACGAGTATAACTAGACGAAATAACTTTAACATAGCTGTCAACACCATTCAAAATGCCCAGTATTCATTGCTGTGCTGAACTCAGGCCTTCGCTTCAATTAATGATGGTGGGGCAAATTATCTTACTTGATAGATCTCTACACAAAAACTTTATAAGTATCGATGTGACCTAGGTAGAATTATGAAGGCGCGGCATCAAATATCGATATCGATACAACTTATTGAATGGAGGGGTATAACCCTACTAACAAATCTGCGACGCGACGCTTGTGCGAACTAGTATGCTGGCAATGCAGCTCAGATTCCGCACCCATTACCATCGAATACAATTGGGCAACAACAGAGTCGAGTGTCTTGACGTGCATTGCGCGCTATCTACCCCCACTCAACGCTGCCGCCCGCATACATGCGGAAACGGAAAGCGAAGTGTTTTGTTATGATAATGCTACGCGTCACTCGGAGCTTATCCGTTGCATCTCTGAGGTGGTGTCTTGCAGGTGTACGTTGGCAGAAACAAACGGAAAATGTGTAGAAAGGTTTAAGAGGAAGCATATTAATAAGGGAAAATAAGTCAAAACACTTATCACTGTTATGTAAATGTGTGATCCTTGAAGCGTTATTCTGTAGTGAAACAATGACACTCACCCACAGTTCACTGACTGCAAAATAATACAGGTTTATGCAGTAGTCGAGTTGAGCTTATTATTATCATTTCCAGAGACCAGCTCAGCCTATTAGGTGGATATAAGCCTCTCTCAAATTGCGCCAAAACACTCGGTCTTTCCATACATCTTGCATCAGCATTATATTCTGGATTCAGTATAGTATTATCTATATATTAATACGTTAATAGAAAACTTTATACCTACCTTTTTTTAAGCATATTGCGCGCACGGAGGACTGTGAGATTTGGCATAGTTAAAGTTTATACGGAGAAGAAGTGCAGAAAGCTAAAATATATTTATAATATTACGGTCGAATTGCTACCATTAGGCGACCTCTAGTTGTAATTAGTAGTTGTGTAGTTGTAAATGCTTTGTTTATCGAAAGTTTGTATCTATTATTTATAATACGACCTATGTAGCATTAGGTATAGTGCTGCTTAGTTATTAGTACGAGTCCTAAGAGGCAACAGAACATTTTAATCTATGAAATTGAAGGTCTTAATTAAAGCCGAAACAAAAATATACAAGATTTTGCCTTTATACTGATTAAAAATGATGAGGGACATGCATTGTCAGCTCATGAATGAATATAAAATGGAATGCTGAATAGTAGTAAGATGAAAAAGTTCCACGACCCAGAAACACGAACTTTCGAATGTAAGGAGCGACAGCGTTCCTAATTAGGGATTTTAGCCGCTGCTCAATGGATACCCGACTACACTCGCTTCTGGCTATATTTTCGCCACTGAAGTCATTCCAGAAATGCCCAATTTTCTCTCTGAGATTTTTTTGCATGACGTATTTCGACGTCGAAGCTTTGTTTGTGTGCGCAGGATAAGGTCAGGTTCATTTATAGATCTAATTAGTCCTCTGTCGCGTAAATCCGTCGTCCAATCTTCGTCCCACTAATCCTGCCATACTTTCGTGGCTCTCGAAAAATACATATTTAACAGATTGAATATACTCGTACAAGGTGGCGTAAATCTGTATGTAGAACAATAAACTTATTTGATCAGTGTAAGGTTCAGTGACTTTGGATTATTTGTAAGTATACGAAGGTATGTTTTGATAGAAAATGTATGGGAAATAGTTTTTGTATTTTTCTCAATTTTGGGAAGTACGATTTCGTAGGTTGATTGAAGGAATCATTCCTGTTGGGAAATAGAGTCGTTTAAATCCCACAATTTTCTCGCTGTCTGTACCTTTATTCAAAAAAGTAATAATGGGATTTTAAATATTTTCAAAATTCACCAAGTTTACTAAGACCAGACCTCTCTAACTATAATATAAAGGGTAGCTACCCTTAATGCCGCAAAATTTTTCGCCATCTTGTATAAGGGTTTGTACCAAAAGTCCTTAGTATTAGCGGACACAATGGAACAATAATTTGTTTCGCACACAAAGTGGTCATCGGAGCAACATCTTTGATTCGTCGCGTACTTCTGAAGAATATCTTCCGTCATATTGCGAGTGTACATGTACTGTGAGTCAATTTGTCCCGGGGGAGCACTGCTTGTCTTTGTCCTCGTTCGTAATGTCGTTCGGAGAGGCGCATGTTTTTGTGTAAGTCGTTTGGTATACTTTTACTTAGACACACGCGATGGTTTCGTTCCCGGGGGCGCCACACAAGTCAAATGTTGCCCGACAATATTTGTGACTATGTTTTATATCAAATACATTGTATAGTTGTCATATTATTACGAAAGGATTTAAGCACAATTCTGTTGGTATTTTAGAAATTTTGATTTTGTTACTAATTTATGGAGAAGAATTTATACCTATGTATATCTATGTATATTGCCTTTTAGTCAAAGATTTATATATTTCATAGTGATAGCTTGTATGTTATTATAAACCCAGATAGAGTACTATTTTATTGACAATAGCCCAGAGGCTTGTGAATAATTTCGTCAATTTTAGAATACTCAAATATTCGTGGAATACTGAGTCAGTAATCAGTGTCGAGCTTCTGTCCCCGATAATATTTCAATGATATTAATTAGGATCTATTAATTATTTAAGTGTTATTAATTATGTTAGCAAAGGTACGCCAATTAATGATCTTAATTAACGTATAAGATTAAATTACATAAGACTCTTTAATTCCACTGCTGGCTGATTCCGAGAATCATAAATATAATGTTCAGGTACTAAAGGATTATCTTAACGCAATTCATAGAAAAGGTCGACTAATGTATGGTGGCAGAAAAACTTTGAGCTATTATTGTATTTGTAGTGTGTAATGTAGGTACATTTAAGTGAAGGCTATATAAGCTTAATGTGGAGGTTTCCAGCATAAAGACTGTTAGCATCCGGGATTTTCTGATAAATAATTTGCAGGAAAGCAAAATCCTTGCACAAACGTCATTAGCCATGTTCTGGAGACGCTAAGCCCTGCTCACTCGTGCTTAAGTCGGCATACAACCTTGCGTCCCCGCGCCGCCTGCTTGTATCAGACCCGCCAGGTGTCGCCAGTGTCGTGCCGGTCGGTTTACTATGTCACGGCTAATGGTGGCCGGATTATGAGATGGCAGCGTTGATGGTTCGTAAAGCGGCTGCAGCTGCTGTCCTTCTAATTGTGAGAATGATAAAGTGAAAGTTTGGTATTGGGCAAACGATGGTATCTAAGCGATGCGATGGCCAGAAAAGACGAAACCGCAGTGGGCCTTGAGAAATATTAATGTCTGTGTTTAGTCAGATGAGTAATTGTAAATGAACGGTATTCATTCATTTTACAGACGAGCTTTTGTTCCATTCTCACCTTTTGGGCATAAGATGTGAATTTTGATAAAATGTAACTTCTTGTTCAACCTCGTTTTTAAGTTAATATTTTCACGTCCCCCCCATTCTTCTTTACTATAACTCTAAGAAATCCTCGGTAACTCGACTGAAGATCTAAGTCAGAGACAGCTCCTGAACAAACAGCTATTGAAAAGGCGTCGCTTGCGGTGCGGCCGCGACAGGTGATGTCGTCGTCAATGGCTTTACGTCGCCGGAGCGCCCCGGGCGACCGCCCCGCGCCCCGCGCCCCGCGCCCGCGCCGCGCCGCCCGCCGGCGACCAGACGTGCACGCGCCACTGCATACAACCCCCTGTCTACACGACACCTACCCTCCCCCTCCCTCCTGCGCCCTGCACTCCCCGCCGCAGGCCCGGCCACTCGCCAAATACACTCGAGCATTTCAAAGCGAATCCCTGATTTCGCACCTCGGATTTCCTTGGGCGTATTTTGAAAAATAAAAATTCTATTCGGAAAACGAAATTTAAACTGCCGTTTTGGACGCCGTGCGCAAACAAAATTGAAAATTGTGGCGGCAAAGTAAAATAGAGGGAACTCTCTTGCGATTCGACGACGAATTGGATAACTGGATAACCTGCGCCGCATAGTTTCACATTTTTAGTGAACGCAATTTTTACATACGTGAACATTAGTGTCTGACTGTACATTGCGGCACTTTGTTCTATCTACAAAGAAAATCCACTGTAAAAAGTCAAAACTTTTATGAGAAATCGAATTTTTGTCTAAGAAAACAAAAAGCAGTTTTTGTTTTAGTCAAAAATATGACGCATTCTAGTCGGAGAGTGCGTCATATTTTTAAAAGTGATCACTTTGTAGGTACTGTGAATTAGTACCTACATCATAATTTTGTACAAAAGCTTTCAACTAAATTATATTTACAAAACCTTAATATTTGTATGACGGGTCAACTCACATGCGAGATTTACAGCATTCATATCGGGCACTGTTGTACTTTACCACTTAGTAATAATAACTTTATGGTTGTACTCGATCCATAGTAACATGCACTATTATCTGTTTATTACTATAGATGTAAGGTGTCAAAAGTGTGCCCTCCACATGATTCACCAGCTCATATGGTCCAATAACATATATCGTGTTTAATTTCATTTTATAGCATAATATAAAAAATGAGATTATTATGTGAATTGGGAAAATATTTAAGTAAGTGTGTCACAGTAACTTTCTTTGGTAGACGAAATATTTGATCCCTTAAAGAGAGGATCCTCGCAGTGAGTGCAATTTCAGTGGATTGTCGAGTGATTCTGATTGAATAAATTATTCGTAAAAGATACCAAAGAAAATCTCCATTGGCTTTGCGCGGACCCAAATTAAATAAAAGGTTGCCACTGAATCTGAAATGTCATGTTACTAATGACTAATAGCGACTGTAATCTGACTTTTCATAAGAGCAGGAAACTGTTTTCATGATAAAAACTTTACAGTATGATATCATGTAGGTACCTATTATATAAATCGCATATAAATAGCATATTATTATGTTACAGTTATCCTATATCATCCCACTGCTGAGCAAAGGCCTCCCCCCATGACCTCCATGTCTTCCGGTCCAGAGCCAGTGTGGACTATGCCTTATTAATTGTATCCAGCTCGTTATTACGTAGTTAACTATATACTATATTATCTTCTTTACTCCGACCTAACCTATCAATTTGATTATTTTTCTGTATGTTTCGAAGCTTTTCATCTTTCACCCAAAGTTTGATTGGCAGAAAAGCCTCATGGCATTAAGTCCGCCTTATGTACCACCTTTTTACATTTAAATTATCATGGTCAAATACCTATCAAGTGCCTACCTATTAAGCGCCTAGCACTTAATTTTTGGGTGGATGGAAGTACCTATCAGATTGTATCAGTATAGAAAACTGTAGTCTCAAATTGAAATCTAACACAAAGAGTAAAATCATAGGCAGACAATTTTCACATTTCTCATGTACTCTCATTCAGCCTCAATTTATCAAAATATCTGCAATCACTCGAATACAGGTAAGGGTAATAATTAGAATAAAGATGAGTAAAATCCAAAGAACATTCATAAATAGAAGCAATTTGCCCCGTGCATCCGACTCCCGAGTCGATTCACTATTATGTACACACGGTTGAAATAAACGCCCGCGACTCAAAAGCAATATATAATTATAATTTTCCGTTTAACGTTTTAAGGTTGTATTTTACGACGATTTCTTACTTTTGAGGGGGTGAAGTATCAGCCTAAGCCCCACCCACTAGGGGAGCTCCATTCTCGCAATTACGCAATTGACGTATCAGACTGTGTGACACACGTGTCACAGAATAGCAATATTAATTAGCAACATGCAGTATGACACCAGCAAATACTTGAAAAATATAAATCCATAATATCGTATACCCAGTGTCCTATATTACGCTAGAAAATCTGTTCCTCCGTTTTGTATTTGTAGATTTTATACCTATTTAACTATCTACTTATAAACTATCAGTCATACCTATTGTGTATGAGTTTATGCAAGCGCACATAATTGTCTCGACCAACATTGGGCATTTTCACACTAAGCCAATAATGCCGTAACGAAACCGATATATCGGCATGACAAACCTGATGACACTGCCAATGTGTGTGTAATGTTAGAAGAATAAGCCAACTCAAATCCATGCCTTGAGATAATAACCTACTCTCACCCACACCTGTAGGAGTCGTCCGTTTCCGTAGTCATACCTACTTAAGTATGTTCACAGGGTTGCTTTTTTACCAAAAAAGAAATTGCATATTCATAGATCAAAACCATATTCCTAGTTCAGATTCCTCACTATGTATGCAGATGAAGAGCTTCAAAATTGAAAGAAAGAAAGAAAAAACATTTAAATCGGACTCGCACACGAAATTACATAAACACACAAAAATTCAAATAATGATAACAATAACCTAACCGTCTAAAACCCTCGACTCTAACTAGAAAAAGAGGTGTAACTTTTGAACAGCTGAACAGATTTTAAGAACCATCCCGATTAAACTAGCTTTCAATTAAAAAAAACTGCATTGAAATCGGTCCATCCGCTTTGAAGCTTCATTTTCATGCCACAGACAGACACACAGATTCACAGACACATAGATACACAGATACACATTATAAACTTATATCACCCCTCTATTTCGTCGGGGGTTAAAAAAGTCCTGCAAGAGGCCAAAGAAAGTCCCTATCTCAGCATATCCTGACAGTTAATCCTGACAGATAAAATAAATACCGCAGCGCTGGTTTTCGGATAGGACCGTGGTGATGCCACGGACAACCACGATAACTAAAAATAAATATAATTTTTAAAAACGTTTTCTTTCCTTCTTTACATACTATCTATCTATCTCTCTCTAACTTCTAAATTTTATTAACTACGGACATGTATCATTCAAATTCGAAGAATTTACAACAAAAAACCACATAGTAAAAGTTATGAAATTTGGTTCTTGTTCAGAAATAGTACGCATTTCTTTTTTTTGTGGCTAGTTTTCCTAGATTATTATACAATTTTGGAATCTTGGATAGTTGCGTCAATTTTTAAAAAAACTTGCCATGGTAGTGTCTGTACTTTTTTTTTACACCACGATGAGTGAAAGTGGACCAAAAGTAAAAATCTTTCAAAATTTTAGGGTGAAAAATAATTTTGATTGATTTTTGTGTCAAATCTACAGGCATTCTGGGATTTTTAACGATTGTGGTGGATAGCAGTGCTACTTAGGTTGCCGGTACAAAAAGAAATTCAGAAATATCTGAAACATTGTGGTATCATGGTAATTAAAAATATCTTAAGGGGTGTAAATTTTTGAAGGATTTCAATTATTTTATGTAACTTCTTAAAAATTGAGGTTTTTTTAAATTTTCTTTTTGTTCTCGAGTAGTCATGAGCTGGTCAACCCTCTGGTGCCCGCTTATCATTGAATTTTGGGACATGGTGTATATAAAACTTCATACTCTTTGTTCTCAACACTACAAATTGTCGTACTGATTTTTCTATACTACATCCTATAAAATGAATTCTTGACGGAGATGTCAAGAAATTATTTTAGCATATTGATTTTTATAAACGAAATACTTAGATTTTCTGAATAAAAGGCAAGTTACTTATACTTCCTGTTGCTTTTTAATATTTTTTTTAATGATTTTACTGTCATTCTTTCTTTTGGTTTTGAATAAAGTGTAAGCGCAGGAAAGTCAAAAAAAATTGCACAGGTCCGACCTCGATGCGCGCCGAAACGCGACTGATTGATGGCAGAGATGACAGAAATCACGAATTTTGTGGTTTTTATCAAATTGTGACCAATATACGTAATATTATAAAAAAATAACAACCGATTTTGGTTGGTATATTTGCGACCAATATTGTGATGTAAAAATTATTTGAAATAATATCATGTTTTAGAAATAATCTTGTAAACACTTTTTTAAAAGGGGTAACTTTGCGATTTTTTTTTATCGAGCCAACTTCATCCAATCATGTATCGGACAACCGTGCAGAGATTGTCACATCTTCAAGTTTGATATATATTTTTTTCAGGACAAAGAAATAAGAATTTCTATTCAAAAAATTGTAAATACAAATCGGTTTTTGCGGCATTCCTGTAAAATACCCCCTTAACATATGTTATGAGGGGTGTTCCACCCCTGGCCTTATGTGGCAATAATTAAATACATGAAATGTAGGAAGATTTTCTGCGTGTTCTGTAAACTTGTAACACCTGATGTACAAACCCATGTTTCGCAATTGTATGAAATTTAATTGAATTGTACCTATCTTGTATACAGGATGTCCCAGGAAACCTGTACCAGCAAAGGTCTGTGGTCAGGGGACACTAATACTCATCGATTGAACCCCCATGTATGTTCTACAATATTTTGTAGTTTTCGAGAAATAAATTATTTTGTAATATAGGTTTCCTGGGACACCTGTATATCTATAATATTTTACATGCTAAATCGGCGTGGTTCCCGGCACATACGGCCAACACAATTTGTTGACGACTCGACTGGCGCGGTAGCTCAGCGTCAGGATTTAAAAGCTAAGGATCGCGTGTTGAATACCTATCAGAAACAAATATCCGTATGTTCTCAGATACGCTCTGAGTTTGGATGATTTATGTCTGAAACACACCTACTATTAGAGAAATCCTCTACTCTACTCTACTCGATGAGAATCATTTCAATATTTGATTTTATTTATAAAAATGTACTCTGTATTTTCATCTGCATTTTCCAGCTCTCCCAGGGTTATGAACAAACTTATAAACGCTGTTGTTTCCATTCAGCCTGATAGAGATTGTTCCAGTAAATCGAAATTACTGCCCATTCGCCTCGGGTCAGTGCCTCCGTTTTATTATGAAAACTTTCCGAGTGTAGAACGGATTCACTTAACAAATAGTTCTGATAACATGCTAAAGCTGGTACTATAACGATCTGATCTGTATGTACTCGGTAATTCACCTAATAGTACCCTATGAACGTAAGTAAATTAAAGTTTTATACCTACTTATAACGTTATTGCATAATTAGGTATTATGTTTGCTTCTTGACTGTAGAATTATGAAAATTGTAAGTAATACAGAAACATTATATTTAACTGCCATCTGTCGGGACTGCTCAGCTTGTAACTACCATCATGGCGATCTTATTGAGAGGCTAAACATTATTATTCTTATCCCATTCTTATTTTATATTCACTATAATTACATTATTCTCGCATCTCTTACCACAATATTGTACTAATCAAGATTATAATAATTATTATTTTAAACGAGTTGCCATGGATTTTCTTGCCGGTTCTTCTCCATAAGACCTACTATTTGGAATCGCGCACCTACCTACAGTCTTGACAGTTCACAAATGGTTGAATAAGATAGGTATTCATGAAAAAGAAACTATTCTAAGGACCTTCTAACTCTTGTTTTCCCAATGTTAATGAAAATCATGAACTTTTTCAGTTTATCTCTGAACGTCATTTTCATAAGTGAACGAAAGTTACGGAATTAATAACAATAAAATAAAATTAATAGCTAATAAAAAAGAACTATCTTATTCACTTGCATACAATCTCCAGAGGAGAATGTTATCAAAATTAACCCGAACATTGGAAGAGAGATTGATTTATTTATTTATTTATGTTCTTACGTACTGCTACTTAATACATAAAAGTTGGGACTATGATAACCATGACTTATGATACGGTACGACAAGTATAACAATATCTTATTTACCTAAAATTAGCCTCAACACAAGAACGATAGAGCTAGGGTACAACACGTTCTGGTATCTATTTAGCTACGTAAAGTGCCTTCACCCAACATCTCCACTGTACTTACACCTTCGCGTACCCAAGGACCTCAATATAACCGTATTACATAAATCAATACGGACCGATACTCCTGCTGATAGCGGAGGGTCGCAAATGGAAATCGTCCGCTTAAGCCTTCGTTACATGTTGCGGTTGAAGCGACCCTCTGCCGCCTGTCCCGACACTACCTGGGGAAAGGACCAAGCAGAAAATACTAGAGAGCAGCAATAGTTCATTGCCCCCCTTGCGTATGTACTATTCGGAAAACGATTCATTTGATAGTGCTGATGACTCTTTAGAATAAAAAAAAGTTATATAAGCCGTATTATACAGCTCTCTTCAGTTGCGTTCCGGGATGACCCATTAGTATTTGTATAGTATTGATGTACTGTAATACTAGTGTCACTCACAATAGTCATTATACAATGTGCATCAGAAATGTGTGGTCATATATAAAGCTGTGGATCAGACCATCATACTACTTTCTCTATGGGACCATCATCATCATCGTAATAAAAAATAATCAGCTGGTCTATACGTTTGGGTCCAGTAGGTATTGATCGCGATTAAGATGTTGGTCCCATTGAGAAAGTTGTTTATTTTCATGGTCTGATCCAGACCTTTAAAATATTTGACCATGCATTTCTGATACATGTTATATACAAGAAAAAAAAATCTTTTTTACTTTTTCTTATCGATCTATGTTGAACGATCTAGTATATGACTTTAATTACTAAAATATTGAGGACTTGTGTCCAGCAGTGGACGTCCTATGGCTGAGATAATCGGTGATGTTGGCTATGCAAATGAAAAAATATGCTATTGAAGAGAAATTAGCCGTCAGAACTTCGACACTGAGAGCAGAGATCACGGTAGTTCAGAGGCTTCAGAGACTTGAGGGACTGGTGTACTAAACCAGAAGGTCGCAGGGTCACGAAAATTGTAACTTACATACTACACTTACACTTACATACTATCATTAAACGAATAACGGCTGAACCGTTGGATTAGGAAATAGTGTGCATCATGAGAAACGACATTGGCAATTTTTTCATAAATCGCTTCTTTCGAAGTCCACCTGGACGGAGTCGCGGGCACATAATATTTTCTATAAATGTAGAAAAAAATAATTTTCTCTTTAAATAAAGATGAAAACCAATTTCATAAATACAAGGAGAGAAATTGAACGGTTTTGGTTGAATTCGTTTTGATCATCTCATGTGATATGAATGAATTCTGCAGAACAAAGTTTAATATATTAAAGGTTGGTTGGTTGATTTGTTTTCAATTTGTCAGTCTCAAAGGATTATTTATTTCACTTATCAATAATAAAAATGTTATATGTAAGGTTATCAATAAATAAATAATATTTTCATCCCACCATCTCGGAAAGAGTATTTTTAATCTTCAATATCTGAGTGGAAAAGCCGTTTTTATTCTCTAGAGGATAAAGTAAATTTTCATCCCACCATCTCGGAAAGAGTATTTTTAATCTTCAATATCTGAGTGGAAAAGCCGTTTTTATTCTCTAGAGGATAAAGTAAATTGAATTTAGAACATCGTGTGCACTAAGTTTGTGAATTAAACGTTTTTTTTTTGCATTTAGTCATTTCCTCGCTGAGGTGGAATGAAAAGTTACGAGTTGCACTCGAGTGCAAAGATTTTTCACCTCGTGCTCTTTTGATTCCCTCGCTAACGCTCAGGATTCTAATTTTGAATCACTCGCTGCGCTCGTGATTCAATTTTAGAATCCTTCGCTTGCTCGGTCATCAAAATTGAACACGCGGTTAAAAAGCAACTTTGCACTCTTGTATAACAAATAACTATTTCTGTAGTTTTCGTGTTTAATAAGAGTATTTTACATTTCCTCTCCAGATAAAAGCTGTTTATGGTGAATTTGGGATGTAAGCTGATTTTGTTTTATATTAGCAGCATTGAGGTCATACAAAATGTATTATAATGTTTCTTCCTGTATTATTTGATATATTTGTACGATACTGGTCCTCACAACACAGGAGATCCTAGTGTGGGTCCAGTGAACACTATTACTTGTACTACTCTTTTTGAGACAAATATATCATTTGCCTAATTATTCTATTCTATTCTGTAATTTGGCTACATTTATATTGTGATTATGTTATGGAGTAGTTCGGCACTACTTTTTTGTGTTTAAGGATAAGTGTGCACCATAGTCATGAGTTAGACGAGTGTTACAACAAGCCTGTCTAATGGACGTCATCTCTGCCATATTCTACGCTCTCGAGCAAGATTCATAATTATAATTGGCGTAACACAATTTATTCTATTTGACGTCTTGTTCAAAGCGTGTGTGCTTTCTTAGGACGTGAGAATACTGTCCATCTGGGTAGACGCGCTGCGTACTCTCAGTCACTGTATTTTGCCGTTGGGTTTCTGCGACCGTAACCACTGATTGGTCCGACTAATATTTCTCATTGTGGCCACTGACAAATAGGTTGCGATCTTAGATGTAAAGCATTGGTTGCTGCGACCATGGTTGCGGTCACGGACGCCATAATCCTGACATCAGTCAACGCCAAAGCTGTAATTACGAATCTTTCTTATCCTTACCGAGCTCCTGGCTAAGTAGAACGCTTAATGTATTTCGGAATGTACTTTCCTCCACATTACCACTCCAACATTATTCTTAAGGTCAACTAACAGGCGAGTATATAACTTCACTACATTTCATTTAGAAGTCTGTCAAGATTCCGTTTACTGTATTTCCCACGGACACACAACTAGAAAATTGGATTCACCATGTCTAAGGTATAGTGGTACCGGAAATGAAATCCCGGTGCCGTAGCCACCGTCGGAAGCAGACTGGGATTGACCTCTGAGGACCGAGTGTCGCTTCGAATGCAACGGTACTTTTGTTCTATAAGTCACGAATTACCCATAACGTTGTACTTATTCGGATTTAGCATCAGCATGTGTGTGTCGTGTATCTCCGTTATATCTCAAGTGGTTGTGGTAATCAAATTCCGCCGCATGTCCGGTGCCTCCCGTTGGAGGACAGCGTCCGACACTGTCCGGCAGAGACCAACAATATTACGAACGGTATTAGGGACGAATCTCACAATTTAAAGCACTGATCGTAGCTTTGGTTTTGTGTGAGAGCATTTAGTGGTGAAGTATATCGTCAGGCATGATGTACAGAAACTGCGAACAATAATAGATTCACGTAGAATTCTTTAGAAAACTAATTCTGAAGTTCTTGACCTCGTATCAAACTGACGCGTTGCGTATGCGGCCATTATTGTCACAAGTATTATGTACTGCGTAGGAAGTACGTCGAGTTTACTTTGTTTTATTTTCATTTGCAAATTGACAATCTTGGAACTTCGTTGTTATTTCAGTTGGTTCTATCACTCGAAACACGAAAATCACATTATAATGTATTTAGGATACAATATGGCTGTGCACGACGTATTGGATGAAAAACTTCAGTTTCAGGATTAGGTAAATCTTGCCACATCAGCCTCAATGCCTCGTGATGTGTTGGATGATTATAAATACAATGTTTACCGCAAAAGATACATTAACAGTGTGTTAGTATTACTGGAAATATCTGCTTCATTGATTTCTGAACTGAGTCTCTTGGTCGATAGACTTTGGCGATTCGAATACCAAATCTAGAGAGCAAATCGATACAGCAGCGCTTAGTCGCTCTACTGGAATAAAACTATCGTTATATTGGACTAAGATTAAAATATAATTATTTCCAAAGACCTCTTAGTTTAATTGTCAGTTTCAACCAATTAGTATTAACGACTGATCGTCTTACCTCTACAGAATCCACTAAGTCTCACTAATCCGATCTCCAAGTTGATTATTATTTCATCGGAAACTGAACCCGATGCCGATATTAATCCGGCGCAAGATTGTGTCTTACCCGCCATGTGCCATTACACCCTCATGTGACATTAGGGCGGCTCTTAAATTTGCTGGAGGGTCGGGTGTTAAAAATGTAGGCGAATGGCTCGCCCGGGAGTGGTTGTGCCCGGGTTCGTTTGGATGTACACCTGCTTGGATCACCTGCGATTTATGTCAAGGTTAAGATGGATCTGGAAGGTTAACGATGAGGCCTTGTAGTGTGTTGGCATTTTTGTGCTTAAAGATCATAGATTCAGGGTTAAATCAAAGAAGTATGAGTTTTATAATAATAATTTTGTACTATAGTCAAATTATGATCATAGATTCATGGTCAAATCGACGCGTTCTGAGGGCCAAGCACGAATGTTTTGACGTATGGTAACGTAAACGTAAGCAAATTTTGATTTACAAAATACGATGAATCTATCGCCTTTTTGTTCAATTTTATGCAACATACCTACACACTTGTTTCATGATAATAAGTCAAGCTCGTCTTCTTTTAAGTATGCGAGAATATTATGCTACCTTTAACTAAAAATAGACCAATTATAATGCTAAACGAGATTCTAAATACTTGATATCATAGAAATGTAAAATGAATATAAAATAATACAGCAATAACAGTATCAGAGCCGAGTCTCTTGTTCTGTTGCGAACGATAACAACTTCCAATAGCAACATTATGAAACCAGTCATACGATTTGGTAGCACACTACCGCGCATCACAAACAGAAACAGTAGGTCCACTTCACACAAACCACGAGATCAAACGCACTAGACAGCGAACGAAACAATATTATTTGAAAAACGCGTGTAATTATCCATAATTACACGCGTTTTTCAAATAATATTGTTTTTATAGTTACGATCGAAACTTTGCGTTCATCTATCGGGTAATGGCCGTTACCATTTGTGCGAGTTCTTTATCGTGGGCGGTATTATATCAAAACAACTGAGACAATAAACTTGACACAATCGTGCAAAAAAATACATACAAACGCGAAATAAAAAAAACCATACTTAAATTCGTAGTAGATTACACCGCTGTTGATTTAGCAGTTTATATAATTGCCTAAGTAACCACACTATGTTTGTACAAGGATCATAAACCTCACGTTAGGATTAGGATGGAAAGTTTGAATGTTTTTGTTAGACGAGTTGTCCTTCTTTCCTTTTTATTTCGTCACTTAAGCTGGCAAACTTAACATTAGGGCAGAAGATGCGCCTTAACGCTTATTACCCGCATTACGGAGTTCTACGTCAGATGGTAATCACCTTCCTCCGCCCATTTACACCCTGCACTTGTTAGCTGTTGTTTTGTTTCTCGTCTAATTATCATCATCAGACGAGCCTACATCAAGTATGTTAAGGTCGGCTCCCTTCAACCAGATGCGGCTTAGTATCTGAACCATTAGTTATATAGTGGAGACTCGTAGAGCTAAATTGCCACCTCACAGAACGATCAATCTCAAGGTTAAGGTGCGGTTACTGCGGTCTATCCTTGGATGGGAACTTTTTGTCGAGAACCTGTCCGTGCTTCAGCGCTAGGTTAAGCGGTCGATCCCATTGTTCGTACCGATACCAACGACAGTCGTTATGGGCAGTCATAGCTGTCCAAAAAGTCGGGCAACTACCTACATAGTCCCTTATGGTATACGTATCCCCCGTTAATTACATAGGTACATATAATTAAGACGCGTCTGGTTAAACTGTAAGCTGACTCCTAGAAAGTGGGAACAAGTCTAGGCCGATGATATGTGAGATATGAGGCCGTAACGTAACTTTGTGTTATTTTAAAAAGTGATGCGGGTCGAGGGTTAATCTCATTTGTTTTTGCCTCATATTGCGCGTCCGCAGCAAACGAAATGTTTGTGTTGTTTGTAATACTGCTGAAGTTCATTCGCGGACCATTTGTGTGTACAGCGGTATATCACAAAGTAAGTTATTTAGTAGGTCAACTCCGTGCACCGAAACTCCCCATTGTAGTATTTCGACATACTGTAGTGACTTTTGTGTGAAATCTGTATACCGTTTTGTTTTGAGTGCTTGTTCTGTAATTTCTTATTTTGTCAGTATATCAGTCGGTGACATATACGCAGATAGGTCATCGGAATTCAGCATGTTATCATTTTACTTCAGCAATAATCATTTGGTTCAATTTTAATTTACGTTTATTGACGGGTCCCGGTGCTTTTCAATAAATCAATAAAATTCTCGTTTTTGAACCTCTTTACTTCAAATATTTATTTAGAATATTGCAATCTATGAATGCTTCTTGAAGTATATTTCACTTACATTGAGTCCCATCAGTATTCACAGTAAACCATTGGGTGTTTACGTAAAAAGCTTCCTTTCAGCCAGCAATCAATGCAAATCGCGTTCACAGAAACAATGGCGAGGAATCTATCCGTCCGCACAAAGCGCTTGTCAACCAGTCGTTAATACCCACAGCTGGAAACTTACAGAAAAACAAATCCGTACAACGTGTTGCAACTAGATCTTGCACTAATTGTTCGGACTGTTCTGTGAAGTATCCAGAATATTATTATATTAGGATTTTTTTCTATTTTTTTTACATGGCCTTGCTATCCTAAATGAAGTTTATTGATAAAAACACCAACAAACTTAATTTCACATTTTTCCCAGAATTCGGGTGACTATCGGGTGTGATGAATTACTGTCTAACAGGACGAATCAAGTGTAGCCAAAATATACCTTTCTATTAATACTGTATCTACTATGAGCTGCGCAACACTCATTCACAGAATATACTGAAAAAGTAAAAGGACTCACTGTTGATGGCAAAAGGGCGTTGCGTAAGTAGGAGTTCGTTGGGGCAAGAATGGTCCAAGTAGGAAATAGTGCATGCACTGCAAAAAGGAGGATGTGCCTGCAATCTACTGCTGCTATGGCTCAAAACTGTTCCATATTAGACCTATATCGAAGTGAATTGTACATGAGTTTATTTTGTCCGTAGTGGGCAGTGAGCCTTCTGTACCTCTATTCAGTGACTATAGTGAAAAACATCCGTCGTCCGTACTCCAGATAACATCAATTACTTCAGCAGTCTCCGAGGACAAAGCTTTTGTTCCGCGCCTGTGAAATAGTTCAGTGTTCAATGGGGACTATCTCGCCTTACTTCATCTTTTTAGCGCAGACGCCGATGGAAATCTAAAGTGATTATTAGTTTCCGGACGCCGGAAATTTTAAGTAATCGAGTTCGTTTGAAGGCCTGCTTTGGAACGTGAGAAGCGTGAAAACGTGCAACTGCCTTTGTTTTAGGTAGGCACTTATTTGATCACGATTTCTTTGTAATCTTGTCCTGTGGCCGTGTTTAGGGGTATGTAAAGGAAACTTATACTCAGTGGTAAAATCAGAATTCTAGAACCTAATATAATAACTCATTTAAAATGTTACACGACCGACAAACCAAACGCTATGCGCAAAAGTTTGAAGAAATATTACTCGACGCGTAGCAAATCAGTCATATGCTACAACGTAGCTCGCGTAGCCGTGCCAGCTACGCCGTAGCAACACTGCAATCCCTATACGAATGTATGAATTAGTGCAAAGAATTTACTACTTATATATTATTATTTGTGAATTTCACCATCAAACAAAATGGTATGTGTTCACTGGCTTTGTCCCAAGTCTCGGCTAAGATTTTAGAAGCTGGCAAGCTACGGTGTCTGTAAATAAAACTTTTCCATTGATTTGTTCTCTTAAGTTCGCCTCTTAGCTCCGTAGTTTTTTAATAAAAACTCCTATCAAAATCTGGGTCGTCATACGACGTGGGCAAAGAATTTACGACAAATATTAATGGACACATGACGTGTTTCTGCTGACGAATAAAAATATTTATTATGATATTTTTTTTACCCAAAATAAATATATTAGCGCCGGCCCTTAGGCTTTTACATACGTGGTATTTTGTTAGGTAGGGGTTAAGATTGCTTCTTTTGTCAAGTCGGCACGAGGTGTCACATTGGGAATCGCTCATCCCGTAATGGAAGGATTAGGCAGTCAGCAATGGTGGTATCGGCGCTGACGGCCCTGCGTGCGCCAGACCATCTTAGGTTTAGATTGCTAATTGAAAGACTGACTTGCACCCAAACTACCGATCGAATTGCATTAGGAATGGAATGGGAAACACCTAGGACTGATGATGCAATTAAACAGTTTAGTCGCACAATTACGTAGGCCCTAACTGCCTATACCATTAACAACAGCAGGGTTATTTATATACCTGTTTAAATAAATGTTTTTTCAAATGAAAAAGTATTTTGAGTGAAAATAAACGCATTTAGCTTGTTCCTGAACCCATCGCGTCGATATATAAAATGGTTGGCCGCCACCTTTGATGCTTGTCACCAATATATTTACAAATATTTGTGATACCTTTGATCCGCACTTACTGAAGGTTGTTTCGATAAGATGTTATTTGCATTTTAAATGTTTTTTATAAAGAAATTTTAGTTTTCCTTTTACGTAGGTAAGAATATATTAATACGTTAAAAGTCTACTGCTTCAAGAGATTGATGTTTACTTACGGCTCAAACTTCTCGAATGATACCTGCAACCTTAAGTTGTGAGGAATAGTTGTTTGCTTACCTGAAACAATAAAGCGAAAATGAATACACTGTACAGCAATAATATTTTAGGTAAATATATATCATTCTACATTTAATGGTTATCTTGGAATTATTATGACACAAATTAATTTAGGTCTTAAGTGCGAGCTTTCATCTTCTTTCTTAATTTCTTCCTTTGCCTTTTTCCTTAAACGTTGCGCGTCTTTTAATTCATTGCCCCTCAGTAGCACGTTAGCACCGTTTTCCTTATCACTACATTACGACTCCTCAGGGACGATATATTGGAACTAATTTTATGGCCTTCACCATGATATTACCTGCTGTTAAACAATAGCAGGAAAAAACTTCCTCATTCTAATTTTTGTTCATATTGAAAATATCTTATAACCCAGTAACACAGTCGTAATATTATGCGTAATGTATGTGTGCTCGTAGCTGTACACGACTGTGCACGTGAGACGCCTGCATTTCACCCTCCACTCCCCCCGCACAATGGGCCCGAGACGACGCCTTTTAACGTTCGCGTCGCCGTGCATCGATACGTGCCGCCGCCCCTCGATAAAGCACCGCGACCGACCGTAATAGATACTTTTTATTTCATTCACCCGTTTTTGGACCGCATCCAAGTACAGCTCAACCTTTTAACGTCAGATTTCTTGATTTTCATGCTCTAATCGTTATTTGTAAACGGGTCAAATGTAAGCAAAATGAAAATACACAACTAATTCATTGCAGCGGTACAGCGCACTAATTGAAATGCGCCGTTACTTATTGTGAGCGGATTTCTATCCAGTTGACGACGGATTAAATAATAAGAGCGGAATAGACTGGTAGCCGGGACTCTTTTAAATCCAACATTTGCATTAGAACGGCGAGTTTTAATACAGAAATATTCCGGAGTGGAACGGTCACAAAGGACAAATTGATTCGCTTCCGATTCGTGCTCGCTCCTCGGCGCGAAGTGAAACAGTCCCGCCATGCTGCCGCAGTTAGCTGCTGTACGAGTAGAACTGGTGGATCTTTGCAATTTATTCATTGGTACTTACATTTTATTTTTATAAGCTCTTTTTTTGGAGGATGAATTAAATTTTACTTTCAGCCACCGCGCTCACAGCGTGGGCTTGGTAGCTCTCGCGAATATAAATTAAAGCTCAAGTTATTTAGATGACAAATCACATTCAAATCACTTTTCCAATAATAAAAATCTGTAACAAAAGTCATTGAACCCAAGCGACAACGTGCAAGCTGTTCACAGATTTTATACCAGTGAGTGTACTGTGTAGTCAATTACAAAGAATCGGTTGTACGATCGAGTCACGTCGGCACAATTTCCCCGCGCTGGTCATACATGGACACTCGATAAAAATCCGGCACCCCCACTTCATACGCTAATTGGCAGGACGTGGTCGACACGACATTCGACGTGTAAATACATAAAAATCTCGTTTGTATAAAGCTGCGTCGATTAGTGCCAAACCAATTCTTAAAACCACATCTGGGTTATGTGGGAATAATATTTCATGTGATTCACCATTCACTAAGTTCTCAGGCAACTTTTTATCAACAAAATAATAACTTAGTGAACTTTTATGAGTTACAAGTAGAATAAATAAAAGTTACCTTCAACTTCGTCAGTTGCCAGGCTAATGCCGCTTACCATCTTTGTATTATAGGTATTACTTCCAGGTTAGCGTGGAAGTTCTGGGCACAATATTCTAATAGAAATTGATCGTAAGCGATGTACAGGCGAGTTCTTAGACGACAAGGGTGTTCTGGTATCGAATTATGTTGTATCTATATCATTCCATCGACTCGATGAAATGAATGCGAGGTAACAGAAGACGTGTCTGGCGTCTGCAGCCCGACCGCATGATAAGAAATAAGCAAGACGATCGGAATTTAGAATATTTCTTTTGTTTTCTTCACGTATCTACGAAGTTAACCGCTTCCAATCAGGCGGGTCATATAATAGTTTGCCATCTTAGAGGTATAAAAAAAGTTATCATATCCACGGTCTTACGAGTAGGTCAGAGAAAGAAGTAAATGCAAAAAATATCTATTTATTAGCCTTTATTCCAAAACCAACACTGTTACAATCCATACTTATCTAATATACATAGAAAATGTAGCTAAACAGCTGCATAGTTCAGGCAGTTGTAATTTGCCGAAACAAATTCAACGCATTCATCATTAATTAGATAAATTCACCAAATGAACCCGAAAATTCTAGAATTAGATCCGCAATTCTACACGGGAATCTAATTTAGTACATTTGGTCCCTGTGGGTATGCGGCATGACACGTTAAGTGGTCGCTATTATTGTATGCGAGATGTGTTCGTGTGCGAGCTACATGAGCCGTTTGTCATGCACACTGTCTCGATATCGGTCGTTCTTGTGATGGATCGCCGCAGATATGGGCCCCAGCCGGTCGGGGGCCACATAAATAAGGCTGGCGTAAAAAAGACGATGCCAGAATAGGTACTAAATAATACTGTATCATGTAAATGGGCAGACGCGCTCGCTGATGAGCTCGGAATGAAAAAAGATCTGATGGGAAAGGACATTTTTGCACGAAAAGTGAATAAATGAACTCGTTGAAACTTTTTTATGCCGCGTCCTAGTATGAAATAGTTTTTATGGCTTAGCGGCAATATCACAACGGCTTCAGCGGCATTGAATCGGTGAGCGAGAGTTGAACTATAGACGTAGATGGACTCCTAGCACAAGCATATTTAAATCTTACATTAATCTTTTAAAAATGTTCCTATACAGGAACATTTTTTTTTTTAAATTTACATGTAGGTCTACTTTTATTGTAATTACATATACATGTAATTACAATAAAAGTAGACCTACATGTAAATTTGAGTACTAAAAATCAACAATATCTCCATGCGACTCAATCTTTATCTGTCCTTTGAGAATATTGAATGTCACTTTGCTAACCGAATTTCAGTCTGTTGCCCGTATCGTTGTTGTTGGCATTTATACATGTTTGAGGTTTACAGTCTCGAAATATTGATACTATTATATTCATACAGACTATTGCAGAATAAGAGTATACATCAGAACGGGTATATTGGTTTTCAAGATTGTTTGTTACAAACATACACAGTCTGTGTTTATATTTGAGAATGTTTGCTGTTTTGTACTTTGTATCTCGCCGAGAGAGAATTGAAGAAAAACATCATCACTTGTTACTCGCTTTACTCGTACACGTAAGGGAAAAAGCAAATGCATGTATTGGCACTGAATACACGAAAAAGGAGTCGAAACCGATATAAGTAACTTAAATAAACAGGTTTTTATGAAGGCACTCAATCGATAAGTAACCATTTACGTCGTTTGCTGTACATAGGCGCTGTATATGGGTGTAGCACGACGACGCTGTATAGCAGTAACATAGAATGGAAAAACGATAGATAATGCAGCATTCACCGTACCGCCGCGCCTCGGAATCGGAGAGCACATTACCCCATCGGTCCCCGTGGTCATATGAAAGTACGACACGCGTGACGGCAATTAGATGCTCGAAATTCTGAAAGTCTGGAACTAACAACGTACAAAGAAGTTGTGGTTGACACATGGTATTACTTCTGTATGATATAGGTACAGATATTTAGCTGCATTTGGTTAGATAGAAGCCGAGCCCAACCAAATTGGTAAATGGCTAATGTGTGCGACAATTACCACATTAAACGCAAACCCATTTATTTATTATCTATATATTAATACGTGAAGAGAAAACTTTGTACCCGTTTTTAAGCATATTGCGCGCACGGAGGAGTGTGAGATTTGGCATAGTTAAAGTTTATATGGAGAAGTGCAGAAACCTAAAATATATATAGAATATTACGGCCGAATTTCGACTACGGGGCGACCACTAGTACCTATTTAATTCGCTTACAATACATAGCCGCGTCTACCACAGGTGTGCTATATTATGTTCTAAACGTACAATATCGAAATCCAACTCGCCATATCTGAACTCGGCGTTAACCACATACCTCGTAGAATCGCTTGGGGTCTGTCTAGTACTAAACTTGCAGAAAATACGGTTATGTACACGTGCGGTTACAAGCTGCATATAGTACCTATGTTCGACAAGCAAACATGTCAACAATCAGCAAAACATTTGCCAGATAGTCTTTTATAGACAGAACACGTAAACATTTGTAAGTGTTCAAAGGTTTCTATTTCTTCCAAGTCATGTCTATACAACTCGCTGTCCGACCATGGACCATGCCCGGGTCGACGGCGCGTTGTGTTCCACGCGCGTCTCAAAGAACGTCAGCAAGATGACGGGGCCCCCCCTGTAGAGGGCCGAAGCCTGCCGGGGTCGCGGGACTTATCTCATTACCGTGACCCCGGAACGTAAAAGGCTATCGAAGGAACACCGTGGATTTTAGTTTTGATTTTGTTTGCTTTTAGCAATAAGACCGCCCATTGTATACTATGTAAATTTTTCATAATTAATGTATCTTTTTAATCTCTGGTGCACAATAAAGTATATTGTATTGTGTACCTATATCATGGGTATGCATAATCGTATATCGGTCGGCAAAATACTAGAAACTCTCCATTTGAAATAAAGAACTAGCCATGCGAGGAAGCCGTAAATATGATGAAGAAGAAGACAACACCAACATTTGACGAACTCCCCCAACGTTTGTCAACCAAGCTCCGCGCCAACGACGCCAATAATTGGGACATTTGTCGTTTTAATTATGTACGGGTGAAATTCATCCGCGTTTGTTATTTCCCTCGGGTGCGCCCGTTGTAACGATAAAGGATTAATGTGGCGTATCATGAACACTGGATCAAAATTGTTGACTGGATTATAGAATTTACGTAGTTTACGTAAAGATTGATTAAACTGTTAAGATGTTGAATGGTTGGTATACCTTGTTAATTAAGAGGCCTCTGTCCAGCATCGTACCGCGATAGGCTGATAGGATTGATTGGTCAACGTTCTTGAAATTAGTCTGTATGATAATGTTTTTGATATAAAATATAGTGTTTATGTAATTGACCAAACAAATGCAATTTTTCCTAGACTAAAATAAATGGCTAAAATGACGCCAGGATCAAACATTCTGATCTAGTTTGTCCTGATTTGAAACAAATTCACATTATACATAAACTTTCTGTGTGCTATACTAAAGGAACCTGTAGGTAATTATTTGTAGGTAAATTATGGTTCCGTACGCAGCATTGAAAGTCAATACATCAAATAATATTATCAGTCCGACGTGGTTGTTTTAAAAGTAGTGAGAGTGAGATTCAGATCGCGGTTCGATTTGCGTTATTTGTCATTTACGCTACTCGTTGTGATCCGCCACTGTTACTTTGTTAATGAAACAAAATGAATTAGTTATCCCTGCGTACATCTGCATTGTGTGCTGGTAATCTGCTAATGCTTTCTTTGAATATCCCTCATAAGCCTTTAATGGAGTAACATGTGGCTGTGTTGTGGTCCAGTCTTTGTATATTATGTTGCGTCTATTTCCCGCCATTTACAGTTAGAAAAATTGGAGAATTATTGTAGCTATGAGAAAAATGAATGCTTATTTAATTAAAGTTGATTTTATTTACTGATATTACATCAAACGGTCTTATTTGCTCTTAATATTTTATTGCAAGCAAAGTTGAAATATAAAAACATCAGTTAGAGCTTCTTAAACAGAAAATTAAAAAATCCAACTAAATTATGTCTATATTAGCTAGTTAAACAATTTTAAATTAATCTGAAAATGAAGTAAACTCTTTAAATCTAGCTTCAACCATAAATAAATATTAACTTGAAAGACTCAATAAACGAAATTCCTTAGTCACAATTGCTTACTATTTATTTATGGTGAAGACGCGTGTAACAACTGTATTGTGAAATTGGGCAACAAGTCGATTTGGCTGCGGGGCGCGATAACAACCCCAGAGATTTGGGCGCCAGCCCGCGATCCCAAAGTCTAACCCAACCGTACTTGAGTGTAGCCGAGTGCACCCGATCGTATCCGACTGTAACACCCAGCGCACACACTATACTTTTGCAGCAGCGACCAGCGTTTTTGCGATGCATTGAATTGCGTTGGTTGCAGGATTTTGCATCGTAGTGATTTCATTTCAGGGTTAAGTCGAAATATCAAACTTGCATGTTTATTCGATTATACCTACATTGTTGTTACATAGGACGATTGGCGCAGTGGCTAAGCAATTAGCTTTCTGCGCTACGTGCCGTGGGTTCGATCCACGCACGGAACAAGTATTTGTATAGCCTACAGTGTACAGTGTAGTTTTGTATTGTTTCGGATCTGTATGTTTGAGCAAAGTATTAAAAAAAACAAAAGAGAAAGAAAAGCAAGCGCCTTTCGACTCGCAGCAAGAAGAAAATCATGTGATTTTTAGTTGTTAAAAAATGTTAATATGCGGGATTTCGCTTTCAGTGGCTTAACCCTACTTTCGAAAAGCTACTTTGTCGCTGTTAGCTGTCGCTGAAAGTATTGTGTGTGGGTCGGGCATATCCCAGTGGGACCTGAACGAATATTGTTTCACGGGGATATACCTAGGCGTTCCCCAGTGCTACCTCCGTAACCCCGGCTAGGCTAGGCTTCGCTTGGCGCGCGTAGAGTATCCAACCGTTGAGAAAAATATCCCTCTATTTGCAAATCAGTTGGAAGTTGAATAAAAGGGGCTTATTTCTTTATTTATTTGTCTCGTATGATCGTCTGGGGGCTGATCATTTGCTGGCTCTTGTCCTTTATATTTTTTCGAGGTCTCAAGTGAATTAATGTGTTTGAGATATACACATATTTATACTTAAAATCTTTTGCACTTAGTAGCAGCAGTAGAATTTGAACAGACGTTTTCTTTAATATTTTTTATCTAGGTATATTCAATTCATGATGATTTTTTGTCGTTAAGGCCACTTAAATAATGTCGAAATACTATGACTAGACACCGAAACCAAACCTGGCGTACCTAAGCACAACAGCCTATTATCTCCCAATGCACCAAAGATCGCACACTTTATACCTACACTGAAACCAATTTTAAATTTTCCAATCGCCAAATTGGTTCATAAATTACAAGTTTCGAGCGGAATGTCTACATCTAAGTTATGAAACGAAATTTTATAACAAACGGAATTGACGCCCCACTCGTAAAAATTATGGTGATGAATAACTGAGTCACCCGTTTTACGACAGGTACTTGGTATATATTTATCTTTTGCTCTTAATTAGAGCAGCACCTCTCCTGGATGTTATGAACGGTGATTAGGAGATCATGACTAGAGGATGGGCATCAGTATTCTCCTGTTTCACTTAATAACAATAAATATGATGCTAAAAAGCGTTCACTTTATTTAGCTTTAGTTTAGGAATAGGCGTGTAATTTTAATCAGTTGAACCGACAGCCTAAAAATTCATCTGGAGTAGACTCCATGCCCAAGGCAGAAGACAGTGTTGTGATGCAACTTGCGAGAGGTTCTCCAGCAGTGGACTGCCATAGGCTCACTCGTAATTGTAAGATGTATTGGTGATATTTAAAATTTACTCATAAAATAGGCAACTGTGAACAGACAGACACTAGACTGTCTAACTAATATTCACTGAGTTATGTAAATCTTCAGGCCATATTCAATCAATGAACATATTACGAATTCACTAAGCTATGTATTGTAATATAAATTCAATTTGTATCGGCTCGGCGCGTCGCTCCATCTGACACTAGATTTACTTTATTCGCTGAAAAAGTGGTATTATATTGGTATAATATATTGAAGTGTGTAAAAATATTGTGGATATTTTGTGAGAACTTGATTGAGTTCAATTGATAAAGATATTTGTATGCAACGCGTCTAAATGATGATTGAAAATGAAACAAAAAATACTCTTGTTTTATCTAATACGTGAAGAGAAAACTTTGTGTCCCTTTTTATCCATATTTCGCGTACGGAGGAGTGTGAGATTTGGCCATAGATGGCATAGATTTGGAAGGTTTATATGCAGAAGGAGTACAGAAAGCTAAAATTTTTATAAAATATGTGGTCGAATTTCGACCACTCGGCGACCATTAGTAGGTACTCTTAAATTGAATACAAATCAGCCTCAACCGATCAGTCAGGATATGACGACCTTGTTGCGACCTACGAATTAAAATCGTAATAAGTACCTATAGGTATGATTTAAATTAAACAACTTGTTTGAATTTCTACTTTAATAATTATTGTCTTAAGTTTACTATTCTGCGGTTAGACAGGCAAGAACAGAACATGATGCAGGTTTCTACTCAAGTAATACCTAAGCGGCCCATTTTTACGGGCGCTATACGAGTCAACTGAGAGGATTGTCATTTAATATACTTAGCTTTCAGCTACAGGGTACCTGGTAGAAAACTACGTGGCTATAGATAACATGAAAGAAGATTTAAATGAGTTTCCAACCAAATATTAGGTCCTGCTTTATTAGCGGAGGATTATAGTATTCATCATAATGAACATCTTTTACTATGAAACCAACCCTGAAATTACAAAAAGAAAACCAGCTGTTTCATACATATTTTAGTCTAGTAATATTGAACTATTTGCATGGAACAACACATTTATTTATCGCGATTTTATGATTAGTCCTATAGTAAAACTTGTTCATAAGGATGAGTACTATATCTATTTAAAAGGACCTCCGCTAATAAAGTGGAACCTTAAACAGATTAGTGATGTTGATATTAAAATGGACCAAAATTAACCTATTTAAATGAAATTAACCTCCGACACAACATCAGATAGCGAAAACCACGCATAAATGAATATCGAGCTCGATGCGGGCCGGGAACAGGCTCGCTGTGCTCAACGAACAATTAATTGTGCCAGCGCCATCTCCAGACGACCATAAAAACTACACAGAAGTTACCAAGTCATTTAAAATTCCGCTACAGCGTCGCACCTAAGGAAGTTTCTTTTAAAAATGTGTCTTGATACTTCACAATTTCCTACATCAAAACTTTTCGTGTTTCACGATTAAAAAGTAAGGTACGGTTCGGTAAACGGCATCGACACCTCAGAGTCTCGCAGCCGAGACTTGGGCAGTGATATAGGTTACAAGGCGAGTGCATGTATGCAGGGAACCAGGTCGGCACAGACTCTGCGGCCGTATCGATTGCCGGCGCGCGCACCCGCCCCGGCCGGCGACACTCTCACGGAATAACACCTCCATCGCAGAGCTCGCACCGCTTTCCTCCCACCAATCTGTTAGTAAACGCGCAATGTAAAGCGTAATAGTGGATTCAGAGTCTGAGAGGTCCGATCATGTTGAATCGGGGGTGGGTGATGTAAAGTGATTGTGTGCGGACGTCGAGGCGGGCCAGCGGTGTAAGATGAAATAAAATTAAGTTCCGATGTAAGGCCGCTCGATTTGCCTCGGAATCGAATGTTTCTAGTGTCGATTACTCGTCGAGTGGTTCCGTCCTCGAGGAACTACGGGCTGATGTCTGAATAGTGATTGCGAGAATTGCGACGGAACTTATGTTAAATTGATTCTGCTGGTGAACTTGGTTTAGTTTTAACATTCAATTTCGAAATGCTTTATTTCTCTTGTGTAGATCGTTGGAGTTGTATGATGTAGTCTTAGCGCACTCCAAACTTCAGCACATATACACACACTCGCTGTGATTGCAGTGAAGATTAATGCTTAGAAATGCATAGCTATTCTGAACTTCAGTAATAAAACATTTTACTCTCCTCAGAACTTGGACAACAGACTCCATATTTTCCATATGAAAATAAACCTGTCCATGTAAGAACACATTATTGGTTGCGAATTTCACAGTACTCTGGAAATTAATTTCGATGCATTTCGATAAATGGAGTCATGCGAAGCAAAAAGTATGGCGCAGACAGAATGCTGTTTCATTTGCTCTCAGAGGAGTATATTGATGGAAAAATTGATATAAGCTTGTTGAATAGGGTTTTTATTTTCGATATCTGGATGCACTTAATGAGAATGAAAGGAATATTGAAGATGGATATTTATATTAAAAAACATTTTATTTTATTTAGTATTTATTGATAGGTATTTTATACACTAAAAATCTGTTAGTTATGGCTCGACCGCCATAAGCACGACTCTCTCAATGGCCTCTCATTATAATAAAGACAACACTAGTATATATAGTATAGTATTTTATTTATCACTAGATATCTATCATATTATTGAAAGAAGAATAATTACAATTAAATAGGAAAGACGACACAAAGGTAAAGGTAAGTAAGGTTTATGCATTGTCAAACGGTTTTGTTTTAGAATCAAGAGCAATACGTTCCATGCAACGTTCCCGCTATCAAACACTCGCTCAGAATAATAACATCGACATCTCAATCTCGTGTAACCGGACGGAGCGCTCGGCCTAATAGTTTACCTTCTGTAGTGGCGCCGAATCGTATAACTTACGGTCAGTACAAGCGGACTACACGATGAAGCAGTCCGGCTAATGGCTGGTCATTGGACAACACTGGTCTGTGTTTGTGTACCCATCAACTGTGCAGGTGGGATGGAGGCAGGCAAAGACATTGAATGTTATAACTAGAACCGAGCGAAATTCGACCGTAATCGTTCATTAATCTATATATTAATATGTCAACGTCGTATTTCTGTTAATCCGGTTGGTTATGGTTAATAGGTACATAGTGATTCGACAATTCATTAACAGAATACAGTAGAATATCTTTATTTTGCTCATAAAACATGGTACAGATGTTCTTACTTAGTATAATTATAAGGGTCATACATAAAAAATAAAACAAAAAACGTCTAATAATTTCTCGAATAACGATTCATTTTGTTGAATTAATTATACACAGCTTTCATTTAATTTCATTTGTAAAGTAATTAGTGTAGCAAATTGAATGTAAACATGTAATTTATATCAATATTCATGTCGATGTTTATTTTGTTTAGTTTTAGTAAGAGTAGACATCAGTAATGCAATATTTACCTACTTGTCTAGGTACTCTAACAGAACTATTCATAAAATAACACAAACGTTTAATTTCTTCTCTCACAAAAGCAAAAACAGAAAAAGAAAATCTCATCACTCGAAGTTTTCATACAGTTATAATATCATAAATGCAATAATGCCATGAAACACATACGTGGAAAGCGTGCGGGGGACGCGGGGGTCGCGGGGTGTTAAAAGACCCCGGGAGGAGCCCGTCGGGGAGTTCGGGTAATAATTGTACGTCCCCGGATATTAATATTGTGCACTTGCTGCACTTGCTGTGACCGTGTGCGCACTAATAGTGCTGTTTGAATAGTAATTCCTGCACGTACGAACTCAGAAATGGGGAGAGTAACTGATTCCGAATTCATACGAGTTTATTATTTTTAAATGTGGATGCTTGTTTTTACAACATAATTAATAAATCCAGCCCATTACAGTCCCACTGCTGGTCACGGGCTTCTTGTCGGACTACACAAGTGATAACTTATTTTTTTGGTTATTATATTATGCTTTTAACAAGATATTCTAATTGGGATATGTGAGGTTTAGAGATAATTAAAAAAAAAATAGTTAATTAGTATTCCATTTCTAGATAGTCAAACAGGCGAACTGCTGTAGACTTCATATTCCGTTCTAGTTTCGTGTGGCGGTCCCTCTCCAGTGCGCGGTACTCCGAGCACTTCATCTGTTATCCCACATCGATATTTGTTTCAAGCGAACTACTCGCAGCACCAACTTTAATGCAACGTCGTGATCACACCATTGAAGTGACGTCGTGATTACTGATTGTGTTTATTTTGTTTGAGCTGCAGTCTAGACGTGGCGGCTAACTCGACTAACTCATCAAGATTGTTTGTTTTTTAATTTTAAATCTGAGATGACAGCAACACTTGTGCTTAGTTGGATAGAAATTAATTAACAGTTTAAAACGAAACTTAATAGTAAACTTGTTTATTTAACACGCTTGAGATATTTTACAAAGAGTAGGTACATTCCCCTTTTAATTTCATTTTAAGTTTAGAATTTATGCTGAAGATAGCATTACATCGCTACCTTTGTACGACTCACCCCTCTACTCATAAATCCGCTCACATTTGTCGCTTGTTTTAAACGCCCATTTAGATTAATTTTCTCGCATTAAGATTACGTTACATTGCTCGCTCGCGTCGTAAACGTTTTTGTGCGACATTAGCGGCGCGGCGATGTTCTTCATCTGCGGCGCTGGGCTCGTCTCTCCTTGAATATCTTTCCACTCCATAAATCGCAGTAACGCCAAAAATTGAATTGCTCCGCGTTTTTCGTCGTGATTATGACGTCACCCACACGTGAAAGAGTGACGCGCCACGACGTCAGCCACACATTACATGAAAATAAATACACCGACATGATCCGCAGGTTTAGTTTATGAAGACCGAGCATCCTGCAACATGTCACGCAGTAAGTGCAATTATAACTGGCAAACGTGACGTAATGTCGGCACCGAACGCTTTGAAAATATTGGATTCTAGCCATACGTATTGGAAATTGTAGAGGGAATTTTACACTTCAGTAGCGAAACCGGAGAACTCTCCAAGTACACGAACACGAGAAGCTATTTTAAAGCAAAACTTTTGCGTCAGAATTCTAGAAGCCATTTTGTCAAAAAATAATAAACGTCACATTGTCTTGGATTTATAATTTGTTGAGTCGATACAAATTGCAATTTCGTCAGTAGGTCGTTGGGAGTCGTCGAAACTCGAACAACTTATTGGTTTGGCCCAAACTTATGTTTCGTGGGCCGTTCACACCGCGCGTTCACTCGGCCCACTACTCGACTGTTCCAAACGTACTCAATAAGTTTTAATTAAATAAGTTCTTCAATAGCGGCGGGATTCTTGCGAATTGAATTTATGCATGCAGTTTCACCAAATAAAAACTGAAATTGGATTAATTAGGCAAATAGAGTTGACGAACAAGTTCAACTGAAAACTCTCTTGTACGTGACCGGAATTTCAGTTGATTAACTACACTTGTAGAACTAACTGTGATTTAGTTTTTTTACATTCGACATGGCTGTAATTTATTATACTTTATTGGTCTTTTTTCACCGTGTCGATGTAATCCAGCGTTTGCTCGAGTGACTGGGCCGAGTGGCTGGCTGACACGCGAGGCGCACTCTGGCTGAAATATGACGGCCCGCGCAGGAATTCCTTCGACGAAGCAAATACAAAATTAAATTCGTAAATGGAGCCTCGCTGCTAGGGTTACCAAACTGATTTGGGGAGTTTTCGTCATTTCTTTTACACTTATACTTTTTCGCGTGTTTTATGGAAGCTCATAAGATCTAATGTAATACTTTTGCGCTGTATAATAAATTGGCCCTTTACCCGTCTTTTTACGTTCTTATTGGATAGAATTTAACCATAATGTGATTCCTGTAAATTTCTGATTCAGTGCGATTTACTTGAGTATCTTACCTACTTCAAACTTCTGATGTAAAATGCTGTAAATGATGATGTTGATACAATAAAATACAATATACTTTATTGCACGCCAGAAATAGAAGAAAAGATACAATAATTAGAAAAAGAGATGTACAAAGGGCGGCCTTATCGCACTTGGCGATTTCTGCCAGACAACCTTAGGATGTTGATCATCGTTAAAAAAACAACAAGAGCCGACAAAGAGGCTATAGCCCTAAGTCATAACCTTTGAAAAAAGGCGTGGCAGCAGTAAGTTATGACATTGAACAGAATATCTCTCACGAGCGAGTAGGTATTCCAGTATGTGGCACTGACAGCCCTACTCGCGTGCGAGGACTGCGTCTCTCGACGCAGCTGTTTGCTTATAGCAATTAACAGCCGCTGAGCGGAGCGAGCAAAAAGCGAAGAATCCCGGTTTATACGTCCTCGGCTTCGGAGTAACGCAATTAAACGCTTTGCAGCACTACAACGTGTTTCCGCTTTCGATATTTGTTTCTGCTGGATTCTTTGAGAATTACAGCGCAATGGTACTATTGAGGTACTGTTGGGTAATGTTATGTACGAATCAATCGTTTTGTTTTAAGTTTGTCATTAAGAAGCAATTTCTGATATCTTTTCCCTGGGTCCGGTACACCTTACTATTAAGGTCTAGACTGTAAGAGTAAAAATGACCAATATAACTCCGAAGTTCTGTAACAAATTTATTTCTAAGTCGTGAATTTCATGCTAATTAAGTTCACTGATAGTTTCATAACGCAAGTACACAGACCAGCGTAAGATAATACGCGACACCCAACAATAGGAAGCTAATATGCTGTTACAATTCAATACCCACAATACGGGTTAATTGCAATTCGAAGCGGTCCGAATCGCAACAGACCATTACACGATCATAAATTAAAAATTAAGCCGCACAGCTTCCCCCGCAACGTGCCCCAATTCGACAATATTCGGATATATTCGGCATTGGTTCGGCGCCGAGCTAGCAACTGAGTTAACTTTCATTGCTCATTTTGCGAATTGAGGGCTGGTTTACGACACCAGGCCGAATAGCTGCGCACCTCTTATGCCTAATCTTTATGTTCGAATAAAATGAAACACTAAACGTGACTGAATAAATGCGTACCGTAGGACCAGACGCAGGTACCTAATGTACCTGTAATACATCTAGCGTGTGATCGGAATTAGTTAGCGTTTATGACGCTGAGCGGGATGGAAAAGATTCCGATAAAACTTGTTTGTTTGTTCACAATATCTGACATCTTTACTCCTTTAGGTAGTATTGTTAAAAGAAATAGGTGAAGTCGTATTCAAGTTAATCAATGTTTTACTATGACTAAGATAAAAAGAATCCGTCGAGTTACCATCACATGGGAATCACTCATGCCTTAGTGGAAAGATTAGGTAGTCGGCAATAGTGGTATCGAGGCTGACTGCCTAGTTAAAATTGGGGGTTCAAAAAGCCGACCCATCGATATGCTAGCGTATTTGTTACTAAATTTATCTTTGTAATTGTTATTAAAGTCTTGTTTGCTTAATTGATTGCTTTAGTAATACGCTAAAATAGGCTCTAATAACATTTTGTTAATATTTTGGGACATATCTTTCTCCTGCGAACATGATGGAGTATTTGAAAATTAATATTTGAAGGTTTACTAACAGGCCTTCAATAACAATGTTTGAATAACAATCTTAAATGAGATAGTTACTGCTATCGTTTTGAACGAAAGTTATAATAAAAGAAAGTACCTACTTAAATTAAGTTTAACGAATATTTTTATTAAACCTTTATCTTAGCTGAGCGTGCTCAACAGATCGAGAAGTGTTTATGATACCAGCATAAAAGTATGTAATTAATTTTGATTGGCTGATGTGTGTGTAGTGTAAATTGTCTTTATTGCGGAAATAAAATTTTATCGTAGGGTGGTTAAATTAAAATATTTTCATCGTAATATTTCCGTTCAAAATTTTGAAATATGTAGGTACGTACCTACTTAAGTAAATTGGATTCATATTTCTCCAAAAAATGGTCAGAGCCTTCCGTTTATTGGATAATCAGCGGTTCTAATAGCATCATAGCCGATGCTCATGACTCGCCGACGCCTTATAACTAGTCTAGGCCCATGACTCCCGAAGCCTATGACTAGCCGAAGCACCTTAAAATCCTGGTTATGGTGACAATGTTTAACAAGCGAGGCCGGATGTAGAAATATATCGTTATGAACTTGACTTGACTATGGGAAATACTTACCATGCTTTATAGGTATCAGTAAACATGAACTTACATATGTTTTAATTAATACTAGAGGTCACCAAGTGGTCAAGTGGAAATTCGACGGTAATTTTAGCTTTCTGCAATCCTTCTCCATGCAAACTTTTAAGTATTCCAAATCTCACAGTCCTTCGTGCGCTCAATACGCTTAAAAAGAGGTACAAAATTTTCTCTTCATGATTAATATATAGCTTTCAGTACTGTGAATTTATGTAACTTTTCTTACACTAAATAAACTATTTATCTGTTATCTATGGTGTATATTGGTGAGTAACTATGTTTCAGTGTAAACTTTGCATGTCGCACATTTTTTCCTTCCGACACTTTTCAGCGACATTCTAGTTTCTTTAGTTAAAGTATTAAGTATGCAAAAAGCATTTCAGGTTGCATCCCCGAGGGCCCGTAACTCGCACCATTTAAAAGAACTCATGAATATCCATCGTAATTGTGTGCCTCACTTTACTGCTGACGCTCAAAGTAGCTTTACGTGCAGTAAACTTTTACACACAATAATAACAACAAAACTTTTATAAACAAATATAACCGTTAGTTTTAGTAAGCTATTTCCGTTTATTAATAATTTGTAGGTTACGATCTGGTCGCACCTTTATTCAAAAAGCGAAATAACTCAAAATTTACATTTTTCGAGATTTTACCATAAAGTGAATTAACGTCGCACGGAGCATACATTCAGTCCAACAGCCGCCTCGATACGATGAAAATGATAGAGATAGATGACTGTCGTTCACTTTTTGATTTACGCGCGCGAACAAGTTGGTACCGGTAAAGTGATCGAATTCAGTGATGCGCCGACTTTTTTCAAGGTAAGATCTCGGAAGATAGATAGAAAAGCGGAGTAAAACGAAATAAGGTCGGTGTTTTAATACCAGGTGATTATTTTACATGCTTTTAATTATTCAAAAAATGAAATTGGTTGACTTAATTCACTTTTTTGTAAATTGTTTCATATCGTATTATGAAATCATTTCCAGTTGATGCAGTTTTATAATAAAATGCATCAGCAAACCTAAAGTGAATAGGTATTATTTCAATATTGTACTATAATTTATCAGAAACGTAGTAATTGTTTGGTTTGTTCCTGTTTATTATTTAATTTGTCAGGTACGACTTTCGTTTTATTTACAGTTATTTCACTCTTTTAGTAATTTAGTAAAATGACGAGAGTCGGATTTTTTAATTTAAACATTAACAAGAGTACTTTTTTAAATAATAATTTATTTATTTGTGCAAGGGAGGTGCAGGATTTGTAAGAAATTTTAAATAATAGATTTAGTATCAGGATAGGGCTTGAGGTTTTTCAAATAAAATACTGTCTTCTTCAGCTAATCTCTTCTTTATAAATTTTAATACATATTTAATTGCATAGATTAATGTTACCATTTCTAAACTATTTTAATAAATAATATCTGATATTCTTTTTGGTTTAACCTACTTTTAATTAAAATAAATCCCACAACTCGGCTGTCCTGCTCGAGTCTGACCTCAGACTTAATTTTTTAAACTTACAACTTAAACATCTTCTAACAACATAATTACAATATGACAATATCATCAAAGATCCAATTCAGGGTGTTTGGTGTATGCACAAAAAATAAGTGTTCAAATGCTCACCGGCGAGCTTTTCATATAATCTGCAGCAGGGTCCTTCAGCAACACTGTCAGCCTTTTCGACTTCATACCTGTCTTTTCCTAACCACTTAACAACTCTGTAAGGTCTTAAATATTTTGCCTTTAACTTTAAAGTTTTACCAAATTGTGTTATCCTAATAGCTGCAAAATCTCCAAAACTTATATTTCACACTTTCATTCTTTCTTTCATTGTAACTCTTTATATTTTCTTCCTGTACTCTTAGTATTTGAATTTAAGCCTCCTCTCTTAGATTTTCTCGCTCTTGAACAAATCCTTCCCTCTCTTCCTCTTGCAATATCTGTATATTAATACGTGAAGAGAAATCTTTGTACCCTTTTTTAAGCATATTGCGTGCACAGAGGACGAGATTTGGCATAGTTAAAGTTTATATGGAGAAGGAGTGCAGAAAGTTAAAAATACGGTCGAATTTCGACCATTGGGCGACCACTAGTATCTATTTATCAATTTCACAACTTCTTTCAATTTCATCTTCATCCCAATTAACAACTCAAAAGGGGTTGTATTGTACCAATACTGCGCTGAAAAGTACAATTTATTGCCCTCTGCATCTGGGTTACATGTGGATACCATTGCTTCTCATCTCCCAGGCACAACTTGTTGAGTACTGAAATCAAGATGCGGTGTATCCTTTCCACCTGGCCATTACCCCGGGGAACTCCTGTGGTTATAGTAATGTGCTGTATACCTTCTATCTGGCAATATTCTTCAAAATCTTGCTTGTAAACGCGGCACCTTTATCTTTAATAATTCTAATTGGATTTCCGAAAACTTGCTGATGAACTTTAAGTTCGTTAATTGTTTCCAATGCATTCCTTGTTTTCGTAGGAAATAACAATACGAATTTTGTAAATGAATCTACGAGGGTTAAAATAAAATTACATTGTTTCTTCGTCTCCTATAATGGGCCAATGCGATCACAGTGTATAGTGCGCAATGGTATGCTCTCTTTCTTAATGCAATTCAGAAATCCCTCCTGCTTACGCTCTTTCTTCAGACCCAATAGACAAGGGATGCAGCTGACAATGAACTCTTCGATTTTTCTAGATAGATCCTTTATATAGTATTTTTAGTTTGAATCCGTTCTGTTCACAAAAAAAACCAAATATGGTTTTTGTTTTTAAATATCCAATATCGTCTTTACTCCTTCATCCAACTGTTGAGCTCTTCTCACCAGCTGTTCATGCACTCTTCTGGTTACAATTTTCACACATGGACCAGGACTAAAGGCGTCTGCATGCCGCATTCGGGTGCCTGACTGATGTTCGACTGTGAAGTCATACATACTCCTGTAGTAATAACACCCATCTGAGCACTCTATAGACAGACCAAAGAGTGCTCTATTAAATTCGTACTGCCCTGTCTGTGTTACAAACGATGACGTTTACTTGGTAATCTTCATTATTCTTTACATGGAAAAATGCATCCTTGAGATCTAATTCATAAAAAATCTTAAAACCTGATAGCTTGTCTATATGGTTATCAATCATTGGTAATGGAAATTCATCCTTGACCATCTTAGCAATAATTTTTCTATAGACAACACACATGCGAATAGACTTATCTTTCTTTTTAAATAATACGAGCGGGCTGGAATACTCAGAGAAACTGGGTTTAATGATACCGTTCTTCAACCATTCATTTATAGTATTTTATTCTAGAATAAATAAATAAAAAAATCCTTTGATAATACTACATAGAGTATTGCAAGTTGTGTTTTTATAAGATTCTGCATTCCAATTTCAACATTTTTGATGATAAATACTGATAAAACAAAGAAACACGTCTTTTTCTTACAAAAGAACACGTTTGTAATCATTTTGTGAATTCAAATTAACTCAAACAATTAGGAATATTTTCTCTGTCAGTTTAAGATTCTTAGGTTAACAACGCAAAAAATCTAAATATTTCGTCCACTTGCAAGATGATTTTAATATAAAACTGCAACATTTACAATTACTCCGTCCGTATCTAAATTATTTGTTTACATATTTTATTGAAAAGTGAAATAACTACGAACTTTTTTTTAAATTATTTATTTAAGTGTCTTCATGATAAAAATGATGATATTTTATACGATAATTTACTAGTTTATTAGTTACGCTACCTATCCCTACTTCTGGAATTGACCTAAACCATTTTTTCATTTTTTTATGATGCATTGAAGCCATAAATGTAAACATGCCAAACTTTGAATGCGTTTTCCCACAAAATAGAAATTTTGAGTTATTTCGCTTTTTGAATAAAGGTGCGTGGTGCTGGGTGCTGGGTGCTGGGGTACGCGCGGTGGGGTTACCAAAGTAATTAGATTTAATGCGATTCATAAAAGCGTCGCGTATTGTACCGAGTTGTATCGTTAATGTTGGTAATGTAATATTTTTATTGTGTTGGTATTAAATGGGAATGTTGTTTTACTTGCTTAATTAAGTGAGACGTGTCCCTTATTTTCTTTACTGTTGTGAATAACATGTTATTGTTATTATGTTTACCGCGGTGTTTCGCGCCAAAGTATATTAATGTTCCCAAAACTATAGAGTTATGCCGACATGATGTTCCAAGAACAGACAGTGATTGCCATCAGCAATATTTTCTCACGGCACATATTGGCGGATTTTTAAGAGGCCAAGTAGCGGAAGTTTACAATTGAAGTGAACTTAAATATTATGTCGTGATTATAATGTATCTATATTATCTTATATTAGCTAACTAGCCACTATTTTGAATTGTATGAATTATCAATGGTTTTGACGTGTAATGGAAATTACCAATAAATTGATTTATGATTTATGATAAATGACTCCATATCCGTATACTATAGCTGGCGATGACGGTTTGTGAGATGCAACGTCGATGATATCGGCTCTTGTACAATAACGTTACTATACCGGGTGTAGTAGACCGGATAACAGAATATTCAATCAATCATCCCAAATAGACAGACTGAATATTGCTCACCGCATCTGAGGAAACGTAGTAGAAAGAACAAAATTCTTTAGAAATAATTACAAAGTTTTACCATTGGAAATGGTTTCAGGCTAATAATTTCTAGTAAAACAAGCAACAACACATCGCCCAAACTCTTGCTCACCAAACAAAATGTTTAAGTTAAGGACACTGGCTCCTAAAATAACCTTACACCATCTAAAACTAGATCACTAATTAAAAATTAAAATTAAATAGCGATCCAATTTTAGCTCGACTACTACTTAATATAATTATATTAACACAACTTTTAAAAAAATGCCATAATTTAATCTGACATTGATTAAACTGCTATAAAACATTAAATATTCGCTCCAACATTGTATATGATATCTTTTCAGCTTCTGTCTCTCATGGCTGTAGAGGGCTGCAGCAGGTTGCGGCAGTTTTCCCACGTAAGCTGACGTATAATAATGTTCGAAATATAGTTCCGTCTCTAAAAAAATATACAATCTAGTTCTCCAATTCACCAACCTAACTCTAATCCTAACGCTAAATGCTGGTGTGGAAAAAAATCTTTGGCAATTTGAGTTTTGACAGACAAATAAGTTCTGACAATTGTTTAACAAAACTATTAGTTTTTAGCTTATACTTGTTGGTGATAGTTTTACAAAACCTGCTAACAAAATAAGCTTCAAATATTAAAGTGTCGGTGCAATATACTATGCATCTGTTCAGGGAGCGACTCGGTCTTGTACCTGCCTCCCTGAGGACCTCACGGCTGCGGCAGAGAACTCGCGACTGTCGTAGACGTGCAACGAGGTTCGACGCTGTCAAGTTACTTATAATTTTACTTGGAAGATAAAGTTGCCGACGTTTTTGTTGGAATATTGCGCTGAGTTACTACATAGTTGTAACTTTTGCAAGTGAAGGAAATTCCGCATTAATCTTTGATATTGCTATGAGTTGCATAATTGGAAGAAAACTATGTTTTAAACATACGACCCTTATGAAAAATAGTTATGTGTAGTAAGCAATTTTAAAAAGTCACACCTTGCAATAAAACTAGAATTCATGCTGTCAACACTCATGTATTTCAAAATATACAATTTAGAAATACAAATACAAAATGAATAGTTTTTAGGGGTGGTACACCAACACGATGTTTTAGAAATGAAACGAAAAAACTTTTACTTTGATTTTGAAAAACAGCCTACATGAATATATACCCACGATTTACGTGTGAATGCATCAGATCAACAGTAGACTTCAATTCGACAGTCGACACACGACTTCTAGTAGCGACGGCTGAACCGCACAGGGTTGTCCCATGTTTCAGTGATCTTAGGTTGTCACTTAATGTTCCACGTAATGTAGCGAGGCGGAAAGTATTACGATGATTCTATTACCTAATGGTAATAGAATTATCACATAAAACTATTAAAATTAAAAACGGAGTTATATAACTCACGAAAATATATCTTTATCAGATATCTGAATATAAGTAATCCGATTACATTTGACTTTATAGTTTTCCTTCCATACAAATTTTGATACTTGAAATACCTATGAATGGGTATTCATAACCAGAAAAATTGGTCCGTCACTTCCAGATATTCAGTAAAAAAAACCCAACAAAAATATTCAAAGCGTGGAAGCCCTATTTTATGAAATAAGAGCTCGGTGGCGCAGGAAGCGGCGCCGGCGCGCTGAATACGACGCTACTGTCGCGGAAAAAATATATTTGACGCGAGGGAAACGAGAAACCATCTCTACCGTACGAGGACCAACTTGGAAATAATTTTTGTTTAAGAGTTAAGTGTGTAGTATTGTAAGCGTACAATGTCAGCTTTAGCAACATAAATCTAACCGTACGTAGCGTCATTTGCCTGTCTACACTATAATAATTATAGTGTACACAATTATAGTGTAATTATAGTGTACATTTTCCCAATCATATTATGATTGGGAAAATGTTGAGTAGACTCAACTTCAAAATTTTGAAATTTGGCTTATCATGATCATTACTTACGATGATTATGATCAGTTAAATTTCAAAATTGTTGAAGAATTTATTGTTTTGGTCTCTGAATGTTCATTATTTTCTTTTCATGTTGACCAGGTAAACTTGGCTCCTTTCAGACGAATAAATATGTAGTTATCGTCCGTCCAAAACCCATTGCACCTCTAAAAGTCCTTCCGACCTTATCTACGACCCACAGTCCGGCCCCACGATTATCGAGCACGATACCATAACCACTCGCCATCATTGCGTATGTCCCATAAAAAGGCCCGTGGCCCTACATAACAGATAAAACTAAACTTATTTCCCGGAATGTGACTAACGGAAAACGGGGATCCAAAATTACAATAATAAAAACGTTTGTGAAATGGAGTGAAAAGTCAAAGCACTGCATAAGACAACCTTACACATGCGTCTGGTACAAGCGAATTTGAACTTTATGTGTTTTGAGGTACAGTCGGTGATGGTAGTGAGTAGTTTTGTAAGGGCGGGTGTAAGGGCGGTACAGGCCCCGGCAGAAGCAATTCATTCCACATTAGAAGGGCGAAGAGCTTTTTTATATTAATTGCGGACGCCGTTACAAGGTCATCGGCTGGAATCCTCTAATATATGGAAATTATTCGGTTCTGCTTTATGTCGGGGCGTGATCTGTGATGTAAATGCTTTAACAACATCGATTTTGGCAGCCATCGATTTGAATTGAACCGTGTTAGCTACGACTATTATGGTGAAAGTTTTATTCAGTTCATGTTTTCAATATTTTCTCACTTGGTAAGCAATGTTTAAAAGCTGACCCCCATAAATTAATGAACGGAAATTTCTTGTATTCTGCGTAGCGACTGCCAAATAACCTTCGTCAAAGGCAAAGATAATTGGTATTCAGGCATAGTGACAGCAAGGTATAATCTAATTTGACAGATCGGTCACCTCTTACGTCAACCAAGGTGATAAGTGCGTATCGGAGGACCACACGTGCCAAACGTTTTAAAGATCAAGTTTTTATATTATATATAGCTACGCCTTCGTGTCATCTGCACTTTGAGTTATTTATTTTTTTGTTTTTGAGATGAAATGTATGCTATAATTATATCCTTTTCCGTATTTAAAATTTCATCAAAATCGGGTGCCATAGAGACGCAACAAACAGTAGGAAGACTCACACATTTATAATATGCCGTAGGGATTCGCTGCTACGAGTAGTTATCACGTTCTTCATTGCAAAAGGACGATGTGCTGTAACATTTATTATTAACAAAATAGTCGACGCGTTCCCTCATCTGCCCCACGAGAGCTCAGCCTTCGATAGATCATCACGGAGTTCATCAATATCTATTAGCCACTTAATTTCCTCTTTTTCTCATCTTTTGATGTTTTACTTATATTATTACATTTTTATGTAGGGTACATAGATACCATAAAGACGACGCTGTAGGTATGCAAGTTCCGAGTCTCGGAGAGCACGTCAACCTGTCTCAGTTGTCATGCAAATATCTCTGACAGTCGTCGCAGAGGACAATCAGGCATACAGACATACGAGTGATTGACAGCCGGTTTAAGCTTAGTTTACGTCCCAATAGATCGGTTAGCGAACCGTAACACCGTAACGATAAACATAACATTCACATATCAACTGTCATCCAGTTGATATGTGAATGTTATGTTTATCGTTTGGATGTAAAACACTGGTATGGTGATGAAAAACAATATTTTTTTTCATGAATAGGACTTTTAGATTTATGTTCGTTCACCGACTGGACCGACACATGCATAATTATATATTACTTATAGTGGCCGCCCAGTAGTGGAAATTCGACCGCAATTTTAGCTTCCTGCACTCCTTCTCCATATTATAAACTTTAACTATGCCAAATCTCACACGCCTCCGTGCGCGCAAAATGCTTAAAAAGGGGTACAAAGTTTTCTCTTCACGTATTAATATAACAGTAGGTATGTCGGCACGGTAAGAAAGTCATAGATAAGGTATTGACAATAGTACTAGTAGGTACTAAAGCTATAACCTGCAGGTACACACGACCGCCACAGCGATCCACTTTCCTAAGTCCCCCAACTTGTAAGGAGATAACATCATACTACGTCTTCCTTTATACTCCGCCATCAAACTTTGACAATATCCTGCGAAAATAACCTGCTTTCTATAGAACATGGTGTTCTTTATGCTAAATAAGGTTAGAGGGTTAGGCAGGGGTCAGACAAGTATGTTAACAACGTATTATGTACTATCGGAATACTTTAAGGTTAGATATAGGTCACATGACTGTAATGAGACTCAAGGATATCGCAATTTATTTCTCTTGTCATTAATCTATTAATTTTCCGCACAGCTGGGACCCAGGCCTCCTCAATATGTACTACTAAGTTAATTCTAGCTCCAAGTTAATTGAACGCAGAAGTTCTGCTTAGAGTAAAGGAAACACGATAATATCTATGGAACGTTGAGACCAGTGGAGGAAGAACGATAGGCCACCTAATACGGCACGATATATTTAAAAAAAAACATCATGGAAGGTAAGGTAGAAGGAAAGAGAGGAAGAGGAAGACCTAAGAGCTACGTAAACCAGACAAAGAAAAAGTTAGACGGACAGAGAAGTGGTAGAGCTGGCGAAAAAGAGACAAGGATGGAAAATATTACACCGACAACCGACACGAGACAAACTCTTAAAATAATGACGAATTCAATTCAATATATTTCATAACAATTTAACATTGTGTTGAAAATAAAAATCACAAAGTTCATTAATACATCACAAAATTAATTACAAAATTCATTAATAGGTACATCACAAAATTCATTATTCAATATAAATTATACATAATTGCACACATATCATTTGACTATTACAAAACATCGATGTCACAAACGTAGGCATAATAAAAACAGTCCAAACAAAAAGTCATCAAAAATCAATTAGAATTCACAAAATGTCAAAAATCAATTAAATCAATTACACAAAAATTATATCAACATTTATTAGAATTATATTTAATAATTAGATGATGATGATGACGTTGATTGAGTATTCTGAATCTGGGAATCAAATCCAGGAGCTTACGCTACCCAGCTGTGTTTGTTACCCAACACCAATGAGCACAAACGCGAACGTGCTAACATAAAAATAGAAATGGACCCTAACAGTTTCTAGTTAGTGTAATTTCAAAGGAATGGGGCAATTAAATCCGTGACGGTTGTAATGAGTGATATCCCTTGAGTGATGAAGGGTTAACACGAACCCTTACTGTACGAGTGTGGATTGACATGAAACAAAATACCGGTTAATAATACCCAGAGTGTGGGGAGTGTAGTAATGTTGATATAACATAAGTCACTTACCTGAAGTTATTGATTTGGTTTATTGGGGTTGTAAGGACAGCTGCGAATCTTGAGATCTTGGATTGGATTAGAATTTACAGAAGTTTTCTGAACCGAAGACGGAATCCGTAATCTAGTTTTAAAATTATGACATACATCTAATACATCTTTTAAAAACAAGTTACGTAAGCACTTTCGTGATAAGATTTTGGCGGATTCATCTCGACTTTGATTTATCTTGATATTATAATATATATTATGTATATTGTATATTATTTTTATACTATGTAAGTACGTGTATGTAGTATGTGTAGCCCATTTGTATGTATATCAGGTAATATTAATAATGACTAGTGCATCTACCATGTTTTTTGTCTCTGCATCACCCTAAGGTTGTCTGGCAGAGAATGCCTAAGGCATTAAGACCGCCTTTGTACATATTTGTATGAAAAGCATTAAATAAATAAATACCTATTATAAATTTTTGTCTCTAAGGGCTCATCCACACTTGATACTTTTAGCAGCAGAATCGTGCGTTTTCGCGTTCGTCATTCACGTTTTGTAAGCGAAAGGCAGCCAACGAACACGAAAACGCGTCATTCTGCTGCTAAAAGCATCGAGTGTGGACGAACGCTATTGAGATAAAAGGTGTGAAGTTTTTATTATACTACAGAAGCTCTATGCGCGTCAATAACCAAAAAGCGGCTAACATCAAATCAGCCGTTAGATAATCACGATCGTTTATTTTTGTGTAATCTCTCCATAAAGCATGTTGGTTCAAGGTCACTGCCACATGCGAAACGGTCATCTGAAGTGCGGGAAACATGCACGAGATGTCTATGTAAGTATATGCATGTCAATGTCACATGAATTACAAATATAGGTACAGTAAACCCACTTAAACAACGAGTAATACTGTAATCACACTGAAAACAGAGTTACGTTACGGCATAGACAAATTAGAAAGCTTTTAAATTAAGCAATGACCTTGACATGTTTTTGGTCTCAATACCAAAGATGGAGGAAACCACTGCAGTCGCACACGCAATATTTTTGTTTCTATTGGGCTCCTACGTTGGCGTGAGCTCGTAAGATATCGCGCATTGTATGGATTGGTCCTTCTGTGCCGTGTACTCTGTACGACGGCAGCGCGTCGCCGGCGCCTGTTGGAAAGCACCGTGCCCGCCATTTATTACCGCCTCACACATTACCATCGATCCGGAAATTATTGCCAAAGAAAAAACAAACAACTCCGACTTTCGCCGGCACGTAAACACTTTGCTCTGTCACGACCCACATCCCATCTCCATATCAACTGACTAACCAAAATCAATCTTACTGCCACGCAATAAAATTCGTATTGGTTCGACAGCGGGTGGCGAATTTGTCTTTCTGGATGGCACACCGATTTATATTTAAGGGAAGCTACTTCAGTGGCTGTATTTGCATAAGTTTGTTTATGAAATTCGCCTGTTCTTTGTCAGTCGACGCGACTGCCACTTAACTGGTTATCATCTGTTTATTCAAGGGAATGGAACGTAAACAGAGTGAATGCAGGTGTCTGAGAAATATGTATTAATTGTTTTTACCTGGTGTAGTTCTGTGAAGTCATTGAACCCGACTTTAAGAATGAACAGTGAGATCGATCGCTTACCGATTGTCTCCGAGCTTCAGAAAATGCCTTTTCTCTCCATTGACGTCGTATTCCGCGCAGAATGACAAGCAGCCGATACATGATTAGGGGCCATTTATATCGCATTATATAAACGACGCAATAAGTCGCACGCATCTGTTTCACAAACAATATCGCATACAAAGCTGCGACCGATATTTGCGAGCCTTTCCGTACTGCAATTTAAAACTATGATTAAACAGCGCGGCCCGGCTTGCCGGAAGCTCGTTAAAAGTTTTGCACAACGCAACGCTCGACCGCCGTTTAAAAGTTCCACCTGCCGGACAGAGCGGCCGAGCGGCTCCGGACGGCGCCGGACAGCCGGCCAAATCTCGGTTAAACAAGGTTACACGACACGAATACGTTTAACATTTAAAGTTATGTAAATGTGTGTGAGCCTTAATGAAATGAAACGGCCGAATTTGTGCCGATTCTGTTAAGTGGCACATTTGTTTTTAAGGTCGCTCCGGAAACTGGCCCGTCGGTTCAACTTTCGATAATGGGTTTAAAATTAAGGTGGTTTGAATTTCATTAAACATTGATGACTCATAATGTATTCATTTGGAAAATGGCTGAGTAATCGTTTTTCATTCTATCTTTTATTTTAAATATGGACACTTTATAAAATTTGTTGTTTGAACAATAATTTGCGCAACTTTCTAACTTGTTACCCGCGAAACCTTTTTCTGTAAAGCTTACATTATTTAGCAATTTGGCCCACAACATCAGTCCACTAAGCTCAATAAGCCTCAACCTTATATCTCAACAAAAAGTCCAAGGGTTTCCTATTAATAAAGATTATCAGAGCAAGCCTAAATAAGGCGGCGTTAGTTTGCACGCCAGGCCTGCGGCCGCGGCCCGGAGTGCGGGACGCCGTCACATTTGAGGCCACGATCACAACACTAGAGTGCACTCGTAGAAACTGTAATGGAACTTTTTATGGTTTGCTTTTTATTCCTTTATTATTTTGAGGGTGGAGAGTAGTTCGTTATGATGTCAACGTGGTTTTTAGGCAAGGTTTTCACTTTAGTGACTAACTATACACTATTCGTATTCGTTCTTGGTTTGCTTCTCTAAGCCTTAGGAGAGTCCGACCAAATTGACAAATTCCGAATACGTCTGTGACCTATAAGTACTCAACCTTTCGAGCATAACAGAACAGAAAATAAATACCAAAACTTTTAACGATGCGTTCAAGTAATTGATTTCTGTAAAAATTGTTATTTCAATATTTTCCTTCAGCTGCTAACTTCGTTTTTCCAACGTCCAAAGTATCCAAACACGGCCGTGAATCACAAGAAATCTACCAAACAAATACAAAACGTATTATGGAAGGGATACATTTCACAAACAAAACTTTTATCTATATATATTCAATAACTACCCGCGCAGTTGTTTGGTGAGAACTTCCATAACAAGGCCCTTTTCTAACAAGATATTCTTAAAGAAGGAAATATTGTATCTCTAGATGGGGAATGGTGACTCCAGAATGGAGTCTGAGAACACAAAACAGAGATCTAGAGAAGTCCAACTTTATGCAATGTGCCATCGTGAACTCAAGCAGAGGTTACGCTGAACGCACTTAGAGTCTTGACATTTCATAAGTGCCTGTATTTGGTTTACATGAAATAAAGATCTATTCTATTCTACGCAACGCTATCTCAAAAAATCCTCTTATGACTGCGTTTACGGGAGAGTGACGTATAGAGGTGTAGCTCAGGGCGCTGCATTGTACGAAGTGAAACAATTTCTATACAACGCGACTGCAACACTATGGAAGCAGCGTAATATTGTAATTATGATGAGATGCAATTGAAAGTCGAGTCGTTTAAATTTTAGACCACTCTATAATAAATGCTGTTTGATGTTTTCGCTTTGTGCGTAGGTACGTCATACTTCTAATAGCGCGTATATATATACTTCTAATAGCACGCCAGTGCGTACAACGCGCTATTAGAAGGCCCAGTGGCCTTCTGTACTTTCTTATTCAGTGGTAAGAGGCGTGTGGTCTAACTGCCGTAATGCCGACTGCCGTCGTATGGCGCGCGATAATGCGAGCTAAGTAGCCTGTACTATGATCATACATGCTACTCTCTTCGCGATCATAAACGTATATTGTTGGCGATATTGCGATACTGTGTCTATGGAATATATTTTTATTAGAAAATCCGTACAAACGGCAAAGGTCAGCAGCGCCCCAGACACACTCGAATCTTGAAGTATTCTGACGTTTTTAAAATAATTTGAAATACTGTCATTGTTTCCGAATACACGTTGCGTATGCAAACGATTACGAGCGCTGTGATCAAACTCACTGTGTGTCCGTCCGAGGCTTCAGTAGTAGCTCATTTACTGATATAAGAATTTAAAAGAAATACATGAGACAATGTTAAAATGATGTTATTTGACAAGTAAGTAATTCCAGAAATTTTATTTGATATTTAAGATACGATTTTCTTCAATGTCAATATTATAAATGCTTAAAAATGAAATTATGTGATATCTTTCATATTTTTATATTCAATCTCGGCGAGTATTTATTTGAATGCATTTTAGTAATAAGTTTTCAATAGAATTCAATTACTGAAAGAAAATCAAAGAACTAGATTACTTTGAAGTTAATTGAATCTCTCATAAATCTTTCTTGTTATTTCATATTGAAGTTGTGTACTTATAGAATCCAAAGAAAAATAATACCCGAAAGCCCTATAACATGCAGTGTAACTTTTAATATTAATTGATAACGAAACTTTCTTAATTGATAGAATCGTGGAAATTAGTATCTACTCATCAGGGCTGGTGGGTACCTCTTGCTTTAAGAAATGCCTATTGTCAATTGAGAAGTAGGAGTCAAGATAAGGTGATGATGACGATGAAATACCTATTCCTGTTGTTAACCACTCTACTGCTGCGTTAAAGTTTCCACCTTAATTTTCAAATTTCGCGGTTTCGTGCTAATCTTATCCATTGTTTCTTATAAATTAGTGATAACATTATACCGGAGTTTGTTTTTCAGAGATCAGAAAGTTGGGAAACGCAGCTGGAGACAGCTTTAATGTTGACGTGCAAAGTAATAAAAACAATATATTTATAGTCAAAATATTATACTGCGACTGGAATTATGAACAACTAAGATTATGAAGAGCCACGAACTCGTGAATGTACCAGTATTAGTAATTTCTAGTAACGCAAATACCAGTAATTACTATGTGAAATCAGATTCATGAAACCAATTAATGATATACCTACTGTTACACTGACTGATCAGATACGATTCACAGAATTTAGCTATTTCTTGGAATATACTCTAATAAATATAATTCTGTGTTTATACCTAATATTCAATTGGTTATAATTAATATAAATTCATTAAGAAAGAAATAAAGAAAAAAAATTTTTTTTTTCTTTTTTTTTTACGACACTGTTGGCGCAGTGGCTAAGCGATTAGCTTTCTGCGCTACGTGCCGCGGGTTCGATCCCCGCATGAACAAATATTTGTATGATCTACAGATAGTTGTTTCGGGTCTGGTTGTGTGTGCATGTGACATGTATGTTTGTAAACTGTACCCTCGATACAGGAGAAATCCTAGTGAGGGGCCATGTTTTTAAAAAAAACAAAGAAAAGAAAAGAAAATTAATTCCACAAAAGACAACAAACCAGTCACAAGAAAAAAACGACACAAAAGTAAAATTTTACATTGGTAAATATACCTAAATGTGCTGTCGAGCATGCCCATAATATTCATATATCTAACCTTATCCCAACTATGTTGGCGTCGGGTTCCAGTCTCACCAGATGAAGCTGAATATCATACTTACAGTGAAAGATGAGATGAGAATGATGTAAGGTGATCTCACCTTTCATCATCATCTGGTAATCCCACCTCCGCAACTCAATTAATTTATCAAGCAGCGAAGTGTCGCCAGCTCCCGCAAATAATAGATTTTCTATTGTGTCTAGTTTGCATCGTTTTATGAGTAATGAATGTCATTGATATTCGTATAACATCCGGGACTGACTGTTTATGGTGTTCTCCGAGGCACAGACGGGTCTCGATGTGTAAAAATGGTCACACATCCAAAGACTAATCGCGGTAAGCGCAGCTTAACCTCATAGATTGTTTGATCTGTGAGGTAGCCTTTTAGCTTCGAGCCCATCAAATACTTTATTATCATATATAACAAAAAAAAAGAAAATAAATAACAAATATAATTAAACCGAAGTTGATTATATAAATCAACTTCGGTTTGATTATATAGGCATAGTAAAAATATTTTTTAAATTTAGAAAATTGTAATCTTTTACTGTGTTGGTTAGCTTTCTGATTAAATCTAGAACACAATTAGGTTACCCATTAATTAAGGTTAAGAAAACTCGACACTTAAAAATATTTTTAGTTGTACAGCTGCGTGACGTCAATGCCCTGGCTATACGTAATGTGTGTAGTACGTACTCGTATTGTATGTAGGTAAGAAGATCCTTATTTATACTCTGCTGGAACACAAAATATTTTTAAGTTCCTAAATGGTAAATATTTATCTACTTACTTAGATTTAATGGAATAATTTTGAAAAGAAAAGCAAATAAAAAGTTAACGCAAAATTTCGAATTCAGCACTTTCTTCCTCCAGCGAATCAGATCGAATGGCACTTCGTTTATCAAAATCAGCTTAGCAGTTTACGAAAAAAAGTCAAGTGCCACATACATAAAACATGAATTCATGAGCCTCACTTTTTGTTTATCTGCGATCCGGAAAATACGAGAGAAACCATTCTCTAACAATAATAGAGTTCGATAGGCTTTTCGGAAGCAATCTTCAGCTAATCTTATTTCCAACATCCATTTGCATAACTATTACGATCTCTTTCAAGACATTCAAATGCAGATCGCTCTACCTGAATAGGCTCTTCATATCGCAAGGTGTCAGCTGTAATAGCTTCAGTTGATTGATATAGATTAATTCGGCCGTCCATCAGTTCTTAGGATTGAACAAAAACATTGGATTGGTCCTCGATCATTTATCTGTTCAAGCGAACGCATTGACGGCTCGTCAATCACGGCCAGCAATCAATTGATGGTACCAATGTACGTATCACGCGACATCCATAAATATTTAGCGATGGCTGATTGCAGTTAGTATCGATCGGCCAGTGCGGCACCTTAAGCTGTCCGGTACGGTTGAGACAGGTGCATGCGGGCCCAATTGCCTTGTGAATGCTCTAGGTCTTAGTGAATGGGTGGTTGCGTCTGGTATTGGCTCCTACTCGATGGCAGAATATTGCACTTCGAAGGTTCCTTTATGTATTGCTGTTAAAGATTATTCTGTAGGCTGTAGACTACTGCAGTCACTGTGAAGTACAGCTGTGCACCGCTGAAATAGCTGCGTTATCGAGTGCGTGCCGAGTGATGTCCTTGGCGGAATATAAGCTTGTATTGTACCATGACTTGTATTCTTCATCGCTATTAAAATAATGACTAACTTCTTTTCACGCTTCTGTTGGCTGTAGCATACAAATAATACAGTGATTTTTTTTTTTTTAATTTTATTCGAGTCTTTTATCCATAATGGCATGTCAGCCTGATGTGCCAACATGTTGATATATGGTGCAACATCATACTTACTTAATTTTATTGTGCTCATCAGTGATTCTCTTTCCTTACTGTTTGTAAGACATTCTATAAGTAGATGGTGAACATCTTCAACAGTTCCGCAAGTTATTACAGTGACTTGAATCTTGTAACTCATTTAGCAAGATAGATTGAAATATTCTCCATCTATTCAATCAATTTGTATTCACGGTATTCGTTGTAAAGTAGATAAGTAACTTTCTTAAAGTTAAAACAGGTATCTCCTCACTTAATAAAATTAACATTGAAAATATAATTATCTATTAATTTGCTAAGTGGGAAATTAAGCCGTCTATAATAATCATTAATAATTGCTAAATTTATAACTTAAATTAGGATAGATTAGACTCAGAAACATATTATTTCGATGAGACAGAGTTGTTTTTTGACATTTTCAAAAACGAAAGGCAGTGTCTATACGAACACGTGAGATACACCAATCAGCACTTTGGATGTGACGTGAACTATGTCCTAAGCAACGTTTTTTAAATGAATTAGTGTTTAACCCGCGAATTAAAAGACAGACTGTATTCTACAGTAAAAATATTATAAAATATTGTAAAAATATTAAACTAAACATAATAAAAAATATATGATTTTCGTTTTCTTGCGGTCGTAGCTGTGCATTGCAGAAATGGATGCTGTAGAGTATTAAAGGTACCACACCAGCTTTTAAAGTCAGTAAGTAATATGATTTAGGGAAATTTCTGCGAAATGAAAACTAGATCATGCCTAGATCGATGACTTTTAACGTAAACCGTAGCCAGTTGGCAAAAACTGTCATCTGCGTTTCCTTCGAGGTTTTATTTCAAATATTGACTACCTTAAAAAATGTAAATACGAGTAACACCAAAATATGCAAAATAAATGGAATGATTCAAAATACAATTCACGATATACAGAATGTTCAATTTCATTTTTATCAAAATTCACAATAATTATAAAACTAAAATTGTTTTAAATCAAAACTGTTATTATGAACAAGTGCAAATTATTATTTTATGGAATTGTCTCTATTGTTTCTCGGAATGACAACTACAGAGGCAGCTCGTTATTGGAAAATCGACTCTACACATAATCGGGTTGAGTGTACAACTGAATAAAAGTGGAGGCTTGTTACTGTCGCGTTTTCAATGCAAAATAAAATATAACAGCAAATCATATTTCGCTTTATTATTGCTTTTCTCTGAGAGAAACAATTTATTTTGATGTTGGCTATGTATCTGAGCAACATATTAATAAATAGGCAGAAAGTAATAGAATATTAACTGTATCTTTCGAACAAAGTACATTTGTATGCAGGTACCTAAATAGGTTAAAGATTGTTAATTAGACGTATTGCTAAATAGACATTTTGATTATTTGGACGTATTGCTACTTAGACGTATTGATCGTGAGCCGAAAATACGCGGATCTGAAGAAAGAATTTGATCCAGGATCATACCTGAACTTGAACTTGATGTAGTATTTGCTTACCTGAAACAATTAAATTTAAAAAAAAATTACATTGAAGCACACACACAATGTTCATACTACAGATATAGATATTCAAATCGTAGATCATGGGTCGACCATTACCATCATCCTATCGCACATACTCGTAGCTTTTCAAAAACAAAATTCGCTCCCCAAACTTCCCGCTGACGATGTCGTGGGCGTAGGCTAGTAATTATCATACAACATAAGTAAAATCACACGCACAAGGCAATTCATGGATATCTACTTTTTAGACAAGAGAAAAGATTCTTTGGATCAAAAACATCCCGACCTCAACTAAGCAATAAACATTAAATTGCAACTCAAAACAAAAGCGGGTAGACTACAGGCGGTGTAGGCGTTGTAGGCTCAAATACACCTCCAGTGAACTATTGCAATTGTGGTGAACAAATTCTAACAACTCATTTATTCATATTATTTATTTGCGTTCCACAATGTATGTATAAAAGATGTTAAACATTTGGCTTAAAGCTAGGCACAATCATGGACCCTGTAGGGCACAGCAAAATGTATTAAGTTAATATATATTTTTTACAATAAAATTAATTTTAAACATTAACATTCGGTAAGTAGGTACATATTTTATTAAGTATTTAATTAATATAATAATTATTTAATTAAACATGTCAATGTATAATTTATCTTAGCGGCAGACGTTAACGAGCCTTGCATCGCTAGTAACTATCCTTTAATCCTAAATTACTCCGAAAATAACTTATTACAGGCTAAACCGCCTCACACTGGGAATTATATTCCACATCTAACTATTTCCAAGAATTTGTGATGATTTCTTAGAAACATGATTATGAGCGATAATTGAGCACATTTATCATTAACTTTGCTTCCAAAAAATATTACTTTATCATATTTTTGTTGAGCAAAGTTACCAAAGTCCTATTAATAATGTTTACCTTCAAATAACGAGGATTCATCGTGATCTCGTTACCTAAGTACAAGTATATTGTATGTACCTAGTTAGGCGTTACTTATAAAATATTTTATATATTATGATATACATAATTAATGATCATTCAGCGCAATTGATATACGCTCTGGCCTCGTTATAAAAGTTGAAAATGTCAATCCAAATGCTATTTCAATCACAAAATTATGATAATTGCCGTAATAAGTATACTTCAGTCAGTATGAGATGAGACGTAGGGGCCGCATGATTCCCAGCAGTGGAATCATGCGGCCCCTACGTCTCATCTCACACATCACACATTCACAGCTCACTGTCAATTTTACTTTAGAAAATAAAGAGCGGTCACATAAAAAAATAATCCGAATGTGATCACGCGAACCTAAAAAATAAACTATTATAATGAAGTTTGCGTAATTTCGCATAATTGTGGCACTCACTTCACCTGCTTGCCCTTTTCACTTGTATTTTATATTCAATGACTACAGCGATGAGTCGTGAATATTTTTTTATATCTAGTCAAAGTCAAAGTCAAAGATATTTTATTTCAACTGGGCCTTTGCAGGCACTTTCAAAACGTCGTGATTCTAGGCGCACGGTTCCAAGTGGTGGTAGTTACTCCCCAGTCAGAACCAAATCTAAGCACAAATTGATAAATAGTTATATTAAAGTGACTTAAAATGACAGGTGTCAGCTTATCTATTGCTTATGAAATTATTCTATTCTATAAATTTTCAGCAGAAAAGTAAAAATGGAATAAAAAAATAAATATTTTAGAGGCGCTATATTCCAATCAAATTCTATTGCGCACAAAACTAGTGAACAAAGGGAGATAAAACTAGGTTTATCCGTGAAATATCATTTGCATACGCACACTATTGATTTTTTTAGGTTTCAATTTACACAAATTTTATATTCATAACGGCTTTAGCATACGTAAAGTAAACCTAAAACAATGAACAAGTTTAGCATGACAAGATGGGTTTATAAAACAACTTTGTGTTTAAAAGTTTCCAGCTCCTTGCTAAAATGTTAGTACAATATTCCAGAGGGCTTTCAACATTCGGATCTCATATTTTGGTTTGTTCAGAATTACGATTAATCCTATCCTATTAATACGTGAAGAGAAAACTTTGTACCCCTTTTTAAACATATTGCGCGCACGGAGTAGCGTGAGATTTGGCATAGTTAAAGTTTATATGGAGAAGGAGTGCAGAAAGCTAAAATTTTGGTCGAATTTCGACCACAGGGCGATCACTAGTTATTATAAATATGAAAGATTGGATCTTTGTGAATCAATCACGCCTTAACGGCTGAATGGATTTGGATGAAATTTGTCACACAGATAGACCATGACCTGGATTAACACATAGGAGACTATTTATCCGGATACATGGAGTAGTTCCCAGAGGATGCGAGTGAGACTGCGGGCAACAGCTTGTGGAAGTAGTCAGTTGAGTTTTTCCAAATAGTGTAACGTTGGGATCGTACAGAAGGAGCCTCCCCAAGTGACAACACGCAGGTAAGTCCGGCGCACCCTGGGCGCTCTGCCCCGTTACGAACAGCGCTGACTAGCTAATCTTTCCACATCAGCATGAGTAGGTAAATCCAAACTAGATCATGCCACGATAACAACAATATTACTATGTTCCAGTGGCGTGCACTCCATAAAGACAAAAAGACAATGCCTACCCTAATAAATAAAGTAAGTATTAAAAAGTAAAAAAAAAAGTACAAAAGTTAAAAATAAAAAAAACAATCAAAACAAAAACAAAACACAAAAGTTAATATATCTGTAATATCTGTTAATGTCTTAGGGTGAGGTGGTCAGTTGTTTTTACTTACTGTAAGAAATATGTATCTGTGCACGCCACTGCTATGTTCATTGACAGTGCAATCTAGTTCACAACACAAAGCGTTACTAAACCGCATCGCATAAATAAATCCCCATTAAAATCCACATATTTTCCATTTGGTTCAACTCCGTGCATTCATGGCGCGTCATAATACAGCCTCCCCTGCGTCACTTCCAACGCCACACAACCAGCGGTCCCCCGGGAGCCGCTTTGAATCATTCGCTTCTATTTACTTTGTGCAACTGCAGGACTAACTGGCCCAGTTTGAAGATGCGAGAAATTATACTAACGACTTTAAACTTGAAATTAATAATTGGAATGGTTTGGGAGCCCGCAAATTAATAAAACTTTTATCGTCAATAGTGAACAACCTAAATTACAATATTTTTTACATTTTCTCAGTCAAACCTAAACAAGAAGGTCTAAAAAATTCGTATCAAAGTCAAACAAACCACAGAGTATCCTTGCCCACGACGATGTTAGGGAAGGGCCAAGCGTAATGTCTGCGGGGTTAGCGCGGTTTGATGCTTAATTTTCATTAAATTTTAATTTCTATAGAAATGAGGATACATGGAATCTTTAGATTTAAGAAGCGAGTTTTTCCAATTAACTAAACGATCAAAACCAGTGACCAAAATTAATTTAGAATTTGCGAATAGAGGTAAAATAATGAAGTGCGTTGCTTGCCAGTGGAGCGTTCTTCTGCAAGAACGAGACTTATTTAGATACCTTTGTGAAATCTTCAGTTTTCTCTTCAAACGTAAGTAAAGGGCAACACTAAAGATTTCACAGCACAGTAAAGTAAACTAAAATAAAACATTAATTTATTAGCTAAGTTATTAAATGAAACTTCTGTCCTCGCTGCCCCTTTGAGGATAAATTTACTTTTGCTTAAAACTTATAAGAGAAATGAGAGTATTTTTAATTCCATTTCTCTTATTTACCAAACCCCTTCAGAGATTACAAGCGTAACAAAAATTATGTTGTAATTTTAACACTTAATATTTCACCTCGAGCCGTAACTTGATTCGGCTCGCGCCGCGGCGCCGGCTGCCACAAATTATTCACAGCCTATAAGAAAGGCTCCTCTCAGCTGCGACTTAATTTATTAACATTTGTGTGCACACCGCCCAACTTCCCGAATATTATGCTAATTCATGTCATGCACCGCTCTCACATTCACTTGTCAAACACATGTTTTGGAGAAATGCTTTATTTCAACAAGACTGAAGTCTTGATCTCATCATTTATACATGTGAGGCATTGTACACATACGTAGCATACTGAGTTCATTCTTAAGGGAAAATTAATTTTATTTTACTCGCCTCTAGGTAGTGAGACATAAAACATCCCCTAACCACATTCACTAACAAATAATGCAGGACTGCGCAACCACAAAAGAATAATACGATTACACGTCTGAAGCGCTGCTCCTTAAGTAATGGACGCCAAATTAGCCCAATAGCAACAATTATGCGTGGCCGCCCGCCCCAACCACCCAGCCCCTAATCATGTTTGTGCGAGCACACTGGGGCCAGGGAAACCGTCTTCTATTAGATTTGCTTATAATAAGATTTCACCTAACGTTTTTAACAACTAATGCGCTTTTGGCAAGGCTTTTTATTATGAGGATTATCGGAGACTCCCTTGCGCTCCCGAAAATTTAATAATAGGAAAAGTTTTGGAAGCTGCGGACACGTGGAGTCAGTCTATCGTTCGAACCGACAATGAATTTGTACGTCCCAGGAAGTGATATTTAAATTCATTTTAGCTAAGCTTTTTTCCTCGAGGATAAAATGATAATCCCCCATCATCCTGTCGGGAGAGGATCGTAATAGGCATACAGGCTCGTAACAGGATGATGGAGACTTAGTAAAAAACTTGGCTTCCAACCAACATTTCGCTCCGCCGATCCGTTGGCATAACGGCCCCTTTATTTCAGTGTGCCCGTCGAATCTCTTCGTATATTTCGTAGAGACAGTTCCCGCAAAAGGTTGTCAATATCGTGAAACCCTTTGCGGACTATAAACTACAGCGGCGCTTACAAGGGGCGGCCCTCAGGCGGCCACATCCCTCGCAAACTGTAAGAAATACGGCGGTACAATTTGACGGGTGACAATCAGGCGCGCTTACGGGAGCTCGGGTATAAAATATTCGGAGACGAATCGAGTTGCGCAGCACCTGACTATACATTGCTTTTTAGATTCGCTACTCCAGAATTCAAGGCTCGAGAGAGCAATGAATAGTGAGTCGGTGGAATGTACTCGTTCGTACGTAGAAGGTGGGTGGTAGTTCGCGGCGCTGCCGGTCGCCGGTCCCGCTCGTCGTCGCTCCGCTCGCCGCTGAATATTTCATGTTCGCCCGATGTAGCGACGTCGATATTTAATACTGTAGGTGTTCGGACGTCTGCAACTACTCCGAAATTACATTGACATATCGTCGGAACTTTTCCTCATTTATTTATGCTAAGCGACAGCATTTGTAAGTGCTGGAAAATGTAGGAAAAGCAACGGAGAAAGAAAATTCATTGCTTCTACAGAAGCGTAGAAATAGTGTTGTATTTATTGGGCATTTTTTTGCTGTATAAGATGTTTATACAAATTTAGGAATGGATACAACATTGAGAACATTGGGTCCTCAGGTGATTCCAGAGACAATTCGTTTATCTTGCAGCAAGTTATATAACGGAAGGGTCTGCTTAATGGTGCTTATGGACGAAGGACGAGTAACTTATTCTCACCTGTGCCCTATTTAATCTCCCTGTGTTTGTACGAGAGAAATCCACTTTTATCTTGCGAAGGAGGGAAAGACTAAGTAATATGAACATGATAAATCATTCTAGTCTTAGCATGTCATTTCAATGGCATTTTCTCTGGAATTATATTTTCTGTATTTGCGTTATAGAACTTCGTCTGAGTTTAGTGGAGTTAAGAATGGTCATGTTCGTAGGTGGAGCTGTTTTAAGTTTGTGGCTTTAGAGTATGGTCATATATCAGGTAAATTTTCTATTCTGGACTACGGCTGAAAATGTTCCTAAAGTAAAAACGTATTACAGTTAGCTCGAACTATGAATCAAACCACGATTTTATTAGCCTAGAAATATCATATTCTTAACTCCATTTAAATAAAGACGAAGTTCTAAAATGCGATTCGGAAATATTTATAGAGAAAATGCCAGTGGAAATACTCGTCCGCTATCGCTAATAGTTCTCTCACTGAGCATTACGATAATACTCTTGCTCTAAAGGCCAATAGATGATGGACAAGTAGGTTTAGGTATTGACCACTTCACCTACGAACATTACATATGAGAAGAGCCGAAATATTTTAACTTATATCATATTTAGTAACTTTTAAACCTATCCCTACAAGTTCTTATTCCGCAAATCCAGAATATCAATAAGTATATTCTGCAGCATCATCTGAGAGTTCAGTGTTCAGTTACATAAGACAAAAGGCGTGTCCTCTATCTGGCGGATCAGTCCTTGTATCGCGGAGTATTGGACCGCTCCGGGAATTTAGAGGGATCTGTGTGACCCGCGCTGGGAGATAAAGTAAAAAGATGTGGGAAGTTTGTGGGTCAATGACTTGCTATCAGAGAGATTTAGCTCGAAGATAGATAACAATCACGGAATGAACTAGGGAGAGGAAACTTGTGATAGTCAATCCTAGATCGATGGGCGAAATAATAACACTACATCTTAGATAATAATTCAGGTGTGCAAGTAATATATTGCATGTTAGTCCAACTTTACCGTCGGACGGACAGTCTGTTTTATTTTTCATCACGCGTTAACGAATATCTACCATTGTCGGGTCGATCCGCGGCTCCAGATATTATAGTATATGTATTATTTTATAAAATAGTATGCATTGAGTTTCTTGCCGGTATCTTCTCCATAGGACCAACCCACTTGGAACCCTGCATCTAGAATCACGATGTATTAATAGTGCCTGCAAAGGCCCAGTTGAAATATAGACTTCGAATCCCCAATCGACTCCAATCCTGAACGTAGATAGTAGAAGCTCAATGCGATCTCAAATATGCGACATCTGTTTTGACTTAAATCCATAGAGGTGTGGTTTGCAAACAACGAATGTAGAAACTCAGCGACCGCAGGCGCATCTGATTCGACGATTTTGTTGGATATCTTTTTAAACTCAGATTTCCACGTAGAAAGAATGTGCTCACGGATCCCAATGCTTTAGTCACGTATTTGAATTAAGTATATTTTCGATACCTGCATAGGGACATTTAAAGTAACATACATTATTATAAAAAAAGGCTTATAAAATGTCACACGTGTTTGTTGAACAACATTTGTATAATTGAACGTGGTAAATAAATAATATATTTGATGTTGATCGCTAATACTAATATTTTAGTTTCACGTGTTATACGTGTGAGGTCATTGACCCATTAATATCGCCTGCATATTTGATTCGCGGTGGTTCAGCAGGAGGTCCAAGGGCGAACGAGAATTGCATTCAGTTTTATGATTTGTGTGTTACTCTATAGGGAATATCTGTTATTGCAAAATTTTACGATGGCTTTGTTTCGAATGGGATTTTTTTTAATAAACACTGATATATTAATCTTTATTTTCGTCGTAAAAACCACAAGGCTGTCACCCTTGAGACCATCGGGGAATAAACCAGACTTTACAGGCACATTCTGTTGTTGAACCTTCGAAGTAAGTTGATTTGACGGAGACGATTTCTTATCGTAATACTTTAAAAAAAAAGTCCATATTTATAGTCCTAATGTACTTTACCCTACCTAGGAATCAAAGTCACGACCGTGACACTACTTTTACCAAGAAATAAAAAGCAATAATTTTCTATTTGATCGGATTCATTCACAAAATCGTAATTGACTACACGCATCATTCGATACCAATATGAAACACCTACTGGTAGAATACCTAATACTAATATGGTGGGTTTAAACCAGAGATCAGTGAAACTAATTATAAAACTGTACCAAACATAATTAATCAGTGATAACGGATCCTCCCGGACAGCTCGGCTAATTAACATGGCGGCTCTACCAAAGAGGTTTAACGTTATCTCATTAACTAATGGTTCCCAATCACTGTTGAGCCGATGTGTTACCCGACAATCATTCATTTAATTCATTAATACTAATTTCATTCATTGAAATGCTGCGAATTATATTGGGATTACTTTCGGATTTTGATTTTCGATTTACATTTGGATTCAGAATTTTAATTAAGTTAATCAGGTAGGCGATCCCTATAGATCGCTATCCTGTTAGACTCGAATTGTTTTTATTGAAATACGGATTAGATGAGTCGTTAAGCCACTTAGCTTTTTATGCTGTGCGTGGAGACGAGAATAGAAATATAATGCGATTAAAAGTAATTTTTAGATTCAATTGAGTATAATTTTTTGCGGCCTCCGTATTATTTATATAATAATACGTGAAGGGAAAGCTTTGTACCCCTTTTTAAGCATATTGCGCGCACGGAGGAATGTTAGATTTGGCATAGTTTAAGTTTAAATGGAGAAGGAGTGCAGAAAGCTAAAATTACGGTCGGATTTCGACCGCTTGGCGACCTCTTGTTAAAGTAAATACTTACTCATTTTTGAGCGTAGTTAAGCGGGAGTAGCACAATGTTTAAGGCGTTAGTATTATTTTGTATTTATCGTGAGGTATTAAGTTAAGATCAAACGGGTGTGGTTAGAACTCACTTGGACTTGATAGGGGTGAAACTAATTCGTTCACTCGTTGCTTTAGTTTAGTCTGATTAAATTAGTTAAAGTAAAAAACTGCACATTTTTATATTTAAATAAAAATGAAAACGTTTTACGGCTCTTGTGGATAAGTCACGTATGTACCACGGCTTGTTAACCACATTTTGCCGTACCATAACAAAGCCTAAAAAAACGTACGTGTTCCCCAATATATAGCGCTCCAAAATTCTATAAAAATCAACAAAAAAATGCGTATAAAAATTGTTCGGAATCTATTGATAAACCCAGTGCAGCTGAGAGCCAGGGTCATAATTATATCTACTGCGAACTTTGAGTACATATTGTTTGTACTATGAATGTCTCGTGTACCTGCAATAAACTGCCTACTTACCACTACAGCTCCATTGTAAGGGATAATTTGACGTATTTATGATGCGGGTGCTCAAGGAAATTATGAATTTGTGAAACTAAATTAAGACGACTAGTTTATATGATTACCTAAATCATTAATTTTCAAAAGACATTTACAAGGTACGGTACTAAAAACGCCATATTATTTTTATCAAATACGGGCTAAAGTTTCACTAGCTATCTCATAGTAGTCTTGATATAAAAGAACCATTCACACATAAAAGCAATGCAGTTCAACTGAAATCGTCACTCAGAGGTTTAGGCTATAGAGCTCTACCGAGAGAGCTAATCTCCTAAGCGACGGGTAACACTCGCCTCGTTTACAACTCTACACCACTAACTCTATTAAGAACAGTTACGAGTTTAAGAAAGATGTGCTGTAACCGCGGACATATAAGGAAGGGTTGGTTGGATGGGCACGCGGTGCTGATATTAGCAATGGCAAAAAAAAATTAAGTTCAAAAACTAAAACCCGACTACTGAAAAGGTATGAAACAAGAAAATATTACCACATATTCATAGTGATGTTCAGAGGATAGCCGTGGTCGTATGCCACTTTGCCCTAAACTGTATTGTTTTGATAGGGTAGCAGTAGGTGGCATACGACCACGGCTATCCTCTGAACATCACTATGAATATGTGGTAATATTTTCTTGTTTCATACCTTTTCAGTAGTCGGGTTTTAGTTTTTGAACTTAATTTTTTTGTCAGAGCCGCGAGCTACTGCCCTCAATATATATATTTTTGAAATGTGCTAATTAAGCCCTTTCATTTGACACCCAACACGCAAACATCAAACAAAAATTTTTTTTAGTTCGTTACTTTATGTCATCTAGAGGGCGCCATATTAAATTTTATGTGACGTCACATAGCCTATAACCAGCGGACCATCAAGACGCTTTCAACGATACCTCATTTGTCGAATTATGATAAGTATTTAGAAGTTATGAGGGAACAGATGAACATACATACATACATACTGGTCAAACATATAACCCTATCCGTAGTTGGGTAAAAAAATCAAATCAACCTGACAGTTATTAAAAAAAAAATTAAGTATGCCAGTTATTAAATTAACTTTATTGGACCAATTAATTATAATTGGTACCTAACAACTTAAACAAGACTTCTAGTACTAATAATAGCAGTTAAACGACCTATAAATCAATAAAGCACTCCCGTAGTCTAGTTAGTTCGGCGGTTGGTACTTAAAACTTACACAACACAACCAATTGACACACAGCTCCGTATGTGGGCCGTGCGTGCCCGCACTGACCGCCCGGCCGTGCGTTTCCAGCACAAACACCAACTATTTATTAACGTGCACAACGTGAAAGTTGCACAGACTGTGTTCAGATGCAGACTGCAGAGTACAGAGTGCAGACTGTATGGCTCGTTTTAGCCCATGAAATAATTAATTAGTCCTTTTAGTGCTAGGTTCTAAGTCTGTACTTCAAATGCAAGTTTGATGTAATTATTGAATTAGTAATGATTTGATTATAAGAGATGATCCTCTTTATAAAGTTGGTTTTTATAATTATTTATCCTAATCGTGCCTGTGTGTTATTAAGTATAATAATATATATTGGACTGATCCTTTTATTATTTTGGACTGCTTAAGTTTAGTGATCGTAAACGTGGTTGTACAGCGCGAGGTCTGGATTCAATTGCCAGATCTGAAAAAGTGTTATAAAACTTATTCTATAATAATTCTTAATATCGGCCCGGAGTTTGGGATTGTGCCCATTAAATGTCAACATGGAACTTTAACATGGCATCGGCGAAATGTGGGTGTAAAGGTGCTATTCCGATTAGGGCATGTAATATCGGAAGGTTTTCAATTCCGATACTGATTTCCGATATTAGATCTCAATATCGGAATTCCGATATTAATATCGGAATTTCGTTATTTCTTTAAAATTGCACATTTTATTTATACATTGCACAAATTCGGTATGAGGTTGGATTGAGTGCAATAAAAAATATTTTTAAATCGTATTCTTTAATTTGGTTCAAACATTGGTTGTTTAGTTTTTTTAGTATGCCCACTGTATTTATGAATTTACATATTTCTCATTATTTTCCTATACTTATTGCTAATTAAACTACCTGACTCAGAATCAACAAAACTTCTTATAATTTAAAATGTGCAAGCAAAATCAACAATTAGGAACAACAACTATTGGAGATATTTGTTTATCATATTACTCATTATTATATCCTATACTTAATAATAATTAAACTACCGAACTCAGAATCAACAAAACTTCTTATAATTTAAAATGTGCAAGCAAAATCAACAATTAGGATTATAACAATTATTGGAAATATTTTTTTAACATGTTTCTCATTATTATCTATACTTATTACTAATTAAACTAGCGATCTCAGAATCAACAAAACTTTAAGAAGTCTTGTTGATTCTGAGTTCGGTAGTTTAAATTACAATATAATTATACTAATTTATATGAACAGAAATAAAGGACAGTGTGGTTCATCATCTTCATAGGTATGTTTATATTTTAAAATCTCGTTTTTCTTGGTAATATGTTCTCAATTGGGAGGTTCTAAAGGATATGGGAACGCCTCAACATATTATTGACCTAGTCTGATGCCTCTACATCAACAACCGCTCTTTCGTCAAAATAGACACCGACTGTTCAAATGTGTTCTCTATCAAGAAAGGCGTCAGGCAGGGATGCATCCTCTCACCTCTGCCCTTTAATGTGTATGGATAGTATAACATTCGCAAAACTCTTGAGGGCTGGGACAAGGGGTTTGCTGTTGGTGGAAAGCGGATTTCCAATCTGAGGTACGCTGACGACACCGTTCTCCTTGCTACAACATTTGGCGACATGAAAGAGATACTGTACAGATTGGAGGTGGAAAGTGGCAAATTAGGGCTTGCAATAAATAGGCAGAAAACCAAGCTTATGGTGATAGATCGTGCGGGAAAGCTATCGGGCGCCTATAACATCCAAGGCATCGATACTATGGACAGTTTCGTTTATCTGGGCTCTCATATAAATAATGAAGGTAGCTGCGTCCCAGAAATAAAACGGCGGATAGCCATGGCTAAAGATGGTATGACACGCCTCCAGAACATCTGGAAAAATCGTGGTATAAGTTTTAAAACGAAGGCCCGTCTGGTCAGAGCACTAGTTTTCCCGATTTTCCTCTTTGGAGTTGAGACGTGGACAATCCATAAAAGAGAAAGACAGAGGATAGACGCATTCGAAATGTGGTGCTGGAGGCGGATGCTCCAAATTCCATGGACAGCCAAACGCACAAATGTGTCTATCCTTTCCCAACTTGATATCAAAACCAGATTGTCCACAGTTTGTTTACAGCGTATTTTATCCTATTTCGGCCACATAATGCGAAGAGGAGATAGCAGCCTTGAAAAGCTGGTCATTGTTGGTAACACCGAAGGCAAGCGAGCGCGAGGCCGGTCGCCAACACGATGGTCTACCCAAGTAAAAGAGGCTATGTCCTCAAGCAAATTTCAGCAGGTGGTGATGGCAACTTTGGACCGGAGTACATGGAGGCAGATTTTCCACTTGAAGGGGTCCAGTGACCACGATCCTCAGTACCTAATGAGGGACCGACTCAAGAGAGAGAGAGAGATGTTCTCAAGAACATAGAAAAAGTTGTCCGATTTCGATATTGGATCACTCAGTATCGGAATTGTAATATCGGAACTTGCGTTCCGAGATTCCGATATTACAATATTCCGAGATTCCGAGATTCATGCCCTAATTCCGATGGCAGCTGCAGACTGCAGACCGCAGGCGATACTGCTGTCTATATGACATGCATTCCGGCCGCAAGCGACGGTGTCACCGTGCTCGGAATAAATTCCACTATGTAGAGTGTTGCCTGCGGCCTGAAGTCGGCAGCTGCCATTGGGATAGCACCTTAAAACAGTACACCTCTGCCTGAATCTTCGGGAACACAGGCGTGAAGGAAAAATCTATAAAAACCTTCACCCACAATTGAAAAAGACCTCGTCATAAGCGTTACCTCCTCCGCTGCCACGCCAGTCAGCATTTTAGTCACACATCATCTTAAGAGCGTCCTTGAGCGCTAGATCGAGCTGGAGGCACTCAGGCGAGCGGAAGGGTGCAACTGAGTCAAGGTCACGCGAGGGGAAGTGACGCTCGGCTGCACCGCAAGGGCGGGAAACGCATATAGTTGTACCGGAAGTTACGAGAGTAAGAGAGTAATGGTTTTATGTTAGACGGTATGGGGCGAGTGACGTGGAAGCGCCCCAGATACGGTCAGAATATTCACAGTATTTGAAGTATCAATATATTGTGACGTTTAGAAATTTCAAAATACAGTGATATACCTATAAACTGAAAATACTGACATTATCTGGGCAGTTATAACTTCACTCCTCACTTTTATTCGGAATAGGTACCTACATAAGACATTCTTAAGCTATTTTTATTACTTATTATGATAAACTATTCTATTCTTGAAAAGTAAGACTCACATGAATCCTGATACCTAATACGGCAATATATAATAATATACATATCTTTATTTCACGTAAACCTGTCGAGAATATGGGTTGTCTGGGTGCACAGTTCCAAAAAGTAGGTCATATGCAGAAGAATCGGCAAGAAATTCTTTAAAAAATAATAGTAGTTACAATCTTGATTAATCTTTTGCCGTGGTAAGAGTAGCGAGAATAATGCGCATTATTTTTTTTGGAGAATAAACAATAATGACTTGCCTCTGAATAACATTTCCAACAACAACAAGCACACCACAGCAACAAGCCAACCAGTCACGACAGACGGCACCCGTTCACGAGCATAACGCATGCGTCATGTAGACCCTAATCCAATAAGGGGTAGGATACAGCATCTTTTGATCAAAAAATAAATCAAACCTTATTTAGATATCGATCCAAGCCAATAGAGAAATTTTGTTGGAATAAAAGTAAAATACCATAAATAATGCACTAAAATTCACATTACATGTTTAATATCCATTGATACCGACAGTGGAAATTACCGCTCCCAAAATGATGGTAGCTATTCAGCGAGGATGCTGGATTCATTAGAGTGATGCGGCTGACGAATGTACGCGTCAAAGCCAAAGCAATTACTGGGTCATTTGGCACCAAGGCTGCAGGCGAAGCAGGAGAACACCGGAGCTATTGGGCGGGTTATCGGAACACGTTTAATCGGTAAAGTTCGGAAGTTATTCTGTGTAAGTCATGTTAACTGCTGCGAGATTGGAAGGAGTAATAAAATGTGGTAAGTTTTTGAATTACGCCGTTGTTACGGGTAAACTAATATTTTTGGTGTTTTTTGGTCTGTTGCTGGCGCCGTTTCCATGTATTTTGTCGGAGTAAATCTCAGTACCACTTCTGTTGGCTGATAATCTATTTTACGCATTAGTTAACGAGCGGACACCTGCGGCTGAGAACAATACTAAAGACCGCGTTTCATCACTTATAGAATTAAAACTTAGTTCGAAAAAGCTTTTTAGAATTACGAAACTCAGTGTATTGAAAAATGTACAACGAAAAGTTAAAGCAAACTAAAACAAACCGTAAACGTGGCTCCGTCTCACATAGCTGGAAATGATTTCATTTCGCTGCCGTCAATAATAAAACACACACAGACACAGAAAACAACAATAAATAAACAGTTCTCCGTTGCCAAAATATTACAATACCCGGCCCCGAAGTGAACCAACTCTCGGCGCCCGCACTTGTACCGAACTTTATAATTCAGCGGGCGCACTGTTTGTCCACCCGTGGCTGCAGCGCTTTGTCGGCGCCCCGTCTAGCGAGCGACAGCGCTGCAGCGCACCATGCGGGCCATGATAACCCAACTTCCATTTACTCGTAGTTGCGGATGAAAGGCTTATACAATCCTTGTTGACAAAGGACCAAATTAGATTCATGTTTATTGCTGTAGTATAAAGCTTGTTGTTAATATTGACCCGTAGGGTTTATCGGTTTTACAAAAACAGATATGGATATTCGAAATCCAGATTTCAATTTCAATGAAAATACATCCAAATATATAATTGTAGGTTTATAACTTCCGCACCTATATAGCTTTTAAATATTAAATAATTTATAAACGCTTTAGGAATCAAACGGGTTATAGTCACTTCTTAATAAAAGATATGGCTACTCAGCAATATAACGTCTTGGTTATGGAAAATTGATAGCGCGTTTATGAATGCGGAAGTAGGTCTTTTAGCGAGATGGTCGGTTGTCGACACTTTAGTTCAGTATAAGTGACAATGAACGATGCTGACCTAGTATATACTTATATTATGTTGATAAAGCTAGCAGTACCGGTAATCCTAAAGAGGTAGCTATTTAACTAGTATTTACTGTTAAAGGGCGAGGTCGTTTGCAAAAGAATCTCTTATTTAAATTGTAAGTGTTTATATAAATTAATAAGCCACATACAATACCCGTCCGATACGCAACACAGTCAAATTAATAAAGTTAAACATTACGTAGCGATAGATGGCTACATGCTACGACGGCGTAGCGGTGTAGAGGTGACGTGAGTTACGTCGTAGCAACACTTTATTCTTATTGCTACGTTCTTTTACACAGCGGATTTCCTGTTATCTGTACCTATCAATCCCAGTCAATCTTCACTCAGCATCACTCCGCTCCCGGCGATATATTAAGATGTTATCAGTCAGATATAAACGATGTTTTTACATCAGCTGTAACCGCTACTGTATACGGCCTCGTTGTTTTACACTCCTAATACCACCATCAATCTGGAGAGATGAGGTCAGGGCTGGCACGTGTAAAAAATCAATAATACAAACACACAAAAAATATTCAAAGACACTGATTAAGGTGATTTTATTTCTATTTGAAATTAAATTGCGCGCATTAGCAATGAACGATTTTTATCTACTGATGTGACACAGCTACAGTCAATTGACCATCAAAATTCTTAGTTCAAGACCAGTTTCTATAAATAATTCAAAGTCAAATTCACTAGTTTTTAACACACCACAGTAACATAATTGAAATTCCATTAAACCAAGCTATAAAAGATAGTTAAAACAATCTTGTTTATATACCTATATCATAAAAGGGAAACCTATACATTAATAAAACTTAAATACTCAATGACTCGGAAAAGCGACAGGGCCCTAAACTTGGCACAGAAACTAACGAGAGTAGGTATTTGAGGGTAGGTAGCAACAAAAGGCACGTCGTACACGGAGCGGTAACTGATACTCGATTAAACAAGCGATTTAGCGCAAGTGTCGGTAAACAAGCCCCCGGGTAACAATTTAGGTACAACGTACAACGGTTGCGAAGGAACTAGATTTTACCCCATTTCGTACATATTAATGAGTTTATTCGCTTGTATATTTAGGTGAACTTGGTGTGTGATACGTGCCTACATTTATATTTAAACTCTTACTCTTTGGATGGATGTAGATATTATACACCGATTTACACCTGTCAATTTGTGTCACTGGTTTGGAAAATGTACTGACCTATATTTCAAAATCACAGTATAGTTCATTAATTTTAATTAAGTAAAATCAACCTAAACTATAATTCAAACACAACACAACATTACTCAATTATAAAATATAATTAAAGTATTAACACTATCCTAGACAATCGAAGCATTCGCCCTGGTACATTAGGACCAATTTAATCCTAATATACGGGTGCCTATTCCGATTTATCAAGCACAATTTCAAGCCTGGCTTATATTTGCGCGGGTGTCAGCCCTAGTGCCCCGACACCGCCGACACTGCCGATACTGTCGACACTGTCGGCACTGGCGGCGGACTGTTTGCTCGATATGTTCGTGATCACGGCCATTTGTCTTACCTCTGTCGCTGTATTTATCATTCGACCACGATTTCGCCTGTCAACATGTGTTTGATTGTAATTCTTTTTCTTGTTCAGTAAAATGTGTAGGTTTTAGCTTGATTTATTTGTTTCAGCTGAAACCTATCCTTTTCAGTAATGTCAAAAGAGGTTGCGAAGATTATAATTTAATATGGCTGTCAACTGAACTTTTCGCAGTTCACTGCTGGAGACATGCCTTTTCTTAAAAGGCAGGCTATCCTTGTCATCATCATGTTGACTAAGCGAATTGGTCCTGAGTATTTGCGGTCACATACTGCTACAAGTACTCCTCGTCCGCAATTTGTATTTGCGCTTTGTTTGTCGGTGGCAGGGTGTACTGCGTGTTGGCAAGAGATGTAACGAAGCAGACCATATCTGACAATAGTGTCAGTAATATATTTAAACAGCCAGAAACGGCTCTGATGAGCACAGTATTATCTATTGTTATACGGCCACGTACAAAATTTAAATAATAGTTTTAGAGAAAGTAGTCATAGAATCTGCTAACCATCGATATGAGAAAAAAAAAACACGGAAAATGTTATTACTTGTTGGCCAAATTATTGGTTTGTGAACTATTTTGTAACTCTAATCGATACTTCAGAAGACAACCACGTGTATATCTCTTACACGTGCCGCTATATTATCGATCCACAACTCACCATTTACCACGCGCCGAGCTAGTTATCGCTAACTGCGTTATGATTCTAACTGGATTCTCTCAACTAATGGGAATTGAGTGTTTATAATAATATGTTTACCCATCCCTGAAGGCCGTGTGAACCGAGTCAAATGCTTTGAATGTGTAATTAATTAATTACCTATGTATTACACATTATATTGAACATGTTCTATAGAGAGAGGGTGGAAGTGACGAATTACAGTGATTATTCGGTGAACCAGCGATAACAGCTATTCGTAGTTGACTGAAATTTCACTGTAGAGTAAAAAATTACTGCTAAGTGATTAGGGGTTTTATACTTTCAAAATAATAATAAATTTTCTTGGGTTTTCATTGAAATTACATAACTCTTTGTAAAATTAATTTGAACTTAACATAAAAAAAGAAAACAATTTTATCGTCATAAATTGTAGGTAATTGCATAAGTTGTGGGGTACCTCAATCTTTATAAATGTTATTCAATGTGATTGCTTGTTAAAAAATAATAGACAAAGAAAAATGTGAATCCTTACAGTAGGTATACACAAAGTTTCGCAGATCTCGTATCACCCATCGCATTGCGTTACATTATTATCTTCCAAAATCAACAAAAACAAAAGACAAACGTCGTACCCTAATGATCATTATACGAAGAAACTCGGAAACAAGTCGCAATGACGAGTAATTATGAGTACGTTTGAGCCTCAACAAATAAGGGCGGTACGCAATGCATCACGGCGCGGGCGCCTAATTGAATATGTTATGTGTACAGGGCTGCCGCATTAGGATATTAACAGAATTAAAATTTTGGTCCTTGGAACCGTGATATTACCTACAAGATTAATTTCAAAAATATGTTTTTCTTTAAAATAAAAAATCTATTGGAAGACACTCTGATCAATATTGGTCTTAACAGTCAGCATTCGATCTACATTTTATAACTAAGAATAATAATTATGTTTATCGTTTGAGCGTTTGAGTACCTACTTATTTGGCCTCACAGTTTGGGTGAAATTAACTTCATCCTCCCAGAAATCATTCTTAAGACAAGAAAATTTAAGGGTTTGGCTTTAAAGTATAGAACAGAATAGTCAAGGCAGGGTAGAACACTCTAGGTCTTAAAGTAGATTAAGACTACTTTAAAAAGTTTAAATAGGTTTGCTAACCCCGGTTCCACAGCCCTAGGAGACACTGTTGAGGGCCTATTGTAGGAGAAGCATTAAAACTACTTACGGAACTAATAACACGAGTCGTAGTAGAGCAACTTTGCCAACCATAACTTTGTGACGTTTGCGCCAGTCCCGCTTTGTTGATTATAGAGGCTCCGGGTGAATACTGATGCGACATTACAGGCTGGGGGTGGAGAAATAAGGTAATGACGATTTCAGTACTAATTGAAGTTGTTTATAGCTTTGGATACTGATTTTGAAGCGCTATCGAAAGAATATCCAATGGTAGGTACCACTAGGTAGACTTGAAGATTCGTTGAAAACATGTCTACCATTATGAACAATACAAAATATATTTCGTAGAATTAAAATTGAGTATTTTAAATAGTTTTACTACACGTCTTGAACTAAAAAAAAGAACAAGGTTTATATACCGTGAGTGCATGGCCGTAAATAAAAAAACTTTTAATTTATTACAAACAGATTGCTTTGTAAAACGATTTATTACGAAAACTTTGTTAAGTGAAATTCACGCGTCGATTATCGAGATCCTAACCCGTTTAAAGTGAACAAGTAGAATAAAGAAAGCATTATTTTATGAAACAATTCCAAAGTGTTGATTAAATTATTTATGAGCGCTCTTAAGTTATGGGTCCTTTATTACAACGGGCACTGAAATTTTGCATATCTGCTGATGAATTAGTGCTTCTAGGAGCTGAAATATAAATTGCTGCCAAGTGCAAATATACTGGAGCTTTTGTTAGAATATGGGAGGTAATGGAAAGGGCTTCGGTACGAAAATATTTGGTAAGTTTTAGGATGAATAGTTCCACTCAATAGGACTATTATTAGCTGATTAATTATAACGTTACAATGGTGGAAGCCAATTATGCCTAATTAGAGAAACTTATCCGCGCTTTCCCGGGCAAGTGTTGGATGCTGCTGTTCTTAATAGAACTTTAACTAATGAAGACTTCATCTCCACATCTCAGTTCAAGTTTCTGTTCTACTTTCTACATCATCTTTACATACAACTGTAAAAATACAACAGGTACTCGTATGTATATTTCAATTTTCTTAGACATGTTTTCGTCCCAATCTGTAATTATTCCATCTCTCGGTCTCACACTACGATAATAAACTACCACCAATATTTCAATCAGCCTCATCTCCCAAAGTAGACAAACACATTCATTCTACCCGAACTTGAAGCAGGATCCTCGGAAATATCATAAATATTTGAGCACAAACACGAGGGTACATGGCCATAGATCAAAAGGCTGTATGCCAATACATTGGGGTCTGGTACCGTTGACCTTTTGTCTTGCTCCACTCAAATATTTATGAATGAAGACTTTCCTTGTACGCAGTCACTTGGTGCGGCTGTAATCAAGAATGACGCACTATGGCCGAGTGAATTTTTTTCGAGATGGTAGTTTGTAATTCCAGTAAAGGTTCACTTTTCTTGATGGAATATAATTTTGCTGTTGTGATTTAGGACAGAAAATAGAAAAAACAAGGAAAACACTTTTATTCCATTTACCTCAAACTTCGAAGGCTCCTCATTTCCCGTCCCCCATAAATTATTTACCTCAAAACAAAATCGTCATACCCAACAGTTTCAAAACTAATGTCGTCAATCGTACACATGCCACTCAAACAATAATAGGTACCTGTTTCGCTCAGTTGTGCAGGGGAAGTAGCCAGGGGGCCAGGGGGCCACGGGACGAGTCAATTGCTCACTAAATAAGTTACGGACTAATTTGTCGGTCGCTTTGAAATTGTCGTAAGCCGATGTGGGACGAAATTATTGTGTAGTTATGTATTGTATAATTGTTGTCTGTGAGTTGTGAGAAGTATCGTTACTAGTACTTCTGAGTAAGTGTTGCTAGGTTCCGCGCTGTTTAAAAGTAATTTTGCGACGTAATGATTTGTAACATGACATTTCAAAATGACTTCTTACTCTTTTTCATTTATCGTGAGTGCATTTACAGCTACAAAAATTCAGACTTCTTCAGTATCAGGGTATTAGAGTACGATGTTAATCAATTCACCTTTAAATATTGATAGTAAATTAGGGTAATAACAGTCATGCGTATTACTAGAATATACAATGCCTTGTATACTATGGAAATACGCGTCAGGTAGTAAACATAAAGTAATTATCATTAACGTGAGTTGCTTCTGATTGGAATTCCTGGTAGATCATGTAATATTTTCATAATGTGTGAATTATTCATACGCAGCTGAGATACTTTAATGAAATGCCAGTCAGCGTGATGGGCGTCGGGTAATCAATGCGTGGAGGAGAGCGCCAGTGGCAGGGCCTATATTAATTCTTCACAGTTATACGCACGCACGCACGCGCGGACGTGCAAGCTCTCATTTTCATCTAGAATGGAATGCAAAGAAAGAAACTTCATGTTAGAACTATTGGTATACACGACTACCTGAAATTAGGTTTAGAAGATATTTTGGATTCAAAACACAATACGATACAGGTATAGCTACATAAGCAAGTCTCCGCTTTTCTTGTCACACACGTTCATACGTTTAGCCATATTCTACAAATTCCTTTAGGTTTTCTATCAGAAAAGTATTTAAAACCCGATTCTTTAGTGAAATAGTAATTATTCTGACAAATGAAAGTGCTAATCGTTTGCCGCTCTGTTTATATGAAATTGCTGGTTACTGATCCTCCCAGGGGCGATAGCATGCGCACCACTATAACTTGCTTCCCGTGGCTTCATTTGGAGTTCTGTGTTGTCCCAGAGGACGAAATGTTACAGGTGGCATCACATCTTCAATCTTCAAACTAATTCTCAATCCAATGCATTTAAATTATATGTTTTACACAACTTAAGTTAGTGTATCCATAGACATAATTCATCATTCATTCATTCATTTGTCGTCGCTTGTGAGGCTACGGAAGAATGGCATGAGGCCTCTACTATATAAACTAATAAATCTGCTACTCGTAAAATACTTGGTAAAGGCTACCTAGCTATATTTATGTTTAGTTCGTACTCTGTTCGTGTACAGCACAAAGTAAACAGCTCAACTTGAATCCAACGTTTGACCACGGACAGAATTAAGTTGGTGGGACACTATATCCGGGCTGCTTCGCCGTAATCCCAGCGCTGGGCAAACGTCTCGCGTTGCACACTAACTTTGCCTGAGCTTACCTAGATTAGAAAAGTAGCCGGATAGGAAACAAGCTTGTGTTATGGCGGCTACGGAAAATTCTGGACTTTTAGTAACTCTAGCGAAATAAAGACTAACAATAAACCTCGTATGAAGGCTTTTATGCATGAAGAAATTATGAATGAATGACTGTACTGTACGAACCTGAAATTTCAGAAAGTTGCAATGACGCTTGTCTTTAAAACGTGAATAAATAGGTACGCTTCATTTCTTTTCCTTCAAGCTGGGAACAGTAAGTTTTGAATCAGGCTTTTAATTACGTAAGAAAAATCTGACAGCCACGGAGACCAACAAACAGAGCATCCCTGTTTAGCTTATATTTTTTTTCATAGGAGGATACGGGATAGCATTATTCTAGCGATAACAACTGTCAGGATTTTCTTACATGATCAGGGCCAACCTCTTGTAATGTGGATCGTGGATTCGATTCCCATATTTGTCATAAATGGCTACTGATATTCTTAATTCGGAATATCTTGTATTTATCTTTATTACTATATCCGAAAATACACGGACGCAGGTAGTTTGAGAGTGTAGAGATCGTTATCATAAAAACTATTAAGACTTTATATAAGAATATACGAGTAATAGATCCAACATGTAACAATTTATTCGTCTTGTTTTTTTGTAACTCCTATCATAATATAGAACAAAAACGTCCTCCTTCCATCAGTATGGTAATATATGTACCATTCACAAATTTCCTTGTCAGATAAGTCGGCTATCGCGATGAGTGTCCCATCTACGTCACCATAACGTACCCTCTTTCCTCTTTGACCCTCACAGATAGGTTGTGAGGTAAACAGCTGATAAAGTAAGGGTTTCCCTCCATAACCGACAGAAATGATACTCACTTGTAGATATACGGCTACACGATGTTGTAAATCAGGGGTACGCGAGCTGAACGCATCGTGACACATAAAGTGTTGAATATCTCTGGATAAAGGTGGTTTTTTCTTTTCTTCCACATCACAGGTCAGTTATAACATGATATAAACGTCCACTGCTAAACATAGACCTTCTAATAGATCTACCGTCCTGCTATTATCATTTAGAAACCATTTTCGCTATTATCAAGTATCAACATGCCTGTCAGGCGGATTGCTAATCTAACTTAAAATCTCAAAAGATGGCCCAAATCAGTTCTCTCCGTACTTACAAACATGTTATAACTAAACATAGATACAATAAAATCATAATTAACAAGATAATGGTGTATTTATTTGATGTTATTTCGCAGCCCTCCACCCGCGGCCGCGCCGGGCGAGGCACGCTGATGGGCTCCGACGGATCATGGTCGCGTACACTCCACGCCACAGCTTAATTCAATCATTACGCCCCATTACCCGGGTGGGATGAGCAGGGATGCGAGTGATTTTCACATACGTTATATTGATTATATTTGAAGACATGCGGGATCCTTGTAAAAATGGGAATATTATCGTCGGGATGTATAAAAATACATTATGTATGATTGATTTTAAAGGCAAATTGTGACTCATTCATTGCTTTAAGGAAAGTGAGCAAAAAGTACAAGATTCTGTGAAGAAAGATCTGACGAAAACATTGCTAAACCACGATAAAGTTTCTGCTTGTGACCAAATAGCGACTTATTTACAAGCGTATTGAGATTGGATTGAGGACAAATGACGCATAGTTAATGGGTTACCTACTAAACTTTTAAACATACAACAGATAACGTGTATTGGCGAGCAGCGCAAACGACTACTACAATATTTCCATTTAATCCTTAGGCTTGGATTATACTGCAGCGGTTCGCCTCTACTCGTAGGTATCGCACAAGTTGAACCCGAGTCCGATACGGGAACCAGAGCTGTACCCTCTGTAGAGTCTAGCTCATAAACGATGATTAAACTTTATTTAACTAAACTATCTCTTAAGTCTATTATCATCTCTATTGGCATACAAATTGACAGGGACAGGCCTACTAAGAGCTCTCATAGCAGCGCAGAAGTTGAACTGCCTAGATATTTCCAGTATAAGCTGACCTTTCATTGTACGAAAATCCTATACAGTGCGAGGTCAGTTCATACTGGAAAAGCTGGACAGTTCAATTTCTGCCCCGCTAAACAGGTCGTAGTAAGCTCCCAGGTATAATTTAATCTGGATTTAAAAACTACGAGTTTTTATTAGGAAAGATAGACCTATAAATCTATAAAGATAGACCTACCCCTTGTAGGTCTATAAACGTACCTATAATGCATATATCTTACCTACTTTGATATAAACGAAAAAAAAAAAAGTCGAATCGATTCCTGTGAAACAATAAATCGAAGTTCAATCAAAGAATCATTAAACGAATACAAAATAAAAATTGCAACGTTATCGCAAGCATAAAGCAATCAGTAATTAAAACTTTGAAGATTCATCCCATTCTATTAACATAATAATGAAACGGGCGGGAAGCTATTAAAAACATAAAGTTTCACTAATTAAGTTGGTACACGAGTGAAGGGGTGAACGGTGGGCGTGAGGGGGGTGAAACTCGTAAACTGAATTGTATCAACATTAATTCATATTCCGTAATTCGTTTTATTGTTATAATTGAACTGGGTTCTGCGATAAACAGTCTTTGATCGAGTTTGGGAACCGGCAGCAATTTTACTGTTACCTACAAATGACATTTACAGTATTTAATCAATCTTTTAAAAAGCAACGAAAGATAAAAACATGCCTTAATGTGGCCCAAAAAGTGTTATGGGCTATAAGGCTTCTCGTCACCAACAACTGCCTAACGTTATGGTATTATTAATAAATAATTCCTTGTGAGATGAAAAATTAAAAAGTATGTTTAGAGTTTTCGTAAATGTTAACGACTGTAAATACGCAAGGAGACCCACAAAATTGTTTTGGTCACTCTGTATTCTTTGATGTAGGGAAATAAAAACACAGCGTTTCTTGGGTTCCTTCAAACTTCATTTCTGCTGAATTTTTAGATGGTAAATTAATTATTAAAGGTTTTTATATAACCTGAAACATCCAATTAAACGAGATGAGAGTATCACGCGAGACGCGGGAGCAACTTATTTATTTTATAAAATCATTAGTTAACGGTTACTTGATTATGAATAGTTAGTGGTTATTGCCTATATTTATTTATTTATTATTTATAATCTTTATTGTACACCGGTAATAAATACAGGACACACACCCTGCACACATACACACACACACACACACACTATACACATACGGCTATACACATACCCTGCAGTCCGAATTGCGTTAAAAGTGATAATATCGTGAATCCGACCAAAGTCACACTTATTAATACTCCCATCCCATCCAAAATTTAAGTGCTAAGCACTTGTCGGTGTATTAATGTGTGTATTAATACTCAATAGCCCTTAAATTTTGTGACTAATAAATTTGGAAACCTCTTTTTGTGTTCTGTGATTATACCTACACTTAATATTATATAGGTACCTATTAGTTTATGATATCCCATTATCATATAGATAAATAAATAAATGTAAGTATGTAATTAAGCTTTCACAAAAAACTATATATTTTTTAGTTATTGTTATTGTTAGCCTTTCTCATCCCACTGCTGGGCCTCCCCCCTTGATTTCCATGCTGTTCGATCATGTGCCAATGATGACCAGTCCTTGTTGAATGTGTCTAGTTCATCCCTCCATCTTTTAGTATGAATATTATATTTACTAAGTTTGTCGACGTGTGCCACGAAATAGGTTTAGTAACTGTTAACATGTTATTGCTAACGCTTTTCTAAAAATAATAACAATTTCAGCTAAATGTGTGGCCTTCATCTGAAAGTACTATTAGCCTAACTAGTTGTAAAAGTTTTACTATTTGAAGTCCTTTCGAGGGCAATGAGCAACTAAGCAATATAAACCTCAAGTCTATTCGGTCGAAGTTGCTCAGCAGCCAATTGCTCCGTGTTCAATCCTTACTAATCTATATATTAATACGTAAAGAGATAACTTTGTATCCTTTTTAAGCATATTGCGCGCACGGAGGAGTGTGATATTTGGCATAGGTAAAGTTTATATGGAGGAGGAGTGCAGAAAGCTAAAATTTATATATAATATCACGGTCGAATTTCGACCACTAAGCGACCACTAGTATTTTTAAATGCCAATGTAGCTCTGTCTGTTACCTCTTCACGGTTAAACGTCTGAATCGATCTTGATGAAGTATGGCCAGGAAATAGTGTGCATCAAGTGGAAGGCTATAGGCAATTTTTTTCAGAATTCGCATCATCCGAATTCCTCGCTGACGGAGTCGCGGGAACAGCTAGTAATACCTACATGAATGTCCTGTGCTAAAGAAGGACTGCCCTAGTAGTCATCCCTGTTACCGTCCTTGCTGAGTGGCTCTTTCCACCACAGCATGATCAATTTCCATGTGAGAACTCATGACAACAGAATATAAAGATCGCTCCAATATTAAATCTAATCTGACTTTAAATGTCCACTACTGAATGGCCCTCAAAGATTAATTAATTAATGGACATAGACATAATTTAGTCATTAGGTACCCCTGTTAGGCGCATCTTACAGTTTATTGTTATTATATCAGAGGTCGTCATTATCCCTTCTGTTTTCACGACATTTTTTAGTCTCTTAAAAGTAAAAGACTCAAGCAAGTTTACGGGGTTTGTTTTTTTTCTGTATATATTTAGGGAATTTAATCTTTTATCTCAGGTGAATTTTTTAATCCACTACTCAAGTACCTGTTCACATTCCGTCTATGTTGATGACCCAATTCGAGCAGTGGCTAACCGCTCGGCTTCTCGGCTAAGGGTCGCTGGATCAATGTATGTCTATGTATGTAACCATAATTAACCACGATCCTATAGAATTATTTATGTCTTAAAATACACGTTGTATTGAAATAACTTTTTAGAAACTCTTTTGCGAATACATTGTATATCTTAAACTCATAATACTTAGAGGTAGAGTAGAAGTCATATTAGTAATGCCAGACATCGTAGGCATTTCGAAAAAGTTGATTCTGTAATGCTATTTCACACCAAATCATACCAATTCATTCCATCGCTGCAGTTTACAGTGGTAGTACCATTACAAACCAGTGGCGACGGCACGGCATGACGGCACATACAATGCCGTGCCATGCCGTAGTCAGGACAAGGTTATTTTGGCATTATCCTCCCATTCGCCAACATTCGCGATACAGTCGTTACAGGATGGTTCCATGTGAATGGTGGGCAGTGTCGGGAAGCACGGCATGTCGCGTGTTGACAAAGATTTACATGTGCGAGTATTTAATTAACGAATAAATTGTTTTGAAAACTTTCTGATGACTTCCCGGTATGTTGTAACGATTTAATCTGTTCTATTATTTAACTTTTTTTATTGGAATCGATTTAGATTGAACGGAAACGATTGGTTTTCAGTTACCGTTTGACTTGGTCTTGAAAACGAACCGTTTATTGTATTCCTTTTGATTCGTTGTTCTTCCCAGTTGCAATAATGAATCGCTTTTGATTCGCTTCAAGAATGTCTAAATAATTTGTAATCGTTGTAGCAGATAATTACGATCAAACATTTGGATCGTTCTTTATAACGATCTGCCGTCCATTGGCCCAAGAATGCTGAGCAAACAGTAAAATATTAATTATGAGGCAGGAAAATCTATTAAAAGCTTTCTTTCATAAGAAATTATGATTACATTGCCTTTATTGGGAATAACGAATCGCCTTAGGCACATCAACAATCTACAGACAGTTTCCTTTATTACAAACAATATTATTTTGTCCTATTACAGCAGATACCTACGTAGCTTCGAACTAGCCCTTCCGTGTAAACAGATAGGGCAAACGAAACTCTAAGTAAATAGCCGTAAAGTCGTGTTTGCACTGGGGATGAAATTGCCAAAGTTCCGCGCCGTAACCGCGGTGAACTAACAAGGGGTAAATGCGGATAACATTTTATGGTAGTTTTAGTTTTGACTTTTAAGCTGATGTAGAATTAGGGGAGTATAGAGAATTACTTGGAGACATGGATTTATCAGCCCGCCATGAAGCCGCCGCGGTCTATATATAATGTACTGCCACTATCGTAAAAGTACAGTAAAACTAAAAACTTTGCTGTGATTCTCAGCAAAACATCAGACGATCCCCTTTCTTGCCGTGCATAGGATTACGTCATGAGGATACCTAGCAGCATTCTCATAACGCACTAAGAAGTCTAATTTGTAGGTGTGTAATCATGATTATGTAAGTGAGTAGTGTGGGACCATGACATGACGGCATGGTTAAAGATTACAGTAAATTTACTGTAATCACCAATATGTTCGCCAAGCACTGTGATAATGGCGATCTTTTAAGCATTGCCCCCCACTAGGATTTCTCCTGTATCGAGGGTAGAGTTTACAAACATAGGTAGGTACGTGTCACATGCTCAATTGCTCACACACACAGACCCGAAGCAACCCGCTTACCCACTGCGCCAACCGTGCCGCCATGTCATTTCCCACACACTCCCACACTACTCACTTACATAATCATGATTACACACCCACAAATTAGACTCCAATCCACTCTTTCTATAATTCTTGTTGCTTGTAGTATAATAGTTTTATTTTTAGGAGATTATTATTTTAGGTTACGCAAACTTTATAACAGTTTGTTTTAAGCGTCGCGTTATTCCATTCAGATTTTTTTTAATGTGACCGCTATATTTTTTCGAAGTCAAAAAGGCTGGTGAACTGTGAATGTGTGGAAGTTGTGAATTTGTGATTCAGTTCTCGTAGAAAGAAATATCAATGCCCCTTCCTCTTGTTTTTAAATTCCATGACCAAACAAATACGACTCATTGAAACAAAAATAGTTAAAAGGTAAGTGGCAGGCTCAATGAAGCGTTGATTGCCAATTAGATCGCAGGTTAAAATCCTTAATTTCCCAGCACAGGCATGTCTGCTGTTACCAAAGGGGTTAAAAAGAAGAAGCATCTAGCTTTGATGCAGCCCACACTACTAAGCTGAGGAAAAAAGATCGTACGGTTTTGTTTTAGCAATTTTTACAAGCGGCTTTGTACATCCAGCTTCGTGCAAGGTTTTGATGAATATGTATGTGGGCCTTCTTCACAGTCGAAATGTCCAGAATATGAGAGATTAGGCAGGCCCGAAATGATTTGTTTGGAATTTTAATGGTTTTGTTCATTACGGTTCTTTCGGTCTTACAAAAATGACGAAAGAACTTTGACCAAATCTTACATACCAACTTCTACCAAACTATACTATTACTATTCTTATTAAATGTATTCGAAATACTTAATTTAAAGAACTCTATGATTGTGTCAAACAACATGAACCTGCACTGTATCGTACTTCATTTATTGAGAATTGTGTATAAGTAACGAAGATCTCTAAAATTGCCTCATAATACGAGAATCATTTCATAATCGGATAAACAGTTTCACATAAAACTTAAAACAAACCAAACATTTATGTTAATAACATCAGTTAAAATGACAAAACAGGAGATCTGACGTGAAACGCATTATTCTTTTTTTAAAACGTGCTCCCAAAACCAGGCGGAAATGGCGAAACCGACTTTTTATTGTTTTGCTTAAACTTTGAAAAGGTCGCAATGTTTTGTTGAAAAAATACAGGCCACAACACAGTGGCTGTAAAAAAGAAAATTATCGTGCTAACCGACCCTTTGTTTGTATAAACGTTTATGAGTTTCAGTCGTTTTCAGCGAGTTTCCAGACGAAATAAGATTCGTCTTCGTTAATGTTTCAAGGTTGAGGCCGTTCCGCTGTGGTGTATTTACCGCATATACGAGTTATGGTGGAAGTTGTGAATTTGGTTTGATATAGAACAACGGAACTGTGTTATCCTCAAGGTGCTTGTATACGATGCAAGTAAAGGCAAAGTTACATGCGCGAGCAACAGAACGACCTTTTTTTGTTTTTTTTGTTTTGCGTGGTGAGAACCCATCATAGGGCTGTCCTTCGCATTAGGGGGGCGGAGGGGTGTGCCGGACTCCTGCATGACCTAGAGTATGCATGCATGGAAAGAACAACTTGGCAGGATCCATCCGAACCAAGTTATTCGGTTGTAAATAGCAATATCTCGTGTGTTTCTGGCCGTTAAGTTATTTCAGTGTAGATTTATATTTACTTTTCAGGGTTCGTCCGAACCAAGTACTCCGTTGTTAATAGCAATAACTTGTTTATTTCTAGCCGTTACGTTTTTGAGTTTGCTTGAGTCACTGGATCCGTGCACTTCTTTACGCGTTAGTTTACACAATACATATAACCTGCGCAAATGCGCATGTTACCCGCGCAAATGCGCATGTTACCCGCGCCGTATACAAGCACCATTAGGTTAGGTCTCAAAGCCAAAGTATTACGCAATCCAGTATTAAGTTTAAGAACTCTGTGGTAATGTACCTACATCAGTAATTAAATAGGTGACCTACCTATCATCATGTAATGGTTGCAAAATTAGTATTGAACAGATGGAAGAAATGAAAAAAAAAAAAACTCTTTATAGGACAGGGGACAGCACAAGAGAATAAAATTATTTTCCGTTCTTACAACTGTTACATCAACCAATATAAAACATTTCGTAGTTTTATTTCCGTGTCGAAAATAACTTCAGATACTCAACAGCATTTGAAACCATAAAATAACATTTATTTATTAAGCTTAAGTACCTAACCGAATATATTATGTATATTTGTTTATGTTTATTTCAGTTACTCTCCGCAGTTTTCCGACACGTGAAGCGAATCATTAATAAACCAAACATTGAATCTAAGGCCACCACAACGAGGACACAATCTTTTATCCACCTCAATTTAGCTCTTCAACTGTCCAAACTTGACACACTTCACACCGAGCTGGCCGTCAAGCCGTCAGCTAAAATGGGGTTTCTTTGTGATTTTTCACATGGCAAGGGCACGGGGTAGTGCGGGGCGGGGGTGGGTCAGTACAATGCGCTCGTTAGCCGATACTCCCTTTGTCTGCACAAACACCTGGGGGGGCTAAAAAGGCCGCTTTAGATGAATCACAATAAGATTCATAATATAAATGTCAAAATATCTACTTAATTGACAGCTCTTAATGTCATCCGCATAAGGTTCATATTCAGTAATCATCTATTTGACAGTTACTATTCAGATCAGTGGGCCGAGCATGAATGATTTGACGTATAGTAACGTAAACGGCCACAGATGTCCGCCTGTTAACTAAACTTTGATGTTCAATTTAAGATTAGATACTTCTAAAACGTCAAATTGCACACAGCTTTTTTAAATAACGTTGATTGTGGCGTGATTAAACATTTTGATCTGTCAAGTCAGTATTTTAGATCAATAATTAAAGTATAATGGAGATAAATAACATTATTATAAAATCAGGTACGCGTTTTACTTTCTGAGAGGAAAATACAGGAACCAAGAAGATTATACTCAAAGCCATTTGTATATCATATATTACATATCCAGTACTTCACAGAATAACTACTAGTAGTACATACTTGAACGTATACGAGTACCTTTTGTACCTAAGCAGTCCAATGTCAGCCCGGGAGCTTCCAATTAACTTCTAATTAGTCTAGGAGCTATAAAGTGTACATGATTGGCATGATTTTCTTCAATTCACATGATATAAACTATAATTATTATTACAGTAGGTAAGTATGTATATACTGAAGCTAGAAATTGAATGTTAAAAATATTTTAGAAACTTTGAAGGTAGAGACTTAGAGACTATCTAATTTTATAAGGACCTATTTAAATACGTAAAAATGGTTTTCAAAAGAAGTGGTTTTTATTAAAATTTTGTAAATAAAATTAAATAATTATATTCTAATACGAATTTCGATAATATTTGTAAATGTCACTAAACTCTGCTATGGTGTGACTTTGACACGATTTTGTGGATTTTCTACAATCTAGATCTTTTTCAAGATTTCTTATCGTTTGTGATTCAATCGCGAACACGTCAGAAACTAATTACAATGTTTCTTTTTTTACGCCCATGAAATGATTAATGTATTTTGAAGAAAAACAACAAAAGTAATACTATAACGATCTCAGAGGCTTTAAGTAAATTATCGTTTTCTAAGAGTTTTCTATAAATAGAATTTAAAAATAAACTTCTTATCATGAAAAAGCTGTAATTTCTGTATCACAAATATCGTCTATCTATTAATTTTATTTAGCTTTTAAATGCTTTGATAAGATGTAGGTGATTACGTTAAGGTTGGCCGCACGCCTGCGACTCGTCACTTCCTGGGCGGTGTCAGTGTCGCCTGTCGCACGCCGCGTGTCGTTGTCGCACGCTAGATTGATTACGTGGCGACGCTTGCGGCTAGCGTACAGGTACACGTGGACTCATCTGACGTCGACGAGGAAAACATATTATTCGCTATCGAAGATTCGTTTGTTAAATTACAGGAACATAACCTACATTTGGAAAATTAGGACATACCTACGTTGGATTGGACTCTTGTTTATTATGTTGCCCTTTTTTATAGAATATATTTATCCCATCGTGACTAGGTATATAGATATATAGATATTTGTGTGACAGCCGCAACCATAAAATAATCAAGTATGATCAGGATCAGGAATTTAAAAAAAAAAACGCATCACTGATTCACTGCTCTCCTTACTGAGACATAATCGTCAGTTACCGCAGTGTGCACGCACCATTATCGTTGACTCACAGTGGGGCGGACGCGTATAAATGACGGTATTATTTTAGTTAATTGGCGTTCCTTACCGTTGTGTCGTGTATTTGTGACATTATGTTACTCACTAGTGTGAACCGGGCGTAAGAAAAATACAAAGTGGGCACTGACATTGTTATGAATAACTTCCGACGGCGAAAATAATATTAATTTCTTATAATAGTATTACCTTCTATATTTTTTTTAATAATTGTTGCTGAAGTCAGAGTTACAGTGTGTAGCGATACTTATAGACCACTGATTTAAACTACGGGCATACTTGGGTACAAATATAAAGCAAAAAACGAGCACGATAGTATAATGAGTTGACAGATCACTAGCTCTAGCTCCCGATGGTAATTATCGGACGTCTATAGCGTGACGATTTTTTTTATAAAATGTTATGTTAAATATAACTTTCTGAGCTTCTAATTTCAGAAACTAATCATTTACGATCACTTCATGGTTTTAAAACAAAAAAATCCAATGTAAACAGCATTGAAAATATTTGAGGTGTCACAGTAAAACTAATGTTGTGAGCTGTGAGCCAACGCCATCAATCTTATGGCGGTGACAGACGACATGGCGGCCGTGCTCACAAAACTAAACCACGCGGCGGATAGGCCAGCAGTTAGTGTGCCATTGTTCGCTTTAAATCTCGATGGATGGCAGAACTTGAATAAGATTTTGATCGCTCAAGTTCTTAGCTAGTACCTAGTCACAACTGTAGTGAGTCTACCTACCGAGCTACGAAAGCATTGGAGGTGTGCACACTTGAAACAAAAAGTCGACAAATTGTCTTAAGTACGTCAATGCAAAACTGTCTCAAATCTGCGGCGTTTGGTAGAGAAAGCATCTAACATACGCGTCTATTAGAAAGAGTTACATGCTCTAACATTTCACACGACAGTAGGTATGTAGTTAGTAAAATCGGGAATAACAATACATATAAATTAAAAACAAAATAATTGTGATATTTTGACTCAATTATTTTGGTGTCTTAATAGCGTATTTATGGCAAAAATACATGAACAGATAAAATAAAATGTGTTTTGATTTCCCCCTAAAGTTTTGAACGGTAAAGCAACAACACTGAACAAGAATTAACTGCTTCATTCCCCGTTCGAGTTAAATAGTCGTTTGAACGGAACGGGTAACCGGTCGTATTGAATGGTATAGCTACGGGTTTAACGGCGTACTGGGTGCAATCTTTGAAGTTGTTGCATATCGGAAAACGACTGCTATGCTGCTTATAAGCAAGCATTGGTACCGGACGCCAATGTTCAACAATGGATGTTTACAAGACATGCACAATATTTAACGGGAAGTAATCTCAATGCTGCCGAATCCTGTCTTATCTGGTTCCGAATAGATCACTCCTCTTCTCGAATTAACAAGGCTTCTTGCAAATCCAAAACATGTAAGTGAATACAAGAAATATATCAACATTCAAACAGTCCTGAAGAACTAAAATACTGGAAATGATATCTCTAGAAGAGTCTGAGTTTTAACCAATGGTTACATTTATTGTTTATTGATTTAAACGCGGGCAAATTTAAATATAAATCAAAAAACCTGACTGCTTAAAAAGTAAACTTTAAATAAAAACTGAAAAGAAAAAATCAAATCCAGTAGAATTCTTATGCGGAAAATAGCGACTTTAACAGTCGGGACCCATTAAAGAGTTCACAATAATACGTAGACTCTTGTCGCCACATGACGGTTCCCATTAAGCTTAACCACCGCTGTACCTGCCATTTCTTTGCCACCTGCTAATATTAAAAGGTCAGAGAAATAGAAATAACGTTTGTTCAAAATAGACAAGTAATCTTAGTTCACTTTACGTCAACATTAGACAGCACCACTATACGCCCACCCTCATCGCTCTCTCGTGTTTAAGCTAGGAAGAAGCGCCGCAACTAACTCCCCAGCAACACGTTTCTGTATGTTATAATAATTCATGAAAATATGCTCACAACAATAATTATTCAAATAAAATAGTAATAATAACTGTTTCTTTGTTCTATGTCAATTACCACAATCAATACAGACGTTAGTATAAAATTGAGTCTCCATTCTTTAATGACACAACTACGGTAATAGTTTTAAAACCGTCCATTCGTATCAATATTCAAGGCTTGTATCATGTTTAGGATAACCCGTTGTTTGCTCATATCATAACGGGCACCCGACGAGGACGACACAGATTTTATAAATGAGCGACGAGGGTGGAATACCCACGTAAATTGCGATAGTCGTTACCGAGTAGCTACCGAGTTAGGTAAACACGCGTTATGTTTAATTATATAATTAAATTATTACAAGGAGCGTTCGCAGCGCGCATAAATTCACGTACTGCATGAATTGTTAATATTGTATTTAAGAGCGCTATTACGGTAAATATTTATCGCTCTCCAGATTTCCGCAGCGATCAATGTCAATGTGTGTGTTTAAATTTGCGTATGTTTGCAAATAACATGGATTAGTGAGTAAATGGATATAGAAAAATATCTCAATAGAATTTCACTCAACGTTTTCGTGAGGAGTATGTGGGGAAAAATCCTTTGCCAATCGGGGATCGCTGGTGCCGCTATAGCCCGCCTATAACTTGCTATTTCTAGTTAGTAGGCACGTTGTTTGAGAAAAAGCCGATAAATGTACGGGCTGTTGACAAGTAGTCTAGTTCAAAGGTTTCTGCATCTGCTTCAGATTTGAAATATGGATCAACAAAATTGACTATTCTCCTTTACGCATCTTTAATTTTATTTCTGTCTAGCGGCCCGTCCCGACTTCATTCGGGTACAAATTAGCCGGTAGAGACTTTTTAATTTTCATCAATTCTTGACCTCTTACAAGGCGTTCCCGTTCTCAAATACGTCGCATCTACGCATCACAACGTCGCGTCGGGGTCCTGAGGTTATGTAAAATTAATGTCAACTTTCAAAGAACTTTTAATTTCCATCGATGCAAATTATAAGATTGGACTGATGGACCTATACACAATCGTGTTTAGCATAGCAATTCTGTAAGAACATCTCGCATCACGATTAGAATCTCACTCATAATGTCGGTTGATATTTGACGAATTGACATTATGATAACTTAATAACGGAGCTGTGAATATGCTCTAGTTATGTTATTAAGTTACACGTTTATTATTGTTTGTAAATTCGTTAAATATCAACCGACATTATGACTGAGATTCGAATCAAGATGCCAGATGTTTCAGTATAGCTCTCCTGATGTCTTTTCCGCCAGAATCCACACGTTATCATCACTTTATTTACTACCTACTCGACGGCAAATTACATGATAACTATATGTGTGTGTGCAAATATGTGTGTCAGGTGCGATTTCCCACGCCGCCGCCGTCGTAACGATCGGGAAGACATTAATTACGGCTTGTGAATAACCAGGTAACTCGTCATTATGATATCTTTGAATCTTTTACCATGTTTTGATATTTCGTCGCGATTCGTGTGTGATTCACGCGTCAAAGACTTTCCCTCTATGCTGTAATTATTCATGTGTGAATTATCACCCATATATATATATTAAATGGTTCTACAGATGAAAATATTAACTAAATTGATTTGTTTAAATAAATAGCGGGTCTACTTTTTTTTTAAATACTACCGTATATTGAAAATGTTTCTCAATCTATCGAATGTATCAAACAAGATTTTGGCAACTACTTATCAAAGTAAAATAGGTAAACTATTCGATGGTAGGTCTCGATCTCCCGGTGTACACCGTACTATTACCACGGGCAGTACCGGCATGGTGCGCACGCGGCGGGTTAATTCGGGAGTTGTTTCACGAAGCGCGGCTATTATTAGCCGGCAATCGTCTAAACGATGCACTGTGTAATGGCGAGAATAGTGCTATTGTTTCATTGTTATGTTTGTGGAATGATTCGATGAAAGGAACACAATGAATGGTGTGAATCAAGTAGTTTCAACATACATTGTTTTCTGGGTAGCAAGAAATTCTCAGTAGCAGCCCAGAAGCCTAATTCTCGTGATTTAAAATGTTCAAAATATAGTTCCGATATAGAGGCGATCTAGTATCAATGTCATAAATGGACTAATAAATTAAGTCATAATAAACTACGCTAATAAACTACGTCAAACGTGATATTATATTTTAATGAGGTCGAAATTGATTGAAGCTAAATCAGTATTCTGCTAACATTTTGAACCGACACAAATAATAAAATTTGTATTCTCGTCCATACATAAACGTCAAATATGATATTGAAATGAGCCTGTAAGAAGATTGAATTCAAATAATTCTGTAAACGGGTAGAATACCGATTTTTTGTCAATTAATATTATAATCTCGGTTCAGTCAACTTCACTCATAATGTAAAATAATTATGAGAATTGGGGTTCAGACCTTAGGAGTGTTGTGTACTCGTGGATGGTAAATAGGCTTCTTATTACATAAGGCCATCGGTCAAATGTGCAACAGAACAGTATCTACTAAGTACGATTTAAGTTAACCACCTCGGGAGTCTTCGTGTTTCCGAATTATTATTACGAATATGCAACCAATGTCACTCACGAGATACTTAGATAATACTATTTATAATATTATATCGTTACGCAGGATAATTTTTTATGTAGTGCGCATAATTTGTGGAGTGATTCAGTCTCTGTTCCTAAATGCGACCGTTGTATTAAGATACACTTTAAAACAAAACGAAAATTCGACTTAGTATGGGGGACACGCATAAATTACTAGCGCAAGCCATACAAAATAAAAAAAATATTTTGTTATGGAGTGAATTTTCGTAATGCGGTTGCATTTGAGAACGGACACTGAATCACTCTGCAAGTTTTGCGCACTACATAAAAATGTATCAATATCATCATCGTACGTTCGTATTTCCGAAGTTAGACGGACGTTACCGAGGCGCATAACTTAAATCGTATAACTTAAACACTTCACTTCACACTTTTCTGCCTTACCGGGAAATACAGGTGTTGTTGAAATATGTATGCACATTATATGTTATAGCTCTTAACATATTCCGCAAGAAAGTTAGCTGTATTTGTCATACCTAATTATGCTAGAATAACCCGAAGAGTCCTCCAAACATAATTATGAAGTACGTACATATAATGGGCAGATTTAAAGCAAGGCTTTGTCGCATTATGAAATCTGCTGTGAATGGGGCTCAAGTACTCAGACACTAAAAGAAGTACCTAAAACCTTTTATACTGCTTGGATAAAATTAAGTTATGCTTAGCGAATTGCTTTTAAATTCATAAATTAAAAATAAAAAGCGGCCAAGTGCCAGTCGTACTCGCGCACGAAGGGATCAGTACCATTATCTATAAAAACGGCAAAAAATGATGTTTTTTGTATGTGAGCCCCCTTAAATATTTATTTTATTCTGTTTTTTTAGTATTTGTTGTTATAGCGGCAACAGAAATACATCATCTGTGAACATTTCAACTGTCTAAAATTTGCTTCACTATCAACACTGTAAAGTTTTAATTAAACTCAAACTCAAAATTTTATTGCATTCCATAATGTGTTACAAAGGTGGACTATAAAGTATAAAATTGATCATTATGGACCCTGTCGGGCACAGCAAAAATTAGGAGAGAGGAAGAGGGCTGCGTTGCAAAATTTGATTACCTATTTATGTATAGAATTATATTATAATATTTAATTAGATGTATAATTCTGTATCGCCATTTTCAGAATGAAATCTTTGCCTTATCTATGAGCAAGTGAGCCAAGTTGTAGTATCAACTGCAATTAAACTTAATAACCGAATGTTCTTCGTATCGATGATCGCGTAAAGCAACTTGCGTCATTACTATAAAGACGGGAGCTCTAAACATTTTTGTTTACAAATTAAAAGTTTTCACATTATTGTGATCACTTGGCTTTATATGGGTGCTTGGACTGAGTATGGAAAATACAACGAGTGCTTTTAGTATCTAGAATAGTAAGTTTTAAGGGTGAATACACCGGTTATATCAAAGGGGACAATTTTTATAGGTACAGTACACGATCAGAAATGCATGAGCATACTAAAGACTGTATTCGTTTGCGACGCGATGGTGCGTACGAGCTGTTTGTGTGAGTTACACACACAACGTAATGAGACATCACCACATTTACCACAAACACTAAGAAGTTAAATAAAATGAAAGAAAGTATATTGCCGTCGCATAGACTTATACTCTAGCGTGAGCGAAATTGTAAATCTATTTGCCGTCGCTTGTCAATACGAGTATATGCATGACCTTGGTGACATTCATTCATCGATGTCATTGTATTGCTTTATTTCAAGTAATTCTAACAATCACCGATAGCTATGATGCATAGTGCATAGGATTGCGATTAACTTAGCTTAGGATCGAGTCTTAGGGAAGACTGTTATATTTTTGTTTACCTAGATATTTATTATCCTCTTTTTATTAATAGGTGGATTCGTTCAATGATAAATATTAAAGTAAGTTATTATTTTCTGGGTTATCTTTACAAAATTTTAAACAAATACAACAACAACAATAACCAAAACAAAAACGTTTATTTGTTTTAATTACAAATCTTTATAAGACAAAACAGTTACACTTATTAGATAATAAGTTTATAGCTTATTCATTTTCTTGACGAAAAGAGGATTGAAACTAGACCAACTTTAATTCTTGAACTACCGACCTTTTTTTTACAACTTAAATATTATACCTATAAACGATGAGCAGACAGTAAATAACATATGGTTATGTTTATTGTAACCTCTTTTCTTTGATATGAAAATGACAATGAGTGAACAAAAATTACAAGCTTTTATTAGTAAGGGGTATCTATAACATTTTAAAATTACCAATATTTATTGTAACTTCCACAGCTGTTCTCAATACAGTCAAGTGAGTGTCGACGCATTATACAGTAGGTAACACTTATTTAGATATTGAGGTTATAGTTTAAGAATTCGTTTTCTTGACGAAAAGAGGATTGAAACTAAACCTCAAACGTTACAACTTAAATCTTTTACCCCTTACGAATAAACCATGAGTGATTAGCTAACTTAAGTAAGTGTCGACACGTTTAGTAGAAGACTATAACATTTTGGTTCTCGCCCGGTGAATCGGACAATTATCCTGGACAGAAGATATCTCTAAACTATTCAGCTGGATAAACGATGAGCACAGTAGGCAGCATGACATATTATCATATAATACTTCCACATAACTATGTTTTATTCACTACAGCGTGTGTTATCCTTACACCTTATATGAAGTCTTCCCTTTTGGCTAGATTGAACATTATTCCATCTGAAAATATAATAGTGTCCCAGTTGAAGTAATTATAAATAACTATTCTCGTGTGAACCGTTCTTGTTTACGTCTTTCTGTCAAAAAGGGTTTTTAGGTAGTCTTCAGTGATGGAAACCTTCAGCGTGGAGTGCATGGCGAACAGTTAGTAATGAAATGTCGAATAATTCTGCAAAATGTTTCGTTGTTATGTAACTACTTGTTTCATATTCGTTCACCATCGACTACCAGGGCTACTTTCGTCCTCATTCGTGGTCTTAACCCACCGGCTCGCAGTATTTCTCTAGAACAAAAATAATAATAATAATAAACATCTATAAGCAAAATACTAAAACTAATTACTATACATATAATTATAGTATAATATATATCTATATAATATATATATATTATACGTATCTATATATTACTTATATCTATATAGTATTAAACACATGTTTATTATACTTCAATATATTAATTAAGAAACCAAAAAATAATAAGAATATATTTATTAGAATAATTATTCATCATTATTATTATTATTAATCTAAATAAATAAACATTAAAATGATTTATCTTTTTCTTTAGTTTTATATAAAGATCATGAATAACACTCACAGTCAGTCCGGTTTCATTAGAGATTTGTATTGTAATCATATCGTCCACTTTTAGGCAGTGCAATAATATTCCCCCCTCGCTTCGATTATATTAGCCTGCATTTTGAATATTATAACTACAACCAACGCTAATAGATTTAATCACACATCACTAACCAATAATAACAACACTAACAACGTTCTATTCGATCTAAATGACTTGAGTCGTAACTTAATCTGTCTACCTCACAGAAATCTAAATAGTTTATTCATATTTCTGTTGTCTACCTGCTAATTTTTCATTTTATAATAACAAGACTAACGCGGAACGAGACATCGCTTATTCAACTACTACGTTAAACATTGATGAATAAATGCCTCAAGATTTATGAGTATTATTAAAACTTAAAAAAAACTATGACTGTCCGTGAGGTTTGAACCTACGATTCACCAATTAATACCAGGGAACGTTATCAACTTAGCTGGCTTGAGATATACTAGCAGTATTGAAATTATGGAATACAATCAGTTGCAGACAACGGTGCATGTGTGTGAGTGTCTATAGTATAGAAATAGAAACTACTTCGTAAAAGAAGGTCGTAAGTCAACCCATTAGCGTCAATCTATTGCTTTGTGAGACTGCTCATGCATTTCTGATCCCTACCGTATATATATTTTAGTGTATTTACATCTTTATTATTTTCTTTATGTAGGTTTTTATTTTTCTTCTTTTTCTTCTTTTCTGAAATTTTTACCGAGAGATCCTCAAAATAACTACAAATATTACATATAACTAAATATTAAAACTACAAAAACTTAGGTCAATCACTCTCATGTTATATTATCCGTGCTGAATAAATGTTTATTCTTTTTTTCTATAATTTAAATACTGTATAATGTTCATTTTTATAAAGGTAAAACCTTGAATGTCAGTATTTTATCGACCACCGGTTTATAACTATATCGCTAGAGCTTTAATGGCTTTATTAAAGCTATAATTTGAAAGGCACCTTATGAACTTTCTACAGGGGGTTATTTCGGAAACGAGTCGAAACAACCAATGTCTTAACGATGACCGGTTATTAACCGAGGGTTGATTAACCTACCGAAGGATTTCCAGACATTCAATAATACTGAACTTTAGTGTAAGCACATTAATATCAATTAGACAAGTTCAACATTCATTTGAATAAACGTGTTAGTTTTGAGATAGCAAAATATTTTTTATTTTGTTTTGTTTATATTTATTGTAAAAATTGTTAGCTTTATATCTGACTTTTCTAGTCTAGTTGTTACATAAATCTGCATCAGACTTTTGACATTTCAACAACCCGATTTATCCATAACAAAATTATATTTAAACAACAAAACCGTATTCAGGTACGCACCTATTCAAATGGGAAACAAAAGGACGTATAAAATAAATTCCTGCGTTTATCCGACGCACAAAGGTAGCGCAACAATTTATAACTTTTATAACATTTCGTACAGGACTGGTATAAACATCAAGTAAGATACAGAAGGATCACTCTCAATAATCCGAAAGGAACTTCAGCTATTTGAACGAATAGCACCAAACCAAAATTTGGATTGGTGCCGTTCGTGGACTAGCTTTGGTGCTATTCGTTTCAGTGCTCTTCGTGGAATACCTCGAAATTATTGGGGAGTGTACATAAAAAACTTTACTATAGACAATGCCCTTAAGAAATATAGTGTGGTATTATTCTCTTCTTCGAAAGATTCTTACGTGCCAGAAGAGAAAAAATCTCTCCAGTTAAGGTATTGTGAATTTAAAGTCTAACTTTACCTACATTCATATTGATATGGGACCTATTTCATTAAAAATCAGCACAAAATAAGCAAACACATAAATTTTTCTCCGTTCGTCGTTTTATTGCCTGAAGTTATTACCACGCATTTGTATGAGTTGGGTCTTCTGATCCTAATTCCCGTGTACAAAGGTGTGAGTGGACGTGTGTGACAAATGGCGTCCATTGCTGGACGGGAGGTACAGCAGGTAATTATCTTGTAAATGGATACAAGGGTTTGGTCGCAATCGGGATGGACGTGTCGGACTCGGCTTATTAATCGACCCCGTAATGGCCGTGTCAATTGTCCAATGATATTCAGTGTAATGGCGCCTGATTATAGTATGTTGTGGTCCATGTAGGTACACATAGGTAAACCCATAGGCTTTGATTTACTGGTACAAAGCACCTCCTCTAATTAGTCGTATTTGTACATAACTGGTCTATGAGCTACGTTTTGTTTAGGCTTTCACTAAAATTTGTATTCAGTTTCTTTTGTTTGATGAAATGTTGCACTTTATTCATTCGTTCATTTCGCTTTAATTTATACGTTATGTTTATTTTAGTCAAGTTTGGTATGAACATAGAAATAATAAACAGGTATTCCCCGATGGGTACGAATTAATAATTATTTAGAGTCTCGACATTTCATAAGTGCCTGTAATTGGTTTACATGAAATAAAGATCTATTGTATTTAATTTTAAATAGCAATTACTGAATTAATCTGATTTATTTTCTACTATGGGTATTCATTCATTATCACTTCGAAACAATTTATTACCTATTTAAATTCCATGCAAGCAAATAACAACTACAGTGTGTTTCATTTGGTAGTTGCCGTAACCTGAAATGCCAAAGATTTGATAACAATAAGCATAGCAACTATGGATGGAAAAACCTTTGCCCAGCAGTGGGGCTATGTCACCCCACAGCTGGGCAACGGTAAAGGCACTTAGAGAATAGGTACCTCAATAACTCATACTGGCAAAACAACCTTATTTTACTTTTAACCTCCATGTCTGCCAGTCGTTAAGACAAATGAACTTAATTAGAGTTAATCATTGAAATAATAAAATGTTAATGGTTGCACGTTTAGATAAAATTATAGCGTTTGATAATATTCAGCCTATTAAGTCACTTGTTTACACTTTAAGGGGTAATTTCAGTTCGTAATTACTTTTTAATTGGAGGTTGTGAGATTTTAAACGTGAACGCTTTTACTTTGTTTGGCTCATTGGCTTTGTGGATGGAAGCCAACCCTTGCTGTGTGACTGGGTTCCTTTTTATCAGTCAAAAAGTTTCAACTTTTTTGCTGTCTCAGCGGGTAGGTATAATCTGGGGTTGTAATTGGGGACCTAATCCTATTTTTAGCAAATCTGTAATAGACAATAGTGTGTCTTCTTTTGAATTTTCTATTGCCGAAACGTTTCAACGCTACTAAAGTATCAAAACAGTGCAATGAAGTATTTTATAGAACTATAGGTAAGGCTAACCTAACCATACACGGTTAAAATATAGGAGATTCGTAAATCTAGAAAATGTCCCAGTACCTCTAGCCCAAAATAATCAAGTAACACTTGGAGTCATGGTAGAATGATCCAATTCGGGTTAGTAGTAACCCACAGCGATAACTTCCCATGCTTTAAACTTAACACGTACAACCCAACCATACATGTTCCATACATATTTCATACACTTAACATCCTCCTCTCAGCTTCTCAGTCGGTTAAAAGGGAGAAAATCGCCACTTGCCACCACATTACGAAGCCATAGCCGCCATTTTAGGCGTGTGCGCAAATTTAGTGATGTGACAAATGCGCTGCGGGATTGGCGCGGATCAGGGCGAGATGCGGGATGGGCGCGGGAAGGGCCCATTGCCCGATTTATGGATCCCGGGCTACTTGCGATTCAAGAGGCATACGCCGCCTTTATAAAGATATAGGGCGTATTGTACTTAATGTTTTTGCCCCTATTTATGCTGTTAGCCGTTCGAATCGGAATCAGTTTAGAGATTTGTGCGGCTTGCTGGTGGGCTGGTCTTTTGTGTTCGGCGTCGTTATGATAAAATGCGGACGTAAGTGGCTCTTAAAGACGTCGTTGTAACACGATACAATTTGTGTGGATTTATCAGATTCGTTGAAAATCATGTTAAGTGCTTTGGTTTATTGCCTTAAATACTTTGGGTAGGTATTTTTTATATTTGATGAAATTCTTTTATCTTGGAACAAGTCAGATAAAATGACGTTTACTTGCCATTCAAATCGAAAGTACAATAATGTTTAAGTTTTTATGATTAGTTCTGAATAATGCCAATTTCTTACTTACAGCATAAATTCAACGACGACACGGTTGGCGTAGTGACTAAGTGATTAGTTTTCTACGCTACGCGTCGCGGGTTCGATCCTCGCACAGAGCAATTATTTGTATGATCTACAGATAGTTGTTTCAGGTCTGGGTGTGAGTGTGCATGTGAGATGTATGTTTGTAAACTATACCCTCGATACAGGAGAAATCCTGGAGCGGGGATCGATTTTTTTTAATGAACCTCAATGCTGCTACCTCTTCAATTTCCACGTGGATTCAAATTTCCAAAAGGTCGATTTAAAAATACAAGACCCAAAGACCGTTATTATCTCCTGTTTAAAAGCCGAGCAAACAAAGCGAACTCAACAAATGGACGTAACCGAACCACTGTGCAAACTCTTTGGCGCCATACTCTATAAATAATTAAAACCACGCACGAACCAAACTTTCCAACATTAACAATTAAATTACGTAATATTCCAGATAGCCACAATTTCATCACGCCCTCATCGATGGAACTCGTCCAGTACGGGTAGATAAATAAATATTTCCTGGGAAAATTACGGTTGTGGACCGTAATTTTAATTAATATTAGTTTGAAAACATCATGATAGTTATTAGTAAAAGTCAAAGTGAAATACCTAACGGTATGAACGTCCATTTAATTAAAAGTAGTATTCATTCGGATATTCAAGCTAATACGCTATTGAAATATGTGGTCTGAGTGAGATTTAATACAGCCTGCAGTTTTATGGAGTATTAATATTTTCTACATTACCTACAATGAAAAATAGGCCAAAATAGCAAAAATGAAGATTTTTTTTACTATTTTGTTACTGTCTTCTGTCACCTAATTCAGTTTTAAATCTAACCGTCAAGTTAAACCATAGATGCATTAAATTGTTTGCCAGAACAAAGCGTCGTCGTGGCGAGCTCATAAAAAGGTGAAACAGCGGAATTATACGAAACATTTCCGTGCGTTGCGACTATAAAACGCGGCAAGATCCCGTAGTCCGCGGTCACCGCCATGCATCACTCGCCGTGCACGGAAGAGACATGGTCGAGGAAACTGACCCTCTCTTTGTGTGTTAAAGTATCGTAGAACTACGCGTTTTGTGGGGTAAGCAGGGATGTTGCATCGAGTGGTTGTCTTTAGAGTTGGTGTTTTATTAGACTAACTAAGCTATGTCTGAAGGATAGTGTGGTACAACCATAGAAATAGTAGTACTATGTATTATCTCTATGGGTACAACAGACAGTACCTACTTAGAGGAAACATTTTGTTGTAGGGCTGATAGATAACGTTTGAATTCTCGTCATAAATGTTTCTAAAAAGAAAAGAAAGGAAAGTAACAATGTTAAACCCCAGTTAGCGCAGTGAAATATTTCAATTTGAATAGGGGAATAACTAAATGAAAGACAATTTTTTCATTATAGAGCTATAAAAATAAATTAAATAGAGAATTACATGACATCGCCAGCAGTAAGTAGCCCAACCCCTCAGAACGACGTCCTTGCTAAGCAAGTAAATCTAGATAAGTCCAAACAATGAATATATTAAAACGAAACAAATTGCATTTTAAAAAGGCGCATTACACGAAACGTTTCCGTGTGTCGTAGCAATAAAACGGGGCGCGTTTCCCGGGGCCCGGGATCCCGGGGTCGTACATCACTAGCTGACGAGTGAGGAAAGCCGCTCTTTATTTATAACTCGAGTAAATACTGGTGGACTTAGTGGCCTGTCTTCTGTATGTGAAGTTGTTTGTACTTTAATATATTAGAATGAATAAGAAATAAATCAGGATTATAGCGCTTAAAAGCATAAAATGGTGCAATTACTGTGTAGTTGGCACGAGCGGTGCACAGAACAAGCAAAAATAAGAAATAAACGACGACCTACTTTTTATTGAGTTGAAGCACCATCGCAACTAAATTCTCAGTTTTAATATCTTTGAAGGATGAAATTCTGCTGCATTTCTTAAATTGCAATCCCGGAGAGTCCTGTCCTGTCCTCTTAGGGTTGATTCTGACGCACAAACTTAAAACCATGACAAAAACGTATAGGTAACTATTATATTGTATGAAAATGCATAATTATAAATGCGTTCACACGAATCAACGCCACCCTGTTGCTCTTCTAAGGCCCAATTTCACCGGCAACATAACAGATGATTACGACAAAATCACCCGTTTTTCATGAAATTTTGTATGGGTAAACAGCCGTGTCCATTATAAACCATCTGTGTTGTTACTGTAATTATTTAGCTCTTATGGTGACCACATAGCTACAACAAGCACCTGCACTGGAACCATTCACACGTACCACTTTGCACCCACCTTTTTGTGGTTATGAGCAACCCAACCTACCTTTCATTTCCTACATGCAAATTACATGAAAAACTTCAGCAACAGTTATAAAAGCGCTGGACATAAACAATATCCACAAGTTATGGGTTCACGTTCCATAAAACTAGGGGAATGAATTTTAATAGAATTTCCACAGCTTACCGAAAGGGTGCACTGATTAATAAACTTTATCCACGCGAACGACCGTGTAAATAGGAACGGACAAACATACAATATTATTGATAAATAATATATCTATCACACCTATATACCTGAAGGATTAGGCAGTGATCAACTGTTGCATATCCATATTTCACCAAAGCCGTTATTAATTTTAAGTGCCATCTACCGAGCACAATTTGTACAAACTTTGAGCTGCTACTAAAAATTTCTCAAAAGAAAAACGCAAATTAACACTCCGGCTGACCTGAGAATCAAATCTAGGACCCCGCACTCAGCAGTCCTGCGTGCTATGACTGAAAATGAGGCATTATTGATTAATTAACTATATTGGGCACAAACGGACATAAATAGCCTTCTGGGTTCAATTAGCTCCAATTGGATGTTTGATCACTAAATATAACGGCAGGGTTTGTATTTACTCATGAAACAGTTTTACGGCCGGACTTACAATAGCAAAACTTTCTGTTCAAAACGTATTTAGTATGTAAATGATAATGGCCACCAAACAGAACTAGTTTAGGTACCGTTTTCCCAATTTCAGTGCAAAAGTCTAAATTCAACATAGTTTCTGAACACAACTTACAATTTGTATGATACATTCTTATTTATTTATTTCAAATGCTTCATGTACAATGTACAAAGGCGGTCTTAATGCCGTAGGCATTCTCTACCAGACAACCTTAGGGTGATGCAGAGACAATGAAGGTAGATGCACCAAAAAAAAAAAAACTTAAATGAGAGATATAACTATCAAACCTATGCTGAACTGTGTCTGCGCGGGGTGCTTATACACCTGGGTAAGGGCGTTTCTACACACATTCTCATCTGCATTGGAATATTGTACAGGAAATCTGTGTCGACACAGTTTTGTAAAGTCAGTAAAGGCATTATTGGGCGACCCAGTCTGAAGCCCGCACCAAATTGTGGTAGGAGAAAATATTAGCCTCTCCTGATAATTATAGAACGAGCCCAGTGAGATACTCCCTGCTGGATATGTACTCTTCTGGTCCACATGGAAATTACTAAACCGACTCCGGACGCAAGTGGACAGGTGCAGGCATAACATGAGCAAGTGGGGCTATCGGCGAAACGGCAACAGTATGTGGATGCGGCATAGTCCTTCAAACGATGTCACATCTACTGTCCTGTTAATATTGCCACAACACCCGCAAACTGAGCGACCTCTGCTCTGCCTCTAATAACGCCGTAGTGGTGGCAAAGTTCTGGACTAGTGAAATTTAGCGATGTACCATCGACACGAGGAAGAAGAGGACATCGCCATCCATCCATTTGTAATTATGATCATTTGTAAGCGCGACCGCAATCATTCAAAATAATGGGGTGATCTGTACATCCGAATGTAGATAAGATTCATGGACAGGCGCTTATAATTATGGTTTATCAATATAATAATTTAAGCTGGCGTTTCCTATACAGCCTTGTCTATAAACTAACTCCAATATCATCACTTTAATTTAAAAAGTTATAAAACGCATGAGTCATTAGTACTTTCTTGTATTTTTTAAAAACATTGCCCCATGCTAACTATTTCTCCTGTAACGAGGGTACAGTTTACAAACATACAAGTCACATGCACACACATCCAGACCCGGAACAATTATCTGTAGACGATACAAATAATTGTTCCGTGCGGGGATCGAACCTGCGGCACGTAGCGCAGAAAGCCAATCGCTTAGCCGCTGGGCCAACCGTGCCGTATAATGAGTTAAAATCCCGATGAAACATCGCTACGCAATTTTCTCATAAAATATTTACTATAGGTACCAAACTCTAAGTGACACTCTGACACTTGAAAAGCGCGTAAGAATTCGCAATTTCGTTAGTTGACAAAGACTTTGGCGGGCCTCCAACAGATCGCGGTGTTACAAATCGCGCGTGCCGTAAGATGGCAATGTCGTTCATGTTTACGACAGTGTGAGGTTAGCGCTAACATTGGCGAAGTGTTTGTGAGTATGGATTGATTTAACAAACAAGGAAAACTCCTTGTTCCTCCTCAAACGAGTTGTTTGTTCCTTATTTTAAGCTGCAATACTCACAACAACACACACACGTTCTATTATTTGAATTTATATTTTATTTAAGTATTTATTTTCTGTAAGTACACTACGTACGTACACACACCGTCACCTCGATGAGGCTCCTGCTGGAAACCAGCGGTGTCGGGATATACGCAGCGCGCCAGCATATGCTGAGCGAAGCCTTTTGAGACAGCTGCGACGATGTACAATCCAATTTATTTAATATTTATTTTTATTTGACATGTTTGATTGTTTTTGAATTGTGTTTGATTGATCTTATAATCGTTTTTGTGTTGTGTCAAATAAATACTTTGTCTTTCTTTCTAATAGGATGTTTTCACTCTTCGTTTATGTTTTCCATCTTCAGTATCATATCAATTACATAGTCTGTAAACGCTTTTAGCGTCAATAGTAACATTGCATTTGGATAAAGCTTCGTTAATTTATTAATCATCATGATCCATGTAATGAATAATGTAATGGTAATGAACCAATTTTATTGTATTGAAATTATGACGTCGGAAGACAATTGACACTCAAAGAAACTCATCTAGTAGGTACACCTACACCATTCTCAAAAGATCAGTCACATCAGTCAGAGCAGCCGCAAATGATGTAGCTCTAAATATATATCAGTTCAACGTACCTAAGACAGTTCACTATGACAAGCCGTTGGCAACATTACGAGTTTATAAACTGGTAACATCACGCTTGGTCGCCAAGGGGCCTGGCAGGCCAAGTACATGAATATTTGGCACACCTTAATGACTTACTGAGTCATAAAATGAGTTGATTGAGGAAATTAGTAATTTTAAATGTGTCAAAAACAATAATTTTCTGCTAATTTCTGTGTTCCTGTACCTACCAATATTGAATAACTTTATTATACTGGTAATACGCGTTACTCCTATGTATAACTATGAGCTCTTGTAGGTTCAGAAGTCTTCTCTATTTTCCAGCTGGGTTTTGATCTCTTAAGTACGAGTCAATATTAACGTTTTTCATCACTTGACAAAGGTAACGACAACTCGCCAAAAAACAACGAATATTATAATACTACAGACGATAATTAATTATAAGACTTACGCCAATTAAGCGTGACAGTGATACTATACTGCGACGTAAAGTTTTATCCGTATGAGACTAGTCTTCTTAGATTTGCGGCTAAGGCTTCTTTACAGAACGTATCTTAGGGCTTTCCTGGCCATACAACTACACAACTTACAACTTTCGCAGCTTGATCCTGGCCTATGACCTAGTCCTCACATCTATGTGTATAGAGTTACTCCTGACCTATAAAGTGAACTGGATTTGCCTTTTCTAAACAATAAATATGTGAGATAAAGAGCAGACTACCGAGAGGAGACGAAGTATTTCTTCCATGTTGTCACGTTTAATACATTTTCTGAAAGATATTGGTGAAGTATTCCGAGTTAGCAGAAGTATCGAAGTAACTAACGCACTTGATGTGTAGGTAACTAGGTACTGTATGTGTTGAATATGATAATAGTATAATATTGCATGAGTCTTTACTATTGTATAACTTAAACTGTTTGCATGCCTTAGTTAGTTTACGGATCATTATAAACATAACATCTGTAAGTTTTACCTACTTTCTGTGCAAATAAAGAACTATTCTATTTTATATAAGCATATATTAGTTATATATATTATAGCGCAGTATCAAAGAGTATTTAAGAAAGGTTTTCCAAATATAGTATACACTAGCATAGGCCTGGATAATACTTTGACAAAGAAAGAGAAATGGCCGACTATTTTACTTTATTTAAAAGTAAATTCGTATCTGCAACAATTTCATCTCATGATGCATTTCCCAAATAAATTGCTTGCATCTTTCACAAAAACAAAAAAATTACAAGTTTTAACAAAAATGTGGAGGACACGTCTGTACCGTCCAGGTATTCTGAGAATTGCCCGTGGCAGCGTCGGGCAAAAATTGTATTTACGCCGTAATTCCCGGACGCTTGTTAACAGACTTTTTGTTAACGTTTCAAATTTCGCTTCATTCGGAAATATGCGCTAACGAATCCTCCTTTGTGTATTATTAGTAGCAACAATTATATCCTGAAATGGACGGATGGATTACACAAAATTGGGATGCCGCTAGGAAATGTGATTCGCGTTTACATGATTGTACATTTATTGTTACTTTTTGATTAAGATTATTTTATTGTTAGTAAGTTCAATTGTTTTTGCTACTATTCAGCATTGTAATATACAAAAACTAATTATTATTCTAATGCAATACACTTATGTTGTGATTACTGTTTGTGATAAAATTGTCCATTTGATATTAATAAGTTATCAATTTCAACGCACAACTGAATCTCTAACTAACATTCAGCGGAAGCAACTCAATCACCAATAGTCCTTACTGCGTGTTAGTTTTTGGGGACTTGACCACACAGGGCACGATAAACTTCACTACACTACATAACTTCACTTCAGAAATCACTGCAATACAAAGAGTAATAATTTATTTAAGTAGATATTTTTAATATTCGTGTAAAGGATATTAAACGAAAAATGTTTGTTACTTTATAAAAAGTACTTACTCATAGAAGAGATAGAGGATTTCCTTTGTCAACTGAATTAATTTGTTGCGACTACACCATAATATTTATGAGGGCAGATGTAGTGCAATGCATTACATTGTCTCTGTTGTCTTTATTTCAGTAAATACTATGTTTACTGAAATAGACAACTTTGTAGACGGAAAATACCACAAACATTACATTATCTTTATAAAACTGTGCTCATTATTTAGCACAAGTTGTACAAATCAACTGGAGTTGATTATTATAGAGACTTTTCCATAAGTAGTAATTTTGGTACGAAAAGTTATGGTTGTATAACAGCATTGATACCTCTATGCCTAAGGAATATAGAAGTCCGTATAAAAGGACCGAACATAACGACTTTTGATCCTAACTAATACATTAATTGAGTCGCTTTTATACACTGAAAAAGCTTGGTCAATGTCGGCTAACCACCAATGATATCACGTATCTATTGACATCTCAACAGTTTGTAGGCACTGCACATACCCATCAAACGCAAATATTTTCGTATCAAGTCCCTTTAAAATCGAGTGTGTAAACTTTAGACAACACACCCTGGTCGTAAACACACCTACCACGATTTCCGCCTCAAAAATTCCTGCCCACACAATAAATTCGTGGAGTCGTGGACAAATATAGGTTAACGATGATTCTCGGGTTAGGCCAGGGCCTGCTCGGCTCCAGTCGATAATGCGTCCATTAGTAGTGACGTATGTGTGTACCGAGGCCGTTCCGCACATGACTGATAATAAACGACGAGCGTTAAAAATAACGCGGGTTGACCCGGCTTTATACCGGGGCGAGGGAGGCACTAATACATACATGTACTTATGTACAAGGATATGTAAACTTTTAGGTGCTTTTACACTCACGCAGGCCGGACTAGTGATGCGTTGAGTTGGAAACGTGACGTACGACCAGTGGCAATCCGCTATGTATTTTCCGGAATATAATAATGTTACATAATATAATTATTAGATACCTACTGATAGATGCATTGATTGGTCACCACTCGCGTTCTTACGAGGGAAGGCGGTCGTCGTTAAAAAACTATCGTTTTTATGTTTTTTTTTACATACTGCATTGGGAGATACTATTCTATGTCTATACGTTTTGCTTTTTTGAAATACACTGTCAAATACTGCATATTGAATATCTGTTCAAACTGGGCAATTTTATGGAATTTTCGGGGGTCACAACACTTAGATACTATGCAAAATATCTTATTAAAAAAAGATAAACGTAAGGACATGCTGATGGTCGATATCTACATCAAATAAAAAAATAAAAACAATGCGCTAGTAATGAAATCCAGAGAGAAAGTCGGGGAATGTATTTGTATGGGCAAAACGCCGCCCGCATTTGCTCTTATTGAAGTAGCATGATTCATAATTGCTTCTCGTAAATCTTAATTTACTAAGTTAAATTCTTAACACACACAGCTGCTAGCTAGAATGTAACGTAGTAATGTCTTCAATAACTTTTCTTACAAAAATAAGCCCTGAATTAGGTTCTATTCAAAAGCACATTCAATGTAAAGAAACTTTCCAGTTAGTCCCACCTACATACCACTTCAGCCACTGAATAAATCGCTGAAACCTAACCCTTTCGGTGTACAAAAAAACACATATATTTCCGACTCCACATCTTCCAACTTGGGCCGCTAAGTTATTTTTATTATTGCCGCGAGCATGTTTATGTGTGCATAAAGCGGGCGGCGCCGGGTGATAAGCGTGTGCCTCGGGCCAAGTATGTACGCAGCACTTTTTATTTCGCACATCTTGCAAAATGGTTTAACTATAATGTGCTTTACTGTTGGATTTGATGGACTAAGTTATGCTTGGTATGTATTTTATAGGTGCATAATAGGACTAGAAAGATACGGGAGTGCTATGGCCTATATGGGTAATTATTGTAACATGTAGCATTCTGTCGTATTTGCCTACTCTCGCAGGAAAATGAAATATTAGGAACATAATGGGTATGATACAGTGACAATAATGCTATTTACTAATAAGATCTTTATTTATATTTACCTGTGACAAACAATAAATAACTATTCTATTCTATAATACATCATGTTTACATGTATGTTTGATATAAAATATTACATTTTCCTATGTATGTAGGTATGTAGATCTATATAGGTTTAAAAAACATTGTCGCACTCTTGTGTTTCTCCTGCATCATGGGTACAGTTTAGAGACTATAAATATGTAGACCATAAAAATATATGTTATGTGCGGGGGTCGAACCTGCAACAAGTAGCGCTGAAAGCCAATCGTGTTGTCAAACGTGTGTTTGATTGACATGTTGCTCAATTTGAAACTATTGATATTTAGTTTTGCAACATATAAATTTATATCAGCCCCTTGTTTTTTTTTCCGTGAATTGACCGTAAAAAAGCTTTAGAGCTTAAAAATTGGATGTTTTAAAATTCGATTCAACTCCATCCAAATTGATCAGTATCCGCCATATCTCTCGGACGATAAACAGACAGAACCGAGCGCTGTTTTGCATGGTCCTTGCATCCGATGAGTTTCATTCGATGCACTAGTCGTGAATCGTGCATGCAACAACGCTAAGCTATTAACCCAATTGTGCGACCATCTTATTCAAGGTCCCATTTTGAAACGGATGAGGGTTTAAAGCTACAAATAAACAGTGATAAAATGGAAATCAATAAATAGAGTATATATATTTTCCATCTAGGTTACCTATTTGAAAGTTAAGCAGAGATAGATGTTACCTGTACTACCTATCAGGTATCATGTGGTCACTGGTCAGGGGTGAGCCATTTATCTACCGGGAATTATCACTACAGAAGCACACCATCTTGGCCTGCCTTGGAGACTATGAAAAGACCATTTTAGAAATTTGTGTCAGTAGATAACATAAAAACCTTTCTTTAACAGCAAAACCAGCTGTTCCATACATTTAGCTGATTAATATTTAATTATATGTATGAACAGCAGTTTCTTTTTTCGTCATTTCATTTTTGGTCCTAAAGATCGGGACAAGGACGGTAGGACCTTGTATTAGAATCTATTATTTTAAAACACGTGATTAATAATTTCGGTTGGGAAGACGAATTCGCTATCCTCACCAGTTTCTGAAAATACATCACTGATCCTTGTACCGCTTTACGTATGGGTCCGATGTTGAGCAGTGGACATTTCAAACAGATACCAGGCTCGCAAAACTCATCAAGAGTTTGTGTATGTGTACTCCGTTTACTACACCTCTCTTTTCACTCCCGCATCACATTTTACCGTCATAGAAATAAAATTACCCAAGTGCGCGCAAGGCGAGCCGTCGAATTTACCTTTTATTTTACTGCCCTTTACTTTTTATGGCGGCATGTCGTTTTTATACGTAGCCGCGTATTTGCGTACGTCCGATACGAGTGCTGTTAAACTGCGTCCTGAAATTGGTACTGTTTCGCGTTAAATATTTGTAAAATATTGTACCGTTGGATATTTGCTCTGACCTGTTTTACGTATGCTTAATTTTTTTTCGTCGTTTTTTGGAGATTTGTCACGTTTGGTTGTTCATATCTAATATTGTTGCATTTTATTGAAATAGTATTGTTGTTAATTTTGTAGTTTATTTCAACTTGGGGGAAGACTGTCTAGCAGTGAACAGCGATACGTGGATTTGATTGATTGATCAGGCGTGAAGTTATTGTCAAGGAAGTTGACTCTATCTTCATTGGGTATTCATAATGATTCATTACAGGTTAAAAGTTAACTTGACTCATCATCATTTATAATTTCTTATGAAGCAACTCATATAATATTGCTCGAACTTCGTCCAAGTTCGGTTGATCTTATATGTATTATGAATGTACAATTGCCTACATATGTGTTGTACACACGAATACATATCGAGTTATAAATTTCCAGTGTAAGCTGACCTCGCACTGTATAGGCTTCCCGTGCAATGAGAGGTCAGCATACTGAAAATGTATAGCTTGATATGTAGCCGCGCGTACACTGCACAGCAGGGCCTCATATTTTTCCACTTAAGCCTTTAAAACTGTAGCAAAAGAAATATTGAAGTTATTTACGCTCCGCCTACGCCTTAAGAAGTTGGCAAAGATACGTAACCTTTTTACGCATTCGGAAAATGATATTAATGTTTTTACATAAAATACACATGTTATAAAATTTATTAATAATAAAAATACAGGGTGGTAAACCTTATTTAATCCTTAATGAATAAACATCGGTGTTGTGGAAGTCACCGGCTTTGACTAAAACAACTTCTGCTGAAATTCGTCTGTAGCCTTTGAGCCGCGCCCCCTAGCGGCAGAAGTCGCAACCTGCTATATAATTAAGTAAACACGTACGTAGACCTGACGTGTTAAGAGACATTTTGTGTTCATAGTTGGACCGGTTGGACATTGGCGGTTGGCATTGGCATTGGTTGGTTGGTTGGCGGTTGGCTTTGTGGTCATTACAAGATCTCCGTATGTTTTTGCAGTGGGTGTCCAGTCCACATGACGATAACAGGTCAGATGGAAATGCAATGACATTCGACTATAATACCTATAGGTATAGTGCACATTAATGATCACATCCTTTTAAAATGTCAAACCTAAGCAATAGGCCAAAAAACAGAACACTGATGAAAATAGTAAATATGAATATAAACCTTGGTAAGTAAGTAGTAGGTACAAAATTACACGCAAAAAAATATCCACATAAAAAAATCCCTTCCTTCCTTAACGGGTCGAAGGACCAAAGCCCCCAACCGTGCCTCGTACCATAAGACCACGCATAAGTACTGTGTATTAAGCGTAGTCACACAGCTTAGGGGATTCTGGAGGGTATGCAAATGAAGGCAGGTGCATATATCGTCAACATAACTGTCTGTTCACGACCGCTCGTTAAAAAGTGCGTTCTACCATGATACTGGGAATTGTTTATGAATATACATAGAAGATTTATTAAAGAGTGTTTTCAGGTGTTTATTCTTTTTTGGTTTTTGATGTATAGATTTATTGTATGTAGATGATGTAAGGAAAGGGCTACAGAAGATGAGAGTTAAAACCCAAAGGGTGGAATAGGGAAGAAGAAGACTATTCCTTATATTAAATATTAATTGTGACTTCCTATTGGAAAACTACTTTATTGCCAAGCAATCTGGCACTAAGCAATAAAGATCGTAATTATACTCGTATGACATATTGTGGCAATAATTTGTAACTTTCTTAGTGTTCATAGGCTAATTTTTTCATGCCATTACATTTTCACACATTATAGTTTATTTATCTCAAATACGTGAGGGTTTCTCAGTATTTTTATATAGAAAAATATCCAAATTATTGATATGTCTAAAATTTTCATAAAAATATCAACGGAATATTGATATTTAACATCCTTTATCAACACAACAAGGTCCCGATTCTGACTTCCCTTCAAAACAATCCCCCACCAGAGGCAACAGAGAATAATGCAAGCAATCACAATAATGCACACAGTCACTCTCATGAATTTTCATCCACATTCATAAATCTATCTGGCGGAGCAACATAACATCTGCATCGATCAGCTTATTCATTTATCCTATCTCACAAAATGGTAGAACAAATTTATCAGGACATAAATCCATAGGATTGGCTTCATGGTAGCTATGAATTACACTCTAAGCATGAAGTCCGTCACACACGTAGCTATAATATATATTAATATACTGTGCTATATATTACATTATAGCAAGCCCCCGCACGTGGTAGCTATACTATAACATATTTTGATGACGTAATAGAAATATATATTATAGCTGCGTCTGAGGTCGCTCGAAGATTACTATGGAAAATATATCGTAATATGTCTTGCTATAATATATATTATAGCTACGTGTGTGATGGGCTTATATGTTATGGTTTCTGTGATTTTTATATAATTATTTTCTTTTTGATTAGCGACGTATATTTTAGTTCAGACAAAAATAATTAACATTGTATTCTGTGTGGATTGCGTGCTCAGTACTTAGTTTAATGGTAGCATTGATTACTTTTCGTATCTTGGCCCACATACGATTCTCAAGTATTTTTACCCATATTAGAAGATACTACAGAATGATCCAATGATAGTAGAGGGGGTAGAAATATATTCTATTCCCCTCTTATCTCAGCCAAGATAAGGAAATATTCTTTATTTTTTAATAATACTGAAAGACAAATTCTAAGAAATAAGATAAACTTACAAGATATAGGGACCATGATATATGTTGCTGAGATAGGGGCCATTTTTGGCCTCGTGCAGGAATTTTTAATTAGTTTTTTGTTATTATTTTAATGTTTTCTTTTTGTATGTAATTTTCTGTGCGAGTCCGAAATAAATCATTTTTCTTTCTTTCTTTTCTTTTCTTTCAAGATTGGGTACAATTGGTCAATTATTTATTACATTAATGATGCTTGATTCTTTGGTACATCACATTTGCAAATAAATACTTACGTAGAAAACAAAATTGTAGGTATCAGCTATTTCCGTTTTTACACCAAATCAAGATTTTCTGGAACTACAGATCCTGTGCTGAATTTTTTTGATAATTTCTAGTATATTTTCTTTATGACAAGTACGGAGTGGCAGTTTGCGAGAACATAGCCTAAAAGCAATCCAAAATTACTTTTTCTGTGATTTGTTGAACGTGGGAGGACAAATAATCTGGAAAAACACCTACCTTCGCGTACTATTTGTGTATTTCACATACATGACATCATAAGTGTGACAACTGTACTTACTCCAAAAGAAATAAAGCAAAATAATTCAGTCTATTATTGTCCCAACATACGACGTGCTTCTCAGAATGAAGAGGCTTACGGATTTAGTCCACCACGCTGGCCTGCGGGTCTACCGCGTAACTAAAATTGTATGAACATCGACATCGGTATTAAACATCAATACGATCGTGAGAGCCTAAACTTTGAGCTAACTTGTATTTTTTTTACCGATCATGAAGATAAGTGTCCCAACTATATGATAGGTAATTTTTTTACAAGTTAGCTCAAAGTTTAGGCTCTCACTATCGTATTGAAGTTTAATACCGATGTCGATGTTCATACAATTTTAGTTACGCGGTAGGGGTGCTGGTCTTAGAATACCTTATAAATTGGTGCAACCCGCACCGGTGGACAATTTGGATCTCAATTGAAAGGGTAAAACTAGGAGACACACACGTTCACAGTGATGATCTTATTGGGGTTTAAATATGATGGAGACTGACGACATAAACTCTATCTCCATATCTAAACCGGAAACAAACACAAGGTCACCAAGAATCTAAACCATGTTTTCCAGATTCACATGAAAAATATCAGTCGTAATTTCGGAGAGTCATTCTAAACACGCCAGCAAAAGCACCTATGTCGAAAACGTAATAAAGAAACTTTTGTCATATAAGTGTCAAAGTGCAGATGCTAGTCTTACGATCATGGGTGTTCCAATAACATGGCGGGTTTTATGGGCACGTTAGATACCGAGTTTGTTACGACAACGGTTATAATAACACTGCACTTTGATACTGTGACCTTGGCACGTCTTGTGACATGTGGGGGAGAATAATATGTGAAAGTTATTTTATGGTCCCTTCTCTATTGTGAGCAGAATAAATGAATAGATTTTCCAATGGAATAAACGAGGTTGGGTGTGTCCCATGATCCAATCCCACCCGACACACTTAACTTTTTTTTTCTTTCGCACCATTACTGACCTTAAGTTACTGGTAGTCAGTCATTCTATCGAATAAACAGTAATAATATCTATTATTACTCCTCTGTTTGACGTTGTAAGTCTAAGAATGATGTTGATTTGTCTCATCATTATCTAGGCCTGTATGGAAACAGAACAGTAAAAAATATATTGATTTGAAAGTTAGGAGCCTCGAAACTTCCGTATTTCAAGTCAAATTTTATTGCACCTTTGGGCGTAAATACATACCGGAGGATGAAAATAGAAAAATAGTTTCCGTAGGGTTACTGCTCATAATCATTACTAGTTCTATCCCCTTCTCACACGATGTTGGGTGAGATAGCATACATACTAGCCGCGCCCACCAACGAGTTCGAGACGTCGACTATCTTCCGCCGTGACATAAGCTGTCACATGGAAATTGCTCAAGCCGTACTGGAAAGATTAGCTAGTCAGCATAGTTCGTTAAAGGGATGTCTTGATGATGAGGGGACTGTCTTGCGTGCGCCAGACGTACTTAGGAATCATCATTCGCGGAGGTTCTTTCCATATACTCCTTAAAGTCCCCACCTTAAGGTCTTACGGCCCATCCACAATCGATACTTTTAGCATCAGAATTGCGCGTTTTCAGATTCAGATTCAGATTCAGATTTTTATTGTATGTAAATAATTACATAAAGTCACATAATACTGACATAATAATAAACTATAAACAACATCATAGCATTTCAGGTAATAAAGATTAAAAATAATTCATAATAATATATAATTGATTAATAATAATAATTTTAAAATAACTTCACAGAAATAACAATATTACGTACCTATATTAAATAATTTTTGGAATGAATTCTTCAACGCTATACGGTGCCATCGCACCTCCGCGATCGTACTTTCGCGTTCGTTATTCATTTTTTGTAAGCAAAAGGCAGCCAACGAACGTGAAAACGCGTAGGTTAATATTTTTGGACCCCTAACAAAGAATTAGCAATTACAGTATGTTGTAAAGTGACGGGTAATAATAGGATTCAAAATAATTATTATCCAGAAAAATTGTGAAAGCGTATAGAGAATTAGACACATTTTGATATTTTATTCGTTAGTAAAAATCAAATTTATCTTAAATCTACAATTAAAACGCTCAAATAAACTTAATAACAAAATTAATTTAAGATCGCATATGTACTTATGAAGGAAATTATTTAAACGGAAGAAATTTGTACAAAATATACGCTTGTTTGCTCTGCCTATCTGGAAAATTGTTTGCTAACGTAAATTGGTATTCTTATGACGACAATGAGGTATTGAAAATGTCTCTCACTTATGACTAAGGAAACGTAGAGACGGCTACATATCAATGACCTCACATTGTACAGGCTTTCCGTACTATGAGAGATCTATCTATAATGAAAATATACAACTTGATGTGTAGTCGTACGTACTATAAATTTCGTTTCCTTCACAAAGAATAACCGATAGTACAAAAAATATATAAAGTTTAGTTTTTCACATTTTTTTCGGTCTGATCCTTCAGCTACGAGATCTCTGGGAAAGATTGTCATAGGACGATTTATTTGAATATAGAAGAAGATAGAAAATACATGTCTTCAGAGGAGACGACAGAAAGCACAAAGAAAAAAAAAATGCTGTTCGCATGCCAGTACCGAATGGGTTGCCAACTCAGCATTTGCTGGGCATAAGAACACTTAGCGCTGGTTTTCAGTTGGCACCCTTGCATTAAGCGACAGGGACGGAGGAAACGAATATTCATATATATATAAGATACAGGATGCTGCTGTTTTGCAGGCACAGCAGGATATACTGATATAGACGATGTTATATTTTCACATTAGAAATACTTATGTATTACATATTAGTGACATTTTAGGTTTCTATACTATATATAGACTTAATAGTCGGGGTAATGTACAGGCGATGATAATAAGCAGCTTATTTATAGCCAGGCCTTAACTCGCGAATTTAAATATTTTGGATACCTTCTGTCTGTTGTTTGGATATTATACAGTCGCCTCATTGGTTCAGTGGTATCAGTGCGGGCTTTGGGGTTACGGGTACAATCCTCAAGTTGGGCATTCGAGTTCTTGGTTGGTCTTGGTTTCTTTAAATCAGCCTTTTATCCAGTCCTGGACATAGGCCTGCTTCTATTATAAGGGCGTCAAAACTTTTATTTATTTCAGGAATTTTTGAACTGCTTTACATAATGCCGTCCGACCTTTATTAGGAAAATCTAGTCTTCATTAAAATAATATTTGTGTTTGACAAAACATCAGTAATTGTGAATACAACCCACAAGGGAACATACCCGTCCCCGTATATAATAATTAACTTATTCCCTAACCACATTAACAAACATTATAATCATTGACTGTTGTCATGTCACAGTATTGTCATGACAAACTAGCTGTCATGGCGGCTCGCTTCCGGCGCTCAAACATCCGGTCGGTAGTAAATGATTGAACATTATTCACTGTCAAATTGATTTGATTTTCTATTGTATATGAAAGTTTTGTAGTGATCGGGTTGATAAGATTAATGTAACCTACATAATGTGTAGATTTCGGTTAGTTTAAACCCTAATGTTTCAGGGAGTAATAGCTAAATTAAGAGCAACAAATGAGTATCAGTCCACAGCTCTCTGTTTACATCATTATGATCCTATTCTTTTCAATTTTAAGTTATGCTTGTATGTATACCTACATAATGTAGTATCGATATTGTTATCTGGATCTACAGTAGCGAAAAATATTAACGTGACCCTCTCCCTAAGATGCCGCAGCTTGCGAGTATATTATCACAATTAAAGTAGGTATGTATGTGAGTTAATAAGATCAGTGTACAGAAGACTCATCGTCGAAAATTGACAAAAATTATTACTCTAGTTTTTTATGCTGTAACCACTATGCGAAGCAGCGCAACGATAACATAAAGATCAATGTCTCAAAAAAAATTATATTCCAATTTTATATAATAAAGTTTAATTATTGTTAAGTTATTGAGTCCACAGTCAAGATAATCTGAAAGATAGCCATCCAATCTTTTATTCAATCGACTTCTTTTAAGTTGTCTCTCGAAATCCAACAGAAAGCTTGAATATCTGGACAAAACACACGAATAGCCAATAAGTGTGGTCAGCAGAAACTGGAGTGTATGTCGCAAGCTCGGCCAATCAGTGGTCCACTTCAGAAAATGTCATCTACAAACCAAACAGCTCGCGGATACAGGCGTAGGGTTACCAAATATTATATTATAGGGTTATGAATAGTATGACATCAAGATACAACGCCGCGCGCTGTGTGGACCCCTTAAAGGAATATCAACTTCTCTTCCGGTAAGTGACGTAAGTGACAAGTTATAATTTAGTAATTAGCACTTCATTCTGACTTGATAATTTTATTCATCCATGGATTCCATAAGGGTTCATGAGGATAAATCACAAACAGTCCTAGGAAAAGTTATGTTTGATTTTCCATCTACCATCTATGCGCACCATAGATTCATCAATAGAAGTTTGTAAGTTTAATAGAATTTAAAATAGTTAAGGATATTGTTGGGAAAAAAATAAAATTATGTTCACTTAATGGTGCTGATACCTCTATTTTTATAAAGGAACATCATATCCTACCAAAAAAGGTAAAAATCTTCGCTGAAGACGAATAAAATAAAACTGAAACTTTCAAGAATGTCGGCAACCCTACCGTCGATAGCTATGAATCCGCACCGTGTTAGCACAGGGGGCACTGCGGCGCGGGGGGCCACTCGGAGCATGTCCACGGGAAATGGGCCCGATGCACTCACTCCACTCAACGTGTCGATAAATAATAGTCTGGTGATCGCTATGATGGATAAAGCTGGATTAATGTGTTAAGGGTTAATGTTATCAAAGATCTTCGAATAAAAATAATAGAGAATTTGTAGGCGATTTCTGGTGTAAAGTAAAAGGAATCAGATGCATTTACAATAATAGAAACATCTTGCTATTTTTTTGCCGTAGATATTATTAAAGTGAAATTCTGAGCAGTAAATGCTAAGTTTCATAAAAAAAATTGAAATTATAAGAATATAATTAGAATTAAGTCAAAAGCTTAAAGTTTGTAATAAAGCAAATCCTTTTATCAAGACTGACCTGGTTATAAATAAGTTTAACAAGTTTAAGTACACGTCTAAGCTTGACGCTTACCTTGGGGGACCCCTCAGGCGTGTCGATAGTTTAAACTAGAACTTCATCTAACAATAAATTCATTACTCGTTACATCTTGAGGTTGAAACACTTACAACTAGTCAATGTGTATAAAAGGACCAGGTTGTACCAAAAGTTAATTGAATTAAATCAACAACGGATAATGTATTGACTAAAGTACCAAGATTAGAAGTACAAAAGCTGCTAATTGAACGAGTGATTGTGAACTCGCTTCTAGTCCCTGAAACGTAGTAAGTAATTACTCACAGTATCAGTAAAGGACAACTCAAATTCATACTATGTAGGTATAAGGCTATTTTGTATCCTGTCACTTTTAATCCTAACAAGTGTATGCTAGGCCCATCTTATCCTAACCACATCCTTATCTTATTTCATTAAGAAAGACCAAATTAATGAAGATAGATATTTTATATAGTGTATTCCCAGCAATGAGAATTGAAACCTGCAATACAATTCAAAAGTAGGTTTACCAGAAAGCGTATACGCAACAATATCGATGGGAACACAAACACCATGCACCGCAATGCACCACCATCGATGGGATCTCGCTCGTTAAGATTTATCGCTGATGGCGACAGCACCACGTTACACTGCACGCAACACCTTATGACCCACATCTTCATTATACAGCAATGACGTAAACACATCATGGTGCCTACACTCCTACAGTGTTGGTTAAAAATAACCAGGAAAATATCCCTAGTTGAAAAGTTATTGGAAGCAGCAAAAAGAGAAGATAGAAGCAGGTTCATCTTCTATAAAAACCATTTTAGATTGGACCACGCCTCACCAAAAAACGGAACAGGACAGGTTCGATAAAAAATGCTAAAAGAATTCCTACCCGTTACCGTACCGCTCCGACCCTAAACTACGAGTACCTTTGACACGTTTTTTACTGTTTTTGCAATGGTAAAAAGCTATGACAGAACTGCACTTGTAATATTCTAAACAAAACGCAAAAATCTGGAAAAACAAACTATATTGCCTATGTTCTATACCTCATGTCATATGCACAGCCGTTTAGTCGTAAAAAGGTAACAAGCAGACAGAGAGATGGACTTTCGCTTTTTTAATATTAGTTTGGAGGCCTCACAGGCGATTATTAATCGGCTCTTGCGACTATCTACGCTTGTAAATTATCAGAAGCTAGAGACTCTTAGACCTTATAGTAATAATGTTATCTCTATTGAGATACTGAATACTAGAAATTTTCGTGTCAATACTATAATATGCCATTTAATAAGAATTCCTAAAAATCTAATATTTACCTACCACTAGCTTTTACTCTTAACTTTGTTCCGTTTCCAAAAATAATTTCATACAGGAACCACTCGTAAAATGTATTTACTTAATTAAATACATCTAAGATTAGTTTCCTTACTTCTTATAATTATGATAGGGCTGATTAACCAATTTATGAAAACGAAATAAATTTGGATTTGAAGTTGATCAATTCAGATTTGCTTTGCAAATGATGCCATAAAAATATCCACAAAAACCTGAAGCATGCAGAAGGCGTGAGATCGAATCAATCAATAGGGGGGCAGTAGCCTGCAGCGCAGCAAATTGACTGAACATTTTACTGTACAATTTTCTTTGTGTCTCCACTGAGCTGAGAGCTGCATTCCTATTTTTTGCATTGTCACTGGCTTTGTTCGCGACACTTCACTTTTGTCTACGTTGAAAATTGAGTTCCTCAACGGCAGTAATGTCCCGTGAATTTTCGCCCAAGTGAACATGAAAAAATAACCGTGTTATTACCATCTGTAAAAGTTGCCAGGACGCACTTTCTTGTAAGCTTGTTCAACGCAAAATCATTTACGTTATAGAGTTGTAGGCACGTGAAATAAATAACTGATTTTAGATTTACATTAGTCACTCATCAGATGGCTCATGGCAATGGTTAAATGTACGTGGACGATATGCTAATAACGTCTCACATTAATGAACAGGGATGATCTTGGTGTTGAATATTCTTCAGCCTACGCTGGAGCACTTAGCGATAGATAATACCGCTAGATTCTAGAAATTTTCACCAAATAAAGAAAAATTGCTAAAAAGCAAAACAACAGATATGCCTACAATTTACAAGACTTGGAAGCTCTTCTTTATCTTCGGAATAACATTTAACAAAAACTAGTATTATGAGATAGAACCAACTCAGCTACCTTACATTGTGTTCTATATAAAACTTTTATACCGTTATACAATGTGAAAAATCTAATCTGTATTTTGTAACGACATGTTCTCACGAATGCATTTCTATTCGTGATTCGAGACAGTTTGCTTGTCAGTTATATCGTAGCTGAAATTGCTTTAGAAAATAATCAAATTTAGTATGCTCGAGGGGCGTGCGTGCCGAGTGACGATGTATGCAATTATATGTTGGATTCAATTTTAACTTTTATCAGACTGCCTTCAACATAACTTATTCATGGAGTTTTTATGAGTGGATTCAAATAATCTTAGCTGAAGTCGTTGGCATCACGTGAAATAGCGTGTAGGTGTAGTGTGCAATGTTTTGTGTTTAAAAAGTGCTGTCCGGTTGTTACCTTTGCCTACAATGACTACAGTAAATCCTTACAAATCTTGCTATGAATGATTGAGCTGCAGCTTTTCGTAAATTAAATTTCTTTTCATCGGCGAAAGCCACCTGTATTCTTCGGAAAAAATCTAGATTTATACAAAAAAGACGATTCAATAACATTGCATTTGTAAGATGTCAACAAACTTGGTGAAATAGAGCTAAATCTTTCTACTAAACGCTTTGAAAACGCATCTAAAATGTTAAAACTTCTGTCAGCAAAACTTGTGACGACAAATAAATCTAAGTAAGAGATAGCTCATGTTTCTCACGCGCTAAACAGAATTTCTAAAAGAAGCGTTATAAAAAATATCGATCGGTTTCTGTTTTCCCAACAGTATATTGTGTATTATTTGCCAAGTTTTTTTTTTTCTGTACCAGACACCACTTGTTTTGGCCCTACATTCGATTTGATGGCCTTCTTAACTTCGCAAACCATTACATCCCTTTAAGAAGATGTTTTTGGTGGGCAGATAGATGCTACGGCCACGTCATCATTATCATTAACAGCCAGCTTTTCAATACTAATAATTATAATACAAGACCATGCTTCTTAAAAATAGAGTGATGCCCTGTAGGCCAACTTTACAGCCAAACAAAGTGAGCCGAGCTTAGGCGTTAAAGATTGCAGTATCGCTTAAGTTATAATAGTTTCAAGCTTATCGCAACCGTGCACCATTATACTCATAATCCACTTTGCGTTTGACTTCAAGTTGCGTGGCTCGATAAGAAGCTAACATACTACGTAGCTTGTACGTCGCTTTGTTGACGTAATGTAACAATGGCTTTAATCCTATTATGCTGGTCAGGTTCTAAATTTGAAGTGCTTATCGCATTATTTACCGCTCAAGTACGAAACAATAAAAAGGTTAGTTTTGCCAAATGTGCTCATTAATCATTATTTTATCGTCAAACCGAATTATTAGATCTATTATGTGGTTAGACTCTATTGATGTTGTTTTATTTGAAGTGTTTACTTTACTACGATACCACCTAAAACGGTCGTTGCCTAATAATTGTCTTATATAGAATCTTCGGTTATTCGAAGCTAACTTCTTTTAAAGATCGCGGTTATTCATATTTTATGTAAAAAATTAAACTAGTTTCATAATACTAAGACCGCTATTGTTCAAAACACTAACTGTGCTCCTGACAGACACGCGACAAAATATTTATTCGTTACAAAACTCAAATCCCGAACTTCAAAACATTGAGCCGAAACTGAGCTTGTCAAACAGCAGGGAAGCGGGACAGTTGTCAAAACTGACGCCCGGCCTGCCAACTGTGGTCGCGGCGACCTACTCCAAACACACGGGATTATGAACTTTAAGGCTAGAGGCATAAGGTGGTGTGAGTAAGGAGTGGCAAGGTGGGTCGGTAGTAATTCAGTTTGCAGTGAAGTTATTATGGGGACATATCAAGCGACTGTCAGCGAGCCCCGCGGAAGCAATTTCGTTTTTGACGCCTCTGTTTCTGTGCTGTTCTCGTAAACATTCGTGTTGGACAGAAGTAAAATATGCGGATTGTTTATGAAAGTCGCATGTCTGGAAAACTGGAAAACGAGATTAATGGATTTAATACGAGATAATATTATTATTAGATTCTATCAGATTCATATTATTATTTTTTACCTTAAATCTTACATAGTATGATGTACATGGATAGAAGATTGACTTTGAAGGTTTCAGTGGATTTTATGGGTGTCCAGATGAAAGTTCTAAACTAGCTCTATGCGACAAGAGACAAACACCACTGTAAGCTACATAAATATCAAAATGTCCATTGACATTCATTGTATACATGTCTGTTCATACATGCGCTACAACATTCCTTCAAAATGTCTGACGAGATAATTTTGCCATTATTAATAAATATATGTTGCATATATCAGCGTAGTCTCGTTGTAACCAATATATTTCTAAACAAACATTGATTGTTCATTCGGAATCGTCAATAGAATAGAATATTATCTTGATTTCATGTGAACCAGATTCAGGTATTTATGGAAGGTCGAGATTCTAGATGCGTAGTTCCAAATAGCCTAAGGAGAAGAACCGGCAAGAAATTCCATGGAAACTCTATTGAAATAATAGATAATACAATCTCGATGAAAGTAATTTTGTGTTAAGAGCTGCGAGAATCAAAGCTGCGAGAATCGAATGAATTTAATGAGAATAAAAAATAAGAATAGGTTTAATAATGATTTGATATCAATATTTTTATACAATAAGTTTTTTTATTCATAATTTTAGATAAATTTTCTAACCATTCATTCCTTAATGTAGTCAAACTATATCCCAACAAAAACATTAAATGTAAAAAAATGCCAAGTCTCTCGATGCAGTGTTTCCATCGTAAAAAGTTTTGAGATCTCATAGAAGCCAAGTCCTATTCAAATTATTTTGTAGTTATAAATCAACATTTAGTAATTGTATCAATAGTTTTCTTTATATTATAATTATAGTGACTTGGCAATGAGCACAAGAAGAAACAAATAAAACGGCATATTTGGAGGAGTTGAAAGTCACACACCGCATGCGTAAACATTAATATCACAAAATTAATTTTCTTTTGGTTTATCCGTGTCGTCCCAACCGAATTTCGGCAACGGCAGTCAGTCTCATCCAAGACTAGTAAACTGCGCAGGATAATCTGATCACAGGTCTCGTCAGTAACATTTGCATATAATTCCAGGCAGCAAGCAGCTTTTAATTTGTGCTCATTGCCAAGTCACTATAATTATAATATAAAGAAAACTATTGATACAATTACTAAATGTTGATTTATAACTACCAAATATTTTGAATAGGACTTGGCTTCTATGAGATCTCAAAACTTTTTACGATGGAAACACTGCATCGAGAGACTTGGCATTTTTTTACATTTAATGTTTTTGTTGGGATCTCATTTATTTTTTGTAAGTGTATTTCTTTCTTTCTTTTTAGGTGACCTCATAATTTCTTGGACTTCAGCTACTGCTTTGCTTAGAACCCATTCTCTATCTCTATCTCTTTTGTTTCTTTTCTGAGGCTTCGTTACTTCTAAGGTAGACAAGTCTGGGCGATATATACTTCGGGAGTCGATTATATTCAGCTATTGCTATCTCCTGAGCTTTGATACTACTAAAATTCACATTTATTAAATGTAATCCACCCAAACTAGTCACTCTTGAAAGGGCCACGTATGCTTGACCACAGTTTATATTATTCTTTTCTATTCTATGTATTTATTCATCCAATTGAATACTTAAACAACGAACAAAGTTAACAATGCAGTCAAAATCCATACACAATGTTCTTGCCAAACCGCAAATATAAAATTGTTTTTTATGGTATATTATTTTTTAATGTTTTTTTAATTTTTCCTTTATATGTGGCTAATGACCTATCTTGGTGCAAAATTTGAAGTTTCTAAGTCTGCTAGAAGTACCTTAGATTTTTGATGATCGGTCAGTGAGTCAGTGAGTCAGTGAGTCAGTGAGTGACAAAATGGTGTAACTTTGATCGACCGTAACTCCTAAACTATTAATTCAATTGGCATGTAATTTCGAACTTAAGCTTGTTCTAATGCCTACTATTATTCACCGAAAACCTAAACTCGTAGCTTTGTCCACGTCGAAGATATAGGGGGGGCGAAACAGCCGCGAATCGCATCGAGAAAAGATGGTACGGCCGTGCCCGTTTTGCTCGAGACTTGGCTGGGGCACTGCCGTGCCCCCAGATTATGGTTGGTAAATTTTAAAACATCTAGTGGAAAAGTTATGTAGATATGTATTAGGTACTGCCTATAACAATTTATAATGATATTTTGATTGATTAATATTATTTTAGATGAAATCATTACCCGTTATTCTATAGGTACTCGTAGGTAGTCCGATCAATCACAACAAGTTCTATACTAGGCGCTTTAACTTCAGTCAATTTGTTTAAACCATTGAGCCACTTAGCATGCCAATACCTAACGGCAAACTATACACATACAGCATTGGCAATGCCCAGGATCTCCCAGATTCTAACGCCACAGCTCCCATTAGCATTTTCGCTGAATTTCCAGCTCGTTACTTAGTAGCGACAAGTTAGGTTAACCGCATAATAACCGACATTTCACCCAACTTTCACAATTACGGTTAACGATTAGTTACATTCGTACGTCACAGACCACAGTGCTATCTGAAATACAATCTGAGCTGCAACTGCACGGGCGGCGCGCGACGCCGGCGCGGCGCCGGCGGCGGCGGTCAAACAAGGTTTTACTCCGCCACCAGTTTAATTATATTTTCCAACTGTTTTATTACTCTGCTTTAGAATGGCCGAATGCGGAGAATATGAGGTGGAATGCAATTTTTTGTGCGGTCCGGAAATTATGTTTGAGTTTGTTGACGACGAAACATGGTTAAATTTTAAATGTAGCTACTTTTTCGTTGCTAATGTTTGTAATGGTCACTAGTGATAGTAGATTAGATACGATACTTGTAGGTACGACATGTTAAATATGGCCTCTTAACAGTATTATATTCATGGGAACTTTGTACTCAAGACATAGATTTATACTTTATGTAAGCTTCGTCAAAGACTAACTTTAAACTAAGTTTCATTTCTTAAAAATACTTTAAGAGTCTTAAAACTTTACAACATTAAAACTTCAGCAACTTCACAAAAAGACTTCATAAAACAAAAAACTAACATACATCGTCAGCAGATGCAAGTGAAGGACCCGCCCCCACCTCCAGGGCGACGCGACGCAATATCGCAACCTATTTACATCGTGTAAATAAAAATGTGCCGACAAATGACGTCGGGCATGCAGCGCTCGCGTGACATCGGCGTTAAATAATGTGAAGGCATGAGCCTACGATTTATGAGCTCGGCGTAGCACGCGCGATCAACACGCTATGACGAGCCATGCGCCGTCACGCGGCGACGCGCGTCCTATTTATAGCGCACCTTGTTTTTATAGCGCCGTAAACGCGGTGCAATTAAACTTTATGAACGTGACGTAAGAGATGATGTGGTTAGCAAACAAATGGCACAGTTGATAAGATGAGAACCCGAGTTCAGAGGTTTGATATCGAAGAAGATACTGTACCTTAACTTTGAAGTTGCCTTAAACACAGGACATAGGAAACACTTACCTGAAACAAAACAAAAACACAAGATGAATACAAAAATAAAAACACTGAAGACTGAAAACCACTGAATCACGTTTCGATTACATTATTTGGAATGACTTGTTTAAAACTCCACGTGTACCAAATAACATAACATATTCATAATTTAATAAATGAATCAAATGACATGAACATCACGACACGTCGCGTCGTGCAAGAACGCAACACGTGGCAAAATTTTTGTTCAAATTTCGATTATTTTTATATCATAAGCTCTCGTAATGAGAATTGTTCATACCGCAATTATGCATACATTCAAACGCTTTATCAATTTTATACGTAAAAATGCCTCATAACCGTCTCCAGCTAATCCTTTTAATCTAAATTAATGTTTTGTGTAACAGAAGTTTCAAGAAATATGGACATTTAAATGAATATTTCCATCTGTTCCTCTTTATTACGTCTTTGACAAATGAGGTTTTATTCTGTAACGGTCTCCGTAAAAGGTATTTCATTTTGTAAGCAACATTTAAATTTGGAGATGGTAAAATAACTTTTATACTCTAAGAGTCTAAAAAAATATTTTACATCTCCAATATCAATCTAGATTCTAGACCGAATATTGCTTTCAATTTTGGAATAACAAAGAAAGTTTTATGTGTATAGTTAATGTAATTTTTCATAATGTGTGCGATCTTAATTCCTGTGGCTTCTGTACTTATAAAGAAAGATTCGTTCACTGTCTGTCTGTGCACTGCACCTCATAAGATGGTGGCAAGGAAAGAGCCTCCACGAGTGACGAAACATGAAATTGTAGAATAGAATATATCTTTATTTCATGTAAACCTGATACAGGCACAAGAAATGTCGAGACTCTAGGTGCGCGATCGCAAATAGTAGGTCCTATGGAGAAGAACCGGCAAGAAACTACATGGAAACTCTTTTAAAATAGTAGGTTACAATCTTGATCAGTACAATGTTGTGGTAAGAGCTGCGAGAATAATGTAATTTAATGTGAATAATAAATAAGAATAGGATAATAATGATTTGATTCTGAATAAGATTGCCATGGCAATTACAAGCTGGCCAGGTCCGATAGACGGCACCCGTTCACGAGCGTGACGCATGCGCCATGCATTGTCTGGCGCATCCTGGACTCAGCCGCGATACCACCATTGCTGACTGGCTAATCTTTCCATTATCAGCATGACTAATTCCCATGTGAGAGCTCGTATCGACTAAACAAAAGAAGACCTCATAATACGTGTTGAGGAGGGTAGAATGGCTAAGCAAGGTCCGTGTCTTAATATAATGCGCTAAGGCTTCGCTTATTGGCACCATTTGTTCCAGAGGCGATATCTGCGACCCATTGTGGTGTCTGAGTGTAGCGCCTCGACCTTGATCGCTCGAAATAAATAAAGGCCTTTTATCTACCTTCAAAAATGGGCCACGAGCCACGATATGTCTTTACAAGACCAATTTAATTTAGATACTACAAAAAATATTTGTTTCGGGTCGTGTTAGAAGCTCTTGTATAAACTGTAATCGTGAACTAACTAAGAAATCATTTAGGTAAGCTGGTTCATCACATATTTTATATTTTACAACAAGCCAAAAACCATTTTGTAATATAAAAGGAAAACAATTCAACGTTTATAAAATTAACCGCCAAAAGTTTACAAAGAATGACGAAACAGCCGACAGCGGACAGCCGACGTTCAGTTACACAGAACTTACGTTCATAAAGTTAAAAATATAATGAAACCGCGCTCTGCGGATGGCCAGTAAACTACCTTTCATGTGGTTAGTTGGAGAACCTCTCCACCCCTCGCCCGAGCAGCGGCTAAAATACGTCCACTGCAAGTCGTATTTAATAAACTTTATAATTACTCTGGTCATTTTACACTAACATACTTATCACATGCCGCACCATAGTTTAAACCGATTAATCTATTTTTCATAAGTGGCTCTCTTCATCACATACTGAATAAGTTATCTACGTAAGTTATTCAGGTGCCTAGGTAAGCTAGCATACGATATATCTGCAGAGATTTTTTATTTGAGTTATGAATAAAAGATTAGGTGAAGACTGGCCCCAGTAGCGCACCTTGAGGGAATGGATACCAATAACAACTTGTGAAATTGAATAAACTGATCTTAATATTAATTAAGTATAAGTGAAATACAACAAAGACGTAAACATCTCATATCGACATTGCCTTTTTCAGAGTTCTCAGTAAAAAGAAATGACAACACAAATAAACAAAAGTTTCTAGTGTAATCAAGCAGGAAAAAGCAAAATAAAATAATCTGCAAAGGAATGGAACGGAATTCCCGCGAAAGTAGAAAAGACAAAGAGTCGACCTGAAATATGACTTGCTCTTTATATATTCAGTATTGTAAAAGAAATTGAATTATCATTCCCACAAGAATATAGGATTTTCAATAAATAGGACGGCGAAATGCTTTTAGATATTATGGTGAGCGCGCGTGTGGTTTTATCACATTCACATTGGATTTTATCAGGAGGAATATACTGTTTCATTATGACACTGCATATTATTTCCTTTAGAAATACTAAACGCTGCTTATTTTTATAGAAAACTAGATGTTTTTATCTTTTTGATTTCTATTTAGCTCCACCTAACCGTGTATCTGAATCTGACTGTAGTAGTCGGATTTGCATAATGCTTCGTAAACATTATTACAATTTTAAAACGTAATAAAATTCCTGCGTTGTTGTTAGATGTTCAAAGTTCCGAAGCTAATAAAAGATAACAAGAAAACTTCATCCTTCAGCGGATAACGCACTAGTCGGTCTGGCGTGTTGGCATATCCGATATGACTAGGCATAGGTAGATACCTACATGATACATGATCAAAAACTGCTATGAAAGTCAACTGCGAAAACTAACAAATTCTGACCTTTTGTTTTCATCTTATCATCATCAGACGGTAACCGACCCAAGTACTGCACATGGACATGACACGGACCCACACAGACTTAGTTATACTTGTGATTATCACTTATTTATATAGGTTTATTGGTAGATCGATGCAGGCTCACTGTATCTACTTCAGATCCGTAGAAGACTACTTCCTTTATAAACTAAACATTCAAAGATTCTTCAAAACCTGATTAAGATTTCTTCTTCTCATAAAGTACGTAATCTTCACAAAATCCTAAACAATCTCTCACGTCCCCCGTATTTCCAACAACGCAAACTTGACAAGTAAAAACTTCATTACCACGACACTCGGGTTATCACAAATTAATCAAGTCGTGATAAGTCATTACCCTAGCCGTTGTGAAGGCTCGATCAAAGTTGCAAGTTTAATTAAAAGTGATCCGAGTAACTTGTAATGTGGAGCCCCTTTTGAGTTTAAATATTTATTGAGAGACAGCGGAGAGAAATGATGAAGACGTCGCGAGGGCGCGTGCGGCACCGGGTTATATGAAATTAACCTCGGGAGCGTTCGCAAACGGGCGAATAAAGGCGTGCTAAACATTACTTAGTGATATAAGTTTTTAAACTGTCATGGTCACGAACATTACTAATACTAATATTACTTAGTGAGTGCACAGGACCATAATACCAACACTGAAAATAGAATAAACGTTGTTATTTGTCAAACTACATCTCAACCTCTCCACTAGATTAAGGTCCGATTAAATTGATAACTAGATTTCCAAGAATTTGTGTTCAAAGGGTTAATCTGTCAAAGATAGGCGAGCAAGGAAACGATAAAAACAACACAAAACGACGAAAATGCTTAATTAGTGAAAGAAATGCACTTGGAACACTACCCAGCTATGGCTACTCTCTAGTTACCCGCAGCATTGGTTGCGTCATAGGTAAACTTCCCAAGATAAAGATTTAAAGTAGCTTTCTTGGTGTTCTAAGCTATCTCTGTACGAAATTCTATTCATATTAACCACATACACATTACATGTTATCTTGGTCCTGAAAAGGTTACAAACACATAGTTAACCCAACATACTTTCGCACCTAAAATATTCGATAGAATCTTTTTTTTAAAAACGTTGCCCCTCACTAGGATTTCTCCTGTATCGAGGGTACAGTTTACAAACATACATGTCACATGCACACACCACCAAGACCCGAAACAACTATCTGTAGATCATACAAATACTTGTTCCGTGCGGGGATCGAACCCGCGGCACGTAGCGTAGAAGGCTAATCGCTTAGCCACTGCGCCAACCGTGTCGTCATATATAGGTAGATAATGGCGTGTAGTGCGCGTCAAATAACCGCAAGTACCTACGTTGATAACTGCATAGCTCCGTATCTCAAAACGAGATATTAATAATACCTCAATTCAAATTTTGTGGAAATGGAAACCTCTCGCTAGTTTCCGCATATAATATTAATAATATCCGAATGTTACACAGAGAGGGAGGCAAACGGGAGCGGTAATGATGACTCGCTCATTGATTTGTGAATGCGCCATTTTGTTTTATGTGGCCTTATTAGATACTGTTTATGAATATGTGCGTTTGCAGCTGGTAAAAGATTCTTAAGCTAGACACGTATGATGGTTAAAGTCATCGGCCGAACAAACTATCAGGCACTTAAAGTATCTAGACGTTTTAGCGTGCATGGACGCTGATCAAATCGGTCGACAAAGTACGTTCCATTAACGACTTTAACTTCCATGTGCGTCTAGCCTTAGTTCGATCCCCAGGTCACGCAAAATTTTATTCAGATCTCATGGCGAACTGTTGCCTTTGAACGATGTACTGCTTGCCGTAGGACGATATATTTCTTTTTTATCTAGATGTAGACGAATTTACAAAGTTAAATAATTGGGATCTAACATAAAACAATAATGTGCACATCAAAATGATCTAAATACGTTTATAGTGGAAACGACATCTGTCTCATTATTTATTCTCACAGACAGTCAAAGTACCTATGTCTTCCTAAAACATGACCTCTATTGGACACCCCTGGGTCATTCCGCGCTGGGTCCAGTAAAGTCAACATTTTAGCACTTAGCACACAAACAACTAACGTTTGTGGTGTGGAAACAGTTTTAATCTAAAGGAAATTACTATGTAAAGTACCCATTATTCTGGCTAATATGGAAAGTGACTGGAACACGCAAGTTACTAAGAAACATGAGCTTTATATTACACGTTTTACGGGTGAAGAGACTTTTAATTGCTAAGTGCTGTCAATAAGACACCCGTGACTAAAAGCGCTGGAAAGTATTTAAAACATCTGAAGACAAATGCCAAGGATATCGAACGAAACTCGATAAAATGTTTCATGAAAGTTCTTCAATTTAGGATTCTAAATTTTGGCTTCTAGCTACCTACTTATCTATATATACTTGGTACGAATAATTCTCTTTTATCAAACCTGATGGTAAAAGAAATGTAAAGGAATCCCTAAAAGTAAATATGCAGATCCGAGAATCAAATCGGTGATCGTAATAGTGCAAAGCGGACGCAACACCACCGCGCCATCTCGTTCATGCAATTAAAATGCATCGCAAGCATCTATTTAAACCACATCCACTCCTCCGTTATTATCATATTAAAAGAACTAATAAAACTGTTACGATGAATTATAATAAAGTAGCCAACATTTATTATGAAAGGTATACAATTATTATTCTCGGAGACACGCTAGGCACTAAATATATGGCGCTACCGTACACCATAATAATGGCATTAACCAGTTTAACTGCCGCCCGGCGCCGGACAATGTGCGACGGCGATTCTTTGAAGCAACCGGCAAATATAGTTGTAAGTGGAAGTGCGCGCATTAACTACATTTTATTGATGTAATTATTCACCTGAAATATTTAGAACGGCTCATTTGACGCTATAATATACCTAATAGTTTCTTGATGCCGTAATTATGTATACATAATAATATTATGATTTAATAAGATTATACGTCAAAACCATGCCATTTTAGGGTCTATTTTACATAATATTCTAGAGGTATAACCGCAACTATTTTGGCGCAGTTCTGAGCTAAGAGTCAAAGATTCGATTTGTGCGTAATACAAATATTTTTGTTCTGATGTATATGTTCGGACGAGCGACAGTTGTTTGTAAGTAACGTCAGGATACAGGAAATTTCCCAGGATAGAGCTGAGAGCATTGTCTAAAAATTCTCATCTGTTATCATCCGGAGGATATACTTGTGCTTAATAACAAAGCCATATTGTAATACATACTTGCCTCTATTAAATTTTATACAATGTTCAGCCTTTCTAATCCCGATCCCTTCAAGGAGATTTTGTTCTCATCATTACGTACAACTTTTACTATGGGACCAACCCTGAAATCGCGAGAACAAAAACGGAACAACTGTAACCATACAAATAATTTAATATTATTCGACTAAATGTATGGAACAGTCGATTTCTTTCGCGCGATTTCAGGGTTGGTCCTATAGTAAAAGTTGTTCATAATGATGAGTACTATAACCCCTTATAAGGCGATCCGGATGGACTACAAAGGTAGAACCTTGTTATTGATACAAACATTTTTAAAGGTAGACGTTTGTATTTGGTTCTGAAAACTTTACAAAGCAAACTTTGTTAGGTTCAATTCAGAATAACCTTGGCAAGTTTACGATAGGTCTGATAGCGTGTATCCATACCTTTGGGGCAGACTTGTAAAATATCTTTAACCTTTGTCAAACATAAAATACCAAAAAAAAACCCTAAAAAATAAATAAATTCAAAGTAGTAAACTTTTATTAGCTGCCAATCCTGTAAAGTGTGAAGGTTGCATGACAACTTGAAGAACAGACGAACTGAAATATATTTCGCTTTTTGTACTATTTATTTATTTAATCATTTATGTACACACATGAAAAGACACAGAAAACATTAGATAGGAGAGCAGAGTACAAAGGTACTGCTTATTTCACAAAAGAAATCTCCTCCAGCAGACCTGCGACCTACTACTTAATTATTTTTTTACTTTTTTTATAGTACACTCCTCTCTTTTCATATCTTATGTCAAGAGTACAGGCAGCGACTTCCTTCGTTCTACTAACAACAGCATACTGCGTTATCTAACCGTACACCAAATGTTACTATGTGTTGCTCTATGATCGTTCATCGGTTACTAGGAAGCACATGTTCAGCAGTGGACAACCAATAAACAAACCATTAAAAAATATTCTTAATGAAAATATTGGATTACTAAAAGGTTCGCAGAAATCATACACTGAATACTATTAGGCATTTTCAGTTTTAGGAATTTATTTCTCTAAAAGAACTTTTTACATGTTCACTTAAAAGAGAAAATATAATTTTAACATTTAGGTACAGCTTAGAAATGAAACAAGTATTATCGTAATATATAAAGTATGTTTCAGTTTCAAATTCAAATTCTTACATTAGAAGAAACTTTTTTGGTCGTACTTTTAACATGTTTATTGACTCAAGAACTTTATCAAGGGAATACTAGCCGGTAATAAAATTGTTTCCCGAACAACAAATGAAATAGGCTTTCTTCTAAAATTACTGTCCCCGTGGTTTTGTATATATTAATGTATTGTAGTTTTTTATTAACATTTTACCTGGGATAAGGAGTTAACATTTTAATGAATAAGGTAGTCAACTTAACAGCAAATTAATCAAATGATTAATCATCTTCTTGGCTTCTTCTGTCGTGAGAACTGCAAACGTGGCGAATAGATAGGAAGTCAACAGGGTTCAGTTTTCGACTTAGTAATTAGTTAGCATTGAAGCAATCAATTACCGTGTAAGAGGTCATGGCGACACGACAAAAGAAGACGACTGAAATTAATTCGTGATCTTGGTCAAAACAATGTGTGAAAGTAAAGATATTCAGTTAGGTTATGAGGTAAACGAAATATGATTGGCTACCATGATACCATAAGAAGGCTATTATGTATTGAATGGGTTAGTACATTTCAAGTTTTAACACAAATGTAATGTTAATTTCGTATTATGTTTGCCTATACATATATTCACGATTTTCCCTGAGTTTAACTTTACCTAAGCAACACACTATGACCTCTTGCGGTAAACCCAAACTGGAACACCAGAACTCCATTTTGCTTACATTATAAAAAGAAAACTAAAAACTAAGCAAACAGCATTAACCCAGCAGAAAACAAAACGCGAAAACTAAACACTCTCACACAGTTAATTAACGAGCTCACAGGTTTTAAAAATCTTTTACGTTTTCTACAATACTAAGAGAGAAAACATCCAATTTTATACGTCGCGGACTGCACCGAAGTCTATTTAAAGTAAACCTTTCTCGGGTCTCGGGTCCTACAAAATTTCTTACACAATTTATCAACGCCTTCGTTTGTTTTCTCACCTGAATCACTACTTTTATTTATGGGGCTTGTGATAGCTGTGTGCTGCAAGGAACTTGGTCGGATATTGAGTTCAAAATGAAGGTGGTTTATTCCATTCGTATGTACCCTTAAACAAAAGGAATGATATTTAAATTGGTTGCTCAACTGAAATTATTAATTCATTGCAATAACCTTGTATTTTTACCGTACGGCCGTTTTATGACCCACGGATTTCTTTTTGTCATGGTTCAAATTCTAAGGGTTCAACTCACTTAGGTCTTAAATAAATAAATCCAGCCCGCTGTCCCACTGCTGGGCACGGGCACTGAGGTCATGCATAAAGAATAATAAAAATCGATTTCTACGTTCAGGAAATCGGATGTTTATTTTTTTCCTGAAAACAGTTTTTTTTACACAATTGAACGAGTGAGGCTTGGTGGGACAGATAAGAGTCCTCCACCCTCGTCACGCCTTTGTGCTTTGTTTGTTATTATTCGGAGGCTTCTAATCGTAAGGCCTGAAGTACTCGGCCATCTCTAATCCGGGACCTGATTGTTGAGGCTTGAATTAACGTGATCTGGTCGTCACAATTTAAGCCAACTTTGTTCTAATTCAGTCCCAACTTAGAATCAAAAGATCACCGATCTTCTAGTGTGTATTTTTAACCACCGACAAAACGTATCGTTACGTATCGTAGCTCCAAAACGGATGGACCGATTTCAATGCAATTTTTTAAATTGAAAGCTTGTTTAATCGGGTATCATCTTAGCTATGTTTCATGAAAATCTGTTCAGCCGTTCAAATTTTTTAGTTAGAGTCGGGGGTTTTTGGGGGGTTAAGGTTATCCTACTTGTGTCAATAATTTGAATGGTTATGTTAATTTTGCAGGTTTATTTAGCAACGGTCTGAAGTTAATGTGTTTGGGATGATGCAACGGCGTATTGATAGTAGAGCGCTTACAATGAGAATGAACATCATGGCCGCCTGTCGTAAACGCTGTCGCCAAATAATCTACTATATAATAATATAAAAGCGCATGGTGAATGCGCTTTTATATTATTATAGTAAACAAACCCAATACAAATCGAAACTCCCCATCGGCTACGACAATACTACGACCATTGTTATTATTACCAATCATAACAACCCTATAACTGCTTCTACTACCAAAAAATCGTTCAAATCGAATTATAAACGAACAGATAAATAGGCGAGATGCTGTATCATCGACCATAACGACACAGACGTGAGCTGCTCACATTCCCGACATTGGCCGGATTGGCCGACATTACCCGGCTTGAACCCGCATTGGCCGGGAGCGACCGGCCGCTGCGTGCATTGGAAATTTTTATCTCTGCAAATGGCGCCGGCATTTGTCCGCCGGATTCTTGGCGGGGCTCAAAGTATTTGTGTATTGTGATCCTGATAGTACGTCATGTGATGACCTTTTAGGTTACTGATAACTGTGGGACTTGTATTGTATTGTATCATAATATCTTTACGTTATGGAACACATTCTTTATTCAATAACCTAACCGTCAAAAACCCCCAACTCCAACTAGAAAAAGAGCTGTAACTTTTGAACGGGTGGAGAAATTTTCATGAAACATAGCTAAGATTATATCCGATTGAACTAGCATTCAATTAAAAAAACTGCATTAAAATCTGTCTATCCGTTTTGGAACTACGATGCCACAGACAGATACACAAATACACAGATACACACGACAAACTATATGACCTCTCTTTTTTCTCTTTTTTGTCGGGGGTTAAAAATAACGTTTTAGACTACAGTTAGTGTTGCAAGGATGTGCATAGGTACCAACGTAAAATTTCAAGATACACACGATTTTCTGTTCTTAGATTAGTCCTAAAGAAAATAAACACAAAGATCAATCTTAAATCTCACAAAATAGTTCTCAATGTTTATAATAATAGTCTTTATTTACCAGACAACAATGGGTCTGACGTGTTATGAAAACATGGCTACTAAAATAGTAGCGTTGTATTTGTGTGAATATCAAAGCAATTTCAACAAAACTTCAACAATTGATTTTTAAATTGCTATTTCATTCGCATTTGTTGTTATGCTAAACTGCTATTTTAAACTATTCAATGTACGAATTACAATAAAGCTTTTCATCAAAAATATCCGTTTGAAAATAGCCATTGATCATGATGGCGGCGCTTGCTATACATTTATCCAATCGATTACTTTAATATTTTACGAGATTTTACGATAAGCTGTTCGACGGGCATCGATCTAATCATGCTGTAACGTATCCGGCTCATCTTTATCTCAACCGAACCGTACAGAAGGGCCCTTCAAGAATTACGAAACCTTCAAGACTACTTATTTGAGCAACTTTCCGTTCCCTCATTTTCTTTCCGTCCTTGGAGTACAAGATTATCTCATAATAAACATTTTGTGAATGTTTGCTGAGGAAAAGGATGTCGCTCACTACTTATAGCTTACCGATAAAGTTTAATAATTCTCGTTAATCTTATGGGTCAGGGCAAAATTATGACTCCATACTGATTATTTATTTTTTAACGTGTATGGACTATAGTCCGCGTGGAGCTCGTTGGCCGCGCTTTAGGTGGGGAAGGGGGTGAGGGCGACGGGTTGCCTAGTGTTGACGGAACGCCGTACTGAGTAAGGACAAAGCGCCCCGCCCCTCCGTCCCACCGCTCATATACCTAAGGCGCGGCCAACTAGTACCGCGCGGACTATAGCCAACAGTTGACTGAAACCCGTTACCTAATAAATAATTCTGTTTTATGTAAGTACTTTTCATCTCAACGATTTGTTGTGATTTCAGCGGCACTTCATTGTAACTCTTTTCCTATAAAAGATTCTAAACGAAAATGTATCTACATATTATTAGTCAAGTGCGTGTAATCAAAGAACATAGATAGCCATGTGTAATCAACAGTGAAATTATTGTCAAGTGCTATTATACTTATCAAGTCCCTATACTCTGTTAAAAAATATAACATGGATACAGAGATATAGGCACTATGATTAAATTATAAGAATCAATTTTGCATACAGATGAATTTCCAATTTCGATTAGTCTGCGGGTCAGGAAAGAAACTACGTTTAATAAAGGTGTTCTTGTCGGGAATAAAATGTAAATGAGTGAGATTGATGCCCGGGCCGACGTTAACATAGCCTGATTGAAATATAAGGCGCGGACAGACAGGGGCGACAGGACAGAGGGGACGATACGCGTTAATTCAATCCTCCTACGAAATTTGATGGATTTAGTAGCTACACTTAGCTTATCAACTGATGGTGAAATTATTAACCCTTTAAACACCAATCTATTATGTTTTCAATTTAAACGGACCTTAATCGATCGGAGAGGTTGAGTGAGAATTTCTGATGGTTTTAAAAAGTGTATTTTTCTGTTTATTTTTGTTTTCGTAGTCGCAAATATTGATGAGGTAGGTTTTTCAAAAATAAAAAACGTTTTATATGGCTCAATGTACAGTAGGTACCTAATGCTATTAAATTACACAAGTACAAACAAATACGTTAGTGACATATTAATCTTGTTGCGTAAATCAATCCCCGACCCCGAAATCAGAACACAGCAGCTTCGATAAATGTACAAAAACAATCCTAGATAACAAAAAATATTATCTGCAAATATCGAAATCGTTTAACCGCATTATTAACGGTATCAATCCTCCAATAATATCCACTTATGAATAATTCCTCACAGCGTTCACCAAACCGCCTGTTTCATCACTCATGTGTTATATTTGAGTTTAATATCGACAGGCCTGCTCATTGGTTCGAAGCATGGCGCGAAAAATATTGTCCAATAACAGTGTATGCACGCTCAGCCTGGTCGCAATAAATTTAAGCAAAAAAGAATGCGAAAGTGTGGCGGTTTTTGTATTAAATATAACTTTTTTTAATGTATACTTGGTCTAATAATTATTGTCAGGTTGTTTAAATTGAGGCGAGGTTCGGCTTTATTTATTGGAACGAGGGACGACATGTAAAATGTTTTAATAATCAAACAAAGTAAAATTTTGTTTTTGTAACGTATTTCAGTTTGTGGCTTCTCGAAATTCCACATAAATTATACACAACCAAAGCAAAAGTTTCAAAATTCCTGTCAAGTCACTGTATATAGTTGGTGAACTATGGCCAACTCTCCAGAGCTGGCGATCCAGAACAAGTGGCCAACTAGTTATAGTGCGGCCACAATCGCAACTTGTCGCAGCTGCCCGCACTTTGCCGGACTCTGCCGTAATTTCCCGCACCACGCTATTCCCTAGACAAATGCCATTCCAGTTAGTCTCCTCATACGGCTTGCGTGAAACAATTGACTCTACAGTGAAACAGCTATAAACGCAGATTGTTTAATAAAAATCTGCACCGTAAATGTTTCCTGTTCCGTCCGCACAAATTACAAGAAAAACTTCTTAAACCATGTAACACAATAACATAACAGACCCAAGAAAATTCAAACTAAACTGAAGATAAGAGCTTAGAATATCGGAAAGTTCAGAAAATAGCAGACTCCTAGGAAAACACATAAAGTGGTGCCGTCTCACAGCGATAACTAACTACCCGCTATAAAACTTTTTCTCCCTCCCCCCTTTACCCGCTGAAAATAATCCTCACTGAAAAGTCAGTGAAACGGCATACTTAACAAAGGGAATTTGGCCGGCTTAAAGTTGTGCCCCCACTGACAGCGCTACGTTACCACGATGCTCCGCGATATATTATGGAGATTTTATTATCTCCCCTCACCCCTAAAAGGGTAAGACGGTAAGGCTCTCCCGTAATATATGCATTTTCTTACACAGATTCATTTTAAAATGTTTTTAGTATCGCTAAGTTGGTTTGGCAAGAGTTGCTCATTAAGTTAAGCTCGCCTCTGATTGCGGAAGTTACGCGGAACGACGTAAAGAAACTTTTAATTTAGTTTTTGCGCTGTTCGCCACTGTCAAAGGAATAGTCTAATTTAAAATTGTTTATCCAAATAAAATGGTTAAAATGAACTAACGCAGAGCTGGAGGTCTTAACATGAATAAAAGTCAAGTACTTAATGTCAGCACGACAGTAAAGTCCAAACAGTCAAGTACTTAATGTCAGTAAGAGAGTGGGATAAACAGAACTAATAAGATTATCCCATTTTCACTTTCTTACTTCTCTAGTTTGGTGAGTAGTTTTAACCTGTCTTCCTGATCAGAAGTGTCACTTGAAAATATGTATAAGAATCATGATAATTCTTGGCTACTGGATAGCAACTACTAGAACTTTCTGTATAATTTATTCATTAAGTGAACATTGTTCTTTCGAATAAATAAAAATATTTAACCCAAAAATGCATGAAACTAGAAAATTATGGATAAATTAATAAGTCAACTTGGTTCTCAGACTTCTGAACGATTCTTCAAGGATGTTTTGTAACCGACGTTCGTTTGTGACTTTAAAGTGATTTGTGACTTTAGTGACTGCAAATGGAAGTCATACTCTAAACTGTAAATACAAAGCATTTTTATCTTTAGATAGATAGAGAATACTTCATTGAACATCAATACAAAAAAAAGAACAGTACCTATAAGAAAATAAACAAGAATCATGTAAGAAAAGATGACTTGGAACAGTTCATACTAATCTGTTTTTTCCTAGAACACAAACAAATATTCCACATATTAATACCTCTATTTAGTTGTTGCGTCAAAGGTCAGGGGTAATTAGCCGTGTCAGGCGGCGACATCAGAATACTTTTGTTCCACCATTACGTGGGACGGTGACTAATACGTCTAGCACGGCAGCCACACAATACGCTACAATGCCGGCTGATATCTAGATTAATGTGTTGGGATAATTAGGAGGATGTTTGTAGGCTGGAGGCAGAAAAAATAATGTTTTGATTAGGTATTATCTAGCGAGTAGTAATGACTCCCACACATAATGGTCCATGATAAGCAATATTTGAATCTATTTCTTTAGTTGTATGAATAAAATGCAGTAAATGGGTTTTTGGGAAACTTAGGTAATGTACAGTCACGATAGGTGGCGATGATATATATCGCAAAATAAAATGCTGTGAACGACTGCGGCCCGCTTAGAGATAGAAACTCTGCGTATGGACGCCGGGCGCAAACGATTTTCGCGAAGGATATTCGACCGACAAATTTTTCGATTGTACCTTCTAAACAACTTGTCTCTAAGTACCCACTAATATTGTGAACTTAAAAGTAAGTACTTCAACTAATTCACTCTACTTCAAGTCACTCGCCTTCAAGTAATTCTGATACTACTCGGGTCAATCTAGTTTCATTCTGTTTACTCCGCCTATGAGCACGAAGCTAAACATTAAACAATATAGTATGGCATAGCTTCCACTGCTCCTGGGACTTAGCCACTGTAGATGCAGTGTTTCTAGTTTTGAAGATTCAAACTTGTGTTTGAGCGAGTTCGGTTTCAATTGAAACTTCTGAGGTGAGCTCGGGCGCTCTTTGCATATTTTTATTGTTGAATTTATTGTTAATTGACTTAAAAATTGGAGATTTTTATGTTTTTACAAACCTACTTCAGGGTAGTTGTATAAGCTTGGTTTGCTTGAAGACGTATTATCTTCACACTTGATGCCTATCGTATAACTTATAGTGTCTGTTCAGACCAAGCTATGTGGCCACCATTTTTTATATCTACATATACATATATTTTATCCCTGTGAAAATCCAAAATTAGTAAAATGAATCACTGGATCTATGACAAACACTCTTACCGCAATACACTCTATTTCTCAAACAAATCTCACAGTGATAAATAAATTATGAAAGTCAACTGAGGGAGACACCGCATTCACATGAGATGAAAATTTGGGTAGCAGAGAGATGTAAGTGTAAGAGTGTAAGCGATACATATTCGTACACGCCGCGCCGCCGCCGCCGCGCCGCGCCGCCAGCAAACAAAATGATTTGATTTGACTTGACGGAGGAGTTAGCAAACAATATCAGTCGCAGATATACAGAGTTTAAACAAACGACGAATGTAAAGTTTGGAGAGAAAATATAACATGGTAAGGATACCAAATCAATAAATTGTTTGAATTGTCAGATCTTTGGATACGGGAGCAATGTCCACACTCTACAGTGAGTAGGTACTGGAATCGTGTCTCACAGCGAAGAACCCGTTATACTTTCTAGGTAGTACTTTGATTAACCTGCACAGATATTCTGCAAAAAATAATGTTACTCATATGACGGCTATTCTAATAGATAAAAATTAATGTTTGTTTGTTCGTCATCAATGCATTCCTATTCCATTCATCAGATTACTATGAAACTTTAGTGAGATGTTGTACACGCACCCGAGAACGTTTCTGAATTAAAATAGGTATTACACAAGGCATAAGGCACAACTAATTAGTTATAAAAATCGTGTCAAAACCTAAACAACGATACTTAAAATTATTCTTTTGTCCGGCCTCTGGGCGTGCAGTGTACTTAGCCTAGGAACGCAACCTATTTGCCAATAAACTCCACAGTAGATACCGAGCTAGCATTTCCTATGAAATATGAATGAAATATGCATAGGAATAGTTGGGAACCAGCGTTACAAAGAAGATTGTATCAAAGGCTCCTTTGGCGCTACTATTCGTAATGTTCGACTTCCTACAAGACTTGTCAGACATTACAGAACCAGTTATCGGACATATTTCGAGCTACAACAGAATTATTCATGAATGACTGTCTGAAATATATAAATTTATATACCTATAATATATATAAAATACAGGCAACGGGTCTATTAAAGCCATAAAATTAAAATTAATAATATATCCTCATTTGTTTAATTATATGGCTGTAGGTACTTGTAACCGATTAAGGCTGTATTTGATTTAGAACCAGCACTCGATGCTTCAAATATTCGCTTAATACATTATATTTTGTACTCAGCATCTTCTTAAACGAATATAAAACAAAATAAGATAATAAATTATCAAAGAGGAAGGGAAATTAACGTCGGGTATCATAATTAATTGATAATAAATTAAAAGCGCTTCAGCGGATTTTTTACAGCGAGTAAAATAAACCCGGGGTCCTTGAGAATATCGTAAGCGAAAAGTGTTTTATTTTTGTTTACGAAGAAATATTTGAGTTCTAAACTTGGAACCCGCCCTGGATTCTGAAGGTATTATACAGGGTGGCAAAGAATCCTATTACAGCGAATTTATGTTGTTAATAACAATACCATCCTACCTACACTACATCTAATCACATAGAAACAAACAAATTTTCTTTTATTTCTTATTTATTTTATTTATTAGTTTTCATACAAGTATGTACACAGGTGGTCTTAATTAATGCCTAAGGCTTTCTCTGCCAGACAACCTTAGGATGCTGCAGAGACAAAAACATGGCACTAATAATAATTATAATTACGTGAGGATAATAGACATACAGAACCAAATGCAATAAACAATATACATTAATATATATATACATATGGGTACCTACATTAATAAATAAATACACTAACATAAATTATAAAATATATAAACATTCATAACATGTAGGTACATATAAATATATAAAATCAAGATAAATATTTGTGTACGTGGTTTTGATATTGAAAACATCTTCACACCCATACATTGATTTCTAAGAATTAATTTAACAACTGGGGGCCTAAAAAGGCCACATTGAGCAATTCATCTACTGATCTGCATAGTAAGTGCCAAACAGATGATTACTGAATATGAACCTTATGCGGATGACATTAAGAGTCGTCAATTATGTAGATATTTTGACATTTGTAATATGAATCATATTGTGATTCATCTAAAGCGGCCTTTTTAGCCCCCTGATTCATATAGACAAAACTATAAAACATAATAGCGAAATATTATAATGTATGATATTGTATCGTGCCCCTCTATGTATTCATAATATCTTTTATCAAAGACGACAAAGGGTCTCGTTAAGGTAAATGTAATGTTTTACGTCAGCAATTTGTTTTTAAACTTTGGTATACGATCTTATGTAGCCCTGCTTCTAAGAACACCTGTTACCCAGGTACCTACTTACAAGTAATAAGAAGGACGCCTAGTAAATTGGAAGCTAGAGAAATTTCAATTTCAGCTCGCGTTTTTTTATCCCAGAATGGTTTTAGTAAGAATTTTTATAGTTTACTTTCTTATTTTATGTTATTTTCAAACCTCTCAGACTATTTACTATACGTAATTTGAAAATACAAAAAACAGATGAATACATAATCATATTTTGGTATTACAAGTTGAGCACAATTATTAGTAGATATAATCAGGTATACTTATACATAATTATTTATAATGAAATATTGCTGCCATATGGCCTACTAAATAATGCATGTATTTTTATTTTTAGTTTATTGTACAGATTGAAGGCATAAACATAGTAAAAACAAAAAAAACTATGCACGAATAATTATTACAACATCACAAATAAAAATATGAGTTTTAAATGTTCGCGCCAAAACACAGAGACACGTGACATGACGTCATTGCATCGCTCGTTCATAGCGTGTAAATGATGGTTACCAAGAAAACTCGAAGGAGTGACATCATAAAGTCGATGGTGTTTGAAATAACGTTCCGTTTTACGTAATTTATAATAAAGATAATCTAAAGTACTTTTCACAAGGTTTTTTGATTTCTTAACATAATTTCGCATTTTATTGAGATGCAAGTACCCTATTGATTTGTTATCTTTTGCAGAATGACAAGAAGTCTCCAGCACACCATCATCTAAACGAAATATGTTGATTTGATCCGATTTAACTCACATACCACACAAACAGATACAAACAATGCGTAGAACGCTGCCGCCAGTATTTATGCCAAGGGCCGCATCATTTTAACGTACACTGTAAATATACCAACAATTATGCCAACATTTTTATATGAGAAATGCCAGCTTTTGAGGTCTGGACATCCCACTTGAGAGAGGATTGTACTTAAAAATCAAGACGTCACTTATTATTTAAAGAATAAAATCTTTTACTACACGGGCCTTTTTGTATTTGTGCGATGGAAATAAATCGAATGAGAGTCGTTTGTCACGAGTGACTGAAGGGTTAGCTACTCTTTATTAAGTTTTATTCGTTGTCTTTTTCATTTATTTTATTATTTTTCACATAAATTGAATTATGTAGGTTATTTATCACGTGGACTCTACAAGAGCACGTATACCTACTATTTCATAACTATCTCTAGGTGACGTAAGACATACTTATACAATAGTGTATTTTACTGGCAACTCAAATTTTATCGAAAACAGGCAAATAAACAATTATTTTCAAATATTATATTTCCAGACATAATGTCTGAGAAAAGAAAATAAAGGGAAAGATTAATCGATCAGATCATTATTGTTAATCGTACACCATCATATACATTCCTTCCTGTTTCGACTTTTCCTTATTATGACCTACAGTTTTCTGAAGCGGTAAAATATCGGAACCATTTGACAATTGATTCTTGAAGAGCCTTCTTAAAAATATAAGAGAATTTTCGGGTAGGTACTTCAAGTCGAATATGATGGTTCTATGAACATTTTCAACTGAATGATGTTGCGAGGAAATATGGATGTAATTTAATGTGCTGAAAACGAAATCAACTATATAAGTAATGCCTGCAGATAATAAGTAAATGACTATGTATACCAACGCATAAAAATACTAAGAAGATAGGTACACTTTTTTTTAAACAGATAAAAAGCTAAATTACTCTTACTTTAGACCCCAAAAAATACAATACAACACACTTCATTGCACACCAGTAATAGAAGAAAAGATACAATAATTAGAAAAAGAAATGTACAGGGGCGGTGTTATTGCACCTAGCGATTTCTAGCAGACAACCTTCAACCTCTTACTAATTCTTCATTTAAATATTGGAATAGTAATTGATGGATCCAATGACAGTAAAGTCAAAACATAAATGTATAATATGTATACCCAAAGAGTAACTCGCCATTTCAGATCTGGCCAAAACTGAAGGTTTGATGAAAGTATGTCAAACAATTCCATTTTACCTGAATTTGGAGATCCCTACATTGAACGCGGAATGCTTACACACATGAACGAGCAAATCCTTTCGTTCCACATATTAAATAAGGAAGCTGCCACTCGAGTGTGGTAATGAACCCTAAGTAGGGTCCATATCCCGCGCTGTCTAAACGAGCAGGCCCTACGCATACTGACATACATTTAGGACAAGAATGCGAATAGTTTAGGATAACTCCTACTGTTATTACAGTTGATTTAAATGTATTGAATCTCACTTTTGATGTTCTGAAAGGGTTTAGTTTTATCTCATTTAGAAGAGTTTTCATGTAGAATGTTGAAAGAAGATTAAGGCGGTCTGATCTCATTAGAATACCAAGCTTAAAAATAATTTATATAACTCTTACAATCTTTTTTTGGGACACTGAAATTTCAGCTTCGAGCTTTCTTTTAATTAAAATAACACTTTTAGTTTTAATTTGATCCCCAGCGTAACATTGAAATATTTTCAACTCAGTTCAGTTCACTTTAAGAAGGGTATAATATATTTTGCTTCTAAATCCATATCAATACCAGGAGCTTTTATGTTGCCTCTTTTAATATTTAAAAGCTGGTCACAATCTCGTAGAATTTATTGCCTAGATATATTCTTCTGAAAATAACCAGGATTTTTCACGTCATAAAAACGACAGGGCTTTTAATATTGAACAACGCTTGTAAAATAATCTGTGTCAAGCGTTTACGTCGTAAAATAAGATTATTCTGCATTCTGACGCTAGAGTTAACCTTTGCACAATACAATAATATACCGGTCCTGTGGATTTTGGGTCGAAGAACCCTAATTTCTTTTGTTCCTAAAATAACACTTTATTTTTCTTTCAACCTGTTCTAGGGCCTAAGGTTTGGAATTCGCAAGGCGTAATCTTATTCAAAATGTTAACAAATTAGTTCCATTGTTAGCTTTTTGGCTATATCTTAATTTCGTATTCGAAACTTTGGTATAAGAAGGTTGTCTGTGTTTTAATTTTAGTAATTGTATTGGTTGGAAATGAACCTAGTTTTAATCCTTATAAAATAAATAATAAAAGAAATTATTCTATAAGTCTATTGATTTGTAATGATTTTCCATTTCGATTAAGATCCAATACAATAGCTAAGCTTAAATAATTTGCCAAAAGTTACTGCTGAATGGCCCTAAACTAATAAAGAAAATCACCAGAGACAATTAACTAACTTAATAATATTAAGCTTCGGCATCGCACACCGCACGATAAAAAAAGAGAAAGTCGCGCGTTAAAAAATATATCATAATTTTTTAGGGTTCCGTACCCATAGGGTACAACGGGACCCTATTACGAAGACTCCGCTGTCCGTCCGTCCGTCTGTCTGTCTGTCCGTCTATCACCAGGTTGTATCTCATGAACCGTGATAATTAGACAGTTGAAATTCTCACAGATGATGTATTTCTGTTGCCGCTATAACAACAAATACTAAAAAACAGAATAAAATAAATATTTAAGGGGGCTCCAATACAAAAATCATGATTTTTTTGCCGTTTTTATAGATAATGGTACGGAACCCTTCGTGCGCGAGTCCGACTCGAACTTGGCCGAATTTTTTTAGCTCCTAAGGTCATTCTGCCAGGTATTTTGAAGCCACTATCATTTTAATTACAATTATAATGTATCGTTAAGATTTTTAATGATAGCATTAAACGTATGTCGTTATTTAAGGGCAACGCAATATTTGTTAATCATAATTAATATTACTACACTTTATGAGTAATGATAATGTTGTCTCGTATATTAATAATATTTAAATTTTAATTTGCTGAAACATTAATTATATTCATAATGCGAAGCTTTAAATCTTATTCAAAATTAGACCATGTAAGCAGTCTTAAATTTCTTTAAATATTTTATCAAAAGACAAAAAAGTTCTCCACAAAATGTTGTAATACAAGAACTAAGTTTCTTTAAACAAATCTCCAATAACACTATTGATAAAATCACTAGCCCAATCCCCTTTGATCATAATCAGGTATAATATAAACATGGAATGCCAATGAATGGGCGATTGAATTAACCCGTCCAACGTGCACGGATATACAGGCTGATTGTAGTAAACAAGACGTGCCGGCAGCGTCACGTCGTTAGTTTCAATGCGACGGCATCACGGCACTGATTGCAAGCTCGACGACTTGCATGACGTGACGACTGGTCTACATGGCCGGGGGATAATTATTGTGGACTACGCTGGAAGCCTTTAGTTAGGTTATCTTGTTCAAATTGAAAGTGTTGTTTGTGGAACTATGAAGGGATCATCAAAGTCAAAGCTTTTATTTCAACTGGGCCGTCGTTTTTATCGTGCGGTTTTCATACAAAATGCATGCTCGTTTCACGCGTATTCGTAAATGTAACTTAAATGTATGTTACGTAGAGTGTGTACACCGTCCTACCTAACTTACAGAATTAAGGTTACATCGCGTTTATGATCCATAAAAAGTTAGCTGGTTTAATTAAGCCAAAAGTTTATTACGACAATAGTTACAATATCCTGGTAAGCATGAATTATTATCAGTGCTTGTCGTCAATCGTCATGTCTAAGCAAAATTAAGATTTTTGTAGAGTATGCATCATAGATTTGTAATAGATGACTATGTAGTAGCATGTTTATACTCTATTCTCGTAAACCTACCCTTAAGGCTCGTTCATAGTATACTGCTTTTCGAAATTCAACTTTTCGTTCACACCGAAACGACAATACGCGCCGCGGACGCTGATCCGGTGGGTAGCTACAGCGTATTGTCGGCATAGTGTGAACGAAAACTGTAGTCTGACTTCACGTTCGCACTGGGGCTCATAGTGAGCCTGATCACAGTCTGCGGCTGACAGAACGTTTGGCGTGAGCGCTTACTTAATAATTTTTGGCTAAAGCAAAGCATCCACACTTTGGAGTCAAAATGGCACACTAATAACGAGCCTCGAATCGAAACAATATCTAATCAATGTTGGCTCCGGCCTCAACAGATCTTAATGACCTATATTCTAACAACTGATAATTTAATGAAGGGTTTTATTGAGAGAATAACTTGAACTGATTACGGCATCTGATTGGAGGCAGTGGGTGTAAGTACTATTTCGTATCGCTTCCATTTTTGCACGTTCGATTTGCAGATAAGTAAAATTGAGATTCTGTAGGCATGAATTCAAGCATGTAGCTTACTGGATTGGAATTAGATACAATATGTGATGACTGAAGTTGCATTCTATAGAATTAAATGGTTATTTATAATAACATAATTATTATTAATCAAACTCGACTTGTAAAGGTTTATTTTGTGTTTTTTTGTGACAAAGGCTCTGTGTTCAATTGTTCATGGTAACTGCTAAGTTCTATACCAATAGAGTTCACCGTGTGTCATTATAGCAGGTGGGTGAGAAGCAATCAAGATCAATCAACGGACGTCGGACAACGGATAGAAATCCAGTTATACGCTTATTGTGTTCTCCTCTGGTTTGTGCTTAAATTCGGAGAGGTGATCGTGGTTCCGAAAATAAATATAAATAGTATAGTAATTATACAATAACCGGGCAACCTTTCAGGGTAACTCAAAAGTCCATGCAAGGTTTGAACTTAACCATACATTTGATTTCGTTACCGCTTTCATTTTTACTATAAGTTGTCTGAGATATTTTGGGGACGGATCTCAAAGCCTCATGCGTCAGAGTTTTAAAATTTTGTTCTCTTGGTAAAATTATTTTTGCTTATTTATTTATCCGCACCTCACATCCCAGAATTTTGTAAAAACCTTCTTTATTAAAATTAATAAACTCGGAAGTGTCGTGCCTTCTTTTTAACAAGCCACAAAGATGACGCCCGGCTCAAAGGACCGACGTGAAATGTGGTCCTTTGACATAGGCTTCTTTGCTGGCATGTTGCTCGGCCGGCGCGGCGGCGTAATCAACGGTCTAGGGTGGGCTCAGGGCACGCTGGGTGACGGATCCAAACTAGAGTAGAAGTAATTTGTAAGAATAATAATTAGAGAAAGCGATTTTCTTAGTATAAGTACTTTATCAAGATTACTACGAACCACAAAGCAAAACTACGGGACAAGGCGAAGGCAAAACCATGGGCTTTTGGTATACACAGTTAGTCGAAAAGGATATATAATTCTGAAAGTTACTGTACCTACGCTTCATTATGAACAAATTTTACTATGGGATCAACTATGAAATCATGAAAAATAATAACATATTATTACTCGACAAATTGTCTGGAACAGCAGTTTTTTTTTGGCGATTTAATGGTTGGTCCTATTGTCAAAGTTGTTCATAATGATGAGTACAATAATCCCTTTTTAATTAATATACCCTTTTCGACTAACCGTGTATATTAAAGTCAATAAGGAAAGAAAATCGCGCATCCAAGCGTAACCTCTGTCAGATAAAAGGTTGATTGAGCATTGAACCAGCAAATTGGGCAAGGTTGCAGATGAAGAATGGAGACGCATGGCAAAACATTACTCTTCTTGTAGGCTTCGCCACGGTCGGGTAAAAAAGGAAATTCTTCTGATTTTGAATTTACGCAAGGTTAATCTTGACGAAAATATTTTATCTGCAAGTTAACTGTCAAAATGTGGCATTATTACAAAAGTTTACCATAACAGATTGACTAATCCGTCTGCCAAGCGTAATGATTATGACAATCTACCGTTCATTGTAGCGGTCAGTTCCTAAAACGCGACTGAAAGTTCCTCGTTGGCGTGACGAGTGTGGCGACCCTATTTCATATCCACCGTATGTTAATCCACAGGACGATGAAGGCTAAATTGCAAGTCCACGATGATAAATTGTGCGGTAAATAGAAATGGCGCATGCAACGCTTTCATATAACTTTATATAACATGATTTTCATGTCGGCGATCCTTATCGTATTTTAAATTAGCCCGAATAGCCATAGTTCACTAACTTCTATACAAACGCGATGTTTGCCAGCCTTTTAAAAAATGCCCAGTTATGATTTTTCTAGGTTTTTGTTAACTTTGGGGTCCAGTTTATTGATATTTAGGTCAATTATATTTAGGTATAGTAGAGGTTTTATGTTTTAAGAATGTTTGAGAACAGCATTAATATAATGTTTTTGGTAAACTTCTAAAATAAAATGTACCAAAAACAGTGCTCCAAAATTGTAACACATACACTGCTGCCTTTCTAAACTATCCAATAACACATCGATACGAATTACCATACGGAGCACGTAATGTAAGGCAAGTGTGGCGACTGTCGCCACATAATAATGGAGTGGAAGGACCAAAGTTTATACTGGTGCATTATCCGTGGTCCTCTCCCCTCTTCGACCGCTCTCTCCCCCCTCCGGGGCCTGGCCCGCCCTGATATCACTTCAAATGATATATTTGGGGCCAAGCCCGCCTTTTTTCTTTGTTTGCACCGAATTTATCGCAGTGTAGGAGCAGATATGCTTCCTTCGGGACCTACGTGCGTTAGCCGCGGATAAAACCACTCAGGCTTTACTGGAAACGAAAACCTAATTCTGACTGGATGGAGTTTTATGGAGAGGTAAATGGAGCGTGTAAAATGTAGTGATTTTAGAGAGTGTCGCTTGTTCCCTTTATAATGGAGTAGAATGTTCGCAGTCCATGTACTTTGCAATCATTATAAAATTCACGATTCGACCCGCTATGGGCAGCCTTTGATCACCCTAGGGTTTTCTTAACTAGAATAGCTGAGGCCCTTTTGGCATAAATGTACTTAATTTTATGTATTAAATGTTATGTGTTTTAATTTTAATTGTGCCAATAAACGCAATTTTCTTTCTTTCTTAATAGTCTGTTTTGCTAATATCCAGTTAAAACTACAACTCGTGTATTTTACTAATAATGAAGCGTAGCGTCAACAACGTAGCGTTGTAGATGTAGACCCTCCCATTTGTTTGGAGCATTCACAAGTACATTTGGCTTCTAGGAACAGTTTCGCAGTCTGTTGATTGCAATTAGTTTTTGGACAGGAACTGGCCATAGATACGAGTATATCGATCTTGCTTCAATTTGCATACCTGCTATGAGAGCTACGTGAAGTCAAAATGAAGATAGAAACGGATAAAACAGAAAGTGTCCTGAGCAATAATGTAAAATGAAAGAAAACAAATAATTTTATATACTAGCTCCAGAGTAATCCTTAAAGATGTAATGGCCCAACGGCTAAGGTATCAGACTAAGAAGCGACAGGTCGCGAGTATGTATCCCACCCGTTGCTACCACAAGGTTATTTAGTTTATTTTGAGGGATCAACCTTACATATCATGTCATGTCATGGCCAGTCATACAGCCTACATTGGTAGTTGTTATAAAAAATACTTCCATTCGTTTTTTATTATCTATGTTCGAAGTCAAAGTTACATTTCATTTAAATCTTTGTGAAAGATGTTTGGCGAGTGAAATTGATTTATTATTAAAAGCTTCTTTTGTTTGGGCCATTGATTTTAATTGCTTTTCGATCCCTTCCGTTTGTTTCAGAGCCTTAAGTCGTATTTCTCCAACGATTATAATTATACGGAAGTGGAGGTCATTACAGATTGCTTAGCTGTTTTGTTTACTATGGCCCTATGGCGCAGCGGTGGCCGCAAGGGCCGGTTGGGATAGTTTGATTCTAGCTTTATGACTAAATAGATAAATAAACAGCATTCAGATTGCAGCATGATACAAATTCCTGACTAGTGCATCTACCATATTTTTGTAAGGTTGTCTGTCAGAGAATTCCTTAGGCATTACGACCGCCTTTGGACATACATATTTGTATGAAAAGTATTAATGAAATAAATAAATTATCACCATCCTTAACATGGATGACATTGTGCTATTAGACCCTTTAATAATGGTCAATAGCCAACTTTGGACCACCTATAGTAACCTTCATGTGCAAAAGTGAATTAATTTTGTTAGGTTTACATAATATTATGCATCAAATATTTCATAACATACTCGTACCTCGCATTATTTTTCTTTCTTTCTTCTATCAATCATTCAAAACCAAAAAACAGAATGTTTGAAAAAAAAACTCTTAAAAACATTCAGAGGCTTATAAAACTCGCCCCAAAACCATCCAAGACAAAGTCACGTAAATCGTATTTAAAAAAAACTCTGAAAAAACTCAATATAAATATCCGGACGGAGTTCGCAAAAAGCGGACAAGTTCGTGAAGTTCGCTATAAAAGTTTGCGGATACGATCGAGGGTAGATTAAAAACTATCGGCTAACGAAGGTGGGTTAATTAAAACTTGCTACCTGGCTTGGACCTGGACGGGACTGGATCTGTTGTGTTACGTCACGCGGGTCTCGTTTGGTAATTATGAATAAACCACACTAATAATAATAAACGCGAACGTGTTTGTCTGGCTTTTTGTTACGGCTGAAGCGATTTTAATGTTTGGGAGGTACTTTTCTGTTGGTATCAGCTCTCATTATGGGAAATGCTCATATCGTAACTGAAAAATTAGCCAGTCAGCATGGGATTAAACGGAGTTGACTACCCAGGTTGCGCTAGCCGTATTTAGGGTATTTTTTCTGACAAGCGTTTGCGCCCACGTGCGTGTCTTGTCCGCACGCGCGCTGCCCGCATTCTATCGTTTCATACATGCTTTTCCTGTCATGTATACAGCACGCACGCGGGACGCTTTTTGGAAGTGAGATACTTCGAAATCAGTAAAAGAAACTTTAAAACATCTCATAATCAAAACCTTTTTCACGCACGTGTAGCCTAGTACAGAACAACTGTTACTATTGTTATATTTTGCAAATAAATCGAAAGCCGCATTGTTTACACTCCACTGTTTGCAAATCCAGTTTGTCTTTTCTTATTCCTGTTAGTTCAGTCCCAAAGCACATGAGATGCAACTGCCGGTACCCATGTTGCGAAGTTGGCCAAATAATGTTGCCAAGTTGCGCAACAAATGTTGCGAAGTTGCACGACTTGAGAGCCACAGCCGTGTCAGATGCGGAGGCGTGTAATTCCGTACGTAATGCAATTTTCTCCACGATGTTAATTGTACTTGTACCAAGTTTTAATTACCGTTTTACGTTATTATGTTGATGTTGGCTCTTTAGTTTATGTGCCAAAGTTTCTTACTCGCGTAGTATTGCGAATATGGAATAAATGACTAAGAATTTTGAAACTTTTACGCTTCTGTATGGTGTTAGGGGAATTTTGTTCAGGTAAATGTATTGTATTGTATTGTATTGTAAATGAAGAAGAGTTTTTATTTTTCATTTTTTACCTATTTCGTTGTAAGAAGACTGGAATGGACTTACTTCTTTAAAACAGAGAATGAGACACTCGTGACTTTTAATAATGATAACTCAACAACAGTGTCGATTCTGTTGCGTACTTTGACAAAACTAAACTAAAGGCGTTTGTCTCTTTCTGTTTCAATAGAAAAAGAAAGAAGAAAGTTCTGTCAAAATGTGCATCAGAATCAACACAAATTTCTTATGACATAATATTTTAATGATGGTTTTTGTACTGATAAATATTAATACAGATAGATATTTGACGTCGGGTCGTTAGAGTAATAAGGCATACAAGCAGTGTTGAGGGTCACTGACACGATACCGTGAGTACCCACCTCTATCTTAACCCCTGCCCCGACGACGTCTCGCTTTCATGCTACCTACCCTCTTGAAAGAGCTCCTTTCAGCACACTCTCCTCGACCAACGCTCCGAGAATCTTTAATTAATGTTCGCTAGTTAATTAATAACCATAGGAATAGCAAGCGCCACAGTGTTTTTGAAAAGAGCAGTCAGTAAAATATATTGCATCGTTAATTTGTGTTCTTAGTTATCCGATACATGATAAAGAACTTGTTATGAGTATCAATAGGTACCTATAGGTACATACCGTTTTAATAGTTATTTCATTAAAGTAATAAATAGTGTTCAATGTTAATCTAACGTGCTCAGGCTTTTTATAGATAAATTAAATATCAAAGTAACACGTATTTTTTCGATTTGTGCCTCTGTCGTCCCACTATCTTGTCCCACATTCCAAAGAATTCCTCGTTCGTCCCACTTGAGTTTTAAAGTCACCACTCGTCCCACATTCCTGGCAAATTCAAAGTACAGTTGACAAAAAATATTGCTATATCTTCCAATAAATTGAAATAATAGTTTTTTCTAATAACATAAAGATATTAAATACTTCCAGTTCTAGGTATGCATCCGCGATGCATGTTTTTAATTTTAATAATTAAAAGATCTATTGCAATTTAGGAAAATCTTTATTATTTAGTATCACAATCAAATCCAAATCACAGTACTATTAGTTACACCTATCAATATACACATTTGTATTTATCTTATAGAAGTACCACGTTAAGATATATATATGTATTACACATGTAATATTTATCTGAGATACTACAACATAATTAGAACTACTTATTTAAAAAAACCTTTATTACGTGACTAATATCACAATCAAATCACAATCACAGTATTTTAATTAACCTCCTATTTATGAAAAAGTGGTATTTTAACAATTAAATTTCCAAAAAATCAACATTTGTATATAAGTAACAGTCAAATAATTATAGACCGTATACACATTTGTATTTACCTATATGTACCTTATAGAAGTACCACGTTATGTTATTTATGTTAATGTGGTATTTCAACATAAATTGAAATATTTATATTTAAAAATCTTTATTACGTAACTAATATCACAATCAAATTACAATCACAGTATTTTAATCAACCTACTATTTATGAGAAAGTAGTATTTTAACAATTAAATCTCCAAAAAATCAACATTTTTAAACTTATCATTAATATAGACACATTAATATCATTAATAAACAAAAGGGCTGATTTTTTCCAGGCAATGGCCCAGTGATATAGTGCCATTCAACATTAAACTAATATAAAAGTAAATAATTACCACAATAGTGATATAAGTCAAATCATTTATCATGACTTCACAAAATATGAAAAAATCGACAAAATTATAATTATTACTTACCCTTTAAAACTTCACAAATATTGAACCTCACTCTATGAATACACCACGCTTAATGTAAACACCTCATATTTAAAATTAGCAGATGCACTTTGTAACCGCATTTGCTCCGATTGCGCTGATAACGCAAAGCCACGTCATTGGTCAATTGATTAATACAAAGAAAGCAGAGCGAGAGAGCAAGCTCTAATCCGGTCGCACAAAAATACCGAAGCTATAAACATTCAAAAACTTGTTCTAGGTTAATAATAATAGTAGTGGTCTAAGCAGTGGGGTGCACAGGGTTTGTACTTAGGGTCGGCTATGTGTACTTTATTAATGCCTTCAATCTAAACCTAAAGTTTGATCAGAAAAAAACTGTCATGGTGGCGTAACTTGTAATTTTATAATTTATATTATAGTGGAGTCTCGGATTGAATTAGTTCATCAAATTTTCCGCAACATGAGGTTATTTATCTTTCTGGTCAGTCAGGTTTTTAGGCTGACTGTACAATTAAATCAAATTTAACTCATATGAAAAAAATGTGGGACGAGCCAGGCATACGAATTGGGACGAGCGGGGAATAAAATATTGAAAATTAAGTTTTGGGACGAGCGAGGCATACAAATTGGGACAAGTGGGGAATTTTTTATGTGGGACGAGACTCTGTGGGACGACCGAGGCACAAATCATTTTTTCATTCAAAAACGTTCTACAATACTGCTACGACTTGTAACAAAATTTCGTTAAAACCGTTGTGTTCATAGTAGTAAATAGAGTTAACAATAGTCAGGACAAAGATTTTCACCACCCAGCTAGACACAATCCTCTTACCGTTTTCGAGTCCACGTAGGAAAATGTAAAGTAATGGAACAGAAAATAAAAATATCTGTGTTTGTATGGGTAATGGAGTCACAGAGTAAATGCAGTATGAGAGAAACAGGACCACGTTTTGTAACAAAAATCTATCGTAATTATCGTAACTTGGAATGAATTGTTCGCCGATTTATCTCGCTTAAACGGTGATTTTTAACTGTAGTGCATAAAATAGTCCGCCTAAGTCCGCCTTTGTGCTTAAAGCATTAAATAAATAAATATCATAAATTAACCCTCATATTTATTCGGTATACTGAGTGACTCGAAGTGACGATAGAAATTAATAACTATATTTAAAAAATACCGATTTGTCTTTTGAGAGGAATTTTATGCGAGATGAATCCACGAAAATACCCCTAGAAATGGTCTGGGATTACCTGAAGAATAATAAAGTGATTGTATTACCCTTGAAGTGTATGAGTGGGCGTGAGCAACTCTTGTGTGGGCGCAATGATAAATAATTATTCAACAACAAAATACATTATGTGTTGACAAAAAAGCTGAATATAAATCCACTAAATTATCATAAAAAAAAATTATAATAAAAAATTGTACTGACATTTTTCTGTTTCACTGGATAACAAAAGCTAGTAACTAGAACTAGGAACTTAGCATCAGGTGAGTATGTGGTCAAACGCAAACCTATCTATAAAAATACTCTCAAACATTTATGGCCACTAACCACATCCAATTGCTTTCAACTTCCTACTTCATATTTTAATTAATATAATAAAATGAAAGCTCATCTCATACGTTCGCCTTTACACGTGTTTTACGGTTAACAAACTCGAATATAAAACTGCATGTGGTTAAATTAAATAATATAAAAAGTGGCAAATACTAGCTTCGTTCAGATTTCAACACCGTGTAATATTTCAATAGACGGAGTTTACTCACTAACTTTTAATTCATTAAGTAGAGTGACTTAACGTAGACTTTATTATTTATTATTCTCGGCCATAGTTAGTTAATGAGTTCGATAAGTAAAACCCAGTTCGATATTTGGTTTCCATTATTACCAAATTTCCCCAAAATCTATTTTAACTACAAATAATAAAACAGCTTACAATAGAATACTCTAGGGAAAAGTAGTTTTGGTAATTACTTTATTTAGACAGAAATATGTCTAAAGGACCAAAATTATTTTTGACCAAACTTAGGTCCTATTTTCATCGAAAACTCAAAACCATTGTCAATATTAATAATTTCCTCCATATGATGAAAAATAAATTAAGGGAAAAAAATCAAAGCTTTTGCCACACCTTATACAAGTATAAAATACCAGCAAATACAAGGAAAGTGAGCAACAAGAAAAGGTTGTGGACAGTCGAGCACGCTGGTGCATGGCGGCGTTATAAACGGATATTTAGTTGGCGCTCGTCGGCGCTTGCAGTTGCAGCTTACAGTCGCGACTGGGCGACAAATGTTGGCCATATGCTGGGCAAAATGCTCACAAATAATACGCGCCGTTCTAGCAAGTGAGGATCTAAACATTTTATGTATATAATGTGGCAGTGTTGCAATTTCATGAGATCCAACCACTGTATAGGAACTGAACAAACGTAAATTTTTAACATCATTGGTTTTCTTTCATCTGCAAGGATTGAATTGATTTTTACCGATTACTTTATACATATAGTTCATGTATAAGCTAGCAAATGTATGTGCTCATTGGCAAATAAAAGCTTCTAGTTTTACACAGACCGATATATACTGTAAAACGTAACCAAATGTACTGACCAAAAATAACACAGTAAAATTGCAAAAAAAAACATGTATTAAGAACTAATAGTTGAATGATTCTGGCGGTGTTCCTATCCTTAACAGGCTGGACCTGGCAGCCGAATACATTGTACATCATTACTACGTCCATGGAGGATTTGGACGCCTTCCAAAAACCATGCGAGACGTAAAACACGATTTACCTGCTTAGTTTTGCGTCAGTCGCAGGAGTTACTTTAAGTATACTAGTTTTATGTTTACAGCCCGGTAGGGATTTGTCACTGATGTTTTATACGACTTTTATATTTTCGATGTTAATATGCTTAATTATGGATTTATATGTACCTATGAAATTTTTTGCCTGGAGTTTGGTTTGGTTAATGTCAATAGGCTCGACCTCATTTACACAAGACTTGTCGTCAGCCAAATGCGGATGGGTGGTACACTTTAGGTACACTTCTGCCTAACCATTTAGTTTATACAGGCGTGCTGGTCGCTTAAAATCCATACACTTGCAATGAGTACAGAAGCTCAATAAATTTCGCAGAACCTACCTTCAATATAAAATTTCAATTTTGACTTTCTCTACAAACACAAAGGCCTCGCAACTCTCTCAATCACTCCCGTGCCAGTATTTCATTCGACACATACAAATTCACTTTTCGTCTAAACATTCGGCAGTATCGATAGCACATTTAGGTTGCATACAGAACGGGTACCGTGCAAACGGTGCAACTGAAAATTGGCTCCCGTTCTAACGTTATCGATGGCGGCAATAAACTCGCAATGTTCAACAATAAAACTCGGGAATTCGTGCTGGTTACGCGTTCATGACGTGGGAGTCTGTTGTGTCGTGTGTGGCCAGCTTCAATGTACATACGTGCGTTGATACAATTGCAGAAAGTTATGTCTGTGCCTTTGTCACTACCGAATAATTCGATTGTGTTATCCGGCTCGAAGGTCCAAAGGTAAATGAGTTTGGTCTTTTGAATCAGGTTGCTCAGCGTGGTGACCGTGGATGATACCTTCATTTTAGAAGAAACCTACCTCCAGACTGCGACGTATTGATGATTAAATGACTACAATGATATGAACTAATCGTTTTTAAGCGTAGGCGTTTTGGGGGTGCTATCTTATGTTGACATCAAAAAGTAGATATTAAAACGAGTATCTTCTAAATAAATTTAAAAAAAATTGAATTTGAATCTGGGCGGCATTTGGACCAAATCCCAAAGTAAAATTCGCAATGTCTTTTCAATGTTATTTGAATATTTTAGCAACGAGCAAAGCTGCAGAGAACAGAAATCGTTCGCAAGGTAGAACATCTTTTTCAGTAATAGTACTATCAGCAAACTGCAGTGGTCTACAAAGTGGAAACTGTAATAAAGTAATTGTTAGTTAGACAGATCCGGGTGCTGCGCTAGTACTCCGGTAAGACCTAACGAACAAATGCAGACGTGTATTCAATAACAAATGTATCCCATTACCCCGGAGCGAAAGGCTTGCTGCTGCTTCTACACTACAGCATACTACTTAAAGTTCAAATTGGATCGGATCGATCGCAATTGTAAGTTTGTAACGAACAATGCAGGATCCCGGCCGCGCTTCTTCCAGTTATTTACGAGGAAACTTGGTTGGACCCCAGTCCCGGCCCGAACCCGGGCCCGCCCAGGTACCACTGTCTCGCAAACTCACGTTAAAAATCTTACTGTGAAATGAGGTAACAGATCTTAGACTTTATTCAGCTGCGTTCGTTGAATTTTAAAAGTTAAAACGAAAGGTATATTACGAGAACGGAGTTGAAGGTTTCTCATTCTTTTAAAGAAACACAATTCTGACGAAATGAGTTTATTTGTTTGATACCAACTTTGTTTTGAGTACAGACAGTGTAGTAGGAATATTAGATACATATTTTCTCTTTATCTTTTTGTATTTTTATAGATAAATGCTGTACTTTGTTGATAAGTTTATAAGCCAAAAAAAACATTTGAAAGAGAATTTAATCTATTTTGTTTTCCTATTTACAATCAGCAGTTACTTTAAACTTAACGTCTATTAATTCCCCAACATGCTCAGTTAATCCCTCCACCTAGTGACTTTGTGAATCAGTTTTAATTGACTCGTGTTTTGGTTGAACTTCAAGCCTACCTTTAATTGACGTTGATGGATCATTGGCAATTCCGAGATCAAGCTGGTCGCCTTTGATCAAAACAACACGCTCCGCAAAGCTCTTCCGACAAAGAACTGTCAATAGCCGTCGAGGTGTTCCCTTTTGAGCGAGAAATATTGCTCCTACACTATAATTCAACACGAGCTACGAGATTATTCTAACCTTAATTCTTCAGGCGATGGTTGGAAATCCAACGAGCATTCCCTTTTGTAGAGATGAATTGTAATTTGTAAATAGAAACATTGGCAGGACGTGAATTATTTACTCCGGAAATTTGAACCAGAACAATAGTGGTATCGGGTTAAAGTAATGTAGGTAATGTCAGGGAAAATATGAATACAAAAAAATCAAATTAATACAATATCATATTATGCAAACATAGTAGAGAATAGATATAAATTAGTAACAATAAAACGGCATTCAAGGTACCTAAAATGAAATACAGATTTTTGGAAAACATTTCATGTAACATTTATTATGATTTCACGCGAGACGGCCACTAATATCACGAAATATGTGCTCAATAAATTGCACAATCTAAAATCCAATTACTAGACAATAATTCATATTGGACATCGATACTAATATCGTTTTCGCTGCCAGTGGTCTTTATCAAAGGTTTCAAGCTTTTAAGTGATTGCTATTAATGATTGCTATAAATCAATTTAATTCTACGATTTTCCGGTTTTGTTTCAAGAGATTTGAAATCAAAATCATGAACTCTAGAAAGTGATTTTAGTTTTTTATTTTTATATTTGTAATACATTAGCAGTAACTTAGCTAAGATTGTCAATCAACAGTTAGCATCATCAATCAGTTTTTTTGCATCCTTTTTTCGACTTTGCATGTGTGATTTTTCTGTACTATCCTTACATTAAATATAAAAGTATTATACATATAAACCTTCTGGAAGAAATTCTCACAATAATAGTGAAAACCGCAACAAAATCCGTTGTATAGTAAAGAAGTAGAAAGCGAACAAACAAACAGACGCCACGGTTATCTTTTTTTATACTATTTAATTCAATTTATTTCATAAATATTTACAATATAAAATACCTTCCAATGGTCCCAAACTAGGCTAGGCCTGTATCTTGGTCACCTTTGGAGGTAGTATTAATAAATAATTATTATAGGTAGGTACATAAACTTAAATACAAAAAATGTGTTAGAAAATAAGGCTTAGGACTATGTTAGTAGCACTTCACTTTGCACTATGTCTTTGTGCTGTCCTGTGGCACTTGTCCGCGAAAGCGACGGAACACCACGCCCTGCGGCCAAAAGTCTTCTTCCATGACGAGGGGCAGAAAACAGTTCGGTACTCGCACCACGAACGCCTTGAAGTTGACATTGCGGCGCGACTCCAGCAACTGCACCCTCGGTGTGTACCTCGTCTTTTGGCGCACATACTCTACGATGTTCTCCGCCTCAGTGGTGTAGTGCAGGCGGGAGATGTACACCGGTGAATTCGGCTTCGCGGCACGCAGACTCACATTGGGCTCCGTAGGAGCTTTGCCGCAGCGGTTCTTGTTTTCACGCGTTCGGCGCTTCCTCCTTTCCACCGTCACGAAGCCGTCGCCACTATCAGTCCTATTCGGTACTTTCCCTGGTACAAGCTTCGTATTTGGAGTGGCAGGGGTACTGGCGGTGACGCTAGCAAAATCTCTATGAAGTGGTTTCGCCGGGGCTGCTGAAATCGCTGTGAAAATTGATGGGACGGGGCGAGTGGCCTGGGCAGCGCTGCGTGGTGGAGCTGCAGTGACGGGCACGGGGCTGCGGGGGCCGCGGGTAGGGCACTCTGTAGGCTCAGCAATCGACGGGTGCGCTCGCGACGAAACTGCTGACGCGGAATTTGGCGTCGTAATATCGAGGCCGGCTCCGCGACACGTGTTTACGTTAGACGCATCACCTGCTGACCTACTTACCGCCACAGTGTTGCGAAACTCGGTAAATTCTTTGCGCAAATTGGCGACGGTGTTCTGGGATGCATCTAATTTCGCTTGCACACCCACGAGACTGGCCTTCAGAAAGACAATATCCTTTAGAAGGCTCGTAACATCGACGTGGTCGAAGGTGACGGGAAGAAGCTTGTGTAGCTCCTTCGCCACAAACGTCGGCATAACGCCTGGGTCGGTCTCCTTGAATAGCGTGATTATTTCTTGCAGGCTTTTCTTAGTCCCGTCACGCCTGCGGGACACCATCTGGTCGCGCTTGTTCAGCACGTTAAACATCAACAGCTTGGCAGCAGCTATGTCATCCTCGCTGAAGTTCGTTGCGCAGATCTGGACAGCAGACACCTCGTCCATCACATCCAGCTTCTGTTGCAGGAACGCCAGCAGCTCATTTACCACAAGTTCATTACTCATGGCGATTAATTACGAGCGACAGCTTTCGCTGCGCTAAACAATATAAATAATACGTAAATAATGCGTCCGCATCGGAACGCGGTGCAAGCAAGAATCAAAACTATGTAACGATAGTAATGATCAAAAATAGTCTTCAATCATTAGAAATCGACTAGCATGAACATAAAAAGTCACAACACCAGTAAATTCCAAAAACAGTATAAATAATTCAATACCCATCCAAAACAAAACTACAAAAACTATCACGTCCGAACGCGCACAAAATCGCGTGCATCCATCTACCGGCTAACTGCGGCACCTGGCTAGCCAATTTTTCTCCGAAATGGAGGCGTAAGATGGGATTGATAGGTGTGCCATTTAGAAAGTGTCCTCCGGTGCTCGCTTAATTAGTGCCAAGCGGCCTCACAGCGACGTGACCGGCGCGCCAATTACGTGGCACGGTGGATAGCTGGTCCCTGGAACATACTCGTAAGGTCCACGCTGTGACTCTGCAACTCTGCAATTCGCATTGGTGAATTGGTTTTTATGTTATTTTTTTTTGGTGAATGTTTATTGTTAGTAATGTCTTTTCATTGTCATTTCTGTTGTCATCATGTCTTCTTTGGTTCAATGCTTCGAATAGAAAATTGTAATGTCTAGCAATATTGCGAGTAAACTTATAGTTAAGTGAGTTATAGAGGCATCAGGGTCTAAAAAAACACATTTTCTATTTTAAAGTTAAAATATTATTCAAATAATGAAAGTTTTTATTTTAAGCATAATATCTATTTGCATTATTTATTTACAAAGCGGGCATTTGATTATGCATCGTGTGGCATGAAAACTACCATATAGTGGAATATTGTTAAAATAAAACGATCTTAGATATTACTTCGGTTTTTTTTTTAATATTTTACAAAATTCTTAATGCATGAGATAGTAAAAGTACGTGATTCATAAAAAACATCACGGCTTTTAAATAATTTTATATCACCTACATCTTATGTTTATTTATTTATTTATTTATTTATTAAAAAAAAAAAAAATAAAAAAAAAATATAAAAAAAAAAAATATAGCACGTATTTATTTTCATCTTTATTGTATTTTATTTCCATCAAATTCTAACTATTGATATCATTTAATCATTAATCGCTAAGAAGATCGTTACAGTTTGATAGATTTTTGGTCTATCCCAACTAAACAATGAAGGAAATCTGAAAAGGCTTTTATCAAACGTTGTCTTAGTTCACGGTTTACTTGCACCCTTATTGTAATCTTCATAACAAAGTATTGTGGGCTTGGATTGAATACTCACCATCAATGCAAAGTGCTGGGTGCATGCAGAGTTGATCCTTGGAGAAATCCCTCAACAAGAACACTGTTGTAATTGCATAGACATCTTGAGTCAAGAAGGTGAGGTGACAGCTATCTTCATCATGGAGAAGGTATGAATCTTAAGAAGGACCAAATTAGTTTTACGCTTTAGTCTCGAAGCTCTGTTGTTATTTTTAGATGAATAATAACACTACTTTATTATTCTAAGGCTGTTGCAGGAAATGCAGCAAGAAATGACGATGAAAATAAGTTCAGAAATAAATTGGCTGCAGGAAATGTTTATTAAAATGGGGGACTTTCGACTTTCATTTTGGGTGGGTGTAGTTTGGCATGGGAACTTTCTTAGGAAATCGTTCATCCCAGAAAATTAAAGAATCAATGAAAGAGAAGCAGGGCTTACAGTAAGTACTTAAAAAATTTGGTAATTCAAAAAGCTGGAAGGACCATTAACAAAGCTATGATGCACAAACAGGGCTCAAACGTACAGTGCTATACAGGAAATTTTTGTATGTCGTGCGCATAATTTGAAATGATTCAGTGTCTGTTCCTAAATGCAACCGCACTACCGCATTACTAAAATTCCCTCCAAAACTAAATAAAAATTTGATTATGTATGGCTTGCGCTAATAAATTATGCGTGTACTAATTATACTATATATAGTATACTAAGTCGAATTTTCGTTTTGTTTTAAAATGTACCCCACCCAATACTGCGGTTGCATTTAGAAACAGAGACTGAATCACTCTACAAATTATGCGCACTACATATAAAAATTTCCTGCATAAAGGGCTTCAATATTGTAAGAAACACAGTGATGTGCCTCAGGCACAAGCGAATTACTATAGATGTCAGCATCTATAGTAATTCGCTTATCCAATTTAGAAAGCAAATCGCTAAAGTATTTAAACTATCCAAATAGAATTATAATCGTAATACTCACTACTATTTTGCATGTATCATATAATATTATTAGTTATGATCATAAGTTAATCGTATTTCCACTTGCATGACATGCTGTGTACACACTACACATATCTTTTTAGTCACAGTCTACTATGTTATAGTGTTAAGAAGTTTATATTGAACAATGCTGTAACTCTGTTTTGTGTACCAATAAATAAATAAAAGAAGCTTAAAATACCAAAACTGTTATCTCTAAAACATCTCTAATCTAATAGAAGTATAGGCGTATAATGATGAGGTTAGGTACCTACGTGATGACTACATTATTAACGAAGTGTAGTCTTCCGTCAAAGAGAACCGTAGACTCATTATAGGCAGTCTAGACATCACAATTACTTACAGTAGCTGCCTTTCAGTCGGTGCCTTTGTTCTAAGTACTGAATCTGTTGATGAAAGGAACATGATTCTGTAAACTATAATATAATTGTTATTATTGTCTGGTCGGAGCTCGGTAAGTGACGTCATTGCTAGAATAGGTCACTCGGAACTGTTCCGCACGAGTTGTGTGAGAGGCGGCTTATATCTATAGCTGTCAGTCAATTTTGAATTTCTGGTATGTAGTCATGTCAATACCGTTTCAGGGTAGGCAAAGTTACCTCTCTGCCGTATTTCATCAAAATTTAGATCATCAGTGTTGCCTTGACGACGTAACAAGGACACATCAAACAGACAGACAAACTCGCTCATTTATAAGAATAGTATCTAAGAATGATCTTACTAGTGCTTATTATTAGCGGACTGAAGTGGCAGTGGGCAGGTCACAAGATTAATTAGACTTGGTATCATCTTTGACGTCTTCTACTGAATTAATAAATCGTCTTACCTTGTATTTTTTTCTTATTTAAACATCATTATGAACATCTTTTACAATGGGACGAACCGGGAAAATAAAAATCAGCTGTTTCATACAATTAATTTAATATTACTCGACGGAACAGCTGATGTTTTGCAATTTCAGTATTGGTCCGATAGTAAAAGTTGTTCTTAACAATGAGTACACTAACCCCTTATAGGGAACGGCAGCCTGATTACGTAAGAATCAACTGACAGCCACCCGACAGCCGCGCGACGGCAGACGGTGCGCGATCGGTCGGCCGCGGGACTATTCGTTGAACCTTGTTTAAAATAAACCTCCTATTAATAAAAACTTGTAATTTGTAAATACTTACTAAATTATACCTGTCCGTGTCATTTGTATGCCAATAAATTAATAGATATGGCAATCAAATTGAGAGTATTTTTTTTTTAAATAGTATTGTGTCAATCTACCTTTCCGTTTAATTAAATAACGACTAATCATCTTTTTAAATTCCTAAGGAGGATAATGTTTAAAAGTATGTAATGAAAGAATTTTAAGTGCGTATTGGTTTTATTTTTGACTTCAAAAGTACTTAAGTCGAAATATATTCATTACATAAATGGCTAAAAGAATTCGATACGCTTTGACTTACATCTCATGAATCAATGTTGAGTGAGTTACATATTAGACATGTGACTGTCATTCTACACAAAAAGAGAGACTATTGAATCCAGTTAATTTGTCACTGAATGACTTCACTCGAACCTCTCACAAATAGAAGGTATTCACGTGGAGGACTCTGGAAGGACATTTTAGCGTTGATGTGTAATTGAAGTTCGAGGGCACTTTGGGAAACCAACTGAAGTAACTTAAGTTAGACTAACTTGGAACGTGGCCAGTCTCAAGTAAAGTGTAGAAGAATAAGTTAATTGCGTTTTTGATACACTTGTTTTAGCACAATAAAAGGAACAAACTGACAGTTGGGGATTTGGAAAATTAAACCAAAAAGATTTGGTCTGATAGTAAGCAAAGGCCAGGATAATATTTAGGAAGCAGAAGAAAACATAAATAAATACCATATTAAAGAATTCGAGTTGGAATAATTCCAAATACACATTTGCCATTTCAATAGCTTCCGAAATCGAAATAAAAAGCACCTGTAATAATTCAGCTCCAGACCTCCAAGTACCATCGTCACTGGCAACAAAACCATCTCAGACAATAGAATTACAGTCCTCGAAGTGAAGAGTCACCGGCAGAGTTGGAGGTCGTATCGCTTGTTATACCATCAGGCCGGCGATTGATACCTGACCTACTTGTGGAGAGCTCCAGCCTCGTTTTAATTACCGCGGACTGCCGAGGGTGGCCGCCCCTTGACACGACCCCTGCAGGGCTGATCCGGAAATATTGGACGTCTCAAATATTTGGACTTTAGATTTAAGAGGTAGGTTTAGACTGAGTTTGTAAGTGGAAAGGTAAGGAGTGGAGACAGGTACGAAACGTCAAGGTCAAGATCAAGTCTGTTATTTTCTAATAACATTTTTTTAATATCATAATAACAAGGTTGGTCTTTTAATTTAAAGAAAAAGCTAACACAATATCTGTACGAAGGTAAAAATGGCGTAACTACATTCAGTGGGCCTAGCACGAATGTTTTGACGTATAGTAACGTAAACGTAAGCAAATTTTGATTATGAAATACGATGAATCTATCGCATTTTTGTTCAAATTTATGCTACAAACACACTTGTTTTGTTATAAAGTAAAAATATTGCATGTATTTACAAAAAAATATCATAGATTAAACGTGTATTTTTGGTTCTAAAATTGGTTACGTTTACGATACGATACGTCAAAACATTCGTGCTAGGCCCACTGTTCAAAAACAGTAATGTCGAATTCTTACTTATTCTTTAGTTATTATAAATTGTAAGATTATGTTCAGTTATTATTAATGTATCTGTTGACTAAGCCAGTACGTATTTTTAGACCTTTGACGGGTAAAGTTTATCTTTGAACATATTTTATATCATTTTTAATTATTGCTGGTGGATTTCGTGAATGGATGAATAAGTGAAACAAACTATTTGTATAGTCTTGCGTTCTGTCCAGGATTTTGCTCAAGCTCTCAGCAGTAAAACATTCTTGGAAAGTGTTACGCATTGGCATGATTTAAGTGCAGCACAAACTGCAAAGTTTTGTATAATATATGAGAACACCAGTGCACAACCCTACAGCTGGCTGCTACAAACGGTATAGCAACCCTGCACTTTGCTACAAACATACGCTGAAATTATTGCTGCTTCCAGCTTAGTATGTACATATGGGCTGTGTAAATCTCAGCACTTTGTATACAGAAGGCTCAGTACCTATAAAGCTAAGACTTACAGAACTTTTGCTTTTCAGTCTTCAACTACTTATATTCCACTGTCGGAGAACAAATCTTGTGGGTGTGAAGATTTGGACATGAGAGATTATAATATCTACTAGCGAATAAAAACAAATTCATACATTAATAATGTCAACTGAAACAGAGCATGAAAAGTTTTATCTGTTTTAACTGAAGGCACGATATTCTTGCTAAAATGCCCAAAGGTTTAATCAAATGAAAATTGAATGTATAAAACGAATCCTTAATTTTATAAGTGCAATATCATGATCTTCAATCTCATGATTAGTTGATTACGATGCAAGTCATCGTCGTTTGCTTGGATTTGCAGAGTACCTATCTAGCGTAAGGAATATTAAGTCACCCTACTAAACGAGATAGCTATGTCTAAATCAGCAAATATTGACGTGGTGACGGTGTAGAGTCGCAAATTCGATTCCCGCATGTAACAAATACATAATGGCCTACAGATACTTGTTCCGGGTCTTGTGTTATTGGATATCGTCGTAGATAGTCTCATACCGCTTAAATAAAATTGATAAAAACCGCGTAAGTACAAATAAAAAAAACTAAATTGCGTTTTTAGGTCTGTAGGTGATTGTGAATGGCAATTAATAGACGCGAAAACTCAATTTTGTTTTTTTTCACATGCCGTGTATTTAACCATGTTAGTTACGTGGTATGGGACGCGGTATCAATGACGATATCAGATTTATGTTTGTAAACTCTACTTGTATAGGTACAGGAGAAAACTTAATGTAAGTATTTTGTGTTTTTTTAAGATATGGACAATAATTATTATTTCTTATTTCTTAACCTTTTTGTGAATAAAATGTCAGTCTTCAACAATCAAGATAACCAAAACACTAGGTACCTACTCAATCATATAGAAATGACAACTATGTCGCTAAAAGTAAAAAAGCTTTCACACAAAATAAAGAAATATTAAAAACCTTTTATTTCGCAAAATGAAAACTCGAGCCTTTTCATAAATTATTTGACATCGATTGGAAAGATGAGAAATAGATACTTTTTAAAGATTGTTAAAATATAATGAGGGGAAGTAATGCTCGAAGACTTGATTTGGAGTTCCTCATATCTTTTCTTTTATTAAAAATGCGATTTCTTGCGGCAATTAAAACTCACAAAAATTTAATAATCTACTACTTAGCTATGTTATACTTAAATATGTAGGTAATAATTATTCATTCCATAATTTTACAACCAATACATATTTCGATGCTGATTTAGCATTGAATTAAAAATGGCCGGACACTAATCATCTAGCAAAAGCGACATGTTTCAATATCGTAATGAGACAGCAAAATGTGCAACACAAATTGAAAAATGGATATAAATGACATTTCAAAACGAAATATGTTTAAAGTGTATACCTACTCAAGAGAACTTGAGCAGATGGGATTATAACAGCTCTAAGCTAATAATTGCAAAGGGATTTATTACAAGACATTATGACAGGCACCGGGCCGGGATCCGGGACTGCCACGGGGAACCGTAAACCCAAGTGATTTAGATGAATCACTGCACACAATAGACAAAGGAAATACATTATCTGGGCGAAGAGGAGGCAGGCAGGCTGAAGCGAGAGAGGGGACTACCTGAAAAATCCATTGAAAAGGAAAAAAGCCCCGCCTTGTACAAGGACAATGGGATGTCTACTATGTGTACAATTAAGCTAAACGAACCCAGATAAGTGAGAAATTTATCACTCTCCGAAATGGGCCAGCGAATTGTTTAGGGAAGAGATGTTTTTGTTTAAAAGCTACCAAATTGCTGTAAACATTTTGGACAATACTCTCGAGCGTTTACTTAGTGGAGTGGTGGGAGGAGCGATTTAGAACTCATTATGTGTGCTTCTGGGAGTTTACATTGCGGGGAGGTACACATGGAAATGTAAACATGATTTCGAAATGAAGTCATTGTTGTAATATAACAAATAATTCGTTACGTAACGGCAATGAGGAAGCTGTTGTGAAATTAATACACGCGAATTTAAATCTTCTGTCGTATATATTAATAAATATGTATTTGTATGGCAATATAAATTTTCGGATGAAAGAAATATTCGCTATCTAAGTTCGAGTTCCATAAGTATAACAGACTTGGAAATAAACCGTGGAACAAGGATGTAGTGTTAGACGACCAGTGAAGCACTCCTCTCCTTTTCTAAATAACCATGGTTCAAAAGAGATTCTATTCGATAAAGTACCGGTAAATCCGTATATTCGTTTAATAAATAGGTTAAAAACAATAATTTTAAATGACAGGTAGTGCTACCTATGTTAAATGGCACCAGCGTTTCCTAGCTAAATTACCTTTTGAGAAGAAACACCGCAGCAAACTCAGGGTGTAGGTACCCTTAGGGCTCAATTAAGGAGAGGCGGAAATTCGCGCGGCGCGCAAAACGGTGTGGCGCTCTCTCGCTCGCTCTCCATGAACGGAGATATGCGCCTTTCTCCGCGTTGCGCGCCGCGCGACTTCACCCTCTCCATAATTGAGCCCTTACAATGCCATAGCAATGGACAGAGTAATCCTACATTTTCCAGACCAGTCCCTCTGGTTCTAAGCTCCCGATATGATCAATACCCTGTTGCTAAGCTCTACACAAAATAGGCACCATTACACCAGACATCGGCGCTACGGCACAACTTAATAGGAGCCTGTGCATTTATGGCCCCGTCGAGACTTCACTACAATGTTTGACGGCTCTAGGTATGGGGTAGTACGGCGCTAGAACAAGAGTTGGGTCTTAATGTCTGTGTAATAGTATCTAACACTATTCTTATTACTTTACTTTGGATACTGAGTGACCTCATTTGTTTTGACTGGCACTGAATGCGTTTTAAAGATAACATTCTTTTATTAAAGGTTTAGGCCGACGTTTAAGGGGAAATGGTGACGATCTCCGCTCCGGTTCCTTTCTGGTACAACAAAAATCGCTCGCCATACATCGAGGGAACGCGGCAAGTGTGATGGGCACCTTTTGCTTCGAGACCCATTAAAATTACATTTTCTATATTTTACATAATATACAACGTGGAACCGAAAGGAAAGTGAAGAATGCGAGGATTTGATTGGTCTGTTGATCAAAATTTCGTTCACTGTGGGTTGAGCACAGTGTTTTGAAAGTATGGTTCTTGAATACGGGTCTGTGATCCTGATAAAACTAAGTTTAATGAAAGTCTAAGAACTAATCACATATTCCTTCGTTGAGAATTAACAAGTAGTGATTCAGAATCGCGAGAGATGGCGGGGATAGAGGGAGGTAACTCCATGACTGTCCATGAGGCGTCAGAACAGATATCACAAATTGTTATTTTCTAGTTGTAATAAGTGATTGTATTGCTGTTCACTTAGGCGAGGTCTTAGCTTTGATTCCCAGGTTAGAGTTGTCCTTAGACTTAGAAGACGTCTAATAGAAAATTTAAAAAAAAAACAATTTTGCGCATAATGTAACAGAAGCTCGCCAGTGTCACCACCTTATCATTAGATGTAACTTAATATATTCACCAATAAGCTGTGAGTTTCCAAAAGAACTCTTTAAATGATTTATGATTTAGGCCTTACACATATAAAATCATAACTGAAGTCAGTTATCAATTTTGAATGATGCTTCTCAAATACCTTTAAATCAATGTCATGTAGCTAAACGCTCCCCACAACATGTCACCCAACATAACGCAAACACTTTACCGAGCTAATGTCGCGCGGCTGACGCGCGTCAGTCGCGCGGCATCGCGGCGACAATTGATTTACGCGCGTCGCACCGCCGATTATTGCGGACTCATGAATATGGCGCTGATCTATGGCGGCCGCCGATTTGCAGGTGTGATTTGTGTGACAAGCTTGGCGCGTTTAATGGAAATGCTATTGCTATAGCTAAGGTTAAATTTTGTTGTGTCAGATGAGAAGTATAATCATAGATAGATTTTCAGGAACGTTTGTACATGATCAGCATTTTATATGAAAATCCAACACATCTACAATAACAAAGCTTCGTTCCCTTGAAGAAAGAAAAACGCATAAAGACCAAGTTCATTTATTTTTTATGATTTATTCATTATATTTCTGATTTACTTTCATTGGCTAACACAACACAGGGCGTATGAAATGTATACTAACGCCAGTAAATTGCTCCGAGCGTGTAATATCCCACATTTATGCCTCCGCTACGCGCTCAGAATCTCATTCCAAATCTTACAACAATATGCTTTCGCCACCCACTATATAACCAGCCGGATTAGTAACCCTCCCATTTTCCTCAAGGAACAATACATTGCTATATATGTTACAAGTCAATCAACACTCTATAAATCATCTAGTTATCCTTCTTAAAAAGCCAGCGATACACGCGGCCGTTACTCATTGCTATCATCGTGTCATTTATTTATAACGTCCACACCAAGATGTGAGTTCATGTTCCATTACAGAAAATGAACACACATCCGAAATAAAATAGCATTCAATTAAAAAGGGCCGAGCCGCTGACGGGCGCAAGATAGCGCTGCGTCAAACTCGGCCATTGTTCAGTTTTATCTCGAGAGGGCTTTGTTTCATTTGAGGCCTTTTATTGGTTGTTGGGGTGTAAAAATGTGGATAGAAATTCGCAGTGCTCGCGTCCGATGCTATCCACGTCCGCACCAGATAATGAGGTGCCGAACAAAAAGCCTAGAGTGCGTTTAGGGTTGCCTTTCCCACCAGACGCCCCAAATAGTCCAAATTTTTAAGCAGTCTACAACCCTGACTTCGGCAAACATCCCTTTGAACAATAAAATCGCGGGGAGTTTTCGGATTACCGCTAAAATACTTGTTCCGTTGCCCAAAAATGTTCACATGTCCAAACCGAAACCCTCTTGTTATCCGTTTTATCCGCGACCCTGGTCGGCTGGCAGCCCTGAATGCGTCCCGAGCCGCACTATTGTACATTCAATCTGCGCCAATTTGGCCGCTGCGGCATTACTGCCCCTTTCATTTCTCCATACACGTTTACACCGTCTAAAGTGTTGATTTGAAAACGTGATCCGCCAGTCAGCACCGTCTCGTTTATATTACTTATTGGATGGATACGCGTCACTGGAGCTTAGGATTATTCCTAAATGTGGTATATTTCGTTGTGGGTTGTATGTTTCAATCAGTTTTGTTTGATAGAATTAGTAGATCTAATTGATTCGTCGTGGCGTAATGGTCCTGTCTGTTTTCGCGTAAAGTGGTACAAAGTTACTATACGATTTATCATTACTATAATTCACTTCAATCGTTTATCCTAATATTTTCAAGAATATACTGGGTATTTTGTTCTTATAATAAATATTGGTACTTACGAGTATAATCTTATATATATAGAAAATTACTACACGTAAAAGAAAAAAGATAAGTACGACTTATCGAGGGTCAAGTTACAAATATAGAAATCTTCTTACATTTTTATTATTTACAGAAAACTAGAAACTACAAGGCAGTTATTTTCTAACCATTTCAATTCAACGTTTGACAGAGTTTTTGATGTGATTTGTAAGATTTTAATTCAACCAAAAACGTTATTCTTAAAGAGGTTACTACAGCAAAAATAAATGCTATTTACATTTTACCAGCACATAACGCAACACAACAAAATACAGTATTTGGAGCAAGTTGAACGCTTGTCGTAGTGTCGACCGTTAAGCTAAGTGGCCATAATTTTTGGAGCATGAAGCGACTCATGGTAATGACCCGTTGTCAACGTTTCCCTAACATCTCCTGTAATTTGTGAAGGAATGCCTACTTTGTATGTTTTCATGTATTCGCAGCTATTTGTTTCTTTGGCTCTATAAAAAATGGTTTCATTATGAATTTGGATTGATGTCGAAATCATTTGAGAGTCATTTGTTTCAGTGGAGTCTAGTTTAAATTTAGAACTCTGACTATCTCGTCTGATTAACTAAAAAAGGAATCTCCATTACTCTTAAAGTGATAAGTAAATATGGATTGATGTTTACCTAATGTTCTTAAAGTTGTAGAATACAGTGTGTAACACCCTTTTGTTTATGTCAAAGGTTATCTATCTAAAGAAATTCTATTGATTGATAGATGAGAAGGGTTGACCCACGTTTAACGGTATAACGTCGTCTCCTATCTGCCGTCAGCATTGTTGTGCTAGGAGACATAAACTTGTCAGTATTGACGCCAGGAGCGGTTATTGTAACAAAACTATTCAATTTTTCATTCTTTGTTCTATACTGGTTGGCTGATAATAATTTAATGAATTATCATATTTATAATATTATTCAGTAATAGATATCTAAATCAAGTATATAGAAAGAATTGATATCTAAATAAACATCAACTAAAACGTAATTTAAAAATACAGCGTATCTAAAATAAAGCGAAATTCATTAAATTATACCTAGAATATGAAGGCGCAAAATAACGTCATGTTTTCCAGGCCGAAAAAATATGAACCCTTTTAGAAACTGAAAAGGGTTTTAAGTGAAACCGACAGACAACAGTGATTCAGTGTTTTCAGGGTGCCAGGCATCATCAATCATGCCCTTTCATCTCTCGCCCTAATGATAACCATCGACTAAGATATCATTATATTGCAAATTAAGTGAAAATTCACTATAAATTAAATTCTCCATTAATTTTGATTCACGCGTTTTCCATTATTTTCGCGTTGTCTTTGTAAATTAATTATGATGATAATAATTAATATGTTGTTTAATAAGCAAGCAAAGGTACATAGACTATACAGCCTTGTTTTTGATCCTTTTGTTGTATGCGTGATATATAAGAAGATTGAAATGAGTAAATTTTATAAAGGGGCAGACAAAATTGTTAATATATTTTACAATATTTGATTTCGATTTCGTTTCACATTTTGTGTCCGTTACTCATACTACAATATCAGATTAATATAAAAAATATACTAGCCAGATTGATATACAAGCAAAAATTGTTTTACTGAAATACGTTTCAATTGATACCTACATGTTCAATAGCAAGTGGTGTATAAATGAAGTCTGCCATCGCATTATGAAGTTTTGCTCATCCAACGCCGCGCGCCGTGACCGCTAGCTCAAACAAGATAATTTGAAAGTTCTGATGAGGCGATGTCCGATAGACTGGAAGTTAATCTCATTTCAAAACGACTTTCAAAAAGGAAATAAGATGTTAATATTTGAAGTTTTCGGCCTCGGCGACCATTAGTGGACGAATGTCGGCTTTGATACGCCTGGAGTCGTTAGCTAATGGATGGCTAGTAATGGTTTCATTACGCTCATCTTAATATCTAAATGGCAGCGAGTATCTACGTACTAGGTACGATAGGTATCCAGGTATTTCTAAAAATACTCCAAGTTCTAGACACACTTAAATTCTCTGATCTTTTAAATTAGTTCTTATGTACCTAAGTGTATTCTTATTATTTTGGGTGGGTTAATGTATTCAGTTTATAAATTGAATTCTTGATGCATGAACGCTATTTCAAATAGTTTAATATTAAAATTTACTTATTCTATATCATTTGTAGATAAATTGATAAAATTTTCAAACCTTTCTACATTTTTAAACGAAATCCTGCAAATTATGGTGCGGATATTCCCAAAGGATTTCCTCATGAAAAATACGAAACCAAATAGTCGGATCTTATTTTTTTTACCCAATGCTGACTAAACAATTCTAGCGCTCTCAGTATTGTTTGTATAGCACTGAATAATGAATTCTTCTATTATGCTTCTTATCCGTGCGTTCGACGGGACCCGCGTCACGCCGGCCCGGGTAAACTGGCAGATTTATTATCGCACCGGTTCGGATATGCGGATATTCGGATATGTTCGCAGACTGACTACATTGCTTCGTAGAAATTTAAGTAGGTGAGGACTTATCTTTGGTCATAATAATTATATTTCAAGACCTTTTTGGATGTGTTAGTCTAACTATCTGATCACCATTTTCTGTTGATTCTTTTATGGAAAATATACTATAATTTATCATTATGCATATATATATGTTTTAATTGCAGGCCTGGTAGCATATTTTAAATCGTAACTATTTCCTATTTATCCCGCAGAATGAGTACTCCTATTAGGGCCCATCCACACCCGATACTTTTAGCAGCAGAATCGTGCGATTTCGCGTTCATTATTAACTTTTTGTAAGCAAAAGGCAGTCAACGAACGCGAAAATGCGCGATTCTGCTGCTTCTGAGTGTGAACGAACGCTTACTCCTGTGCCCACTCTATAATATTACATTCAATTTTACCTAAAAGCCAAGTAAATCACGCATCACGCTATCACGTAGAAAGTAATCTTCTTGCTACAACTTGGTTTTGTGTGAAAATTGTCACCCACGCATTATTATGTATATTTTATTACCGTGTATGTATCTCACAATTTTGCACCCTTTGCGAGGGAAAATATCATGACATAATCCTCAATTGACGTCGCCGTCGCTACAAACACTCGAAACATCAAATATATCCACAAAAGCAACCCATCACCCTGTTTACCAACACATCTACAGCGTGTAGTCACAAAAACTGTCTTTGGCCAAACACCGAGAATTGAATTATAATGCGAGCGAAGAGTAATAGGATAATGTCGTGAAGATAAAAGCGTACGCGCTGCCGCAATCTCTTACGCAACTTTCGCACGTAAATCATGTAAGTTAGAACACTTACGTTTGCGTAAACACTTCAACTTTTCCATTAAAAACAATAATACAATGGGGATTTGTCGAAAGTTGTAATTGTTCTCTTAATCTTGTATTTACTTCCTCGGCGTGATTAATGTCAGCTGTTGCTAAGGCTCCAGTTAAGGTTTAATATTGTGGGTTATAGGTAGGTACACATTATACTAAACCAACTAAACTGTATCGACTGCCAGGGTATGGCTCGCGTATGCTTCACACGTCTTTTAGTCAGCACTTTTTAAATCGGCTAGGTAGACCTCCTTCGACGATGACTATCTAAATCCTTATTGTTATTATACCTATATATCTATAGGTTAGTCAATAATGTAAACAATAGTTGAATATTAAGTGAAATTGTATATATCAACAGGAATTTCTGGGTAATAATGTTTTATAATTTATGCAGTGACCGGTACCTCGTTCAAACCAAAAATACTAATTAAGATTGTTTATTTTAGCCTTATGATTCATATACTTCATGTCATGACTTGACATGATGAGTCATGACGACACGGTTGGCGCAGTGGCTACGCGATTAGCTTTCTGCGCTACCTGCCGCGGGTTCAATCCCCGCACGGAACAAGTATTTGTATGATCTACAGATAGTTGTTCCGGATCTGGGTGTGTGTTCATGTGGCATGTATGTTTGTAAACTCTACCCTCGATACAGTAGAAAAATAAGTGAGGGGCCAGGTTAAAAAAAAAAAAAGACTTATTCAGACAAAAAATATTTTTCGATTTACCATCCTAATTATAAATAACTAAAGCTAAACTTACATCTCTGGGCTCTGAAACTTTTCCTTGAGTTATTTACATAAATTATACTTCTGTTGGTTTAATATCAACAAATTGGCAACAGTAATAAATAAGTGTCAAAGTTTAAAATAGCTTGTTTAAAATACAAGTGACCTGCTCCAGGCTAAGTTAAAACCCACTTAAAATTTCATTTAAGCCCACCTATTTCATTTCAAACATTTTAGGGTGTATAAATATTAATACTAAAGTAGAATCTCGAATATCTATTCATAAGTTCTGATATACTAAATGTTTTAATGTAAACATAACACTATAGACATGAACAGCATTTGCGAGAACAAACACACTAGTGGAATTGAATCCGGAACCTCCCGACGAGATGCGAAACATAGACTCTGGTAAGTAAACAGTTATAAGATACCTTTGGGACTACGAATATTGGAGTAGATATACTGTAGTTCCATATAGAAACATTATATTGTGTCTACGTGTGAACTTGTCGACTAAATATGATTAGGGAGGGAAAAATATGAGACAATTGCAAACTGATTGTTATCATCATAGGAAAGAACGATAATGTTCTTTACTACGGACAAGGACCATATCAGTTAAATATGCTTAAAGCCAGCTTTGAAATAAATACAATATTATTATTAATAGTAGATATGTGAAAGTATCATTTAGGTCTTCTTCTATCGATTCAAGACGAGATATAAGTCATGTTGAGTCATGTTGAGTCATGTTGCCTAATTGAAATTATTATTATAAGTATATACATAGAAATGGAAACATTAACCAGTACGCAGGGGTGATATCGAAGCTGCATGTTGCGCAAAACGATTTCTATTTTCGTCATTCCTGGAGGCTATTTCTTTGCACCTAAAATTGTACCTTCTTACATCATTTTGGTACAACCAATATGTCATGCTACTTACAAAGTATTTTTTCGCCTTACGTTCGTAATGACATCATCATTTACATGGATATATTACCATAACAGACTTTGCACCAATAGCATTAAATTAACAAATGGCATTTCAATCCCTGAATGTCATCAAGTAAATATTAAACAAGAGAAGTGTCTTCCTCACGTATCGAGGAATCTGATATTTCCATTTCGAGGATTTGGAAGCTTTCAATTTGTCTTCTCGCTTACGAAGTTTGTTTTGTAATGTGATACACACATCGGAATAAACAAATATGCCTTCGTACACACTCAAGGATATACGCATGTATAGTACGTATAAACGTACTTTCCTCTTAAATATGGATGCCAGAGCTTTAGCAGCACTTATATTTAAGCTTGTTTATGCACAAAGCTAAGAGTTTAGTGCCAGGCTTGGCATGTCATCGACCTGGAACACAGCCCAACTTTATTTTACTGGTTTGAAAATTTGATAGAACATTAAAATATTTAAACTTATGAAGGTTATAAAAGATTGTGATATGTTTTTATTCATGTTGACCATATCAAGCTACTTAAGTACCTACTTGATATTTGTGAAAATGTGATATACCTACTGAATTGACAGGATTGTGGGCAACAACCAATTTTACTCAAAAATAGCGCTGCAGCTAATAATGCAGCGATTCAAGTAAACTGAAACCGCAAATCTATTCCAGTTCAAGGTTAAAATAATATCTACATTTATCAAAGCTTCAGCAGAAACTACGCTACATGAATTAATATGGAATTAAAAGAATAAGAATATTATGGCATCCTTACCTAATGAATATAGAACCAATATCTGACGGCTTGCCTCGCGGTACTGTAACTCCATTAGTACACAAGTAGGTAGACACCAACGGCCTTTGAGTAATGAAACTAGTCGTATGTATAATATATTTAAATATGTAATTAATTAACAAAATAATTTGATCACTATTTTTTTGATATAAAATGCACCTATGTATCTTACAAACTGCCAACACTTAATAATTCTTCTGGACCAACATTATTATCTTATACAAACAACATTTCACACTCGAAACGAAACTACTTATATCATCCTCACATAAACTTTTCAAAAGAGGCAATCCAGCGCGCCGTGTAAACGAAGGAGAGGCGATAATTCAGCGATAGAGCCTCCGAGAGGGCGGAGGTATCGATCTCTTAGAGGGAGGACCGCTGGCCAGGTTCCAACGTGTCCCGTTGACCACCATGTTTCACGGCTTCAATTTACCGACACTCCTGCGTGTCGTTTGGTACAAGATATGGTTTTACACGCAGCTTGAAGGGTTAACATTGAATTTGATGTCCGTTTGTTTTTATTGTTATTGGGAAACAGTTGGGATGGAAATGGGATGAGCGAGAAGGAAAAGATTCCTTTTTTAGTTGTTTTTCGATTTGGACTATGGATGTTCGTAATAATCATAATGGAACTTAGGTTGAAACTATGCGACATCATGTCGCTGAACAAGCGTCAACTGAGATTTAAGAGATCTTATTTGACTGAAGTGACAGAATGTGATAATAAACCACAATATAGGTTCACAAGCCTAGCAATATAGTAACTAAACAAAAGTAAAAGCTACTATAAGCTTATCTCTCCACACAAGTAGTGGGTCGTAAAAGTAAAGTTTTACGACTGTTTCTAAAGAAAACAGAGACTGTTTTGGTATTTACACAAAGGATAGGATAACAGCTCAGAAGTACGAAGAAATAGACTTAATAAACATTAGTTACGATGGAGGGCAAGCTTTGAATTGGAAGAAAATTGTCTGCACGAATGTTTTCTGAACTCCAATGAATAATGTATTGGAACCTTGAAGTTTTTGCTAAAACACACTACTTATGAAATATGTCTTCAATATTGGTAATTCTGTGTATAAATTAATGATTTCATCAGTATTTGAAAAAGAAATATTCAAGTTAATCGCATCTTATAATCGGTAAAACTAAAACAACTCCATAGGACCTACTATTTGGAACCGCGCACCTAGAGTCTCGACATTTCATAAGTGCCTGTATCTGGTTTACATGAAATAAAGATCGATTCTATTCTATTCTAACCATTCGTTGGTTGCTCACGCCTCTCGTTAACATAAAATCAAAACGAAAACTACGAGCACTGTAGACTTCCCAGATTACCTCGCAAACTGACTAAATTCCATCAAATTACGGAGGTTAATCCTCAGGGCAGCAGCTGTTTGATAAAGCCCGTGGCCATAGCTAATGTAAATTCCGCGGCTCCACCGCCGAAGAATGCCGGAGCCCTAAATAAGTACACTTCAAAGTACGCAGCGAGTGCCTTTTCCGGCGCACAAAGAGCCAATTACATAATACCACCCCTCACAGTTAATGACGTGATTATGTTCAACGAAAAATTACGCTTCTTCTTTTTGGGGTTTGTGCGGTTGAAAGGTGAAATTTTCGAGTTATGGAATAAAATTTTGGCGTGTTTACTATTTTCGGAGCTACGGGTAAAAATTTCATGGTTGCGGAAAACATGGGTTAATGAAAGAAAAAACGCTTGCTTTGAAATATGTATGTAAAAAATAATTATTCCAATTAAAATCCATTTATGACAGCAAGAAATCCAAAGATTTAGTGAAGAGTGAGATGTAAAGGCTCAAGATTGCTTTGTAAGTAAAAGGTGCTGATTCTGTTCGAAACTAAACTATTTTAGTCTCACTATTTCTCTTTTTAACAAAAACAAGAGAAAAGAATGGAAGATATTTAATCCTGTGAAATTAGTTCACATGATTGTTATCAACGTGACTTTAGTCGCCATCGCAATAGGTCGCGTCAAATTTTACGTAAATAACAAGAGCTTAGCGAATTTGACAGTACTGAATATTTTCTGTCCTTTTTCAATTAACTTTGTAAGAAAGAGCTGCAGTGAGATTCTAATTAATTTTGTACGATGTTTAATAGAAACGGCACCATTGTCTCACAAAACTGTTAAAATTAAGTTTCTCTAAAATATATTCTTACAGGGAACTGCTTCTTCAATAGATTATTATTAAACAGCACAAACTCTATTCTGTATTTCTAGTAAAAGGTGCTTCACGGAGATCTATTATGGAAATGATCGAATTAATTCCGTATAATGTAATACAATCGACAGGCGGTGTCGTACCGTGAACACTTCGGGAACATTTTCTATTAGTTTTACGAATGTTTTATTATAGAAGTTTTCTTTACTACACCATTTGCTTTTACGGACTAGACAGAAACCGAAAAGATTGTCTCCCCTTGTTGTAACGTCATTCGCGTCACTCAACTCCTAGTACAGTAAGTGTAAAGACTTTACTGCACCTTTCAGTTTTGTAGTTTACTTATCTTGAATCCTTATTTCCCTCGGCTACGTCATCACGCGTGAACGGCTGGACCAATTTCGCTAATTCTTTTTTTTTGTATTTGTTATAATTGTAAGGAGAAAGTTGGGTAGGGTAGGGTAGGGGAGGATAGGGTAGGGTAGGGTAGGGTAGGATAGGATAGGATAGGGTAGGGTAGGGTAGGGGAGGATAGGGTAGGGTAGGGTAGGGTAGGATAGGATAGGATAGGGTAGGGTAGGGGAGGATAGGGTAGGGTAGGGTAGGGTAGGATAGGATAGGATAGGGTAGGGTAGGGTAGGTAGGTAGGTGCACAGTTCTTTTATTGGCGGTACGAAGTTCAGCTAGAAAGTTCATATTTGCCTTCACTTTTACTGATAAAAGGACACTATTTAGTTTTATATAAGCTCCAACCATTCTAGTACCGATCACTTTAAGACATTATTGTACTCATTATTATGAATAACTATGTATAACTATTGAACCAACCCTGAAATCTTGAAAAGAATATCCGCCGTTACATACTATAGTATAATTATTTTATATTTTATTTTATTCTTAATTAATCAATATTACTCCACTAAATGTATGGAACAACAGATATTTATTTCGTGATTTCATGGTATGTCCTTTTGTAATAGTTGTTTAACATGATGAGTACAGTGACCCCTAAAGGGATTGGAACTAGAAAGGTAGCACCTTGTATTACTCCCTACTTAATTTATTTGAGGTTAAGCCTTAATGTCGTATCAGTAAAACCTTTTATGTTTCCTCCATTATTTAGCTGGCAAAGCTTCATCATCTATTATGAACACTAATACACCTGCTCATAAATACGGCCTAGTGTTCAACTTTTTGCCTCACATTATGTAAGTGGTAAGCTTTGAGGGCGGCTTAACGCTAACCGCCGCGTTCGCGGTTAGCTCCGACGAGAACGCACGCGTTTGCGTCCGCGAACAAAGGGATTTCAGGCTGGAGGGCCTTTGATCTCGCGCCATTAAACTGGGCTCACAGAACCGGAGCAACACAAGTTTATATGTGATACACTACAATTAAGCCTTATTGGGGCTAGGCTTGGTTTTAACACAAACTTTACCAGTCAAGTATTTCGAGGGCTTTGGGATTGAACGTCTGCTTAATTTAAATAAGTATTGGCCTCGGTACTATATATAGTTAGTCAGTACGATAGTGGTCTCTGAATAAAGCACTACAAATAACTTAGAACTAGGTACCACTAGAAACTACGTAGAATAGAAAACTAACATTTAAATTATAAGGACGAATCATTTTCTATTATTTATTATTTTTATTATAATAACCTTTATTCAATTTTTAATACTTACATTCTTTCATAATTTAAATAATTTTACAAATAAAAAAAATAATAAAAACATTTAAAAATAGAAAAGAGTAGGTTAGGCCACCGGCATCGGGAACAGGGTCCAAGCTACCGACGGCTAGGGCTGCAGAGAAAGGAACCTCCTCACAATGCGTGCCGTGTCGAGGAGTACCGCTTTCTGTATCAAGCCCTTGATCCAGCCCCCCAACGAGAGCCTCATAAGATGTTGATTGAGGCTCTTGGCAATTAAGCCATTTTTATAATTATAATTATAAAAATCAATAATAATTATACTACTTTCATATGGGTGTATGTGTAACTTGTGTGCCTTGCCTGAATAAAGAAATTTATTAATTATGTTTAATCATACTGATATAATAAAAATTAAAAAAATACAAAGAAGTTACCTATTTTGAGGCGTTAGGAGGCTAAAGCGACATTCTGGTTTCCGTACTTTCAGTAGTAACAGGGTACTATTGTTAGCCCAGCGCAGCGCCTACAGCACAATACCCACTACGGTCCCATTTGAACCGATTCAATTGGCATTCAACACCACTTCCATTGTCGAGTAATTGTAGTCTTTGATTAATGTGCTAATCTAGGAAATAAAAGTACAGGTCAGAAAATACATTAATAACGAACGCCCATTTAATACATTTCGCTATTTCCTAAGTTAATTAATCACAATTTGGGATAATTCTTACGGTATAAGGTCATAATTACATTATTCTAATGGAAGTTTCCCCGAAGGCGTGTAATTAACCACTCTATAAATTAATTTTGAAACGTTTCCCTATGAATTATTCAATTTGTATGGCGACCTCGGCGAGTACTTCGTTGGAGGGTCAATATCGGATAACAATAAGTTAGCAGATGTTTTCTTTTGTTCACCGTAATAGCTTTGCCCGTGGTTTCGCCGAATATTCCCTAGGAACTACATAATTTTGCGCATATTAAATTACTCCGATTTGTTGGAGTGATTGTTACTGTTTTAACATTTAGAAAAGGTCGTGAATATGGGTGTATGGGTGTGCCTTGTGATGTGGAACGTAAACATATGATTATTTTCAGCGAAATGTGTGAGTAACTTAGGGAAATGGATTCTGCGTAGGCAGCTAACAACCACTACAATAAATTACAAACATTTAATTATACACCAGTATGTTATTACTCTATAATCCTTGACTAATAAATTATACACTACCTCAAATCCTACATTAGCGGATGACGTATACAAGGACCGACCTTTCTAATCCTATTATCATTATAAACAACTTTTACTATGGGACCAACCAAGAAATCGTGAAAAAAAGTCTGTTGTTCATGTAGTCAAATAATATTGAATTAGTTGTATGGTTTCGCGATTTCATTGTTGATCCCATAGTAAAAGTTGCTCATAATGATGAGTACAATAACCTCTTCAAGGGATCGGGACTAAAAAGATAGGTAGGACCTTGATTCTTGAATAGCTAAGAGGCTAGAGGGTTATTCAATCACCACTCTAATGTCACTTTATTCTTATGAGGTAAGTGTTTGTTATCATCATAGGCTAAGGTGTTGCTCAAAAAATCTTTAATTTTACCTCTGCAACTAGTGTGAATTATCAGTAATGAATGTAGTTTCTAATATTCTTGGTACAACACGAAGTGAAGGCACATTAATTCACAGCTACGAATAGGTTCATGCTGCTGATACCAAACGACTTGCGTTGTCCTAAATATTCTAACTTATGCATGACTTAAGATCTAGGTATTCTGCTTAATAACTTGAGTCTGGATCAAGAGCTTCGCCGGGACTAATTGTGTCATCTTATACAGAGATAAGTAAGTTGTTGGTTATAAGACGTATTGTTGAGAGTTTTGTCCTGTACTTAGAAACTTATTATGAAATATTATAACAGGTACCTTTGTAATAAATCTTTTGTGCGATGAAATGATTGCGCTTTTTTAATCTAAACTATATATGATGTCACTACATTATGGCAATTAAGGAAACTATAGTGTTGTTATGGATAACCCCACGATCAGTCGTAATGTATGTTGTGGATAGGATCATAGGCAATAAAGTCCATAATAGCTATATTATATCGAATAAATTATTATAAATAACGATTAGTTAGTTACACACGGCTACATATACATATATGTAGCTATAAATATCCAGTGTGAGATGACCTAGCATTGTCAAGGCTTTCCGTATAATAAGAGAACAACACTCCGAAATAAGATAACCAACAACTGGACAGATATTTGTGGTTACCTTCTAAAGCAATCTGATTGAAATCATTCTTTAAATATACTTTGATTTCTAAAAACAACCAGAACCAAATTAATCATTACACCAGATTCTCGATCACTAAAATAATTCAGAACAGAATCTTTATTCAATCAATCATGTGTATGAATAATACTGAAATAAGTTAAATTTTGTCGTGACAATCAATTTACATGACAAGCGACAATTTAACAATACCCAATCAGCCATGACTGATTTTATTTTACGCGTTTTCGTAATAGAATTCCAATAAAAATATTATTTGAAAAATATATCTAAAACATTTTTCGTAATAATTTTAAAGGATATTGAAATACGTGACGTCGTAAAAGAAAATTGAAGTGAAGTAAAATATGATAAACATGAGTTTGTTTGTACTAAATATTGATCATGTTTTTGAACTCGACAGTATTCACAGTAACTGTACCTACCTACTTCATATGCAGCTAAATTTTGGAAAAAAAAAATGAGAAATCCATTTCAATGTATATATTTATGAAACATATATTTTTAAGACGATCTGATTAGAATTAATTTGTTAAATACAGATTAATTCTAATTAGATCTTCTTTGTCTTTTTATTTAATTATATAGTAGTTTGTCGTAGTCATGATTAATTTAAGTATAATGTTAAGTTTTGTCATTTATTGTATAAGAGTGACCTTACGAGGCTGGCATAGTCACTACGGTGAACTGAAGCCTCAATAAAAATTTGAATAAAAATAAAAAAAAGATAAAAAAAGACAGTTGACATTTAATTGACACATCTTTGCGAAGTGCAGACGACACAGTTGGCGCAGTGGCTAAGCGGTTAGCTTTCTGCGCTACGTGCCGCGGGTGCGATCCCCGCACGGAACAAGTATTTGTATGATCTACAGATAGGTAGTTGTTTCAGGTCTGGGTGGTGTGTGAATGTGACACGTATGTTTGTAAACTGTACCCACGATACAGGATAAATCATAGTGAACCATAAGCAACGTTTAAAAAAAATAATTAAATTAAATACTTTTCAAATTTTATACAATTTGTTGTAAATCCGCAGCCAATAGAAGTATTCAGCTGATTTTGACCCTTTTACTTTTTAACCCCCGACAAAAAAGAGGGGTGTTATAAGTTTGTAGTGTGTATCTGTGTATCTGTGGATCTATGTGTATCTATCTATGGCATCGTAGCTCAAAAAGGAATGGACCGATTTCAATGCAGTTTTTTAAATTAATAGCTAGTTTAATCGGGTATCATCTTAGCTATGTTTCATGAAAATCTGTTGAGCCGTTCAAAAGTTACAGCTCTTTTTCTAGTTGGAGTCGGGGGTTTTTGACGGTTAGGTTAGTTGCAAAGTTATTTTATTTCCGACACTTGATGGCGAACGTGAAACATTTATACAAACTGGCAACAACTAAAACATACCTCTGGGAGCATTCTTGACATTTTATTAAATTTAATAATTTTGACATTGATACAGGTTGGTCGCACGATAAAGAAAAAAAAATTGTTTAAACTATTTTTATAAAGTCAAACAGTCTCTTGAATTCAAAATCAGAACGCACTAGCGCCGCGCCAGTCACGTCATGCTAATATCACGCGTCGAATAAGTGCACGCACATTCCTAAATTCAATGCACCACTAAGATCGCTCAGATCTTAACCTTTACCCATTATGGAAACCATTGACGCTAGATACATAATATATTTATATACAATATAAAACAACGATTGAACATTGACTTAAGTATATAAAAATATCTAAGAAATAAGAAAATTATATTTTTTTCTTATACATATAAGAAAAAGATACACAGAAAGTAAACAATCCTATTTATTAGGATAAGATAAAAAATTGCCGGTGATCTCTAAAATAACAAAAATAAGGTTATCCTATTTGGAAAACTATTTTTATTAGAGATATAATACTTATCTATATATGTATGAGTGGATAAGGTTTATTTGGCCTTATTTAGGTGGTACAAGGAAAATATTTCCCTGTAGGCTCAAATAATGAATCGTGTGTCAGTTAGCGTATAGGCCCTATACTATAGGGAAATGTATATGAGACGTGAAATATTAAATGTCTTGGACTCGCTCGCGAAAATATAGATACAAATACAAGAAGGCGCCAAGAGAGATTTTCTAACATTAGAAGAGACATGCTGTATTTTACATATTCTACTATTGATAAAATCACAGAGACTTTGATTTGATTTGATTTTAATTGTAATATGTCCGACAAAAGGCTATAATAATTTAGAGGCTCAAAAACAAAAGGACTATTTGCAAAAACATAACTCCAACACGTACACATTATTATAACCGATTTGGGTCCTATAAATAATTTGTGCTATCGTCCCCACCCATAAACCATTAAATTTATAACATAACACATTAAAGAATTTGCCCCCAAAGCTAAATCAACCCCGGGAACTTTATGCAAATTAAAGTTTTGGAGAGCACAAATTATCAGCCCCTGGGGGTGCAGACAAACAAACGTAAGGTAAAACGAGCTATTATAATTGAAATTCGACTAGGGAGTGTTAATTTTTAGCCGACAATAAACTAGAGTTGCCTTTAAATTGAGTGGAAATGGAAAGATAAGGGAATACGAAATAGTAATCGAAACAGATTTAAAATCGAGCAACAGCTCGGTAATAAATAGGATTATTGATGTACAACATCTAAACATTTTACAACTATATATCTATAATAACTTTTCATACATTTTGATGGAGCAAGGTTAATCTTTTGTATGAAAAGTTTGATTTTTTTTTCGCGATTTCATGGTTTGTCCCATAGTAAAAGTTGTTCATATTGATGAGTAGTTCACCCCTTAAAGCGTTGCCGGTGTTTTATAAATAACCCTGTATACATCATCAGCTACCTCTATAACCAGAAGCAATTGATTATCAGTATTTTAAACCGGTTGTCAGTCAGAATTTTCGGGGCGATGAATGCTCGTAACGACTGTTAGAAGTAGTGGTATGATATCCTATACCTACTAATTGCTTAAGATTCTTTCCGAGGTACCCGAGATCTCTACGTGTAAAGAATGCCCACCCATCCAAGACAGAACTACTTGTCTTCTATCCACACACAAACCATTGATTTCAAAATTATCAATAATGTAAGCTCGAAACGTCTGTATATATGCGATTTTATATACACTATAATATTATGAAGAAATAAAATAAAATTCGTTTAGAATGGAAATGGAATCTCTGAAATTACTGAACTGATTACATGATACAAATATAAAGATGATACAAAATTTCTAGGTAATAAAGCGTAATGAATCACCCAGCAAATACGCTCGCAGTCAAAAATAGTAATATCTCTTAATACCTAACAGACGATATTTACTCTGAACATTCGGACAAATATCTCGGACAAACAAACTGAAATACAAACATTGACCGAGGCAGTTTATCTGGGCTTGTACATCTGTCGCAGCTATCAACTTAGACGAAGCCAGCGTGTGGGCAGGATTAGGTACTCAGGATTATTGACTGGTGTAAAATACTTATGGGTACGAACTTTTTTTGACTCGATACCTACCTATGTTGAGTGAAACTAAGTTCGAAGTTTAAGTGCTACTTTCGATTAATAGATGGAATATAAAAAAAAGAAAAATTTGCTATTTATATCAATATGACGCATATCTGTACATCCACAGTGAAAAACAAATGATTTTAGAATACAAATCGAAAATAGGTAGATCAAAAAGGCATTCATTCAATTAAGCTTCCCAGTGTTGTTTTAATTTAAATAATCATACCCCTCACTAATAAACGATGATTAGACGTTATAATTATAACTAAACAAGATCTTAATTCTATTGCCGTCTCTATTCATTGACATACAAATGACAAAGACAGGTATAATTTAAAGTGTTTGATAATTACAAGTTTTTATTTATTTCAGTTTTAATAGCTTCTATTATTTATTATTCTAGTAGATGTTTTTAGTTTTTTGGTAAAATGTTACTCTAGATAGACTTTGTTTTGAGTGATTAGTTTACTATAACTAATCTCGTAAATATAATTGTTTTTATTCAATATTGAATATTTTAGCAGTTGTTGCCTATAGTTTTTATTAAGTTTAAGACATAATAATCTTGATATAATCACGAATATCACTACTATTATAGACAAAACTTTAGAAAAAACTGGATAAAATATACGAAGCACCTTAAAATCAGCGCCAAATAACACACACGCCCTAATCCAATGGCTCATATTCATAGTCTTGTACACGAGACTAGAAAGTATACGTGTATTCATAGCCCTGTACACAAGACAAGAATAAATTGTTGCTGAGGCGACATTTTTTCACGTCGTGTATCAAATGCTATATTATTTCAGGACTAGACTGTTTGTGTAGGTGACGGGAAAATACTGAGTCAGGATTACCTGGTTTTTATATATTTTTTGTACTGCCATAAGGCCTGATTGAGGAGGTGTATTATTGTATACCCACGATAGTGGTATTAAGTTTTATTTATTAGCTGATTCTTTTAGAACATACCTACACAAACACTTATGGGAAAAAAGCAAATAAGCAAATTAGAGCACAACCTCCTAACTCCGGACTGCTGTTAAATTACCTAACAGAAAAACTGTAACATATTAAGAAATTATTCCCATCAATTAATTACGAAAAAGTATCATGAAATATCTTTTAATAACAATGTTTTTCATTGAGTATGAGAGAGACAAAGAAAATCTAGTTTACAATTAAATTTTTCCGTAACTATTTCGGTCAAAGGTAACATTTTATGTTTTTTCAGTAAGCGTCCTAGCTGAAGTCAGCTTCCTAGCTTACAAGCTAGACAAAAAAGCTATAAAGTGTCCGGAAAGCTTCCGACTCCTCGCAACGATCATCTTCAAAGAAACGTTGTAAAAATGGTTTTAAATTGTACCGTGAATTGTTTGTTACACTTGTAAGGGGAATTTCAACTGAATTTCTAGGTAATGGCGAGATTTTTATAAGTAGAATGTTATTTTTTTAAGGTATTGTAGATGGGAGTGTAAACATGTGTAGTAATTTAATATGTGGATTGACCATAGTTTATTCTAGTACCTAATTTAATTCTTTATCTCCAAATGCGTTATGTGAGACTTGGTATGAATTGTGATTTTAGCTGGTAGGAGTCCGGCACTCCCTTCCCCCCAGGTGAAGAACAGCCCATGAGGATTCTCAACAAGCTACACAATAAATAAAAGGTACTGCTGGTACTAGGTACTATTGTACTTGCAAGAGCAGTACCAGCAGTTCCGACTGTGTCATAATATGTCACAGTCGTTAGTTACTATTTTGAATTGTATTTAATATTAATGGTTTTGACGTGTATTGGAAATTACCAATAAATTTTACCAATTTATGATTTGTCTCTGCCAAACATAGTTTCAGTTGATGTTTTGGCTCCCATCGTAAAACTGCGTGTTATGTATGTTTATGGCGTGATGTTATGTATGTCCCCTAAACCCCCAACAAAACCCCATTCTTATCTCACAAAGTTGAACACAGCCGCAACTAAATCGGCAACAATAAACAAAACAAAATTAATGCGTGAACCTATAATACTTATAATGCGGTGAGTAGGCGAGGCTTCAGGGTGGCTGAATATTCATCAGCTGATTATCATAAGCAAATACCCTCGAGCATCCTGTGAGTTTCCTGTACCCTGGCGTTCATGGTGATACAGGGGGCAAACAGGATGGTAAGGGTGCTTATAGGGTTTAAGTATTTAGACCGTTTGTGCTGATTGGTCATGCTTATTGAAGCGTAAATAAGATACTTGGGTACTTTAGAATGTATAATTTATTTATTTTTTGTGTATCATCAAAGGATATTTTCCGATAGTCAAAGCCATGCACTGTTAAAGTATCAGAGCTGATTATAGTCTTCTACTTACCAACACTGCAGCGCTGGCAATTCAGCGATAGTTACACGCTTTCTTATGTAAACCTGCCTTTATAACGAAGTTAAATTTCTGTTCTATCAAAAACGCTGAACCATAGAAGAAAAATATAATATAATATATTATTTAAATATACAAATATTTGATATTAAATAAAATACTGGCTGGGACACAAGAAATACCAAGAAGGCTTCGTCGCGGTTGAGATCATTATGCACGACCCACTAACACCAGACTTAATTCCGTACATTTATTCACTGAAATGTAGGTATAGCAACACCGCGAGATATTGCCACAATTTCTCTTCACCAAGATATTATAATTATTCATTGTACAGCCCGAAGAACCCGCTTCAAGGCGTAAATTTTAATAATTTTGACAAATTAAAAATGGAAATACTAGCTATTTGTAAATGAATTAAAACTCGGATGTAATTAATTTTTATTACCGTCGCAGCTATATTTTAATTATATTACAAGAGAACTAATGATAGCACTGTGTAATGGGATTATTTAAAACTAAAGCTAATTTGAATTCAGTGAGGCTATTGTTATTACCAGTAAGCAATTATTTAGTGTCTCTACGTGATGGTTTTACTGCAGTAGGAGACAAAATTACAATATAAAAAGTAACAAGTCGTATCTACTCGATTTGTAATTTGTAACTCCTTTTAAATATAACATCTGTAGAGGAACAAGGTATCGCGGTTCTCCATTGAAAAGGGAGGATCGTCTGACCAGGCGAGGTGATATTGCAGTGCGGACCGAAGCCCGACCGAGATTGTCGGATAGTCGTATATACGCTATTTGTCGTGAACATTTTCATAGCGCGATGTAGGATCTGGGTTGCCGCCATATTCTGATAGGCAGCGCTAGCGTAACCTATTTCCATGTGGCTCGTAGCCACATGTCGTGGTCATGTTATTGTAGCGATAGATGTCGCTATAGATCCATATATGGCATGTCATTTATTTTGATTACCTAGTGCTCAACAACATCCTTTAAATAGAGAGTTCGCTGCCAAGCTTGTTAATGTATGTGAATATCTTGCGTTTGACAGTACGCAAGATATTCATTGTTGAGTTATTTACTAACTGTAACTGATATTAAAAATTAACCGATTTATTTGGGAGTTGCAAATGTTTGTATTTTGCTGTTGTTAAATTATAACACAAGTTCAAATACAGACAACGCCAGAAAAAATGGGTTCAGAAACTAACAGGCTCCATCCGACAATTAACCAAGATCTGTGCGTTAAAAATGTCCATAAAAAGTATTATAAAAAATATATAAAAATAAAATGATCTCTCATCTTTGTTCCCTTTGCAGCCCCAACACATCCTTTCTTTCCTGCATCGAAGCCACGCAGTCGGGAGCGGAAAGAGCAGCAGCGTGCGCGGAGCGAGCGGAAGCGACCGTCGCGCAATTATCGCGAGCAATTAGTCGCAGTCGCGACCTCACGGCGCGTTTATAACACGACCCCGCACTTAATTGCGATAGATATCGAGATGCAGACAGGGAAAATGTGCAGGTTTTGGTAAAAAGGTAAGGTTAAAAGAGCGAAATACATAAATGCAAAGATTTTTATTTCAACTGAGCCTTTGCAGGCACTTTCAAAACGTCGTGATAGCTAAATAAAATATTATTATAGTTACGGCTGCAACCATCACAGGAATTGAACGCGTTAGATACAGCCATTTAATTCAGTCCGGATAAATAACTATTATTAATGGAATGAATTGATTCTATGGAATTTATGTGCTTTTATTGTTATGTCAGTTATTTACTTTTCAATACATATTTTTTACATTCTTAAATGCTACATACATTTTATTATTATTAAATTCTTTTATTTTTCTTTATCTTGAATAATTTTATTTTAATTTAGAATTAATTATTACTGATTATACCAATAAAATACTAGGTAATGTATGTCTATGACTAACCAGTTTCTGGAACCATGATGGTTCACCAACCTTCTCGTAACTTACTGCAGTCCTTTGACCAACTAGCCGGTAAACGATCTTTGGATATTGACTCGTCGTATTGCAGACAACAAACAAAGGAATGTCATTACAAGACTTGCTAGGAATATTGAGAAACTGACCGGTTCTGTATAGTTGGAACTGAATCTAGCTGAATGTTAGTACCTATATACTTGGACTTGTTAATAATTTTGTTTGTAACGGGAATTCATATCGAAAATGCAAATGATCTATGTAATTGGGACTTATCTACTTAGTAGATTTTGTTGTAAGCCAGCCTAGGGGGCTATTTTGTAAGAACATTTCGTATCTCGATTCGAATCTCTCTGTTATTGTCGGCTGATATTTGACGAATGGCCATACGATAATAAACGTGTAGAGCCTCGTTATTAAGTTATTGTATGTCAATTAGCCAAATAGCAACCGACAATCAATGTGAGATTCGAATCGAGATGCGAAATGTTCTTACAGAATACCTGCAGCTGACAAAACTAGGTATTATAATCTGTCCTGCCTTTTTATAAATAAGAATAAATAATGGTAATGGTAGAGAATAAAGTAATCTTTAAGATATTTCTAAATATTTTTTTAGATTGTCCATTGTTACAAAAGCGTTTGAGTCTCGTTCATAAACCCCGCTGTAGATATGAATGCATTTTCCGAAGTGATCACACAGTTGAAAAGATTACACAAAAATCTCACCAAACATTCGGAAAAAGGTTATTACAGACTTAAATATGTTAAACAACTTACCGTTCTGTTGCCAAGGTTCCGTACCCGACAGCTGAGGTAGGCGGACTTGCCAACCAGTGCAGTGACGTTGCGTGGGGTTGCCGCGTCGAAAGACGGCGCTAGCCGTGCGCCTGCGCTGCCCGCTGGCAGAGCGTTTACCGACCCCGCCCCGCCTGCGACGTCGCATGCGCCTGTAGAACAAGAATGGGTTTAGAAATGTCAAAAATGCCTTCAAATTTGCAAAGGTGACATGGGTGTGGCAGGTGCCGAATTACTTGACAGCGTTGTTGATAAAGTTAGTCTGCGAGTTAGCAAGTGTTGGAGTTGTTTAATGGAGATCATTATGAATAGGTAGAGGTACACACTAAAAAGATTAGCCATCCTGCAGAACGGCTGCGACTTTAAAGAATTCAGAATTTCCATCATTGTCAACTGTATTTATTCACAACAAGATATTAATTACTTAAGAATGTTCCTTAGTATCATACTTCTAATACAATTATTTAGTGAATCTTCATAAGATTCCATGGAAACCTAACAAAATAAGAACGAAATTTCGTAAATAGTTTCAGATAAAAACTATAAACATAAAATCACAATCCAAGTGTTATTCGTCCCTATGACCATAGAACACATGTTCTATCATAATAAATCCATTGAGCATCCGCATAAAGTTTATGGGCGCATAAAATGTGAGTCGTCTCATTGTGGGGCTAAGATTATTTGTGGAGACAAAGACGGAGCTCCATTGTACTCCGGTTTAATTAAACTATGTAGAGAGGATATGCCTTTGTCGACAAATGTTTTTGAACAGGATTTTGTGATTTGAATACTTAAGAAAATGGCATTGAAAAATATATTCATATTTTCAAGCGTAGTGTCTGCCTCTCTGGTTACAGATGGACAAATCTCTTCATGGAGCGGCTAAGGGATTACATCAGGCGATTGGTCAGAAACAATATTTTTCCGAAAAAGGCGCGCATTTTGGTTAAGTGGCGTGCGGTGTGGTGGAGTGGCGTGCGGTGTGGTGGTGTGCAGTGTGGTGGAGTGGCGTGAAGTCTGATCTAGTGGCATGGGTGCTGGGTGCTACTTTCCAAACACAGCCGTCGATGATGAACAAAATACGGTACTATCGCCCACTTCCTATACCTACCCAACATTAACCTTTGCCGAACGGTAGATCATAATCAAAAACACATATATACAAATATATTAGACAGTAAATTAAGCAAAGAAAGTATATAAATGCCTCCCAAATATTCAGTTTCAATCACAAAAGACAAAACAAACAAAGATTATCGTACGAGCGTCGATGCATTTGATGCTACCGACGGAACTGGTGCGGATGTCGACGAGGAAATCATTCCGCTTAGCTCCACACCAGTTAAATACTTGATTGATGCGCAGACTAACCTAGCCATTTATGAATGGAATAGGACAGACAAGAACAGAAGGTTCACTGCAGAAATGCGATTCCTTATTAACGTCACCTCCCGGCATGGCAGAGAACTCTAAATGGCGTCGTAGGATCATGATGTATTGATCCAACGAAGAATTGCTATTTGACAGTGGCGTGCAATCCATAAAGACAAAAAGACACCACCTACCCTAATAAATTTAGTGTTAAGTAATACAAACGATAATATGTCTGTTATATCAGTTAATTTAAGTCTCAGGGTGAGGTGGCCAGTCACAAACATCATTTAACTTGACAATACAACAGTTAGTTGTTTTTGGCTACCGTGTAAGAAATGTCTGTGCACGCCACTGCTATTCAATTATGTTTACATTATTTTTAGTATCAGACTAGGCCCAAATCGAATTCTATCTGCAATGCGATGGTTCGAAGCTGTTGACTCTCCCCAAATTTTGATGTAAAATTAAAACAATACTGCTGTAAGAGTAAGGCCCCAGGAGTTGGTGTGTGTACCAAAGTATAAATGATATTCTACGTAGTGAATCTTAAATTATTAGTGAGTTTACTACCGCGAGTTGTCAGGAGTGAGCCTTCTAAACCACTTACTTTGTGCCCTAGTTATTGCGTTATGGAACAGCGCGACACATCCGGGCTAATTCCGGGCTAGATCCGGAACTCCGCTGCGGCGTGATTTCCATGATTGATATGAGTTTTAATTATATTAAGGAGTCCTGATTAATGCTCCTCTGTAATTATTTCAATTGGATATCGATACTATGCTATCGTATCGTACCTATTATAATTAAATTGCTACATATCTCTAATATATTATCTTGTGATTAGTTGAGGACTTGAGTAGTTCGTAAATGTAGCAATATGATTCCGCTTAGAGACTGAGCTGATAAATACTATGTATTATGTCCTACCTTTTTAGTTCCGATCCCTTTTAGGGGGTATAGTAGTCATCATTATGAACAACTTTTACAGTGGAACCATCCCTGAAATCGCGAAAAAATAAATAGCCAATTCACACATTTAGTCAAGTATCTAATATTGAATAGTTTTTATTGAACATCAGATTTTACGTCGCGCTTTCATATTTGGTCCCACAGTAAAAGTTGTTCAATGATGTATATTTGACAGATGGATTGGTGATTACCTTTTCTGACACTCAACTATATATTTTGAGCTCCCGGCAAAAATAGAATGGATTTCGGAAAACGCTGCACAGGGTAAATATTCCGCCGATATATGAAATTCGATAAAAGCACTATATTGTGCACACAAATATGTTTGCGCCCCGATAGTTCCCAATAAACAAATATTAATTAAAGCCGTTTTTCAATGGCCACTAACAAAACCAATCAATCTCAGTCCTTCGCCAAAAAATGACAGAACACAAACTTAATCAATGAGCCATCAATGGCCGGCCCGTGATGGATGTACCCTTAATTAAGCAACAGAATAGATAACAGTACACGCAAATTCATCACGCAAAAACATACCTTGCTGCTCGATAATAAGGTATACACCGGCCGCAAAATAAACATTGTTTTCACAAGCAAGTGGAAACAGTTCGCGATTTTGCTAAGAGAATTTCGACTCTATTTTGGATGCATTAAGAGTTGATGTTATGGTGAAACTATTTGGTCAATTCTGGAACAGATTGTGGGCGCAGACGAGGCAATGAGAATGATAAAGTGACCACTAAACCAGCCGCCGTCAGTGTCAATATTTGGTCAAACAATAGAAACTAATTTGCACCTGTTACTCAACCATTGTGGGCACGCATTCGTCCTGTAGACCTAATTAGACCATGGGATAATGCACACAATTCCATGACTTAGTTATGATTTACGGATAATTTTGTTTTGCAATAAAAGAATCATCATCATTCTCCTGCCCTTATCCCATTTTATTTGGGGTCGGCGCAATATGTCTTCTTCTTCCATTCATCTCTTTCATTAAATTATATTAATTATATTATTATTAATTCTCATTCTTACAATAAAAGAATATAGGTAATAGAATAAACATTTAGGGCACAACAAAATGAGATAGCTGTACAAAATTAACACATAAAGAAACAACAGAAGACCGCATGGCTTGGAAACGCGCTGTATGTGGTCGCGATCCTTATCAGTGAGGAAACGATGAAGAAGAGAGCTGAGCTAAGATCTATTTTAAGTGTTAAGTCTTAGCAGAATACCAACGCTGCTGCTTAACATAGAGCTGATGCATAACTAAGCTGAGCTAAGATCTATTTTTGTTTCTCCATAACCATATATATTTGTATTTTTTATTTGTAATGCTGTTTGGTCTTTGTGTGTATGGGAGCAAAATAAATAAATTTCCTTTATTTCTTTCGTTATGAACATCCCTTTCTCTATAACATAACTTTAGCTAGGACTATCCTACCTTAAATGCTGAAAATGGTTACATTCAACTCTCCCGAAATAATACTGGACTTTATGATATCCTACTCTTCTATAAAAGGTCAATTCTTCGAATAAGATTTCCTGGTACGCATCCTCCCGTATTTTTTTGACTATAGCCCGATATAGGTATACATTGAATAAATATGTGAATTTGTTTATATAAATTGATAGAGGTGACTCCAAAACTACTGGACAAATTCTAAAACTTCTTTTACGATTACGAAGCTTAGAAATACGAAAGTTTGAATATATGTTTTGTATATCGCTGACACAAAGGAAAGGTTCATTTTATCCTGGAAAATATTAATCTGTTCACGCAAGGAGAGGCAAGGGTACTCACTGCTCTTCCTAAAATCCGGAGCGGATTCCGGTCGCTATTCGGTATTTTTATATTTTACTAAGTAACCGACACGTTTTATACTAATAGTCGGCTATAAAGCTGTCAGTACTACGGAGCGTAAGAGCTTGCGCACACTCAACGACAGTTTATTTATAGAACGACAGCGTGTTGTGATCGATACTTAATAATAGCTTATGCAATTCGGTATGTAAAGTTAATTTTCAGTATTTTTTTTATATTTTATATTATAGAGTAGACAATTTTATATAAGAACTCGACTTTAAACGGTAGTAACTTTTACTTAATAATCATATAATATTGCAATTTTATTGATGTTTGTAAAAGTCAGCGAAAGCTCTTTAAATGTCCTAGAATATATGTATTTCGTATACTTTACTACAACACAAAAGGTTGAGTGAGCAATCCGCAGAATTTTCATAACATTACATAAGCTGTATAATTCAGCATAGGTGTAGCGCTAACCTAACCATCAAAAGCCCCCGACTCCAACTAGAAAAGAGCTGTAACTTTTGAACGGCTGAACAGATTGTCATGAAACATAGCTATGATGGTACACGATTGAACTAGATTTCGATTTAAATAACTGCATTGAAATTGGTACATCCGTTTTGGAGCCAAGATGCCACAGACAGATACACGAATACACAGATAGACACTACAAACTTATAACACCCCTATTTTGTGTCAGGGGTTAAAAATAGAGGTATCTAATAAATAACTTGGAGCTGACGGATTAAAATAAACTTTTGAATTTAAACACATCCTATATTAAAATCTCCTTAATAGCCCTTAAAAGAACCCCTTACTATGTATGTGTTTGCAATATGGTGTTCTTTGTGGACAGGGGAATATGCCATCCGGTTAGTATGAAATCTCTCTACTCATCTTCTAAAACATCCACTAAAGGAAAGAAAGTGTCCTTTTTCGGGAACTACAAGGAAAAAATCACGAGTATTCACAAAATATTTGATAATGCAGAACTCCTGGTATTATATGAAGTGTATTGTGCAAGTTTATGTTTTGACTTCTGCCGGGATAAGCAGGCCCTTCCGAAAGCACCCTCGGGGACTCACCCGCAAGATAAACATTTGAATCCTGGTGTTTTTCTCAGTAGTTCTGTTGTTTCTTTTGTTATGTATACTAAATAATATTTTTTTCATATTATTTCACCTCATAATGTCACTATTTTATCTAGATTGAATCGGTTCCTCCAAGAGTTATAATATTTCTGAGGAAGTAACGTAATTTCAGCGTATTAAGATGACATGAATCCAGCATCTTTAAATTAATTAGAGTAGTGCTTGTATGCTTAGCTTAGTTGATAGGACAAACAAGATTTCTGATCAGTAGGGATTCCGGGAAACCTCGTACATTTCAATATTAATACCAAACCCAACTTGCCAGTTGGAATTCTATGAAATAAGTATTCCTAATTTCTTAAAGAGGCGTTTTTACAAGATTATAAAAAGTTGAATATTCGCTATTAAAATATATATGCTCTTAGTACATTTCATAAAAAGAAATTGTAGTCGGTATCAATTTACTTATTGATGCACTTGCCTTCAGAATGATAAATATACTCACAATTAAGTGAAAATTATAAGACAAAACACAGACGCGCCACTTTCAGTGTCTAAATGCGTAAACAACATTAGTTTAAAAATAGTTTGTTTTAAATCACGCCTGCATCCGTCATTAGCACTCATCGCACTGCCCCTGACATTACAAGTATCTAAAGCGGAGAAACATATGGCTCAAGAGAGGGGGCGGACTCGCACCGTTTACGTTGTAAAATTAGATGTGTCTAATTATTTTAATGTTACATTTTTTAAATGTAGACACAGGATGTAAGTGACGTCGCAACAAAAACAGATACCTTGGAGTCAGTACGTGATTCTGGAAACCTAGACTTAGAATTTTGTAACAGATTTTTCAATAAATTCTCTATTTTGTTCCTAATAAAAATTGGGAACAAAATTGTCATCTTTTTTAAAAGACCGATGCAATATTCTATCTCTGATCTGCCCAGAATTATGTATTGAATCCAGGGTATCAGTGTTCGTTACGATGTCACTTAAATTCAGTAAATGTTGATTGTTTTTTAATGTTTTTGTCGTTTAGCTTTTGATACCTAATTGTAATGATCATGAAGTCAATTAATGGGTTTATGAAAAAAGTTTAGTAGACTTTTCGGCTACGCGGACAGTTACTGCTGAGCTGAGAGAATCAAATATAAAAATGTCTACATATAGTTTACGTCGAGGGCGCTAAGCACCGCGCTTGCTTTTGTCATTAACACTCATCGTTATAACCCCTGACACCATAAAGTAGCTACATCTGTTTTGTAGAATTTTTCTACTGTGGATTCAGAAGGAGCTATCAAATTGGAATCGCTCATGCCGTAGTAGAACGATTAGCCATTCAGCAATGGCGGTATCGAGGCTGACTGCCCAGGCGCACCCTGGGCAGTCAGCAGGCAATCCCAGATTTCGTCACTCGTCGACGCTCATTCCTTGCACTCAGTTTGTAGAATGAAAACATACAATGTGCATTGTGGAAGTATAATATAAAATATAATCCTATATAATCCTTTGTGTCATCTTTCCTATTTAATTGTAATTATTCTTCTTTCTGTGTGTACATAAATTGTTAAATAAATAAATATAAATAAGTCATATAAAATATAGAGGTTACCTTTGATTGCATTTGTCATGCCCAGAAGTTGTAAAAAAGTAAAATAAATATTAGGTAGCATAAGATGCATCAGTAATAGATAGAAGATAATTAATCCTACGTCCAATCCAACTTTGACCACTAAAAAAACAAGCTTTTTCGGGTCATATTTTACTTAGCTATTTTATTGGCGCCGCGTCCGCCACAACCGCTCGTCCGTATATTTGGCGGCGCGGTCTGTTTCAGTTTGTGTTAGCAACTCTGTCCAACTAGCAGTTTGTAACTTAAAACTTGTGTATTTGTTGTTTTAGGCGTGATTTATATTTGGGCTGCCCCGGGCAACCAAGCCACGTGATATTTTTGTTAACCGTTTATCTGTTCAGTCTCTGTGAATGTGTTTAGAGCTTCGTTGAGTGGTGTAATAAGGGATGAAAGACGGGCTTAATGTATTTTGTAGTGACGAGGGATAAGTTTTATGGATAGTTTTTTTATTAAATATCTCACAATATTTGAGGATTATTTAAGTTTACTTGGGCTTGAATTGTTTTGTTATTTATTTCGAATTTGATACATACGTACAACTTAACAATAATGCGATAGGAACACACTTATCCAAATGTTAAATAAATATAAAATTAATATCAGAATCATCCAGCTACGGAATTTTTATCTCACCGCACTCAACCCTTTCCCACCGTCAATTAAGCTCAATTACACATTTAACGCAGATTACTCCGCGTCATTACCCCGGAGCTCGCATCATGTACCGTCGTCCGTGAAACAAAATAAACAAATGCTCGCGTCCCATCGATCATAGTCGGGGCGTGTGAGACGTCGGGCGCAAGCGACCGCCATGCGCCCTGCCGCGCAACCGGCGCAACTCATTGTGCAGCTGATATGATGATATGTCGATATTATAATCATCTTTGCTTTACAACACAGCTAGATACTTACTGATATTATAAATTATATAAATTAAATATCCTAATTATTTCTAATGAAAAGAAAAGTACCTATGCACATACTTAAAATTGTCAAAGCCGACATCGTTATCTACTTTTGAAAAAGCAATACTGCTTAGTTCAATTATTTCTATAAAGATTTCCAACGCGCTTCTATAACTTTGATATTATATTTAGAACTGAGTCTACACAGTTCAATGATCTAATCATTCCCAGAACGACCCCTTCATAAAGTTTTGTCAAATAAATAATAATATGATACGAAATATTTTCAACGAATGAAAATATAAATGCAATTTGTCAGCAATGCGCCACGAAAATTCTCGCCAAAAACAATAAGCATCATACCCATTCCACACACAGGTAAATATTAGTTATAGGATAATAAATTTCAGTGAAGCCACAGTTTCGCTTTAATATCCTGGTGCGGAGATGACGCCGCACTCCCCCTTAATTCGAGAGCTTCGCAATCTCCGAATACTTGGGCTTGGAGTCAGAGGAGCTCCCGTGCGCGGTAATCTTGTGTTTAGACCTCGTGATTGTATGTTAGTGTTAAGTTCGTTTATTTGGTAATGGCATGTAGATACATATAGCTACATGACTCTCTAGTTATTAACAGAGGTCAATTAAAAAGTCCATGTTCTGTAGTAGACGTTTACAGGCTGATGATAAAAGAGAATAGTTTTTAAAGAGTTCTAAAATGTTTTTTATTTTTTTTAAAGATTTTTTTTTGTTGCCTTTTGAAGTACACGCTAATTGGTGACTATGCCAGCCACATAACTTAACTCTTTAAATAAATAAAATTACATAGCTTAAAATAAACTTAAATTAATAAACATGACAGGATTAAACAAATATTCTCAACAGCTCTCTTAAAAATGTATGTTTCACAATTTTTTAAATTGCTTTTTAGATTCATTTATTTTAATGAGAAATACACTGCAGTACATTAAAATCGAAGATAAATTAAGTTCTTATACTTTTAAAAATCTCGTCTTTATCTTTAATTAATAAAAGCTAGTTTGAATTAACTAAGCGAGGTCAATCCCCGCAGGTTCGAAACTCTAAAATACCTAGAATTATTTCATTACATTTATTACCTACAGACAATCTACTGTACCGAATATTGCACTTAGGATAGCTACTACCTACTACTGTATATGCATCATTAGCTGATTAACAGCTATCTGATGGATCCTACAATCATTGGAATTGACCACGGATATCAAATTGACTAATGCAGACCAACCAATGTCCGAAATATTTATTGACAAAACAGCATCAAGCCTCTGTTAGTGGTTTCCCCAAAATTTTAGTTGTACTACCTACTGGTACATCTACATTTCCCTGATGCCGTTATTAAGCCCCAAGGAATAGGGCCTATTGGTATTTCCACCTTTCGAGTACAGTTTCAAATCCCGAGTTGCTATGTAGAATTTCTCAAAAAAAATCGGGATTTGTGGTCATGTGCTCGTTTGCCTATATATTATTTAAAAAAATACAATTACTTTTTGCCCGACTGATGCTGATAATTTGGTCTTCGTTTTGATTCCCAGATGAAGCAAATAACATCTCAGATAGCAGCCGCGCTTGCAACTCAACACAAATAAGGCAGTCTCTGTTATTAATTAAATAACTATTTTATTTAAAAATTCTCAACAAAAATTTTACCAACTTTTTATCTCGCTTCCTCCGCTTAATGACGGGAACTTAACATAAATTTTAAAGCAATTTGTTTCAAAACAAATTCCCTGTTCGTCTCTGCTGCCTGTCAATGACGACTTTTGGTGTCTGTTCAACTTTTTTGTTAAACCTTTGTTTTGCTTCACGGGAATTAAGTTTGATGACAACACAAATCACGGCTGCTTAAGTATTAATTTCCGAGGAGAATACTTTTTAATTTCATTTGCCTTTTTTATTTTTTTGTTTATGTTGCTTTTTGGATAATCACTTTTTTGTTCGGGTTAGGGTTGAGATACAATTGCATTAAATTAGATTATACTCCTATTTGGATGGCTTCCATGCACGTTGTAAGAGCCGGGCGAATGATATACGACAGTAATTTTAGTGTCTATTGATATTAATTTATGCCCTTGCAATCTGAAAATTTTATGATGAAAATCACTTAAGAGTTATTAAAATTTTGAAAGAAAGAAAGAAAGAAAAAAGTATTTATTTGACACAGCACAAAAACAATTTTAAAGATAAAGTAACAAAAAATAAAAGAATAAAACATGTAAAAGAAAAAAATATTTATCTTATATAACAAATGGGTTGTACGTCGCAGCTGTGTCAAAAAGGCTTCCGCTCAGCTTAAGCTGTCGCGCTGCGAGCAGCCCGACAGCGCTGGTTTTCAGCGGGAGCCACATCGAGTGACGTTATGTGTGCCTACGTGTACAGAAAATATATTAATTGAATATGAATTAAATAAATAACAATTATAAAAGAACTTGTGTGTGTTGAAGTGATTATTGTATGAAAATAAAACGTGAAGGTAACATTTTACTATTGTACTATATCTAAAATAGTAATTGAATGAGGGTAACTACATAATAATTTTTAAAAAACAACGTGTGTTATTATAAAGTAGTGTATTTTTCACGCTGCTGGACCGCACAGTACATTCCATCTCGGAATGGCTGAAAGGAAACCAGTTTGCCATTCCGCCTGCGCCCGCGGCCCGCGCAGCGCGCGAGTTGCATTGATCGCATAAAATTTTCAGAATAATAATAAATATGAAATATAAAATAAATTAATAAAGAGGTCAACCAACAACCATGGATTCAAGAAAGTAGGTACATAAAATTTATAATTATGTTTTTGTTTAGTGGAATTAGGGACATTAACTTACCCTTTTTGGCTTTGTCTTTTTCAGGCTATTTTAGTTGATTTGAAAGTTTCGGCAGTACAGAGCTCAGTGAAGTGCTTATGTTGGAGTGACGACACCCAAAAATGTGGATGCGGGACGAAGGGTCATGACGCCCCGAGCGCTGGCCATAGTACCCCAATTACCCGTAGGCCAAACTGAAACGGTAAGTGAGTTGTTTCCCGATACGATTATTCCTGCTGCTTTTGCAAAAATAGCTTTTTAAGTTTATAAATGAAGTTTTGTTTTGTTTTTAGGTCTCTTATTGGCGGTGGGATATTGTTCCAGCAGCTCGTGGCGGCATACCTGAAAGACCCCCTGAACGCTGCAGTTCTATACTTAGGTATCGTCAGTGGACTCACCGTGGGTCGGATTGTGTATTTATAATGGTTGTATTTCCATTCCAGTTTTTGATGCAAGTAATGTGGTTTTTTATTATTTATGACCCCAAAGAGCAAGCTCGCCAAGTGTATCTTCCGTCTGGCAGCCATTTTCAAAATGCCGTGTTTGTTTAAAAAGGGTGTGACATGGCTTCTTCGCGGTATGGAGAAGCAGTACCTGGCGCATGCGTTTTGCACACGCTGTATAAGTCGCTCGGTTCTGGACAACAAACATGGGCCATATACAGTGTCACAATAATTAAATTTTGATAAAACCAGGCTATCTACCAACCTTTTCCTTAATTTAACGTTTATAAACTCTCTTATTCTATATAAAATCTTAAGTCTATAAAAACAGTTCCTTACTACGCTATTAATGTGAGCTTCAAATCTAAGTTCTGGATCTGTGACAAGGCCTAAATTACGTGCTGCATCCACTCTTTCGATTCCATTTCCCATTAAATTAATTTCTGGCTTTTGTGATAATATAGCACCAATTTGTTTTCGGCTGCCCATAACAATAAATTTAGATTTATTTGGATTCAAAACCAGTGAGTTCTGTTCCGACCAGGACACCACTCCTTGAAGTTCCTTGTTGATTTCCTGGACAGCTGAACAGGTCTCGCTAGGGTTAAAGGAATGATATAGTTGTATATCGTCCGCATACATGTGATATTTACATGTAGTGAGACATTTTGTTATGTCCGCACTATATAATATGTATAAAAGCGGGCCCAGCAACGATCCTTGTGGAACACCTCTAGAGACGAGAAGCGGTGACGAGGATAGCGTCAAACCGTCCTCCCTTCTTATCCGAACCCTCTGCGACCTGTTGCTCAGGTAGCTATCAAACCACCGTACCGTGTCCCCTTCAAAACCATAAAAAGAAAGTTTAGATAGCAATAAGGTGGTATTGATTGCATCAAAAGCTCGTGAGAAATCCAATAGCGTCAGAATCGTTCCCTCTCCACGGTCCCTGGCCCCGAGGATATTGCACACCACATCTGCTAAAGCTGTTGCTGTGCCACGTCCCCTTCTGAAACCTGATTGAAGGTCCGGAAGGATACCGTTTTCTTCCAGATATTCGGTAATCTGAAGGTAAACAACCCGTTCTAAAACTTTTGACAAACAGGGTAGTATGCTTACGGGACGTAGATCTTTATAATTTTGAGGATTATTATTTTTTGGAATAGGGCATACTAACGCACTTTTCCACAAATCAGGAAACGTGTGCGTACTTATAGACTTATTGACTATAGCAGTAATTGCTTTTAAACTCTGAGGTAATGTAAGTTTTAACATATCTTTTGTTATTTCATCGATCCCTTGGGCATTGGAGGTGATAGTTTTTATAATTTTGCACACAGTTTCCTGGCTTGTTGGCTTGAGAGTTAATTTTGTCGGACCGAACCTATCAAATTCAAAAGACGTTAGTTGAGAAATGGTTACATTTTTATCTCCAGGTACATCTAAGAACGCCTCATTAATGGCATCTGGATTATCAAATTGTCCCGGAAGTGCACAGTCCCTGTTTGTCGGAAGCACATGCAATTTTAAATTATAAATTATTTTTTATAATTTAAATTAATTTTAATTAATTAATTTTATTTTCGATGCATATTTCCGCCATCCTTGTAACTAATTTACATTTTATGCTAACAATAAGAACATTTCAAAACACTCCACAAAAAGTCCAATCCAACAAAACACAAATGAGCAATTATAATAACTTCAAAGTTTCCCTCATAACGAAGTACCTTTTATAGCCTATTCATACAACTAATACCAGCAAATAGTCTTGGTATCGACCACCTGATGTAGCGAGCACGAGCAAGTTGTCTCATCAATTACCAGTTAATAGGCAATACAGACATTACAGGCCCGCGAGCGCGACTAACTAACGTCGGAATATGTGCTGTTAGGAGTACGTGCGAGGTCAGGTGATTGGCAAACACGTTGCTGTATTTGATATAAGGTAAATCTTTATCTTGTTATTGTAACTCGCTGAGCCCGAGACAAAGTACACATATAATAAAAAAAAATGTACGCGTGGAATTTAACAAAAAAATTATTCGCTGTTCCCTAATTATTTTTTCTTCTTGTAAAATAAATGAGGCCTAAGTTAATCCTTCTAACATATGATGTTAGAAGGAGTAACTTAGGCTAGCTAGATAGCTGACTCAGCTATCTGTTAGTGAAAGTCTCGTCAAAATCAGTCCAGCTGTTTCGGAGATTAGCCGGAACAAACAGACAGTATGACAAAAAAATTAAGCTAATGAAGTATATATTGCCATCGATTTTCAGCACGGCAGCAGAAGAAAACACAAGGAAAGGACGTTCTGTTATTAGGCGGTCGGTTAGGTAAAGAGAAAGGAAATTTTGAATACACCGTCACGTTTTCAAAGTCAAAGTTTTTTATTTCAACTCGGCCTTTGTAGGCACTTTCAAAACGTTCCAAGTGGGTTGGTCCTGGAGGAGATGCTGGAAAGAAACTCCATGGATTTTCTTTTCAAAAAACAAATTGACAATAATATTTGGAGCCGCGGCAGTGGTCCCGGCCAAAACACCACTTTCATTGGTAAGAACACAAAGTAAAGTATATTATTCTTAAGAAAATAAAACATAAAGCCAACGTGTTGACCTCATAAACTCCGGATTAGCCTCTTACGAGCTATCAAATTGTTGTTCAAATGCAGACGGGTCTAAACTCTAAGCTGTCAACAGTGACTGTACATTTAAGTACAGTTAGCTAACAAATCATAAACATGGGCCTATGTTATTATGTTCTTTCTAGGGATTAGTTATAGTTATTGACATACTCGTACTCGTAACAAAAGGGCAAAGCTTTCAATACCGCGGTAATGAGTCATAGGTTTTAAAATTTACTTTTTTGTATGATAAAATGTTCCCATTGATAATTTTTTCATTAAACTTCACTGGTCTATTACTTGCAAGTGCGATTAATGAGCGTGAGGTTTTGGTTCAGATCCCAGGTTGGGTAAAGTGCTGTCGAATTTTGTGTAAGGAAATATGAATTTTATGGGCAGCGGTGATCACTTACCAGTGAACCGCAAGTTGGATTGCCAAAATACTAAAAAACAAAAAAAGAAACGTGCGCGGTGCTATGTAGGTACCACTACCTAAGTACCTACACATCGATATCACTACTATTATAAATATTCCATTTATGTATATACGGTCCAACTTTTCGAGTCCCGATCCCTTTCAAGGGAAAATTGTTCATATTACAATAAACTCATCATAATGAACAACTTTTACTACGGAACCAACCCAGAGATCGTGAAAGAATAATCTGCTGTTCCATACATTTAATCGAGTAATATTGAATTATTTGTATGGAACGGCTGAAGGTAGGAGCTTGTATTGTTCATACAAGCGATTCCCAACTTATTTAACACCCCTACCTATTCTACCCTTTACTGAAAACTCAATGATATTACAAGAAACATCTCTATTTCAATTCAAAACACAAAACCAATCGTACCGTTGCACAGAACAGATAAAATAAACATTACTTCAGTATTGATTCAGACCCTGAACTTCGCTAACTTTGTCTTGGTCTAGGAATAAGTCCATCGAAATAGCATGAACATATCGTCGACGAGGAACCTTAGACTGGCCATGAGACTATTTCAGACGACTTTCTCAACAAATAGGAGATTCGGAAATAAGTTCTTGATCTTCATATGTGATGAGCTCTCACAGTATAACTGGTCTAACGAGGGACATATTGAAAGACATGACAATTCATACTCACATGTAATGAATAAAAATTAAAATGAAACACTAATACTCTACTTAATTTTACGCTGTTGCCATCTTGAGAAAAATGTTTTCTGTTTATACATCTGTCCTTTTCTTATTGACTATGTCTGTCATCCTACTGTCTTGTTTTGTGACAAATAAATGTTTTTTCTTTTTTTCTTTCTTCTCTCTTATAAATCACAATGAAAACCTCAATGAAAATATTGTAATAAGATTTGCAAATTGTCTACAACGCTGCGCACGTGACTGCACACAATCCCTTTTCCCTTCATACTTCAAACCTAACTTAGTACAAGCAAAATACCTATAATCAATTTAATTAGGCAATTAGGTGAAATATAGTACGTACTTTTATTTTTACTTATTTGAATGAGAATCGACTAATGAATACCGTCCTTCAATATGTCCCTCGTTCAACCAGTCACCTGTAGGTATTATATGTATAATGCTCAATGCTCATGCCTTTATGGACAGATTAGCCGGTCAACAAGGTTTTAAACCAACAATATTTGGACAGAGTATTTAAGTCCAAAGCCTGTTTTTATGGACGTCAACCTGTGGTGGGACTATTTCAGGGAGATTTGTAACAGACTTTACACCAATGTTTAATTCACAATCTACCACGCAGTAGACACAATTATTAAAATCTATTGTTTGTCAATAATAAAGAGATTTTATATTTTTTACTTTTGTTTTATTCAGGATATTTTTTTATGTAGTGCGCAAAATTTGCAGAGTGATTAAGTGTCCGTTCTCAAATGCAACCGCAGTACTAAAATTCACTCGAAAACAGAATAAAAATTTGATTTTGTATGGCTTGCGCTAGTAAATTATGCGTGTTACATATTAGAATTTATATATATTAGTATTTATTTTGTAGTAAGTATGCCTATTATAATATAATATTGATAGTTTCGAGCGTATGGCACTCGTGGGTTGCAGCTGAAAACCAGCGTCAGGTGGCCAGTATCTCTGCCTCCTGATATTATGCTGAGCTGCGGCCTTTTGGCACAACAACTTTTTTATTTTATATGTTTTCTTTGTTATTGGTTTTATTTATTTTTTGTTGTGCTAATAAAGTATTTTTCTTTCTTTCTTTCTTTCTTTAAGTCAAATTTTCGTTTTGTTTTAAAGTGTATCCCAATACTGCGGTTGCATTTAGGAACGGAAACTGAATCACTCTACAAATTATGCACACTACATAAAAAATATCCTGTGTACTGTTTAGGTTTCATATAATCTTCATGTTGTGTTGTGTGAAACAAATACTTTTTCTTTCTCACAAATGACTGACATGGCGCTTAAGGGTGCTTAGTAAAACGTCCGCTTTAGAAGCCCCACTGTAAGACGTTCTTCTTGGAAGTCCACCGTCAAGTATTTGCCCCAAAATTCCCACAGCGCCTAAAAACAATAGAATAACATCTCGCGACTGCTTCGATAACATAGTTAACGTCAGCATAGTCGGCTAATTAATTCAGCGTACAAGACAAAGGGGCCTAAACTTCCACCTCAGACAAAAGGCATAACTCCAAACAACAATTAATGTTGCTCTAAATGAGATTCTGTTAGTGCTTGCTACTCGTAATATTGGTCCGATCGCATTCCGAACCAATGGGAATTCGGTATAAATGTATTAATATATGAATTTATAATAATAATTTCAAAATAAAATTTTATATTAATTTTTTGTGGTCCTGTGATCTAAATCAAAATTGCACCAAGCTACACTGAAAAAACTTAACAACTAGAAACAAACAAGTTATTGCTATTTACTACCGAATAACTTGGTTCGGATGGAGCCTGCAAAGTTAACATAATTATCTACACTGGAATAGCGTAACGGCTAGAAATAATAAAATTATTGCTGTTTACAATCCAATAACTTGGTTCGGATGGAGCTTGCAAAGTTGTTCTGTCCGCGTACCTTTATTTCTTTTACCATTTTATTTTAATAGCCAGAAACATGATCAAATCATTGTTGGAGACTATTCTCCATGTTCATCTGTTTTTAACCCCCGACAAAAAAGAGGGGTATTTTAAGTTTGTAGTGTGTATCTGTGGATCTGTGTATATGTGTATCTATTTATGTGTCTATGGCATCGTAGCTCAAAAACGGATGGACCGATTTCAATGCAGTTTTTTTTAATTGAAAGTTATTTAGTCGGGTGTCATATTAGCTATGTTTCGTGAAAATCTGTTGAGCCGTTCAAAAGATCCAGCTCTGTTTCTAGTTAGAGTCGGGGGTTTTTGAGGGTTAGGTCAATATCTTGCAAAATACGGTAAATAAATAGATATGCACTTGCAGATGTATTTATGAAGATGGATGTTAGAACAAAACAAAAATAGACCGGATATGAAGTGTATGAAAAATTCTAAATAATCTCCGCGCACATTTGCGTCATTTTAAAGTAGGGGTCGCAACATGAATTATTATCACAGTTTCAAGCTAAATAGAGACAGCGCTATATGAATGTGCATTGCCATCTCTCTCCCTCAGCGGAACAATTATAGTTCTGACACTCCATTCATTGTACGTTTATATCATAGCCCCGGGATCTAAAAATAGGCTTAGCAGAAAAGTAGCTGTGGAATGTGTTTGTGCATTGAGTTGAACTGAACAAAAACAAAGGCCACACGAATTTAAATGAAGCTTGAAAGACTTGAAAGCCGTTTGGAAAGTACAATTAAGTTTTGTCTATTTTATAGACAGAAAAGAATAAGTTAAAGTTTAGTGAAGATGTGCTTAGCATTCTCAAATAATCTTAGTTTAGAATACTAAAGTGTTTTTCTTTTTTTATTATGTTTTACCTATATAAGCACCAAAATATCTGATTGCTTTAATAAGGATTACAATTTCACCATAATTTTTAATTTTATTTTCAATTTATTGAATGTTCATTTAAGCCCCCGCCATTTTCATTTTTGAAAATCATCCAAGTCAGCTATAGTGCCATATAGCGCCATCCGACGAGCCTAAAGGTTATAAAGCTTAACTTTAAATGCCTATTCATAACAAAAATTGTTGTCTCGCAAAACATAAAGCATTTTGTCACCACAAAGTCCCGAAGCATCTTTTGGTCTATTTCTAAGACCTCGATTACAGCACTATCTCAAATCTAGCACACTAACTTAGTTATAATTCTACCGGCGTACTGTTTTATGGGTATTTATAGCCAGCAGAGAACAAACCGTCATATACGGTGATCCCGATCCTTAGTTAAATAATTCATAAGAGAACATCATACATTGCTCGCTGACTAGCTAGGGTTGCATACTACCTAAATCTTGGCATCATTTTAAATTAATTTATTAGAAAAATATTGGTCATAATACCCAATGGGACTAAGAAGAATCATTGCAAAAACGTACAGGTATACCCGCGGTGACCCTATTTCCAGTTAAATTTGATAAAGTGAAGTCAACAGCAGCGTTCCAATGATCATAAATCATCATGGCTGACGATTTTATATTATTATACAGGCTGAAATAAATGTGAACAACCAAATTTTACGAGGTAGTCAGGACCATCAAACTGAACAATTTTCCCTAAAGAACATAGGTCGAAATCTGAAACGAAAATTCAACATCTCATACAAACGGGACAATGACTAGTCATTTTCTATGAAAATTCGAGTAATTCGAGATTTTATTCGAGTGATTCGAGTAATTTGAAGCCATACAAAATCAAATTTTTATTTTGTTTTGGTGTGAATTTTAGTACTTTAGTTGCATTTGGGAACAGACATTAAATCATTCTGCAAACTATGCGCACTATAAAAAAATATCCTGTATGTTCTTTGGGGAAAGTTGTTGAGTTTCATGGACCTGATTATCTTCTAAAATATGGCTGGCCAGTTTTAGTTCACGCTGTATTATGTCAATTTATTAACACAAAGGTCAGTGAACTCAATTTATTTGTTGAAGGGTTAACGAAGATGTCAATGATTGTTTCAGTTCGAACTTTAGACATAAAAGGGAAATAACAGTAACTTCACATTTAATACTTAAGTTTTGTTTACCCGGTGTTAAGTTTCCTTTGTTCGTAGCTAAGCTGAATAATTATAATAAAGTGTTCTGAAAGCTTCCGAGGATTGGGTCTTATTTCTAAGAAATTGTGTGGTCTTAAATCAAATTATTATTTAGTTTTCTTTTTGAAAACGTTCAGTTTCAGTATTTTATTTTATTTTATTTTAAATGCGAATGCGTCTCCCTGTATACGTGATTGACATCCATCGCCAAAACTACACTGGCAGCTTGTCAAACCTGAAAGTCATCTTTGCACTCTAGTACTTTAGTATTCAGATTAAAAGCCAAACCTACCAAGCCAACTAAACCAAGCAAACTTTTCCATATTATATCCAGTATTGACCTGGCAGCCCTAAGTAGTGACTTACGACGGCTCCGTGTAAGTATTTATGTGCGAATTACTTACAGTTCTGCAAGTCGGGACGATCTCGAGCATATGCTTAGACTTACATTGCACTTGCCGGAATTACTTACGTATCAAGTATTGCACGTGTGAGTGACTCGGGATTATTAAAGATTTATGCGCCAGTTTGTGATGTGTTGTTAATATGGTAGAGCTTTATCTCATTTTCAGAGTGTACCAAAATTTTATAAGCTGCTTGAAAGCTTTCGATTTTCTTTATTCATTTTTATACATATTTTTACATTTTTAAATTATTAAAAACCCTCGACTCCAACTACAAAACACGACCACTTATTAAAGCATTCATTGAAGGCTGAACACAGCAATAGTCGACGTTTTTCAGTTGCTATGAATAATACAATTAAACCAAATTATTTAAGTACTTACTTACACGAAACGTATTTGATTTTTGAGTGTGAAATTCAGCGATCATTAATAGGTAGGTACAATATTTTGTACATAGGTACAAATAAAAGGCTTTCTATACTAACGCTTCATTCGAAATATCCATATTTATGATAACTTTGATATAAAGTGCTTCAACCGTCCATTGCATACCAAGTAGAGTGCTTACAAAATTACAATATTGTAAACACATTTTTGATATGCACAGTAAATGACAGCTAATATGATATCAACGACAAACAATAACCAATTTGTTTTTTTTTGGTATATTTTCTTCCATTTATGCTGTAATAACCATAATACTATACGGCACTAATACAGGCTGCCTTTTCAAACCATTCGCCACAAGACTTCTATACAAATAACGCAATGTAATTTGCAGTAAACAAAGCAACCGGAATAGTATGGGTACTATGTAGTAACGGTTTACGACAATTGTGCCTAATAATTGCATGTGCACACCTGCGCCTGAAGAAATGTTTCAGAAAATACACCTTTATTTTGACTGCCATTATTCTCTTCCAATGTTCGGCCGCCGAAATTAAGTGATTGGACAGCAGTGACTACAATCTTTTTTTACAGCCTGTATATTGATTACTTACTTTTTGTTTTAATGATCCCAATTTGGAAGTCATTAAATCGACTGTGTACACGGTAGGCCGCTGCAAACAAAACTCGGCAAAATGGGGTCTCATCGATCCATCCGAAAGTGAGAGCCAGAGCAGTTTTTGAGCAGACAAGCCACATTTACTCCAATGCCTCAAGTGCCCGTGGACCTGCACCATGGAAGACCTCAACCTCTCCACTGACTACGCCATAGGCACATGTGGTCAACTACGAAATCATTAAACACGAAAAGAAGAAGAATAGTTCCTTAAATTGTTCTCAAAAGTTCAACTTCTCATGAAGAATGGGCATGGAAGGAATATTTATAAGTGATGATATCCAAGTTTGTCTGGTGCAGTCTGACTAGCCTGGGCAATTAGCCTGATACTATCATTACTATTTTGGCTAAACTAAAATTTGGCAATTAGCTAATCTTTTTAACCACCGACAAAAAAGAGAGGTGTTATAAGTTTGTATTGTGTATCTGTCTGTGGCATCGTAGCTCCAAAACGGATGGACCGATTTCAATGCAGTGTTTTTTATTAAAAGCTAGTTTAATCGGGCAAATTTTAATGACACATAGCTAAGAAGCTATGCTTCATGAAAATTTGTCCCGCCCCGTTCAAAAGTTACGGCTCTTTTTCTAGTTGGAGTCGGGGATTTTTGACGGTTAGGTTATTAATACTATACGTATCTATGTACTCGGAAGTAACAGTACCTTGATTGTTCATAATCGCGAGTCAGAAGAGGTCTGTGTCATTGGACGGCTTATGTGGCTCTATTATACTTGTAACTATTAAAAATATCAGCAGGGCTAATAAACTATAAAGGACAGAACCAATCACAGGTCGACAACCTATCAACGAGCACCATATCAATTGATTCCACTCAATTGACTCCCAAAATCTTTAGAATGTAGCTAATTAAATTAAAATGAACATTTTATATCTTACCCAGTAATAAACGAGGCCTTAATGGAAAACATAAAAAGATTTCAAATTCAATTCTGATTTTACTCTCGAAGACTATTATATCGCTTGAACAGTTTCACATGAAAACGAAATCGAATTAATAACCCTTTAAATTAATGGTTGAATACGAAAAAAGCTTAATAATCAAATAGAAAAAGTTACATGAAAAGAATCGAGCTGTTGAAAGAAATAAAAAAAGTTTATATATAAAAAATATTATAAACTAGCTGACCCGGTGAACTTCGTACCGCCAATAAAAGAACTGTGCACCCACCTACCTACCTACCTACCTACCCTACCGACATTAATTTACATTTAAAAACATTTTTTACGTGGTGAGAACCCATCATGGGCTTTCCTCCGCCTGGGGGGGGCGAAGGGGTGTGCCGGACTCCTACCGGCTAAACTCACCACGGTGGTCCACTTCGGCACCTACAGGTGGGCCTCGGGTACTCTTAAAAGACCGCACCGAAGCCCACCTCGGTGCCACGCCTATTAGGGCACTTCTCGGGGAGGGAGACTGTAAAGAGGTCCCCCTCCCAGGCACGTCCCGGGGGAGACTATAAAGTGGTCCCCCCGGTACCCTCGCTGTGCGGTGCACGGAGCGCAGGACCGACCAGTGCGCGCCGTCTTCTCGGGGGTCGCTTCGGTGAGAGCGCCACAGAGTCTCCACTCTGTGGGCCCGCGACCCCAGAGGCCCCCCGCCAGGACCCTACCGACATACCTACCCTAGCCTAACTACCATACCTACCCTACTATCTACCCTATCTATTATACCTACCCTACCTACTATACCTACCCTACCCTACCCTACCTTCTCTTTACAATTATAACAAACACAAAAATAAAAGAATTAGCGAAATTGGTCCAGCCGTTCACGCGTGATGGCACGACCAAGGGAAAAAGGGATGAATCCCTATTGTTTTTATTATATAAATATAAATAGTATAAATACCCTAGTTTTTGTGGCAAGTGTGGTCAATTGCTACAAAACCTAGGTTGCCTGTTCGCCACAAATAATTATGTTTCAGCAAATCTATACTAATGGCCCTGGGCGGCCTTTTATAGCCGCTGTTGAGCTTCAGCCATCCATCACGGATAGCCCTAAGCAGTAGTAAGCCTTACAAACTTTACACATTACTTTTATAAGCGGCTCTAACCATTACAAATATATACAACGTGTATCAGAAATGCGTGGTAATTTTTAAGGGTGTGGAACAGACCACCAAGTTGAACAACTTTCTCTATGGGATCAACATCGTAATCGCGAAAAAATTATCAGCTGTCTCATACAAAACTTCAATACTTACTTGACCCAGACGTATTGAAGTCTCGCTATCTCTTGATTATTTCTCTGAGAAACTATATTCATCATTATTATGAAAATGTAATATAATTACGAATGTATTTAAAGAATCAAGTTTGCTAGCCTTTGATTTAAAACTATACTGATAATGGGGTTGGCATGTCCTTATTGAATAAAAACCCCTAAATAAAATAAAGATAAAAAAAAACTATATTGATTTAAAATTCTATTTAAAACTAACTGAACGCTAAATGCCAAATGTTGAAAAATTATAAAAAAACATTTACATATCATTATAGGGTATTATCATAACGCCTCAGTGAAGATGACATGAGCCATTAATGTCCAACGAAATAATGATGATAATGATCCAAGTCCACGTCAAACAGACACAAATAGCTAATGAGCTACAACACTAGCGGTAATCAAAAGCTGCCCCAGCCACTATTAGTGCCTAATTACATTTCAATTAATCAATATGACCCGCCGCTAATCAAACCCTTGACTGGCCATAACCAGCAGTAATTAACGGCTTCCCATGGTGTTGCCATGACGACGAGGTTAAACAACATTTTGGTAGAAGGCAGCAAAATATTAGTTGTATATAAAAAAAATACATACATGATGAAAGACAAAAAGTAGAGCAACCTATGTTGCTTTACTTTTTGTCTTTCATCATGTACTGCTGCTCACTCGGATGAAATGTCTCTGATTCTATATCAGTAACATTTCATCCGAGTGACAGCTACTCTATTTTCTGGTGGGAGAATAAAAAGAGAATGTTGCTCACTGTCGGAATCGGTGGCCGATCTTCGACATACAAAATGTATGTCGGCTACAAACACTGTTAGGGCTTGTACACAATACTGCGATGCGAATTCGCAACACGGCTAACCTATAGGTAAATACGTCGAGTGAGCTTGCAGTTTTTGGCGATGCGAGGTCGCATGCAGTTTTGTGTACAAGCCCTTAAGTCAAAATCATGACTGGATCCTTTGAAGTTCTGCCTGCTTAATCAACAGTCATGTGCTCCACAGCTTCAAGCTAACTTCCTGTAAATTTTACAGTTAGGAGTAGGGTTTCAGATAATGTTCAAAAGCATGAAAAGTAGTGTTGCTGCAACAGTTCACCATCCAAATAAGTGTTGCTGTAATAGGTAATATTTTTAATTAAAATAAGCCTACACAACAAGTCAAATAATTTTACAATATCGCCAAGCAGTAAACAATTAATCTCAAATCGGCTGCATATCAAAACGCGCGCGAGCTAACTTGTGTGTGTTGCGTCAAAACAGTATAATTTTTTCGTTTAAAATAAAGACTATCGTCAATTTTATAAAATCCAATTACTGTGTTTAGACTAATCAATACATTATTATTTTATTTTTTTACAAATTAATCTCGTTTCCCAGTAGCCTGAAAATCTCAGCTTTTAAAGAGCAGTTTTTGATATATTTTTGCCGTTTCGTTGAAAAATGTGGCGAAAAATCCGTACAACCGATTTTCAAGGGCATCATTTAAAAAATAATGAAGTCTGTCTCGCAACCCTTCAATAGGTAATCCCTCAGTATATACCTCGATCTGAACTAGCAAAACACTAGCCTCCAAGCTGGCAACACTGACCCATCCTCCCTAATTCCGGCCTAATCACCGGAATCCCCCGGCTACTCATCACCCGCTGTCGATAGAGATTGATACGTCATAGATAGTGCTTAATGTAATCCAGTCGTGACGTGCTCTATACTTATATAACATATATACACATTATACACAGCATAATACATATATATGGACATACGCATAGTATAGCCACAATTATCGGGTCACCGCGTTAGGAATTAATGTGGGTAATTTTGCAGCTTTGATCAATACTTTGAAATATCGAATGAGTAGTGAAAGGCTTTCATGTTGGTAAGGAAAATATGGTTTATTAAAGGAAATATACTGATCCATACCATATTTGTCACAAAATATGGAGTTGCATAGATAATATTCGACAGTGGTGTCGACTCTGTTGAACATTTTGACAGCTAAACTAGACAAAATGCAACTGTCACGTCTTTTTTCTATTGAAACAGAAAGAGACAAACGCCCTTAGTTTAGTTTAGTTCAAACAGCGCAACAGAATCTACACCATTGTCTATATTCTTCTGCTTGTATCATCATTAAATGTGCAGCTATGTTTTCTTCCTTGTATAATCCCGGTATCTGTAGTTAACTTCAATCATATGAATGATTTAAACATACTATTATTATCAGTTCAAACACTTCTCGGAACCATCTCAGCCAGTCCAGTGCAAACTGCGTCGTATTTGAGCGTCCATAATCTAGCAGCCTCATCCAATTTCCGCCCTGCCGAACATGGCCACTTACCATAAATCACGTAATACCATATTAACTGCGGGTTATTATAGCTATTCGATAATTCTTGGCCAGTTTGAATGGGGCTTTGTATTTATATGAGCTCGCGGGTTGATTGTCCATTTAGAATAATTTTATTGGCAGCCGGATTTCTTCCGTAAAAAGGAATCACCCGTAATGTTATCAAATCATCGAAAGTTGCTATGCTCATTATTTTTAAGTTTTTACCACCTGATGAAACCATAAAAAAACATATTTTTATGTTTATGTGCATTTGTTTTATGTTTTGTATATATTATGTAACGTTGTAGCGTTACATACATAGCTATAGACTCATAGGTTTGCGAATGTTCTAGTCGAGCGTGCGACTCAGGCGCGCTTACATTCGTAAACCGGTCTAGCCATCCCTACCTCGTTTTGTCACCGCTGTATCGTCGCGGCGCAGCTGATGATTTTAGATTCATTCGGTCGGACAGTCGGGATTTGCCATCACCGGGGGAGGCACGGGCGCGTCGCCTTCCCTACTTTAAGGCGGCGTGACTCTGACCGTGACCTCTCCCGTTGTCCTAGGCAATCCCACTACTCTTATTGGTGCAACTATATTATCAATATGTAAAATCAGTGTTTTAAACCCCATATTGGGTAAGTGTTGAACAAACTGTATTCGTGTATAACATTATGTTCTTGCAGGTATATTTGACTTGTAACGCCTTATCATTTGTGCAAGTCATGTGTTATATTTTACGTGTCATTTATAATAATCTTTGAGCCTTCAGCTACATTTCTTAAACGTGTAATTCGCTTCGCTTACCCTCAACTTAGAATCTTTTTATTGTATTAACTTTAGTGCTTCTCACATTCTTAATTTTTTACTCCGTTCTGATTGTGACGATCACGCACCACCATTACTAGCGCAATAGTACTTCTCGCTTTGCTTACGCTTCGGGTGGTCACAATCAGAGGTGACGGTGAAACTTTTATTCACACGCTGGAATGATTTTCCAGGGTGCTACCTACCGGATTACCGGCTTCTTCTTTCCGGCTCCTGTCACTGGCTGCCACCTATCGGCTGCCCTATACCAGGTGCACGATACCGGTATCTTATCCGCTGGTATATACCAGTGTGACATCGGCACCACCACCACCTCGGTGCCACCTTCCCGCGTGACACGGCTCACCGCGTGTCACCATCTCTGCGGGTCACCATCTGCGGGTCACCAACTCCGCAAGCCACCTCCTCGGCGGCCTACACCACTTCGAGGCTGAGCCAGGAGAGTACAGCGCATTCACCTTAGGAAGTGGAATTATAGTGACGGGCATACATGTACCTACGACTTAATAAATTTTTATGTTGACAAGGTTGGGGAGTTTAATTCTCATATTTTAATTACACTTTCCCCAACTCACCCTACACTCTTTTAGTTGTCACAATTATTATATTTAATTTGTAGTTTTGTTCTGTTCTTGTACATTGCTGTCTACATTTCGTGTTTCAAATTCTCCTCTCGCGGATCTGCTGAAAGAGATTTCTTTTACAAAATAAGCTTATTTTTGTACTCTGTCCTTCTGTTTTATGTATTCTGTGACTTTATGTGCACGTATCATGTATGTACATAAATTTTAAAATAAATAAAACAACCGCTTAATATCATTCTTTAGCAACTTAACCCGACCTTCCCATGACCTTTCGGGACACCATCAAACAAATCGAATTAACAATAACAAATAACCATAAATATTGAAAAGGGGACCCTAATCAAAGCAAAATACCTGTCAACCGGGACCCTGGCGTCACCTAAACTTGTCTGGTTAGAAAACGATAGAATTAATTCGTCCCCCTCTCGCCTAGGGGTGGCTAACGATCGGGGCCAGAGATTTGGCTGGATATTCAATACGTACCTAAGCTTATCGACGAATCCTTTACGTAATGATCTAAGTGCTAAGCAACCTTGTTTTCTTGAGTGTTATTTCTTAAAGGTTGCTCCCGGCAAAATGCTGATTGATTAAGAAATTGTTAGTTTATCTATAACAATCCATTTGTACTTTAGAATTGTGCGCAATTGAGTAAGTATTTAGATAAGAGTCTTCACTTACAAATAAAATGAAAACATTCTTATATGTGCAGCAGTAAACTACAATCTTCATCGCAACAGCTCAAATATCACGTCCCGAGCCGAAGTATAGCAGCTCGGGCTGTAAATTTCACCGTTTTCTTCCTACATGCCACTGCCTACACGATTGCTCCGATGAAACTGTATGGAGTTAAATAAAGGGAGACTGTATGCTTAGATCTTTGCCAACCCTACACGGCACAGACAGATTAAGTCAGTAGAGTTCGTCAGAGTTCGGTTTCTCAATCAGAGTTGAGCTGTTCAGATTCGCGGTTCAACATTATTGTAAAGTTCCAGCCAATTACTGAAGATGTGAAGCGTTATATTAAGGACTTTGTGGTGGAGGTACCAGTTACAGTCTAGTTACCGAAATACTAATTGTAGAATATTCTAGCTAAATTGGTAAATGCAATAATTTTGTAGAACTGGCAATTGTTTGTACTAAAAAAATACTTTTGTTGACGATAAGAGGACCAACCAGGATAGATCTTAAAATAAAAGAAGTTGGTACCTATATGGTGGGTTTAGCTATTTTTAAAACAAATTACATATGTACAACAGACATATAATACCAGTAGCAGACCAAACATTCCCTGAAAATTACGTAGCCGTTACGCACACATAGGGACTTACTTATGAAAGGTCAATCCCGGTGTTTTGTCGTAGCTAGCACTATCACACCGGTACGCACAGCACTTCACCACTTTATTATAATATTCTACTATCTATTACATCCCAAACAAGTAATATTTTTCATTTAAACGCGATTTAATCTATAAAATGCAATTGACTTATGTGTCTTATTATTATGACGGCGCGGGATAAACAAGCTACGTGTCAATTTTGTCTATGAGTGAGTCAGTGTGACAACAGGTAAAAGAACAAGATACTATTATCCAGTTGTCGCTTAGTACAAAAGGGATAAAGAATCCTACCCATCTAATGGATTCATGTTTGGTCTGCTACTGGTATTATAATGTCTGTGCTATGTACGTTCGTAGTTAACGCGGTCATTACACCAAGTACCAAAATCTCGAACAATACAATCTATTAATACACATATATTTATGATTCAAATTCCTATCCTCTAACGATGCGGCATCAAAGAGATTTTGATCAAACCATCAGAAAAAATGGCGGCCGCTTGTGACGTCATGCAGATACGAATAAACAATAGTTGTCTGACAGTGGCAAATTGAACTAGCGTTTGCTGAAAGGACCGAGCTATGTGCGGAGGCGACGTTCTTTAGAGAAGATGATGATAAACCTATACCTACTAACTATAATGAATATGTTGTTTATCTGGAATATAGCGCTCAGCCAGTCGCAATCCATAGATTGTAAAATAAAGAGTCCGACCATCATAAGCCTCGCGGTCCTACATGGTCCTACATTGGACATAGGTAAGGCCTATGCCTTAGATATCTAATACGCCCGCTTATATCCAATGGCTACCTTAACTAGGTCATCTGTCGACCTAGGATCACGACGTTTTGATAGTGCCTGCAAAGGCCCAGTTGAAATAAAAACCTTTGACTTTTTGTCTTTGACTCTGCCTTAGGGGTCTACCGCGTAACTAAAATGATAATGAACATGGACTCTGGTTATAAACTTCAATACGTTCTTGAGAGACTAAACTTCGAGCTACCTTGTAAAAAAATTACCGATTATGAAGTTAGGACTCCCATCTTCATAATCGGTAATTTTTTTAAAGGTAGCTTCTAGTTTAGTCTCTCACAATCGTATTGAAGTTTATTACCAGAGTCGATGTTCATTACCATTTTAGCCGTAGACCCGCTGGTAAGTCTAATAATCTCTAGCAATACGCCGATACAATATTAATCAGGGAAGAGTATTAATAAAATACGGTATATTACTATCGTCAGATAAAAACGCTTACTGATTGGTACAGTATCATTATTATATGCCTTCACTAACTACTAACCAAGCGAGTATTCTGACACAATCTTATTGCACATTGAAACTTCCTCAAAGCCTCTTATACCAAACTTAACAATCTCCGACTTACCGTGTTTCGAAGCACGTCACTACACGTCGCCTGCACGTCGTTTGAAACCACCAACGTGAAATTGAATAACTTTAACAAAATATGCATTTGAAAGATAAAATATCGTAACATTTGCACAGAGATTCAAAACTCAGGTACAGTGAGTAAACTTTAGCGCATCTGCAGAAGTTTTTCTTTAAGAAAAACGGGAAAGAAAATAGAGTGACTCTTTTGAATCCCATCCAGGAAGGTGTGTTATGAACTACTACTTTTGACATCGATTTCTATTGACAAAATGCTGTTCTATAAATGTCTGAAGTGAACCTGTTAAAATACCAACGTGTAGAAAACCTAATTACGACGATGAAACAGAACCACAAACAATCAAGATGCTCTCTTTATCACGTTTGGAAGAGAAAACATATCGCCGTCAGCGTGTCACTTGAAGCCACAAACGTGCAATAACTCAAACCGGTATTTGTTAGGAAAGTTGCAAGCGAGACAGAGCAACTGAAGCGATCTCAACTGTAGAGCTATTTATTCAGCAAGATTTATGGATGCTACTGTAGGTCCATACGAAAAATTGGACAAAACAAATGCTTGAGTTTTAACTTCGATCTGTCTGAAGTTTCACTTTGAAAACGAATGTTTGAAATCAATCGCGTAATAATTTATCTCTGCCTCCACATGTTTAGAAGTAGCACCTAACGTTTTATTTATAATTAATGAAATAGATCTTTTGTATAGATAGATGCGCAGTGAAAGATATTTTTCATACAGGTCAGTCAACGCACGCTGGGAGTTGCCTTCCGACTGTGACCCTAACACCCATGGATCTCACGTTTCTAGTTTGATTTAGTGAACCTCGAAACACATAATCATTTACCAATAACATCATGTTTGCGGTGCACCCTGCCATTGACCACCGATCGATAGATGGCAAGTTAACAATTCAAATTGCCAGCTCATATACCCGAAGTTGGTGTGGGTCACGGGAAGGAATCGTCGCTGCGATATCTCGCTGGCCTAACGTAATATCTATAGACATTTTGTTCTTTAAAAGCAGACTGAATTGATTGATGGCTTGTTTTAGAACACGTTGCAAGTTGCAACATGTAGTCAGCAGCGTGACAGTTGCAACAAACAGTCGTTAAAAACTTACAGACAGAGAGTTCAAGCGATTCATTGCCCTCTGGAGCTATTTCTTTTGAAAGATTTATGGATCCGACTTGTAGAAGTCCACATGAAAATAAGAAAACCAAACCCTTTTGCACTATATCAAGCGGAAAAGTTCAATGGACTAAGTAGAGAAAGAATTGTGACCACTTTGATGGACCTCGATAGGAGTGTAAACTTGACATTCAGTGCTCAAATATCATCTTGCCTTGCCGTGGACATGAAAACATGTTATGACAATGTCCACAGCGTGTGACAATTACCAGAAATGTTAATCCGCGACAGTTCGAGCGTTTTCAGAGCTCTGTGGAGTTATTTATTTCGAAAGATTTATGGACGTGCCTTTTTACTTTACAGTAAATACTTTCGTTTATTGGAAAATGGAGGTCTAATGCTCAAGAGATTGTTTTTGAATCAATGGAGATTAATGATATTTTGAGCGTTGTATTTGAATTCAATTTTATACAAACTTTGCTCACATATTCGGCTTAGTACTTTGTACGATATGAAGTGAGACAGATTAATGATGACGTAGTGGCTAAAGAGTAGATTAGAGTATTAATCTCAAAATATAGTTCATTATTATTTTGATGATGGATTATGAAGAAGCCAGAATTTAAAATAAAGTAGAAACTAAAAGGAAAATTCAAATACCGGTTAGGCTGGGTCGTAATTGGTGAACGTGACAGCAGTGCAATATGAAGAAATGACGTGCAGATTGCTTATAAATACGCATATTACTCTGATGAATCCAATTTATATGTTATAATTTAATTTAATGTTATAAATAAATAAAATAAATAAATAAATTCTCGCAACCTTTGACATAATATATGTTAACTTTCGGTCACCGTCGCAATGTGGTGTTGAGTCGGTGTACCACCACATCGAATGCATAGCTTACACCAAAGTCGTAAAAAATTTAATGTTTGTAACACAAATTTTCCATTCCTCCATGGTGACAGTCAACGTTTTCAAGTGAAAAGGCTAAATTACCCCACCCCTCCTGAAATACCCCACCCCTCCTGATACCCCAACCCGGCATAATTTGCCGAGGTCTTCCAAGAATTAAAGCATTAGTCCATGTTTGCGCCCGCGCCTTGTAATCAGCGTGTCATTTGTAATAAACAAACATCACCTTGTCATTTGTAACCGAGGAAGTAAACATTTCCTCCGGACTCGCCTGCGTGGACTAATTGACCACGTGTGGTGGTAGTTGGTCTTGAACTCAATAGAAACACGGCCGCCTGTCCTCATTTTCTGTCTTTTTACAAAAATTATCAAGACTTCCATGTATTGTGGGTGTATCACACGCACAAAACCAAGAACCTAGGTACCCTACCGGCCGCGGATTCGATTCCTGTACGGACCAAATATTTGTACCTATTGCTTAAAAAATATAAAACTTCAATAGCACATTAAATAGTAAATTAATTTATTGGTATTTTTCATTATCGCCAATAACCATTAATACAATTCAAAACAGAGACTAATTAGTTATTAAAAGATTTATTAGAAAAATTCTGACATTTAAGTTCAATTCAATTCAGTTAAAAATGTTAATTGTAAATATTATGTTAATTGCTCATTTTTAACTGGTTTGCAATAAAGACTATTTCTATTCTATTATTTTCATTTTCTTTATAATAATAAAATAGATAAATTATTTTTCTGTCCATTCCGTAAAATCATAAAACGTTTTCTCGTTATGCCAGTTTTATAATCTCGTTTTAAAGACTGTCACGCTAGAAGCAGACGTCTTAGTACTCGGTAAACAGTTATAGATATTATGTCCCATTAAATGGGTTATTTTACTCGATTTATTTAGCTTGTAGGATCTTTGTGGTTCAAAGCTTATTAATGACGTATTATACTTTATCTTCTTTATTCTTCTGTATTCAATAATGACTTTATTTTATCATTAATAATGTTATTTTATCTCATGATGATCACTCCTAATGTTTGTACGCTGGAAACAGCAGAATTTTATTAGGACATTTTAATATTTTACCAACTTTGTAACAATATTCTGTCAAATAAATATATTACTTACTTCTCACTAGTTTTTGGGACCCTCGTGTATTATGAAAATTATAAGCCAATCATCGACAAGCACTAAAAATGCTTCATTCTATTAAACTCCAACATTTCCACAGAGTAAAATCCTTAGGTAACTCTGTCCACTGCCTAACTACGATCTAAACTTCGGAACTTCACAAAAAGTTGCAAATCCGTGGAAAAAGTGCCGTGAGCGTTAGATCCCACTGCGGTATTATAACCACTAAACCGAATTTGATTGGGTTCGGTTCGCCGGATAAACGGGAACCGCCGGGCACTGGGCTGTCTGGTCTGCCTTTTTGTTATTTTTAAGGGATTTTTGTACGAATACCGCTGCGGTATTTTTTAATTGAACGTAGAGGTAGAGATGGATAGTGTTGTGTACAGATTTCTGTACCTATTCGATGTTTTTTTACATAGAAAAGTAGATTTTCTTTTAAGTCTTTAGATTCCGTAGGAATTTTGACACTTTGGTCCTATTATGTTTAGGTATCTACTCGTCAAAAATAGAAAGGAGTGAAAACAAAAAGGTGGATTAATTTAATCGTAATTTTCTACAGTTTCTCAAGTTATATTTTCAGCATTATTACGTCGGCGAGACGTGACTTTTTCGATTCTGCATGGTCAGCAAAATTTTTAATTTTTGACATTTATATTATTTCAGCATTCTTCTCAACATTCATTGTTCGTTCGTGTCACGAACGTACCATCACAATCCTACAGCTCTTAATCTAGGATTCACTTCAATCCTAGCACTTTACGGTGAGATGGAACGTTTAAACCTGACATTTTATAGCCACGCGTTACTACGAACATGCTGACGCACTAGCTTTAATACCTACCTAGGGATTGGGGTTCATTCACCTCACCTAGAAAAAAACAAAAGCTAAAAACCCGCTTATAAATATTCACCTAATTCATAGTAGAACTTTAAACTAGCTAAATCTCCAATCTCGTTTTATTTTTTGTCCAGATGACCATAATATGATTATTACACCTACATCTATTTTGGTAATAACATAACCATAATAATAATTTATCAGGTAAAAGACAAAATTGCTGACTTATCGGTGATCAAAAATAATTTGTGATGTTAAATTATTTTTTATTAAATAATGCCAGTCTTCTGGGCACGCTTACATTTGACAGCGATGAGGAGTACTTTGATGCCTAGGTGCTCAGTTTTATATTTTTATTTTTATTTGTTTCGAATAATTAAGCTGTGTAAAAAATAATTATTATAAATGTGTACTTATGGTATTGCCATTACTGTGTCAAAAACAAGGTCAACACTCAATAATAAAATATGTTTGCAATGGTCACTACTTAGCTATGTCGATATGCACGACAGAAAATCGTGAGGCACAAGAAATACAAAAACAAAAAAAAACAGAATCCATTTCCCAACATTAAACCATTCAGTCGTGCACCAAAAAAATATAATCCCGGCAAGATAACATATAAAAAGGCCTAACTCTAATGAAAGCGTGTTAACGCGAAAGTTGGCTAGCAAAAACGTTAGACCCTTATTGAACGTAACTTTTTGCGATAAGACTTTTTTTAATTTATTGCCCACACACTGAAAAGGCTCTAATTTATATCCGTCGTAACATACAATCCAGCTATATGTAATAAACGCGTGAATCGTTTCCGACCTATTTCGCTGCCTCCCCCGCTACACTCATTAAGGAGGTTTTATTCGCGTTGCCAGATGTTAATATTTCTGTTTATTTTACTTTCCCGTGTTTACGCGAGTTTTTAAAGGGTTAAAGTTGAAAAGAGGGAGGTGGGGGGGCGGGAAGCTATAGAGCGTTAATTAACGAGTTTTTTTTGTTGTTTGTTGCTCACGGGGATGGAAATAAGACCCTGCTGAACGACCCGTTTTCCATTCAGCCTTAACCTGATTGTGCATTCCGTTTTACGATTCGCTAACATTATAAATAAACTATGGGCACACCTTTACGGCACTGTTCAAGGTCCATTTTTTAATTACCGCTTCAGGTTGTAAAACGAGAGGTTCGCAATAAAATCTGGCACTCTGTTATGTATTAGAGAATCGCAAATTAGGTACGCTGTCAATATTTTATTAGCAACACCTGCCTAAAATATTTAACGAAGCTATAAAGTCACAACTCAAAATCACACCGCTCCTAACTCAAAAAATATTCAAGTTACCCAATAATGAACACATATAGCGACATAATAAACGCACCAATCTCCTTCTAAGCTCAAGAACATAACTCAGCGTTACCCGAGCGGAGTTCCGCAACAAATAATTTAAATCACCCTAATTATATTTACAACACGAGGCAAGTCCGCGCCACCAATCTTGTGTGTACAGCCAGTTGGCACACAGACAAACAGGCTGAAAAATCTCTTTAATTAACACCCCCCTTGACACCCCTTCACACCCTCCGGTCACCGACTTAAAGAAAACCAGATATTCAAACAAGCAGTAAAGAAGAGACTTAACACGAAGTAGAAAGTTTTTCGGTATTTTTTCGTGTGGCAAAGTTATTTCAATTTGAAGTTGGCAACATTAGCGGGCTGTGCAATTTACTTGCTAATTAAATCGGTGATTCATTCTCTCGTTTACGGATTTATGGATGCTGTATCAGGTTTGTTTGTGTTTTGATGAGCATGACGCTATTCTGTCATTAAAATATTACGATCATGACCATAGGCATGGCATCGATATGTTAAGTAGATTATTGTAAATGTCTTTAATGTGGTTTGACTGCCTTCGTACCACTACGGAAAAATCATGTCGTTTAAATTTCTTAGCCGACTCCTATAACGCCTACAGAAAAAGCTGATAAAATGACAATTTTCAGTCTCAATCTGGCGCTTTAGTGAAAGAAATACATCCGTGTATAGATATATAGGTATGTACATAGCATCCGTATGTTCACCGTAAAGTGTGAAAAGGTTCATTATTTTCAAATTCATGGTTCATTAAAGTTGTATAAAGGTTTCAAACCGGGTCTCAACTTGGTCCCTTTCGTTTGAACTGTGAGTTGAATGGCACCGAGCGATATCGATCTGATACCATGCTATAGAGCTCTCTTCATAGTTATCTCGGCTGCAGTAAACCACCCACTACCTATTACTGACGTTATTGGCAAGAAAGAGGGTTAAATACCTAGGTAGTAGTGACTAGTCTGTTTACTGTAAAAACTTTATACTGCGTGCAGTATCCACGCGTCAAAAGTGGTGTTTTACTTTTTCCTTGTCCTTGTATACACCCTATATTACATCCTAATCTAATTACAATCTAGCTTGGTAATTAGGCTACTAAGTAATTTAATTATAACTTAAACTATTAAATTAAATTATACAAAGATTGTCTCAAATTGCACTTTTCTTATTGTCTCTGTTAAGGCGAAGACACTTTGTTAATGTTTTCTTTAATAGGTAGCACTTTGCAATAGGTGGTGATTAATGATAATCGTTAATAATCAATCGTAACAAACAATTAAGGTCACCAATTTAAAACAATGGACATGACACGGCTATAAAGGTAAAAAAAAATATTAATACGCGATACTATTACAGTAAAATCCCTTCCTTAATTTATAAAATTAACGCTTTCGTTAACGAAATCTTAATCAGCGTTTGACAGTTGACACATTTGACAAAATAATATCCCTTTTAACAACTAGATTGATTAGGGTGTCAAAAGTGTTGCGTCACTTTCCTAACTCCCAGTTAACAAAATTAATAGTGCTGGTAACCGTGACTGGTGGAACATTAACCAATAGTTAAACGTCACGGTGTCATCGACCTCGTTGTTAGTTTTACGTGACAATAGTTCATTTTCATGGTTGTAACGGCAACAAACAAATGTTTTAGGTCTAATATAAAATTAATTGTTTTCCGGTACACAATAGAGTTTTGGGGCAAACATGATTAAACAACTGTATGGTTTTAATTCATGGCTTCGAACAAAAAAAGTTTTATTTTATTTTACAAATACGATTTTTCTCTCGTATCGGTTAGAGTATAGACCCGCTACAACTACCTGGGCTGTAGGCCATACAAAAAGCTTTTCTGTATAAAACTGTCAACGGATTTGTTGAATGTGAACAGTTCCTTGGACGCATCATGTTATCGGTTCCGTATAAGCGTCTTAGACAGCCAATATCCAAACATTTCCAGTCTTTCGTTTCCTTCTTATGTTTAAAAAGATATTGCGTCGACATCGGACTAGTCAGTTTTAAACCGGATTTTTTAAATTTTCTGTTACATTGTGGTGTTTTGTGCTTATTTTTATATAAATTTTATTATTTGTGTTCTTTGATTTGGTTTAATTTACAATTTAGATGGTCTAGACTAATTTTTTTTAAATGTTGCGTAATAATATGTATAAATATTTAATGTTTGTATACTTGTAATTGGCATACACAGCAGCTGTACATTTAGACTTTATTACTTTATTGGTTATAATAAATAAATAAACATGCGCCAACCGAACATTTGCTTTAAAAATACTACAGATTTGTTTCCTACATCGTAACCCTCTCGAATCGACTACTATAAAAGAAAAATATCGAATATCGACGGACTAATGCGCAACCTTTCATATTTCTTCTCAAATGCCCAAGCAACACAATCAGTCAACACAAACTCCTCGTGAATGGCTCATAGAACCGGCGACAGCGCGCGGTTCACCGGGCGGCAAGGAGGATGTATTGTGTTTGTCCCTAGGGCTCCACTTGGGACCCATTGTGTACAGGGCTGTTAGGGATATCAGAGCAAGATTATGGGAATGTATTTTTCATAATAAGGATGGGAAAGATTTGAGAGACCCTTACAAAGTACGTGTACTTTGTTGGATTTGTATATTTGGTCGATACTTGAAAAAAATACAATTTAAAATGTACTAGATCAGGGATGGCGAACCTTTGGCACGAGTGCCACTGATGACACGGGGCAAGAAATTGAGGGCACGGCAGCATTAATTGAGCTACCTACTTAATGATTTTTCCCAATAAGCTGAGATTGTTAGTTTTTAGACTTAAGCTACAATCATTTCTTTAAAAAAAAATTGGCACGCTTTTTTATAAAGGTTCGCAATCCCTGTACTAGATGGTTGTCGAAAAGGAGAAATAATACTTTGTAGTCTAGCAGAAACGACTGGGCTACACCAGGTCTTCAGGACCAATGTCTTCTCTATCTATGCACATGTCCTCTTCTCTGTCTATGCACCTGTCCTCTTCTTAATAACTATGTCTATCATTCTAGTGTGTCTTGTATTTGTGGCAATTTTTTTTTTTTTTTTTTTTAATAAATTTTTCATTCTTTCTTTCAAGTAAAACAGACAGTATTCCAAAATTTATAGTTTTATTGATTGTAACCTTTCTTATTTTTCTCGTGCCCTAGTGTGTATGGTGGAGACTCGTGGAAATCAAGACCAGTCTATTCTGCAGAAAATATTAATAAATACCTACCTAAATAAGAAAAGTCTAGCAACAAAGATGGGACCTATCTCAATAACCATTTACAGGACATTTGACTACAATAGAACAAAGACTGTAACCGTCGTATCAATTCGCGCAACCTTCTGATCCAACCCTGTACACCGCCTCATTGTCGGCACTTGTCGCCGGAAAATCGACCTTATTCGATATGTCCTCAACTTACGGTCAAGGACTCAAAGGTTCTTCTATCCTTTTTATGTCAAATAATGACAAACGAGCATACAATGGACAGGTATTCTGTTCGACAAGCTGTGGGTCGAAGTTTTGTTGTGTGAGGGTAAAGCAAATAATCGGTCGTAGGATCGCGATTTTCTTTGAGGACCCGAGCAAAATTTATTTTTAAAGAAAATTATAGGTACTGATCTCTCAAGGAACGCGACGGCTACATTCCTGCTTCATTACAGCCTTAGCGCTGTTGTCATCGCTTGTCCACAACTTTTGAAGCCACTCTTGTAGTGGTCATTACATAATCAAAAGACAGTGAAAATTTTATGAAATTAAATGTTAATTTGTTTTAATCCAGCATTATCCTGGCTTATGGTGGTATTGTTCTATTTATAGCACAACCAGTTCTTTAATGAAATAACAAGTTTCACTGAAGGAAACTCCGTTTTCCGCAGAATGATCCTTTTCTTAAGATTTTCAATTCGTACAGAAAATCAAACCAAAGCTTATTTGTTCGGATTCCTGATTTATCCACGTTGATTTCTTATTTGAGATTACAACAAAAGATGTCGAGTTTTAATTAAATTGTGAGAAGTAATACAAATGGACGGTTATTAATCAGTGTTAGATCCGTGTCTCTGGCTATGCAGGTTTGGTGCTTTTTGACTCTTTATCTTGATAGCAAATATGAGTGTTCAGAGACAAATACTTATAATTCATTTAACTGATTTACCGTAACTAATAATATGTTTGATGGCATTAATTAATAAAAATGTAAAGCATTAATTAATTCTCTATCACTTTTATGATTATATTTATCTTAAGAGTCAGAGTAACGGTAAGACGAATAATAAACATTTAGAATTCCTTTAAAACTGGTTGCGAAATCTTATTCAAACTTTAAATATCATGATGCAAATATCATGTAACCATTTTAATGAACAACAAAAACATATTGTCAAACTCAGTTTTTATGTCATCGCAACAGTTGATCCTGTACATGTTAGTCACAGAACGTGTTCTGTGATGTTAGAGCCCGCAGATAAGCCATATTTATCGCCACTACTAATGCCACAAAAACTATAATAATGCTCATCGTAAATCATAATACTATGCCGTTGTTCTTTTCTTGTATTGCTGTACTGAAACCAAGAAATAAATCAGAACAGAACGCCTAGATTGAACATACATTCTTATTTTAATTTGGAGTACAAATGCAGAGTGCCCTCTGTCGGGCCTGGTCAGCTGGTAACTGCCATGGCATTCATTATTATTATCCTATTCCAATTTATTTTAATTCACATTAAATTAGGTACATTATTCTCGCAGCTCTTACTACAACATTGTACTAATTAAGATTGTAATCTACAATTTTAATAGAGTTTCCGTGGAATTTCTTGCCGGTTCTTCTCCATAGGACCTACTATTTGGAACCGCGCACCTATACTCTTGACATTTCATAAGCGCCTGTATTTAGTTTACATGAAATAAAGTTCTATTCTATTTTATTCTATTCTAACATACTGAATTCTATGCGTATTAAATAAGAAAATGGATGTACGGGCGCCATATTTTGAACATCCACTCACTTCACTCCAGTGCTATGCCTTCATTTCACCGAACTGAAGTAAGCAGATATTTATAAAATTTCGTCCTTTCATATGTTTTCTTATTTGAAAGTACCTATACAGATGCGCGAAATTTTAAAATCGGAGAAGGTTACTATTTCAATAAAGTCAGGGATGGAGATAGTTCACAAAGAAAAGTAGAAACACAACAGTGTGAGGTGAGAAATAATTCAGTGGTCCATAATGTGTAAATCTACTTGGGCTGAGAGTTTCCTTCCAGTCTAGACAAGACAAGGAAGTTTGCCATTTTGGACCGAAAATGCCTGGAAGAACTACTTGTCCATCAAAGAGCTTAGGAAGGGAGACCTTCCACTGTCACTAAAAGCGCAGACTAATGGACATGTGCATTCTTTACATTCTGACCTACGGTGTTCAAACTTGGTCTTTGACTCATGAATACGTCATGAATTAATTCAGAAGTTCAAACTCAAGGTTTGTCCGCAAGCAATGAAGCGTAGGAACTGGGTATTAAATTAACGAACAAGGTTCGAAACACAACACTGCGCTCCAAAACGCAAATCACTGACGTAGCTCGCAAAGCCGCTAAGCTAAAGTGGGATTGGGCTGGCTACGTCAGTTGTATGGCGTCTGAACTGTGAGCCAAACTAACCACGTAGTGGAGCCTTGACACAGCAAAATGGCGACGCGGCAGACCGCGCAAGAGATGGCGGGACGAACAAGATATATTCAACAAAGACTGGTCATCATTGGCACATGATCGAACAGCATGGAAATCAAGGGAGAGGTCTTTGTCTAACCATGCCAGATGACTTGAAGTTACTTGGTGACGTGAAATTAAGGAAAAATGGTATTTTTTAAATTAATTAAGTACCCGAATATGTGACAAACCACAGAAAGTCTGTGTAACAAACTAACATCACGAAGGACACATTGATGTTTTTTATATTAGACCATTCAATATTAGACAAATTAATCTTATTAAATTAAAATCTAACCAGTGCAATGGAAGTAGTGGTCATTATAAATATATATATAAAAAATTGTTTTGTGTACCTACTTGTACCAAGACGAGTCTCGTTTACTGAAACCTCATGAAGGGTCACAGAGAAATCCCATAAACGTCCCTGTCTTTGGTTGTATTCTGGTCGTCGAAACTTTTCCCATTAATAAACAAGTGGCGCAGTTTGATGTTGTGACGTTTGATGGGATTCTGCATCATTAAAACCCTCATAACTTTCAAACTGCCGAGTGCTTTAGTTGAGCAACTTCGCCATAACTTATTTATTAGAATTCTACATAGAATTGATCAACATCGTCGGCATTCGGAGCAGCGGAGATTCTGGAACGGTTCACTGACGCGGCAAAACGCACAGCTCTGACGTCAAGGAGACGCTGCTAGCGCCACCTAACGACTTTATAGCCGCTCTATCACACTTCCACATTTACGATTTAATACTTAAATTATATTCGCCAAAGTTATAACGATTTTTGCCGATGTAATCACTTGAATTTTATTTTATTGTCCCCAGTTTGGTAGTATCCCGCAGTTTGGCCCGTGACACGCGGCTAGCCTCGGGGCGTCGGGACTCAGGCCGTATCTAAAGGTCCGCATCCCCAACTTTTTACGATTAGATAAATTTTATCGAGTTTATTCATAGAGCGGGGCCTCCGCGCCCCACTACCAAACGCTTTTCAATTTCAACAAGGATCGCCCTTTCTATCGGCGCGGTGAGGAAACTTTGGAGATAAAACAATTTTTGGCCGGTTGAGCATCAATTCCGCGTTTTATTGGCCATTTTAGAGCCGTGCTCGGCTAAATTTGAACATGAAACCCTTATCGCTTGAGTGTTTTGTCATTACGACAAATAAACCGATGAATATGAAAAAGGCTGAATAATATTTTTTCCGTTTATTTTGCAGATATTCATATAATATGTGATGACGCGAAGGACACTTTCAGCGTGAACGTCGTGGACGATAAATCACTTTGAATAATTCTCCTACTAGCAGTACAATAGAATTTGTGTGCTAATGTAACACTGACATAATATTTCTAGTCTCTTGTGATTTTATTTACAAACAGACACATTCTTCCTCAGTTACTGTTATTTCCTTTATGTTACAAAGAATACGCGTATAAACACAGGAAAAGTTCAAATAACAACCAAATTGGTTGGATTTTGATTGGTTGTGAATACAATTTCCTGTAAAAATGCAAAGGTTTCATACGAAAACAGGAAAACACAAATAGATGAGGCGGGGCTAATAACTGCCATGCCACATGAGTTAATATACCACACCAGGGGAAAATAGAGCAGCTTCCGCCTGTCTGATTATAAAATCACCAACCAACTTGCCATCAGAGCAAGAGCTTCTCTAGCGTGGGGTCTGCAAGCTTAACTTCCTGTCAACGGACGGGTCTATGGGCTATGATCCACCCCCTAATTACCGATGTAGCCGACAGTTTGCGACAGGCGTAAATCGCGCGTTAGCTGCTGTCAAACATCGCTTTGGTATTAATAAGTATTTGCCGATAGCGACGCGACAGCCACCGCTTACGGGTTCGCCCTCTGGCGGACAAGAAACGAACTAAAAAGTGCATACTTGGCGCTGCAAACGCGACAAGTAGCCACAGGCCGACGAATGCCGTACTTAATATAAATTTGTATGACAGTTCACGACCGATCGCGCTCCGTCTGCTGTCGCATGGCTGTCGGGTCGCTGTCAGGTGATTTTTACGTAATTAGCGTGCCGGTCTCTGGCTAGTCTCTCCACCACTGCATTAAGAAACAAAGGACAATTATCTGTTTTTAACCCGCAGAACATAGACAGTAATTCTGATGTTATGTTTTAATAGAAGCAGGATTTTAAGGTTTTGATCTGATCTGCATTATGAGAACTGGAGAAAACTCGTAAAAAATTAAACAGAGGACTTACAATACTATGTTAAGAAATAATCAATATCGTAATTCTCACCTGGCGGTACTAGATGCGCCAGCAGCAGCAAGGCGAGGTGCGCAGCGTCGCGTGCGCGCATGTCGCTAGCGGGGCGGGCCCCGCACGCCCCCCCTGCGCATGCCACGCCCCTGCGCGTGCGCACACCCGCGCAAAATAACGTCACTCACGCACAAACACTCGCGCACTACACATCGACGCCGTCACTGATTGTTGATACCGGCTATCTGAAAGGAAAGTAGACAATTAAATGGTAGTTTCGAACGTTTAACTTTAGCATGATATAAAAACGCACTGTAGAGGTCCGAAATTACGGATTGGTCTGTTATTTTGGACCTCTACAGTGTCTTGTTTTATTTCTAATACTTATTAAAAGAAATCTAACATTCTACTGTAGTTAGGTATGCGTGTGAGAATTGCCATACATTTATTAAACGCACTTTACAGTATACGACTGCACGTACCTACACCAGCTTAGTTCACTTTTCACCACTTAAAGAAACGTCTTCTTAAGTAAACGAAATTAAATATACAATTAAGTAACATAATATCTAAGTTAGTCATAAAATTGAGGATTCAAGGATTTCACTATATAAAGCAGAATCATGTGAACCGCGACTAAGACAAACCCAAGCCAATTCCTTGTCTACCCCACGGGTTTATAAGGATCGACTAAAGAGTGGGAGTCAGGTGGATACGCACCATTTAGTCGTAATTTATCGGTCAAGGTTATATGCGATGATGTTCAAACATGAGTGACACTGTTGGAATAATATGAAACGGACAGGAAAATAGAAAATACAAAAATGCCTTCAAGGCTGGAGTTGTAAGAACAAACATAACACGTCACGCGACGCGAATAACGCGTGCTTAGAGTCGCACACTAGCTACATTTTGCAGCTCAATCGCGCGTTTTCGCGTTCGTTGGCTAGCTTTTGCTTAAAAGTGAATAACGAACGTTAAAACGCGCGAAAGTAGTTAGGGTACCTTTATACTATACCATGGGTATGAGATTTGTCGCGCGGTCAATTAGCACGCATGAAGTAGCATCAGATGTGACAAGTGTGACGGGCCCCTTTACCGTTTCAATATTAAATAAAATAATAAGAGTATTTCTTAGTCTGATGTAAAAAGTAAATGTTACTTTTAATATCTTATTCAGAATAAGAAATACACTTACGATATTATCGACTGAACATAGCGGTTTCTCCCTATATAAATTGTTACCCACATGAATATAAGTTGATGCCCTTCTATTTGACTTTAAACCAACAAACATTTACGTTCCCAGTACCGAAGACTTATAGATCGGTAAAATAATAGCTGATCGACTAACAAACTTTATAAAACAATAACACGAACTGATTACGTATTCTCGATTGAGCCTACAACAATCAACTGGCTATTGTTGCCACGCTTTGTTGTGATTACCTAATACCCCGAATATAAACAGTATTTATGTAGAATATTATCTTCGTTAACTTTTCACTTAAGTCTTATATAAAAAATACAGTTGTAAATAATTCAGTGTTTTAAGTTCCATGAAAATAACAGCTGTCACTGTTTTCTTTGATTCCCACTAACTAGGGAAAACTTTGGAATGTGTCCCAAATTTACTTGTACACTAGTCTGGTAAAAAAAAACAACAAAAGAAAGTACCTCACAAGTTCTTAAAAAGTTTTTAAGTAGGTATTGTAGACGTAAACGTCGATTAATTTTACTTGTAAAGCGAATAATAGGTAATGGTATCTAAGTATTCTTTGCTTGGTTAATTAATTGTAAAGGTAAACATTATAATACAGGTATAATATAAAAATATTAATATTAAGAATTAAAACACGACGACACGGTTGGCGCAGTAGCTTAGCGTTTAGCTTTCTACGCTACGTGCCGTGAGTTCGATCCCCGCACGGAGCAATTATTTCTGTAGGATTGCAAAAAATGAAATCCAGTGGAAATTCTTCAAATTAAAATATTTATTAAATTCTTAAAGAAATTGGAAAAAAACAAAAGAAAACATCGTCCATCTTTCACAGATCGTTCACACCAACTTCTCACTCTCAGTGTTACCATCCATACTTTTGTGTTACCATCTCTCTCACTTACGTTCCGTTCTTTCATAATCCCACATTTCTATGATCTATAGATAGTTTGTTCAGGGTCTGGGTGCGTGTACATGTGATGATGTGACATGTATATTTCTTATTCTTTGTTGTACACATAACAACACACGTAAATATAAAGGAAAATACATGTACACAGGCGAGCTTAAACTCAAAATTGAGAATTCTTACATCAAACAAAAATATCCAAAGAAAATCCAAGAAATCCTAGCGAGGGGAAAGGTTTAAAAAAATAAAAATTGAGTACCACTATTTCATTTTACCTAAAATTAAATATGTAGGGTGTTACGAGCCCTTAGAATAATAACTTGGATAGATGAAGAAACCGGTAATGATCTTGCTATCAAGAGCGCTACTGTTATTCTTTCATTAAAAGGGAAACCAGCAATAAATTGAAAGATAGATTAAAGAAAATATACTGAAGAATATCGTAAAACATAGTTTAAGTAAAGTTTGAGCGTATGTCGATACAAAATGTGTGCAGTAAATAGTGATCATAAAAGTGCTAGATGAGCAAGTTTATCGATAAAGTGGAGCACTAATGTTATAAACACTAGTTTTAGTGTTGATAAAAGTTTTACCTAGATACTTTGTCTGGTCTGTGGAGTTGAGCAACTTTCTGTAATATTGGGTTTTGGTGATACTCGTATGTTAAAGATAACATACGGTTAGGCGAATAATGTTTTTTTGTATAAAAATATCGAATGCTACGTTTTCTATTGAAGTTATCTTCAATAAGAGGCGGGCTTTAAATTATAATAAGGCCTCGATATTTCTGTGAAATTATGTTTATTTTCTGCACGAAGAATACTAAATTATAACAACAAGTTTATTTTACTATATTTAATTTTATCGACGGTTTTAATCTTTATGTGCGCCATATCTAAACTAATATTATTAAGAGAAAAGATTTGTATTTTTGTTTGTAATGAATAAACTCAAAAACAAAAGGACCAATTTTAAAAATTCTTTCAATACTAGAATGCTATAGTGTTACTGAGAAACCATAGGCTATATTTTATTCTATAAAAATTGTAATGCCTACGAAAACTCCAATACCCAACCCAACCAACATTGTCTCTTCATTCATTGTCTCTGCATCACCCTAAGGTTGTCTGGTAGAGAATGCCTACGGCATTAAGACCGCCTTTGTACATTGTACATGAAGCATTTTAAATAAATAAATAAACCAACCCAAGGTGTAAAATGTCCTATAAAATGTTTAATATAAATAAATGTCCACCAGTGCTAACCCGGGACGGGCCGCTAGTTACCTATATTTTTATATGACTGGTCTGACTCTACGGACGAATTCATTACACTGTCATCTTCGCCTAAAACAAAAAAATCTTCCTAATCAGACATTTTCTTCTTGAAAACTTACTTTCGGACACTTTTATAAGCAAGAGCCCGCTGTACAGCCACGTTGCACATTTTCGGATCCCACGTCCTGCCCATTCTTTGCTAGTTCAGTAAAATAGGGCTTGGGTACGGGTGTAGCACAGTCAAGTACAGAAGGACCAAAAAAATATTAAGTATGGTCCTACTTTACGAGCAGAGGGTTAAGTGGTTATAGTACTCTTCATTATGAACAACTTTTACTATGAGATAAACTCTGAAAACGCGAAAAAAATATTCTGTCGTTCCATACATTTAGTCGAGTAATATTTAATTATCTGCTTTTTATGGTCTATACAAATAAATTTGAATTTGAATGAGTGAGAGTGTAAAAGTAAATTTTAGGAAAATTTTGTCTGGAGTCAGGGACTTAATTGATCCAAACCTGGACTTAGACATTGGACCAAGCCAAGGTCAGTGGGTCTTCTGAACGTTATTATGCAGCGGTATTGGGTTGTGCTATAAGGAAGCCATGTGTATAAATTGCAGGAGCCTCTAAATGATGATAGGTTACGGAGTTTTTGCCTACCTACACGTAATAAGCTTTTTCCTTCACTCGAGTTTTTCGGCTCGAGAGGAAAGGTAAGCAGTTTAGAGATAAATCTGTTAGCTATGGGTAAATTGTGTGTGCGAGAAAAATGGGGATCTCTACTTGTGAGAGAAAAGTAGATCAAACACCAAATTTTCTTTTATTTTATATATTTATTTCTAAATTTTATATTTGTCACCGAAACATTGTCATTGCAAATCAGTGAATTTCAAACTATTTATATAAGACCGTTTTATGTTAAATCTATTGATATTGGGCTGGATAAATGAGCCTCTCCAAGTTACGGCACCAATACGTACTGACATCTAGCGAACCCTGGATTTCAACTCCATTACGAATCTTCCTAACTTGTCCTTTTTTCCCCTTCAGTATGATCAACTCTCATGTGAGAACTCAAGCTATCAGGATACGAAACAAAAGAGATTTTTATGAACGTCACCTCAAATGCCAAAGCAGGTCATTTTATAACAATACCATGGCCGCAGCAGACCACTGTTTAAAATGTTCATAAGTCTTAATATACACATCTGACACCTATTAACACGGCATTTGGATAAAGTGTTCCTAAAATCTCGGGTACAATTTGTCTAGACACACAGCAGCGAGGGGTTATGACGCGTGATGGCGGACGTCACGCGCAAAAATAACGATATTGATCCACACTTGCTAGCCAGGGTGCGATATTAATATTTGTGTATGTGTTTGTATATCACTCGTAAATAATGGTTCTGTTGCGAAGAAGTTAAAGATCCCGAACGGCAAAAGAAGAGGTTTTTTATCAGTAGATAGGTGCAGTATTAGGTCTCAAGTTGTACTACAGAGCAAGGCTGTCGCCATACTGGACACATGTCTGGCTTAAATCTAGATTACTTTTTAGTAAAACCTTTTGGCCAAATCAGGAAAACTTAATTACTTATATTGCCCGATGCCCAGGAGACCAGAAGAGGTAACCCTTTTTTTAATAATTTCGATTTCAATCCAATTCCAATATCTATTAGTTCAATAAATATCCGCTAATCCTCTCCAAATTCATCAAATGTGGCGCAAGTGAGAGTGGAATCTGCCATTAGTCCAATACTGATTTACAATAAACTATGAAGTGATGAATATAGCCCTATACTTGTAAATCGAATAGAATAGAATACAAATACTCTTTATTCTACACCAGTTTTATAGGAGTCATAAACATAATACATTATAAGGAAAAGGAGAAATAATGATAAGCACTGTTTGGTATTTTAGGAAAGGCCTTAATATTTAGCTTTCTGTAGCCCGTGATAGGATATAGAAAAGAATAGAAGATTTTTATTTATCTGTTTTCCTCGCCGCTCGATTAAGTTCCGATTAAATTGAAAACATAATTGATTTTTCAGAATTGTTGTTCAAAGGGAATTACATAACAGGTATCAAGTAAATACATTATACAAGAAGGTAAAAGACAAAATGGTCTTGACTCAGTATAATAGTTTGCACCGCGAGGCATGCTCAAGTGCTGATATTCTGTCTAAGCCAGTCATGCGTTGAATAGACCACACTTTTTATATTATTAAATAGGTATATCACATCGTAAATGCCCTATATATACCCTAAATATATCCTATCATGGATTAAAATATCTACAGAATACGTATCTATCAGTTCTCGTTTCGGAGGTCAAGACTTACTTTGAGTCGCTGAGGCAGAGGTGTGAGTATGTAAGTATCTACACACATGGGCACTGGGAATTTATATTTAATTGAACATACATTAATATCATTCTTTTATACAAATGTTTACTAATATAAATAAATAAGAAAAAGATCCACCCACGTTCAACCATATAAAAGACAGGTCAAAAAGTATTAATATCATACACCCGTGACCCGGGCCTGGTTATCCCAAACAAAACAACAAAAAATGAGATTACTTCCCTATGGTATAAAAGATGCAGGCCATCCTACACGGAAAGTTGCCCAGTGAGCTCCGAAACTATCCCAACCCAATAAACTTCGCGAAAAACTCTTAAACTACGCGATACAGCTAAAAATAGCACTAACGAACATGTCCTCGTGTAGAAGAACTTTTAGTTTGGTAGAACTGAACCGATTTTGCCGAAACATTAGTGGGATAAATGTTTCGGCAGAATCGGTCACGTCATAATAGTTCAGGTTTGTGGAGATTGCTCGCGCCATTAGTAATTACAAAATTATCTAACAGTTATCTATTAATTATAAAAGTGTTGGTAGAGGTACGATCGACTTTATTAACTTAGAGGATGATTGTTATTTTCGAGCCTCAAAACGATAAGAACTAGTAATTCGATTACACGTTTGTGTTTTGTCGTAACATCGTAACTCGGTAAAATCGAAATCTAGGCCATTGGAATAATTGTTTTTCGTTAAAAAAATCATTCGATCAAACGTTCCTCGATGAACGGTATTTCGTAATTTTGTTTATTCGAAACTAGGACTGTTCGAATAAATTTGGATCCGATGAATCGTTTATTCGAACAAACGATAATAATCGAATCTATTGTGTCATTTGAAATAAAATGTGTATTTAACAATAAACGTAACAAATCGTTCACTGTATATAAACATAGATAAAAATGGTGATTAACAGCCACAAAAACCTTAAAAACATAAATCTCTATCTATTAACTATAAAGTTATGGCTCCTTCAACTCCCTTTGTAACTGCCTATACAGCAGAGCAATGTATTGTCGCCTGCAGTCATTTATAATAGCAAAAACATAACATTTATTATTATAGACACTACGTGACACTGTTTTATAGTTCTATATGCAAAATACGTAAGCTAGACGTAGAGAAAATTCCCATATTTACGACCAAGCATAACGACAAAAATTTAAAATATTCGAATTCTACGTTTGAAATAAAAACGTTCGTTTTGGTCATAGTGCAGGATGTAGCAGCGGAACACATTCGCCTCGTCTCTGGCATGATGCATGGCGCTTATTGCTACGCCACGCTGTGTGGGCCCCATTTTTTTTTTCTTCTTCCCTTTCTCTACCGTATTTGAAAGACATTGACATGTGCGTTCAGTATGTCAACGTTGAGCATGACCCCTGAGTATTATATTCCTTGATGACGTGATACATGGTTGTTTCATAACTTTAATTTAAAGAAAATACTGAAGACAAAAAGTAAAGCTTATTTAAAATTATTATGAAAACGAAACTTAATACGTGGCAACTAAATATTCAAATTGCATAATATTTTTCACAAAGTGTGTTTTCATGTAAAACTTATGAAAAAATGTAACTTCACAAAAATGAATATTAATGACTACTAATTACAAATTAAAATGTTCGGCGCTATTTTTAACCTAAAAACATTTTTACATTAATTTAAAATTCATTTAAAATAAAAAAATCGAGAGGAAAACTATTCGCTGCTTAATTATCAGTCATCAAGTGAAACATTACAGAAAAAAATATTACAAATTTTAAATAAATTGAATAGCTTTGAAGATAGAGAAAATTATTACTTAAACTTTTTAAATATTATTTGATTAGTCGTGAAATGAGTCTCAATTTGCACGATAACGCTTATTAATTCTGCAGGGATTATCTTAGCTCTTAACAATGTTAGACTAAGTAGGTACCTAGTTTAAAAACTAATTTTAATTTATTTACTAAGTACTATCACAACAACTTAATCTACAAGTTGTTGTGATAGAGTGTGATTCGCCCTATATAAAAGCGTGGCCGACTGCCCAAGGAACGTAATTTTTTTAATTTTTCTTATTTATTCTTTTTTGTACGAATAATAGATGACTAAGAAATTTTATTTCATGCTTGGAGTAACACACACTTGGCAGTATTTTGAATTCTACATCTCCATGAATCTCAAAAAAATTCCACTACTAAAGCCAATTCAGTGCCAAAGCCGAGTGAAACTAAAAAATAAACCCGCGAAACTTTTCTTCTATTGACTTACTATCCCAACTCCACTGTGTGCATACGTACACCGCACTTCCATACATTCGTCCGTTCCTTTATCCTCCAAACGACGCTTTGATTAAACAATTTCGTTGCGGACCAAAATAAAGTTTTTAATCTTTCGATGTGGCGGATGTGACGTAGAGAATCGGGGCCAAACAAAGACACGGAAAGTCGGACGTGGTGGGGATTTTTTTTTAAATTTTGTTTGCGGTGTGTTGAAGCATGGAATGCGGGTGGCATACCTGATGCTGTGCGGTACGTGTATGTAAAGTATGTTTGTTTTATACGGTTTCGGAAATGGAAGGAAACGTGTTAGAGTGAAACAGAATATTCGTGTCGGTGAGTCATTCATGTGCTCCTATTCTGTCGTACAAATATCACTTTAGGTACTTGAAAACTGAACACAGTTTTCAAATAAAGTGATAATCGTACGACCACAGTTCGCCAATGACCACTGTTAACGAGGTATTTTATGCAATTTTGTTTGATCAAATCCAACCAACATGGTTTGCAGTAACACTCGTAACAACTTCATCTAAACTTTAACGACACCTGATAAAGTATTTTCGAGATAACATCCAGGTAGGTATGAGCAGCCTCGTGGAAGGCTTCCAGACCCAACTGATAAATGTAACGAGAAACTCTCCGGCAAAGTAAAGTTTGACAAAAACCAGACGGCTTTAAGTTCGGAAATAACGATTTTTTACAAAGTTTCCGAGTACAGTCCTATTAAGAAATTTATTTCCATGATTTATCTTACAAATGATGAGATAGGCAGAGGAGTCACTGATAAATTGGAATGTTCACTAGGGTTTATTTTATATATTCATTGGATAGTCAAAATACGATAAACCACTACAAGATGGTCAAAATTCCAACATGTAGTTATAGTAAGAGACACTACGAACAGGATGCATATAGTGACTTAGCTGAGATTCATTTGATATGTGTAGTGGTAAAATTAGACTGATCGGCAAAAAAATTGATACAAAAGCTGTATTAGACGCGTTCTGGTAATGTGAATCTACTTGCATTGTCATTGTAAAGAAAGTGTTCAATCATCTGTGATAAACCGCGTTTTAGTGTCCACTTGGTAACCTAATAAAACAGAAAACCAGCGCTGTGGCATTTATTTTATCTGTGGAAGCATATGCTAAGATAGGGGGTCATTCTTGGCCTCGTGCTGGATATTTTTTTTTCTCCCTTTTTTTAATTTCCTGTGCGAATTAAAAGTATCGATCTTGTTTATTTGGCCCATGTGACACTTATAAAATAAATATACCTGACATAATGCTTGTTATCAAAGTTTCAATAAGCACCAAGACACTTTTTAAAACCACTTTCAGAAAAAGTCGTGGAAAATTCTTGAAAGTGAAATAAAAAAACAAAATAATGGTGGTAGTACCCTTAAATTAGAATTTCCTGCATTTTATTACACCAATTTTTCTCATATTACCCTTGCATACAACTTTGCTTTCACAAAGCTGTTCGTACGGGGCCATTACGATACCTATTATAGGCCTCATACCGAGGTTTTACTTCACTGGGGCTGTTTGGCCCCCAAAACTTCGAGAGACTCTTAATGGACATCGATGTCGGAGGTTGAAGCGAGAGGCTGAGTATAGAGGTGGGAAAAATCGAGTAATTTATAATCGAGTGGTAAAACAGTGCGAAATTAAGGGTCAAAAAGGTTCCGAGGACTCACCCTGTGATAAGAAGCTAGGTTAAAAATAGCTATCTTGGATATTATTTTAATGCTTTTAACGCTAGTACTGTATGAATACAAAAAAATATAAAATGACCTTAAGCGAGCCATGTTCTGAACTATTTGTGTCCGCGACTCCGTCGGCGTGAACTTCCTGGAAAATGGACTTATTATTCAGAATAAAAGTGCTCTGTCCTTTCCTAGGTTGTATTAATGTTGTATGCAAAATTTCGTTGAAATCTGTTCAGCCATTAAGGTGTGATTGATTATATATCAAACACCCAAACTTTCACATTTTTAATATTAGTAAGATTTATTTTCTCAACGACAAAGTATTTTCATTGTAAGACAATAGTTAAAAGATGTTATTATTATAGAGAATAGTGTGAAAGTGCATACAAAACAAATAAACACCTAATTCTAACAAATAAACAACTTACCTTCTAAACAATAATTAACAATGTAGTACCTATACCAAAATTTAATTTAAAAAAGTTCTATTAATCACACACAAACTCTACGTAACCCACTGCGAACGTCAGTAATTGACAAATCGCCACCGAAATCGTCGTGTTAATCGAATTCCATTCGATTTGGCATGCACCCGAAATCGATTCGCAATTTATTGCGGCAACCCTGACCCGAACCCGATATTGGGCCCAAGACGATAATTTTAAAAAGTTTCGCCCCCCATCTTTTGTGGCGTCGCGTCGATCGCATCAGAAAATCGTTTTACGCACACAACGGGGGCAATGAATCTTTGTCCAAGTTCCTGGCACACGATAGAAAAACTTTGTCTTTTGGAACACTCATCACGATAATGATGGATCATCGGATGTCTCGGGACTGTTGTAACTGACTACAACAGCCTGAAATTACTGAACTTAACCCTGAAAAGGGCAAGATAACAAATATCCTTTTGATATAGCCGAGAGCTAAGATGTCTGCGTAGATAAGGGTTCTTACGTCACAGAATAAAAGCCTCCAGACAAAATTGGCGTCCGTAAAACCAAGGACAGTGAGCTTTAAAAGCCTTTAAGCTAGACATTTTTTTCCCATGTTGTATTTTCGCTTATCAAACTTAAATTAATAAAATGAGGTCTATTATACCCGTGTCTATCAATATAGTTCATCTACTTTCGTATAATTCTGCAATATCTTTTTAATAAAATACCTACCTTTATTCTTGAATGAATTTACATTAGGAGCTTTTACTTTGTTCCCATAATAAATAACTAGTAAGTAAAAACTTGTTAAAGATAAATTATAAATTATTGATTGAAGACATATCTTTACTAATAATTATTATTATAAATGCGAAAATAACTGTATCTCTCAGTCTGTCTGTTACCTTTTCTCGACTAAACAGCTGAACTGATCTTGATGAAATTTGATAAGGAAATAGTGCGCATCATGAGGAAGGATATAGGCATTTTTTTTTTACAAATATCTCTGTTTCCTTCATGCGTTTTCGGGGACATTAATCATAAACACGATCCAGTGATTTTATCCAGACGCTCATAATCCACTGTAGTACCTATACATTATTTTATTATATATATATTATATACTATTTATCTACCATCAACGCAGCCTATCACAGATCATTTTCTCGCAATACTAACTCACATTCACGTACGAATATTTCTGTAATAATCTAATTTTCTCCCTATCCACCTCACAATTACTCCTACCTCCTAATTTGAGCACCTCACCCGGAAAACTCAATTTCCAGCATACCTCGATCATACACAGCAATATCTCATATTTCTGAAGATAGTAACTCCGCCCTGGAAGACGGCTTCAATAAAAACGTTCATTTATAATCTGAATTCACTCGTCAATCTGGGAGTTAATCAGGGAGGGAGCGAGGGTTATTCCTCTGAGAACATAATTTAATGGCCTCTTTAGTTTATTAGATACTGGCACGTGCAGCTATCGGCGATGCCTATAGGCACATGTATCTATGCTGTGACTGTGAGGAGTTTAAGATAAATATTATGTAATTATGTATAGTGTTCCTGTGTTTTCTTGTTTCTTTTTTAAGCCAAAAGGAAAAAAAGGATGAACCGATTTCAATGCAGTTTCTTTTAATTAAATAATTTAATTTTAGTTTAATCGGGAATCATCTTAGCTATGTTTCATGAAAATTTGTTCAGCCGTTCAAAAGTTACAGCTCTTTTTCTAGTTGGAGTCGGGGGTTTTTGACGGTTAGGTTATTATGTACCTAATATTTTCTGTTTTAATTTTTAATAATTGGTTTATTAAAAAAAAAATGTGTCTGTAGGTACCTATTATTGTGATTATGTGATATGTGTGATAAACATCTTTGTTTCTTTATTTGAGCTGCGTAGAGTAAGTTTCTAAGGTTCCGGGTGTACCTTTTTTCTAAGATTCTTAGGAGATGTGGATGCTGTCCTGTAAATGACAATAGTTTTGCTCACACTGCAATTATATCCTCAGTTATTATGAAAGTTAATCGCAGACAGATCTCAGTGGATAATTTTTTTCCGATTCATAATTTAATAAGATATTGTAAGTAGAATTTAAAAGTGGCTTATAGAAGAGTTCCAGGCTATCAAGTGCTAGCTATAAAGCGTACTTTAGAAAGAAAAGGGGCGAGGCTATGCATAATGAAAGAGACGGCAAAGCAGTATTGTTTGTGTGGCAGTGGCCTAAAGTTTGTGATTGGTATTGTTCAAGTCGACGATGAAGTTCATGCCGATTGTTTATTGAGTTTGAATGGCTGTGAAGCAATCTCGCTGCGTAAACTTGAAACATATGAATTATCCTGAACGAGACTATACCTAGGTACTGTGGGGGGTGTAGCTCAGGGGATCAGGACTCTTGATACTAGAAAAATGTAAACAGAGGAACCGACTATATTTTTGTTCTTCAACGACTGCTGCTCATTTTCTAATACAATTATTTTCAATTGTTAAATACATATCTTTCTTTTAAATATAATAAAATAAAATAAATAAATATTAAACGGCATCGCGGCAGACCGAGGCGAAGATGGGACGAGCTTGACTCCTACCGAAAAAACTGGTCCCTACTAGCAAAAACCAGAAGTGAGTGGAAAAAGGAGAGGGAGGCCTTTGTCCTGCAGGGAGACAACACAGGCTGAAAGTAAATAAATAAATAATAAACCTTTAATTAAAGAAGGTTGACCCAATCCATAAAACCTCCACAGAACCTAATGCATTGTTTCGTCCGTGAGGTTAGTTTAAGGTTTTGTCCCTCTCTCTCATATCACCCCCTTCCATACGACATGAAGTTTCTAGCTTAGCTCTATGATCACTTTTTTTTTATGCATTTCTCCCTCGGACGGCTCTGGATGCCTTCTCTGCTTTATCGGTCAAAAGACGACACCAGAGGGGCACCAGCCAAGAATTAATTATTAAGCAACCATCACATGGCTAAGGGCGTCCGATAGTGGGATTCGGACCTCGGCTTAGGGCGTTGCTGGGAGACAAAAAGAGGGGACTTGATAGCTCTGGTAATGATTATTATTAGAGACTTGTATTTATACCAATGAATCAGCGCGGGCTGGCACGATTAAGGGTCGGGGTGGACATGGGACAGGAGGTCGCGACGGGCCTCGCCGGCGAGGAAAAGAGTATCCCTGGAGTTTCTTGCCGGTATCTTCTCCAGGACCAACCAACTTAGAACCGTGCACCTAGAATCACAACGTTTTATAAGTGCCTGCAAAGGCCCAGTTGAAATAAAAACCTTTGGCTTTGAGGACGGTATGACGATCGGTTGTGTGAAGTATTGAGAGTTTTGTTAGCCAATCGGATTCTCTCTTGGTAGAAGGTGATATCAATATCGTCTATAAACGTGAGGGTATGCCTAGGACGGCGAATTCATGACATCTGGGAGGTTTTCCGGCTACGACAGTCACTCATTCGACTATTAAGTTAAGACACTATTAATAAAATTATAACTTCCATTGATGTACGAGTAACGGACCAAGCTGCATTATCCAATCAATCCTGCTACTATTAAGCAAAATACAAAACTTTCAATGACCACATAGGAATTAATCGCTGTACAAGTGTACACATAAAGGGTCACAACTCACATACACACCGGGCTTAAATTACCTAACCACGGGGTCTTAAGAGCCTACCCACAGCTTATAAACCACATCGTAAACCTATATGCTTACGTTAACTTTGGTAACGGAAACGCCGAACCAGGACGTAGCTTCCGTTACATATTAATTGTGGTTAAAATACAAAGTTTAAAGTTACATGTGGCTAGTTGCGTTTGGTAAATATAGATAAGATTTAAAACCAGATATTATATCCCAAGTTGTAAAATTGAATTGGATTTTTGAGGTTATGTAGTGTATGGTGCAAGGTTGCGTAAGAACCGGTTAAAGGCCTGCTCACACTGGCGTTAGCATTAATGCCAATGTTGAGGCCGGATATCATTTATTTTGGATGTCAACGAAAACCGCTAGCTCTTTTAACACGCTTTTATTAGCTTCACCTGTAACTAACTAACTATGTAGGAAAATCTTGGAAGTTAAATTTGACCCACTTCCCGGTTTCCGATTGAGCTGAAATTTTGCATACACGGTCAGTTTGGATGACTAAAGCGTGTTCTATAGTTTTTTTAAACTATAATATTTTATTTATACTACTAATAGGGAAAACAAGCATACGGCCCGCCTGATGGTAAGCGGTTACCTTAACCTATCGACGCTTGCAACACCAGGGCATCACTTGCACGTTGTCGACTCTACTACTAGCGGCACGGTGGCAGTAGGTACACAACACTGTAAAAGAGCAGTGTTATTTGGATACGATATTCTACAACTTATAGGTATTTATTTATTTATTTAAGGGTCTCCAACAACATATATCTGTACAAATAAATTCACAGATTATATTAAACAATAAGCATAGGTTAAGTATACTTCTTCAATAGGTTGCCAAAACACACGTACTTAAAAAATGATTCAAACGTCAACTCTGACAATTTGACGAATGAGAGCATAAGCGCCAGCGCTGACGCTCACGCTCGTGTGAACAAGCGAAAGACGGCCTTCAACACGATGGAAGAAGAATTGATTTATGTTAACGTTTGTTCACAGTCGATACTTTTAGCAGCCGAATCACGCGTCTTCGCGTTTGTTGGCTGCCTTTTGCTTACAAAAACTCAATAACGAACGCGAAATAGCGCGATTCTGCTGCTAAAAGATTCGCGTGTGGATGAGCCCTTAACCGATGTCGTATTATAAAACCTCTCTTACAAATTCCTGTTGCACCTTTACACTCCAAAGTTAATTTGATCTTCCGCAGCCCTAAGCTAATAACTCTCAACATTAAATCAGGTTTACGACACAATTTAACATAAACACTAAAGCATTTTAATTATGGGCCAGAGTTTGAAGAAAGTGCCGTCCATTTGGCCCTATCTTGATCCAGTGACAAAGATAGGGCAGGGTGAAAGGGGATGCTGTTATACAAACTTATTTCACTTTGCCTTGTGTACCTACATTTGAAGTTATATTGGAGTCAAATTCGTCACGGGGTTTTCTTGATTCCCTGGAACATTGCCAAGATCCTTGAACTGACGTGTGATTGCTTAACTGTCTTTTCCAATAACCTATCTATCGATCTACCTAATTAATAATAATAATAATAATAATTAATAATAAATTGGACATACACTCGGGAGCAAAGAACCCGGGTCACCAACATAATGAACCTTAATATCTCGGAAACTAAGAATGATAGCTCATTCAAATAAAGAGTATTTTATAGACTATTTAATACTACACAAGTTATAATACGCTTCGAGAGCTTGAAATTGCATTGATAGAGGTATGTGAGAATATTCCCCAACATCGCCTCAGACACTTTGTGCCGTATGAATCGCATGACATCTGTATTGACAATACACGGAGGTAATACAAAGTACTAAAAGTGAGAATATGATATAAGTTTCTATAAAAAGCGAGTATATTAAAACAAAGAAATATTTACGCATTTTAAATTAATGTATTTTTAATAAGTAAAATAAATAATAACTAAGAAGTTTTATTAATTTTATTTAAGTAATAGATATTAAGTAGTCTATAAAATACTTTTAATTTGATTGTCCTAACATTCTTAGTTTCCGAGATATTAAGGTTTATTTAGTGACCCGGATTCATTGCTCTCGAGTGTATATTTTAAAAGATTCTGTCTAATTTTAAAATTACAAAGCCGTTAATAGATATATATTATGCATTGGACTAATACATGTGAAACAGACTTTACTCCAGTACTTTGATGTGGACAGGACACATCAGCAAGCCTGCTGCTCGTCCATAATTTAATAATAATAATAATTATTATTATTAGAACCGGGCATTCCTATACTTCACTCCTCTAGCTATGATACTATGGCAAGTACTGCGTTTGATGGAAGTTTACTGCCATCAAACCTTCGCAATCCTTAAGGCTTGGTATTCATACTGTGCTACTATGTATGCACCCTAAAGGAAAAGGGTTTCACAGGACGATTTTATCAGAGAGAGTGATGAAGGGTACATTCCGTTGCCTCGAATGATAAAATCTTTAAATCGGTTTTGTAGGCATGATACGACCTATTCCGGACTTATGAAAATAGACCTAGGTATCGAGTTGGGACACATCATCATTTACCTAGCCTTTTCCCAGCTACGTTGTGGTCGGCTCCCAGTCCAACCATATGCGACTGAATATCAGTATTTTATGCACAACGCCTGCCATCTGACCTCCGCCGCCCAATTACTGGGAGACACTGATACCCTAAAGTTGGACCGGTTGTCAAAGTTTTTGGGCTGCTGACTCCCGTAACGACTGCCTTAGGTATTCATATGACAACCGGGAGACGTATAGCTTAATAAAAAAATTAAAATATCGTCTAGACAACCATCAAATCATAATAATTATGATTGAGTACACTTCTCTCATCAAAAATTTAAGTTATTCAAATAAAAAGCTCATCACGTATACCTAAACAAACTTACTTAGTTTACACTCTACGTAGTTTCATCACTCAATCTGAAATTCCATTAATAGTTATGTACTTAGTTAAATTATTATCTACAGCCTGTTTTCACCGACAAGAAATCGGCCACCAATTTGTTACTTATCGGTCGTCTGTGTTCCGAAAACGAATGGAACGATTTTGAATATTCTTTCACTGTATATAAGTAGAATACCTACTGTATCGATACAGTATAAATGAAGACTCGTCATAATGGCTAATTAGCTATATCCTCTACGACCGTTCGTCATACCGGGTATTGGAAGTACCATGGTCACCAGTGGACTACGGACTCATAAAATATTGTGAGATTTTCAGCGCCTCGGTACGCTGTAAATTTTGAGGCAAGTGGATGTGTATGGCATCCGTACGAGAGCAAGTACTTATACCCCTTTACTGGAGAAAATCCAAAAAGCTTTTTCTCGGTATATTTGTAAGTGCAGCAGTGGCGAAGGGTGAAAATTTTCAAAGAGGAAGCCGTCCCAATAATTTTCCTCCAACAAAACAACACACTCACCAATAAATGTATAATTGTTATAACACTGCCGACAAAGCATCAAGATTTAGGCTACCACTAACATCGAAAAAACCCAAAAACCGCTCCTCTATAACCCCACTGTCTGTTGGTCAATGCATTAACCAATTACTAAAGGGAAGTCGATGGGAATCGGGCTGTATGGACTCTTCGCCACTGAAGTGCAGGCATACCTGCGCTTATTTAATATACCTAAGTACCTAAAGCCTTTACCCACGGACCCACCCAGGAGTTTTGTCGGATAAACTAAAGGGTAATACCTATGGGTATTACCGTTAGTTCACCCGACTAAACTCCTCTTAGGATGCTTAAGGTATAATTCATAGGTCCTCCGAGGGAGGGAAAGTGGATGCCCTTGATCTAAACAGCAAGTTAGTCCGACTATTTGTTTCAGATATTTATCGGCGAAACAGAAAACATGAGTTGTTTTGTGTTTCATCTTCATGTACACACGACTTAATATCAAGCCATACACGGAAAGCCTACACAATGAGAGGTCAGCTTATACTGGAAATGTATAGATTGATATGTAGCCGTGCATACGGTAGCTAGATCAAGATCCCCAATAAATAAATTATAATTACAGTAATTGAATTAAAATAAATAATACCGCGAACATTCGCCGCGCTCAATTCGCTCCGTAACTCTAGACCGAATTGTGATGTGTTTGCGAATGGAAGGAGATCTAAAAATAATATCTTTAGTATTGTGAGAAGATCGCATAATAGTGGAGTTCATTTTTAGTTTTTAATGTTTCTGAGTTTTATTTTTTAAGATTTTTATCTTTTAAAGACTATTATGTGATAGTTTTTCTATCTTTAATTTATTAAATTGGTTTAACCGTGTTAATAAAAAAATATTAAGTTTATATAGATCTGAGTAACAAATTAATTAAGCTACGTACTGCCCCGAATACCCAAACTTTGCCTGTAAAAATCCCAAACATAGTCACAGCAACTCACCAGGGTTCGATAAAAATATGCGTAACAAAAAACGTTATTAAACAAATAGCTGTGAACAGAAATAAATTAGTTGTAGGGCCCCGGCGAGACACATTCGTTTGAAGTTTTGATGGAAAGTCGCGATATATAGCGCGTGACTAATGTACGCTTTAAAAACGTCTCGTGACCGATGTATCATCTAGTCCTACATGATCTACATACTGTAGTACATGACGCGTTTACGATTTCCAATACTGTGTACAGAACTTTGAATAAAAAATTATATTAACGATTGCTGAATTATTCAATAGGTACATATTATTGTACAGATTCCAAAGGACACATGTTGTTTATTTTTTAAATAAACAGGATCGTTTCATTTATTAAGATTCTAAATCTGTACCAATTTTTCAAATAAAAAATATATGGTAAAACGTAAATAGCATTACATTATGCTCAATAACAGTTAGTTTCAATAACCTATCTATCGGTGGTTTGCTCTACTAGAAATAGAACTTTTAACGTTAAAGGAGACAATTTTTTTAGGCCCATATAGTTATAGCGTACCTACCTATATAAATAATGATTTTACCAAAAAAAAAAGACCTCAATTAATTACCTAAAATAAAAATAATATTTTGATTATTTATACAAGGCGCAATGCCTTTTAGTGCGTTCTGAAATCTAATAAAATTAATGCTAAACACGATAACTAAACAAAAATCAATTAAATAGGATTACTATAAAAACCTATCACTGTTTTATTAGGATTTAATCAATCACAATAAATAAACAATGGCGCGCCGCACAATGTTCAGAACCTCATCAGAATACAGAACGTACAAATTCGGTCATTAAAAAATAACTGAATGTGGTATTTCTCAATATTCCGGTTAGATATTGTAAAGATTATAAATACCATTGAAATCTAGAAAATATGAAGATCTAAATGACGTGTTTCATTCGTATACGTTGGAATGAGTGGGGTGGACTATTCTCCAATGGAGAATACGACAAAAAATGGTCTCCTTTCTATCTAGGCAAGCGACTGATAGATAGGGCATTGAACCCGCAACCTATTTGGTTCCTTTTTGGTTGAGCTCGGCAACCTTGTACAGGCAGATATTTTTATTCAATTTATTTCAAATTCTTATAAAAAAGTCCAATTTTCTATAACGATTATATTTATTTACCCTTGACAGTTACCCACTAAAGGGCACGGTTGATTAATTGTGAAGTCTAAAGGATAACATAACATAAAGTCAGCTGTTGAAACCAAAGGGAAGTTAGAGTAAGCAAGGGTGAACGGATAATTAATTCTAGCGGGTGTGGACGATTGACTGGTAACCTCTCATTACTTATGTAATAGTGATCCTTTACTTAACATATATCACCGCAGTGTTACCAACTAGTCCTGCATACTCGAGCATAGTTATAAATCTCAGGAATTTCGAAGATAATTACAAATCAACCTTACTGGAAGGCTTTGGCTTTGAACTTAAAATACACTTTATTCTTTAATAACCTAACCGTCAAAAACCCCAGACGACAACTAGAAAAAGAGCTATAACTTGTGAACGGCTGAACAGATTTTCATGATACTTAGCTAAGATGATACTCGATTAAACTAGCTTTCAATTAACTTCATTGAAATTGGTCAATGCGTTTTGGAGCTACGATGCCACAGACAAATACATAGATCCACAGATACACATTACAAACTTATAACCCCCTTTTGTGTCGGGGGTCAAAAATACTGTTATGTATAATGGTAGTTTGTGGTCATATACAGGATGGTGACAATGTTACGACATCAAATGAAACCAAGTATTTGACATCACTTTCTGAAGCTTTACACAAAAAACAATTATTTTCACGTAGGTATGTTATTTTTGCATAATATTTCACTCTAGTCTCATTGGTCAAGGTGAAGGGACATCAATATAGAAACTTATGTCATCTTTATCTATTCTAAACGTGTAAATAAAGATTATTTTGGTAAAAATAGGTTAGTATTTTCAAATTTCGCCTAGAGATCGTGATATTATGTAAAATTAAGAAATTCTTTGATTAGTTCCAATAGCTAAACTACTGATTGGATTTGATTGTTTTTGTGTACGGTACGCCGTTTCATTTAATATCGTAACATCATCACCGCACTGTATTACAGTAAAAAAAAGTATTAGTAAGTTTTTATTTCTGAAACATTTATTTCTGATGCGTACTGTACCAGTACTACTACTGAAGTATCAAGTATAATAAGAATAAAACAAACGAGCAATAGTTAATCTTCCTTCTCCACAATAACATCTCTATTTACATTAGTACAGTATTTTCTTTGAACACAGAGCCTCTTGCCGGCCGCCTTTGTCTCTACGTTTAAAAAATATCGCTACCTACATTAATTTAAAAGAATTACTTTGCTACACAATTTATTTGTTGGAGAAAATGGTCGTTTATTTGGAGAATCCTCCTCATTGGTTTAGCGCTGTATAACAGAAGCTATGGATCACAAGGTCTTGGTTTCGATCTCGAGTTATAATAAATAAAATATTATAGTTTAAAAAAACTATAGAACACGCTTTAGTCATCCAAACTGAACGTGTATGAAAAATTTCAGCTCAATCGGAAACCGGGAAGTGGGTCAAAAACTTCAAAGATTTTCTTACATAATTAGTTACAAGTGAAGCTATTAAAAGCGTTTAGCTTTCTGCACTCCTTCTCCATATAAACTTTAAGTGTACCAAATCTCACACTCCTCCGTGCGCGCAATATGCTTAAAAAGGGGTACAAAGTTTTCTCTTCACGTATTAACATGATGAAATACAGACATTGGTTATAATTGAAATGACATAACTACCCATTTGTAAATAATCTGGAAGGATTATTCTATAAGGATATTAATCCCTGCTGCCGACATTATATGAATCTTGAAATGCAAAATCATAAGATTTATTTATTTAGAATTGGTAACGCGGGCGAGTCTCCGTATCTCCACGTCGATAAGCGTATTTTGCGTATGGTTGGGACTAGATTGTTTCATTCCAGCCAACCCAACTCCTCGAGGATGGCTAGTAGACATTTGATGGCGATCTCTCGGAGAGTACCTACTCAGGTTACCGAAGTACTTGGCTTACGATTACAGTCTGACTTTCAAAATATTTCGTTTGTAAAACTTGGTTTGTAGCACAATTTAAAATGCTATAAGAGCAAAGTGACACGTTGAAACAAATTACAAAAATACCTCGCACAGAATTACAAGCGCAATTAGCAATTTAAATAAATTACAAACTACATTAATATACAAAAGCCATAAAACATTCACTGGAAGGTAAAAAAGAATTAACATGAACCGAGGCGCGGCCTATGCATACTCTGTAAAATTAATTGTAATAGTATTCATGAAGGATGTTATAAGGGGTAAAGCCCAAACCACTCCTGAAGTTACAATTGGCTACCCACTCGGATTTACACCTGCCTTTGAAACGGGCGCCAGCTTTAATTAAACCTTATAGTGCGTGGCCAAATATTAGTGGAGTGAATTAGGCTGGGTTTGCACTGTACGACTCGGCTTTGTGAATGCTTTGTAGCTATTCCAGTCGCCACAAGGGCTGTGTAAAGACGACAGAGCTAAGCGATCAGGTCTTGGCGAACATATTAGCTTAGTTGGATAGGCATTCGCCTCACCTTTAGTGTCAACTTTCGGTTTAACTAATAGATGTCAATGTAAATTTTATTTTATTTTAGCGTTTTTATGACGAATAAACTATTGTGCCCTTTTTGAAATTCATAGTTATTCTGAAAGGATACAAGCAAAAACACTATATATTTATGATAAAGATAGTTAAATTGTGATAGATTATGTATTATTTTTAAGAGTATTTTAAAATAATACATTGCTTGACAAGGTTTCTCTTTTAAATAAAATTTCAACTACAGTAGGTACTTTGAAAGTTCTAGTCGATCTTAAATATGTTGGCTTTCTGCTGGAAAACTTCTGAGACCCAAAGTGTGTTATTGATTCTTCGACGAAATACAACGTCTTACCATTTTATTACAGTAAAAGTCTTTCAATCGACATTTTGTCTGGGTCTCATAAATATTTAAAATCGATTGTTAAAATAATAACCATTAACTTTAGTACAGCTATAACCAAACTTTTAATTTTATGAAGTACCAGTTAGATTTGCATAATCTGTAGCGAACTCTATAAATGGATTTTCTGAAATGTACTCAGTCCCTTGGCCGCACGTTTTAACATAACAATGATGTGTAAATTTAAATGCAGTCGTATTAAAAAATAAATATACAAATATAATATTATTGTAAACTAAGTCCGCAGTCCCCACTATTTTCTCGTCACAATGTATGAGTGTATGTAATATTCTACATTTGTCCTTCTACGGGTGTTACTATGAAATTCATCCATTACCATCACTATAGGTACTTTGATGGATGTAAACAAGATATAAGTAGTCCAACGTTTGGATGGATGGTGCAGACAGGAAAAGGTTGCCTAACGTTACTTAAAAGATTCAGAAAAAAGTTGTTAAACATAGTATAAATATTATTGCAGTAGGTACGGATTAGTGTCGCCGCTTTAATTTACACCTGATACTTATAATCTCTTAATCGCCCTATTCAACACCCACACTAGGATATGGGTCGTCCGACCATCTTGTACTTCTTCTAAGTAAGAACTTGACTAAGGTTTCTTTGCTAAATGGATTATAAAGAACTTCAAATTGCAATCGTTGGATATCCCAAAGAAACGATCGTTTTAATATAAGAACTATTAAAGTGGACAGTAAAACTGCCCACTTTACGTACTTATTTATAGTCGATATAATTTTAAACAGACCAAATAGAAGTCAAGACTGAAAATAGTTTAAAATATACGCGTTAGATTAGCAGTAAGACGTCGAAAGTACAGCAATATATTGCGGAGTCGGGCAACAATGAGCAATGGTGAGCAATTCAGTGTGAATGTTAATTGCCGTGTCGTTGCCGCGGAATTTCCTGCAATTTGACTAGATTCCGACGGTCGCGTCACCCGGCGAGAATTCGTGCAGTTTCACTGAGAAAATAAATTCGTAAATACTAGTTTTAGAACATAATTTATGATGTGGTATAAAAATTTGGACTTAATTTAAAAATTACTGTAATATTTTTAAGAATACATCATATTTTTTATTCTCTTTTAGTAAATAAAAAGGTGATTTATCATTCTGAATAGACGCCTCAAGTTTCAAACTCGATTCTAACAAAATTATCGCTTTCTTAAAGTCGCGTTTAACAACCTCAAAGTCCAAAGTATTTCAAGTTAATTAAGGCGTGTTGGACTATAAAACTAATCTGGCCATAATATTTTTCCAACAGATTCCCGAGAGCGAGGCAACAAGATGAACACACAAGTAATTAGTTTAATAAATCAGGCGACGCTACTGACGGACGTACAGAAATACCGACAATGATTTATATTACACTAACCAGTTGGGACAAAATAACTGGTATTAATAGAGATGTATGTGGGACTATTGTAGATAGATCACTGAGGGAGTAGCTTCCATCGTGGTTTGAGGTGAGAGAAAATATTGTTATTGAGTAAATCACTTAAGACAGACCCGTTATGGACTTCGCGGACCAGTTCATATTTCCACCATTTCATGAAACTCAAAATGCAAAGTCAGTTTTTTATTTCAACTGTTTTTTAAGTTACTTATGCCGCCGACTCGACAGATGAACCAAAAAAACGATAGGATGCTTAATTAACTCTCAGACTCCGTCACCCCGTTAAGTTAAAAGCTCTTAAATCGTTATTTATAACTCGACGACTTAAGATAATGGCAGCAAAAAAATTACATAAAATTATAGAACCATTTAATTATTGACATAACATTTCATTTTATAGCATCGAGCATAGGGTCAGAGGAATGGAATATATTATGTAAATATTAGGCGTAATTACATTAGCACGGCGCATGCGCTCAAAGGATATTTTAGCGATAGAAGTATCTTTAAATAAACATGCACGTTACAGGGGTAAATTATTAAAATTCATTTTATGTACCTTAGCATCCTCAAGTAAGTAAGTAATTAGTATAAAGCTGTGATAGCCTAGTGGTTGAACGCTCGCCTTCCATGCGGAGGGTCTGAGTTCCAACCCGGCCCGCACCTCTAACTTTTAGAATTGATGTGCGGATCGCATGTTGATTATCACTTGCGTAAAGAAACCTGCACAGGGCCTCATAAAGTCCTCGATGGTATGTGTAGTCCGCCAACCCGCACTAGACCAGCGTGATCGACTCTAAGGCTCAACCCTTCTCATTCCGAGAAGAGGCCCGTGTTCAGCAGTGGGACAGTAATGGGCTGGATTTATTTATTTTATTTTTAAGTATCCTCGCGTTGACTTTCTGAATACTTCTTGTTTGTCGTTTCACTCTTGACAGAGCGGTCATGGTCATCAGTAGTAGTACCATCATCAGGGGCAGATGTGACTCGCCTCACAATATCCCGCTATAGGTTTCTGTTGGCACACATTCTGGTGCACTCATGCGAGGGCCCGCACACACAGGATTTCATTTGGTCGGTCCATCGCATAGGTGACCTTCCGCGCGGTCTGGTGCCTTCCACCTTGCCTTGCACGACAAGACGCTATATAGACTCGTATTCCCATCTTGAGACCTACTAGCCTTATTCTGGAATAAAAGGGCTGTAAAATAATTTTGTACACCACGTTTAGCAAAATAATATGGAATCGACCGTTAAGATTGAATATAAATTAGGACAATCGTCAAGCAAAGGGGATATTTTACTTAACAACCTAATCACCTCAAAAGGTACAAAACACAAGACAGGAACATACTCTGTGGTACCTACCTATTAATAAAGTCGCAAGTTCTCAAAATAGAGCAACGATTAGCCGCACATCGCTTGTTTCACGCGAACACTTCATTTGCGTCGCGTGCGCATTTAATTGCTTTATAAATAACACACACACACTATAACGAAAGTGCATCTTGCGTGTGTAATATCGTCACTGGTGATTCGTGCAACGGTGCGTTTTTCCAAGTTTTATAAATGGCTGCATTGTGTCTGTTTGAAGAAACTGACACCACGCACTTCAGGGTGTAATTCGCCTTCATGCTGCAAAAGTTCTCAACGTAAAATTTCACAAATGGTTCTTAATGAAGCAATCATTGGTTTCTGGGACTCAATCATAGAATTTGGGGCATGTTTGTCCTTGGATGTATTTGTTTACATTATATTACAGCATTTGTACATATACTCGTAGATATACCTATATAATACTATAAAAGTTGTGTTCTATTCACCGCATTCACATTCGGCTTGGACAGAATATCAGCAGTTGAGCATGCCTCGCGCTGCCAACTAGGTACTATGCTGAGTCCAAGACCTTTTTGTCTTTTACCTTCTTGTATGGTGTATCCCCTTGCTACCTATGCAATTTGAAAGACAAATAAAAATGTTCTATTCTATTCTATTTCAGGATTTAAAAATTCGCCTACATAATCAGCCCACAAATGACCACTGGATCCCCCATTGAACAGGGTTGCCCTTGGGTCCGTAGGTGAGGTTTTCCACTAGGTTCGTAGGGTTGGAGGGTTGTAATTGACAACACTGATGTTACTATAACACTTTTTAATACTTTGTCATAAATCTATTACATTGTAGGTATAAATATATAACAAGCTCAAAACAACCCTAATTAGGACCATGGGGTGGAATTGCGGAGCCTTCGCACTCCCGTGTCCTACTAGCTACCCTCAAACCTGATGGCTTGCGTGGCCACCGATCAGGCTTAAGGTTTTTATCCTTAGAGAGGGATCAGCGGGGCCTCCGCTCTCTAAGGTTCCTATCGATCGAATGACAATGTTCTATGAAGCACCGCTGTTTATATAGGCGGCGCACTTCCATGTGTGCGTTATCTTTGATACAAATGTATTACATCTTTAGCACGTGATACTTCAGACGGGACGTACAGATGGCGTTACTTCTCTATAATGCTTACATGGTTTGATATGAGTGTAACGATCCAATAAGATTACATAGTTCATTACGTTAAGCGGTAGATGGCGCTTTGTTACAGTTTTACCTAGAAGGAATCTAAACATACAACCAATTCAAGTGTAACTCAACCATATCGCACACCATCTAGGAAAGTGAATGTAATACAATACTAAGTATAATAATAAACATACCGCCCACCAAGGACATTATTGCCGAATGTCCTTAAGTATATAAATCTAAACCGCCCACCATGCCACAGGTCCCATAATTCGGATGCAATATGGACTACAACAATTATGCATGAATATAAACCAATAGAAACAATCTAATATTTTTACACACTAAATGCACACAATTAAACACAATAAAGGCTTACAATACTAAATTAACCATAAGCAAACATAAACTTAAACAGTTACAGGAAGTACACACAACTTCGAAATGGGTCTCTTAATCAAAGAGTTTTTAGTACGAAGGGTGACTACCCGTGTGATTTCATCAGGACCTGGATGCTTATGTTCTACCTTTCCCAATAACCATTTGCCAGGTGGCAAATCATCCTCTTTAATTAAAACCACATCACCAATAGAGGGTTCTGGGTTTTGGTAAGCCCACTTGTGACGTTGTAGAAACTGATTTAAATAATCTTGCGACCAACGTCGCCAAAAGCCCTACACCATTCGCTGGGTGAGTTGCCAACGTCTTAGGATGGTTATATTGGATTTTTCAAAATTCGTATCTGGTACTAAGACAAGTGGCTCCAACCAGAAAATGGCCAGGATTTAACACCATTGTTTTTGAGGTAACTAACGCCACATTTATGTTACCCTTTACATCTACGACTCTGATACCCACTGCACCACTGCAGCATAAGCCACCTTGGAGGCATCAGAGAAACCATGTAGTTGTACCTTCACATTGCTGGATTTCGTGTTAAGCCATCGAGGGATTCTAATATTCCCTAAAGACGTTAAGTCTTTTCGATAAGTCATCCATTCCCTTAATAAAACACTTGGATCGGCTTCATCCCAACTTATACCCGCCAACCATAGCATTTGTATTAATATTTTAGCTAGAATTATACTTGGTGCCAACCAACCCAATGGGTCGAACAGCCTAGAAATATCAGAAATAATCTTCCTTTTAGTTATAGGTTCCATTAGGATAGGGATTTCAACGGAGTACTGGAAAGCATCTACACCTGGATCCCAGGTAAATCCCAATATTTTAGTAATATTATCTATTTTTATTTTTACCCCTTCCTCCTTTTCCCTTTTCCCATCTCTTATTTTCTGTAATAATTCCACGCTATTACTTATCCATTTTTGCATTTCGAAACCACCTTTAGCTAAAATATTTTTTATATCCGAGTATATTTTATATCCTTCTTCTACGTTTTCAGCTCCCGACATCAAATCATCCATGTAGAAATCATTAAGGATAATTTTTGACGCTAATGGATAATCCTGACCTTCGTCGTAAGCAACCTGATGCAAAGTACGCACTGCCAAAAATGGCGCTGATGATGTGCCAAATGTGACTGTCACTAATTCAAATTCTTCGACTTCCATTTCAGGGCTATTCCTCCACAGAATGCGCTGAAACATTGTATCCTCCCTGTCGACAAGAACTTGCCTATACATCTTAATTATATCAGCGCAGATACAAATTGGATGCCTTCTCCAACGCATAACCGTATGTCGCAGTTCTGCTTGCAAAGTTGGACCAACCATCAGATTATCGTTCAGCGACACTCCATTTTTTCCCTTGCAGGATGCGTCAAATACTACGCGAACCTTTGTCGTTTGCTTATCTTCCCGGATGACTGCATGATGAGGTAAATACAAGCCTCTATTATTTTCTTCTGTGGGTACCTTAACCATATGATTAAGTTCCATATATTCCTGTATCACCCCAGTGTAATCATTGTTTAATTTACTATTCTGTGAAAGTTTCAATTCTAAGCCTCTAAATCTTCTTTCAGCTATCATCCTAGACTCACCATCCTGACAGCTTCGGTCACCTTCTCGGAATGGAAGTTTCACAATGTACCGACCACTATCGTCTCGTCTGGTAGTAGCTGCAAAAAGTTTCTCATATGCTATTTCTTCATTGTTAAGCATTTTTCCAGCACCAGATGGCTCCTTTTCCAACTCCCAAAATCTTCGTAAAAGGTCATCTGCCTTAACACTGGAATGCATAACAGTGATACAAGGATATGAATTGACGTTGGATGAATTTTCTTTACCGACAACTCCAGAAAGAATCCATCCAAAGGTTGTGTCCTGTGCTACGAGTGATCCACTTGTACTCTTTTTTATTCCATCCCTAATTATCTGACTGAATACCTCAGCTCCTAATAAAATATCGATTTTATTAGGCCTGTGATAATCAGGGTCGGCCAATTCCTCATCACTCAAATTCACCCATTCTTCCCTAGTTGTTTTTGTAACTGGAAGAAGGGATGTGATGGACGTTAGCACGTATGCATTGACCTTTATAAAGAATGTTGGGTCTACTCTTGAGCGTAACTTTATCAAAACGGTACATTTTGATATGATCGATTTACTATCGCCGACACCTCTCACAATATGTTTGGTTGAAACCTTTTTCAACCCCAAATACTGAGTCATAGACTCAGTTATAAATGATCCTTGAGATCCTTGGTCTACCATAGCACGAACCACACGATAAGTTCCATCCTTCGACTCAGCTTTCACCACAGCTGTTGGTATTAAAACTGTATCCTTACAGTTTCCTGTCGAAAGGCAAGAAATTATTGGTTTATTAGACCCCTCCGCTTGTATAGCGGCCTTTTTACTAACCGATGAACTTTCATCCATTGAACTACCTTTATTGGTAGCAATGGACGAAGCCTCCCCCTGAGTCTCACCAGTTGACCCAGCACCACCGCTAGGGTGGAGCAAAGTATGGTGGCGTTTTTTACACACCTGGCATTTGATGGTGTTTCTACAAAATCTGGCAGAGTGATTACTACATAAACAAATGTAACACAGTCCCTTTTCCTGAGCGAAATCACGACGAGTGTCATTACCTTCTTTTGCAAACTTTTTACAAACAGTTAACTTATGAGCGGCAGAACAATATTCACAAGACAATTCTCCTTTTTCTTTACCTACTATATGAAAGGATTGAGAACCTTTTTGAACATTAGGCTTAGTATCTAAATTCTCTAGTCCTCGGAAGCGACCTATCAAGAAACCAGTAAATTGCTGAAAGGTGGGTAAATTATCTGTAGGATCTGAAGACACTTTCAATTCCCAATCCTTCCTCGCTTCCTTGTCTAATTTTGCACTTATAAGGTGTATAATAAGAATATCCCAAGATGCAATGTCTATTCCTAAATTTTTTATAGAACCAAGACAGTCAGATGTTGTGCTTACTAATCTCTTTATTTCAGTAGCTGATTCTACAGTTAAAGTTTTTTGATTTAATAAACGTTTTAAAATACTATTCGCTAAAAATCTTTTATTGTTATACATAGACTCTAATTTTTCCCAACTAACCTTATAGTTATCAGCTGTAACATTTATATTTCTCAATAGGTTCTCAGCTTCTCCAGATAAGTAACCTTTAAGATAGTACAACTTCTGTGCATCATCTAGCTTCTTATTATTATGTATAAGCCCGACAAATAAATCCCTAAAAGTCTGCCACTCAATATATTTTCCAGAAAATACAGGAATTTTAACCTCTGGCAATTTAAAGTTACTAACTTCTTTACCACTATAACTTGCTCCTGGACTAGTATTTGTATCATTCGACATTTTAGCTTTACATAACATTTCTTTCAAGTCACTTTTAAACTGTATATAACAATCTTCGACCTCATCATATATACAATCTTTGTGATATGTAGAACTATATAAATCTGTCTTTTTAACTTCACTTATTATTTTAATATGCGTTTTGTAAAATAACTGCCACTGTTGCTCTAAATTCTCTAAACGTGCTTCTATATATGGAACAGTAAGGCGATCTTTAGGACATTTTTTAACGTTACTTTTGGCTTTTACCATTTTAGCCCTAATGTCCTCCTGAATGTCATTAAGTGAATCCATTTTTAATTAAAAGTAGGCACGTGAATAATTATGAACAACAGCTGCAATTTATCTATCAATTAAGTTACAACTACCTTTCAATTTCTAAATTGAATGTCCAATAACCACTTCAATAAAATCTTCTAGTTATTATAAGGTTAAATTCTTTCTTTTATTAAGGTTGCAAATGTACTCACGATTTCACCACAAATCACTCACTGAACTGACACATTTGACGTCACGCGGCACTTGAGGAGCCCTTTGCCAGTGCACCGCGAACTTCCTCTGCCTGCTCCTCCCACTCGTCTTTCCTCCAGCTCCTGCCGGATCCTCCACTTCGATGACGTCACCGTTGACGCCTCGCTGTAGGGATGTTCTGGGCAACAATCCACTGCCCAGTTGTGACAAAGCGGGTGATAATCACCACCACCACCGATGATTATCAAAAACACCTTCACGCCAATCCGGCTCGAAGGACCATGAACAGGGTTGCCCTTGGGTCCGTAGGTGAGGTTTTCCACTAGGTTCGTAGGGTTGGAGGGTTGTAATTGACAACACTGATGTTACTATAACACTTTTTAATACTTTGTCATAAATCTATTACATTGTAGGTATAAATATATAACAAGCTCAAAACAACCCTAATTAGGACCATGGGGTGGAATTGCGGAGCCTTCGCACTCCCGTGTCCTACTAGCTACCCTCAAACCTGATGGCTTGCGTGGCCACCGATCAGGCTTAAGGTTTTTATCCTTAGAGAGGGATCAGCGGGGCCTCCGCTCTCTAAGGTTCCTATCGATCGAATGACAATGTTCTATGAAGCACCGCTGTTTATATAGGCGGCGCACTTCCATGTGTGCGTTATCTTTGATACAAATGTATTACATCTTTAGCACGTGATACTTCAGACGGGACGTACAGATGGCGTTACTTCTCTATAATGCTTACATGGTTTGATATGAGTGTAACGATCCAATAAGATTACATAGTTCATTACGTTAAGCGGTAGATGGCGCTTTGTTACAGTTTTACCTAGAAGGAATCTAAACATACAACCAATTCAAGTGTAACTCAACCATATCGCACACCATCTAGGAAAGTGAATGTAATACAATACTAAGTATAATAATAAACACCCATAGTCCTCCAATGAACAGTTGCGAGGGAATGTGTGTGTATAGTTTGTTCATCGCAGACGTTCCTCAAGCACAAAGGAAGACGTCACTTCCCATCGTCGTAACATGATTTACCATGAATCCAAGAGCTTAGAACTCAAAACCACGTTTGAATTAGGCCCATAACTTGTTTATTTTAATGACTATGGTAGAAATAACCCATGTACGTCGTTTCCAAGGTAAATTACAAAATGTAATGTAATAAACTACTAAGTACTAATGTAATAAAAGACACAAAAAGCCTTATTCTTACGTTTCAAGAGTTCTTGAGGGTACTTCAATAATACTTTTAATAATAAAATACATATCTCTAGATTAATTTTTTTTCTTCTATTTATGTACAATACTAGCGACTCTTAACTTATTCCATTCAGCATTTACGTTTATAACCCGGATAATGATAGGTGGCCGAAATATTTTCGGCCAAACAATTGGTCCTACGAAAATTCTGTGACGAACTACGACTGACAATAGGTCGGAAAAATGCCATAAAAGCAATTGAAAGGAAAATCTTTTGGTAAACTACTAACGGCAGAGGGAAATCGGTTACTCACTCTCGGTCTTACAAAAAATAGGGTCATTTAGGATATAAGATATAAATTTTTAAAAGAAAAAATGTGTAACATTGCGATATTTAAAAAAATTAAAATTGGGTCATTTTGGATCTGCATTTATCTTAAAAAAAATTAAAAGCGGTAACTTTATGTTTTTTTTTCTGTGCGAGCTCTATATATATATAATAAACGATTGGATATAGGTCGTCCTATAAAAGGACGACCGAGAAAATCGTGTAATATCATCAATATTGATTTTAAAAAAACAGGACAGAAAAAATTCTATAAAAAAATTAACACGAAAAGTAGATTCTAACGGCATTTCCGAATAATTTCGCTTTAATCCCCTTTAATAATGTCCCGTAATAATCCTACATAACTCGATTGAAACGGTACAACATCAAAGCATTCGAACATTCGGAAATACTCGAAATACGATTCGTGAAACAAAAGCTTACGCCGCGATTGTCCTCAATACAAAGATACTTAATTACACGGTGGGAGCACACAAAAACCACCTTTATTGTTCATGAAATAGGGTCGAGAGGTTGCGAGGTAATATGTGCAGTTGCAGCGGCTTAATGAGTACAATCAAAATGAGGCGTGCAGCGACCCAGCGCTCCTCATATTACTTTGTTTCAAGCGCTTTTCGCTTGACGTCTCCGTTATTCAATAACATTTTCATAAAGGTGGCCATAAAGCGGTAATAGAGAGATATATCATGCAAAATACCTGAGTCTACAGATTATGTCGTTTTTATTACTTGGGACAGTATTACAATGTACTGCGCGTTAGTTAATGTTCTGGAAGAATTACTGTCAGTAACCCATATCACCTCACTCGCCGTGCAAAGGCTTAAACCATAATTGATTTGGAATAATTATCTACATCGTCAGCGACAAATGTATGAAAATGTATGAAATTAATTTATGAATACTAGCTAAATAAGCAGCTGCTCCATACATTTCGTCCAGTAATATATTTTTTTTGTATGAAGCAGCTCACTCGGCTAGTGCGTTGCGTGGTCAGTTTCAATCTACCCTAACCAACCAGTTTGGCTTAGGTAAAATCAATTTGTCCTGAAAAGTCTTTTCATCTTCATTCTTTGAAAGGGTTTGAACCAAAAGGTTTCAATCTAGGCACAAAGTAGTATCTACACAACAACAAAATAACGCCAACAGTGTACGTCGGAACTGTTTAAATATAAAATGAAGCAGTTTTATTTGGGCGTCGTAAACCGAGGCAGTGGGAGGTACCTCGTTTGTCCTCCAAGTTTTTAATGTCCGTCGTAATGAAGTTTGATTGTGTTTCGACATTGTTGATGTTGTGTTGTTATGTGAGGGAATATTATGTGGGACAATGTGTTCGAATTGAGTTGGGGCTGATTGCATTGGAAAAGAACGTAGTTGCAAAAACACAGTAGTAGGTACATCGTAAAAACTTGTATAGATGTTACAAAACACCTGAACGAATTCATTTACTAATCAGAAAATGAAAAATGTTAATAAATATCAGTAAGTGCATATTAAAATAATATTTCACGAAGATTATCTGAGTAAGATGAAACGTTGACGAAACACACAATTTGAAATCAAAAATATCAACACACAAAACCTTCCAGAACAAAAACAAAATAAATGACACTCATATTAATATCTAATGATAATACGGAATGCCGAAAAACCTTGAGTACTGACATTGCTACAGGCCAGGGTTGGCTCGGCCTGTACTCATATAGTATTCATTGAACCGGCGCGGAACAAAGAGGCTGCTACCGTGCAATTTATATCGCGAACGTAGCAACCCTAACCCTTGCCGGCTTGAAAAAAGAAGCAAAAGAGACAGATTGATTAGTATTGAGTTGAAAAGGTCAGAGGATGTCAAAGGTGGAGGATGTTTTTGGAAAAATATATATAAATTGGGCGTTGGCTGTAATAGCTTAAAAAAAGAAGAAGACTACAAGGGCAACAAGGGGTCTAAAAAGGCCGCTTTAAATGAATCATAATATGATTCCATGATTCATATTACAAATGTCAAAATGTCTACTTAATTAATGACTCTTAATATCATACGCGTAAGGTGCATATTCAGCAATCATCTGTTTGATAGTTACCATGGAGATTCGTAGGTGTATTGCTAAATGTGGCCTTTTTGGGCCCCCAGATTTACAGAATACATAGAGTTGATATTCATTTGTTTCTAGCAGGTCTCTTCTTGAATATCGAACTCTAATTCTGCTAAGCGCCAAGGCTCAGTTTTAAACTGAGCGTCTACATCCCTCTCTCGCCTAGTAATTGCATTATTATACCATTCCTTGTAATGATATAATAATGCAATTACTATGCTATGAGAAGTGTACGGGACAACAATAAATGATAATGCTTGATAAAGTTTATAATGATAGTTTATTGATTATTGCTAATACAATTTGATGATTGGTAATGTTACAAAATGATACACGCGGCGAAGACTGATTACGATCTCTATCAAGCATTATCATTTATCTGTAGTTGTCCCGTACAGCTTAGTGGTCCTTCGAGCCGGATATGAACCAGCGACCTATGAATCCAACCATGAAGCCCAAAGAAGTACCTACTTCAATTTATTTATGTCTTTGATTTGTATTTCCAATATCTACCGGTCAAAGATACACGAAACTAATTAAAGAAGAAAAACTAATCTGAAATCAGATAGATACGTCTCTCGAAAGGAAAATAGAAATAAACTCACAAATTATTTTCATTTAACCGTCCAATCATTCCTTTCCTACTACAACCCACTCGAAATCACAAACCGACAAAGAATTGAACAATAACCCAGATACAGAACGAAAATCCACTTGTAAAGGCTCCAGTAACAAAATAAGAATAACCGTTACAAAGCAAGGGAACGGTCCTCAGCTGAAGAACCCTTTCTGATAAAATTCAAGTGTCGTGGCACGCAATATTTACCTGCTCTTGCCCTGCCTCGGCTACAATATTGGAATTCCTGCGCTCTTCGGCTTCCTGTTTCAAGAACGTGATCTTAGTAAAACGCATATTAATGGGAGGAGGTTGTATCTCCAATTACAGATGCTATGAAGATTTGGAAGGAGAAAAATGTGATGTGGACTTGAATATGATTTAGATTTGAGTGCACCTAAGATCACATTTTGGCAGTATATAAAGGCATTATCTATATATTAATACGTGAAGAGAAATCTCTGTGCGCGCACGGAGAAGTGTGAGATTTGGCATAGTTAAAGTTTATATGAAGAAGGAGAGCAGAAAGCTAAGATTATGGTCGAATTTCGACCACCGTTCGACCACTAGTTGTTATTAATAAATAAATTTTGACCACGATGACGAGGAGTACTTTGACGCCTAGGTGCGCAGTTTAATATTTTTATTTTTAAATTATTATTATTATTTACACATAAGTAATAATAATGATAAAAGCATTATTGCAATATTTTTAGTCCATTACATAATTATATTGACAGTGCCCAACTATCAAATCGATGGTATGTTATGGTATACCTCCGATAAATTTTATAATTTTTTTTTGTTAATCTCTATATCTCTGTCACACAGATGTCCAAATGTTTTAGTTCTTGTCCCATGGCTGATTGGATTTTCATAACCATATGGGAAATAGAGAGACTGCATTGTCATGTTTTCGGTGAGGATAAAATCAAAGATTTTAATAATACATTTTTTATTAACTCCTGGAGATCCAGTCAACAGTTACACAGCTTAGATAAACCTTTGTCTCTTAAACTCAATCAAACGCCCTTCCTCAAGTCAACTCCACGTTGAAACCCTCCTTCTCTCCATCAATATTGGTGATGTAACAGTGCACCATACGAGAGGGGAGTCGGCAAGATAAATTCCTCCCATTTGTATCCAACAGCCAAATGTTCGGATTTGCCAGAGCTGCGACACATCGCGCTCGTTCTTCATGTATATGTCAGTAACGAAATATATCAGCAAATGGTACACATAGCTGAGTAAATATAACTGATGTAGGAACCTTGCCATCAGTCAATTAATAAAGAAAAGGATAGAGATATTTTTGTTTCCGTCTTATCATAGTATTAGTGCAACTTTTAATAACCAAAGGTTTCCTAAAGTTTATTCCAAGAAGCGTTTTATAACTCTACGTACCTACTCTAGTGGGGATTATAAATCGTGAGAATTCCAACATTCATTTATTCCTCCCGAGAAAATAACCTCTTCTCTTATTCAAATGAAAATTGAATTCGTAATGCTAATATTTTTATACGTTCAGAGTTAAAAAGTAAGTTTATTAAAACTTCGCCCTTTACTTGTAGTACCCTATAGGTAAGTATAATCGACATAGAAAAGTTGGGGGCGTTAAAATGTAACTACACAACCGAAAGTTATAAGCTAGAGAGAGCTATTTCAAAAGTAACAACTAATAGAATTTTTTATTTTTAAAGCGTTTACGAACAAATTAAAGTTTTAAGATTGAATTTGTATAAAAAGTGGATTGCAGCATATTAATGGTTCGTTTATAAAACCATCGATTAAGCTCCAAAAGAGGTTTAGATTATCTAATGTATTTTTTTCTTTAATCTTTAGAATTGGAGAGAAAAGTTTTTGTCGTTTGAAATGAATTTGCAATTAGAAATCCAATATCAGATTAAAAATCAAACTTTTTAAACGCATTAAGATTTAGGTTAAAATCCAGTTGGAGAGTTTTAGTAAGATGTTACTGATATGAGACTATTTTAATTGCTATAAAAACAGTCGAAAGGTCATGAAACTATCAATATAAGTCAAAGACAATAAATCATCGCTTACTAATATATTAAAGAACAGAATACTCTTTATGGTAAACCGATTTTTTTTTTGGCACAATGTTTACTTATAAAAGAACGGGCTTATCGCAGTCGGCAATCTCTTCCAGATAACGTTAGGATGGACGAGAACAGAGGGACAGAGGAGGATTACTTCGGTCTACTGAAACTACTGGACAGTTTATTTAGAAGCATTTGAGATGTGGCGTTGGAAAAGGATGGAGAGAAAAAGTTACAAATGAAGAGCTATTAAAGAGAGTCAATGAGAAGGGAATACTAATGGAACTACTCAAAATAGGAGAGGAACGATAATAAGCCATCTTGTACGAAATTATAGTTTCAATTAAGGATAGATACAAGGAAGGAGAGGTAGAGGAAGACGACGCACAAGTTACATGAGCCAAATAAAAGAAAAGGTTGCTGTCGTGTCGTATAGGGAAGTTAAGAGACTGCACTGGAGAGAGCTGCATCAGCTACACCGAAAAGAACAAGGGTCTTAAATTTTAAAAATAAAGTGTTATCTGCTATGTAAAATATTTTCTCAATAATACTGTCTGCTCTCCCAAATCCTACTTCTATCATTAACAATAATACTTCTATCAAAATAGCCACACAAAAGGTGCTCCTAACTGTTAATTTTGTAAACACTTTCGTCACGCTCACAGCGTAAGGAGCGTGCCGCGGGTCAGGGGAGGTGCCTAATTACGTAGTGTACCGTCCCGTCCCGCGCGTGTATCGGGATGCGCCGTGACCCGCTTGTGAATATTAGTCACGGTACGCTGACAGCGTGACCGCGAAAACAACGGGTTTTAGATGGACAATTTAATTTTTAATGTTAACAAAATATATTCATGTTTACATGTCGCACGCGTGATGAATTTGTGACATGAAATCTCACGGGAGCTTGCGTAAATAAGGTTTTGTTTAATTTTGTCAAAAAAATTGTTAAGCTTACCTTAAAATACCTTAAAGGGACCTAGTGATTATTTGTATAACTAGCGACCCAACAGCGAAGGACTAAACAAATTATTACAAAAAACAAACGTAAAGTATAGCCTTGCCTTACATAATTATAGAAATTAAAACTAAGGATCTTATAATTTCAACTGTCATATTCTGAATAATTTGCTTGACCATAAACACGCCTGCGTGTTTATGGTCTACAACTAAAGAATGAAGACAGACGTCTTAAAAACCTCTGAAGCGAACAATATTAAAGAAATTAAGGAATAAAATTTATAGAATAAACAACGGAATTCTATATCAATGAAAAGCATCCCATTGTTTCTAAACATTGAAATATTAAATACCATCTATAAACAATAATTTGTGTAAATCATTCTCACGAGCTTGACCGCTGTGTCGTGTAAATGTAAACCAATGTAATTGGTCGAATTAAACGGTGTTGTTGCATGAAATTGTTACATTGACCGTTATTTACGCATTATTTATGTACAATATACAAGTCGCTAACACATGGCTCTGCTGTAATTGTTATAATGTGGTCGCAATAGATCTAGTTTGAAAACTATTAATTACGAGGAAATTTTAACTAACGTGTACTACGTAATGTATCAGCGAATACATTTTGAATTGTAATTAAATAAATTGCATTGTATTTTGGCCAAAAAAAATCTCTATTATTTAATAATCTATTATATTATATAGTTTTGTGTGTATATTTGTTTTACTGGTGTACAATAAAGAATATATAAATAAATAATATTGAAAATTGAATATGTTTTAAGGGATACTCTGACGTTGTAAGACTAATCACAGGAATATCATCCAAAAAACTGTATGTTATCCTGTCAAAAAGGCGTGATTTTATATTTATGTAGGTATTGGGAGGGTTGTGTATGCAGCTCAAGAGCAATAAAAATGTAAACTCGTAGCATCGACTATATTTTTAAGAGTTCACTAGTCAACCCTTGCCAATAATAAGCTCTCAAATTCAAAATCAAATGCGCATGCCGTCTATTTACAGCCAACCTTTAAATAAAGAAGGTTGACCTAATCCATAAAACCTTCACAGTATTTAATTCTGTCATTTGTCATATCATCTCTTTAAAATACTCTCTTTTTTTTTTTTTTTTTTTCGGAACAGGTGCTGATATAGGGCCATTTTTGGCCTCGTGCAGGAATTATTTAATTCGTAATTAGTAGAATTTTGTAATTAGTTTTTTGTTATTATTTTAATGTTTTCTTTTTGTATGTAATTTTCTGTGCGAGTCCGAAATAAATAATTTTTCTTTTCTTTCTTTCTTTCTAAAAGCACGTCAACTTTATTATCAGATACATGGAATTCAGTACGTATCTCTAATGTAAATAAACACAAACATACCTAAGCAACAATATCCTGATGCGATCAGCAATACCCACCAATACCTGCCGCCGACTGCACGGCTCTACACTCAACCAGTCAACACTCACAAACTAATGCAATGACCTGCCCTGAACAACGGCACATCCACTCAATACTTGCAAGACAACTCAAACACGAAGAAATAATCAAATATCTTCTACAATCCAGCAGCAGAAAGGACAAACTTTTCTAATAAGCGTCAAGCTTCTTTTGTTTGTTTAAACATCTCCTAAATCCACAGATAAAAAGGCTCTCACAATTTCCTAACTACAAGATCGGACGCCTTTTCACGACCCCTGAGTACGTACGTTTTATGTCGTCCATTGTTTAACGTTTAGGTGACAAAACAATAGAAAAGATTTAATTTCCTGTCGTCCTCATAAAATATTATTTTAATCCGGGCATAGCTCCGATGCTGAATATTCAATGAATGCGGGCCGGCCATATTTTATTTGAGAATTTTTATGCAAAATAATACGGATCCGAAGCGGCCGTGCACACCGGATATTTTTTAATCAGCCCTCAGTGGTCCAGCGCTCAGCCGGGTGCCGCCGCTTGGCCAGTTGGACAAAGTCACTCGAGTTTCCTCGTTCCTTCCTCCGCTTCCTATAATGTATTAACATTTTTATGTTGTATTAATGTTGAGAAAATGTAATGTATATTCAATGATATCGGATTTGCATTTGAGGTCGCGCAGTACCGATCGAACGATGAACTCTGATTATAGATGTACTCATTACTTCAGAGTAGAGAAGGAAAAGCCGGTACGAGTGAGTATCGTGGCGCTTCGTGCTCTCTGGGGTGGTGTGTTCTGTGGTTTAGTTTCACTGTCACCACACAAACACGAGACGGATTAAACGCATATTTCAAAACCCGCATAAACTGAATATCGATTCCATTACGTTTTCCCAAACAAATCAAGCCGAAAAAAAAAACAGAAAACATAATTCTAAAAGCGTCACCGAAACAAATTTATATAGGGAGATTATCGACGCAATAAGTTGCCTGTAGGCGCGAGACCCCGTGGAACCTTTACAAAAAGTTAAATCAAAAACGTGAGGTGGCGACAAACAAGTGGCGGGGTGGAAGGGAGGCTGCGGGGGGATTTGGAAGGCAGAAAAAGTGTCCGCACAAGGATTTATCGCCTCCGCAACGTTCGCGTCGCGCAGTGTGCCAGCGTGCCAGCGTGCCAGCGTGCCAGCCGCCGCATCCCGAGGTCACAGAGAGCCGCGACGGGTTAGCTGCTTACTTAATAATGCTATTAAGTTAAAACTTCTGCATGTGCATCTTTTTAGTGTGCAGTCTCTTGTATTTAATTGTAACTGTGTAATTAAATTAAAATATCATTCCAATCTTTTAAGCTGCAAAAGTAGTGTTCTTTACCCTTGCTAGCTCAATGTTTTACTTGCTTTTGGAATTACGAAAGTCATCATTTGCAATTTTTCACAAGATTCGCTCACTTTGTCATTTACATGCTGTGAGTTTCACACGAACCGAATGTTACGAACTTACGTTTTTCATGTATTTTATGAAATTTCATCTTAATATAAAGCCTAGGATCTAAAAATGTCGAATACACGACACGTAGCGACTACGAACTGCGTAGCAGCGTAGCACGGCGTAGATATAGCCTACACACACTGGTGCTACGTGCCGGCCGTAGAAATAACCTACGCGTGCTACGACGCTACGAATTCCTATTCTATTTATCTACATCACATAATAAAAGACGTTTATACTATACAGTAAAGTAAGCTGCATGTGCTTTTTATATACATTTATTTTTTACCGGTACCTATACAAAGTCTGTCTATATGTATTTATATATATATATAATACGTAATATAATATTATATTTATTAAGTATATCTGTCAGGATGTACTATAATATCATTAGTTTTATTTAGGTAGGTATCCTTTTTATATTAATTCCACACTAAAGTCTACATTTTTTCCAACTCTCCTTCGCAGGTCTGCTGGAAGAGATTTATTGAGAAATAAGCGTTACCTTTTTGCGTCTTTCCTATATAATTGTTTTTCTTCTTTCTGTGTATACATAATTTTTTAATAATTGTTTGTTTTATTAAATAACACATCAAACTAGACTTTGGATACAAAGCTAATTAGACAAAGCACAAGATAATTTACATCAATGAACCCCTAAAAGCTTAGAAGAGATCTTACAACATTTTACCATAAAATAGTTTCAAGAATTCAAAGCAAAATACATTATTTTTATAAAAAAGTACCGACAAACAAAAAGCCTTCTAGCGAACAGCTTTACCTTTCAAGAAAACTGAACCAAAAATAATTCTAGTAAGAAACTATTTATAAAGGCTAATGAATCACATAATTCGCTGTTTTAAAAGAATTACTTATATTAAAGCAAACAGCCCTGTTATTACCCAGTCGCCTTGTACACTATAGTTCTGACAAATTCATTCAGCTAAGCTATGAATCACTTCGATATAAATAGGTAGACTAGAGCAATAATTTACACCAAAAGCTATTATTAATTATTACTAGCTAGTAGAAATTGTTATTGGCTTAAATTAATTGTTACTGGCTTTGTTAAAATATTTGCCAGGAGCGTCGCTACCATTGCCCAGATATTTACGATACGATAATAATATAACATTGTGAAGGTACGCCTAAATACTTTATAAATAAATGAATCCCATCAACTCCGAATCTGTGATTCATTGTAACGAACAATACCGGTATCATGGTCGCAAGGCTTAACAATTTGAGGTTCTCCGTTGGATCCCAATATAACCTTTTCTCTTCTAAAACAGAATTTATAACGAATTCTATAATTGATACTTTTACATGTCGTAATAAAGTCGCTGTGTAAGACAGCCTCTGAAAAGAAATTATAAACATTTCCCCTAAATATCTTAACATGGTATGGAGTAAGTACTCAAAGTGCTAGCTTCATAGGCCACATTTACCCGTGCAAATTCACTCAACAACCACCAAGCAATTCATCAATAACATCATGTCTCCCAACCATAGGGGCTCCTCAAACCATTACGTCCACGGCCTCTCAAGTTGGCCGTAACTCATAAGATATGGACAGGCCCCAAGTGTCCCAGGACCCAACCGGACCTCTAAATTATGCACATCCGGCGCAGAGCCTTATTATACGCAGGTAACCGCCGGTTTCAATATCGTTCAGCGAAAAAATGCATATTTTATAGAAATCGCTGCGAGAAAGCTTGCTTGGATGTTTGGTAACATTATGTGGGGGATAAAAATGTAGTTTATTTCCGGCGGGATGCTTCAAATATTACGGTTTGTAACAAAAATTGGGCTACAAACGGATCATTCTCCAAATAGATGATCGCTTTGGTACATTTTATGTATCGATATTTAAAGAGACCCACGCATTTTTTTAATGAGGTGTCTTCATATTCATATTTACATATTCACCACCCCAATCTGTTTAAAAATATCAGCACAGCAGTATCACATTTGGAAATTGATTGAAACTACCTAAATTATCATTATTAGTCTCATCGCATCACTAATAGGTACAATGATACCAATAGTATTTATTCGTATATTAGTATTTATTTATTAGTATTCAATATTTATTTATTTATTTATTTATTTAATGCTTTATGCACAGGTAAAAAAACACTGCACAAAGGCGGACTTAATGCCATAGGCATTTTCTGCCAGTCTACCTTAGGGTGATGCAGAGACAAACATGGTGGGTGCAACGTAAAATAAACGAAAATTGGAAAGAAAAATAAAATTCAAGATCAAGTAATAAATACATAGATACATACATATATTATTATAAACCATAAAAGAAAACATACATATTGATATACTGCGTCAAAATACACAAAAATACGAAATAGTGAAAAACGAATCCAGCAAGTCATCGCTGGGCCAATTCTGCCAACTTCCTACGAATGTGATCACGCGCCTTCACTTTAAAAGAAAGCCGACTGGTTGCCATCCTGATAGTACCTATTACTTGTGTGGACTGCTAAAAAATAATTAAAGTATATAAAATAATTGTATACTATGTTTTATTATTATTCCTTTATTAATTCATACAATTTTATTATTATTATTAAAGAAAGTGCGTTTTAAAATACTGATATTCAAAGTTATAGCTTGGTATAGTTAGTGCTTGGCACTGTTACGTTATTAAAGCCAGTTATTATGGAACGCTGTCACGTTTGACATCAGATTGATCTGTGTACGACCATGTACTATATACTCGTATTATCTCTATGTGTACGACACAGCTATGACAATTTGTTTAATAATCATATTATTATTTGACACTCGTACGTAGTTAAGATAAAGTTTATATTATATTTCAATAGCAAAATTAATAATGGCGTTTTCATTTTAACTTTTTAAGAAAGCTTGTTGATACGGGTCTCAATACCCAGTGTTACTCAACAAGTGACCTTACGCATTACATTATAAGTATAAGATTGCATTAACCCCGATCTACGGCCTCTATCTCAGCAGGTAATAAATTACCTTAAGTTTAATTCACAAATCAACACGAACTCAGAGCAAAAGAAAATAGTTTTCAAATCCAAATCGTCCTTTGAAAACACTTTTAAAACGTTTTAACAAATCCAATATCTTTCGAGTTAAGACTTTAAGTCTTTACCATTATCACCTAGAATTACTTACAGATAGACTTATTAAAAGATATTTCAGTATATTTTTTAATTCATTCATTTGTATAAAATTAAAGCTTAATTGATCAATTTTGATTAGAAAATGATTCAAAAGTTTATTGAATTTTACCGGCCATAGTAACTTTTGTTCACTCGCGTCTTCGGTTTATTGTAGATATAATTTATGGTGCCACTCCTAGGCATGGCATATAATTTAATTGGGTTTTATCATCATAACTAATGGAGTCCACAAATCGAATCAATTAAGCCTGGCAAATGACATTAAACCTAAGTTTTTGTCTTATTTTAAAGAAACTATTCGTCACACTTGTATTTATCCTATATCCTGGGTACTAAAAACACACATCTCACATGTACACAAACAGGCAATGAAGGTACACACTTTGGGTGAAAAGACACCCTTCGAACTAACCCGAATACTGCTGCCTGTATAATACAGATAGACATAATAAATTTCAAATATATTCACAAAGCAACAGCTACCTTGAACACTTTGATCTCAAACCCCGGGACTCGGGAACTTGATCAAAGTTCCTGGAAAGACAAACAAACAACAGTTCTGAATGCCTAATCATGGAAATGCTATGGTAATCATATCGGTATAATGCTTTGATAAATATAAATATTGAACTCTGAAATTGGGAAAAAATACCACGATTTCTGTGTGGAACTTGTGAATAAGAAATAGGTATTATCAACTCAATAAAACGTTTATGCAGAAGAAGAGCGTCGTTCTCCTTCTTAGTGCTTCTGACTTTTTTCAACTCACCAAGAAGGAGAAGAGCGTCGTATTAGACTGATACAATAGACGGTGGTAAACTAATATTGCCATAATTACTAAGGCCCAAGTTCACCGACATCATAACAGGCGATTAGAGCAAAATCAAAGTCAAAAGTCAAAATCTTTATTTGTAGAACATAGGTATAAATGGATGTTAAAAAATATAAAATATAGGGATCACTATGTCTAGCCTTTAGTGGCGTACAAATTTAAATTAATAGTAATTAGGTACTTAGATATTAAATAAAACTATAATAAATCACTCAACTCAGACAGACCAAAACTAATTAATTATTGCACATAGTCATCCTTATCAGATAGGTAATCATTTTCAGAATAATATTATTTTTGAAGCAGAAATTTTTGAAATGAATTTTTAAAACCATTTAAATCATTTAATCAGCCGTTTAAACATGAATTTTTGTATGGGTAATCGGCCGATTTCATTGTAATCCTCTGTTATATTGTCGATGAACATGGCCGGCCCTAAGCATGACAATTTCTCATTATTATCATTACCTTGGATACTACCTAACTTTACAAGTATCAGGACTCTACCAATTAAGATGATTTTAAGAGACGATTTTTAAAAATATTTACCTAGAAAGGATTATTTTCTTGAATACATAAATTTCTGATAAACGCCTGAATAAATAATAGTCTATTTTTAATATTGTTAGTTCACAATCCTAACAAAATTACATCATAATTAAAACACTTTTAAAAGCACGACGCTTTACTTTTTTACTTTAATAAAAAGACATTGTTATCTGAGCTTGGAATGATAGAAAAATATACTGGATTTTTTATCTTAACTGGCTTTGTAGTCTAGTGATCCCAAGCGCGGCTGCAAAGTCCCGAAAGTTCCTTGGTTCGATTCACAAGTTGGGCCAAGTTTTATTGGGCTTTTCTGTCAGGATTTTTTTTTTTGCAATGCTCTCTTTCTCTCTGTGATATTTATATGTATTTATGATATATTTGTGCTATATTCACATGTATTTAATTTTGTTTTTTTGGAAGTATAATTATTTAGTTCTATATAATATTTATGTGCACCACAGTCTGCCCCATAACTTGTTTGTCACTTTATTCCATCCAATCGTTGCCTGGAAGAAGTCGCTTTATGCGATAAGGCCGCCCATTGTACTTTAATATTGTATTCTCCTTTACTTACATATATTACTTATGTATATATTCAGGTGTACAATAAAGTATTTAATAAATAAATAAATAATGATGTCGATTCTGTTCCGCACATTAACAGGACTAAACTAAACTAAGGGCGTCCGTCTCTTTCTGTTTCAATAGAAAAAGAAAGTGACAGATGCGTTTAGTAATCGTTATCTCTTCTCTACATAGTATAAAATAAAGTCGCTTTTCGCATCTGTCTGTTTATCCGCTAACTCCTCTTAAAACACGCAACGAATTTAGATGTGGTTTTCGCCATCAGCTAGATAATTTTTCACGGAAGGTTTATATGTATATTGCTTAGGATAGTAGAGAAATTGCACTCCTGCGAAGCCGGGTACGGGTCGCTAGTATTACATATATACAGCACCTACACGTCTGCCTCACCCTTCATGGGACACAAGCGTAATGGTATCATGTATTTATATTGCTGAAATTAATCTTTTGTTGTTACGGGTTATTTTAGCTTACAATTTTCCCGGCGTATCGGGTAATTTTCTGCATTTTTTCACGAGTGAACAATGCGAGGTATTTATTTCATTAATGACAGTTTTAAACTGACATTTTGGACGTAAATGCCAATCTTTTTACAAGCTTATTTTACGGTCCGGTAGAAAATTAATCGGTATTACTAGAGGTAATAAAATGGGTTACATTTTTATATTGTGAACAGTGTTACCAACTCTCAGAAAGCTAAAGTTAAAATTAAAAGCTAAAGTTAAAAAGCTAAAGCTAAAGCTAAAAAGCTACTAGCCCCAAAGCTAAAATTAAAAACCCCTAAAATCCCCCAAAAAAAAACCTCTGTAAAAATTATAAATAAATAGTAATTTTATACAATAATTGAAATATTTTCAAAAAGTTTAGAGCCAACTGCGTCACAATCATTATAAATTTCACAGTAAAAGTCAAGAATAAAAAAATCCCTAAAAATCCCCCTAAAAAAATCCCAACCCTCTTATTTACCCCCTAAATTTGGGGGGAAAACCCCTAAGTTGGGAACACTGATTGTGAACATTACCTACAAGAAATACCTGAAATGTCCAGAATTCTATCATTCCCCGTGTTCCCCGAAGGACAGCTGAGTTTTACTTTTCCGCCCATATTTTACCGATATTATTACATTCCAAAGTAATAGGTGGCCGAAACGGGCCTGTTTTCATCTACCGAGTAGGATTGCAAACTCTGAGCTGTTACTGAGTATTGTCAGTCAGGAAACCTAATAGCACTATGCTCGTTTTGGAAATCAAACCCAAGACCTCACACTCATCAGTTGGGGTAACCTAAAATGGTCCGTCGTAAAGAGTACTTAGGGGTATTATATAATAATTGTACTCATCATTATGAACAACTATTACTAGGAGATAAAAGATGAAATCGTGAAAAAAAAATTGCTGTTCCATACATTTTACAGCATATTTCTTGTGTGATTTCAGTCTTCGTCCCGTAGTAAAAGTTGTTCATAATGATGAGTACAATTATTATATAATACCCCAAGTACTCTTTACGATGGACCATGTTAGGTTACCTCAGCTGATGAGCGTGAGGTCTTGGGTTTGATTTCCAAAACGAGCGTAGTGCTGTTAGGTTTCCTGATTAGCAATACTCAGTACACTCTATTTCCGAGTAACCGTGAATACCGATGAGACAGTTATCAGTAAAATCAATAAGGGCCGCGTTCACCGACAAAATAACAAATGTTTAAAATTAAATCGGCCGATTACTCACACAAAAATTCATGTTTAAACGGCAGATTTTGCTGTAATCGTCTGTTATGTTGTCGGTGAACTTGGGCCTACGTCATTGTGTAGTTTATCATCAATCATTTTAATTTTGTAACTTGACGCAATCTTTGTAATAACTTTAATGCAGCACCCACTGTAACTCCTAATACAAGCTACAAACACCATAAGCCATGTGTTTATCATTTATAATTCACTGGCAGAAACCAATAAAGAAAAAACAAAAGAAATCATTTGTCGACGTCATTGTACCATCATTAATCATGACAACAAATGTGTGTATTGGCAGGGGACTGGCAGGGGCACGAGACCCTACGACCACTGCCAGGAACCACAGAAAATGTCACAATACGCATGACAGCAACATAAGACCTTTAAAATCATATTATTATGTAATATCCCTGACTTCAGTCAGGATTTTAAAGCCAAAGAAAATAATATTTTCATCCCACCATCTCGGAAAGAGTATTTTTAATCTTCAATATCTGAGTGGAAAAGCCGTTTTTATTCTCTAGAGGATAAAGTAAATTTTCATCCCACCATCTCGGAAAGAGTATTTTTAATCTTCAATATCTGAGTGGAAAAGCCGTTTTTATTCTCTAGAGGATAAAGTAAATTGAATTTAGAACATCGTGTGCACTAAGTTTGTGAATTAAACGTTTTTTTTTTGCATTTAGTCATTTCCTCGCTGAGGTGGAATGAAAAGTTACGTGTTGCACTCGAGTGCAAAGATTTTTCACCTCGTGCTCTTTTGATTCCCTCGCTAACGCTCAGGATTCTAATTTTGAATCACTCGCTGCGCTCGTGATTCAATTTTAGAATCCTTCGCTTGCTCGGTCATCAAAATTGAACACGCGGTTAAAAAGCAACTTTGCACTCTTGTATAACAAATAACTATTTACTGTTTCCTTGTGTGGTAGCATTATTATAAGAAACTAGCAACCCGTCCCCGGCTTCACACGGGTGCACTTTCTCTACTATCCTTACATTAAATATCAAAGTATTATACATATAAACCTTCCGTGAAAAATTATCTAACTGATGGTGAAAACCGCATCAAAATCTGTTGCGTGGTTTAGGATGAGTTAGCGGATATATCTACAGACAGACAAACGCGGAAAGCGACATTATTTTATACTATGTAGAGATGAAAACTGCTAGGTGCTTCTGTCCGCGACTTACTCCACCTGAATTCCGGATTTTACCCAACCAAACTTCAATACCGGGGGTAATTCAATACCCCTGTGGCACCTCCAGGGAATGATTTTTGAAACTAAATGTAGCCTATGTTACAAAGGGGACTATGTACCGATAATTATACTGAAAGAATTTCCAAAATCGATTTTGTATTTCATGAGATTATCAAAAACAAACTTTATTGCTTTATATTATTAGTAATGCCATGGCTATCTTATTTAAAAGCAAATCATTATTATCCTATTCTTATTTCTAATTCACAATAAATTACATTATTCTCGCAGCTCTTACCACAACAATGTATTAACCAAGATTATAATCTATTATTTTAAAAGAGTTACCGTGGAATTTCTTGCCGGTTATTCTCCATAGGACCTACTATTTAGAACCGCGCACCTAGAGTCTCGATATTTCATAAGTGCCTGTATCTGATTTACATGAAATATAGGTAGATCTATTCTATTCTATGCTAAGAAATAACTATGAGATTGTAAGCGAGGTGGGTAGCAGCATCGACTTTGTATTAATACCATTATACTGCAATCCCCTGGCGATATTCCCATCAGCTTGGGCTTAATATCGTTACCAATCGATAGTACACCTAACCCTTCAACTTCTCATTACCAGTCCATAGTACACTCTACCTAACCCTTCGGAAATCAATACCATGATAGTTATGTCTATGGCGAGGTCGTAGTACTTTTTATTTTTTTTAAACCTCTGTTTATCATAATATAAAATCATAAAAAAATCATAAAACAAAATCAGATTTTATCAAAATTAAACATTCGGTCAATTGCTGAGGACAGAAACATGAATCATAATATTCTGCTCGGTAAAAAAATATTCATAAAGATGACACAAATAGCTATTCAAAATGTCTACCTTGCTAAAATTCCATCTTGAAACCATGTAAAGGTTGTATCAAAAGATAAGCTTTATTACTTTTTAAGTCATGTTAAGAACAGATTTTTATACAGTCGTTAGTTATTTTTTTTCTATGAAATAAAAATAGATAAAATCTAGCAGCTCAAGCGCTCGCGCCCGCCGCGCGGCGCCCTTTACGACGTACCGTAAAAGAAACCCTATTTACTGCGAATAAAGTATATTTGTATTAACCGCAATTCACCGTATTATAAGAGGGCCTTAAGATGCAGTCAACTACCAGCCTTAAACGTAATCGTGACAATATCTACAAGATCGATCGTCGACGCGATTTAACGGTTAGCTATGGACGCTTACCAACTGTTATCAATACAGTGTGGCAAACTATATCTTCTGCGTCCGATACCGGGATCCGATTTGATTAGAATATGATCAATATGTCAAGTTTCTTGTTATGAATAAAGTAACTCTAATATCTGAATTAGAAATGGCCAAAATTTATGTTATAATGCATTTGAAATTGCAAAAGAAGATACATAACTTAACCGTCAAAAACCCCCGACTCCAACTAGAAAAAAGAGCAGTGACTTTTGAACGGCTGAACAGATTTTCATGATAAAACTAAGATGATACCCGATAAAACTAGCTTTCAATTAAAAAAACTGCATTGAATTCGGTCTATCCGTTTTGGAACTACGATGCCACAGATAGATACACAGACACATAGATACAGACTTCAAACTTATACTCTTGTATGTCGGGGGTCAAAAATTTGAAATATTTTCTTATTTTAAATTCCAAATTCATTCGAAATACAAAATGCTAAATAGGTATTTGTGATCCCACCTCCATAGTCTTATAATAGCCAATTCCCAAAGCAATACTTAATTAATTTTCCTAATTTCACATCGACATAAAACAATATAGTCATCAAGTATGCTCTATGTCTGCGGGAAAGCAGATCATAGCCTTAGCTCGGAATAACCCAAAAAACACAAAGATCCAATTTGCGTGGGATAACAAGAAATTGAGCCTTGAATAGAATAGTAGAATACCTGATCTGCATAGGAATCCTCTCAGGATCCTTCGAAGAAACCTTACGTACGTCTTGCTATAGGATTGTTCCTTAGCGGTTATTAAGAACCCGATTATACCACAATTGTATGATAAGTTCTTTTTTTGTATATTTATTTTTACTAGAGGTTGCCCAGTGTTCGAAATTTGACCGTAATTTTAGCTTTCTGCACTCCTTCTTCATATAAACTTTAATTATGCCAAATATCACAGTCCTCCGTGCGCGCAATATGCTTTTATAGGGATACAAAATATTCTATATCGATATTGGATATGCTTGCGTTTGACCACTATCTCACCTGATGTTAAGCGATGATCAGTCTAAGATGGTGCACGCTTGCCCAGAAGTAACCTATTCACTCGCGCATTGAATACTCCGTGGTTACTGTCGGGAAACACAGTCGCCGGCAATGCTCCCATTGGCGAATTATGGGTGAACTATAAATTTCATCGGCCTACCTTCGTGCTTCACAGCCATGACGTTTGTGATTATGTCCTCAATGGGGTAATTATGAGAGCGCTTCAATATTCGGCTTACTAATCGTTGGTTAAATGGCATTTGTGCTGGGATCTGCCAAGTGTGGCACGCAGGCTTGATCCGTGCCACGCTCTGCCAGACACAACTCTGCTACCAATTCTTCCTAAAAGTCCAATCGATGCAGGGTTGGCTAATCACTGATAGATATTTGAAATATATAGAACAGTAAAGTATTGTAAATTCAAGGATCAAATAACCCTTGTATTCCACAATTTTTAAACGCCTTTTATAATTGTATAATATGATTTCAGATTCGTATTAAATTTTGATAGTCATAATAAAGTTTCAAAAGTGCCTGTGGTAGGTTTATCTGAAATGAAATCTATTCTAGTCTATTTTAAATTCGATTAGAGATAGTCAGAATTCAGCAAAATTAAAGTAATAAATTATGTTCTAACGTCCTTACATACAAATATTCTGAAATGAAAGAAGATAGTCGATCTTTGGTTCAACCTATTATAAGTTTCCTCGTAACTAATTTGTACGAATTCCTCCTAACTTGCCCCCGTGTCACCCAACGCAATAATCCTAGACTTTTGCCTCTTATACCAAGTAGCAGCCCTGAAAACCGAACACTGAAATACATTCCTGCGAGACGTTAATTGGTTCCTAAATCACGCGAACCTATCGTAAATCGTTTGTTATTTACAATAATATTTATTACTTCATAACTACCAATAACGAACGCCTTACGTAAACATACGACCAATTAATGTACGTGTACTCAGACTTATACTCATCCGGTGTTGACTTGACCACACATAGGCTATACAGACGGGCACATATGATGGCAATTCTCACAGCACACACACTCAATTATATGCATATTTAATAGTAACACAGGCACGGCGCGTGTACGTACAGAGATTAACGATGTGTGAGGAACCTCGGCGTTAGGGCTGGTGCACACACGGGCGGTCGCGGCGGACGGCGGACGCTCACTGCCGGAGACGGCGCCCTGAGCGCCCCCTCTCCCCTCGCCCCGCCACACCTCATCGCGCCCCGCGCCGGAGGCTGAAAATCCCTTTCAGGCGCGAGTTTCGCTGAATTCGCCTTGTAATAAATTAAAAATTATGTTACAAGTACACTTTAAAATTAATCAATGGCTATTACTACCTGGGGCTAAATTAGACAGTCTGTTTTTCTTTGTTAAATTAATTTATTTTTATGAAGGAAATTATGATCTCCCGTTATGTTCCTCTTCTATAAACAAAATAAAAATACTCATGTACTATATCTTTTTGCATTATGATTAAAGCTTATTCATAAAAAACAACCATTCATATTGATAGCTGCATACATTTTGTACTTTAAAGGCTTGTTTATTGAATCCATATCGAATTTAATTTAATTTTCCCAAATACCTATCTTCTTTCAATATGAAAATGATGATATTCAAAAGAGGTCTGTCTATCTGTCTAACATCAACTATAGAAAAATCTTGAGAAAGACGCAAAATGAATTTTAATATAGCCTCAGGCTATAAAAATTCAATAGCCTCTTAACCCACTGAATTATTAAGTAAATCAGAGATTTCTGTCTTGAAAAAACTTCGGCAAAAAGCTTTTAAATTTAACTAAAGACTTGGTCGACGGTGGTTTGATAATGACGTCAGTGGGCAACAACTTAGACAGACAAATCAAGACGGGTTTGTCATCCCGCGTGGCGTGATAAACTATGAACTGCGGCCGCGATGTCACCGATGTGCCCCGGGCCTAATAGTGATTAAAATCGTTAATTGCTCAGAAATACTTAAGGTCTTAAATTATTAAACTTTTACTTACATTTATTTGTGAGTGCCAAACTCCAACTTATATTGTTGAGAATAGCAGACCAAGGCACATGATTGGAATCGACTCACTCCGAGTTATAGTGCTCTTGGACCTTATAATCGCCTTGACGAATGCGTTAAATCATATAGCATGTTCACACATGTATTTCCTGAAAGTTTAAGCAGATATTTTTCCGGCCTCTTCTGAGCACGGTTAGGTGTGCCGATGATAACCATAAATAGGAGATAGTTGTTTCGGGTCTTGGTGTGTGTGCATCTGCCCTCTCTGTACCCTAGATATAGGAGAAATCAGAGTGAGGGGCAATGTATAAAAAAAACCTTATCACCTAATATTAGTATACAGAGTGTAAGTGACATCGTAACGAAAACTGATACCATGGATTCAGTACAAGATTCTGGACCCCACAGTTTTAGTAGTACGATTCGGTATTTTCAAAAAAATTACAATGTTGTTCGCACTTCATATAATTTACAAAAAAATCCACGAACGAAATCGTAAAAATTTTAAAACGTCCGCCGCAACCTATTCCCATAATAATAATTTTACTAATCAGCTTCTGGACGTATTATCATAATAGAAACGCGTATTATTTATTATCTTTATCACCGAAATGCATGATAGAACACTAATTAGAAAAAAAACTTTCAAACCCTTACAGTCTTCGTGATTATTTTGTTTCCAATACCCAATTGCCACATCCAAAAATATTGTATTACCAATGACTACCAATGGACGTAGTATTTGGTAATCACAACTGTTCCCCTAAAATAGAGGCAAAATACGTAATGATGATTATATTATACAAAGATCACCTTATTACCTTGAACATCACTAAAATCACTAAAACTGAGGCCAGACGAGCGCAATTTGAGTCACATTTTTTGCATCGCTTAATTTATATTAAATTTGATTGTTTGGGCCACATTACGAAGGACTACGGTGCAAACTGGTCCGCAATATAAAACCGCAGCTCACAAAATTGCGCTCATCTAGCATCAGCCTTACTCTTCTGTTTCTTATACTCGTACAGCCACTGTACATTTGGTCCAATGTTTCAAATTCAAAGGTAACGTTTATTTCACATATTTTGTGAAGGAATTCTAAATTTTCGTTAATTGTGGTCATTAACATTGCAGCACCGTGTTCTAGAGGTCGTTACTCGGCGCGCTTTAAATGGAGTACAAATGTTTCGTTTAGCTCAGCCTTAAAACTTGACATTTAATTGTAAAGCCGACAGATGGTGAGACATCTCTCAACTGTTGATCTGAGTTTTAGGTAATATTTTGTGATTCATTTGTAAAAGAAAAACAAGGGATGCTTTTCTTCTAGCGTAGTCGTAGTCAGGGCCAAACTGCAATATTTGACAATTGGTAGTTATGCATATAAATAATATCTATACATTTTATCAACCATATTTTAAGTCATAACTTTTTTCATAATATTTTCAAAAGGAATGAAATACCTATAAAAGTTTACATAAAGCGAAATGCTTATAATTTAGCTTTAATTTATGCTTCATTAAAGCAACTTTTTCCAGCACAAGTTTCATTAATAAAACTGAATAAAATATTAATCATAACATGACAAAGAACGTCAATTCTTTTTGAATCAACTGTACAAAACCAAGGTCACAGTAATGAGAAAAAATAATACAAAAATGTTCTCATTACTATTGCACCAGAGAATATAAAAAAATAAACTTTAGTCTGTCTATCAAAGCGGAGTTACAAAAATTCGGCTTTTAGAAACTTTTCGTGAACATTTTTATGTATATATCAGTGATTAATATTGCACGATGTCACGCACTCACCCTGTATATTTTGTGAAGAGCGTTGACCTCTTCGTCCTTGTTGACAGAGGGTACACTGCAATTAAAAAAAATTAAAACATTATAAATATTTTTACAGAAAATTTATGGAATTTAGGTATCGAATTAACGCCTTCGTTGATGGACGGCCATGAAGTGTTTGTTTTCTACTACAGAATTTATTTTAACTTGTTGGTATTCTGAATGTTGCACTGTGCTTACGCAACTGGTCTCGATATCACATGTACACAGATAACATCTCTTCTGTTTTCTTTGTCTTAGTATTACTTGATCTGTGGTACTGGCTTATTGCCATAGTATTGTAGTGTTGATTGTATTAAACTCCATACTTTAATAAATGTTAGTTTTACTGAAAAATTAAGATGTTAATGATGAACTGAACAGTCAGATGTCAAAATTAGATACAAATTAATAATTAAACTCGACTATCTCGTTAAGTCTATAGTCATCTCTATTCATTAGCATATAAATGTCACGGACAGGTATAATCAGAGTTTAAAATAAAATTATATAATTATAATTATAATAGTGAGGCAAATTCGTAATTTGACTAATCATCATTTACTTTTACTATTGACAGTAAAAGCTTTAAGATCTTTCAGCCTTTCATGTCTAAGGTGTCATTTAAGAATCACGTTTAGACTATAAATCTTAATTTATCACACTTAGTCACACTGAATGCCAAGTAATTATGTAGATGATTGTGTACAAAATAATATCAGATTATTATATTCGAGCTCACGAGCGCAAACTCACGTTTTTAGACCAACTTATCTTGCGGTTCAATTATCATATTGACGCCACAATCTTAGTCAAGAATAAGATAATTATGTTCATTGCCCATTTTTTATCAGGTGTACAATAAAGGGTACTAGAGATCGCCAAGTGGTCGAAATTTGACCGTAATTTTAGCTTTCTGCACTCCTTCTCCATATAAACTTTAACTATGCCAAATCGCACACTCCTCCGTGCGCGCAATATGCTTAAAAAGGGGTACAAAGTTTTCCCTTCACGTATTAATATATAGATTTCTATCGATTTCTATTTTAGAGCTATAATAAAGCTATAATAAAATAGAGTAGAGTAGAAATACTCTTTATTGTACACCTGATAAAAGAGGACCAATAAACATAATATTTACAATTAATCATTTTAAGATTGTACAATGGGCGGTCTACTATGTCATTATTAAATACTCAATATCTTTCCGTAAACGTACACCGCTGAACATGGACCCTCTAGGACCACTAAAATGTACAATATATAGCTAATATAGCTAATATAGCTTTAATAACAACGTTTCGCAGACGGATTGGTGATCACAGTACCTATGTTAACTTTTTAGCTTACAGAATGACGCTGCTGCCCTTCTTCTTGATATATCTTCGGTCGACTGTTACGACGTCTTTTGGCCACGTTTAGATATAGCGATGTAGAGGAATATTTTAATTCCTAGGCGCTTTTCTTGTTTCATCTTTCTAGTTCAGCAAAGCCTGGATTTTTTTTTATCGGAAACATTCACGGGCGCGGGCACTACACCTCACCAAAGTTTCTTCGTAGGTAATCGGATGAATGATTTGTGAGCGCATAAAAGACGAACAAACAAACTAATTTGTTTTTATGCCTTAAATTTGTATTGTAGTAAATATAAGCGTAAATAAATCTTTGCAAGTACCTAAACCTAATCAGCGTGATTCGATATTGCCGCAGCTTTACATAATGAGATCCTCCATGATCTAGCAACGTTCGCGTCGTAATCCCTAATTACACAAATAGCTAATCAGATGAAAAGCGCGTGTTTAACCTTAATATAGGCACCTATTTACCATATGTTTACACCGAAATGTTACTCCCTCATTAGTCCAGTGGTATTAAGATTGACTGCTGAGAGTGTGGTTCTGGGTACGAATGCCATGTCAGACAGTGTTATTGTATTTTTCTCAGTATTAAAAACTTAACTTTTTATCATTGCAGTTCTCGCTATCAGCGAGGAGTTCATCCGCATACCCTAGAACCGCACTGGTCTCGTACCGTCCGGTTTCAGAAGAGTTTCCTGAAACGCAAGCTGAGGTTATGGAACCATCTCCCCACCGAGTTTTTGCCAAGAGACTATAGCATGGGGATCTTCAAAAAGGGAGTAAAAAGATTTTTACAGAGTCGGCAACGCGCGAGTGATGCCCCTGGTGTTGCAAGCGTTCATAGGCTACGGTAACCGCTTACCATCAGGCGGACCGTATGCTTGTTTGCCAACTTAATGGTCTAAAAAAGCTACGTGGAATTTGGAATTTGGTTAGGTGGATGGTAATATGGCACGCCCTCCTAACCGGTATCAGTCTATCGTGAAGAAATTTTATTTTAAGTAGCTGAAATAATGGAATGACCTTTAAAGAATAAAGGTCTACGAGCGTCTAAACAAAGCTGTGAAATACTTACAAATGACTTAGAAATGTTTAGGATTAGAATTTCAACAATCTGACCGCTAAAGATGCTACGTAATCCTAGCGAAGACGTGATAACGATATTAAGACTAAGAACAATGTCATTAATCTTTATTTCTTATGCATAACAGTTTCGACTTTATAGATATTTAGATAAAGCTGTGGAGGAAAGAGAGGGTTCCATACTTTTTATCACAGCGTTTCAGTGTTTTTGCTAGTAAGATCTCCTATCGGGATGCAGTCTGTTTTAGTTTTATAGTAATTATCGAGATCTCTGTGTGTTGTCTGCTGTTGCTGAGCTGGCTACCCTTTCGGCATGGCATGGTTGACAGCATAACTATATATTTAAAAAAAAAAACTTACTTCTCAACTTTTGTAGCGTGTTTCTTATCTTTAATCTTGTCACACAAGAGAGAGAAGACATGAAAGAACGTGCTGAACAAATGTTTTTTCTTTCTCTTTTTCTTTAACAAATCTGGTGCCAACGAAAAGTCCATTGAGGTCCAAAGCCCACAGTAATCCGCTTCTCACAGCTCGGTCAGGCAGCAGCTACATTTTATTTAAAAAAAACTATCCGTTAAACCCTTGTATACATTTCAGTCACACAAAAATACACATATTTATTTTCAAACTCTCCTCTCGCTGGTCTGCTGGAAGAGATTTCTTTAGAAATAAGCAGTACCTTTGTGTCATCTTTCCTATTTAATTGTAATTATTCTTCTTTCTGTGTGTACATAAATTGTTAAATAAATAAAAAACACATTTTTCCCTTAGTTGTTCATATCAAACTGTCTCTAAGTCCGTTTTTCCCTTTTCCTTACCGCATAACAAATGTAAAGTCCTTTGAGTGAAGCTTCACAAAGTCATATGTCCCGTAAGTGATTCCGCAAGTTGGCAAAACAAGCGGTCCCACGGGGGGCGCCACTAAGGAACTTGCTCTCCGTTCCGAATAAATTGCATACAGGAGTTCTGTACATTCGCATAATTACTTGTAAACTTAGGGGAAGCTAGCTATTTGGAACTAATGACACTTTGCTATCGTCTAAACTAATATAATAAAGAGAAAAGATTTGATTGTTTGTTTGTTTGTAATGGATAAACTCAAAAACTACTGGACCGATTTTTAAAATTCTTTCTCCATCAGAATGCTACATTATAATATAATTTATAAAGATATCACGCGGGCGAAGCGGCTGGCGGAAGCTAGTTTGTGATAAAATTGTACAATGGTAAAATCCAGTAATCTTCGAAAAAACTAAATTGTAGCGATACACGGCTCTATTTGTCTTGTATCAAACTGAGAAAGCTTTTCTGGATTGCGTAGGACAAGTAGTTCATAACAATTTATTTAAACATAGTGTATTGACACTTCGAACAGCAAACTAACACTTTACGAAACTATAAATCCGACCAAATTGAGACATTTTATGGCGATCGTACAAATAAATTAACAAGATACCTATTATTTAGAGCGCCGGGATTACAAAGTCTCAAGTTCAATGTTTCGAACTAACGAAGTATTTTCTAAGACAGTAGAAGATAATTATGGGAGTATCTATGAAGCCACACTGTAGCAATTATCACCTTTCTTCTTAACAGAAATCATCAGTTCATTTTATTCGCGATAGAAATGGTTGTATTAACAAAAGAACGTAAATAAAACATGACTACTGCCGCTAATTGGTCCCTTTCAGATGTTATGCGATAGTCTACCTGCTTCACAAAACACTTTGCCGCTAATTGTTAGACGTCCATCAAATGAGTTCTAAAGATATTTCGAAAGGGTTGTCAAAATATGTTTTCAGTGGTTTTATAATTAGGTTATTAATTTTACCTCGTTTTCTTGCAGTTAAAATAATATTATCTTCATCCAGTGAGCACAGCTACTTTTCGAATCATATGAATTATAAAAATATACCTTGCAATATGAGGCCTAACTATTCTAGTCCCTATCCCTTTAAAGGGTATACACCATAATGAACAATTATGGCAAAAATCCTGAAATCGCGAAAAAAAATCTGCTGTTCGATACAAATAATTTCAATTTCAATTCTTTACTGCATAAGTTCACATGGAACTTTTCAATTAAATGTTACTCGACTAGAAGTATGGAACAGTAGATTTTTTTTCGTGATTTAGGTATGTGTTGGTCCTAACTAAAAGTTGTTCATAATGATAAGTACAAATAAGTAAGCCGTTATCGGGATTGTATTTCGTTTTACTCGTTCACATTTATTAACACAAACAAAACCTTGAATGAAATCAATATCAAAACAGTTCCATTCAAAGTTAATTCATGAAATTCCAACCTGCTTCAGCCACCAGAATCACCCAAACCATACAAATCTATCCTTGGAATAATAATAGCACAGACAGCTAACCGTGTACATCCAGCAGTCTAACGTCAAGTTGCCTTTGAAGCAGACAATCCAGCACACAACATCCATTTGAGACCACACACAACACACGACAAACGAACTAGTTACTGACCTCTGTGACAGCCCTACAATAGCACGGATATTCGGTATCGAGACGCAATCGTAATCAATCATCGATTTAAATCGGAAAGTAATTAAACTGGAGCTTTTGAATGTTACTCCCGATGTTTCAAGTCGAATCATTCTCTCGTTATCGATAACTAGAAAATAATTGTAAAAAGGTTATCAATTCTGAAATTTTGAAGATGAATTTAAGTTACAAAGAAATATGGTAGAGCTTATTTATGAACTAGAATTTGGTCTTTGGCATCGTTCGGGAGAATAGAAACTTAGACAAAATATGGTTTGTAAAAAGTTTATGCTAAAATATATTGTAAAAAAGAAATATATATTCTAAAACTTCGGAAATTAAGAACTCCAAACTTGAGTAACAAGTATTTCGAGTTATAAATTAACGTAGAAGTCTAATGCTAGAACTTTAAATGGTACCGCCTATGTACCCACGCGTATACTTATCGCACGCGATAATAAAATTAAATGAGTTCACAAGATATGAAAATACAACTAGTTTAATTGTCAGTACTTCGTACCTTCTGAAGTTCGGTGCCTGGGTTGGACAGTTACCGACATAACTCAAGAGAAATAAGACTCTAAACCTACATTGAGAACTAGTTCTTTTTTGGACGACTATAAACAAGTAAACTGTCTCAATAGCCTAGTGGTTGTAGTAGTTGCAAGCACAGCTGGTGAGTGAGGCCCTGCCTTCGATTACCGGGAAAAATCTTATGGAGTTTTTCTGTTCCAAAGTTCTCAATAGTAGCCGGTCGGCGAAGGAAAACGCGTGATGCAGTATGCATTTTTTTTTTAGATTTTTCGATGTATACATCAAATTGACTCTATCATGATAATAATCTGTAAATTACGCCTTCTTCCATATAGACTAACTATATTTGCACCACGGAAAGTCCGAATAAAAACCCCTCCCCTCCCCACGAAGATGAACGCGATAATTTAGTGTTCCCTGCCCTTACGTGATCCAATTAGAAGCCTCCTTAGGTTTGGTGGAAAAACATTGGCCAGGAGACCGCCTGGCCACATGAGTCGGAAAAGTGTTTCTATGATCTAAAGTTATTATGTTTTCAGGAGCACTTTTTTGTACCTATATATAAGCCTATAAAACATTTTTTGTGTAGTTAAGCTATTTATTTTTGTTTAAATACGATTATTTTTTTCGCGATTTCTTTATTGGTCCCATAGTACCTATAAGTTGTTGATAATGATAAGTACTATACACTCCTTCAATATTATGTCCAGTGTTCAACCAATCATCCTGTATAAAAAAATAAGATGAAGGATATCACAAGAAACTGTGATATATAATCCTTATAATTATAGGGGCGAAACAGTATAATTAACGTATAAAATATTATCGCTAGGAGATAATAATAGACCATCCACGTCAAAGCGAGAGTAATGGAACTATATAATAATCATTGAGCTGCTTATTATTCTGAAAATACTAAATAACACACAGCATAATCAGCCTATAAAATGCAAAGATGAAGAAATTATGTAAAATTTATAAATTATTCTCATCGCTCAAAGCTTCAATTATATAAAAAAACGAAGCGACTGCTTATATTGTAAAAAAATGGAGATAGCAGCATCTGGTGTATTTTGTGTCTTATTTTCAAATTGCATAGTTAAATTTTTGCCAAAATGATAACTTCTGACGTCATCTAGAATCGACGCGAAGCCTCTCCGTTGCCATATCAACCGATGTTGCTTATCAAAATTTCCTTGTTTGTTGGTACTTTAATTGGATAATTTAGATTACTTTTTCTTGATACTTCGGAAGGATGAATATTAATAAATCCCGATTGCCTTTCAAATTTTATCAACATTTAATTTAGATGCTAATTTTGTATTTTTTATAATATATTTTGTATGCCGGATATAATCGTAGGAGCTCGTAGCTACATAGCTACGGTGCAGATCAGTCGATCAGCGAGGTTAAGCTGCGGTTGCCACGGTTAGTCCATGGATGGGTGAGTTTGAAGATTTTTTAGATACGTTAATGAATGATTGTACTCATATGAGAAAATTAACTACTTTGCAGAAAGAAAACGTTTTGAAATGGAAATATATTTTCGGCTTCCCAAAAAAAAATGATACGATCAGCTGGTTGAGTTTGTATGTGAAGACGTAAATTTTTGTCGTACCGAATTTATTTTTCTTTTGCAGAGTTGTTCATTACCATCTGTACAATTATTGACTAAGTGCACCTAGGCTTACATTCAGAGACGACAGAAACGAGTCTAAGCGTGAACTTACGCTTCCATACGTCAATTTTACGAACAAATTTTGACAGATGGAAGCGTAAGTTCACGCTTAGACTCGTTTCTGTCGTCTCTGAATGTAAGCCCTAGAGTCTCGACATTTCATAAGTGCCTGTATCTGGTTTACATGAAATTAAGATATATTCATAGAAATAGTACAAGTATTATCTCTATGGATATATTCTATTTAGATATATTTCTTTTTCAAATAAAAAGACTGCATGCTCTGTTTTTAGTAGGTAAGCAATTGTTATTGTTGTGGTAAGGTGTACTTCATTCCCTCACATTAAAATTTTTTAGTCTATTACCAGAAGTGAAAACTTGTTATTGGCTTTCTATTGACTAAATTGTTGTTATTTAAGTTAAATTAGCTGTAAGTTTTCCATGATCTAAATAAATAAATATTCTATCTGATACTACTTAAGTTTACTGTGTAGATCAAAATTATATAGTAATCGTCTCGAATTAATTTTAACAGGAGTCTTCTGACCACATCTCTTAAAGGTTTTAACTAGAAATCATTAATTCCTGCAATTTGGTGCCAAAAACAGACGTAATGTGTCATGGCGTCTTCATGACGTCACAGTTTGTATCAAGTACTTGTAAGTGCGTAGTTACAAGTTTGAAACAACTTCCAAGGAAGGTAATTTTGCATAACTACAAAAGTTTTAAGTTAATCTTGAATAAGTTATCTTTGTGTTACGGTTACGGGGTGCAGAAGGCTTAAAAAAGGATTACGACTCAGATTCTGTGCTTTTAGAAAACACACAGACGTGTCATGTTCCGGGAATGAAAAAAATGTAGCTGTTTTTAAAGTGGCAATTGGTGCAGTGCTTAAACACCTGGGTTTCTGCGCTAAAGAGCTCGGGTTCGATACTTGCAAGTGATCCTTGCTTTAGTTGTATAGCCTACAAATAAGTGTTCAGGATCTGGATGTGTGCATGATTTTCGATTCCCACGATATAGGACAATCGAAGAGTTTCAATTATTAAATAATATGCAACTTACCACAACATTCAGTATGACAACACATGTGGTTTCTGGACAACGTGAATAAATTTTGAATAATTATTCATTTTTTCCAAGAATCACAAAAGCCTACAAATAATAACAGCTCTTAAAGCATACTCTTCGTGACAATCAAAAACCGAATTAGGTTTAAATATTAGACGTTCAGTACTCCACCTCAGTATAGAGCTGCAGTAAAAGATTGTCTTAACTGTTTATAATATTACAGTATGCAGAACAGTTTTAACTTGAAGTTTTATCGCGATGGATGAATAAATTATGATATTCTGCGATACACCTCGCCTCGCCTTTGTATGTATATATCTGTACACTGTTTTTTTTGCATATTCTATATTTTTTGTGTACAATAAAGAATACAAATATTGACAAAAAATATGATACCTAGCGGTTGCACGGTTTAACTCGCGGTTCATCCGGGGGGAACTACTTCATGTACCCGGAGAAAAAGTATCCTATGTGTTAATCCAGGATATCTATGCGCCAAACATCCAATTCCGTTCAGCAGTTTATGCGTGATTTACAAACATCCAAACATATTCACAAACTTTCATACAATATTAGTGCAATATCCTGGTCAAAGATATGGTCCCTCGCGACGAATAGGTCCATAGGTCTATCTCGCTCTATGGGAGAGTCCTGCAGTCATACCAGGCCTTAGGGGATTTATAGGTGACTTGGCCTCTACAGATAGGTAATAGGTGTTATTCCGATGGCGACTGCAGACCGTAGGCGACACTACTAATTTGAATTTATATATATTGTTGACATTGTTTATTTGTGTATTGATTTACAACAGCTACCATGAATATATTATAAATATTAATTTCAATTAAATTGTTTTGTAAACCCTATATTATGCAAATAAAGATATTTGTATTTGTTTGAATTTATTTTTCTTTGACTCTGTCGCCTGCGGCCGTAATACATTTTAATTATAGATTCCAGTGTCTCCTGAGGTCTGCAGCCTGCAGCCGCCATCGGAATAGCACTATAAGGAAATCTGAACTGCGCGACAACTCCTATTTCTAAGCCCGTACAATACTAATCTTAAAAGGTCATTTTCCTAAATAAGAATAGAAGCCACGTTAACCTTACAGCTATTTACAAAACACGTGGTTAACAAAACTCAATCTACCGTATTTCGTAACCGGAACTAATAAAATATAATCGTTTTCCACATTAACTGAGCTAACTTGACTCAAGTTATAACTTCAGTTCGGTACAGAGTAGCGCGAGATACAGAGGCTGCAGAGATACTGGTGTTATGGGCCGGTTTATGTGGAGTCGTTGACGCCTCTCAAATATTAAACAGAGCCGATCTGTGCGTTTGTTGTGTTGTGTAACCGAGTGAACTGAGAATGAGTTTTGTATTAAACGTAATAAGTGGAAAAGGTATAGAACATTGTTTTTTTATTTTATCTCTTAATACTCGCAAGCCACTGCAGCGCCCTTTTTCAGGTTCGTTCGCTGCATTTTGCTGCTTAGGCTATGTTTCCATTGAGGCGGAAACGCCGCTCGTTTCCGCCGTAGGTGAAAAAGTAACCAATAGAATACTAATATTAACACGTCACTTAGATCAATGGAGAAAATACTGGAATCTTATTGGTTATTTTGCCACTTCTCCGGTCCGCTCCGCTTCAGTGGAAACGCAGCCTTAAACCAGGCTTTAATTTAAGTCTAAAGTTCGCGCCAGGTTGCTTGTCGCTACAAAAAAAAAGAGTTACTTAAAAATAAACAATTTTGAGGAAAATAAATTTAAACATCGATATTAATAACAATTCTACGTAACGGGTACAAGGAACACACTTGATTTGTTCATTTGTCTCAATTTATAGATCCCTCTATTGACTATGGTACTCAAAAACGGTGTTCATCACGCTAAAAGTGTTTTATTTTATATTTTATTTCACGACCAGCAACAAATCAGCTCTATTAATAATTGTTCTTCGTGGCATTTTATCATGCATGTATTATATAATATGTTATTGTTACACTTACAAAATTCCTTAAAACCCCTGATCGAAAGGTCAATGCGCTGTCTTGCCATGCTATCTGCCGGGAACTATAAGCTGAAGAGTGTACCAGATATCAATAAGCCATAGATTTTCTACCTCTCTCTAATTATCAGGGAACACATTCTAAAACAATAAAATCAAGCAATGTCACCAGCTATAATACGATGAAAAAGAAACCTCGTTTGAAAGATATCTAAATGCAATTATTTTGAATAACAATGATTTAACAGTTGTTACATTGAAATAGATTTAATTAAGCTGCCGGTAATTTTACTAATTATATGCTACATTTCGCTAACAAATGGGGCTTTGTTGACAAATACGTGACACTTCCTAGTTCAGTGTACACAGCTTGTTTCAATGCAATGTATTGTGTATGATACTGAACCCGGAATAATAATTATCTGAGAAACAGACGCTATTGAATCTTCAGTGACTTTATTATCCGGTGGACTGGTAGTCCCTCCAACCTAATTCCTAATGTTCAAATATCAATGCGTGGGTACAGTTGTTAGTGTATCGTTTTCCGCAAACAGTCTTGTTCCCAATCTGGGTGCATTTGACATAAATGATCTGTGAACGCACCCACGATACAGAAGAACTTGTGTAAGCGAGAGGGAACTCCATTGAACAAAAATGTACGAATAATTATTTGACCGAAGTAAAGTGGATCATTGTTTTGCTACGTCAGCGTAGCTCTCGTAGCTTGCGTAGCCGGGATTCATCGCGTCTGCTACGTCGTAGCAACAGTGCAATTACTTTATTCTTACTTGCGTCAGTGCAGGTTATATTGTAACCTAGAGCTAACCTGACAGAAGTGTTAATTTTCTATGAAAACCAAAGACAATTTAGAACTTTAGCCCTGGGTTGGAGTTAACTCGCGTTGATGCAAGTGGGCCTTAGTATCATGTAATCAGTGTACCTGTTCAGCTGACCCGCAGTCTACTCTGAACACCCAACAAGATAAGTAAAATCATCACCATGTCAACAAGTGACATCGAAAATAAAGTACCTAGCATATTTCTGACGGAAAACTGCAATTTACGTGGCAATTTACCACGGTTTAATTTTATATTTTTTTTATTCTTTATTTATTACGAGTAAAGGACGTTTGTTCACACATGAACATTGAACATGTCACCTCCATAATACAACAAAACTAAACTAAACACTTCTGGAAGTAATACTAAACTAGAACTAACTTAAAACTATAGAGGAATACACCATCCAACGTCATAAGGAACCACATCAAGTTCGGTTCGCATATGACGTCTAAAAACTTCGTTCCTGACACAATCCATTATGATATGGTAAACATCCTCAATTACCTCAATTCATCACTCGGCTACTTTTGATGGTGCAGAAAGACCCGCGGGTCTACCGCGTAACTAAACTGGTAATGAACGTCGACTCTGGTACTAAACTACAATACGATCGTGAGAGACTAAACTTTGACCTAGCTTGTAAAAAGATTACCAATCATGAAGATAGAAGTCCCAACATAAAGATCGGTAATTTTTTACAAGGTAGCTCGAAGCTTAGATTCTCACGATCGTATTGAAGTTTATTACCAGAGTCGATGTTCATTACCATTTTAGTTACGCGGTAGACCCGCCGATCAGTTACCGAATTTTGACGATTACAAATATTTTCGATGTATCTTATAAACTTGGTAATCAAAACCCTTTACGTACAGAACACAAAGCAAACTCAACCGTCCATCTAATTTTGTTAATTCCCAGTATAATATACTACCTAAACCAACCTAATTCTGTTTTTAGCTGCTCCATTGGGAAATTACACATGAAAATGACCCAAAAATCTATCCATAGCTTTAAAATTAATCAGCTGTGTAACTCGTTACAAGCGTGGTTATCATTTTATAACGAACGACATCATAACAGGCGCAGTCGCGACTACAAAGTAGTTTGGTATTCATGAAGTGGCTAATTATTGTCGGCACTCGCGTAGCTAGCGGTTGTATGGTGTAACAGCGACCACGACTGGTAGGAATTGCTTTAACTGTGCCATAGTTATAATTATTTTATTTACAACTTTTAAAAAGACTAGTTAATTTACTAAAAACAAAAACTTTAATGGTGTTTAAAGCCATTAAAATGTCTCCAACAGATAACAACAAAGTAAATAAAAAAGAAAGCCCTTAAATTGCAGTATAATAATATAAATAAAACTAAATACACAATATATAATTCAAAAATTTATAAAAGTAACACCTGCCGACTAGCTCAGTACCAAATAGTTCTATGTAAATTAACACTAGATTAATTTTAAAAAGCGATTCAATTCAATATTTTATTCATTGAAGATATATGTTAGTGATAGTCATATCATCATCATGTCATGATTACGTATTAATTTATTATAATTGTTACAAGAATCGAACGGTATAAGAAAATATTCTGACGATAATTCGTAGCAACCAAGGGAATAGCGAATAAGGATGCAATGTATCGGAGTTTAAATATTAATTGAATTCAATCATTCTGAACAGTGGATAGATGATGTTAGAATTCGCGAAAGAAAAAATATATCTGCAATTTGACGATGTTCACCATTTTCGAGCATTCTTTTTCACTGGCTAACGCATCTTGGGAATCCTCAGAATTTCATTTCACGTTGCGCTTCACTAAAACTACAAACAGCTTCACACTGTTAAAACGTTTCGCTTTGCTACCAAGCAGCAAAATACAAAACTCCTAGAAATAAGTAAAATAACACAATCTAGTAAAACTTATCGACCTATAACAGATCCATTCTGCATTGCATATTTATTTATTTGTGTTAGGGGAACAAACAGCTTTTAGGTATCATAATAATAGGTTATAGTAATAAATAAAACTTAAGCCTAGTTTCCACATATAAATAATAATAATTTGCGCCATAAAGCTGCCTTACCCAGGAGCCTAAGCATATATTTCCAGCATGGGTTGCTATTCTTACTTACTATTTTTTTAACTAAACCACTTATAATAATATTTACAATGTACTCGTATGCTTATCTCAAAATCTTTTCAAAAAATGTCAACCACGGGGTAAAGTTAATTAGAAATGCACTTCTATTATTACGAAGGGTTCTGAGACCCTTATTAGCTGGCAACACCAGGGCCATGATTTCTCCACACTCATTTATAATTAAAATTTAGTGAACAATAAAAGCCGGGCGACTAGCCCCGACTTCAAATAAATTAGTTTTAAGGATCGCTCGTGTTAATCTCATAATTTTGATTGTTTCGCTGTTAATTTGAACCTTTGTGGCATCATCCCGATTTAAACTAAATGTATGGATGATAATTAACTATTTTCACGCTCATCTTCATTTATGGGCTCAAAAGGTACAGTTTTTAACGTTCTTCTATAGCCATCCATATTATAAGATAATATTATTTATTTTCAAGTGGATTTACTTATGTGTAATAACCTGCTTATATGCCTTTGTTTAGTTCGAAAAATTTATTATTTATTGATATATTTACATTGTTTTTTAAGCACATTCAAGCGTATGGCATCCGTGGGTTGCAGCTGAAAATCAGCGTCAGATAGCACCTAGTGTTGCCATCTGACATTATGCTGAGCTGAGGCCCTTTTGGCATAAACGTACCTTTTTTTATTAAATGTGATATGTTTTAATTGTGCTAATAAACGCCAATTTTCTTTCTTTCTTTCTTTGGTTATATTTAGAATCTAAAATGTTTCTTCTAGGGCATGTAAGGTGCGCTCACTCTCAGTGCCACCACACACAGACTTTGTTCATTCATCATTAAGAACACAACGAACAACTACTTGAAACCCATTGTCGCTGCAACCTGTCTTTAATACTTATCTTCTATATGTTTGACAGCAATGATTGCACGATAGTTACCAGTTCAAGCTACACATTAAGCTCAGTGTCGCCACACTCAGACCTTACTCATTTATCATTAACTTAACCGTACAACGAAGCAGATTCAGCTTGAAACCGTTTGTTGCTGGCTGCGACTGTAAAGCTATTGCAGTTAGCGTGGTGTGTCCATGACTGTTCATCTTTATTAGGAGTTATAGTCTGGAAGTAACATTCAACTCTGAGCTTGAACGGAAATATCACTGTTGCTTAATTCTCATGTCACAAAACACCGGTCTTGTCTCGTCTCACAAAAGGAAATGCACCTACCTATAACCGCGCGCGAGAATCGGCGTCTGAGGAAAAAGGCACTGTGCGCTGCGGCCGACCGTCACTCATACCCCGCACTCCGAGTGCCACAGTACCATCAGTACCCCGAGACACTGGTACTGGGAGAGAGCGGGGCATGAGCCACAGTCGGGCGCAGAGCAAAATGCCTGTATCCTCAGGCGTCAATTCCTCGGAACTCTCGCGCGGTCTATAAATCGATTAATACTATGGTTATCTATGATCATAGGTCTTTTCAACCCAATGCGTTTATTTTTTACCTATGTCTCTCGCTATCTGGTCCGGAAGTCTTCTCTGCTTAATTAGTAAATCGGCGTGACCAGAGCGCTTACAGCCAGGCAAGAATATTTTTAACCACACGGCTAAGTGCACCGTACAGTGGGACTCGGACCTCAGCTTAGGGTATTGCTGGGGGTCAATATCAATGAGTCAGCGCGGGCTGGCATGACCAAGGCTCCGGGTGGACATGGGACAGGGGGTAGTGACGGGCCGCGCCGGCGAGGACGGTATTATGGTCAGCTGTGTGAAGTATTGATAGTTTTGTTAGCCAATCGGATTCACTCTTGGTGAAGGGTGATATCATCGCCTCTATACGTGAGGGTAATGCCAGCCCAATGCTAGGACTGCTTTGAAAGTAATTAAAATAAAATCAATTATATACTAGGCCAGACTAGGCTTACTATCCTTTACCACCTTATAGTTTTACACGTAGCGACTGGATTTTTAACCCCCGACAAAAAAGAAGGGTTTTAATTTATATATTTTATACGTATACGGTATATATAAGTTTTTAGTGTGTGTCTGCATATCTGTGAATCTGTGAAGCTGTCTGTGACATCGTAACTCCAAAACGAATGAACCAATTTCAATGCAGTTTTTTTAAAATTGATAGTTAGTTTAATCGGAAATCATCTTAGCTATCTTTCATGGAAATCTGTTCAGCGGTTCAAAAGTTACAGCTCTTTTTCTAGTTGGAGTCGGGGGTTCTTGCCGGTTAGGTTATTGTCTCCTACAAGTTACATCGCAAGACTTTTTCGTAAGACACATCTTAGGAAATAACTGGCAATAAATTGGTAAATACATGGCGGTCTAAACGCAAATTGTCCACATTTTCTCTTCCCAAATTGTCGTTATCCAAAAAGACAATTCGCGTCACAGAACCTTACACTTTTATATTCACAATTTTCCTCCCGATATTGTTTTACCAACTAAACGTTCACAATAATTGGACAAATTGGATCTCCTGTTTCAATTATTTTTTTCGGTACAAAAAGCTATTTTTATCTGTCCATTAATAATGAAAACAGTTAGCTAACTAATTAGTTTAAAAGGTAAGGTAAAGGTTTGGAGACATGAGGGTTAATAATTATTGTCTGCGAATTTTCAAGAATACATAATTGAGATAATCATTTATTGACACTAAATGGAAATAGATTTTGAGGCACTTAAATAAATTAAATTAAATTTTGTTTATTTCTATACATAATATTAATATTAATTCAGCCAATTACGATCCCATTGAGTTCCCTACATTCTGGTTGAGCTTGGCGATGCTGAATTGCTGACGCATGCGTCATGCTCATGAACGGGCGCCATCTGTCGAGACTGATCAGCTTGTGCATGGCAATCTTATTCAGAAGCAAAATCATTATTATCCTTATCTTACTTTTTTCACATATAATTTTATTATTCTCGCAATTCTTACCACAACATTGTATTAATCTAGATTGTAATAACTAACTATCATTATTAAAGATTATCCATGTTATGAAATGAAATTAATTTATTTGCATAAATGTGGGTGCAATTTGATGTTAGTAAATTGTTTGTTTGTTTGTTTCTTGCCGATTCTTCTCCATTGGACCTACTATTTCGAACTGCCTACCTAGAGTCTCGACATTTCATAAGTGCCTGAATTTGGTCTGCGTGAAATAAAGATTCTATTCTATTCTCAGAAAGAGAACGGTTAGTCCACCACGCTGGCCTGATGCGTTTTGACGGATTATACACACCATCGAGAATTTTATTGAGTCTTTTCAGGTACGCAGAAATCATGGTGAGGAAATATTTCCGGTTTCATGATGTTTTCCTTCACCGTTAACGCAAAGATTTAGTATTTATTTATTTAATCTGAAACAATCTTACTGCAAATACGAATAGCCATATATCGCAAAGTCAATCGAAATGGCGGCTACTTAGATTACGATTCTAGTCATTCGACAACTTAATAAAACCTGGAGAATTTACATAAGTTTTATAAGTGTCAAACGCATCTCTGTATTCGCCAGGGTGTAGATAAACTGAACAGTCTATAAGCAGTCCAAGCTAAGCACTGGACACTCACGGAGCAAACTTGCGGAACACAAAACTTGGTACTTGCTTGTGATTCGCAAACTTCGCCAGTCAAGCCCGGCTAGATTGGTAATTTATGCTTTGTTACCTCGACAACACGCTCGATAGAGTTCTACGTTAAAACTAGGGTCTTACGTAACCTTACTATCACACACTTGATGGTACAGAGTGGCAAAATATTGAAACCAAGTTGCACACAAATGTGGTGCGTTTGAGTTCTTCATATTCAGTGATTTGAAAGAAAGAAATCAAAATAATTTTATCCTACATGGGACAGCACAACACTCACAATAAAAAACACAAAAATAAAAGTAACAACAGAATGAGAGAATGTAATTCGTAATTGTATTGTACGCTTGACTTTCTCACTCTGCTAAAAAACTCATTCTGACATAAGCTCGCCTGTGTGCATATAAACTGTATTTTTGTATATTCTATACAATAAAGAAAAAGAATAAGAACAGAAGACAGTAGTAACGGTATAAATTTAGTCTGCCACGTACATGTACAATATCATCTTCCCAGTTTGTCAGCATAACCTGCATGTACAAAGCAGCCCTAACACCTGATACATAGCTGGATAGCCATTTTGATTGCCAGCTTAAATTAACCCATGCCAATAACAGCAGGGAGAGGAGATTTCCTACTTTGGTCACCCACACGGTATGAGCAAAAGCTTCTTTATCAGAGTAAGCAGAGTTGATGGGTGCACGGAAAGAGCCCCCCGGAGTGACGATAGTCGATACCTAAGTCAGTACTTCAGTGCACAGTCTACCCGTCATGTCGTATGACGTAGCATGAGAAATTATGTGAGAGACTGCGAGCATAAGATATGCTAACACAAAAGATGAAGTACAAGTCAAGGGGGACATGTTTCCAACCTAATGCATATTTACAAACTTCAAGGGATTTTTACTCCGAAAATGAACGAAAAAGATATTATTATTCATAATGATATAGTTAGCTAGATATATTATGTATGTAGGGTTCGTATGAAAGGCAAACATACCCACATGGTATTCTTTTGTAGGGACCGCGGAGGTGTGAGGGCGCTAAGCAGGGTTGACAACAAAAGTTAAATGTTTTATACCTAAATAAAATGTGAAAAAGTTTTTTTTTTTATTTTACATGTTAGGCACCGTCGGCTCTCGTCCATTGTGTAGAAATTTTTACATTGTTTTCCCAGACTATTTTTAAAGTGACAGTTATTGACTTTACAAATTTCAAGGCACCTCAAATTAAGAAAAACTTAGATGAAACATAATTAAGTGTGGTGAGTGTTTTCAAACTTTTGAGTAAACATTTGTAGCGTTACAAAAGTTCAAGGGAAATGTCAGATATCTATACTCCTTCTTTAACCCGTAAGCTGTGATGGTAGATAATTCTTCCACCGGGCCATACAATTATACTTAGAAATATCTAAGTATTATTTTATATTGTTTTTATTTTTTATTTAGTAAAAGATCAATACACTTAACAAGAGGTATCTTACATTAAAATAAAGCACAATTGCATAGCATATTAAATGACTCCCATCAAAAGCGAATAAAATAGAACATAAAAATGCCAACCCTAGGCAGAGGGCAAGAAAATGTAAGCGCAACTCATTAAGAATTAATTCTGACGATAAATCCGCCGGCCAAGGTCGCCGCGCCACCCTCAGATAAGCTGCTCATCTGCATAGCGGTGGCTGCAAGAATTTTTTTGGCTCACAGATTACTTTGTGGTAAAAATGTCGCCATTTTGCTCCAGTAGCAGTGGAACTTTCAAGACCTATTTCGAATGGCTAAGTTAAATTCGATGTTTGTCTACTCTTGTGACTAGGACTGATTAATCCTCCTAATAATACCCTCAATGATATCCTTTTTATGAAGGGAAAGGGTGACCTATGCTATGTGGAAATTGGCTTGACTCAGAAAGTCCAATATAAAATAATCAAGATAAATGATGTTAGTGATTGGCCACCTCAGCCTACGATTTAAATTAACTATTTCAGACATATTAACGTTTGTATTACTTAATTTTTTAGAGTTATAGAGCACGCCACTGAGTAGGGTATAGCGGGACTCGGCAAGTACCTCCACCTTGCAGAATATCGTAGCCAAATAATACTCTCTTTTGCAGTGTTATGATGTTCCTAACGGTGAGCAAGGTCGCCAGAGCTCCTTGGGGAAGCATGTTGGCAACAAGGCTCCATCTTATTGCCAACACGCTAGTAGTAGAGTCGGCAACGCGCGAGTGATGCCCCTGGTGTTGCAAGCGTCCATAGGTTACGGTAACCGCTTACCATCAGGCGGGCCGTAGGCTTGTTTGCCAACTTAATGGTATAAAAAAAAGTTTTAATATTGTATTATACTGCATCAATACCTTGTTAAATAAGAAAAATAAAAATATGAAGAACAAAGAAATTAATCATTGAAAAAGGTTGGACAGAACTTTTTAAAAGAAGCTTTACAAAGAAACCATAGCGCCTGAACTGGTTAAACTGAAATTGAATTAGTATGAAGCATGTGAAGTGAAGTTAAAATTAATTATATTTTTAATTGACTTTCCTCTCACTTCGTTTGCGTCAGACAGACGACCCTCTCGGTGTCAATAGCACAACATAATCCACGTTAAGGTGTATTTACATAGGTTGTTAATTAAAAATGCATGTAGTACTCTTGAGAATACCCGTGTTTAAAAATAAAGAACGACTGGAAATAAAATGATTTTGATTTTATTCATTTTATGCTTCTTCTAGAGCATTTTCTTACCAAGAACCCAATTAGTTTTAGTAAGTATTTCACCATTATTATTTTAAGTACCTATATGTTAAGTTTTGTCATTTATTGTTTAAGAGTGACCATAAGAGGCTGGCATAGTCACTGCGGTGAACTGAAGCATCAATAAAAAAAACATAAAAAAACGGATTATTTTTATCAATTTCTAAATGACATGCTATGCTGATATCTTGTGTGTCATATCAACTCATACTATTTAATATCTTTTTAAGCAAATAAAATGATAAGTTCTTAGGACATTCTACATGAGTTTCTTCACATGTTCAATAAAAGCTAAACCACAAATACTAGATCGCCTTCCTACTCGACCGCCTCCTTACTCACTCCATCTCCTTACTCACTCCGTCCCATACTTCGTTTTCAAATTGCAATTTCTCCTCTAATCTCGGTTCCCGTGCCTCGCCTGGTGTAAACGAGTCTTTACATATTTACCGAGCACTAAGCACGCGTTTAGTGTTTTAATAGCAATCACTTTGGATACGCATTAGACAAAGTAAACAATCTAGTGATTGCAAACATTTGACGTTATCTAAAAGCAAAAGCGAGAACCCGTGAATTTCTTGTGATCTATACATATAAAATTAAATGCAGATTAACTGACTGATTGAAATATCAGACCAGACCAAACCACTTAAACTGGAAATTTATAATTAGGACAGTACAGTTAATTATTTATTTGGATCTGTAACCAGTAAGAAAGGATAAGAATCTTATCGGTGATCTCCTTCAAAAAAGTCAAGTGTTTAGTACTGGTCAGCTTGTAACTGCCATGGCATTCAAAGCCAATCATTAGTCTCCTATTCTTATTTTTTTTTTCACACGATTTTTTTTGCAAATTTAATCTAAATGAGAGTTTAACGCGGGGGTTATTGTGGGTGAAAGCTTGTAAATTATAAAATTAATTGCAAAGTTCATTTATTACATTTTCGAAATACTATCATGATTTTTGTTTGTTATCTGAACAAGTTTGTTAGTGGTTATGAAGCTTTTAATTTAGAGTTGTGCTATTGTACAATACTTTATTTAAAAGTTTGGAATTATAATTCAATATCTTTCTGTCCGATGATCCGACGAGTGATTTATCTGAAAACTCACTTAGTCCATTCATATTTAATTTACGGTGGACTATTTCGCCGCCGCTCTCCACAAAATTATTTTCCACAAATATACAACGTACAAATTTTTTCACGTGTAGCATTTGTAACGAGTATATTGTAGGTACCTGTAATGTTACATAGCTCATAATCAAATATCAATCACTATTTATAAAAACCTTTGTTATTGGGTGTTGGAATTCTCTCCTAGGACAAAAGAAATAAAACATAACTACTTTATCAAAGCATACATATAGTACATTCATATATCATGTCATATCACATATCATATAGTACATTCGAACATCTCAACCAATGTGGACATGTTTAATTAATTGGTTCCCAAGATACAGGCTTGCCTAGTTTGGGGCCAATAGAAATCCTACCATTTTATGTATTTTTTGGAAATAAAGATTTGATTTGATACATAAATTAAAATAAGAAATAAAGTACGTATCCATTGCCCGTAGTTTGCTATTCTAAAATTATTAAAAAAATAACATCGCAATGAACGAACCCGCGCTCGAACGCTTGTTATTAAAATAAGAAAAGCTGAATTTAAATGGAGTCTTCACAAATAATCAGATTATATTCAATTTGAGTGCGGTTGACGATTCGCGATTGGAACCGAAATCGTTTTCCAGTTATATCGTACTTATGACTATATTTATTTTTATTTGACCGATTACGGACACAATGAAAGACCTCGTAATGACCTCGTATTTAAATCATATTTATAATACGAAAACTATATTTAAATTTTATTTAACTAAACTAGGTCGTAAATCTGTTCCATCTGTGCCATCTCTATTCATTTGGATACAAAATATGACAAGGACACTGGACAGGTATGATTCAAAATTTTTATTCTTTTTTTATATTAGTAATACATTAATGTTTATGTCGCCTCATAAGATCCTGATCCTCGATCAGATCCTCGTAAGATCCTGGGTTCAATTCAAAGTAGCAGCCTGGTGTTGGGTTAAGTAAAGGTAAGTACCCTTATCCATATTGCAACAAGCTCGTCCCCTACGTGGGACTGAATAGTGGCATTGGCAAAATGTGGGCATATACTCGTCTGCCTAGCCCTTCGAAGAATCAAACGTGGTGATGCTATGATTGAACTATTAGTTATTAAATGTTTACTTTAAGTGAACCTTCAAATCTTGGTTTGTGTTGTTTTTGAGCTCGATTTAAGGTCGTTAACAGACCCCGACTGGGATCACTTTGGTCTGACTTTAGAAGACCTAAAGTTTTCTCTTCAAACTCAGAAGCCCGCGATTGAAATTAGATTATTTGATATTTACCGATTCTATGAAGATTGTGCAAATGTACCAAAAAATTTAAATTCAACACTAAATTGAAATAAAAATACACCCATTTTAATGGCTGCCCTTTTCGTTCGTTATTTTTCCAGACGTATATTAAAATATTACTAGACGTTTAAAAAAAAAAATGTCTATAAAAATATAAATAGCTTAACCACTTTATCGACAGACTTGAATTCTAATACCAAATTCCATCACACTGGATACTGAAATAGCTGAAACATGCAGTTTTCAAATTGAAAATAAGATCTAAGTACCTATACTGGGTGCACAGGTAACCACTAACTAATGTTACTATGGACGCCATCGTGAAGGCGCTGACGCCCGACAGCCTGCCGCACGTGCTGCGCTGGGCCGCGCAGGGCCACGCCAGCCACTGGGTGCACAGGTAACCACTAAAACTTTGTTTAGTTTGGTCTATCTGTAATTTCGAATTCAACTATGGGTATCAGTGGCGGATTTACCAGCAGGCTGAGTAGACTGGAGCCTAGGGCGGCAGATTTTAGGGGATATTTGGGGGTTATAATATAATCAAGGAACTGACACATCGATCCCCTAGTTCTCAATCATACTAATTACGGGAAGAAGGTGGTGTAATTGGGATGATAGTGCACAAATCATAAAATTACATTTTCATTTACGTAAAAATTGTAATTAATATGAATTAAATTGTAGAGAACGGTAGGTAAGTTTCTAAACATTTCAACGATGCCAGTTATTTTGTGTATTCTCGTGTGAGACAGAGCTAAACTCCGGGCTGCTATTGAGAATCCGAACAGAAAGCCCAATACCGCCCAACCTGACATTTTAATCCACTAACCTACTCTCAGCAGCCGCAGGTGAGACTAATAAAGCAGTTAGATGATAATCTAAAAAAAAAAACATTTTTAAAATCTAGCTTTTATTTAAATGCTCTAACAAGCAGAAAATTAACTTTAAATTAAATCCAACTGATCAATTTATTACATTACACAATATAAAATATATAAAAGCTTGTCGCGAGATTTACTACTACGAGTACTATACATCTACACAAGTAAATCTCGCGACAAGCTTTTATATGAATAAACGTGTATGCAAAATTTCATCATTGTTTTAGAATTCAGTTGCAAGATTTTACCCGAACATACAAACATTGCAAGTTAATTATCACTACATAGTATAAAACAAAGTCGCTTCCCGCTATCTGTCTGTCCCTATGTATGCTTAGATCTTTAAAACTACGCAACAAATTTTGATGCGGTTTTTTTAATAGATAGAGTGATTCAAGAGGAAGGTTTATATATGTATAATACTTTCATATTTAATGTAAAGATAGTAGAGAAACTGCATCCGTGGGAAGCCGGGGACGGGTCGCCAGTTAGCTTATAATAAATGAAACCGTAAATACAGCAACTCAGAATATTAAGCCTACAATGTCACCACCTACGTGCTACGCGCCTACACAGCACATCCCATGTAGCCACCATAAACGTAGGTCACATTTTTACTTGTATTTTGTACCGACTGCGAACCGTGTCAGAAACCTAACACCACAAAAAAGGCTTTTACAAAAGTCAAAGAGTGAAGTTCCACTGCGCTTGTTTTACCGAGTTGTGTCGAAAGCACAGTTCGGTAAAACACGAACGTGGTTCTGTTCAGCTCGACATTGCCTGGTACAGTTCGGCAGTACTCGTTAAATTTCGTGTGGTTGTCGTGTAAGCAGACAAGTAAACAAACAAAGTGCTAATCGCAGTCAAGTGGCGTTGACCGTGTCCAGCCATGCTTACAGTGCTCGGAAGGTAAAAGGTATCGATTAAGTTGATATTTGAAAGTGCACGTAATTTTAAAGGTGCAACTATTGTGAACCTAGAATTACTAATTATGATAATATTTGAAACTTACTAAAAGACTGCTTCCGATGAAAATAAACTCTAACTCTACATATCCTATATTTCTTCGCTTTTTAAAAACAACGTTGCGGGTCACTACGATTCCTCCTGTATCGAGGGTATAGTTTAAAAACATACATGTCACATGCGCACACCACCCAGACCCGAAACAAGTAAGTATATGTAGATCATACAAACACTTGTTCCGTGCGGGGATCGAACCCGCGGCACGTAGCGTAGAAAGCAAATCGCTTAGCCACTGCGCCAACCGTGTCGTCAGAATTGAATCACAATTTAAAAATTGGATTCGATTATTTTATAAAACTTTGATAGTAATCCTCCGTCGAGTTACGGCTCATCAAAATAAGGATAATTTTGCACAAAGTCCCAAAAAGCTGACACACGCATAACAGAGCAAGTGTCAAAAACGACGTGATCCAAATTATCAGCAAGCCATCAAAATCCATCACCCAAACACCCTTCACACATTATCAGACATCACCTCACGATCAATGTGAAAATTGCCGACCACAATGACCGTAATATCCCTCCAGCGAGGGGACAATGAATCACGGGCTGCACGCACCGACGTGACACACCGTGATCAATACCGCTAGGAAATGGGAGATTCATCCCGCTTGACGGCCCGCCCGCGCCCGTGCGATCCGATCCGTTACACTCTGAATTGTCTTTAACGGACATTTGAATTTAGAGTGGAGATTAAATTTTCGATGGTTTGGTGATTAGGTTCTTAGAAAAGGAATTATTGGATTCATTTAGAGATGCTAGGTAGATATTGTAGTCCATCCAAAATTTAAGTGCTAGCAATTTCCATCTAGTCCTACCCAATGCTAAATCTTATAATTCTTTATAATTATGTTTCTACATTTGCTTTTTCTGTCAGTTGATTAATGTACTTTCTCCTTCGCTTTTTCTTTTTGCCTGTATTTTTCCCTCTATATTCTTCTATGTTGGTAAAGAACCCATCGTATCTAATCAAGCGACCAATCATGCTTTCTCTTCTTTTTTGTGTGTTTCAATATTTGTCTTTTCTCTTTTACCCTTCTTAGTACTTCTTCATTGGTCTCTTTTCCACTTGCTCCATTCGACGCTGACACCACATTTAGATATTGTAGTATTTCTAGGAACTTCATCTGCCTACCTAATATAACATATTTTCCCATCTCCCACACAGTCTGCTGACGAAACTAGTGACTGAAACTTCTCAGAATTCTCAGACAACCCAATATCTGGAGTGCGTCTAATAATATTCGAGCAAATTAATGTGAAAATCAAAATTAGTGGATATTAATTGATATTCCAAGGAGTATCCATTTAGGATGAAGATTCGACTTCGAGAGAATACCGCACGCATACCATTTAGTTAGAACCAAGCACCGTTCTTGGTACTAACTTGGTAATATCTCTGCAGTTTTAATATAAAGCTGTCGTGGACAATTATTGCTAACATTCAGTTTGCTTACTGGGCTTCTATTATTAATATACTGGACTATAATTTCGCCGATAGAATAATTAAATTATTCAGTAAGCTGACTTTTGATCTCGGAATAAAACTCAGGGCATACCGCTCAGCGGCCGCCTAGGCAACTACTTGACTGATGACTAATGGAGCGGTTAGACAGTTACGTGTACACACGGTTACATATTAAGCTATATATTTCCAGTATAAGCAGACCTCGCATTGTATAGGCTTTCGGTACAATGAGAGGTCAGCTTATACTTAGGTTAGCTTGCTGTAATTTCTATCTGAAGGTTGTCTGTAAGAAATCGCCGATTGCGATAAGGCCGCGCATTGTACAATCTTTAAATGTTAATTGTAATTATTATGTTCATTGCTCCTCTTTTATCAGGTGTACAATAAAGAGTATTTCTTTTATATTCTATTCTTATACTGAAAATCGAGACTAGATAAAATACTATGACTATGAAAGAATTCTTATTATTATTTATTTATTTATAGGTACTTCAACGACTTATCCACTAACAGACATTAAATTATAATGTATTAACAAGGTTCCAGATTATGGTGAATTTGTCACTTATAGAAGTACACATAGCACTTACAGAAATTAGAAAATAAAATTATATAGGTAATACAAGTTATTTGAGAAAGAGAAAAAAAAAATTGTTACCTAATAATTTATGTACACACATGATAAGACACAGAAAACATTAAATAGGAGAACAAAGTACAAAGTTACGGCTTATTTCACAAAAGAAATCTCTTCCAGCAGACCTGCGAGAGGAGAATTTAAAACACGAAATGTAGGCAGAGAATGTATTATGCAGAATTATAAGCAGACTACGTAATTATTCTCTATTCGTTTTATTCAACCTCTTCCTTCATCTATATAAGCCAAGCTTACACAATTAAGCGAACACTGCCACATCGCCTCCGCTAGACTCAAAGAAACTTCACTTCAACATTACTTAACTAGAAATCTTTTCAAAACTCTCCATTCATATTTAACATCACCCAGTCGCAACAGCATCTTAAAATATTTACACAGGTTTCAATGCAGCAGACCGTACCGTGAAATGCTTCTACAAGCTAATACCCGGCACTACGTACTACGGCATTCACGAGAAAGTATTAAATCCGGTTATCCGGGCTGGAACGAGCCGGGTTGGACAAAAAGTTGTATTGGAGCCATTCACAAGTTACACTGCAGTCTTGTGGCTGTTAATAAAAGATCATGAAAGCTTTGTGGCGCCATTTTGGAATTTATGTTAGTAGAGAAACGAGACCGAACTTCTGTCACGTGAATTTAGAACTATAAGTGAAAGATCGATATAAAGTCATTTGCGGAGAAGAGTCGGAGTGTTTTTGGATACCTACTTGTGTCATCGATGCGTTTCGATATCAATGATGCAGCATCCGATATCAGCATCGTTATTTTTGGCATCGATGCCTACTATAGGTAACAATGTTCGTGCCGTCAAATCAAAATATTTATTTGTTTCAAAATATGGTTACATAAACGTTACGTATACAGATCGTAGGTATCAATTACTATACGATGCTGATATTATTGACAATGCTCATCCAACCGAAACCAACGACATTTATTACAACTAGATGTCACCGGTATCTGTAATTAACATCGATGCCTGGCATCATTATTCTAAAAACGCCCAATTTGATAGAGGTGAAATATTGGTGATAGACTCTACTTGTGTACCAGCTCTCGAAAAATATTAGAGCCTGAACCGACATCAATCTATCAACACCATCTGTTATAATAATTGTAAATCAGCAACTCAGAAATTAATTTATACTGCATTCCCAACATTTAAGGTCGCTGCAAGACTCCTAAATAGATCAAAATTTACTTGGATGTGTGTATTATAATTGGCTATACAAATAAACGTATGTTTATTCATATACGTAAGCAAACAAGTTCCTAATTAGAATTCCTCACTGATTGATCGGTCCCACACAACACTAACATCCAACAATGCATCTACTAGCACTACATGAGTGGATAGATAATCACTTCAATTAGTAAAGACAACAATGATATAGAGGGGATAATACCCTACAAACATAGTTCAAAGGAACATCTACGTGGTGGCTGAACACTTGGCTTTCCGCTCTCAGGTTCATGTCTGTGATCCTTGCACAAAATATAAGGTTCTACCTTTCTAGTCTCGGTTATTGTACTCATCATTATGAACAACTTTTACTACGGGAACAAATCTTAAATCGCAATAAAAAAAAAAACTTCTCCATACAAATAATTCCGTATTACTCGACTAAATGCATGAATCAACAGATATTTTTTTCGCGATATCTGTGTTATTCCTCTAGTAAAAGTTGTTCATAATTATGAGTAAAACTACCAGCGTTGCCAGAATGTAACTTTTGTAACATTTTACGTTACTGTTGACCCCGCCATGTTACGTCCTTGACTCGAAATGTAACTGTTCGCAATATTATTAATACTTAAACATAGGTAATTTTTATATAAATAAATATGAAATGTTACTTTTCTCTAAGAAATGTTATTTTTCAGGCACATCCAGATAACTTTTGACTAGAGCCCACTGGCAAAACTGATAATGCCTGTTATGATAGTCTTGATACAAGAAAAATCTTAGTTTTGTCGTTAAAAAATCTTTTTCAACATATACCTATCAAAAAAGATTTTATATGGAAAAATAGATTTGCCTCTAATCTTTCTAGAATCCTCCTATTTGAAGTAACGCTATCACCAATCCGTCTCTCAAATGTGGGGATTATGGCTAATCCTGTATAACATTTTATTTAAGCTGCTAGTAGGATGCTGATATTATATTTTTACATTCTAATTCTTCAATGTACACAAAAAACATGGAATATACAATAATACAGTTAAAATAATTATGCATAAAGGTGAGCTCAGGATGAGTTTTCTTCCAGCAAACCTTTGTGTGAAAGAGAAATGAAGACAGAGTGAGAAAGTCAAGCGTACAATACAATTACAATGTAACTACTTAGGTACCAAAAATATAGTAGATACAATAATTATGTAGATATATCTAAATACGTACAATAATTATTTAATATATTAAATACATACATAAAAACAACAGAAAGAAAATCCTGCAGAAAGGAAATTGAATGTTCCTGAACTCTTTTCTTAAAGACATAAGGAGATGGGCTGGCGCGTGATGGTGGCGTACATTGTTGTTTCCTAATAAACATATTGTAAAATCTTGATCTTCATTATGATCCTGCAATAAGAAGTTACGCACTACCATTATAACTTCAACCGCGACACTAGTCCCACAAGTGGGCAAATCTCAAAAGTCGTTTACAGCATCGTTATGATTTTAGTAGGGCGAAGTAATTAAAACACATATTGCGCGGCGGCGAGGCGCGACGCGACGCGGCGACGTGAGGTGCGTACAAGTGTGAAGCGACCCTAACTCGTTAGCTCACGTTAATTGTTAAACTGCTTACTGTGACGTCGAGGGGCGATAGATATGAAAGATATCTTAGAGATGGGCGTTTTTAGAATAACGATGCATATCGTTACAGAAGCCGATATCGGATATCGTGTCATGTTGAAAACCGAGATATTGATACCGGTGCCATCTAGTTTTATACTAGATATCGTTAGTTTCGGTTGTAACAACATCAGTAATTATCGTATCGCAGTTGACGGTACGAATATTATTATAGTAAGCATCGATGCCAAAAATAATGATGCTGATAACGGATGCCACATCTTTGATTTCGATGCACATCGAGTACAAAGATATCTAAAAACGCCTATCTGTATTAAAGTCTGGCGTTTGGTGTAAAATGATTGTTTCTCACTGTTCTACTAAAATCACTTTCATATGACGCCAGATAGGGTATTTTCAATTCCTAAAACCAGCTTTGTAGGCGCAAATGCGGGTTCCGGATGTGATACTCAGGTCGAGAGAAGTGTTATTGATTTTGAGAAATACTAACTAATGAACGGTCTGCAGTAAACAAAGTTGCTCTCGTTACTTAATCGAAAACGGGTTGGACCCTATAAGGTTATTAAGGCTTCATACTGCTATCGGAGAAATATGGTTATACAATGTACAATGCTCGCCACGGATTGTAGTGTCTGTGAAGTAAGGTTCAAATATAATGAAATAACCCAAAGAATGATGAAATTCACAATACTGTTTAGACACGACGTCGACGCGGCACATGGCAACTTTATAGACATAAAAATCCATGACGAGTATTGTACATACAACCGTACACCTCTGCTCAACCCTTCAGGGAATATAGGTGTGATAATAAAGATACATGGAACAGCATTCATCAGGTAACTAATAAGGAACTCCGTACCAATGAATACTTCACGTTTTCCTTACGTAAATCGTATCTTGCGTAACGGTTAATAAGAGGGTTATCAATTCCTAACCAACCTACAACATCAATTCCAACAAGCCAAAATTCATTCTCCGAACAAAAAACCAACAAAACACGACAAACAGCGTCAAAGTACAATTTATCACAATATATCAGTACAAAGGGGCGCACGTCCCGTCCCGAACATTTCTAACGTCCCGACTCGGGACGGAGAGCAGAACGATCTCGAATTTTAATTAAATTATGTTTATTCTGTTCTAACTCCAAAACTCAGCGTCAACAACTGGCCAGTTCTTTCAGTAAAGTTAAATTGGAATAGCAACCGTCAGAACTCGGAGTTATAAGAATAACGTCCTGTATTTAAAAGTTAGAAAGTGTAGGTGCGCCGAGATAATTACGGGAAGTTGTTTGAAAAATCTTTAAGAAAATGTTCATTCAAAGTCAAAGAATAAGTTTTTTTATTTTAACCGGACCCTTTGCAAGCTCTTTCGAAACGTCGAGATTCTAGATGCACGGTTCCAAAAGTGGGTTGGTACTATGGAGACGAAAAAGGCAAATAACTCCACGAACACTCTCTTAAAAATTATTGTTTACGTTTACAATAAAATTTACATGTAGGTAGGTATCAATTAAAATTAATTATTTTATAAGATTGTGTGTCGAAAGATTCTATCGTAACAATATTCTTTAATTATTTTCTGCTACTCATTCAGCTCAGCGGGATCCTGGTGTGATTGCTTTTTCTATGGCTCCCATTCGAATGACATGATGCTAAAAAGTACAGATATTCTGAAAATTCTCTGTTGTGCTCTAACAATCATGCATAGCCAAGCAATCTGATCCTTATTGGACGCATTTCTAAAGAGGATTCCATCATTTTATAAGTACCTTGACTGCCATCCCGATCTGAACCTTCCATACGTTTATTAAATGTAAACAAAACGTGAACAATTGTGTCTTTAACAAGTTATCTGAAATAACTTCCAAACTCCTGTTGAACTCAGACATCATTTGCATTCACTTTCAGAGTTTTACCTGTTATGTACTTTCCGAGTTAAAACGAAAAGAAAATGCAGAAACAAACGGTTTTTAATTGAATTACGTAGTACTTGAAACCAATTTTAATAATAACCGCCAGTGACCGAACCGAAACTATTAAGTTAACATTACCAAATTATGTATATTCAACTAAAAGCAAACAATATTAGAATTAAATTATGAATCCCTTAGATAATATTTTCCAGTCATTGACGCGAAAGAAATTTGTTCGAACTAACTCTGAATTACTTACCTAAGTGTTACTTATAAACATTACAGTATTTAAATCGTCCAATCATTTTAATCCAATGAGCACTTAAAATACTATCCTCACAAAATATGCAATTATATCCACTACTAACAGACTCCGAGGTATGCAGGCACATTGCCAGGTATGCGACTGTGTGCCTCGCAGAACCATCGCCGACCGGTAGGCATTCTAGATGACCTCTTGAAGTCTAGCTTTGAATTCCTGAGCATACAACGTCAATATTTTGGAACCTAGTCCTTCCTTTACATGTACGTAACAGCTTATTGAGGTTGCGGTCTGGTTGAGGACCTGCCCCATTGACTAACACAAGGATTTAGGCAATAATGTCACAATATAACAAGGCAAAAGGATAAGCGATGATAATTCGTTTCCACCTGATACCAATGGGGAGTCGGCCGCCTCGAGTGAAACTCATTGTCGCTAAACTGCTCCATTGAGAAATGAAATGTTACACCAAAAAGGGCATTAAATATCAAATCAGGATCTTTTGTAAAACATCGTCTGAAAGGTGGCGTATTTGAAGCCGTACCTTCTCCAGTAACAGTACAGACCGACCTGAGCCGTGAAACTCAAGGTTGAAATTACTATCGTATTACCTGCCCTCTTAAAAAACTAACAAAGCTGGTACGTGATCTAATTAAAAATTTCCCTCGTGAGTCCACAAAGTAACCTTTTTAGCTGAAAAGAAAACTTGTAGACACCAAGATAACTGAAAAGTTGTAGCGTGGCGAGCCGGCCCGCCTTCGGTAAATGGTAAATGCTGGGTACACGCCCCGTCCGGGCGCTATCGCCCCATCAGCGCCCAACAGCGCCCCCGCCCCTGATAGCGCCCTGATACCGTGATAGCAGCCTTTATTGTTAAACATTTTACGTTTTGTTTGTTGCCAGCTAATCCGTAAACCAACGTTGAGAGCATTACTCTTTTAAATTAGATTTCGCTGATCGTTAATCAGCGGTGTAAAAGCTAAGTTTTAAGTGGAGGTGTTGTTACTGTTATGCCTGCTTTTGTATAAAACTTTGTTCTGTTTTCACATTTTTATTGAACATTTGATTTTGGCTTGTGGTAGTAATAAGTACCTACAAGAAGGTTTCAGGAAATCATGTCCTTATTCTACCAGGATCACAAACTAAGGTTTACGATGTACCTAGGATAATTTAATTCCACAAGTCAGATCTTGTAGCTACATTTTTTTTTAATATAAATTCTAACCAGCTTTCTGTTCACCTGATGGTAATTGATCACCGCCGCCCATGAATATCCGCAACACCAGGACTCACCGACATGACTTACATCAAAATTTAATTTATTATAATCACTACCCGACACGGTACAAACCCAGCCCGGACCTCTGGCTCTTAGAATTTATGTACGGATCGCACTTTGATTATCACTTGTGTTAATGGTGAAGGAAAACATCGTGAGGAAACCTGCACACCTGGGAGGGCCTCATAAAATCGTCGATGGTGTGTGTAGTCCTCCAACCCCCACCAGGCCAACTTGATGGACTAAGGTCCAACCCTCCTCATTCTGAGAAGAGGCCTGTGTCCAGCAGTGGGACAGTAATGGCACAGTAAATATAGTAATCAATACTTTGAGATGGCATATATCAGGAGTGGCCAACCAGCCGATTTGATCGCGGCTATTAGTCCAGTCGGTCGTGGCAAGGCAAAAACAATATAAGTTCAATATACATATTCATTTTAAAATTCAAGAAGATTGGTAAATCACACAGGATTTCGTCAGTAAACAGTAGATCTTGGGTCTAATCTGGTTAGCCACTCCTGGCATATATTGTTCCACTTCATATGTGAGTCAAAAGTGCTTCCATCTATTTCGCTTACTCTTGACCGGCTGCATGCATTTCACATAAAAGAGCTTTTGAAAAATGCTGCCTACGAAAAGTAAACGTGAAAATTAATGAATTTCGGCGGAGATGCATTTGAAATAAATGGGACACACAAATGATGAACGGCCGCTTTTAGGGCTGTTGACAACCGTGCCGAAACTTGGCTCCTATTGGTGGAACTGCATTATGCATGACCGTTCTGAATTCTTTGTTGAGACTTGAGATTGTTTTTAACTGGAATATATTCATTAAAATATCCGGACACTTTCGAGCGAATTTTGGAAAAAAAATAGGCCATTCCTTAAAAAGACTAAAGTGTTATAAGTCGAGAGGATGACAACGGATTGGTTATGTTAGAATAAAATACTCTTCTGCCCAACCTCTCACGGAGCATTAGCAATTTTCCCTCACGACTGTTTATTGTAGCGATCACGTAGGAGTCCCATATCCAGCAGTGGCCGGTCAAGTAGATGATGAGCCTGACATCAAACTCATGCATTTGATCTATGAAGCACGTAACACGTATTAAATAGATTTTTTTAAGCAGTAATAAATTGCTGATGTTATTTTTCATGTAAAGCGAGGTAGTCAACCTACAAGTTTTGTCTGATTATCACCCAGTATTTTGTCCAAATCTTTTGCAGTGTAATTTAATTAAATTTTATAATTAACAGCAGCAACCAAAGTGTTTTTAAAGAACCCACAGACCGCCATCCTTACAGTTACGTAACGTACCTATTCACAGTTCATCGAATCACAAATGTGATTGAGAGGCTATCTAGGTAAAGTGGGTTATAACTTATAGCTGCAAAACTTAATTATACTTTGCCAAAGTTGTATATCGCATAGAATTGTAATTAATTACCATTAGATCAACGCCACAGCACTCAACACTATTTATACACGAGATAATCATATTATTTATATTCTATAAACAAATTAAATAATATTAATAGATACTTTATTACAGTAACTCGTCGAGTGTATCAAGATTAGCGAAAATTGTAATTCGTTCAACGTATTGAAACTCAAAGCCATACAATGTCACTTTAACAAAATGGCTTAACAATGCCAAATTAGTGGAGATCAACAGATCTATTTTATTTAACTTTCATGAGAATATTATGATGGATAATTTGAGCTTATTATTGCATTAAATATCAGCAGACACAACATAATATTCTTTATTTTATTAGCCGATTTAAACAAAAGAGGGGTTCTCAATTGGACTGTATCTTTTTCTGTATGTTTGTTCATCTACTTATTATCTTCGGCTATTATTGTGAACCGATTTAAATGATTCCTTTCTTTTTTTGAAAGAGTATTCTCTCGATTCCGTCCCATTTAAGTTTGTTGAAGATCTGATTAAAACCTTCGGCGATAGACAATGGTACTCTTTAACGGATAACAGCAAAAAATCACTTGCGATTGATGTAATTGCATGTTTATGTATTGTATATGCCACTCAAAATAGAAAAATAAATTACAAATCTTAAAAAATAGTTAAAACCGACTTCAATATACTAAAACGTATACAATAATTTTCATAAAAACTTAACAGCTTCTGAAGTCCTTTAATTCTTCAGTGCATTCAAGTTAAAGACTTGGCACCAACTTCAGAAGCTGTTAAGTTTTATTATGAAAATTACTTTTTACGTTTTAGTTTTTGATGTCAGTTTTTATTTCTGTTTCAAATTGCTACCTTAGCAAGATCGTAATCTCAAATCTCCTTTATATAGAAACAACAATGAAATGTATTGGATTGACATCAGACGGTCATGTGATCACACATTTAGTGATCCTCATAGAGATAATACATAGTACCTACTATTTCTATGGTGATCCTAGCAGTCCCAGAATGTGTGACTAATCATGTCAAATTTTGTGTGACATATTTACGTGTTGGGCTGACTGTTTATAGAGAGTTAAATATCTATTCGTGATTGGCTGTATCAGACCCACTGTAAGCCACTTTTTGGCATAATTATCATGCTCGTTTATCATAAACTTAATCATTATTGTTACCTTAATAGTCTTTAGCAGGCAATCAAAAAGTTAAAAAAAAACTTTTTCTTTTTATTTATTTTTGTCGATAAACTTTGGTCTAGTTTTCCCAATTTTTGTTTGTGCACACCATCCAGGGACACTCTGTATATTCCTTTTGAGATGCATAGTAGGTACAGCCTTCTGAATGTAGTTAAATTATCGATATTGGCTCGATATCGTCACGATCGCAGTTCCACTGTGAGTACGATCGGTTACTTAGCGGATTAGTTCCTATCTTAGTTTACTTTTTGCTGAGAATGTGTTGATCTTGTGAATTTTTTGCTAAGCTGCTCTTGGCGAGTATCCGACGAAGATGCCTCGGATGAATTTGCGAATATATCTGTAGATAGTGCGACAGACCTGAAGATTGAATCATGAGTTCTAATGAAATGGAATCACTATTACCTATAAATGTACTATAAAGAGTGTAAATGACATCGTAAAGAAACTGATACCATGGATTCAGTACATGATTCTGGACACCCCAGGGAAAGAATTAGGCGTCGGTATTTTCAATTTTTTTACGGTTTTGTTTGATGTTTTTGTAACTAATTAAATTAAAATATCGCGAATAAAATCGTAACTTTTTTGAAAAGACCTAAACAAATCTTTCGCTGAGGTTTGAACAGACTCATTGGGAGGCTTCACAGAAGCGAATGCTCGTGTGATTTGACCCATCATAATAATATCTTACTCATCATATCTACGAATTTTAATAATGTTCATATGACACATTAAGACGGTAAAAAGGTACATTAATTTGTGACATAATCATACTAAAAACATATTCACAAATTCTAAGCCTTAAGATGTAAAAAGATCTAATAGTAATCATGTTAAAAAAAAAACCAAAATTATAAAAATTCTTAACATAATATTTGCCCAATAATGCCCGTCTATACCGTTATTAATAAAATTATAGAGCCTGAAGGCATAGTTCGCGACAGTAACAGATCTTAAGAAATCGAAGCCTGTCGAGTACTTACTTAGAATAGAATAGACCTTTATATCATTTAAACCAAATACAGGCACTTATGAGATATCGAGACTCTAGGTGCGCGGTTCTAAATAGTAGCTCCTGTGGAAAAGAACCGGCAAGAAACTCCATGGAAACTCTTTTAAAATAACAGATTACAATCTTGATTAGTACAATGTTGTGGTAAGAGATCCGAGAATAATGTAATTTAATGTGAATAAAAATAAATTAGAATAATTAATAAAAATGATTTGCCTTTATATAAGAATGTCAGTTACAAGCAAGCAAGGCAGACAAAAAATTCACTTTAAACTTGAGCATACATAGGAACTGAACGTGTTTCTAACTGGCACACATTTTTATCATCTTCCGCTCAAATGCTACAGATCTTAACCTTGACCTAATTAGGCCAACTCGCGAACACCACGAGCACTGTCTACTGTCTAACCACTTGACGACGCGCCGTGCAGGCCGAGACAGACTGAACACGAGAATAGGCACGAAACGAGAATAGAAAATCAAGTACGGTATTAATGTTTTTGTTACCTGTTTTACCATTGACAATTATAACAAAGGGCCATACCCACTCGAGAAGCAGAATCTCGCGTTTTTATAAGCAAACGGCAGCCAACGAACGCGAAAACGCGCGTTTCTGCTGCTAAAGTATCGAGTGTGAAAGAACGCAAAATTATACAAAAATATCGTTTTTAAATATCAATCATAATACAGGGGAGTGATACCGTCCGCATCGTTGATAGTCTAATACCGCATAACTAACCAAGATAAATACCGCGAATCTAAAAAAAAAGTAATTCGCTTTTATTAATTGCCATTCACAATCAGCTACATACAGACGTGAAAACTAGTCCGCTTCTGTCCGCCGCACAACATGTCCTTCGTCTGCGCCGCGCTTATACACACCGCTGTGGCTACCCCTATTTTCAGAAATGACAAGCATTTTACCTACATATAATAGAAACATGTTGTGTAACCATCACATATGGATCTAGGTAGCATTTGAGTATTTGTTTGTAATTGAGGCAGTCAATAGTGCTGTACGGCGGTGTTTACCGCGGGAAATGAAAGTTCCGGCCCAGTTCCGGCCCGGTTCCGGCACGCCTTCCACATTGAGAGGCCCAGTTAATTATTACTGACTGACGCCTCATTTCAATTTGTTTTGTTTTCGAAACAGCTTAAACATGGCTGAATTTGGGTCTCCTCGAAATATAACAGCAACAATTGATTATACGCTTGACTGATTATTATTATTTGATACCCGCAGTTTGATGACATATCTTTAAGGATTTTATCATAGACTTATTATCTAGGGGAGCCCTACTTATTATTTCTATGGATTTTATCTACACGTTCATATCGTAAATTTCTAATCATGAATTCAAAAATAGTACTATAATGACAAAATTTTTTTTAAATCTTTATTTTTCATTTAGCGGGAATAACATATTTTATGCACACGTAACTATAATGAAATTAAATAGTTTTATAACGATACAGTTTCCTTAACAAAACAATGCTATAAAATAACTTTTTTTTCTATTATATTTTTTAATTATTTTTTTTCACTTCGGTTCCACCAAGGTGATTTCAATATAATTTTTATAGCAGCCGTACATTGTCTATGTTGCCGCGGCTAGGGCGCATGCGCGTTATCTCTTGTTTCGGCGCCATTTTTGTTTATTTACATTATATGTACCTAATGCATGAGTATTGAGTATAGATAAAATAGTGTATGAAACTGCACATAACTAGGCATATAGTGTTTTACACTCATTAAAACATGAGTGTAAAACACTATATGCCTAGTTACCCCGTCTTATTCTGCAACAGTTTCATAAACTACTATTAATAGGTACATAATATGTAGGTACATAAGGTCCGTCTTTACTAGTGGGGGTTCTTTTAAAGGTTTCTAGTACTCATCATTATGAACAACTTTTACTATGGAACCAACCGTGAAATCGCGATAAAATATCAGCTGTTCCATACATTTAGTCGAGTAATATTGAATTATTTCACCTATGTCCTTTGTCTGTCCTATGTTTGTATAATGTGAACTAAAATATTTTGCACACCAGTCATCTGGTAGAGTATGACGGAACTTATTGCTAACAGTGTCAACTTATTATACTTACTCATATTCCTGCAAATAAATAATTCTTATTCTTATTCTTATGTCATGGGTTCGGTTTAAAAACATACATGTAACATCTGCAGGCCATACAAATATTTTTTCATGCGGGAATCGAACCAAAGACACGTTGAAAGTCAATCGTTTCGTCACTGTGCCAACACTGCCGTCGTATTACATATTACATAGATGCAACTAATAAACGGCGTGAAACCTTTTATTCATAAAACTAATAATTCAGTTACAAGAAGGGTTCTAAACTAATAACTATTAGGTTAAAATATAAAGTTATTATACAATCATCCCTTTGATAACTTAGGTAGCTAAAATATTGATCTCAGCCATTATATAATTATCGAGAAACGATTATGAACGTCGGTGTATTTAGTAGAAAGAAAGCTTATTTTACCGTTAGAAGGTCTACAGTTATAGATAATCAGATTATAATAATAAATAGAGACAGATTTGTGAACGTACCTATATTTTTATCTGTTCATCAAATCAGCCTACCGCAGTCCAGTGGATTTAGAGTTTAATATTTATTTCTCTTTACACAATACGATATCTACTTACATCTAAACTATAATGAGAAATTATTTAAAAAATCAATAATAAAAGTTACGATTTATTCAAAAACTATACCTTTTTTACAAATTATTTTGATTCTAAATTACGCAAAACGGAACATTATTTAGCACCACTTGATTCTTTATACTATAAGTACCTACTTATAATATGCTACTACTCCGTCTAAACTAAATGTTTGGAACAGCTGATTTTATTATCGCGATTTCAGGATTGGTCCCAATAAAAGCTGTTCAAAATTATGAGTACAATAACCCTTTAAAAGGTATCGGGACTAAAAAGGTGGGACCTTATAAATGAACACTTATAATGCAACCAGTACAGTAGAAGCCATAATGAATTTAAAAAAGAACTGAACGAATACCTAACGATCGTAAAAGAAATTCAATGTAAAACAAAGAGAAAGAGGAAGCTACAACAAATAAGTACTTCAATTAAGTTTTGTAGTTATAACACAAAAAATAAAACTATTGAAAGCGTTCACGCCACGCCGTATAATTAAGAACACTAGACTGGACTATCTCTTCGGTGCAAAAATAGGTAAGTTTTAATTTTATATTAAAGCAAATGAGATTTTTCTCGCGTTAAGGCGCAGGGCTCTTTTATACTGTTTATAATAACTGAAATATAAAATCAGTGTTTTACTTTCTACAATCACTACACCATACATAAAGGCAGTCACACATAAGCAGGCCAAATTGCAGCAGTTCGGCCTGAACGAATTCGCGGACGCACGATAAGATCGCGTCATTTTTGTTTTGAGTCCCTCCGGCCCCCCTGTGCCTCGGTTGACCACGAAGCCAAATCATCCACCTTCGGGCAGAACCGGCCTGAAGGTGACCGTATGTATGGCGGCCATGGCGGCCATAAAGAAAGAAGACATGGTAAGCGGTGCGGTACCCGCATGTGGAATGCGATCATAGACATAGTAAGTATACCTTATCCTGCGACTTTGTTTTAATACACACCGAGACCGCTTGTCTATAAGCTACTGTATCGTACACCAGTGGCGTGCACAGACATTTACAACAGGGTAGACAAAAAAACTTTTATAAGTTACGGTCACGATCGACTTTCGCATTATGTTTGTTGATATTTATTTTTAACTGAGAATTTAAACGCGTTTCGATACCTACGATTTTTCCCAAATAAAATATATTTTATAGAAGCTTCTAAATGTTTTTCAGATCGTTCATGTTTTTTTGCAGCTGTAGTGAAATTATGTACGTCCTCGTAAACAGAACCGGTCCACACATTATGCTAATTTGAAAATAATTACATGGAAAACAAGAGACGATTGCTATGTTTGTTTACAACCTGATAACCAACCATAATATGTCTGATATTGTATAGGATTGAATTTTCTTGTAACTTTACCTTTTATTTGAAACAATTCTAAATCCGGTACGCACCGACCTTTTTTAATTACTCAAATTTTATCGTCAAACTTATGTGAAGTAAAGACGCCTGTCTTAAATTTTTGCAAACACACATTTCCCGGACAGCTCTCACATGTGACCTCTTCCATTTTCGGCAATAATTAATAACGTAATTCACTTGATATTCACCACAAACGATAATAAAAACAAACAAAAACAATGCGTAATTGCGTATGACAGCTTCTGCGGTTGCTAAATTATCATTTGTCGAGGTGGCATGAGCTGTCGCTCATGCTCATTGGCTAATACAGATTATCAACCAATAGGAGCGCCGCTAGACCGATTTACGCCTATAACGTCAACAGAAATTGAACGACCAAATTGTAATGTACTTTATTCTCTATTGAAATGACATCGAACATGCATATTTTGCAATTTGACGGTTAATACAGATGCATATCGCTCAGAGCCACTCAGAGCCCCGCTAGACAGAGAACGCGTATACGACTTATCTTGTGGTCGCGTCGCTCGCACACCGAGCGTATCTGTCTCTTTCACGCAAAAACACGCTTAGGCTCGCTTAGGCGAAAATGCTAGTGTGCGTGTATTGCACCGATAAATTTTGTGTCGGTATAGGATATAGATGTTTGAATGTGTACATTTGAAGAATTTTTAGGCTGTCTTGTTATTATGAGTGAGCGCCGCCGCACCGCCGCCGCGCGGGTATATTTGAATAGAAACCGCCGCGCCGCGCAGCTATAAGAATTTATAGCAACAAAATAAATAATATAGTTTTATAAAAACATACATAAAAGAAAAATAGCCATGTATTACTTAATTTATTAGGGTAGGCAGTGTCTTTTTGTCTCTATGGAATGCACGCCACTGTCGTACACTACTGTTTTCGCAAATGTGTAGGATCATCAGCGAATACATAAGCATATTCATAGGTACCTCAACTTACGACCAATGATGATAGGCAGCAGATACATTTTTTTATTTTTTATAATACAATAAGCTCTTTTATAAATCTAATAATATCAAAGAAAATTATAACAGCAGCCTTACTAAAAATTAGTTTATCAACTAACTAACAAAATCAGTTATAAGACTTGCCAAGTTATAACTTGAATTACCAATCAAATACTAATTGATTAGTCAATACAGTATGTAAGTAAATTAAATTTATTATTTCATTACAAGTAAAACGAGCCTTAAGCATCTCGGGCGAGTAATTAACACAAGTAGAGTGAAACTGAATTGAACAAAATTGTCGAGTCAGCTGTCGGGCGAGTGCTCGCCACTAGCACTAAACAAACAGATTCAGAAGGTTCAAACATAAACTGTAGCAGCTACTGTATACATTTATAGCATAGGTATTATAGTTTTGAAAACCTGCAATCCTGACCGCCATATTCTAATATCCGGTCTCATTCCAGGCCGCGCTTGACCGGGCCATCGACAGAAACCACCCAACAGGACTGACGATCGCGTTCACACATTCGCTCAAGCCAAAGTGGCGCAGTTCGGACCGTAAGATCGGTCTGCTCATGTGTGGTCGTCCTGTAGCGTGTCTTGTTGTCGTGTATCGCATGGATCTGACTTCAATCTCTTATTACACTTACGGCTTGAAGTTCATTTAAATTAATGCTAAAATAACGAGATTCGTATAAACAATTTCGATTTGCAAGATTTTATAGTCGAAAAATCGCTCGAAGTGCAAACTCGATTACGAGACGATCTCGCAGGAAACGAGAATTGCCCTCTAGGTTCGAGACAACCTACTAAGTCCACTGTTACATTTGAAGTAAATAGACGCTGCCCCCAGTCCCGGTCTGCCACACAAAATACAATGACGACGGCCTAGTGTTGAACTAGTAACAGCTTGAAGTTACAGACTTAATGAGCCAAAGACTTAGCTGCTAATTTACGAAATGGACCTAAGTTTTAGTTGACATTGGCGAGAAAATTAAAAGAGAATTTGTGATATAGTCATTGGACTTTCAAACTCTACACGTAGAGTTGGAAAATTTAAAGACTATTAACAAAAAAATCTATCTTGAGATTTTTTTGTGTTCCTAGAATGTTTTTATGTTTGTACAAGTGCGTAGAAAATTATATCATTCATGAGTGACTATTTTCTTACAATAAGAGAGTATCTAATATTAAATTATTTGTATGAAACAGAAGTTTTTTTTTTTGCGTTATCAGCTTTGTTTCCATAGATAAAGGTACCTTTACCCTTACCGACTTACCTTGTATAAAAATATTGTAGCCATGAAAAAATAATATGCTTTAAAAAAATGTAGAATGTTTACCGCCCCTTAATAAGCAAAAACAAATAATTCTAAAACCTGTCAGTTCCAAAGACTTCGCAAAAATACAGAGGAAAGGAACAAAGAGTATTCTGAAAAATCTAAAATCAAAACAATATTTATTTGACCCTGTAACCGCGCTAAGCGTTTGTGGGAGCTCCTTGACAAGGACTTGGCAAAGATGGCCGCTGACCTGTCAAACATTTCCACTTGGATCTTCAAAGCTTCAGTGTTTACTTGTTTTTAGAACTTTTTCTTTTTTATACAGTGGGAAGTAACCAGCGTACCTATGTTAGTTACGTTCAAATTATATTTTTCTAACAAACTTTCCCTTGGATTTGTCCTCGAATTAAACAAACAATTATTATTATTATCTCATATGTAACACACTCATTCCGTATCAACTAACTGTAGATCAAACAAATATTTTATCCGAGCGGGACTCGAACCCGCGACATGTAGCGCAGAACGCAGACTACAGGATGTACTTGAGAATTTATATCACTGGATTTTGTAATACATTCGCCTTAAATAAAAATTAGTAAACGGGCTCTTATAAACTCCTCATACTTCGTCTCGCAATTAATAATTTGAACTTATATCAATACCTATAGGTATATTTTCGAAAGATTTCACACGCAGTGAAATATAGATCTAAAGATACAACCCTTTTGTTGTTTGTGTGTTCAGGTGAAAAGTCTTAACAAAATCGTTGTGCGGTCCCCAGGGCGACGAGCGGACGAACTAATTCATTATATATTTATTCGAAATGCACCATATTATTATATTATATCTAGCGACATCCCTAGGGAAGCCCTGAGTTTCGTTGCTTATGAATTTTCAACGAAGATTAATGATATTAAGTGTGCTAGCTCCCACGTGTGAATAGGACCCTAAAGTTTACGGACCCTGGCCAGCCTGGCCGGCAGGTAGGATGTTAATAAAATAGCAGTTATGTTCTTATCTATTATATTGGTAAGTCAGTCATAATAGCGAACAAACTTCTATTAAAACGTATCTTAATTCTTGGTATTTTCCGAAGGCTAAGTTCGGCTTCCCGCAAATGATGCTGAATATCAGTATTTTAAGGCCCTGTTATTATAGTACAGTGAATTGTGTTTGTGGTGAATACAAATATACTTTATTTGCAGTAAATATGGTTTCTTTTACGATGCGTCGTGAATAGCGCCGTGCGGCGGACGCGAGCGCTTAAACTGCTCCATTTTATCTATATTTATTTCATAGAAAATGTAACGCTTTTATAAAAATCTATTCTCAACATGACTTAAAAATAATAAAGCCTATCTTTTGATATAACTTATACATAGTTTTATAATGGAATTTTAGTAAGATACCTACACGTTATATATACCGATATAGTGTCACACAGACACACAGATACGCAGATACACAGATACACAGATGCTCACTACAAACTTATATAACAACCCTTTTCTTTGCCGGGGGTCAAAAATAAAATATCGAGCAAAATTCATGTTTCTGTCTTCACACAACACGACCATAATTTAAATTATGATAAAATGTTTTTTTAGCAAAGATCATAAAGTACTATAATAACCTCGTCTTAAAGGATACCAAATGCCCTTGACTGAGCCTGATGACTGCCACAGATAATCTAATGAACTTAGAACATCTAACGTTACAGATACCCATGAAATGCCATCGAAAGTTCTAGAGTTCAGCTTAGTTCATGGAATATGCAAATTAGTTATGAATCCGTAAAGTTGGTCCAGTTAACAAGTAGCTGTTGTGCAAGTCCGTTAATCTGTCACAACTGGAACATTCAACGATTTTGTAAGCTAGTTTGATAAAATAATTATAATCTTTGTCTACTATTTTCGTTTATTAGTCTGGTCACGATTTCTGTGACAAATCTGAAAGCCTGAGTCTAGAAGGAATTAAATTTTAATGATTGAGCTTTTTATAGTTCTTTCTAGTTCAGATTTGATCTTAATTGACGGTTATAGGCCCGTATACCGTGGGCCTGCGGAGGAACAAGGTTTGGTTTTCCTCCGTTGAAAAGGGAGGATCCTCCGACTAGGCGAGTTGATATTGCATGGCGGGCCGAAGCCCAACGGATGAAGTCGAACAGTTGTATATGATCTTATTCTTATTTTTTATTGTACACAAAATTATCTAATAAAACAAATACAATTGATATGGTCTGTACACAGGCGATTTGAGTTTTCTACAAGCGTTAGATATGTTATCTTTTTACTTGCGTGATGCAGGCTTTGAATAGAATAGATCTTTATTTCATGTAAACCAGATACAGGCACTTATGAAATGTCTAGACTCTAGATGCACGGTTCCAAATAGTAGATCCTTTGGTACCTGATTGGTCGAATTCGTATAGTATACGCCCATTGTAATTAGTCAGCAATACGTTATAATATCAACTAAGAAGTAGTCTATAAACTATGCCAATCTTCTGGCATGTTATTTACAAATAAATCTGCGGCATGTTATTTTAATTTAGGCAAGTTTCGAGGTACACAATCCATATTGTCTTTAGTTCTAGTTCACCACAAACAAATACGTAGACTATGATATGGTGTCTATAATTCTATGATAGACAGACAAACCTGCGAACTGTCTCTATACGTGCAACCACAGTAATGTATGCGCAAACGCTATTACTAAGTGTAATGTGGCCATAAAGACCCCTCATTATAGTCGGAATAGCTTCTCCAATAGGGTTGCTGGGTAACTATATAGGTACCCGGACTTTTTCAGATAGTTCGGAAAATCAACGGTTTCTTTGAATGACGGAAAACATTCGGAAAATGGAAATGTCTATTAGTGTTGACTGACGTAATTGTACAAGGAACAGGAGCGATATTGAATCAGAAAATCTGGTTCAATATTCGGCTTTCTTGGAATAGTCCGCTTTACTCTTTTTACTATGTCCCGACCAATTTATACAGTAATGGGTGGAATGCAAGGTGGCAGAAAGTCGAGGTGCAGTATTTCGGTTGTTACACAACACTCCTTTTCGGTAATATGATGGGGACGAACTGATTTTACTTCATAAATCGTCCGTGGTCAATTGTAGGTAAGACCCAAGACCCACGACTCTCAGGCCTTCCTCAAGCTAGCTTTACGGTACAAAGGCGTAGGTAATTACAACAACTACTAAATAATTAAACTTTTTAAATCAAATTAATCGGGAATGTTATGACAGTTCCATACAGGAATTGAACACGAGACCGGCCCCCTGATTACGTATGATAAATATGACAGTTGCTGTCGCAAATAAACGTCCTATTCCGTATCCTCTTATGAAAACGTCTATAAGGGAGAAAGGGATGCATTGTTTGTTGGTCGCTGTGGCTGTCAGATTTTTCTTACGTAATGAAGGCGCAGGGTGCCAACGGAGCGTACTTAAATGATGTAAAAATGTATACTAACCGTCAAAAAATTTGGTCGAAATTTACTTTATCAGTGAAGACCCTATTCCCAAACCAACATAATAATAATGGCAACATTAACATAAAATTTTACGCAAACACTTTAGCCCCGAATAAGATTAGAGCCCTAGTCTCTAGGTAACTGGGTGCTCGGGGCTGCTTACCGTAGACTTTTGCTAACTATAAACAAACTTAATAATATCAGCTATTTCTAAACGTGATGACGTTTTAAAACTGTGTCAATTGGGGTACACACGATAGATTTCCCCTTTTGTAATACAGTTTCTAAGCAACACTGCCAGACATCAGACACAATAGAAAATCAATTCTTTATCGGTGATTGATGAGTGGTGACCAACATGGCGCTCAAAAGTAGCAGCATGTACGTACAATTTAAGTATTGCTCATCTAAAAATCAAAGCAATAACACTAATGTATTCCCGATGGGTCATATTCATATTCTTTATTTGCATTCCACAATGTACATAAGGTGGTAAAAATAAAATTTGGTAGGTTACAATCATGGACCCTGTAGGGCACAGCAAAATATAGGGTCAGGCAGGTATAGCGTCGGGTATCCACATAATAGGGCACATTTGCGGGAAGCATGATGCCATCTCCCGGTCAATAACAAACTTAAGTCGGGCTTACACTGCGAAAGGGTAATGAGCAAGTAATAGCTGGACGGAACGGACCCCAACTAGCTAAAATAGGTTTTACTTTCCATTAAGAAAGAGTTTTGACAATTGCCTTCTACTGCAAAAGAGAAATAGTTTGTTATTTACAATTTTTACTCGTTCAGTTCTTAGACTCTTTGTTGGTGGAAGCACTTCTATGAAGTTTACTGTTGCGAGTTAAGCGGAGTCTGCTCCGCTGCCAGTGGAAGCCTGGCTGTAGGATTGTTACTGAGAATTTACCTAATCTTCCTCACGATCAGCAGCCGCGTCTGCAAATTCGTCGATAAGGCAGTGATACGTAAATGACCGTAATACAAAAATTATTTGCGCCTTATATTAAAGCAATGACAAACTTTCGAATTTACTACGGTGGGTATATGTTAAAATATTTGTGTGCGCTGTAATGTGTGTTTCTGAATTCAGAAAATAGGTTTCTCTGAAGACATTTTTCACTTTAATTGTATATTTACAGGAATCTCTCGGGGGCCGTATGTCCGAAACAATATGAAAACAAAAGCTTCAAGGCAGATTAAATAAGTAATAAGATGTGTGCATTGCGTTGCAGACATAGATATAAACCTGAAAATTCATCGCTGAGGTTATATGACACCAACTCATATGACCAGGATCATTGATAGAATAGTGATGATGACAATTTGTCAAGAGTTTATCACATTTGATGACAATACTGTCATGATATAATTTTTGCACACATAATATAAGAGCTAGTAAATACGTATCAATTTATAAACAACATGAAAAACCGGCCAAGTGCGAGTTGGCCTCGCGCACGAAGGGTTCCGTACCAGTATCTATACAAAACGGCAAAAAAATCACGTTTGTTGTATGGGAACCCTCTTAAATATTTATTTTATTCTGTTTTTTAGTATTTGTTGTTATAGCGGCAACAGAAATACATCATCTGTGAAAATTACAACTGTCTAACAGACAGACGGCCTGACAGACGGACAAACGGACGGACGGACAGCGGAGCCTTAGTAATAGGCCTTAGTAATAATTTTACCCTTTGGGTACGGAACCCTAAAAATACAGTATGTATTGCCGAAACAATAAGACGGCTTAGTCTGTTTCTAATCGAAATTTAATACAAATGCCTGTAAACAGGGCAACATAATAATTAAGGTATATCGTATTTCTAATAACTAGTCCCGCATAACAATCTACAATAACCTAAGCCTTCTCAAACATCCGCTAACCACTACAACGTTAGTACTTCGCTAACCCAAAGATCATATTCTGAAGGTCAAAAGGGACTTTAATCCTCTTGTCTAGAAACGGGCGGGGAGGGGGGGGTACACGTAACATCCCCAATTACCACTCAAGAGGCAGTTGATCAGATGCTTAACTTAATTTGCCAATGTATCAGGATTATGGCTAGTTGGCCGAATCGGAATATCGTAGAGATATCGCTCAATCAGCCGATTCAAGAGTATCCAATTCTTATTTGTAAGTTGTAACACGTATTTCTGTTTAATGTCGATTATTTGCGATGAAGTTGGTCGGATCATTATGTATTGGTAGATATAGGCCAGGGAATTCGTCGTAATTTTTAAGATTGTGTCAATTTTACATACCATTCTAGACCAATTAACAACATGCTAAATACATTGATCGATGGTTTTAAAAACTATAAAAGACTAGATAAATCGCATACAAAGTATATTTATATGCGTAGCTGTAATACCTAAACAAAAAATCTTCCTGAATATTACGCCAAATATTCTATAGCAAAAATTCTTCATAACCACTCATAATACCTACCTAACCATCAGTACCTAGACCTCTGTCTAATCTTTCAGAAATTGCTGGCGTCACGAATCCTACTTTCATTCAAAAGTACCAAGTAACTCCAAGAAGTCTATTGAATAGGAGGACCTGGGTTCGATTTCCAGGTAGTTGACTGAATAAAATTGTTATTAGGCTTTTCTATTCATTATCAATTCCCGCTTGGAGCTTTGAAATTTTCCTGATGGCAGTAGGTTCGCCCGTATTGCATGGGCCTTAATTCAAATTAATTTAATTCGGACAACAGAGATCCATATTGTGTTAGTATTACAAAACAACTTATATTCTAGTGTTAGTAGTACAAATAAAAAATTCAAATATGAAAATAGAATAATGCACACTCCACGCAGAGGCCGCCCAGACACGAAAACATGTGTCCTACCTGATCAATCTCCGCATGAAGTGTCTGATATTTGGACCACGCCACGGCTCTCAGGATATAGTTGCAACTACCTCGCACTCTGCACTTAATAACTGCACTGCTAAATCGAGTGTACAACACACGAGACATACCTAAACCGTCGAGGAAAAGGGTTGACGGTTTGTTAAGTACCAATTTAAAAAACCGTCGCTCAACCGACAACACTGTGAACTGCGACCCCATACATAGCCAATATAGCCATCATTACCGGGGTCATGACGGCAATAAATGAAATCGCTGGGCTCATCGCTCTCGCGTCTATTGAACATTTCGCTATCAAAATTAATAAATTCGGCTCACACGGGCCGTTTCATGGAATCTATCGCTCTTTATCTGTACATGTAAGGGCTGTTTTACACTAATAAACGTGTCCAGTATGATAGAGATGGCTCATGCCACATACAGGGCCAAGTACTTCGGTAACCCGAGTACTCTCCGGGAGATCGCCAGCAACATCAAATGATACGATAATGATACAAATGATATTAATACAATAATATCTGCGGCCAAAAATTGACCTGAATTTATACCATATTACAAACATGAAAATAAAAGTAAAAATCATAATAAGTACCAAGTAAGTTAAACAATTCAAGTAGGTACATACTTAACACTCAAGCCACCCAATTATGAAACAAGGAAAGCGTCATTAAAATTAGTTTGTGATCCCATGGTATCATGGTATCATTGATATCCCATGTCAGCGCTGGGTGTCCCACATCCAGCATATGCTGAGTTGGTAACCTTTTCGGTACGGGCATGCTCGACGGCATGTTTTAATTTTTTTAATTTTTTTATTAGACGTGTACCTATTTCTTTTTTTTGTGTTTCGTCTATTGTGAATCCAGCGCCGTCATTATCCCGTACGGAATAAAATTATTTTTCTTTCTTCTTTCTTTCTTTCCATGTGACCCAATAGTAATCATCCATCATCATCACCAGAACAGCCCAGGCATTCAGCCTCAGCCGTCAAATCTTTATCGTTGATAGAGTGAGAGAGGTGCCGCTTGTTACTTTGTCCATAGTAGCCAACCGTTGAAGTTTTTATCTCGCTTGCGCACAAGTCAACGAGTTCTTTTATTCTGAGCTGCGATTGTTAGCGAAATCAATCTCTTTTAGACTTATTGTTACGAAAATTGAACGTTTAAAAACGGCTTTGCAGTAGTAGATTCTGTAGAGTAAAAAATTCAAACAATTTTCCATTTCGGAGCCGTCTAAAATGGGCAAAAATGGAACCTCTTATTTTATATTTAGTCTTGTCCGTCTGTCGGTCAGTTTGTCTCCGTATATTTTCATAATTCAATATAATGATATAGATATAGATATATGACATATTAATTTTGCTAATAGATTGGTCGACCATAATAAGATAATAGTACACCACTACACCACCACATAACTAGTACATTACATAACTAGTAAACCAGTACATAAATAGTAAGATGACGGAATATGTATCATCTCTTAACAAACATGTGCTAGTACGTGTAGGACTTGTAAACATATGCTACTCGTATACACGCGCGCCGGTGTGCACCCGCCCTGGACCGGTGCATGCCGACCATATAATGTAGAAAAGGCACTACGAAAAGATTGGATGTGCCGTCTTAAAATGGCAATAAATCCGTGTTGGGAACAGTAAAAAGTTACAACAGCAAAAAACTATAAACAAAAAATAATCAAGCGATGGTTATTTTTTTAACCGCAATTACATTACTCTACCGTGACATTCTTTCTCTCCTCCGTGATCGTGACACATACTTCTCGTGATTCTTTTAACGATATTGCTAGGGTCTGATAGTCATGATGAGTTGTGGCATTCATGCGGTGCTAATAATATATCAGAGCGATCTATACAATAATTGCGATCTTAAAATGGTAACTTCTCCGCTAAATAAGACATTTTAAATATATTTTTCCATTGACTCGGATAATTTTTACGAAATGAAACATTCACAGAACATCACGGAAAAATTCCGAATCAACAAAAAAAATTAACATAAAGAAAAAATGTTCGCACGTCGAAAATTAAAAACAAACAGAAAATACCGTATCTACCCTCATCGCACATGGAGGTAGGGTCTGAATATCGCCATCAGATATTAAAATCAGGCCGACCCGCGCCTACGCTCATAAATAATAACGGCATCTAAATAAAAATCACTTTTATACGCTTTTCGTGCCATAAAATATAAAGTACATAAGCCGGCTTGCATTGCACTGTAAGCCATACGCGCACGTGAACGCTCGGCTTTATAATTGAAACCTGTCGCTACAGTTACGTGCATAATAAGATTAACATCAGGAATGTTGACCATATTATGGAAACGCTCGTAGATTTCTAGTGCTTCCGGCGTGGTTGCTGGCAACAAAGAAACTGTTTCGGTCCGTGATATCGGCAAACGGGATCATTCTCTCTAGTTCCATCGTTAATTTGTTCCACGGAACTCGTGCGACTTTTTTTTTCTCAGTAGTTCCATGGCACATAGCAATGGAACTAACGAGAATTATTATTTTTCAGTAGTCCCACTACCAAAACCGAATTATTTTTGAATAAGTATAAGAAATAAAAACGGTAAAAATGTTATCTAAATAAAAATAAATTATTTAATGAAAAATAAATAGTTTTAAGTATAATTGACACTAATAAAGAGTTTAACAAATAAGAAAGTACGTAAGTAACAATTTTTATCAATGAGAAAAATAAATTACTATTTTAATCACCTAAAAAAAATTACCGAATGTAGGCACCTACCTACTTACTGTAAAAGGTAACTTTGGTTACCTATTTTTTCAAGATGGAAGGTAACAGAACCCTCATTATAAACTCATAAATACTCAGGTACTGCGATGATCAACCGTCTGAAAAACGTTGATTTTAGCAATACCTATTTTATTTACCTCCGTCCGTGACTCACTGCAGGGTGCCAACTGAAGATCAGCGCCGGGTGTTCCACACCCAGCAAATGCTGAGCTGGTAATCCTTTCGATAGGGGCGTGCTCGTCAGTGCAGTAAAATCTCGTATTTATTTTTTGTTCGTCTTTGTTATGTTTGTTTCATTGTGATCTCTTTATGTTGCTATTTTTATTTTTTATATGCTGACAATTATGTCCTACATTGAATAAATGTTTTCTATTCTATTATATCTACCATGTCCGTTTATAGGAATGTCTACATTGGATATGGACTTACAGTGGATCGATGGAAGTTGCTATCCACCAACACCGTACCTATGATACCTTATCACGTTTACGCAAATCTATATTAGCAAAGCTAAGTTACTAAAACAAATCGAATTCAAGTACCTACTTGGACGCTGCAGGGTTGGATTTCCCATCGTCATCGTTTGAAAGAAGTCAAAGCCTTTCGACGATCGCTACTTCGCACGAAAATTAAACCAAAAATATAATCGTAAAAACGAAAGAGCTCACAAAGTTGTTGAAATCTATTAAACACTTTCATAGCTCAGCTTTTTCAGGAGCGGTCCGTAAAAATTACAGCTGAATCGTGTATTTTGAGGCAAAAACGGGAGTTATCTGACGGGCCGGCCTAATTCCCATGAATTTATGGTATGCGGGCTATTTCACCAGTTATTATTGCGGCCCCGCTTTAATTATTTGACCTAAGAATGGGGTTACCATTTGTTTTTATTAAAACCCAGCGTAAGCAATCAATAAGTTACTAACTTACTAAAGTGTAGGGAGAGATCGCTATTTCTTGTTACTCCCGGGGTTAGAGATTAAATTAAGAAAATTGAAAGCACAGAATCCACTAATGAAACATCGTAATAATATGTACAATCTAGCCATCTAGTTTTTGCCTAAAAGGTAGCAAATACAACATGATGGAAGCTAGTGACGGCAGGATCGGCAGGATCATTCTTTGTAGCTTTTAATGACACAGCCAACTGGTCGGCAGTAGGCATAGCTGGAGATTTAGATCAAATAAAAATTGAGTGAACTTGGAACAAGATAATACGACTAGAAGTCAGAACGACTTGGAATTAAATTAAATTCATCATAATTTCCATTCACTGTCCAGACTGTACCATACTTTAAAAAAACAACGCATTAAAGATACCCCAACCGCAAAACTTATGTTTAGATCAGTGTTGTTTGCAAAGATCTTAATATCTACCATTTATCTTTCCGTTTGGACAATAGTCTTATCCAATTGCACTAATGGGGTTGATCCCATAGAGTAATTCATTAACTAAATAGTTGATCAGAGAATGTAAGAAAAGAATAACAGTGTATTTTATCCGATGTGTGAAACTGACACAATGACCTATTTTAGACTCCATTCGTAGGTATACCTACGTCACCGGACGTTCAGTGAACTTGGCAGTCAGCCCTTCGTTACAAACCTTGATGGCTGGCGTACTATCCTTTCACTATTTATCGTGAACGGCAAGGTTGGCGCGTGGCTAAGAGTTTGGCTTGCTGCGCTATGTGCCGCGGGTTCGATCCCGCACGGAACAAATATTTGCATAGTCTAAAGATGGTTGTTTTGTGTCTAGGTGTGCGTGCGTGTAACATGTATGTTTGTAAACTGTACCCACGATAATATATGAGAAATCCTAGTGTGGGGCAAAGTAATTAAAAAATAATAAAAATAAAGAATAAACTATGGCATGAGCAATTTCCAAGTGGGAGCTAATCCTGAGAAGGAGTCCATTAGCCTGACCTTTTCCCAACTATGTACATAGATGTACCTACTTCCAGTTTAAATTGGCAGCCGAAAGTCAGTCTTTCGAGCCACAGACCCTTCATGTACTCCACCGTATACAAGAGGACCACTCAAGCTTGTTGCTGTAATAGCCTTGTGTTTGCACAAGTTAATCATCAGACAATAGACGTTGAAGAGTTAATCTGCGGTTGAAGTGTTGCCAACATCTACAGGAGCCATAAAGGTGTAATGGCCCAAATGACGATGAAACCATACACGCTGTTGGCACCGCTTAGGGCTTAATCGCTCGCTCAGCGTAATCGTCCGTCAAACGTTAAATATTGTCGTTTTACGTTTACACAGATTTATCCATTATAAAGTAGGAATTAACTATAGATAAAGGATATTAGTACACTCACTGCTTAGCAAGCACGTAGGTTTTATTTATCTATCATGGTTTTCTCACAGTTCAACATATGGTCCGGATCTGCATGCGGTCAGGCGAGGCCTGAAGGTACAAAGTGCGGTAGCGATAAGTAGTCAGCTGCTATCGCGTGGCTGTCGCTATTTTGTAGATGCTTAAACAAGCTGTGTGTGTGGATCCTATACAGCGGCTGATACTTATACTCACACGCTGATGTTTTTTTTTAAACATTGCCCCTCACTAGGATTTCTCCTGTATCGAGGGTACAGTTTACAAACATACATGTCACATGCACACACAACCAGACCCGAAACAACTATCTGTAGATCATACAAATATTTGTTCCGTGCGGGGATCGAACCCGCGGCACGTAGCGCAGAAAGCTAATCGCTTAGCCACTGCGCCAACCGTGTCGTCAAACGGATTGAACTGCCTATTCAAGAGAAGCCCTAATCTAATCCTGACTATAAAAGAAAAGTCCGCGATACCAACACAATTTCATCTACCCGCCATCTTATGATTACCTGGCACAAGCAGATGAGCCAGCAAGCAATCTCATCGCGATTGAAAAGGCTTCTGCGCTGATTAAACGAAGCTCTAGCATTAGTTTATTGAACACTTACCGAGAGGGATTCAGTCTCCAGGTATTCAGTCAACATTGTCGACACTATTATGTTCAAGTTTTATAGGTAAGCAAGTATCTCGCTGGTAGTCCCTAGGTACCTACGTAAAGCATTCGTATGTAATAAATAATTACATAAATAAAATAAACGCGAGCCGCGAGCGCTATTATAAAAACTTCCTTGAAATCACTTGGCACTAGTTGTCAGGTACGGTACGCATATTTAGCGGGAATTGATTGACGTTGAGAAAATCCTAGTGAGCGAATAAATTAAAAACCGTTTTTTTTGCCATTAGGACTTATTGTATTTACACTAGTTGCTCTTAAAAATGCAATGTTTATGGAGATTAATATTAACTTTAATTAATAAATTACAGTCTCAAATGTAACGGGAATTAAATTAAATTATAAACAATTTCATAGAAGCTTCGCGTTTTGAAGAATAAGATTGGTATTTTGAAACTGACCGTCCTACTCCTAATAGCAAAAAATCGGACTATACCTACCTACTAATTTAGTGACTTGATTTCGCGTCAGAAAAACTCGCTACTGTAGGTACGAGGAAAGAGGAAAGAGACAAACAAATCGTACTCACCGGCCGCCGTCGTTGCCCCAATCTTAATTTAGGTAGGTAGGTATTAGGTACCTACGTTCGTAATTCACTGGGTAACTATCACCACACTGTGTTTAACACTATTATAATACACTACTGCAGTGAGTTTTTAACTCTGAATGAAGTTTATTGTTAGTTAGTTTATTAGTTTTTCAAGAGATTTTTCACGAGCACACAATAAATAATGGCGGCGCAAAGTTTTCGTGCGACGCGGGGGCTGGCGGGGTGACTGACGCGCATAGCGCCTCTCTCGGCATTCGGTGGAACTTTTTGATGTTTGAACTTGGAAACTTTTTTTAAATATTTTTTTGTTCCTTTCTTTCTTATTATAAAAATGGCTCTATATTTAATTAATTAATTTTATGGAAACTTGGAAAGGGAAATCGGCTGTAATATAGCATCGATAGAAATAAAGACTTGCAATAGCTCTATATTTCAAACTTAGTGCGAGTGTGAACCATGTGGAACCATGTCTACGAACAGTATTTTTTTACCATAATCCATAAACCATATACCTAGGGATAGGTAGGCTCGCAGTCGCAATTTTAACTAAGTATTATTTTTTTAAATACACTTTTTGTTTGAAATCAAGATAATTATGATTAGAATATAGATTACTGCTTCACCGACGCCAACTATGTACACACCATAGACATTTTTTTTTTGTAATTTCTTCTTTATTTGCATAAGAAAAAGAAGCTAAGCCCATACAGCCAACACTGGTCAACACAGTAGACATAGTAGGTATAAATGTGTTCCAAAACTCGGTAACTTTGATCAAGTTTGATCGTAAAGCGCAGTAGCACTTAGCATATTTTCTTACGAATAAGATTATACTAATAGTTGGACTAACGAGGTTTCTACGCAAATTCGCTTCTTACATGCGAAAGAGGTTCAGTTTTGTTTTCTCGTTATTACTTAGGTACACGTTAATCCGCTGATGGTTTAATGCCGAAACTTAATAGGTACCTACTTATACATATAAGTTACACTAACATCTACCTATTTAGTGTAAGTTTCTTTTAACAATTTAGATTTTACGCCTCGACCACGTTCTGCGCTTCAAGTTCTTCACAAATCGGAGCGCCCGCGCCCGCCGAACGCGGTGACAGCACAGCGTGAGACTGGGTTCGCAAGGCAATACATTTTTATCGGTTCGATTTATTATATTTATCGGCAAAAAATGTGCGCTGTATTGCCGTGTGAACCCAGCCTAAAATCGAGATCGACTTACACGTCTAGAGCCTCTGTATATGAGAGGATTCTTTAGTCATTGCCATATGACATAATAATATGCAGGATACAAACGTAAAAGTTATGTAATTCGTGTAATTCTAACCATTATTATGTCGTCTATGTTCACGCCTGTACTCCCAAAGAAGTACCTACGCATTCTTTTTTACAGTCCCATGTAAAAAGATTAGCTTGCGGAAAGTGAAGAATTAAAATACAAAAGGTGCAAAGTTTATTTTATACTTTTTATATTACGAATCAGTCATAATATTATAAAACAAATTAGAAAATAATGCGGAATATAATAATGTAATAAATAGACCTACTTCGGCAGCGGAGGCCAATCAATAATCTAAGACAGATAATATTTTTAAGATTTTCACATTCAGTAATAAGACCAATTACGACATCTAGTAACACTGCAACGAATTAATAAAAGCGACAGTCATGGTACGACATCTAGTAACACTATAAGGAATTAATTAATAAAAGTGACAGTCACTCCTGTGAACAAAGTATAAATTTTTAAGCTAGATGGCGCTGTTGTAAATGTTGTCAATTTATACAAAAAGATAATATTTATAAAATCAATTTAAATACCTAAAAATGCAGGATAATATGAAATTTCACAAAATATATAAAATTTCCTGCTATTATGAACATGAGTCATCCCACACCATATGTGGTCCATTTTCCTCGATTTGTGCGATGATTCTGAAGAGCAGACTCATGAAACAATGGACACTGAAATACAGTATTCTCTCGTTTAAATTGATCTTCATCAAATTCTGGCCAACATTCCGTTCCGTTACTTTAATAGGTCAAGCCATGCACTTCCTGTCCAAACAGTAACACATACCTTTAATATACTTATTATAATTACACATAATAAATTGTATTAAGAACAGTCGTACACACATAAAAGCAATTATTCAGAGTAAAATAGAAGAACGTTAGGTATGTCAGCGTGGTCCTAAGCCTTCGTCAGCTTTATAAATGATAGCCAAAGCCCGAAATTGCTCCAGTGCCATCACCAACCCTTGCTTGCCTAACGATTCTGAACGACGGACCTCGCCGAGTTTAGAACAGCGCTTCGCCTAGCTCTCGTAAAATTTGTAATCCTGAAAACAAAATTAAAACGTGTTAAATTAATGATTTCGTTAACCATGGCATTAAAATACAAGCTTTGCTCGCTCTCTTGGCACTGAATGGCTTCTGGCGCACGATCAGCTCTATTGCTAATAGGTAGGTAATAGGCAAATCTCTAAGCGTTAAGCGTAAGCAATCTTTATGGAAGCCAGAATGCTTCCACCAAATATTATTTAATTTCTCTTTTTAGTGTTCATCATCATTAACAGTCAAATAACAGACTACAAGCAAAACACATGTCTCAAAAAAATGGCCAATAGCTCGAAAACCGTCTTAACTTTTGGGGACCAACAATTCACAAACATGGAGGCCATAATGAATGTAACTTACAATGAGAATGCAAGCGCTGATGACGGCGAGCTTGAACCGCACGTCCAGGTCTACGGGGAAGGTGATGACGTAATCGTCGGCGTAGCTAAACATCTCCTTCAGAACCCCACGGAATTTCTTGGAGATAGTGCCTATGGGCCTCTTGTCCACTGTCTGCACCTGTAAAAGATACGATTTGGTCTCTGAAGTCTGAATGCAACCGTACCCGAAGTACCGAATGCGACCTTATCGGATTATTCCTACGAACACTCATAGGACATTGCCAAGACGCAAAATGATCATGTGCATGTCGTGGAATGACAACCTAGAAGATGAAGTGTTAATGTTCCTGTCACTATCATAAGTGCAGTGAACATGGACAGGTCCATTTTCAGCACTAGATGAACTGATATTATGGTTTCTGAACACCGGCGACGTATCATACTGTGATAAATATTTCAGACTTATAGAAATATACCTACTTATAATCCAACCCATTACTGTCCGACTGTTGGGCACGGGCTTTTTCTCAGAATGAGAATAGCTAGGCCTTAGTCCACCACGCTAGCCTGGTGCGGACTACACACCATCGAAAACTCTCTCAGGTTCCTCACGAAGTTTTCCTTCACCGTTAAAGCAAGTGCTAATCAATAATTGCGATCCGCACATCAATTCGAAAAGTCAGAGTTGCGGGCTAGGTTCAAACTCAAACCCTCTTGCATGGAAGGTAAGCGTACAACCGCTAAGCTATTACTGCTGATGGAACTAACTGTCGGTATATTTCGATAACGGACTTCTGTCTCCTCTCTTACACAATAAGTAGGTGGCGCCCAAAACTCAGTCATTGCTGAAGGTATAGTTAAGTTTGTTACATACCCAACGAAGCTATTAAGATGCTATGAAATGAATTATGACGATGACATGATAACGGTTCATTAAGTGACGAAACGCAGACGTATTGTTCTCAACCGCAGGTGTCCGGTTGTGATTAGAAAGGTTAACTGTACCTCAAACTCGCTGCAATGCATTTCCTTCTTGATCCTGAGCATGGGCCTATCACTGGCGTCGTTGATGCTGAACACCGCCTTCATAAAGGTCCGCTCCATGCGCACAATGCTCACCAGCTCGCCAAGCAACGACATCTCCACCTTGTCTGAAGAGTACGCGAAGGGGCGACGGAGGGAAAATACCTGGAAAATATCAGAAGAGCGTTAATTTCTAGACCTCCTCCTCATGGCATGCAGAGCAACATCATCAGCCAATTAATGATCCAATTGCTTCGGGATTCAGTACTATTCTCTGAGAGAGACTGAGCTGTAGGCCAACGGAGACCCAGTATGGACTAGTGGATTTTAAGAGTCTTCGCATTTTCGATTCTTGGATATAGGTATTATATTCTTTCACCATTACACAGAAAGAAAGAACAATCGTGTAGCTTACAGATGATCGCAAAATGTACACCACCAAAATGCACACCGATAAAATCATTAGATATCATCTCTTGGGGGGTGTTTGAGTGCACCCCTAAAAAGTAATATGATGAGATCAAGATGACAGGTAGACCGTGCTGCTCATATCTGTTAGAATATACTGTCTTACGAGACGCGCAGAAAAAGACCGCGGAAAAGGGTGGAATATCGAGGAGTTGATAGTTCAAAGAAATAGTATAAATAATCATGAGTTATCTCACCGGCTTCTCGTGGCTGTCGACGGCATTGATTTGAAAAGCCCTGGTGCGGCCCTTATTCATCACGGTGAACATGTCGCCTTCCTCCTTCATCCTGAACAGGACCTCGTCATCAGGCGCAATCACTATGTATACGTTTGGCGCGAGCTTGGTCGTCTTCTGCTTGATGTTCACGGACGCCAATTGAAGCAGGCGGTCGAGAGCTGGAACTAAAGTGAATTTTATTAAGCAATGAACATTTGAAGTACCCTCATATAAGTTTTTGATTTTCTACGCTGTACCTAATTAAGCTCATCAGAATTCCTAAAGTTTAAAAAGATTTTGTTCAAGGCGATATATGTATACTCCCCATGGATCTTTGTGTCTGTGAAGTTGATAAGAGTCGCGTCCGTCGTGTCGAATCGGTATCGAGAATTTCTTCGTGATTCTCGCTCTGACGCGTTGGGTTAAGTGTTTCACAAAGACCAGTGACGCTCGTCACTGGTCTTTCCTTTGGTCTTTAGATATTCCTCGCGAAGACATTTAAAGTGGTGCTCACCATTTTAAATGTCTGCGAGTGTATTTGTGATTGCTCATGATCTTCTCACCGCCGAAACTCACTACAGAGTCGTTAATAATAAGCAGTGTATGCAGGCCTTATGTAGTGATAATAAGTAGCACAACAAGTTAACGACACTTTGTGCAATAAACACGTTGAAAATGACCTACGATTTCTTTAAAACAACAGATTACAGGTTTATTTACTTGTTGAAGAGATACGAAAAGATAACATTTAATAATTTGGCTTGCATATATTGTCAATGTCAACGAAAGGTGGTTTTAATAATATCTACGAACACGCACAAAAATTCTGGCTGACCCTGGCGTGGGCTATTGGTGGTGTTTAGAGGTCAACACGCCAGAATGGGTTTGTTAACCCAAGACGTTTTTGCGAAATTACTCGAATGACCTAATGGCATATTTAGGTCTAACATGCAAGTATTTAGGGGAATAAATTTCGTGAAAAAAAATGAGTAACTAGGTACCTATGTCATATTGTTGAACATTGAAATTAACTTATGTAACCAGAACATTTGGTACCTATACCTATCTACTGCTATTAACAATAACCACATTATAGGTACCTAATACTAATTATGAATTTTATATCTTTACCTACAACTTACAAGCGACCCGCCCGGCCCCCGGCTTCGACGGATAAAATTTCTCTCATAACCTTACATTCAATGAAGATCTACTAATTAGTGTAAAAAGAGTTTAAATAATAAAAACAATTTTCTACTGTATGACCTAGACCACTAGATTGGGAATCGAAAGACGAATTCAACAATACCGATTACAAATACAAATACAAATAGCCTTTATTAGCAATCTTAAAAAATAATTTATACAATTTCTTTTATCTAACGACATCGGTAATTGGATTGCTTTGCTTTTCAGCATAGGCCTCCCCCAGACTTTTCCATGTCTCACGATCGTGAGTTTTCCTCCTCCATGTTGCACCTGCTGTGGCTTTCAGATCATCTTCCCATCTTCGTACTGGTCTTCCTCGTTTTCTTTTTCCTTCTCTGGGATACCATTCTGTTACAGTTCTAGCCCATTTCTCTTGTTTACTTCTCATGACATGGCCTGCCCACTTCCATTTTAGTTTCTTAATTGTGTAAGTTACGTCTGCAATGTTTGTTTTCTTTCTTATTAGTTTAAGATTTATTTTTTCTTTTCTGTTTATATTTAGTATGCTTCTTTCTATGCTATGTTGACATGTTTCCAATCGTTTTATATTTTCTTTGGTTAGTGGCCACGTCTGGCATCCGTAAGTCATACAAGGGAGAATACAGGAATTGAATATGTGTCTTTTCAGTTTTAGAGGTATTGATGGGTTTTTTGTAATTTCTTTCAGGGACCAGAATCGTTTCCATGATGAGTTTATCCTATTTTGTATTTCTTTAGATGTGAGTTGTGAAGGAGAAATTATTTGGCCAAGGTAAGTGTATTCTTCGACATACTCGATATTTTTGTTACAAACTTTGATGGGCAGTTTGATGTGATTCGTCATCAACTTGGTTTTTAACATGTTCATATGTAGTCCTACTTTGTCACTTTCTAAAACTAGTTGTTCCAGCATTTCCCTGAGGTGGTCTGAATTGTCAGAAATAATTATGAGATCATCAGCGAATCTCAAGTGATTGAGCAACGCTCCATTTATTTTTATTCCATAATTACTCCAGTCAAGATTTCTAAATATTTGTTCTAAAGTTGCCGAAAAAAGTTTTGGTGACAATGGATCTCCTTGTCTCACCCCTTTTTTTATATCAATTTTTCCTCCTAGTTTTTCTGTTCTTATTTTTGCAGTCATATTCTTGTAAATGTTTCTTATAAGTCTAATGTATTTCTGGTGTATTCCTTGGTTCTGTAAAGCTTCCCAAATCTTCGCGTGTTTTAGAGAGTCGAATGCTTTATTATAATCTACAAACGCTAAGTAGTAGGGCATTTGGTATTCACTGTATTTTTCTATGACTTGCTTTATCGTATGTATGTGATCCACCGTTGAGAAACCACTACGAAACCCTGCTTGTTCCTTTGGTTGGTTCTCATCTAAAACCTTCGATATACGGCCCAGTATAATCTTTGAAATACCGATTACTCCATTTCAATACTGTTACTGTTAGCCTATATCATCCCACTGCTGAGCAAAGGCCTCCCCCCATGATCTCCAGGTCTTTCGGTCCAGAGCCAGTGTGGATTTCAATAATTTTGCAATAATTTATTGAACCCATTTTACACTTAGGCCGTCAAATATATATATATATCGGAGTGGTCAAAAATGGTCAACGCAATGGTCATCACATAAGTGGATGCTACAAAACGCAAGCGTCACCTGCGGCTAGTTTCGTGACGCTTCGGCAGAGTCTCGGTGCGGCGCCGGCGGTGCTAGAGAGCCCTAGGAGAGAGGAACAAACAGTCGTGGACGACAGTCGTGGAAGACGGTCGTGGAACGAGAGTCGTGGAGACTAGTTGTTCTAGAGTCGTGAGATGATCGCCGAGAGCGAGATTGTGTTAGGCGGGCGTACCGAGGAACTGTCTTACGTTTTGATAGTGTCCATTTAGTGTTAGCAGTTAATGAAAACTATTGTTCCGTGCATAAATAAGAAAAAGACAGTTAAGACTTTAAGCGTGACTATAGTGTTGTAAGAACTATTGTGAAATAGCAATAAAAATTGTAAAGTGAACATTATCGTTGTTTGCATTGAATATCCTGATATTGAGAGACAAAGATGTCAGATAAAGATCATTCTTCTCCGCCCACCCTCCTGTCTGTCTGTTGTGTTGTGTGTGTTCATCCGACATCAGAAGTGGGATAGTGAACAAGTATTACGATAATAATTGCAATGATGAGATAGTGAACAAGATCTTATGATAATAATTGCAATGATGGGATAAATGAACTGGTTATGCGCTGGATATGAACGGGATCTGCACAAGGTAATAAGTCTTATGATAATAATCGCAATGACAACCCGTGGCAGACTAGATTCAAGATGTAGAACGAGCAGATGCGTGCGATAATAAAAACGCTGAAAACACCGCATATTAATTATCACATCACATTACCTGAATTCGGCCCGGATAAGCGAGATGCGGATGCTAAATCTTTCTGTGCGACTGCTGATTTATGTCTTGCCGAAAATCCACTTGAAGGAAGAAACTACACGTAGTGAACAGCAAGGCCTTAAAAGGAAGTGCATCTACGTGGTTCTCCTATATTACCCACCCTGGCATAACGTGGGAGCAGTTCAAGATTTTATCTTGAGAGTTTGTTACATGTGAAACAATTGCCGATAATTTGATTAACCTGAATACTGATAAGCTGAGTGAGGACTAAACTTATGCTGCTTATGCAAGCCGTTTAATGTCTTGTCTAATGACGAAATGGCAAAATATAAGCAAGGAACAAAATAATAATTTCGATTGTGCTATCACATTTTGGCTTGATTGGACACCCGACTACAGCGCGTCGCATTTACTACAGAAATTGCTACGCACTAACGCCTGCAGCAAGAACTTCAGACATTTTCATATAAACGAAAATCTGATATGACTCACGAAACCAGCAAGATTAGCCCAGAAGTGAAACGGATATGATTTACAGAGCCTAGTATGGTAAAATGTTATCACTAGACACAAATTGGCAGAATGCCGATTGAAGACCATGGTCATGAAGACAAGCCTCAACATCTGCGACTTCAATGCTAGCTCAGCGAGAAGTACCGCAGCACACAGTGACCAGCGTCATACGATGCTTCAAGTGCGGCGCAGCGGGTCACATCGCTTTGCGGTGCCAGGCTGACAGCGGTAGCGGCGTCAGAGCAACGCGAATCGGTGCTGGGCAGGCCGAGCGACCTGTGGACGTGTCTACAAGAGAGACTCCTACTGGATGAGTCAATTACAAAGGTGTGTTCAACTATTTTCATTTAATTCGGGTGCTGAATGCTTAGACTGTGTGGCCTTACAATTTTTAGATAGTGTAACCTAAACACTATTTAGCTAATGGGTGGTGGCCAAAAGATAGCATTCAGAACAGAGCAGATTTTATCAGCTAAACTATAGAGACTTTAAATTGCGTCTGGCCTGATGTTTATAACATGCGTAGCGCTATAACAGTATTTACAAAAAAAAGGCCCTTTTTCAATGTAACTTTATCTTGGTGTGAATAAAGAACCGGTACTTATCACATTTGTCCCAAAATATCCCGTTGAGTTACACAAAGATAAGAGTGCAGACGGTTATGGTGCCATATTATTTCAAGTGGTCGACTATTGTAGCAAAAAAAAGGTGACCTAGTAAAATAATTATGAACTTGAAAATTCTCACCGTCGTCAATCCTGTCAAACACTTTAGACATTTTTTTTTACATGTTTGTAAATTTATAGACCTAACGGATTGTAAATCCTTAAAGTATTTTTCGTAAATATCGACTTATCGCAGTGTGTAAATTTTTGAGGGACATTTCTTTAATTGTTTTAATTTTGATGTTGTTCGCATCACTGGTAAAGATATGGCTCATGTAGAGTTCTTTACGTAATTTCTGAACAAAGATTTGGTAAAAATGAGGCAAGACCAAATAAATTCTCTGTAGGTGTCTTTGTTAGAATGAAATAGAACGAAGTTGGATCCCAAAAAGTGTGGACCATTCAGAATAACAGATGCTTTAGACGGTGATCAAAGAAACATTGACAACTCTAATGTAGAGCAGAGTTAAGAAAGAGAGGGACAGTCCCTTATGTTCGAATAGCTTGCAATTTTTTAATTGACGTACACTAGTGGTATTCCGTAGCCGTAGCTTAAGAGAAATCGGTGTCTACTCTAGCAGTAGTCCGTGAGTACGCGGTACGCGGTTGCCCTGGTGGGGTTTGGTTTCGAGGAAACCGTTGACTGTGGCGATCCCGAGGGGATGCGCGAGATTGGGAATTGTGAATTCCTGGGCTTAATGCCGTAAAGTTAAAAAATGCAGTGCTATTGAGCTTGTTTATGTGAAGTCCTTGAGTTAAGTGGTGTGGAATCAATATGAAGTTGAATTCCCATGGTTCGTCAATGCTCCTTTGAGAATATTTCTTTTTCTTTGTACTATTGAGATTTGTTGAAGTATTTTGAGTAACTTTAGCTTATTGAGATAAGAAGTTGAGTTTTATGAGGTGTTGTTGAGTTCAACAATATTGTGTGGTCAGAGTTGGCCGAGCGGATGATACTTTGCTGAATTTCTCTTTCAGAGTAAAACACACGAGGACGTGTGTCTCGCAGGATGGCCGTATCGGAGTGGTCAAAAATGGTCAACGCAATGGTCATCACATAAGTGGATGCTACAAAACGCAAGCGTCACCTGCGGCTAGTTTCGTGACGCTTCGGCAGAGTCTCGGTGCGGCGCCGGCGGTGCTAGAGAGCCCTAGGAGAGAGGAACAAACAGTCGTGGACGACAGTCGTGGAAGACGGTCGTGGAACGAGAGTCGTGGAGACTAGTTGTTCTAGAGTCGTGAGATGATCGCCGAGAGCGAGATTGTGTTAGGCGGGCGTACCGAGGAACTGTCTTACGTTTTGATAGTGTCCATTTAGTGTTAGCAGTTAATGAAAACTATTGTTCCGTGCATAAATAAGAAAAAGACAGTTAAGACTTTAAGCGTGACTATAGTGTTGTAAGAACTATTGTGAAATAGCAATAAAAATTGTAAAGTGAACATTATCGTTGTTTGCATTGAATATCCTGATATTGAGAGACAAAGATGTCAGATAAAGATCATTCTTCTCCGCCCACCCTCCTGTCTGTCTGTTGTGTTGTGTGTGTTCATCCGACATATATATATATATAATACAGATACATATAAACATTGAATGTAGTAATAATGATAGTGATGGATTGATGATAGAGATAGTGATTTGTGCAGTGTCGTTTAACATCTTGTCAATGTCCGATCGCCTTATCGATCTCTAGAAGTCCAAAAAATTACAAAAATAATTTCCATAGCGGGCGAATTGGCTCCAAAAACATAATAAATGACTTTTTATGATTTTTTGAGAAGTTATGCTAAAATAATTTACTGTATGTTATAAAACTTACCCGAGTCTTGTGAACAGGCCATTATCAAAACAATAACAAGAAAATTATCACACAAACACTCGATATTCTTGGTAAAATAGAGTAGGTAGGAAGCTAACAAACTTCAGTTCAACACATTGTTATCATTACAATGCCAAATTCAAATTTTAGATAATGTTTAAATATAAAGCCAGATGTGGTTGGAATTAGCCGATAAATAAAAAAACAGACTAGGTACGCGAGCGAATAACAGAATAACACCACGGAATTTTAAATAATAGTGTCGTGTTGTTGTTTCTCATCGACACATTATTATTCAGCGTTTATAATTTAGGTACCGAATGTGCAAGACCGTGTCTGTCTAGACCGGCTGTCCGACTGGCGTCCGACTGGCGCGTCTTGGATACGGCACATAGCATAGCTTCAATATACTCGTAGATACCAAAGCCTGATACTAACATGTTTTAGGTTTAGTTATGTACTAACGCCCCATATTCTGGAAGTGAACTCTGTCATTGAGTTGGTTTGCCCTCTGTCTGCGATACGTAGGTATAGCAGTGACCTTGACTGCGTGTACTAGGGCAAAATTGAAGGCCATCCACGTGAACTAAATAAATATCATTGTAATTAATAATAATTGTGTGTGTTGAAAGACTACAATAATACTATTGTACGTACGTATACACGTATAAAATACTTCATGATGTGTATCTTGACGCCGGTATTCCCAAGGAGGTATGCAAAGGTAGGTAGGAACTCTTGTCACATGTGAATGGGGACTGGTCCAACTCGCGGAAAGCAATGTGTTGAAATACAAAAACGTACAAAGCGATTTTATTATTCGAAAACAAAAAAAACCAGCCAAGTGCGGGCCGGACTCGCGCACCGAGGGTCTCGCTCGTACTATCGTACCTGCTTTTGACCTATAAAAGTTATTATGGGAAAGCATAACGAAGTTCGTTAGTGAAGAGTTTTTAATGATTCTTAAAAATACTGTTCTAGGTGTGCTAGTTAGAAACATCGTTCTATTTTTCAACACTGCTACGAATTAATATAGGCGACAACAGTCACAACTATGAACAAGTGTGAATATTCCACACGTTAGGCGTAGAAACTCCATTACACGAAGCTGTCGTCGTCAAGGCAAACGGTGCTGCCATCGGTGGATGATTGCGGTAGTAAACGGCGGGCGTCGACCAATAGGGAGAGGACATCATAGCGCCACTACCGCGAACCAATCAGGCTGGAGATTTGATTTTGAAGAAAGAATAACGAGGTGGAGAGTTTTTGCCGCGAAGGTTGTTAGGCAGTTCATTTTTGTAATCTCGGATGATTAGGTTTCTAAGTAAAAACTACAGTGTAATCTCTCTGATTTTAACAAGAAGCTAAGTATTTCCCTTAATTGTTATAAAAGTGCTCACTTTACTTATTTAAATGTAGGTAATTAATATTCGCTGGTAATTTGTTGTTTTGGGCAATTTGCGTTTGATTTCATGGGGGTAACTTGCTATAGCTTACTGGGGGCTTATATAAAATTGTAGATGATTAACGAGCTAAATTCTATTGTTTTATGAGGTTCCCATAACATTATCTTAATTATACCTACCTATGTATGTGCTAAAAGGACGTAATTAAATACGTATTTTAAACTGCTCTCGTTGTTTATTTAATAATTGTTTTAATACGTGTAACACAAGGTATAATTTTTTAAGCTAGATGGCGATGTTGTAAAAGTAATCCAATTCAAAAAAGAAGACAATAATAATATAACTTTTTAATATACAAAATAACTTAGTCCTAAATCACTTAACTATATATACAGTACCTATAATATAACATTTCACAAATATATAACATTTACTACAACGGACGTGTTCAATATAGTCAGCTATTATTTCAATAATAATAATAATTGATGAGAATACCATATTTCAATGTACAGAGTGCTACAGACCGAGGTCTGTCAGTAGCACTCTGTACATTGAAATATGGTATTCTCTCTGAAATATAGCATTCTTTCTTTAAGTACTTGTTTTCATAAAATTCGGGCCAACATTCCATTCCGTTACTAGGTCAAGACATGCACTTTCTGTTCAACAGTAACACTTATATCTATTATATCAAGACTTATTATAATTACATAATATGTGTATAAATTGAGAACACTCGTGATACACACATGAAAGCACTTCAAAATAAAATGCAACAAAATTATGGTCATCGTGGTCTAAAGCCCTCGTTAGCTTCATAAATGATAACCACAGCCAAAGCCCGAAATTGCTCCAGTGCCATCACCATCCCGCTTGTCCAACCTTTCCTAAATGACGGACCTCGACGAGTTTCGAACAGCGCTTCACCTAGCTCTCGTGATATTTGTAATCCTGAAAACAAAATGAAAACGTGTTAATAATGATTTCGTGGCATTAAAATACAAGCTTGGCTCGCTCTCTTGGCACAGAATGCTTCTTGCGCACGATCAACTCTATTGCTAATAATAGGCAATTTTCTAAGCATTAGCAATCCTTAAGGAAGCCAGATGCTTCCACCAAATTACATAATTTCTCTTTTTGCTCCCACGCAACTCGTCGGTTTGTGCAGATCAAATAGTAGTCATCATCAACATTCAAATAGCAGACTACAACTAAAAGACACATCAAAAAAAATCGCCAGAAACTTGATCTCCGTCCTAACTTTTGGAGATCAACAATTCACAAACATGGCGGCCATAATGAATGAAACTTACAATGAGAATGCAAGCGCTGATGACGGCGAGCTTGAACCGCACTTCCAAGTCTACGGGGAAGGTAATGACGTAATCATCGGCATAGCTAAACATCTCCTTTAGAATCCCACGGAAATGCTTGGAGATAGTGCCTAAGTTCCTCTTGTCGATTGACTGCAACTGTAAAAGATACGATTTGGTCTCTGAAGTCTGATAACGACCGTACCAGAAGTACCGAATGGGACCTTATCGGATTGTTCCTACGAACACTCATCTGGACAGTGCCAATACGCAAAATGATCATGTGCATGTCGTGGAACGACAACCTGGAAGATGAAGTGATAATGTTCCCGTCACGATCATGAAGTGCAGTGAACATGGGCAAGACGTCCGTGTTCAGCACAAGATGAACTGATATTATGGTTTCTGAACACCGGCGACGTATCATACTGTGATTAATATTTCAGACTTATGTATATATCTACTTATAATCCAACCCATTACTATCTGACTGTTGGGCACGGGCCTCTCCTCAGAATGAGAATGGCTAGGCCTTAGTCCACCACGCTAGCCTGGTGCAGACTACACACCACCGAAAATTTATGAGGCCCTCTCAGATAATATGCAGGTTTCCTCACGAAGTTTTCCTTCACCTTCAATAACTGCGAGTCGACCCACACATCAATTCGAAAAGTCAGAGGTGCGGGCCGAGTACAAACTGAAACCTTCCTGCATGGAAGGCAAGCGTTCAACCGCTAGGCTATTACTGCTGCTTATGGAGCTTACTTTCTTTATATTTCGTTAACGGACTACTGTCTCCTCTCTTACACAATAAGTAGGTGGTACCCAAAACTCAGTCAATGCTGAAGGTATAGTTAGTTAAGTTTGTAACATACCCAACGAAGCTATTAAGATGCTATGGAATGAATGATGGTGATGATATGATGATGATTTATTAAGTGACGAAACACAGACGTATTCTTCTCAAGCGCAGGTGTTCGGTTGTGATTCGAAAGGTTAACTGTGCCTGAAACTCGTTGCGATTCATTTTCCCCTTGATCCTGAGCATAGGCCTATCGCTGGCGTCATTGATGCTGTACAGCGGCTTCATGAAGGTCCGCTCCATGCGCACCACGCTCACCAGCCCGCCATGCAACGACACCTCCACTTTGTCTGAAGAGAACGCGAAGGGGCGACGGAGGGAAAATACCTGAAAAAATCAGAAGAGCGTTAATTTCTAGAGCTCCTCATGGCATTCAGAACAACATCATCAGCCAATTAATGATCTAATTACTTGGGGATTCAGCCCTATTCTCTAAGAGAGAGTGGCTGAGCTGTAGGCCAGCGGAGGCCCAGTAAGGATTGGTGGATTTTAGAAGTCTTCGAATTTTCGATTCTTGAATAGAGGTAGGTATCATATTCTTTCACCATTACACAGAAAAAAAGACAAATCGTGTAGCGTTAGCTTTCAGTTGATCTCAAAATGTGCACAGATAAAATTATTAGATATCATGTCTTGGGAGGTATTTGCGTGCACCCCTAAACAATAGTAGGATGAGATCAAGATGACAGGTAGATCCCGCTGCTCATATCTGTTAGAATAAACTTAGTCTTACGAGACCTGCAGAAAAAGACCGCAGAGAAAGGTGGAATATCGAGGAGTTGATGGGTGAAAGAAAAAAGCATAATCATGAGTTATCTCACCGGCTTCTCCTGGCTGTCGACGACATTGATTTGAAAAGCCCTGGTGCGACCCTTATTCATCACGGTGAACATGTCGCCTTCCTCCTTCATCCTGAACAGGACCTCGTCATCAGGCGCAGTCACAATGTATACGTTAGGCGCGAGCTTGGTAGTCTTCTGCTTGATGTTCACGGACGCCAATTGAAGTAGGCGGTCTAGAGCTGGAACAAAAGTGGATTTTATTAAGCTATGCTAAATGTTTTCGCGAAGAATGTCTTATTTGTCTAAAGGACAAGTACTTTTGCGTGACTGTAGGTACCTTTAAACTAAAGTGAGACTGTTTATCAGCTTCACCTCTTAAGTTATCAATAATTCAAGTAGGCACCATTTATTATTTGTAATTTGGTATTCACTTAGGAGTATCTATTTTCGCTACTGTTTTGCTTCGCTACTAAACATTGAGAGAAGTGAACTTCCACGACTCCTGCATGCGACATCTACCAGTGAGTTGACCACCAACCAGCCTTTTACTACACTTTATAGTATCTCGCCTCCATCTATAGTATCCATAGAAGTATGTGACGAGGCTTTTCAAAAATGACTGAATAATAGAGCTTGAAGTTTCTAGCAGGCCCGTTTGCGGGTCCTTGCATCGCAACTGTTGCACAGAAATAACACAAAACATCTACGAAACTACAACTACGTACGAATCTTGACTGTGGTAACCACAAGTGTGCAAATGCAAAACGCATCATCGCTACCTCTTTACGAGTGAATTGTGCATTTGTGATTGCTCATGATCTTCTCACTGCTGGAACTCATTATAGAGTCGTTAATAAAAAATTATAGTCTAAATAAGCAGTGTACGCAGGCCTTATAATATCAAGTCTTAATAAGTCCGATTTAAATAAATTTAAATAAATTGATTGTTCTGACATCTTAAATAATTATATTAATATTTTATAATTGTGTACCCCATTTAATGTTGCATGCCTAAACTTAGAACATAGTGAACTGCGCGTTCACCCAACATCTTGTAATGTACCAAATTGTACCTGTGTTCAGCAATAAAGATTTGATTTGATTTATGTAATGATAATATGTAGCACAACAAGTGAATGACACTTTGTACAATAAACACGTTTCAATCAAGTAAATAAATCTGTAATCTGTTGTTTTAAAGAAATCGTAGGTTCTTTAAAACAACAGATTACAGATTTATTTACTTGATAAAGAGATACGAAAGATAACATTTGAAAATTGGCTTGCATATTTGTGAATGTCAACTGAAAGTGGATATAATAATACCAACGACAAAAATTCTGGCTGCCCCTGGCGCGATGGCGTGGGCTACTGAAGTCGGTGATGAGGTCAACAGGCACGAATGGGTTTGTTATCCCGAGATGTTATTGTGAAATGACTTGAATGACCTAATGGCATAGTTAGGTCTAACATGCAAGTACCTATTTAGAGGAATGAATTTCGTAAAAAAAAAAGAGGATTAAACTAGGTATAATATTGCTGTACTTTGAAACTGGTCTGCAAACAATGTTTAATTCATTGTACGTAATGTAGCTAAATGTAACCCGAACATTTGGTACCTATCTAATGCTATTAACATTAACCACATTATACCTAATATTTATGTACCTACTTATTATAAACTAGCTGTACCCGCGGCTTTGCCCACGTGACAATATTCGATTAAATTATGATACCTAGTCACTTGAAATTAAAGAAAAGGAAAGATAGTTTTCAGAATTTGTATTGACAAAAACTTACATAGGTAATATGAGATCTGTGCAATAAATGCCTTGTCTTCCGCACGTATGGAAGTGAAAACAATCTACATGTTACTTGGATGGGTGATCGTTCTTTACTTGAGACCCCTGAATGAGCACGGCAGGTCGCATTCACGACTATTTTAAACGAATAATCTATGATATTGGTAATGGTTAGGCACTCAAAAAGACAAAACCGTGCCTTCAGCTTTATGGTTTAAATATAACCAGTTTTTACTGCCACCGTGCACCGTTAAGACTACGCTTTCTCGCTATTTTGTGTGTTATTAAAGTTTACGAAACCTGATTCTCCGCTAAGAAACAATAGGAAAAATTAATTTAAAGTTTAATTATTTAAATCTATTGTATGAATATTGACTGACGAAATGGGTAATAAAGAAAGAAAGAAAGAAAAAAAGAAAAGAAAATCAATTTATAATAAGTGCAGAGTCTGCTGCCGACCGTCATAACAACGCCTTGATTGCATCAACAGTCTCATCTAATTGTAATTCTGTCCGGCGCTTCTTGGGCAGTGAGCTGTTACGAAATCTATCCACTACATCATGAGTGAATTCAATATGAACACTCATGGCGAGGCGACAGAAGAAGATTCAGCTGTTCTCCGGATTGTTGACTTTAGTCCTTCTTCTTTGTGTCAATGGTACTACGTCCCTAGGCTTGTATAATCTGCAAATTTTGCCACCTCTATGATGTTATTATTGGCAAAATAGAGGTGGCTCAATGTGCAGGTATTGGGGCATATTGAGCAACACAGTAGCTGAGACATCGTTTGAGGGACAATACCACATCTCCACCCTACCGCTGTTTCCTCGATATAGACCCACTTGCTCATTTGCTCATACTGCACTTGCATCTGCCTAATTGGGCCCAGAGTCGGTTAAATAACTTTCATGTGATCCAAGAGATGATCGTTCGATCGGATCGTATCTGGCAGAAAATTACTCATCCCGGGCTTGATTACTGGTGAAGAAAGTTTCTACAACCACAATGTATTTGCAATGGGCATCGGCTGAACCACCCGATAGTGTCTCTCTAGTGTTCTAAGGAAACTGAGCCGACTTTTTAAAGGCTGTGCTGATGATTAAGCACTGAATTGACTTCTGAATAGTGGATGTCTGGTGTCGGACTCCTTTTTGTGTTTTTGTACGCAACGTCTCTACTAATTTGTAGAAGTGCTATGCTCACCGTAGGATACGGTATACCCATATTGAGAGTGATCGGTTTACATCTGCCGGTGATAGTACAACATGTGTCATTTAGCTGATCGAAACTTTTAGGTACCTAGTTCTTTTTATTTGATTTTCATATAATGGTTTTTTCAAGTTAACGCTCTGGCCAGGGTAACTCCCAGGGGTATTGCTGTGATTAATTTCGAACCCTACGGTGATTTCAGCCCTGATCCCACTCGAAAACTTAACGTCGACAAACTCTTCTTCGACAGACGCTGTTCCAACACTCCGAAATTACGCTACTCCTAAACCATGAGCAATAAAATCGGAAAAAGCAAGAAAGAAAGAAAAATAGTTTATAGCACAACATAAAATAAACGGAAAAGCAAAGAAAACATATAAAATAAGTTGGGTTATTGTACTAAAGCATATACAGCATAATGTCAGGAGGCAGTGATACTGGCCACCTGACGCTGGTTTTCAGCTGCAACCCACAAGTGCCATACCAGATGTCGTCATTAATATGCCTTACGCCTATAAGTATTTTGAAAACCCTTAAATACTTACCTTTATTGTGAATATTTGAACATTACAAATTAAATTATTATATAGAACTCTGCCTACAGGAGTCTGGATGCCGTATCAATAAAAAAAATCGCTTTTAAAAATATTGGAAATTAAAAACTCGCCTATAAATTACTACTAATGTAGGTACTAACAGGTAACTAGGTATAAACAGACGAATTAAAATATATAAGGCTAAAGAATAAATGAAAAAGTACGTTTAAGAAAATGCGAAATGATTTCTATTGTATTTAAAATGTTAATTGGATCTATTAACTACAATCATCCAATATTTCAAATGGATTCGTCATATAGGTAGCGACTAATAATTGTACACAGACATATTGGTTTATTGCTCATCCCCCTTTGACAATAGCGTAATAATTTGTACCCTATATGTTGACCAGGCTATTAACGGATTTTACTTTTAAATTTCATGACGATCTGTTCGGCGGTTTGGCCGTGAAGCTCGGACAGACAAACAGACAAACAGACAAAAATTCTAAAAACTATATTTTTGGTATCAGTGTCGAATATAGAGCACATGCCTTTTTTTTTTTCAAGATATATTTAATGTACAGTTTTCGCCTCGTTACGATTTTATTATAAGTATAGATTTTATATCTAATCTTTACTAGCGACCCGCTCCCGGCTTCGCACGAGTAATGAGGGACTACCTAATTAGTGTAAAACGAGTTTAAATAATAAAAACAAATTTTCTACTGTGACCTAGACCACTAGGTTGGGAATCGAAAGACGAATTCAACGAAACCAATAACTCAGTTTCAAGAATTTTGTCAATTGTACCCATTTTTACTGCTACAAAAAAAGGAGGAGATTCTATGTTCGACTACACGTCATGTATATAAATTTTTATTTTTTATGCATGTTCGCTGACTTCTCCGTCAACGGCGGACCGATTTTTTATTTTTGTTTCATGGGTTATGCTCTCGATGTGGCCCCATTTAAATTTGGAGAAGATGTGATGAAGATCTTCGAAGATAGACCATGGAACTCTTCAATGGATAACAGCAAATCACTAAATCATTAAAAAACTAAAAAGTATAAAATAATTTTCAATTCGCCTTAGCTTAGCAGTGGTAGCTGTGGTACCGTCTTCAGAAGCATTTAAGTTTATTATGAAAATTAGTTTTTACTTTTTGGTCTTTTGAAGTCGGTTTTTACTTTTAATTTTTTACACTTTCCCCTTCAAATATGAAAGTATTAGTACCTACACATATACCTTCCGCAAGATTTTTTTTGATGATTTCCATTGCGGGCGAATTGGCTCCAAACATGTAAGAATCAATGACTTTTTTATAATGTTTTGAAAACTTACGCTAAAATCGAATTACGAATGTTAAAGAACTTACCCGTGTCTTGTGAACAGGCCATTATCAAAACAATAACAAGAAAATTATCACACAAACACTCGATATTTCTGCTGAAATAGAGTAGGTAAATACCTAACAAACTTCAGTTCAACAAACCCATTGTTATTACAATGTCAAGTTCAAATTTTAGATAATGTTTATATATATAATTTATAAATCCAGATGTGGTTGAAATTAGTCGATAAATAAAAAAACAGACTAGGTACGCGAGCGAATAACACCGCGGAATTTTAAATAATAGTATCGTGTATTGTTTCTAATAAATACACTATTATTAATATACGTTTATAATGTACTGAATTTGCAATACCGTTTCAGTCTAGACCTGCCGGCAGACTGGCGTCCGACTGGCGCGTCTTGGATACGGCACATAATTATAGCTACAAAACATACATTGGGGACTGATTCTAACATGTTTTAGGTTTAGTTATACTTATACTAACGCCCAATATTCTGGAAGTGAACTCTGTCATTGAGTTTGTTTGCCCTCTGTCTGCGATACATAGCAGTGACCTTGATTGCATGTACTAGGGCAAAATTGAAGGTCATCCACGTGAACGAAATATTATCGTGTACAAAGACTACAATAATACTATTGTACGTATACACGTATAACGTATTCACGTTGTATATCTTCACGCCAGTATTCCCAAGGAGGTATGCAAAGGTAGGTAGGTAGGTATTCTTTTGAACTACCAGTCACATGTAAATGGGATCGGGTCCAGCTTACGGAAAGCAACAATTTAAAATACAAAAACGTACCAAGCGTTTTCTATACTTATTTTATTGCCTATTGCAAACATAAAAAACCAGCGAAGTGTTATTAAGGGACCGCATAACTAAGTTTGTTTGTGAAGATTTGTTGATAATTCCTAAAAAAAACTGTGTTAGTTAGAAATATCATTCTATTTTTCAAGACTGCTACGAATATACATATAGGCGACAACAGTTACAACTATTTTGAACAAGGTATAATTTTTAGAGGGTCTGCGTTCGAACCGGGCCCACACCTCTGACTTTTCGGATACATGTGCGGATTAGAATTTAATTATCACTTGCGATAACGGTGAACGAAAACATCATAAGGAAACCTGCACACCTGAGATGACCTCGTAAAGTTGTCGATGGTGTGTGTAGTCCGCCAACCCGCACTAGGCCAGCGTGGTGGATTAAGGCCTAACCCTTCTCATTCTGAAAGGAGGCCCGTGCCCAGCAGTTGGACAGTAATGGGCTGGATTTATTTATTTATATTTTTTGAAGCTAGATGGCGATGTTGTAAAAAATAATCTAATTAAAAAAAAAGTTAATAATAATATAATTTTTTATTATTCAAAATAACTTAGTCCTAAATCACATAACTAAAAATGCAGTAAAATGTAACATTTCATAAAATATATAACATTTCCAACAACGGACGTGTTCAATATAGTCTGCTATTATGAACACAGGTCATCCAGTCTAATTGTGCTCCATTTCCCTCGGTTTGTACATTGAAATATTATGATATTCCCTCTGAAATATAGTATTCTTCCTTTAAGTACTTATCTTCACAAAATTCGGGCCAACATTCCATTCCGTTACTAGGTCAAGACCATGCGCTTCCTGTTACCAACAGTAACGCTTATACCTATTACATCAAGACTTATTATAATTACATAATATATGTATAAATTGAGAACACTCGTGATACACACATGAAAGCACTTCAAAATAAAATGTAACAAAATTATGATCATCGTGGTCCTAAGCCTTCGTCAGCTTCATAAATGATAGCCAAAGCTCGCAATTGCTCCAGTGCCAATACTATCCCACTTTCCCAACTTTTCCTGAATATCGGACCTCGACGAGTTTGGAACAGCGCTTTGCCTAGCTCTCGTGAAATTTGTAATCCTGAAAACAAAAAATTAAAACATCTTAATTATGATTTAACCATGGCAATAAAATACAAGCTTTGCTCGCTCTCTTGGCATAGAATGCCTCTCGCGCACGATTAGCTCTATTATTTCTAATAATTAAGCCTCCGCAATCCTTAAGGAAGCCAGGATGCTTCCACCAACTATTATATAATTTCTCTATTTGCTCTACACCCAACTCGTCGGTTTGTGCAGATCAAATAGTAGTCATTATCGACAGTCAAAAGCAGACTACAATTAAAAGACACGCCACAAAAAAAAATGGCCAACGTCTTGATTTCGGTCTTAACTTTTGGGGATCAACAATTCACGAACATGGCGGCCATAATGAATGTAACTTACAATGAGAATGCAAGCGCTGATGACGGCGAGCTTGAACCGCACGTCCAGATCTACAGGAAAGGTGATGACGTAATCGTCGGCGAAGCTACACATCTCCTTCAGGATCCCACGGAAATGCTTGGAGATAGTGCCTATGGGCCTCTTGTCGGTAGACTGCAACTGTAGAAGATACGATTTGTCTTTAAGGTCTGAATGTCAAGTACCGAATGGGACCTTATCAGTTTGTTACTACGAACACTCACAGGACATTGCCAATATGAAAAATGATCATGTGCATGACGTGAACGACAATCTGGAAGATGACGTAGTAATGTTCCATTATGATCATGAAGTACAGTGAACATGGGCAGATCCGAGTTCAGCAATAGATAAATTACTGATACCTATTATGGTTTCTGAACACCGGCTACATTTATCATACTCGGGTTAATATTTATTTATGGGGCTTACTTTCTATATATTTTGTTAATGGACTCCTATCGCTTATCTTACACAATAAGTAGGTACCCAAAAGTCAATTAAAGCAGAAGGTAAAGTTAAGTTTGTTTCATACCAACGAAGCTAGAACCCTACCTCAAACTCGTTGCGAGTCATATTTTTTCCCTTGATCCTGAGCATGGGCCTATCGTTGGCGTCGTTGATGCTGTACACCGACTTTATGAAGGTCCGCTCCATGCGCACCACGCTCACCAGCCCGCCATGCAACGACACCTCCACTTTGTCCGAAGAGAAAGAGAAGGGGCGACGGAGGGAAAATACCTGGAAAATAATAGAAGAGCGTTAATTTCTAGATCTCCTCATGGCATGTAGAGCATCGACATCAGCCAATTAATGTTCCAGTTCCTTGGATTCAGGCGTCTCCTCTGAGAGCGAGAGGCTGGGCTGTAGGTCAGCGGAAGCCCAGTAAGGATAGGTGGATTTTAAAAGTCCTCGAATTTTCGCTTCTTCTCTATAGAAAGATTTATCGTGTAGCATTAGCTTTTACTTGATCACATCGAAATGATAAAATCCTTAAAAAAAATGTTTGTATCGGAGCTGAGTGGGGCCCGCACCGGTAATGTTGTTTAGATATCATCACTTGGAGGTCTTTATGTGCATACACAGTAATATGATGATATCAATATTACAAGGTAAACCCCACAGACTCATATCTTTTAGAATATACTTAGTCTTACGAGACCTGCAGAAAAGGGTAGAATATCGAGGAGTAAATGGTTGAATTATGAGTTATCTCACCGGCTTCTCCTGGCTGTCGACGGCATCGATATGGAATGCTCTGTTGTGGCCCTTACGGAATACGGTGAGCATGCCGCCTTCCTCCTTCATCGTGAACAGGACCTCGTCATCAGGCGCAGTCACCATGTACGTGTTGGGCGCGAGCCTGGTAGTCCTCTGCTTGATGTTCACGGACGCCAGATGAAGTAGGCGGTCGAGAGCTGGAACTAAAGTGGATTTTATTAGGCTGTAAATTCTTCACTTGAGTTTATTTTCTACGCTGTATACTCGCCATATTCAGTAAATTATAATTTTAAAAGATTTTGTACAAGGCAGTACTATCTAAATGTCTTTAGGAGGAATGAAATGAAATGATTTTTATTTGCTTCAACATGGTAGGTACTTAAAATAAGTTGCTAATGATTAAATTAGTTTGACTAGTCATACTTCGCCATAGTTTTGTGGCATGCAAAGTAAATCTGAACAAATTATAAAAAATCACTTGACAATTAAATATAAAGGATTATAATCAATAATGAATTAAATTATTATCATGCTAATCTATACTTATAATAAAATCGTAACGATAAACGAGGGTTAATTTTTAGTAAAAGGCGAAACATTTTTGCGTTTTGAAGGGAATCCAGAGTGACAAAACAAATTAGTTCAAACAGACCCAACTAAACTGCGGAAAATCTTAACACCGCCATTCAGAAAGACGCCATGAATGTACAGTGACATCTATTGAATAAAAGCAGTCTTCAATATAGTACCTCTAAATGTATATAAAATCGTAACGAGGCTAAATCTGTACATTGAATATAAAAAAAAGTAAGTGCTACGTATACTGGGAACGATACAGAAAAGTGCTACGTATACTAGGAACGATACAGAAACCGAAACATACATTTTTAGAATTTTTGTCAGTTTGTCGGTTGGGCGGTTTGTTTGATTGAAGATAAAAAAAAAAAAACTGCTACGTGATCTATAAATAATCGACATTGATGCCAAAAATATAGTTTTTAGAATTTTTGTCTGTTTGTCTGTATCTCTGTCCGAGCTTCACGGCCAAACCGCCGAACAGATCGTCATGAAATTTAAAAGTAAAATCCGTTAATGGCCTAGTCAACATATAGGGTACAAATTATTACGCTATTGTCAAAGGGGGGTGAGCAATAAACCAATATGTCTGTGTACAATTATTATTCGCTACCTATATGACGAATCCATTTGAAATATTGGATGATTGTAGTTAATAGATCCGATTAACATTTTATATACAATAGAAATCATTTCGCATTTTTTAAACGTACTTTTTCATTTATTCTTTAGCCTTATATATTTTAATTCGTCTGTTTATACCTAGATGGCATTAGTAGTAATTTATAGGCGAGTTTTTAATTTCCAATATTTTTATAAGCGATTTTTTTATTGATACGGCATCCAAACTCCTGTAGGCCGAGTTCTATATAATAATTTAATTTGTAACGTTCAAATATCTATACTTATAATAAAATCTATACTACTTATAATAAAATCGTAACGAGGCGAAAACTGTACATTGAATATTTTTCAAAAAAAATGATTGCTGCGTATACTAGGAACGATACTGAAGCCAAATCAGATGTTTTTAGAATTTTTGTCTGTTTGTCTGTATATCCGTTTGTCTGTTTATATTATGTCCGAGCTTCACGCCTATACTACTGGACAAATTTAGTTTAAATTTTGCAGTAATATCTGTCAAAGGGCTGGTCAACATACTATTATCTAAGGGGGGTGAGCTAAAGTGCATTATGCCTGTGTACTATTATGAGCAACCACTTCATTATTAAGAGCCGAATCTTCATAGGTCCGGTCAAAATATATAATATAAATCATCACCCTATTCGTCTAGGGGGCTAAGCAAAATTAATCTTCGTTTTAGTTTCACAGTTCCTGTGTTCATTTAAACTCCTCACTTGATCCCGTTCTTAAATTAGTAATTTGGTATATTTAGTAATGCCCAGTATTTTTTTTTACTGATAAACGTTCTTTCTTTGGCATCTTACTTTAAGGTACGTATTTCACTGACTGCTATGTTCCAAAAGGTGAAGCGTGATGAAAGCATACGACATAATACCTTACCCACGAGATAATTACTTTTTTAAATGCTCTACCAGATATTTCGACGTAACTTTGATTTCATTATTATTTTATTACATTTTTCTGAAACTAGATGGCGTTAATAGACTTTTTAACTAAGACCAAGATTTTGTATTTCCAGGAAGTATTTTGATAAGATCATTATTAAGACTTTATTAGGATTGGGTAGAATTTTTTTTTATCCATAGAAGTTATCGGAAACCTGTAGGATGGGCTTTTCGGAATCTAATAGGTAATTATGAATTTCAAAGCCTTATTGGCAGTACTATAATGACGTGTGCTTGCTGTTTACTGCTACCATTTCAAATTGATAAGGGCTAACATCGTTTGCATTCTGGAGAACAGCAAATTAAGTTCATAAAACATTCTTTTTATAACATAGCCTTTTGCCTGATGCACGGCAGCTGAAAATTCATTGACTTGAGGATGACTAGAATGATCGGTCGGCTACCAATTTCTCACTGAAAATAATAAAATAATTATTACCTTATGTTTCTTTAAATTTGTCTTCAGTCTCCCTAGATAGCGTTGGGATCGAAATATTTGTTCTTTTAATTGGGTTTATGTGTTTACGAAAATGTAAAGTTTATAATTTGGATGTTTTCTCCAAGTATTTTAAATAGCTACTATTGTTAGATTCAAGACGATAAAATCATTACGAGGGGCAGTAACGGTTACCGAATTTTCACCGACTACATCGTTGTCGTTGTTAGTCGTTAGTAGAGTGTAGGCAAAATAAAGGTATTGCTAGATCACCTGCTTTGTATTTATGGGATGAAAGTCTGAATCCAACAAAAAAAAAAGAAGTTACTCCACCTCGGGAAAACAGCGAAAAATATTTCAATGAAACTTTACGGTAATTGTATAGATAATAGTCTAACTTAACAACTTTTATTTGCAACAGTAATTGACTAGATCCTTAGATACAGCTTGATCGTTCTATTGTAAGCAGTCCCGTACAAAGCAGAGGTCACGATTGATTAGTTATACAAAATAATGTTGTATTGGACCTACTTTGATGCGACTTTCACTGTAGTATAATTTATAAGGGATCGAGGACTTATAGTAAACATATTTCATCGCACTATCACTCATAGGAGTCGAGCAATGTAACATATTTTGTGTATAATGTACTCGTATGATGGTTATGAAATGTAAGAATTTAACAATTTCGATAGAACTTTCACAGTAGCGCTACTAAGGGGTCGACTTTTTAACATAAATATGTATCATCACGCTACGCTACGCTCACAGGAACTGAACAGTGTAACATTTTTTTTTTCGTACACACGGCTACTATCAAGCTATACATTTCCAGTAAAAGCTGACCACGTATTGTATAGGCTTCCCTTACAATAAGAGGTCAGCTTATTATACTGAAAATTTATAGCTCAATATGTATCCGTGGGTACTAAGGTCGATAGTTAAGAAATTTGTGATTTAAACGAGTTTATTTATTAACATTTTCGGTAAAAAACCATCACGGAAAATTACTATACATATGAAGGAAACTAGGTATTTTTTCAACATTAGAAATGTTTATTTCGATACCCATCGTAACTAGCTAAGTGGAACGGTAAATAGTAGAATAGAAGCCGACAAATATCAGGTTCAAATCCGGTCCCCGCGTTGTAACTGTTTTTATTTAATACTAATTGATACAATTTTATATTATTAGAAACATGTATTTTCAAAACATAATTCGAGCACCCCTACACCACGCGAACGAAGTCGCGGGCACAGCTAGTTATTACAATAAATTAATTAAATTTGACACAACAGAATTTATGTCACTTTTCATTTGTGAAAATAACTGATGTTGCTCTGTTACAAAAATACCTGCTTCCAAGATTATAAGCATAAGAAATAAGCAGATTTAATTTTCTAAAAAAAAGGTTTACATGATACCAGTGGTCCCAAACGACATAGTGCCATAAGCATTCCTTCTAAAAAGCTTCATGAAAGCTTAATTAACGTCAGTAGAATTTCCCCATAAAAGTAATCCATATCTTAAAGAAGAGACAACGAAACCGAATGCTAAGAGCGCAGTTTTCTGCGACGAGGTTCTCTTCAACTTCTGGAGTGCATATAATAATAGTAATAAACATAATCCATACCGATGGATTTTATGCCATAATCCGCAAAAAAACGGCTTCACTCTTGAGCAGATCAAGAGGCAGTCACAATAGCATTCTGATGGCGGTGGCAGCACATACTTCCTCCACCATAATAGGATAATTTGTGAGAAGACTTATACCGTAGTCTGCTAACCTGCTACTAACAATTTATGGATCTCTTAGTTATTCCAAATAAAATTATTTATTATTATTATAATATAACATACTGTTGTTTAACCACATTAACATCTTCTGTATGAGTTCCTGTATTTAAGCCGTTTGGTACAACGACGGATATGTCATCGGCAAACAGCGTGCATTGATTTTATTTATTGCTGTAGGCAAATGGTTAATATAGAGCAGAAAGAATAAAGGTCCCAAAATACTGCCTTGAGGGACTCCTGGTTTTTTTTTTTAAAGAACATTGACGATGTTATTGCAAAATCGGCAAAATCGCTAGTCGCCGATGCTAAAAGTATCGAGTGTGCTATATGGCCCTAATTGGAGTGAATGAAAATTATATACTGTGTTCTGGATGTTTTTTTATGTTTCTTGAATTAGTTTGTTTATTGTTATCTCACAAATGAGAGAAAAGTACTATACAAGTATCGCCCAAAATACCAACTAAGGGCCTCGTTTAAATTAAAAGGAATCTGCCTTCTTTTCGTCCTTTTAAATGCACTTCAGCGATACTCGGCTTCGCCTCGTCCTTTTAAATGCACTTCAGCGATACTCGGCTTCGCCTCGTCCTTTTAAATGCACTTCAGCGATACTCGGCTTCGCCTCGTCTTTCCAATACCACTCAGCTGTCAATTATTGCTTTATTTCAGTCCTGTAGTAATGTACTTTAATGTACTATTAACTTACCCGTGTCATTTGAACAGGCCATTATTAAATACAAAACAAGAACAATACCACACAAACACTCGACTAAACGAGAGTCCTACCAAAATAGGATACCTATTATATTTACCAAACTTCAATTCAACAAACACGGTCATTATTGCAATGTAAAGTTCAAGGCCAAATAAATAAATGTTTATTTTCTTTTTTGTGTACCTACGAACTTACCCGTGTCTTGTGAACAGGCCATTATCAAAACAATAACAAGAAAATTATCACACAAACACTCGATATTCTTGCTAAAATAGAGTAGGTCTATCAAACTTTAGTTCAACAAACACATTGTCATTATTATGTCAAGTCGAAGTTCTAAATAATGTTTAGGTATAAAGCCAGATGTAGTTGGAATAACAGCAGGGAATTAAAAATAATTGTGTCCTGTTATTTGTTTCTAAAATTTATACTATTATTAATTATGCGTTTATAATGTATCTACTGAACGTGCAACACCGTTTCTGTCTAGGCTGGCCGGCTGACTGGCTCACAGATTAGTAAGTAATGTTGACTGACGACTTGCGGCGCGGCGCGGCGGCGGCGCGGGCGGCGTGTTTTGAATCCGGCCAATGACATTTTACATGTCATTGGATACGACATTGCTACGGCATATAATTATTATAGCTAAGAACTCAACATACATACTTAATATGTTTAGGTGCGGTGCAGACGACGGCCTTTTTGTCCGGCAAACTACCGCGGACAAGAAATTTTACGACAAAAAATTGCCGCAGACAAGAATATTCGGAATGGACTCAACGTAGTTGCTTTTTTAACGACAGTTATTTTGTTTGTAGTTGTCGTTAAAACTCTAGTGTCCTCACTGGCAACAACTACCAACCACAATCATTCTAGTCCGCGGTAGTTTGCAGGACAAAAAGTCCGTCGTCTGCGCCGCGCCTTAATGTTTTAAACCTACTGTCGCCTACTGATACTAACATGTTTTTATATTTTTAGGTTTAGTTATGACTCATGCCCCGTTTATTCTGGAAGTGAACTCCGTCATTGATTTGCACCATAATCACATCATATTAATAGTTTATCTACACTCATATCATAAAGTTCTAATTATGAATTCAATAATAGTACTATGATGACAGACTTTATGCACATGCAACTATAATAAAATTAAGAAGTTTTATTATTTTATAGTTTTCTTAACAAATTAATATTATAAAATACTTTATTTTTTTGATAAAGTACACTTCGGATCCAACAAGGAGATTTCAATTCAATTTTTATAGCGGCTACACATTGTCTATGGAGGCGTGCGCTAGGGCGCGTGCGCGGTGACTGTTAGGGCCTGCGTCCACTGGCAATGAATCCCTTGCCGTGCCGTGCATGCCGCCCGCCAGTGCCCGCCAATGGGCGGAGCGCAGGCCCTTAGGCTTCGGCACCATTGTTGATTGTTGTTACATATTGTTTACCATAAAGTTATTATTACTAGTGGTAATAGAGGAACACAGTGTGCGAGTGAGAAACCGATCTTTACGAAAATCCTACGTGCGAGAAAGAGACACAATTAAATGTTCGTAGGACCGATTTGAAACAATTTATGAACTATTAGGGCCGCCTGTCAAAATAAGATCTCGTATTATTTTATGATTTTCTTCACAATCGTTCTGTATTTTATTGGATAAATATCAATAATCGAAAAGGTTTCGTGTTCTGTGTTAGACTGCAGTGTAACTTACAGTAATAATGCAAATAAAGAGACCTTTTACAGGTAAATACCGTACAGTGCAATACTACTTTCAGAGTGCATATTTCCATAGAAAATATTCCTAAAATTATTTAGTAATACGTTTATAACATGCAGTAAGCCCCCTATTTTCTAAATAATATATTATTTTAAATAATTATGTGTAAGATAAAAAAATATTGTGTTCGTGAAAATGTGAAAATTAAACCGTTTGGCATAGGTTGTGTGTACAAAATCTATCGATATGTCGTTATTTCCAAATTAATTTTTCGTACTACCTAGCTTCGTCCATTTTTTTTTTTTTTTTTTTTTTTTTATTAAAACATTGCCCCTCACTAGGATTTCTCCTGTATCGAGGGTACAGTTTACAAACATACATGTCACATGCACACACAACCATCATTATCATTAGCATCATTGTCATTGCATAACTTGAGAGTCATTGTTAATCCTTGCTTATTTGTATATTGAAAGGTTGATTTAGTCCGGCCCCGCACATTGTCAGAAAATCATAGTCGGAATATTTCTGACGCACCGGAGGGCACTCGACACTATTCACACCATGTTTGTACTATTACAACATTTTAATAGTACGTACATAGCCCATACCCGCATTTTGTACTAGCCCCACAGATGACAGAATTTTCCGAATCGTATGTCCGCTTCTACAAGAAGCAAACTTACGATTCCGAAGATTCTGATTCTGTCGCACATTAAAATGCATAAAATAGCGCTATTTCCAGACAAAGAGTAGCCTGGTGAAAAAAATAACTTCATTATATTGACTGGCTAACTTCATAACTTCCAGGTTTCCGGACCACATTTCTCGGCCTGTGTCAGTGTACAAATACAGGGACCTATCACCAGAACCTTCAACATCAAAACCGAAACGTCTGACGTCAAGAAATAATTTATTTATTACATGGAAAACCTACAGCTAAACAAACAAGAATAAATCATCATCAAAAACATATTATCATATTCATTCATAATGAATATGATAATGAATGATTACATAATGTTTACAATAAATTTTCTTTTTACTTACCTATTCGTCACTTTCGTGACGTTAATAATTTTGCCATCCTAATATAAACCTCTATTACGTAACTTTTAATATTTTAAAATGACAGATTAAATATGTCAAATATGTTATTTTAGTATAAAGAACATTTGAAAGATTTAATTGGTAATTTTAAAAGATTATAAGTTAGGTACATAATTTAGCCTAGCAGATTCTAAATGATATTCCACTCCTTATTAGTATAGCCGATTTTGATATCGATATTGCAGGGAAATTGTCAATTCAGTGATATTATAATTTCACAACAACACGGCCATATCGATAATGCGGAGACGTCAAAGTTACATCCCTAAACGTCACACACATTTCAAATGCGCTAACATACGTATTTCTTTTTTGGTCTCGCGATAATGAAGAGACTGTTCCTCTATTACCACTAGTAATAATAACTTTATGTTGTTTACCCACTTTATAATTTGATAACATGAGCGTACATAAAGTAGTGTATGAAACTGCACATCTATTAAAACATTCATGTGATCTATTACCGTCCGTGTCTGAACGATCTGGGAAAAAATCTCGATAAACCTGCAGAAATGAAACAAATCTAATAGGTATTTATAATACAATTTTATATTATTACCTATCAAAAACACTCATAAAATTTACCTACCTACTTATACACAAAATAATGCGTACTACATTAATTTTATCAAAACACTCATCTTTGAGTACGTACATTACTTTATTGTTAAGTTCAGTTTGCACAGATAATTGAGTTGGCTATCAGCAGCATGCTCATGGCGTGATTGAATAATTACTATTATAAACTTACCTAACACAACTACAGCAAAAGTATACCTAATAACTTAAAAATGCTTTCAACGAAAGAACACTTCCTGTTATCATCCTTCATCACTCTTCTGCCCTTATTCCCTTAATTTGGGGTCGGCGCAATATGTATTTTTCTTCCATTTAAGTACCTCTATCCTGTTCACTAATAAAATTACTTAATATCTACATTTTATTAAATAAACACTTATCAACAATAAAGTTAGGAACAGCGCCTCGGCTAACTCTCGTGGTATCTGTAATCCTGAAAACAAAAAGAAAGCGTGTTTATCATGATGTCGTTGGCCATAGGATTTCCATTAGCGTGTCTCTAAGCTCATTGACAAGCGGACGGCCATTCTGATGATCTCTAACCAGCTATGTCCACGGAACAATATTCACTAAAATATATACTGCTTTCGTCCGCGCGTTGAATTTCGAGCAAGAAGAAGAAGAATTATTTATTTGCAGGAATATGAGTAAGTATAATAAGTTGACACTGTTAGCAATAAGTTCCGTCATACTCTACCAGACATAGACACAGAGGATATGGACATAGAGGTATCCATAACGTGAGAACGTGACATTCGGAGAATATGGAAAAGTATTTGCGATCGTCATAATCTGTCATGTTTTTTCCACAACCTTATCTCGTTTTCTGTCTGTAATATGTCTGTCGACTTATTACTTTTGAAATCAGTGGTTCTGTCCATCTAGCTATGTCATCACTGAGGTACCTCTGACGACCTAAGCTATATTATTCTGCTACCCTGTTGGAGGTATCAGGTAGTTGTTATGCGGAACGCAGAATAGGACACCTTGTAAAATACTGATACTCCTCATCTAGTAAGACTGTCACCTGGTCTATCCTTAAATAGAACTCACAATGAGGATGCAAGCCCCGATGACGGCGGCTTTGTACCGCGCGTCGAGGTCCACGGGGAAGCGGATGACGTAGTTGTCGGCGTAGGTCAGCATCTCCTTCATCACTCCACCGAACTTCTTGCTGATCGACCCTATGGTGTTTTTGGTGGTTGTCTGCAACTAAAATAATATTTAATCCATATTGTTATGCGTCTGAATCATTCTCTTTTTATGCAACCACGAAAAAATAACTGAAGGTGCCATTTGAACCAAGTACTCTGTTGTAAATAGCAATAACCTGTTTATTTCTAGCCGTTACGTTTTTCATTGTACCTATGTGTGTCTAAATAATTTGCGATCATCATACCACTGACAGATACATCCATGGAATTGCATCGCAGAGAAATGTATAGGTACAATCGCAAATACTGCACAAGGAATTGTACATCGTCATTGTTACCTTGAAGTCATAGTCACCGCAGTCCCCCTTGATCCTCAGCGCCGGTGTGTCGTTGGCGTCGTTGATGCTGAACACGGGCTTCATGAGGGTTTGCTCCTTGCGCACCACGCTCACCAGCCGGCCGTGCAACGACACCTCCACCTTGTCCGACATGAACTCGTGGGGGCGACGGAGTGAGAACACCTAGAAAACATTATATATTATTGAAACGCTGCCCCACGCCAGCCGACGTAGCATGACCACCATACAAACGGGTTTTGTCTACGGAAGAATAGACAAAAACTACTCTTCGTAATATTACAATTCAGTTCATTTATTTCAGATTCAGGTCTATACAAATAATTGCTAGTAAGTAGCACGATAGTATGCACAAAAATACAATGATTGAGATGAATGTGATATGCAATGGAAATTGTATAACAAATTGCATTACCCACCACACTCACCTCTCCGTATGAAGCCGAATGGCCCGCAATATTATTGGGCAATCGATTCGGCCAGCAACAACACTGAGCATGCCGTTGGTGCTACCGCGAACCCGGCTCAACATCGAAGCCGTCCTATTTCTAAGATATTACGATAGGATATGATAGAAAAACTACATCAACTACTTTCCAGTAGCTATGGAAGTCTAGTGCTACGTCTGCACAAGTCTAAATGGACAAAAAGAGCTTTGTTTATTCTTGGAAGAATTGAAATAGAAATGGTCATGCCTCGGGTGCTGGAGTCCTACTGGTGGAAATAGAGGAGTATCGTTGGTACAGTTTACAAAGATACATGTCACATGCACACACAGGCCCGGAAGAGCTATCCTTAGGCCGTACCTACAAATATCCGTTTGATGTCAATCAACCTTCGCCACGTACTTACATAGGTAGCACTGAATTTCTGGGCAGCGCAGTCGCTAATCGTATCATCGTCAAAGATAATAAATAAGGTACCTATACTGATTCTACAGGTTCGAATAAATTCGATTCTAAATCATGATTAGTAGGTACACTGGCATATCTTTTTTCTAGACCAATTAATTAAACTAAATTGACGTAATCTCTACAGTCTACACGCAAGCATTAAAGCCGGTAATAGGCGCCAATTTTCAAGTACAAAATTAGATGTGACATCACCCACACCAAATGCCCATACTGTGCACAACTTTAGGCAAGCGCCGCAACTTTGTTACAAACCCACCGAATACATACCTAGTCTACTAGACTTAGTTCAACCTTAGTACTGATCATAGTATTGATCGAAGCCCAGTGACGCTTCATACATGACCACATATTGGGTCGTACAGCACACGCACTGCAGGGCTAGTACGGCGGGAGGACAAACTAGTTTTCTCCACCCTCGTCTCCTGGACAGAAGACAAAACGAACTATCGAGAGAGATAACGCTATAGTTTTGACTACGGATTTGTTCTCTTCCCTTTTTGGCCGTGGTAGGCCTGCTGCACTGCATAATTATTTTGTAGTGGACTGGCGCCCCTAGACGTGGGGTTTGGTGTGAATTTCGCTTTCCCCAGACAAGTAGTATAACTTTTAAAAGTCTATAACGCAGATTTCTGAATTCGTTAGACTGTATCACGTTCTTATCAATATTACACAATAAATCAAAAATTGATCAAATTATCATCATTAACACATCAGAATAATGATAAATACAAAGAATCTTTGCCATGCCTACATAATGTTATGTTCCCGAAGGTTATGAACACAGACACCGAGCTGGAGGTGGCCCTGTAAACTCTGTTACCAGCCCACTATCCACACACAGCCCCATTAGGATCAGCAGCAACACAGCTCTAATTACTGAACAAGCATGTTTTATGGTAGTATAGTTTAGCCTCAATTAATTTCGATGACGTAACTCAATACAAACATATTCGATGTGTTTGTCCCTCACGTGAGGTGAACAAAAAATTTATCAATTTATACGCTATGATGTTAAAGACTAAGAATAACCTTTCTTTTTTTAAAGTGTGAACCGCCGACTGATCTCTGGTCTTAAAAAACAACTTCACTTAGATCTCTTGACCACTCTAATCCGAAAGCTATAGAGTTGTTATGAATAATGACGGCTCAAAGAAAATCAAAGAATATTCGCTATCCCTATCCGCCCCTAAGTTGACACTCTGACCAAACCTATGGTTAATATTCTTTCAGGTCCTAATGAAGGTGGAACAGCATACGAGTATATTTATTTATTTCTATCCATTCTTCCAGGTCTCTTCCATAAGTCTCGGAAGGAGTTCGGTTGGGCAAAATTCTAGTTAGGTCCATGCAAACATGACACGCGGGTCTATGAACTATCTCACCTTCCTCCCCTCGCTATCCACAGCATCGATAAAGAAGGACCTGCTGCTGCCATTAAGGAAGAAGGTCAGCGCGCTGCCATCCTCCTTCATGTCAAACAGAACCTCTCCATCATGAGCGGTCACCACGTATTTGTTTCCGGAGAACACTGTATTCTTCTGCTTGATGGTGACGACTGCCAGGTCTTGCAGGCGTTCCAGGCCAGGAACTGCAATAAATATGGATTCGCAAAGATCGCTATTAAGATCGAGATGCGATCGCAGCAGCATTATCGTTGATCGATAAATCGGGCGAAATATCGTGAAATTACAAAAGAATTTATCAGATAAGGGAATGATAATTGTAATTTTGGTATTTACGTATTATTATTTATTTATTTATTATATACTTTATTGTATTATCTACTTGCTTAATTTTGTTTTAGTGTTTTGAATCAGTGTCATAATTCGATGCACTGGTGCTACTATCCTTACATATCATGAAAGTATTATACATACCTCCCGGAAGAAATTCTCAAAATGATGGTGAAAACTTTATCAAAATCCGTTATACATATATTTAAGAAGTAGTTAACCTCTTTTCTGTGTTCTGTGGAACACACAGAGGCAGCGGAAGACTTTATTTAATACTATGCAGTTATAATAGTGATGATAGTATTTTACTTCCACGTTATCTAAATAATTGCAATTTCCACAGTCTACATTAATTTCGTTATAACCTACACTGAACTGGCCTTGTAATCCTATGGATCTCATCGTGAGGGTAAATTGCCGTAAAAACCACATTTGACGGACAGTTTCGCATGGTGGCAGGTGATCAATGTGATGTTATTAATATTGAAGATGTTATTGGTGATCTTTGAACTTGAAAGTGAATCTTAACGCAATTAGTTTTCCAGATTGTTGTTTTATCGTGCGGTTTACTATGTGTCTACAGAAGATACTTAACGCAACCTATTGAACTATTCCTGACTGGAGCGAGATGCAGGCTGCAGGCTGCAGGATGTAGGCTTATAATGTAGCTCGGTAATATTTCTGTACTGATGCCGCATGAAAACTGCCGAAACAATACTGCACCGACAATAGAACTCCAATGATATGATATTAGTTAATATTATGTGGTCTTGGTGTAAGGTTTTAATTAAGTTTCGTGCGTTATACTGGGCGTAAAAATAAAAACTTGTTTTCTTTCTTCCTGTTGCGGTCAGATTTTTGCATATTGGCGCCCAACCGGTAATAATAACATTAAGCTAACATCAATTTTAACTTACCCCTTAATGTTCTATAATCTTTAACTTACCGGTGACTTTTGAATATGCCATTATTAAGTTCAAAACAAACTAATTATCACCAAAACGAACACCGCTCGATGCGTCCAATTTAGGGACTATAAAAATAGATTGTTTATCACAAGTAGAAAAACAATCATTAATTCGGCAAATACATTTTACTTTTGTGTTTAAATATTTTTTTAGATAATTACAATCGTAGACTATAACAAGTCCTGTGTTCCGTGGGCGAAATAATTCATGCAGTAAGTTTAGGATTCTTTTTTTTAATTCGAATTATTATAGGAAGTTTATTAAAGTCACTGGTATTTATTTGACGGAACTACATAAAAGTTAAATATATTTTTCGCGTTTTTGTAGTGAATATTGTTCTTAGTATGAATCGGCGGCTGGTTCCCACAAGGGCGCCCAAGAGACTGCCGCGTAATGGTGCGGCCTGTAATCTGAAGCAGCCACTATCAGTAATAGAATAGAACACTCTCTATTGTACACCGATAAATTGATACAAAATAAACGGTGATCTTATCGCAGTCGGCGATCTCTTCCAGACAACCTTAGGATGGACAAGAACAGAAGGTGAAAAGACAAGGGTAGTCCGTGGAGTGACAATTAAAAATAAGCATAAAATATACAGGGTGTAAGGGACATCGTAACGAAAACTGATACCATGGATTCAGTAGTATGAATCTGAACACCTCAGCAAAAGAATAAGTCATAGGTCTTTTCAAAAAAATTACGATTTTGTTCACAGTTTTGATTTCTACCTAAAAAATCTGCGAACAAAATCGTAAAATTTTTGAAAAGACCGACACCAAATTCTTAGGTACGCTGAGGTGTCCAGAATCATGTACTGAATCCATGGTATCAGTTTTCGTTACAATGTCACTTACACCCTGTATACATCTCGACATACTAAAAGAAAGTCGACGAACTATGTTAAGTAGGGTATCATTGAATAGGAATTTGAAAATCATCTTTAGGTTTCTCTTATAATTTTTCATTCCGAATGACCATTTAGGACCTATAACGATTTAAAGTTGGTTAGCAACCACATGTTCCCTCTAAGTCTCGAACAAATGAGATAACCTTAGATTCGTTTTAAAAGTCCAAGTGACACTGGCTATTAGAAATGGATTTTGATAAAACCAACATGGCGAATTTTTGCCGCCGCGCCGGTACGTGTAGCAGTAAATTTTTTTTTGTTACATGGTCATGTCTAAATGAAGGGCTCGAAGTGAAAATTTCATAAATATATATCTTAATACACTAGAATAACTCAACATTAATAAAACTCATTCAACCCACAAACAACAACAACAACTCATTACAAACAAGAAGATAGTACCTAATAATTTAAATTATTATTATTAAAAATATCTTAGTCCTAAATCACTTCACTAAAAATGCAGTAAAATATAACATTTCTTAAAATATATAACATTTCCAGCAACGGACGTGGTCTATATAGTCTACTATTATGAACACAGGTCATCCTGCCTTATTGTGCTCCATTTCCCTCGGTTTGTGCATTCTGCAGAGCAGATTCATAATACAATGGGCATTAAATATGGTATACTATACTCTCATTTAATATAAAGTATTCTCTTCTTTAATATCTACTTACATATCTTTATAAAATTCGGGCCAACATAACATTCCGTTACTAGGTCAAGGCATGAACTTCCTGTTCAACAGTAACACTTATACCTATAATAATAAGATTAATTTTAATTTCATAAAATTCCAAAAAAGAAGAAAATTACATATAAATTGTGCTAAGTATAATTACTCGTACACACATGAAAGCACTACAAAATAAAATGCAGTAAAATGATGGTTATCGTGGTCCTAAGCCTTCGTCAGCATTATAAATGATAGCCAACGCCCGAAATTGCTCCAGTGGCATCACCATCACGTTTGCCCAACGATTCTCAATGACGGACCTCGACGACTTTGGAACAGCGCTTCGCCTAGGTCTCGTGAAATTTGTAATCCTGAAAACAAAAAATGAAAACGTGTTAATTATGATTTCGTTAACCATGGCATTAAAATAAAGGCTTTGTTCGCTGCCTTGGCACAGACTACTTCTCACGCACGACCTGCTCAATCGCTAGTACTATGCGACTTATTAAAGCCTCTGCAATCCTTAAGGAAGCCAGGATATTTCCACCAAATATTATATAATTTCTGTCTTTGCTCTCCTGTCCACTCGTCGGTTTGTGCAGATCAAATAGAAGTCATCATCAACAGTCAAAAGCAGACGTAGATACAATTAAAAAACACGTCACAAAAAAATGCCCAATATCTTACTTTTCGTCTTAGCTTTTTTGGGGATTAACCATTCACAAACATGGCGGACATAATGAATGTAACTTACAATGAGAATGCAAGCGCTGATTACGGCGAGCTTGAACCGCACGTCCAGATCTACAGGAAAGGTGATGACGTAATCGTCGGCGAAGCTTGAGATCTCCTTCAGAAACCCACGTAAATGCTTGGAGATAGAGCCTATGGGCATCTTGTCGGTTGACTGCAACTGTAAAAGATACGATTTGGTCTTTGAGGTCTGAATATCAAGTACCGAATATGACCTTATCAGGGGGGATAAAAAGGCCGCTTTAGATGAATCACAATATGATTCATATTACGAATGTCAAAATATCTACTTAGTTGACAACCCTTAATGTCATCCGCATAAAGTTCATATTCAGTAATCATCTGTTTGACAGTTGCCATGAATCCTACCTCAAACTCGGTGCGAATCATATTTTTTCCCTTGATCCTAAGGATGGGCATATCGCTGGCGTCGTTGATGCTGTACACCGCCTTTGTAAAGGTCTTCTTCATGCGCACCACGCTCACCAGCTCGCCATACAACGACACCTCCACTTTGTCCGACGAGAACGAGATGGGGCGACGGAGGGAAAATATCTGGATAATATCAAAAGAGCGTTAATTTCTAGACCTCCTCATGTCATGCAGAGCCTCATTATCAGCCAATTATTGTCCCAGTTGCTTGGATTCAGCCGTCTCCTCTGAGAGCGAGAGGCTGGACTGTGGGCCAGCGGAGACCCAGTAAGGATTGGTGGATTTTACAAGTTTTCAAATTATTAGCGTTAGCTTTTACTTAATCGCATCGAAATAAATAAAATCCTTAAAAGAAATGTTTTTATCGGGGACACAAAGACCTCCCAAGTAGAGGATTCGATCCCGGGATCCCGGGATCCCGGCCCTATTCCAGTCCCGAAAATTTCGGGATTAAATTTTCATAATCCCGGGATTTTCGGGATTGACGAAAGTGTTACTATAATCGTTCAATTTGTTTTTTATACATAGTTAAGATGCTACCTATATGAGAAATGTGTCTGATTACTATTATTATAATATTATGTTATATTAATTAACACTTGTTATGTTTATGTTACACTAGCGACCCGTCCCCGGCTTCGCACGGGTGCAGTTTCTCTACTATCCTTACATTACAACCCACTTGGAACCGTGCGCCTAGAATCACGACGTTTTGAAAGTGCCTGCAAAGGCCCAGTTGAAATAAAAATCTTTGACTTTGACTTTGAAATATGAAACTATTATTCATTTATAAACCTTCTTCTTGAATCACTCTATCTATTAAAAAAAACTGCATCAAAATTCGATGCGTAGTTTTAAAGATCTGAGCATACATTGTTTTATACTATGTAGTGATAATGTTAAAAGTTCATTTAATTTTGTTAAGTAAAAGTTGTTTTTTTACTTAAATAACCTAACCACAGAACACAGAAAAGAAGTAACGAGAGAGAAACCGCTTTCTGTGTTTGGTGAACCTAACCGTCAAAAATCCCCGACTCCAACAAAAAAAAGAGATAATGTAACTTTTGAACAGATTTTCATGAAACATAGCTAAGATGATACCTGATTAAACTAGCTTTCAATTATTCAATTAATAACTGCATTGAAATCGGTCCATCCGCTTTAGAGCTACGATCTATGGCTACGATGCCACAGACAGATACACAGATACACAAATCCACATATACACAGCTACACACTACAAACTTATAATACCCCTCTTTATTGTCGGGGGTTAAAAAAGGATTTTAGTTGGTTTTTGTAGAATTTTTACTTTACTTTTTTCGTCTAATTACATTATGGACATTAATTTGCATTGTCAATAAAAAAGCAGATTTTTATATACCTTACGTAATTTTTTGTTTGCAATCTTAAATCCCGGGATTACCCCGGGATCCCGGGATTGACTGTGTACAATCCCGAAATCCCGGGATTAGAAATTAGGCCCAGGATCGAATTCTCTACTCCCAAGTGACGATATCTAAGCCCGTGCACCCAACTGGCTTAGATATCGTCACTTGGGAGGTCTTTGTGTGCACCCACAGTAATATGATGATATCAAGATGACAGCTAAACCCCGCCTTTCATATCTTTTAGAATATAGGTACTTAGTCTTAGGAGGCCTGCAGAAAAAGACGTGGCAAAAGGTAGAATACCGAGTACTCAATGGTTAAAGGAAAAAAGATTAGCGAGTTATCTCACCGGCTTCTTCTGGCTGTCGACGCCATCGATATGGAAGGCTCTGGCGTGGCCCTTACGGAGTCCGGTGTACTTGCCGCCTATCTCCGCCATCGAGAACAGGACCTCGTCATCAGGCGCAGTCACCATGTATATGTTGGCCGCGAGCCCGGTAGTCTTCTGCTTGATGTTCACGGACGCCAGGTGACGTAGTCGCTCGAGAACTGGAACTAAAGTAGATTGTATTAGGCTGTGAACACTTCACTCGAGTTGATTTTCTCTGCTGCACTATCTATACTTATAATAAAATTGTAACGAAGCGAAAAATGTACATTGAATATATCTTGAAAAAACAAAAAGGCACGTGCTCTATATTCGACACTGATGCCAAAAATATAGTTTTTAGAATTTTTGTCTGTTTGTCTGTTTGTCTGTTTGTCTGTTTGTCTGTATCTCTGTCCGAGCTTCACGGCCAAACCACCGAACAGATCGTCATGAAATTTAAAAGTAAAATCCGTTAATGGCCTGGTCAACATATAGGGTACAAATTATTACGCTATTGTCAAAGGGGGGTGAGCAATAAACCAATATGTCTGTGTACAATTATTAGTCGCTACCTATATGACGAATCCATTTGAAATATTGTATTTAATTGTAGATTGTAGTTAATAGATCCGATTAACATTTTATATACAATAGAAATCATTTCGCATTTTTTTAAACGTACTTTTTCATTTATTCTTTAGCCTTATGTATTTTAATTCGTCTGTTTATACCTAGATGGCATTAGTAGTAATTTATAGGCGAGTTTTTAATTTCCAATATTTTTAAAAGCGATTTTTTTATTGATACGGCATCCAAACTCCTGTAGGCCGAGTTCTATATAATAATTTAATTTGTAACGTTCAAATATCTTCTATACTTATACTTATAATAAAATCGTAACGAGGCGTAAACTGTACATTGAATATTTTTCCAAAAAAATGATTGCTGCGTGTAGGTACTAGGAATGATACTGAAGCCAAATCAAATGTTTTTAGAATTTTTGTCTGTTTGTCTGTATGTCCGTTTGTCTGTTTATATGTCCGAGCTTCACGCCTATACTACTGGACAGATTTAGTTGAAATTTTGCAGTAATATCTGTCAAAGGGCTGGTCAACATATAGGCTATAAATTATCACGCTATTATCTAAGGGGGGTGAGCTAAAGTGCATTATGCCTGTGTACTATTATGAGCAACCACTTCATTATTAAGAGCCGAATCTTAATGAAATATTGTCTTATTATAATTCATAGGTCCGGTCAAAATATGTAATATAAATCATTACCCTATTCGTCTAGGGGGCTAAGCAAAATTAATCTTCGTTTTAGTTTCACAGTTCCTGTGTTCATTTTAACTCCTCACTTGATTCCGTTCTTAAATTAGTAATTTGGTATATTTAGTAATGCCCAGTTTTTTTTTTTTTTTACTGATAAACGTTCTTTCTTTGGCATCTTATTTTAAGGTACGTATTTCACTGACTGCTATGTTCCAAAAGGTGAAGCGTGATGAAAGCATACGACATAATACCTTACCCACGAGATAATTACTTTTTTAAATGCGCTACCAGATATTTCGACGTAACTTTGATTTCATTATTATTTTATTACATTTTTCTGAAACTAGATGGCGTTAATAGACTTTTTACCCAAGACCGAGTTTTTGTATTTCCAGTAAATATTGAGATAAGATCATTATTAAGACTTTATTAGGATTGGGTAGATTTTTTTTTTATCCATAGAAGTTATCGGGATCCTGTAGGATGGGCTTTTCGGAATCTAATAGGTAATTATGAATTTCAAAGCCTTATTGGCAGTACTATAATGACGTGTGCTTGCTGTTTACTGCTACCATTGCAAATTGATAAGGGCTAACATCGTTTGCATTCTGGAGAACAGCAAATTAGGTTCATAGAACATTCTTTTTACAACATAGCCTTTTGCCTGATACACGGCAGCTGAAAATTCATTGACTTGAGGATGACTAGAATGATCTGTCGGCTACCAATTTCTCACTGAAAATAATAAAATAATTATTACCTTATATTTCTTTAAATTTGTCGTCAGTCTCCCTAGATAGCGTTGGGATCGAAATATTTGTTCTTTTAATTGGGTTTATGTGTTTACGAAAATGTAAAGTTTATAATTTGGATGTTTTCTCCAAGTATTTTAAATAGCTACTATTGTTAGATTCAAGACGATAAAATCATTACGAGGGGCAGTAACGGTCACCGAATTTTCACCGACTACGTCGTTGTCGTTGTTAGTCGTTAGTAGAGTGTAGGCAAAATAAAGGTATCGCTAGATCACCTGCTTTGTATTTATGGGATGCAAGTCTGAGAGCCAACAAAAAAAAAAGAAGTTACCCCACCTCGGGAAAACAGCGAAAAATATTTCAATGAAACTTTACGGTAATTGTATAGATAATAGTCTAACATAACAACTTTTATGCAACAGTAATTGACTAGATCCTTAGATACAGCTTGATCGTTCTATTGTAAGCAGTCCCGTACAAAGCAGAGGTCACGATTGATTAGTTATACAAAATATTGTTGTATTGGACCTACTTTGATGCGACTTTCACTGTAGTATAATTTATTAGGGATCGAGGACTTATAGTAAACATATTTCATCGCACTATCACTCATAGGAGTCGAGCAATGTAACATATTTTGTGTATAATGTATGATGGTTATGAAATGTAAGAATTTAACAATTTCGATAGGACTTTCACAGTAGCGCTACTAAGGGGTCGACTTTTTAACATAAATATGTATCATCACGCTACACTACGCTCACAGGAACTGAACAGTGTAACATTTTTTTTTTGTACACACGGATACTACCAAGCTATACATTTCCAGTAAAAGCTGACCACGTATTGTATAGGCTTCCCTTACAATAAGAGGTCAGCTTATTATACTGAAAATTTATGGCTCAATATGTATCCGTGGGTACTAAGGTCGATAGTTAAGAAATTTGTGATTTAAACGTGTTTAACATTTAACATTTTCGGTAAAAAACCATCACGGAAAATTACTATACATATGAAGAAAACTAGGTATTTTTTCAACATTAGAAATGTTTATTTCGATACCCATCGTAACTAGCTAAGTGAAACGGTAAATAGTAGAATAGAAGCCGACAAATATCAGGTTCAAATCCGGTCCCCACGATGTAACTGTTTTTTTTTAATACTAATTGATACAATTTTATATTATTAGAAACATGTATTTTCAAAACATAATTCGAGCACCCTTACACCACGCGAACGAAGTCGCGGGCACAGCTAGTTTATTACTAACCAGGATAAGGAAGCTATAGCTTTAAATTTTCTTTTACAAAGCAGAATGTGTTGTTTGTTTAAAACATTTACTGCCAGAGACCGACGAAGTGGGTAGGCTCCATCGAGGGTTCAGTATACACTACTGGGTTTTAATTATTACCAGATTTTTTTAAGGACATGCTCTGCTCGCCTTTGTTAACAACTTATACTAACCAATGCTGAAATCGTGAAATAAAATCAGCTGTTCCATACAAATAATTCAATATTACTCGACTAAGTGTATGGAACAGCAGATTTATTTTCTGTTCAAAACCTCTCCCATTTTATTACACCATTCGCTAGCTAAGGTAGATTTTATATCTAGATACCTATACAAAGCGTCAGTTGAAACTTTGTCAATGTCCAATCGGCTAAATCAACTAAATAGGTACCTAGTTCAAAAAAATCTTAGCGGCCAATTTGCACCGAAGACATAATCAACAATTACTTTTTAAAATGTTTTGGTTTTGTGGACTATTATGATAAAATTATCTTTAACTTACCCGTGTCCTTTGAACAGGCCATTATCACATGAAAAACAAGAAAATTACCACACAAACACTCGATTAAACGATAGTTCTACTAAAATAAAGTATCAACACAGTATTTATCATTGTCGTTGTCGTTGCCATTATTTGTTATTGCAATGTTCAAGGTCAAATAAACTTGTTTATTTCTAAATAATATTTAAATTTAAAGCCACAAGTGGTTGGAATTTGTCAAGCAATTAAAAAAAATACTACGCGAACGAATAACACCGCGGAATTTAAAATAATAGTGTCCTATTTTTTTTTCCTTGATTACACTATTTTTAATTTGCGTTTACAATGTACTGAATGTACAAGACCGTGTCTGTCTAGACCGGCCGCCAGACTGGCGTCCGGCTTGCGCGTCTTGGATACGGCATATATTATAGTTTACTAACATGCTTTTGTATTTTTAGGTTTGGTTATGACTCATGCCCCGTTTATTCTGAAAGTGAACTCCGTCATTGAGTTGGTTTGCCCTCTGTTTGCGATCCATAGAGATTGCGTGTTCATTGGGCACTACTATTATTATTATTATGAGCCTGTAATGTCCCACTGCAGGGCAAAGGCCTCCCTTCCCTCTTTCCATTTCTCACGGTCAGTTGCGATCTGGGGCCAATCGTTTATATAAATGTCCAGCTCATCCCGCCATCTCCTTTTGGGCCTGCCGCGCTGTCGTTTCCTGCCCTTCGGGACCCACTCTGTGGTTACTTTAGCCCATGGCTCCTCTGACATGCAGCAGATGTGGCCAGCCCAATTCCACTTCAATTTGGCAGCTGGTTAGCCTACGTCAGCAATTTGTGTTTTGGAACGAAGCATCGAGTTTCTTATGCGGTCCGTAAGTTTGACTCCCAGGATGCTTCGTTCCATAGCTCGTTGGCAAACCCCGAGTGCGGACTTCTGACGGAGCGTTAGTGACCATGACGTCTGCGCTCCATAGGTGAGGGTGGGGATTTATTGGGCACTAGTGAATATATACTAAAATATGTATACAAGCCTGAAGTTTACTGCTAAATAAATATAATTTCCACAAGATGGCGGATGGTGTATATTTTGTCAACCCTGTTAAGATGGGTATCAGTAAGGCTCAACCACAGGTAAAATCTATATCTGTGGCCCAACCTGGTAAATGAAAAAATAAACAATAATTTCAAATCGATAGCATTAGAATTTGAAGAAATATGCAGCTGTGACAGACAGGCAGACAAACAGACAGAAGGAGGCCGGTCGGATGGACGTAATCGCACCATAAGGGTTCCTTTTAACCTTTATGGTACGGAATCGTAATAAATTAGAAAATAATGTACAGTAGGATAATATTAAATATTTAATATATTTTTCAGATTATTACAAATTACAGTAACTACATAGTAACACTGCTACGTAATAAATAGACGACAACAGTAACAACTATGAACAAAGAACTTTAGAAGCTAGATGGCGCTATCGTAAAAAAATATCCAATTCGTTACTGAACAGAAAATAATAATACTTTAAATTACTATTATTCAAAATAACTTAATCCTAAATCACTAACCTAAAAATGCAGTAAAATGTAACAATTTACAACGGCCGTATTCAATATAGTCTGCTATTATGAACGTGGGTCTTACTGCCTTATTGTGCCCATTTTCCAGAAAAGATTCTAATAAAATAGGCACTTAAATGTAGTATTCTCTCAGAAATATAGTAGTACTTACCTTAATAAATTCGGGCCAATATTCCATTCCGTTATTAGGTCAAGACATGTACTTCCTGTTCAACAGTAACGCTTATTATTATATCGAGACTTATTATAATCTATATATTAATAAGTGAAGACAAATCTTTGTACACCTCTTCAAGTATATTGCGCGCACAGAGGAGTGTGAGATTTGGCATAGTTAAAGTTTATATAGAGAAACAGTACAGAAAGCTAAAATTACGGTCGAATTTCGACCACTCGTTACATATAAATTGTCTTAAGAACACTCGTAGACACATAAAAAGCACTTCCGAATAAAATGCAACAAAATTATGCCATCGTGGTCCTAAGCCTTCGTCAGGTTTATACATGATAGCCAAAGCCCGAAATTGCTCCAGTACCATCACCAACCCGCTTGCCTAACGATTCTGAACGACGGACCTCGACGAGTTTGGAACAGCGCTTCGCCCAGTTCTAGCTAGAACAATTGCGCTCGTGATATCTGTAATCCTGAAAACATGAAAACGTGAATTATAATTTCAACCATAGCATTAAAATAAACTCGCTTCTTGCGCACGAACAGTTCAATTACTTATAATATGCAACTTTTTAGGCTTCCGTAAACATAAGGAACCCAGGATGCTTCCACCTAATATTATATAATTTCTCTCTTTACCTCCACTCCACTCGTCGGTTTGTGCAGATCAAAAATAGTGGACACCATCAAAAGTGAATAGCAGATTACAAGTAAGAGACATGTCACAAAAAAATGGCCAAAATCTTCCCTTTTGTCTTAACCTTTGGGATTCAACAATTCACAAACATGTCAGCCATAGTGAATGTAGCAACTTACAATGAGAATGCAAGCGCTGATGACGGCGAGCTTGAACCGCATGTCCAGGTCTTCGGGGAAGGTGATGACGTAATCGTCGGCGAAGCTAAACATCTCCTTCAGAAACCCACGGAATTGCTTGGTGATAGTGCCTATGGGCCTCTTGTCCATTGTCTGCAACTGTAAAAGATACGAAGGATTTGGTCTCTGAAGTCTGAAGGCGAAGGGAAAAGTTTAGTTTGTTACATACCCAACGAAGCTATTATGATGCTATGAAATGAATGATGATGACGATTCATTAAGTAACGAAACGCAGAAGTATTGCTCTCAACCGCAACTCGCAAGCATCCAGTTGCGCTTAGAAAGGTTACTGTACCTTAAACTTGTTGTAATTTGCATTCCCCTTGACCCTGAGTATGGGCCTATTGCTGGCATCATTAAGGGTGTACAGCGGCTTTATGAAAGTCCACTCCATTTGCACCACGCTCACCAGCTCGTCATGCAACAACACCTCCACCCTGTCGAATGCGAAGTTGTAGGAGCGACGGAGGGAAAATACCTGGAAAATATCAAATGAGCGTTAATTTCTGGAGCTCCTCATGGCATATAGAGCATCATCATCAGCTAATTAATGATCCAATTTCTTGAATTTAGCCTTATTCCCTGGGAGAGAGAGGCTGAGATGTTGACCAGCGGAAGCCCAATAAAGGTTAGTGGATTTTAGAAGTCTTCGAATTTTCGATTCTAAGACGTGGACTATTATAATAATTCTTCCACCTTTACACAGAAAGAAAGGTCTATCAGGTATCGTTAGCTTTCACTTGATCGCAAAATGTCTGTACAGGGCCTGATTGGCAAACCGATAAAATCATTAGGTATCGTCAGGTCTTTGTGTACCCCTGAACAGTATTATAATGAGATCAAGATGACAGGTAGACCGCGCTGCTCATATCTGTTAGAATATACTTAGTCTTACGAGACCCGCAGAAAAAGAACGTGGAAAAAGGTAGTATATAGGACACAATGCTGCAATGGTTGAAAAAAAAAAAGAATTACGAATTATCTCACCGGTTCCTCCTGGCTGTCGAAGGCATCGATCTCGAAGGCTCTGCTGTAGGCGCTAGTGGATGCGGTCAGACAGTCGCCTTGCTCCGTCATCATGAACAGGAGCTCGTCATCAGGCGTAAGCAACCGGTATTTGTTGGGCGTGAACCTGGTAGTCTTCTGCTTGATGTTCACGGACGCCAGGTGAAGTAGGCGGTCGAGAGCTGGAACTAAAGTGGATTGAATTAGACTGTGAACACTTCACTTGAGTTGATTTTCTACGGTGTATTATTTATTACCTACCAGATTATGAAGACTAAAGATTTAAAAGATTTTGTACAAGGCGGTACAATCTAAACGTCTTTAGGAAGAATGTCTTGTTTGTTTAACACATTTTAGTGTCCGGGACCGACGAAGTGGGCTCAATTTTGGCACATTTGTGGGTACGGGACCCACGTAGTGCGCTCCGTCCTGGGTTCAGTAATATTATACTAATGTGTTTTATTTACCAATTTTTTTTAAGGACGTGTTCTGCTCGACATTAGATATTAACAACTTTTACTATGGGGCCAAAACTGAAATCGCGAAAAACAATCAGCTGTTCCATACAAATAATTAAATATTATTCGACTAATGGAACAGCAGATTCATTTTCGGTTCAAAACCTCCCCCATCTAATTACACCATTCGCTAGGTAAGGTAGATTTTATAATATATGATATACAAAGCGTCACTTGAAATTTTAGCAATGTCCAATCGGCTAAATCGATTTAGTAAGTAGGTACTTAGTCCAGAAATTTTCATATAGCCGAAATGGGACCGAAGACTGATTCAATGACTTTTTATAATGTTTTGAGGACTTATGCTAATCATCTTTTCTCCCACTTGCTTGGAAACTGCTTCATTATTTAAAAAAAAAAACAATAGGTACTTACACCAATCGATTCTTTTCAGTTTTCAATGAAATAATACGCCAGCAATTTCCAACACGACAATAATATACTTAAATTTTATTTTTTAATTAATTGCTCTTTTAGTGGTAACGAGGATTTTTTTAAATTACACGTTATCATAGAAATAGATTAGAATTTTTGGTACACGATATTTATTATTTTAAACGCGCATATTACGCATTTCTTTTCAAAAGTTTAAAAAAAGAAAAAAGACCGCGCGCTTTCTATTTGAATGAATGCGAATGAAAATTAAATACAGTATTGTGGATGTTTATTTGTTTCTTGAATTAATTTGTTTATTGTTTCCTCGTAAATGAGAGAAAAGTACTATTATAGGTACAAGTCTGGCCCGAAATAGCAATTAAAGGCTAAATTGCGCTTCGTCCTTTTAAATTCACTTCGGTAGTATTTGGCTTCGCCTCGTCCTTCCAATACCACTCAGCCGTCAATTGCTTTATTTCAGGCTTCGACAGTAATGTACTTTAATGTACTAATAACTTACCCGTGTCATTTGAACAGGCCATTATTAAATACAAAACAAGAACACTACCACACAAACACTCGACTAAACGAGAGTCCTAATAAAACAGGATACCTATTATAGTTACCAAACTTCAATTCAACAAACACACTGATGTAAAGTTGAAAGCCAAATGTTAAAGCCAAATAATGTTTCTTTTCTTTTTGTTTAAATTTAAAGCCACAAGTGGCTGGAATTTGTCGATCAATTAAAATGCATTTGTAATGTACTGCATGTGCAACACCGTTTCCGTCTAGACCGGCCGCCAGACTGGCGCACTGGCGTCCGAATTGCGCATCTTGGATATGGCATAAGTACTAACCGAACCTGAACATAAGTGTAATTCAAAAAGGGCACATCTCTGAATATTTAAACTTTTCAGGAAATGAAAAAATAATTACTTACCTACCTATTTTCTAAAGAAGAATAATACACATTTAAAAAAAGTTCTGAGTTACATTTTTGCGCCAATTAACAACCGAAATTACAGAAATATTTTGATGTACGTGTGTATTATATTTCGAGGTACTTATGTATATTTATATATTTTAAATTTACGAGATATGCCTTTTTAGTTACCATAAACTTATTATTACTAGTGGTAAAGTAATAATAAGTTTATGGTAGTTACACTTATTTTAAAGTAGAAAACCATATTACTCTAAGAACACATAGAATTACTTTTATTCGATTATGTAATATTATAATGTAAGTATAATATAATATAAATATGATATATTGGTAAAATTATAAGTTTAAATAGGTAGGTATCAGTGGCGAAGAGTCCATACAACCCGATTCCCATCGGTTTCCCTTTAGGAATTAGTTAGTACATAGACCAACGTAATATTATACTATTTACTCATCCAACTGACAAAAAAAGGCTTGTTATTCAGTTAGATCGAGCTCTTCCAGACATGACTATATATTGATTACAAGAGATGGTATGGATCTTTGTCTTGCAGCATTAATTGCAGCAATTTTTAGAGGGCATTTTTAGGACGGCTTCCCCTTTTAAAACTGTCACCCTTCGCCACTGGTAGGTATTATAATTTATTGTACCTAATACAATCGTAGAACTCATAGAACCATAGAAATAGTTGTGGAAATACAACAGCACGTATTTACTAGCTTCAGACTGATGGATAATGCAATATATTTGATGTTTAGAATCACAAAAATAAAAAAAAATCGACATAATTTCTGTTCACGCCATGACGTCGACAGTTGAAAGAATATCAGTTTTCCCTTTTTGAACATAGGTAACAGATACAGGGAAGCATTCACATTGATATGAAAAAACGTATTTATCAAAATGTGCGAGATGAGCCCTTTTTGAAAGTGCATATTCAATTATAACTAACTACAGTAACTACGCAACATACATAGTACCTACACCTGCTGATAAACATGTTATTTTGTTTTTAGGTCGGTTATGAATCAGGCCTGTTTATTTTGGAAGTGAATTCTGTTGTAGTGGCATAAGTAAAGGGTAGGCCATCGTACCGTTAAAAACAGTATTATAGTTACTACTGTTTACTATTCAAAAATAATGTATGCAATGTCTGTTTCATCACCAACATAAAAATGATTTTGCTGTCAGTCAATTTAGCGCCGATTGATCGAAGAACCAGTGGAGAAAAAAATAAAATTAAGAAGACATGTAATATACTTATTTATTTTATTTACATTAATAAGATACAACAATAAAACAACATTAATCTGTTTTACCTTAAGTGTATTTTAACCAAATTACAAAAAATCACAGAGAAATAGTAACAGGATTTGTAAGTGGAACTAATCAGTCTATCAAAGAACAAAAAATCAGATTATTACATAAGTACCTATAACTTCACTTCTCCTCACTGGATTTATCCTGGATGGGAATTGTCCGCTCCGTGACAGGCTCAGCTCTAAACGCCACCAGCCTCAGCTTCCCCTTGTCAAGGTGACACTCCACTCGCTCCGGAGGAAATCCTTCGGGTAGCAGGAACCGTCTTTCAAAGTGACTCCTTGTCCAACCATCTTCTTTCTTAATCTCCTTTTTCCCTTCCACCATTATTTCGTTCCCAACAGTCTTCACTTGAATCTGATCTGGAGTGAAATTCTGGACGTCTAGATGCACTTCCACTTTCTTTCCATCAATTTTGATCTCGTTATCGTGGTACGCGCCTTCGATGTTTTCGAGTGGCGCAGTAATCGATTTGAGTAACTTCACCGGGTCCCTGAAGAAAGGATCTCTTGAAATCACCGCGAAGGGATCCTCGAAAGTCCTGAAGAATGGATCCCGGGTCGCCAGATTCCTCAGATGTCGAAACCAATACGGCGTCAGTGACATTTTGCCGGTTTTGTTTATTTATCTTCGCTTTCTTTATACTTTACTCCCTCGATGTTAAACTCGAATGCTGTGCCGTTCATGCGCGGCGCTATTTATATACTTTTGCTAACAACGCTATCTAGCTTCGAGAGGCTGAACGAATAGTCACGAAAATTCGAGCAAGATGTAGAAGTTTGGAAACATAATGGAAACTTTATTTAGTGGCATCTAGCGTTTAGTAGTCGAACCTTTTAGAATTCGGTAATACTCAACTACTAACTGACCTTACAATAAGATTTATTTATATTTTGAATGTTTACTGTTAACTATAACACGATTTGCATCTATTTAAACTATGAGATTAAAGTAGAAAACTGACACATTACAACACTTATTTTAAGGCTACTTGCCTTAAAATATTCTCACCTAATGTGACTAGTAGCGCCATCTCATAGGACGGGCCCTACGAGATAGCGGTCACATTGTACGTACAGTCGTGAGACAAAACGTATAGCAGTGCCATCTATTATCGAAAAGTAAAACCAATCTAGGTAAGGTTAAGGACTAGAAGGAACTAGAAGGTTCAAGCCTTTACTCAAAAGTAAAAATAGATCAAAACCTTAACATCGAAAATAGAATAAGTAGAAATAAGGCATAGATGTAAACAAATTATAAATAACTGATTGAATACCATGACCTACCAAAACTACCTGGTGTAATACCAATACATTCTTGCGCAATCTGGATCAAAGACTACAATATATACTTGATCTGGATGATGAAATCCAGCCGGCAGAAATGACATTTTCCGGCAGGCACTGAAATAACTTCCAGATGATTTCAATTGGTTTAAAAAATATGCAGTACCTACCTAGGTAGTTAATATCTAGTTAATCTACTCGTGGTAGGTGCTACCGACGCTAGCTAGGTCCAGAAAAATAAATCAATTGCACCTCAAACTTACAGATATTATGCAGATACAGTAAAAAGAGAGCGGCTGAGATATAAACGTGTTTGGCTGTAATTCTTTTATTAGGTCACTAAGATTTAATGATCAGTTACCTACTTAATTTAGGCCCAAGATCACCAACAACATAACAGAAGATTAGTGCAAAATCAGCCGTCTAAACATTAATTTCTGTATGAGTCATCGGCCGATTTAATTTAAAAAGTCTGTTATTTTGTTGGTAAAAATGCCCCTGTTCACTAGGTATTACTTTTTTATAGGAGTGCCCACGGAGTAGAGTTCGTTCTCTCCTCCGAGGAGGTGCCCCATACACTCCTATCAAAATCCTGTCTCTAAGTTTATTTTTAACCGACTTCCAAATAGGAGGAGGTTTTATGTTCGTATGTAGGTACCTACTTTTTTTTTGAGTATGTTCATCGATATTTTCGCCAATTGTGAACCGATTAAAAAAAATATTTTTTAGTTCGAAAGGGTATACTCCCGAGGTGGTTCCATTATCATCAAGTCAGGATCTGATGATAGAATCTCAAAGAAATCGAGGAAAAACTAACTAACAATGTAATAAAATCTTAAGCCGGGGAACCCACTCACATTTTCACATGTTCTTTGATGAAATTCACGGATACTGCACTTAAATGTACTATTAGTTAAGAATACTTACACTGTCGTATTGGTTATGTACTGTAAAGGCACTGTAAAGTTTATTAAATAAATAAACATAACTGCCTATCTTTCCGGCCTTTCGTCTTAGAACGAATCTCGACATATCTGTCTAGATTCTGTCGTCCTAATACCTAGGACGAATAGGTGTTGCAAGGGAAACTACGTACTCTGATTACACATTCAATATGTTCAGTTAGTCCTGAACACACAATAGCCGCACGTCGCTGATATGATGCACAAACACGACCAAACAGACCCGGTAACCATTGACGCATGTTCCGCATGGAAATCATAAGCATGTATCAATAGATATTAATAATAACGTCACGCCGAAAAATCGATATTTAAATATAAGTACCTAGTATAAGGTAAACTAACTTCCGGGTCACTGGTACTTAATAGCAACCACCAACGAGTGAAAATCGTGATAACGGATGCGTTGCCGATTCAAGGGCCAAATAGGAATACCTTGTGTTATGTACTTACGGTAATTTCACACAAAGCTTACACATGGTTCTGCATGATTCTGACTTTAAACATGAACAAATGTTAATCTAGTGTAGACATGTCAAACATGCGGCCCTCTAGGTACACGTTTACCTGCGGCCCAATTAAATTTTACTTGGATGCAGTTTTGAAGTTAGAATAAAATAGAATAGAACGTTTATTTGCAGGAACAGTAGTTTTACAAGGTCTTACAGATAATGGTCGATAGAATCATGTTCCACCTTACAAAAGGCAGGCAAATACCTATTAAATTACATGCATACAAATCTTGATTTTAATATTATTACAGTATAGCATCATAATAACCTTTTACATAACCATGTCAAGTATAAAACGTATTTTTATAAATTAAGCCAAAATTATGTAGTAAATGTCAATTGATTGTTTGTTGATTTCCGGGGATAGAAAAAATCTTTAAACGATTACCATCACAGACCCTGTGAAGGCAGGTCTGTGATTACCATCGATACGGTCTGTCATAATACAAAAGATGGTTTAAATGTATAAATCGAGTCTTGTAAAACCAAGGTTTTAAGATAGCCCCGTCTCTTCTCTTTTCGATAAATAATGTTAGAAAAGTAACGGATATAATATTTAAAACTTGGGTTTTCTTTTGAAATAAAAGGGAATGAGTTTTATTTAGTTAAGGGTTTTGCGGCCCACTGATTCTACTGTTTTTTTTTTTGCATACGGCCCACCAATGGCTTTGACATTCCTGATCTAGTGGTTCTTAGTGGTGCCTGTTCTTTTCCAGCACACCCCTTACGGCAAACAGTATGCATGTAGGTAGTCATACAAAAAATACATGCGGTTATACAGTTACTATCCTACCATTAATTAATTATAAATATAAATAGTCTCTGTTTTTTATAGGTATGCAAAAGAACATTCCTTGCATTTACCAGGTGGTAAAACATCTGCAACACCAGAGGAGTCACCGATGCGTTGCCGACCATTTAGGATGGTGTAGGCTAGATCCCCATGTCGTGGTTCAGTATAAAGGAATTGAATTACTAGAAAAGAAGGCTTCCCGACGACTGCAACAATCGTGTAGAACCAATCTTAGTGAAACATGTTCTACATAAGCAAAATTAACAAAAGCTTAGGTACTATGGAAAACAGCGAATGTTAAGATACTTCTTGTAACCTAGCTTTAATTTTATCGACACCATAACTTGGTATTGATTAGAATTTTTAAGGATTTTATTGCTTGCAGGTCAAGGCATAGAGTAAGTAACAGTATCTGGGGGCACGGCAGTGCCCCAGCCAAGTCTCGAGTAAAATGTTTACACCTTAACTATATCAGAAATGCGTGGTCATATTCAAGGGTGAGGATCAGACCATCAAACTGAACAACATTCCCTATGGGACCAACATCAATATCGTATTCGCGAAAAGAATATTTACTAGGTAACTATCTAACTATGCCATATGTTTGGGTCGAGTAGGCATAAGTTTTGTATGGGACAGCAATATTTTTTTTGTAATCGAATTAATACTTCACGTAATATTCAATTAAATCTTACATGTTTTGTCGCGGTAATTCGCACTAAGCTATATTTTTACCAAATAGACGTGATGTTCGAAACGCTCACCTTTCAGTATCATACAGAACCCTCATGAATTGTTTAACCGGATCATTTGTTCACGTTAACACAATATAATGACGGACTTGTTTATAAATTTCATTAAAGCTGCGATACGCGTCAGTAACGTGGTCTTAGCACGGACAGAACTCTATAAATGTGATTGCTCCTCCCAAAACTGTATCAGATCAAATTCGACACAGAAAAGCTGACGTAGATATTAATTTTTTAAGTCGAAGAAGGGTTCAAGTGATAAGTGTAGTAAAAATGCAGGAAATTACAGTAGTTGTATTGGTAGCTTTATTATGCACAGTTATGTGCAAGCCTATGGATTTAGAAATCAGTGGTAAGTTATATTTAAAATAAGTTGGCTTTCTATTGACTAAATTGTTGTTATTTAAGTTAAATTAGCTGTAAGTTTTCCATGATCTAAATAAATAAATAAATAAGTTATTTTTTTTTGTAATTGATTTAATTTTCTATAGTTTTAATATTTAGTTAATTTTTGGTCGTCAATTTGTAAATATTATTATAATAATTTGTCTCTGAATAAAATAATGTAAAAACAACAAAACAGACAATAATAAAATAAACGATTAAACGACCATTTTAGATATTCAAATAAGATATTTACAATGCATGTAATTACTTTTTTATTAATTCTTTTATAGGCTAATTATTTTATTAATTATTAAAACATAAGAAACTTGTTCAAACTGTGCAACTCCCACGACACTGCAATCCTAACTACTGCAATACTGTAGTTACATCCACAAATAAATAGCGTAAAATAACTTTATTAATTCAACTTTGTGATCAGATCTTTGTGCAGTTACGTGTAGAAATCTTTACCATGATCCTTGTTACAGATGCTGAATCACAAGATGTACAGCATCATAACGTGAGGAAGCGGTTTGTCAACCAGATGTTCGCCCTTGGAGGGGCTGCTGACAGTAGCGTCACCAAGATGAGGACTAGAAGAGGGTAGGTGACACTTACATTATACCTACTTCTTGGTATTTCATTTGTTTATCGATCAATAATGAATCAATATGTTACAGTGCAGGAGACGAGTGTGAAAAACTGAAGTTGTGCGAGTTACACGCGAGATCACAACACAGCTTCTTTAGTACTTTCCAATTGTACTTTGTCAAGTAAGTAACTAAGTACTCATACTATAAACATATATAAATCCAGCCCATTACTGTCCCACTGCTGGGCATGGGCCTCTTCTCAGGATGAGAACGGTTAGACATTAGTCCACGACGCTGGCCTGGTGCGGGCAGACTACACACTATACTTTATACATAGTACTTATCTTCTTCAAAGAACCTAAAGATATTCCATATTCAAAATAACATTTTAGCTAATAACAATTATGTGGTTGCCGTTACACAAACCCCCCCTCTTTTCCTATTGGTGACGTAAAGGGCCTCTTCCCATTGGTGACGTAAAAGACTCCTAAGCTTAGTACTTATCTGTTTTACTTATCTGTTTTACTTTATCTGTGGTACTTATGATTTTTGCTGTTCTTTTTTTTTTTTTTTTATTGTAATATTGTGTAAATTGAGGTGGAATTTTAGCCGGGGCCGCTCCCGCGGCCCCACATTTGTTGTGTAGTAAGCTTGATTTTGAAAAGAGTATCCATGGAGTTTCTTGCCGGTATCTTCTCCAGGACCAACCCACTTGGAACCGTGCGCCTAGAATCACGACGTTTTGAAAGTGCCTGCAAAGGCCCAGTTGAAATAAAAATCTTTGACTTTGACTTTGACTTTGACTTTAAACTACCTAAGATATTTAATATTAAAAATAACCTTTTAGTTAATAACAATAGCTAATAATATAGCCATGTGGTAGCAGCTACACAAGACCCCCCTCTTTTCCTATTGGTGACGTAAAGGGCCTCTTCCCATTGGTGATGTAAAAGGGCTGCCGTCAAGCCGTTTTATGTAAGGGATCATTTCAAGCTACAGTGCAGCATCCCGCCTTATGTAACATACTGCCTACCAGTTTGCCAGGCGTAATGCCATTATACCGTGATGACAATAATTAAAACGATTTATTATATACAGCAAAGAAAACGCCAGACTATGGGACCACCACGCGAGATCCATCGCCGCCTGCCAGCAGCGCTACGGTGACTGCTACGAATATTAACTGATCAACTGTATCAAGATTGTAATGCTACTGGGCGAAGCTTTAACATCTAAAATAGAGAGCAAAGTGATGTAGAAATTGAATGTAACTATATTAGCTACCTGTGATTTTATCCTAGTTTGCGAAATTTATTGAGAGTATTCTTTTATGTAAGCTAATAAGTTTTTAAGCTAAATTTATGTAAAAATGTTTTAGTTCGTGTCGACACCGTCCTGTCATATTAAATCATAGCTATTGTATAGAAAAGTTAATCATTTCATAATATCAATTCACTATTTTAATGTTTTCACAAAGTTCATAGTAAAATAAAACTACTCTCATAAACAAACAATCCATTTTATTCTCCCCATTTAGAACACATCACATAAATGCATATTTAATAATTTAAACAATGCACAACAAATATAATAAATGTTTCACTCGCTATACCTTAACCGAAGCTAACTTATAATTAATAATATTATGATATCAATGGAATACAATTATCATTGGACTCAGTTCACCTAGAATATAATAAAACCATTTATTTTTAAAGATAACAATAAATAAATGAAGAGTTTAGTAATTATTTTCTCGATATATTTTAATGTTCTATGAAACATAGATTTAATTGATTTGTTTGAAATGCCCAGACAAGGTGCCTGGTCACTGGAAACACTAGGATGACAAAGATAAATAGATGATAATGATTTTTTACCTTAGACCAACAAAATATGAAAAACAAAAACGTATTTCTTAAAATTCTCTTCCATATAAAATATATAATATATTATTATCTTTTGAATGCATTCATAAATTCGGAATCGTTGAAATCTTTTTTCTATATTGACGATATTCCTTTGATAAAAATTTAATTTAAATTATTATAATTTAGGTATACATATTCAATATCAAATCCTGTATATAACTGATTTGTTCGAATGTAGATTTGTTATGAGGTAAACAGTGATTTCATAAATACGTTATACTAACGTTTGAAGAAATCATTGAAGTTTGGTTATCATGCGGTATTTTGGTTGGTTATATTTTCCTATAGCAATAGGTTTTTTTAAATTTCTGAATAAACGTTCAACACGAATGTTACGTATTAAAAGATTAGAATCTACAGTAGATTTTGATTCCACATATTTTTCATAAATAGATAAAACTAGCGATTTATTTGGAGAAAATTGAAATAGAAAAGAAAATATATAGAATTTTATTTATAGCATCAGTTTTCTATTCGTTTTTGGGAATTCGAGCAAGTCAAGATTACCTGCAGATTATCGTCATACTTTTGTGACGTATTAAATCTGTACTTCGATAGAAAAGTATCCAAAGTGTGTTGCCTAAGTTACTTAAATGACAGCACATATTTTTTGCGGAATAAATATCGCATCGTATTAACGCTAAGAGCATATAAAAGATACTATCGGTATTGATTTTTTATCTAACGACTTTTTATTTGGATTTTAGACTACAAGAGCCAAAAGCTAGTAATCCAACTCATAATGTCGCAGGCGAATATGACACAGCCGTATTGGTATCGGATCGCCGGCGTCAGTTTTGGAACGTGTGTAACTACAATGTAACAACCTGCGCGTTATATCTGCTTCTTCTTGGGCTTCTTGCCGGGCGGGCTGAGCGCCGACACGATCTGGTCGATGCTGGCGCGGTCCAGCGCGTCGGCGCGCTCGGCGCGGGCGGCGCGGGCGGCGCGGGCGGCGCGGGGGGCCAGCGCCAGCCGCGCCGCCTCCAGCAGGCGCCGGCGCGAGCTGTACGCCAGCGCCAGCGCCGCCAGCACCGGGATCACGAGCAGCGACGTCTGCCGGACCTCTTGCTCGCCTGACTTCACCTGGGGAAACATATTGGGTTCAGTAAATGTATCGGTTTTTCTCTTATACTATTGTTCTCAGTGATGATGGTGATGAATGATACGCCAATATCAACATTCTGCAATTTTTTTAAATCCAATTTTTGGTTATTAATTTGAAAGCCTATGTTCAGCAGTGACATTTATAAATGTCAGCAGTGACATTTAAAAAAAAACAATGATAAATATTAATTTTATATATGGTTATAAAATTTTCATAAAAAGTTGAATCAGTATAATCCAACTTATGATACCCAATAGCTATTATAAAATTCACAAGAAGAGAGACAAGACAGCTAAAAAAATCAATTTTCTAAATCTACAATGAATATAAATCTTGACTAACCTTAGGCGCGAACTCAATAGTAAAATGCTTGAAATGTCCATCCGAATTAAAGTAATGCACTTCGTCGTCGTAGTCGTGCGTGGCCTTGGACAGCGTGGACTCGAGCTGCAGCACGTAGGTCCTGTTGTCGGCGGGCAGACGGGGCAGCACGTACATGAGGCCGGGGTTGCGCGCGGCGCCGTAGCCGGCCGCGTCCAGCTTGGCCGAGTACAGCGGCGCGCGCCCGCCCGGCGCCAGCGTGAGGCGCAGACTGCGGTAGTGCTCCACGCTGGCGCGCACCAGCACGCTGGCGTCCGTCAGCTGCGTCGGCTGGATCGCGATCAGGCGGACGTTCTCGATGTCTTTGTTGTTTTTCACCTGGAAGGGAGAGGAAGACTGTTAAAAGTACATAGATAAAGTAGCGTTTGAGATTCTATGGGTCTAACAGATACGCCATCGAAGTTGAAACAAAAAACAGAGTTCCTGATAAATATTGTAAATTATAATTATTGTTGACTGATTTCTCAGACATTCGTCTTATTTTTTGTTGTGCTCCATCATGAAAACATTTGTATGGGTATTATCAACATAAAATACAGGGTGACTGGTAAATGAGGGAATCATTGAAGGAGGGTATGGTACTCATCATTACAAACAACTTTTACTATGGGATCAAAGCGGAAATCGCGAAAAAAAAATCTGCTGTTCCATACATTTTGTCGATTAATATTGAATTATTTGTATGGAACAGCTGATTTTATTTTCGCGATTTCAGTTTCGATCCCATGGTAAAAGTTGTTTATAATGATGAGTAGAACACCCTCCTTCAACGATTCCCTCGATTTACCAGTCACTCTGTAGTTACATGTATTACAAACCTCTAATGTAGGAGGTGCTTTAGCTAGTTTCAGTCCCACCAACTCCGGAATAGACGAGTCTTTCAGTTGAATATTGTACACGCAATTCGGCAAAAGACCTCGGATCCTGAAACATTATAGGTCAGTAATATTAAAAAATGTTTTCTACAAATACAAGTAATTTCTATTATCTTATAGATGCGTCGTGAAGCTGAAACGTCGCTCACATTTGGCATCATATCTCGGCTTCACTAGTCACGGCTCGCCAAGCGCGTATGAGTCACAGCTCGTGAGTTACCTGAAGGCCCCGTCGAGCTCCGTGGTGGCCTCCTCGGCGGAGCAGTGCGGCGGCTGCGCGGGCAGCGGGGCGGCCAGCAGCACCGCGCGCGCCCAGCCCGCGCCGCCCAGCGACACCAGCGCGCCCACGCACGACCACGCCACGCGCACGCCTCTGCGGGAGAACACACACTCATATGGAAATACTACTGTGGATAGAGCGATACACAAAAAATAAAGTTTGTGATTAAATGGCGACCATGCGGATTGATTTATGTGTAAGTTATGTTCAGATGACAAAAATCTAACGCACATTCTTAAATCGCACGTCTAAACATTCATAATAAACGATTTCAGCAATTGCCAACATGATAACATCAAACTAAGTACTCACTTGAGAGTAAGATGGTGGGTGCTGCCCTCCTCGAGCGGCACGATGTGGTGCGGTGGTTGGAAGCGGTACTCCTTCATGTTGGGCTTGACGTAGTACTGCGCCGGCTGCAGCGAGCCGAAGCGCAGCCGCCCGCCCGCGCCGCTGCCCACGTTGCGCCGGTACGAGCCGCCGCTCACCGACACCAGCGCGCCCTGACACATACACATGTACATGGACCATACTACAGCGACCGAAGCGCAGCCGCCCGCCCGCGCCGCTGCCCACGTTGCGCCGGTACGAGCCGCCGCTCACCGACACCAGCGCGCCCTGACACATACACATGTACATGGACCATACTACAGCGACCGAAGCGCAGCCGCCCGCCCGCGCCGCTGCCCACGTTGCGCCGGTACGAGCCGCCGCTCACCGACACCAGCGCGCCCTGACACATACACATGTACATGGACCATACTACAGCGACCGAAGCGCAGCCGCCCGCCCGCGCCGCTGCCCACGTTGCGCCGGTACGAGCCGCCGCTCACCGACACCAGCGCGCCCTGACACATACACATGTACATGGACCATACTACAGCGACCGAAGCGCAGCCGCCCGCCCGCGCCGCTGCCCACGTTGCGCCGGTACGAGCCGCCGCTCACCGACACCAGCGCGCCCTGACACATACACATGTACATGGACCATACTACAGCGACCGAAGCGCAGCCGCCCGCCCGCGCCGCTGCCCACGTTGCGCCGGTACGAGCCGCCGCTCACCGACACCAGCGCGCCCTGACACATACACATGTACATGGACCATACTACAGCGACCGAAGCGCAGCCGCCCGCCCGCGCCGCTGCCCACGTTGCGCCGGTACGAGCCGCCGCTCACCGACACCAGCGCGCCCTGACACATACACATGTACATGGACCATACTACAGCGACCGAAGCGCAGCCGCCCGCCCGCGCCGCTGCCCACGTTGCGCCGGTACGAGCCGCCGCTCACCGACACCAGCGCGCCCTGACACATACACATGTACATGGACCATACTACAGCGACCGAAGCGCAGCCGCCCGCCCGCGCCGCTGCCCACGTTGCGCCGGTACGAGCCGCCGCTCACCGACACCAGCGCGCCCTGACACATACACATGTACATGGACCATACTACAGCGACCGAAGCGCAGCCGCCCGCCCGCGCCGCTGCCCACGTTGCGCCGGTACGAGCCGCCGCTCACCGACACCAGCGCGCCCTGACACATACACATGTACATGGACCATACTACAGCGACCGAAGCGCAGCCGCCCGCCCGCGCCGCTGCCCACGTTGCGCCGGTACGAGCCGCCGCTCACCGACACCAGCGCGCCCTGACACATACACATGTACATGGACCATACTACAGCGACCGAAGCGCAGCCGCCCGCCCGCGCCGCTGCCCACGTTGCGCCGGTACGAGCGTACGTTGTTAATTATTGTACACATCGAAATAGCTATTTCTTAAAGAACATTACATAAAACAAGTTTTGTATAACGATAAAACTGGTAATTATTACTCAAAAACGAAAGTCCCGTCCAGCGCGGAGCGTGCGGTGAAGTGACACGTTGTCAAGCAGTCGCTTATTAACATAAATGCAACATGTTATACTTTATAGGATACAAGAGTTAAAGGCGTATCACACTACACGCGTCAGTATGCCAGCCAAGCCCAGCATCTCACCTGCAGCGGCGCGCCGTCGGCGTCGTCCAGCAGCTCCACGGTGATCTCGGCCAGCTTGTGCGCGGCGATGTGTCCGCTGTCGTCCGGCGCGCTGAACACGTACGAGTCCTTCTCGGCCGTGATCTTGTAGTGCTTGGACGCATCCAGCGGACCGAAGCGGTACGTGCCGTCTTCTGACGTCTCTTGTATTAGTTTTATGTCGTCTGAAAAACCAATCGGTTCATTAGTGTTATTTGAACTACTGTTCGTAAGAGCTCCATTGAGCAGCAACCGAGTGCATCGACTACAGATATAAAAACGAATCTTCTTTTACGTGACAAAATAAGATGGTCCACCTGCTGCGGCGCGCCCGGCGACATCAGCAGTGATGGCATTACATACCGGACACTAGGGTAACGATGACATCAGCCACGGGCGGCACGATCCTGCCCTGCAGCGTGAGCGCGGTGCGCGCGCGCAGGGTGAGCGCGTGCGGCTGGCAGCGCGCGCGCCCCACCACCTGCTGCGGCGCGCCCGGCGACATCAGCAGTGATGGCATTACATACCGGACACTAGGGTAACGATGACATCAGCCACGGGCGGCACGATCCTGCCCTGCAGCGTGAGCGCGGTGCGCGCGCGCAGGGTGAGCGCGTGCGGCTGGCAGCGCGCGCGCCCCACCACCTGCTGCGGCGCGCCCGGCGACATCAGCAGTGATGGCATTACATACCGGACACTAGGGTAACGATGACATCAGCCACGGGCGGCACGATCCTGCCCTGCAGCGTGAGCGCGGTGCGCGCGCGCAGGGTGAGCGCGTGCGGCTGGCAGCGCGCGCGCCCCACCACCTGCTGCGGCGCGCCCGGCGACATCAGCAGTGATGGCATTACATACCGGACACTAGGGTAACGATGACATCAGCCACGGGCGGCACGATCCTGCCCTGCAGCGTGAGCGCGGTGCGCGCGCGCAGGGTGAGCGCGTGCGGCTGGCAGCGCGCGCGCCCCACCACCTGCTGCGGCGCGCCCGGCGACATCAGCAGTGATGGCATTACATACCGGACACTAGGGTAACGATGACATCAGCCACGGGCGGCACGATCCTGCCCTGCAGCGTGAGCGCGGTGCGCGCGCGCAGGGTGAGCGCGTGCGGCTGGCAGCGCGCGCGCCCCACCACCTGCTGCGGCGCGCCCGGCGACATCAGCAGCGACGACGACGACGCCGACACCACCGCCACCTCGCCCTGGGGACATAGTACTGTTACTGACACCTGCCCGCACCTCCCGCCCCCCGCCCCGGGCGTGGCCCCCCACACTACTCACGTCGGCCATGAACAGCGTGTGCTCGAAGCCGTAGCCGCCGGCGGGCTGCTGCAGCGGCACGAGCGGCCCCACGTCCTTGCTGGCCAGCCCGTCCGTACTGATGTGCAGCACCAGGTCGCTCACGGGCTCCGGGGACGTCACTTTAATCACCACAGAGTGCGCTGTTGCTACGAAGTACACCGTCTGAAAATACAACACAATATGAAGAATTAAAAAATTACTTAAAATTTTATTATACACTAAAAGCGTGTACAGCTCCGCCGGCACGCACTGCTGTACTACTTACAGTGGGCACTAGTGTGGAGGTGTCAGCGTGCGCCTGTTCGGGCTGGAAGCGGTGGCAGCCGCGCGGTGTGAGCGTGTACAGCTCCGCCGCCGGCACGCACTGCTGGCTGGCTCCCGCTGGCACTGACATCACGCCGTTGGAGCTCTTACTGCTATATTCCACCTGTATATATAGCCAGAAGATATCAAATACCTATCTAAACTAACGAACAAATCTGACGACATCTACAACAGAGTACCAAGTTACAATAATTATCAGTGATCGGAATAGCTACTAGGGCTAATTTACCTCAAGTTGGCGGCAAGTTAAACAAGTGGTTAAATCTACCAAAGCGAGTGCTGACCTCGACTTCGTGCGTGGAGTGCACGCGCAGCACGTAGCCCGTGTGCCGGAACGTGGGCACGCCGGCGTGGTCCTGCGTCACGGCCACGTTGTGGCGCGCCTCGGCCCAGCACAGCGGGTCGCTCTCCACAGAGATCTCCACGCTGCCCGGGAGCACCTCCGAGAACGTATACTTGCCGTCTGGAACATTACCGACTGAATCAAAGCTACAGCTAAATTGTTATATTTTGAGAAAATCACAACCATCAGCTTCCTTCGAAACCCACCTTTTGATAGGGAAAAGAAGTATGTGAAAAGAATTATCCTTACCAAAGAATACTATTTTATACTGTGAAGTCGAATGACATCAATATTTGTAAAGTTTATCCTAAGGATTTATCTTTTACACACTCACCAACAGCCACAGTAGACATCGGTTGTCCGACGTATCCGCCTTCGACCGACAAAGGGCGCAGGGTGACGGGTATGTTGGCGCAGGCCGCAGGAGTCTTGCACTTCACGCGACCACTCAGTTTGCCCTTCAGTTGGGAGAAGGTCACGCCGTCCACTGGTGCGTTCCCAACTGCTACCTTTTGGGTGAGCGGGTAGTATCTGCGAAAGAAATAAAGATAAATTTAAAAAAAATTGCCATTACATTGAATCTGGCTTCCACTTTGAAAGGAACTGGATCGTAATCTACTAAGTGGGCTTAATATGAATGTCCTACGTGCCGGACGTGACGCGCTGCGCCGCGCCGCCCGCCGCGCTCAGCAGCACGCTGCGGCGCGTGGCCGGCGTGACGCGCCGTCACTACACGTGCATGTCATACTCACTGTAGCCCATCCCTCTGCTCCTGCTCGGCCACCTCCACCTTGGCGGTGTAGACCCCGGGCGGCAGGTAGGTGCACCAGCCGCCCGCGGCGCCGGACGTGACGCGCTGCGCCGCGCCGCCCGCCGCGCTCAGCAGCACGCTGCGGCGCGTGGCCGGCGTGACGCGCCGTCACTACACGTGCATGTCATACTCACTGTAGCCCATCCCTCTGCTCCTGCTCGGCCACCTCCACCTTGGCGGTGTAGACCCCGGGCGGCAGGTAGGTGCACCAGCCGCCCGCGGCGCCGGACGTGACGCGCTGCGCCGCGCCGCCCGCCGCGCTCAGCAGCACGCTGCGGCGCGTGGCCGGCGTGACGCGCCGTCACTACACGTGCATGTCATACTCACTGTAGCCCATCCCTCTGCTCCTGCTCGGCCACCTCCACCTTGGCGGTGTAGACCCCGGGCGGCAGGTAGGTGCACCAGCCGCCCGCGGCGCCGGACGTGACGCGCTGCGCCGCGCCGCCCGCCGCGCTCAGCAGCACGCTGCGGCGCGTGGCCGGCGTGACGCGCCGTCACTACACGTGCATGTCATACTCACTGTAGCCCATCCCTCTGCTCCTGCTCGGCCACCTCCACCTTGGCGGTGTAGACCCCGGGCGGCAGGTAGGTGCACCAGCCGCCCGCGGCGCCGGACGTGACGCGCTGCGCCGCGCCGCCCGCCGCGCTCAGCAGCACGCTGCGGCGCGTGGCCGGCGTGACGCGCCGTCACTACACGTGCATGTCATACTCACTGTAGCCCATCCCTCTGCTCCTGCTCGGCCACCTCCACCTTGGCGGTGTAGACCCCGGGCGGCAGGTAGGTGCACCAGCCGCCCGCGGCGCCGGACGTGACGCGCTGCGCCGCGCCGCCCGCCGCGCTCAGCAGCACGCTGCGGCGCGTGGCCGGCGTGACGCGCCGTCACTACACGTGCATGTCATACTCACTGTAGCCCATCCCTCTGCTCCTGCTCGGCCACCTCCACCTTGGCGGTGTAGACCCCGGGCGGCAGGTAGGTGCACCAGCCGCCCGCGGCGCCGGACGTGACGCGCTGCGCCGCGCCGCCCGCCGCGCTCAGCAGCACGCTGCGGCGCGTGGCCGGCGTGACGCGCCGTCACTACACGTGCATGTCATACTCACTGTAGCCCATCCCTCTGCTCCTGCTCGGCCACCTCCACCTTGGCGGTGTAGACCCCGGGCGGCAGGTAGGTGCACCAGCCGCCCGCGGCGCCGGACGTGACGCGCTGCGCCGCGCCGCCCGCCGCGCTCAGCAGCACGCTGCGGCGCGTGGCCGGCGTGACGCGCCGTCACTACACGTGCATGTCATACTCACTGTAGCCCATCCCTCTGCTCCTGCTCGGCCACCTCCACCTTGGCGGTGTAGACCCCGGGCGGCAGGTAGGTGCACCAGCCGCCCGCGGCGCCGGACGTGACGCGCTGCGCCGCGCCGCCCGCCGCGCTCAGCAGCACGCTGCGGCGCGTGGCCGGCGTGACGCGCCGTCACTACACGTGCATGTCATACTCACTGTAGCCCATCCCTCTGCTCCTGCTCGGCCACCTCCACCTTGGCGGTGTAGACCCCGGGCGGCAGGTAGGTGCACCAGCCGCCCGCGGCGCCGGACGTGACGCGCTGCGCCGCGCCGCCCGCCGCGCTCAGCAGCACGCTGCGGCGCGTGGCCGGCGTGACGCGCCGTCACTACACGTGCATGTCATACTCACTGTAGCCCATCCCTCTGCTCCTGCTCGGCCACCTCCACCTTGGCGGTGTAGACCCCGGGCGGCAGGTAGGTGCACCAGCCGCCCGCGGCGCCGGACGTGACGCGCTGCGCCGCGCCGCCCGCCGCGCTCAGCAGCACGCTGCGGCGCGTGGCCGGCGTGACGCGCCGTCACTACACGTGCATGTCATACTCACTGTAGCCCATCCCTCTGCTCCTGCTCGGCCACCTCCACCTTGGCGGTGTAGACCCCGGGCGGCAGGTAGGTGCACCAGCCGCCCGCGGCGCCGGACGTGACGCGCTGCGCCGCGCCGCCCGCCGCGCTCAGCAGCACGCTGCGGCGCGTGGCCGGCGTGACGCGCCGTCACTACACGTGCATGTCATACTCACTGTAGCCCATCCCTCTGCTCCTGCTCGGCCACCTCCACCTTGGCGGTGTAGACCCCGGGCGGCAGGTAGGTGCACCAGCCGCCCGCGGCGCCGGACGTGACGCGCTGCGCCGCGCCGCCCGCCGCGCTCAGCAGCACGCTGCGGCGCGTGGCCGGCGTGACGCGCCGTCACTACACGTGCATGTCATACTCACTGTAGCCCATCCCTCTGCTCCTGCTCGGCCACCTCCACCTTGGCGGTGTAGACCCCGGGCGGCAGGTAGGTGCACCAGCCGCCCGCGGCGCCGGACGTGACGCGCTGCGCCGCGCCGCCCGCCGCGCTCAGCAGCACGCTGCGGCGCGTGGCCGGCGTGACGCGCCGTCACTACACGTGCATGTCATACTCACTGTAGCCCATCCCTCTGCTCCTGCTCGGCCACCTCCACCTTGGCGGTGTAGACCCCGGGCGGCAGGTAGGTGCACCAGCCGCCCGCGGCGCCGGACGTGACGCGCTGCGCCGCGCCGCCCGCCGCGCTCAGCAGCACGCTGCGGCGCGTGGCCGGCGTGACGCGCCGTCACTACACGTGCATGTCATACTCACTGTAGCCCATCCCTCTGCTCCTGCTCGGCCACCTCCACCTTGGCGGTGTAGACCCCGGGCGGCAGGTAGGTGCACCAGCCGCCCGCGGCGCCGGACGTGACGCGCTGCGCCGCGCCGCCCGCCGCGCTCAGCAGCACGCTGCGGCGCGTGGCCGGCGTGACGCGCCGTCACTACACGTGCATGTCATACTCACTGTAGCCCATCCCTCTGCTCCTGCTCGGCCACCTCCACCTTGGCGGTGTAGACCCCGGGCGGCAGGTAGGTGCACCAGCCGCCCGCGGCGCCGGACGTGACGCGCTGCGCCGCGCCGCCCGCCGCGCTCAGCAGCACGCTGCGGCGCGTGGCCGGCGTGACGCGCCGTCACTACACGTGCATGTCATACTCACTGTAGCCCATCCCTCTGCTCCTGCTCGGCCACCTCCACCTTGGCGGTGTAGACCCCGGGCGGCAGGTAGGTGCACCAGCCGCCCGCGGCGCCGGACGTGACGCGCTGCGCCGCGCCGCCCGCCGCGCTCAGCAGCACGCTGCGGCGCGTGGCCGGCGTGACGCGCCGTCACTACACGTGCATGTCATACTCACTGTAGCCCATCCCTCTGCTCCTGCTCGGCCACCTCCACCTTGGCGGTGTAGACCCCGGGCGGCAGGTAGGTGCACCAGCCGCCCGCGGCGCCGGACGTGACGCGCTGCGCCGCGCCGCCCGCCGCGCTCAGCAGCACGCTGCGGCGCGTGGCCGGCGTGACGCGCCGTCACTACACGTGCATGTCATACTCACTGTAGCCCATCCCTCTGCTCCTGCTCGGCCACCTCCACCTTGGCGGTGTAGACCCCGGGCGGCAGGTAGGTGCACCAGCCGCCCGCGGCGCCGGACGTGACGCGCTGCGCCGCGCCGCCCGCCGCGCTCAGCAGCACGCTGCGGCGCGTGGCCGGCGTGACGCGCCGTCACTACACGTGCATGTCATACTCACTGTAGCCCATCCCTCTGCTCCTGCTCGGCCACCTCCACCTTGGCGGTGTAGACCCCGGGCGGCAGGTAGGTGCACCAGCCGCCCGCGGCGCCGGACGTGACGCGCTGCGCCGCGCCGCCCGCCGCGCTCAGCAGCACGCTGCGGCGCGTGGCCGGCGTGACGCGCCGTCACTACACGTGCATGTCATACTCACTGTAGCCCATCCCTCTGCTCCTGCTCGGCCACCTCCACCTTGGCGGTGTAGACCCCGGGCGGCAGGTAGGTGCACCAGCCGCCCGCGGCGCCGGACGTGACGCGCTGCGCCGCGCCGCCCGCCGCGCTCAGCAGCACGCTGCGGCGCGTGGCCGGCGTGACGCGCCGTCACTACACGTGCATGTCATACTCACTGTAGCCCATCCCTCTGCTCCTGCTCGGCCACCTCCACCTTGGCGGTGTAGACCCCGGGCGGCAGGTAGGTGCACCAGCCGCCCGCGGCGCCGGACGTGACGCGCTGCGCCGCGCCGCCCGCCGCGCTCAGCAGCACGCTGCGGCGCGTGGCCGGCGTGACGCGCCGTCACTACACGTGCATGTCATACTCACTGTAGCCCATCCCTCTGCTCCTGCTCGGCCACCTCCACCTTGGCGGTGTAGACCCCGGGCGGCAGGTAGGTGCACCAGCCGCCCGCGGCGCCGGACGTGACGCGCTGCGCCGCGCCGCCCGCCGCGCTCAGCAGCACGCTGCGGCGCGTGGCCGGCGTGACGGCGCCGCACACGCGCCAGCGCGCCGCCCGCGCCGTGAGGGCCGAGCGAGGACCCGTCGCCGTTACAACCACTTGCATGTCGTCGAATGAGCATTGTTCTGGGTGGGAAATGACTTGTTGAACATTTTTATTTCAGAATATTAGACAGAAAGCTCTGGTATGATAAACAGATAAACATTTTTATTGATAATTGATTCAAATTATAGGTCAGGGTATCATACATACAATCATAGGCATTATATAATCATAGACATCAAATTAACATACATTATTGCATGGATAAACTTTAGAATTTTTTAACTTTTTATGGATAGACTTTGCTTCGTAACAGAAACTAGCTTTACTGAAATATGGGTTAAAGAATATTGACACAAAAATAAGTCGGCTGGCAATATTTTTCTTATTTATTACTCCAACAAGTTGAAGTTTGGCATACTGTCAGATTTTCAATAATATGCCCAATATTTTTTTTGACAAATTATCTAAACAGTTTAGTCTTCAAAGCAGATATTTGCATAAGCCAACTAGGAATATGACTAGCTTTGGAGTATCTTATCCTTACCATGCTCAAACCCAAGCTTGTAAGTAGCAGGCTGCAGGTTAGGCAGGGTGAACTTGCCAGCCGCATCAGTGTTGCCAATGGGCTCACCATCTAGTAACACACGGGCACCTGACATGCCAGGCCCCCCCATAGATGATACCACAGTTCCTACCACTGTGAAGCCTGTTACCTGGGGAGGAAATAGAATGAGGTAATATTTGCTTTTTGCAGTTAAGATCATGCATAAAACATGTTCAACTTAGAGCTAAAGTTACCCAATTGTTTGTTGCTTTTGCATTGCATTTGAAGCCTGAAAATAGGAATCTTTATGATGAGGCTAAGTGCATGTATGTGATGAGGTAATTCATGTTCTAATTATTATAATTTTTTTCCTGTTGAGTCACATACTTTTAATGCTGTGGTGTATAGTTTTGTCTTTCAGGAATTAAAGGCCTGACATTTATTATATTATTTACTTTAGATAACCTGGAATGATAAGCAATACCAGATACTCTGAATAAAATTATTACTACATGTATAAAATACATACCTCAAAAGCATTCTTGATGAAAAGACTGTCATGTCTCACAGTGAAGGGTACCCCGTCTGGCTTCACATTGTAACTGACGGTGACCTGGCCTGGAGGTGTGGCCAGTGCTAGCAGCCTGTACTCTCCAGATGGCACCAGCCCGAAGCTGAACTCTCCATTGGTGTCAGTAATTGAGTGGCAGATAGGAGCATCAGGCACACCTTGGAGCAGGGCTGTCTTACAACCTTCCACTCGGAACTTTGGGCTTTCCTGTATAATGTATAGTAGTATTAATTTGATGAAGTTGGTGCATACTTTAAAGATAGTGGGCTGCAACTTCACCATATTATTAAATTGGATACTACATAAATTGCTAAGTTCAACTACATTACTACCCTGAATACTGGGTGTTTGTTATGACCTTATAAAAATGTATTATCACACAAATTGAGACCCTCCACTTTTTGAAATTGGTTAATATTAACTAGGAACATTCAAAACTCAAAGTATTATAACTGGAAAAAAAAGCTATCATATCCAGAATAATATCTCATTAATAACAAACCTCTTTGGAGTAGAGCAGCACATACAGGCCTCCAATTGGGCTGCCAAAGGAGGTGACAGTGCCAGTAACATCATAGCCTTTCACAGCAAGCACTCCAAAAGGTAATGCAGTGTTGCCCTCCTTTACTTGAACCACTGCTTGAGATGGCTCTAGCTTCCATCTACAGTACAAACATAATTAATTGTGTTGCCTGTCATACTGCACAATACAGAGAAATTGTTATTTAGACAAGATAAAAGTTAGCAAGTGAATAAAATAGGTTAGAACATAAAAAACTAGGTCAAGTCTATTATAACATATTATTATCATTGACACATTTTACAAAGAATTTAAGGTAACAACTAATACTTTATCAAAAACCAACTTTACCTCGGATGGGATGCTTTCACAGTATATTTCCCTGGGATGACAGGTGTGAAATGGAAATCACCACCAACTGCAGTCACAGTATTCCGTACCTCCCCTTTATCATTGACAAGCTGGACCGCTATACCGCTGGGGCCTTGCTTCTGCCCAGCTGTGTTCACGCGCCCCGTTATGCCAAACCCATTGAATGCAAAGTTGATGTCTTGGCCAGATGAACATTTGTCTGTGGTCCCATCAACTGATAGGTCTACCTGGGACGGTTCAAAGCTCCACCCGGCTGGAGGATGAACCTTTAGCACATATTCCCCTTTCTCATACAGAGGCAGGAAGTAATAACCATTTGTAGGTGCGCATTCAGTCTTCTCCTTCAAACTGCCTTCCTTGGTATACCTGAATAAAGCAATTTCTGAGTGGAAGGCTCAATTTCAGCCTAAAGTAATGAAACAACATTTAATTGCATTAATGTTCAAGATAATTGTAAATTTTTAAAGGAATGCCATTGCGCAATTGCTCTAATTCATAGGTAAAAATGAAAAATTACAAGTTTTAGGTTAACTTACAGGCCGATTTCAATTTTAGAAAAATCCAAGCTGACATGGCTTTTGACAAAACCGCCACATCCTAGAATATCATTTGCACTACATTTTGTACTTATTAATAGTAAAATTACTAGTAAAAATATTCTTTCGATGTAAGCAATCATCGCCATTTTTTACTAGTGAGGGACAGCGAAAGTTAGAGTTGAGTCCGATACCTATCATGTCACTTGTATAAATACATCGATATGACAGCGACAAAATTATCACTCGATATTGACCATGACTGAATGAACGTGAACTTCGGCTTCGGCTTTAACATGACAATAACAAGATGACAATATGCAATGCGAAAATGCGGTGTTAGAGAAAAGCAAGAACCTTATACATAGATATTCTTGGAGAAAAGTCATTGATGATTTTATAGGTACTATATATTATCTCTATGTGATTTTGTTATTGTTCCCGTCATCGATAATTTTTGTATTCTGTGCAGTTTATTAAATAAACTAATTAGATTCCAATAGGAAATCTAATAAGGATTCCAATTTCACAAAAATATTTTTTAGTTTTTTTATTGTTTATTTAATCAATGTTTACATAAGCCCACTGCCATTTTCATTTCTTTATAGATTTATAGTCAGCGGAGGCAGAAAATAAAAATTCACCACACTGAAGGTTAAGCCTCAACTTACTTAAATAACACGACAGATTCAAGAATTGCGACAGGTGACACGAATGAGGCGTACGATCGAGTAACTCGAGAACCAGGACTCTGGAGTCGCATCACTAAGACACTGGCTGGAGCAGTGTTGCCAGATGCATTAAGCCTTTTATCTGTAGTAGAAACTGCTAAAATCTGTATGTTATTATTTTTACTTGGTGTAAACTGTATTTTTTTACTTGAATTCTGTATAAAATCCATAAAATCTGTACCTATAAGTTATTTTAACAGAAATATACCCGATGCTTACTATGCAATGACCAAAGAAGCCTTCCTAACGACACTGTTACTATGCCACCTGCCAGGCTGCCCCCTTATGCAGTCAACTTAGATTATTGATTGGTTTCCAGAGGTTTCCAGATAAGACAGTCAAGTTATTTTGTTCTGCTTTTTTTGAAAAGCAGGGGAATAGGTTTGCAATGGGTATACCTATCCCGTATATCCCAGAGGTCGGCAACCTGCGGCTCTTTGGTTCCAAAAACAAAAAGTCCTAACAAAAAGCTGGGCACATCAAATATTGTCTGGACTTTTTAGTTACAAAATGTATTAGTAAATGCCACGCGCATCGCGTTTTACAGGGATAGCGGGCGGATATTCCTTGGTGCGTGCGCAAAGGCGAAGTACCTACCTAGTTGTCTGTAGGTATGCAACAATAGTCTTATTTAATTCATTTGATTTCATTTTTATTTTTAAGAAGGTAATTTAATGCGAAAATTAAACATTCAATAAAAGAAAATCCATTAGGAAAATATGCGGACAAATTAAAAACCCCGACAAAGTCCGGAAGGAAAAGAGAAGGAAGGGCAAAAGTGCGGACAGATCCGGACGGATGGTAACCCCTTGTCGCCGGTCGCGGCATCAAATAGATTGAGAAGCGATCGATACCGACTTTTTTATTTTTAATATAAAAACGCAATGCAGCTTGGTGCATGTATTGAATTTTATATTTAATTATTTAGAAAAACAAGTTACATATCTATCAAAAACAGGGATGTGTGTAGATTTTTGTACATTTAATTAATATTATAAAACAAAATAAGAAATATAGACTTATAAAATACATTTACTAAGATAAAGACATTACAAGTTTGAATCTTCATACTGATGAATTTTAAGTTGCCACAGCTGTTTTGGTCTTATTCTGTATTGGGAGGAAGAGTTTGAATTCTGCTGGTAGTTCATCTTCTGAATACAGTCTATCTGAGAAGTACACTCTTCTGATTCTGCAGTTTGCATGGATTTGTACCCTGAGAGTCTCGACATAACTAGTGCCATAAGCTCTTCGGGTAAAATCTGCCAGATTGAACTGGATTTGATTCCAACCTTCATCAAGACGCATAGGCATTGTACAAATAAAGGGCTTCACCCGAGTCGTAGACTGGTAGTTACTAGCTCTGAATCTTCTTCGTACATTCTTGTCATCCAAAACCTGTAATTAAAGATTTTGAGGTTAGAATAAAGTTTTGATAACCTATGAGTATGAAATCAGTTTTCAAATAATGAAATGCAAGTAATTAAGTTGGCTGGTAAAGTAAGGAGCGGCTCACCTGAACTTCGAACGTGAAGTACTTTTTTAGATTCTTTATTATCATAACCAGAAACGGCAGCTTGATGCCAAGCGTCTTCTTGGGATCAGCGGGACACGTAATATACGTAGTGCTAACATTGGTACCAACTATTTCTAGCACTAGACTCTGTATGTCGTTGTCCGTGATCCTTTTTATGTGCCCATTTCGCACCTTTTTGTCCCAAATTTGCAATGGTTTGCTGCCTATACTGTAAAGAATGGAGAGGAAACCGGACTGAAAAGTGTTTTTGAACATTTCGCTCGAGCTTGCCCGTAACACACAGTGTACTCTTACATTTATCAGACGATTAACAATAAAAGTTTGATCAATAAATAACCCACATTCGCGGTTGCATTACAACTTGACAGTTTGACAGTAAACACAGAAATTTTGAAAACGGCCATTGATTGGCCATGCGTTTGTTATCAACAGCCGATTACCATAGCAACGATACGGAAAAAAAGGTCCAATATACGTAGCATTCTTTACGAAATCTTATAATATAAATATATGATAGAATTTATACATTCATGTTCTTGAACTTTAATAATTTAAATCGCCAGCAAAAGTTTGATAAATTTCAAGGTTTATTTGCAAAAATGTTTGATTTATGACATAATAATCTAAATTAGCTTGGTCAGTTTTAAAACGATTATAGCTTAGAATGGAATGTATTAGTTAAATTGACAGCTAAGAATATTTTATCTGTACTTGTCGCAGTAAAAAAAATTCAAGCGGTGCATGTGCAAGTGCTTTGCGTATTTAGTTCTGTTCAAATATATAATTTACGGCCATTTATTTTAACATTTTATAGAAAATGTACCAAGATAATATTGCCGAGTGTTAACACAAATATAATGAACGTTTTTTTCCGTGTATCTAATTGTTAATTTGATAAAGTGATATTGAAAAAATGACGGAAATGTCGTCGAAGAGGTAAGAATAAATTTCTTAAAATGCCTGTTTCATTATGTCAAATAGGTAAACAATTTCCTGGAATTACCTGACGAAGTTGTAACAAATTATATAACCGTTAATGCGGTGCCGCGTTGGCTATCCCTACAACACTATCCTTCCTTGATCACTCGTCAACATTAGTCAAAATTATTATTAGATAGGTAATTCATTTAAATAGCAAGTCTCGCGGTAATAATCTATTTATACTGGCATGAGTAATTTAATTTCGTAAATCGCAAAATTCCTGCAAATACTTTAGGTAGGTATATAAAAACTTGTTTACTGACTTCTGTCAATATTTTAAAAAGAGAACTATTTTCATGCCTTGATATTTTTAGACCAAAGACAACATCTATCAGAGTAGAAGAGATTGATTAGAAACTTTCTAATGTTTGATACATCAATAAGTTTTTATAAATCCTTATACCTAATTGAGTTGTCTCAAAATATAGTACTTATTTAGATGTACCCTAAATTTTATTTGTGAGACTACCTAATAATACATAATATATGAACCCATTACTGTGGTCTTTGGCCTGACATTGACTAATGATCTCAAATAATTTATTGACTTATCTTTAATATTACACTCATTAGGCATACAAAATTGAATCTTAGTTTGCATCAAGTGCTGGCAGAATCTAATCTTAGGGGGTGCAGTTTTGTTTGTCTGTTGGTTATAAACCACTGCTAATGACTAAAACACACCAAAATTTTTCTGTAGTTGCTTACTGTGTGGAATGGTATTTCAAGCATTTCAATAATACACACATGCTAACAATTTTTTACTGCATTGCTCGTCATCCGTAACCGGGATCCAGCAGAATATCAGCATCAGGTGTCATAACCTTGCCCATGCTGCGCTGGACACCCATTTGCTACAGCTCGGGACACACCAAATAGTCAAAAGGCAAGGTGTGAATATGCTCAGTTGGTGCAGTGTACCCACCAGTGGCGAAGAGTCCATACAACCCGATTCCCATCGGCTTCCCTTAGGAATTGGTTAGTGCATAAACCAACATAATGCGGCTTGTTATTCACTTAGGTCGAGCTCTCTCAGACAAAAACTTTTTTTCTTCTTTTTTTTTTTTTTGTTCAAAAAAAAATTAAAAAAATCCGTGTACATGACTATTTAGAGATTACAAGAGACGATATGGAATTTTGTCTTGCAGCAATTTTTAGAGGACATTTTTGGGACGGCTTCCCCTTTCAAAACTGTCACCCTTCGCCACTGGTACCCACATAATTTTTATTTTTTCCACTTAGTTTTACACTGTTGCCATCTTAAGAAAAATGTCTTCTCTGTCTATGCACCTGTCCTCTTCTTAATATCTATGTCTATCATTCTAGTGTGTCTTGTATTTGTGGCACATTAATGTTTTTACTTTCTTAAACCAAAAAATCCTGTTATTTTATAAAATAAGAGCTTATTTCAAGCATTGTAAATTATTTAAATTTTATGAATATTTTTATTATATTAACAATACAGTAACATAATTATTGTATACACATTTCAATAATGACTGTGTTGGTCATTTATAATCCTAACTTCAATTCAAAGCCTTAAACATACAGTAAAAAAATATTTTTAAATACCAGACTTTGTATTGTCCTGCAAAATAGTGCATGACGCAATTTCCCCCTATGTGACCACATTTTCGATGACTTCTGTCAAAAATACTATCAATTGCTGGCATATATTCCGAATTATGGTGATCTTATTAGTCAATAGTAGTTGTCATATTTGTTTATAAGGCAGCAGTTCGCAGCAAGACATGTATACAAGTGGTAGCGTAACTGCGGACTGCTAAGAAAAAACCTATGATACTGTTTTTCTCCCAGATAATGTGAACATTACTACATATTTGTTTTTTTTACTAAATAATTAATTTGTTAATTAATTTTTATTTGGAATCAAATCAAATCAAATATCTTTATTTGTAAACACAGGTTATAGTGGATGGTAAGTTTAGTTAGGCTCAGCTATGTTTTGCCATTAGGCATACTAATATTTTCGGATGTAGTCTATATTACTATTGATTATCATACATACACAAACACATGATACATTATTCTAAATTTATGATAACCGATGACACAATTAAAAGAATTGAATCTAAAGCTAATTTTACTGAAAATTTTACAGGTAACTTGTAATTTTATTTACAAATTGTATTGGCATAGATACATCACCTCCAATAAGCTACTGTATGCAAAGTAAAATATACTTATTTATGTGGAATTCTTGAACTTTTTTGATAGTACCCATACTCGGTAATAATGAAACAATGTATTTTCTTACAAAACAGACAGCATACTTACTTCTTTAAAAAATAATATAAATAACACACTCTTGTTGGATACATTCCTTCTCTGCGAATGTAATATGAACCCTGAAGTAACTTTAGGAGTTAGGTTATCCAGTATCATTTGACAGGTTGAGCAATATCAATAGCAATGACTTCATCATTAAGACATTGAAATACACATTTATATGTAGGGTTTGCAGAACAAAATTATAGTGGCAAATGAATGTGTATACATGAGCCCATACTGGACTGGATGCCCTTCTCATCACTATTTATGGATTGTTCCATTCATTGGTTGACTTCTTGAATACATCTTGTGTCAAAATACTCAGATTACTCCTGACCAAAACGGTTATTAAGCTTGCAGTAACAGCGAATCCTTTACTGGATCTCGTATCCATACAAATATCAATGATAGACGTAGGAAAAAAGAAAGATGTTAAGTGAGCTAGTTTGGGGCTTGGGCCACAGTGTACAGAAGCTATTACTTAAGTTTCAATAAACACTGAAACAAACCAATTAAACCATGTTGGAAATAGAACATGATTTCCTATTACTTATATTATAGGTATTCAAATTGATGGACAATCTGTCAAACGTTTTCCTCATATATTTATCCTCAATTACAACATATCGAAACAAATTGTCCGTGGATCATTGTGATTTATGTGCAGCAGGGAGAAGGACAAGGGCCAGTGTTTATCTACGCATACCGACAGGCGCACTTCCGTCGATACGGATGCCAAAGTTCTTCATCACCCGCCATAGTCAGATTTACTGTAATACATTCTGAAGTTGCTAATATCATAATTATGTCCCCTATGATGAAGCTAGTTGGTATGTCATAGCTAACACTTGACCTATCGCTCGGTATGTATGCTAATAAGGCGGTAAAAAGTGATTCATCCTACGAGAATTTCTATAAAATACGCAATATTGATTTAACGGAGCGTCCCCGACTCGGTCTTGGCCGGTTTTTAACTCTGGATTGAGTCGTAAGTGGCGGAATGCGCACGAGCAGCTATAAAAAGAGAGGACACAATCACGCCGATTAGACTCTGTCCTGGCATCATTCTTATATGCAAAAATATCCTTGCAGTCGTAATAGTCTGTTCAATGTATCATTTTAGAGAAGCTATCTATGAAAATGTTGAAACAACACTACCTTATGCAAAGAAAATTGCGTATAAGAATAATATAAATCTTAATCACAGCATAATCAAAATGGATTTTAATTGTTTGTGAATAAAGAATGTAATATAATAAATCCGCTGAAGTCTTGCAAACTGCACTTATCTGCAAGTTAAATAGGTACCTGGTTAATAAGTTACTTTCTCTGCTTATCCTACTTGAGACCAGTTTTTGCAGTAACAATAAATACGGCGTTTTATACTCGGGGCTGATGTTTTCTTTTTATTTCTTCCAATGAATGAATCGAAAAGGGTCTTGTTTCGATTTTATTCGGCCGAGATCGCTCAACCCACCGGCTGCCTGCAGGACTATTCTGCCGTATTACCTAAATACTTATATTATTTTCATTTCATTAATTTTCATTTATACATATTGGTTAGTGTATTTGAACTTTAGTTAATTAATCGGCGATTCGGCGCAGACAGACTAACGGCATTTTTAACAGTATCTTTAAATAGTTTTATCGAAGAATTAACGCTGACTGAACTAGTACTTAAATAGTTAGCAAACCGAATATAAAAGAAGCAACCTGTCTGTGCTGTGACTAACATAAAGTTCAGCTTTAAAATTTAAATCCGTAAAATGTATTGCGAGATCAAATCCGGCGAAACTTTACCGAGTTAAACGAATTAAAACGGTCGGAAATCAGGCAAACGAGTGGTAATTGTAATAATCACATTATACGATGCCGTGAGCTTTGCAGATCTGTTTGATTGGAAGAGTTGGGATTTTCCACGTCTCAGGCATGCTGTATGAATGCCTATTACTTTTTTACAGAATATAAAATGAATTAAGTTGCAGAATTATGCTTGAGAATTTCCGTGCGCGGGAAACTTGCGTAGGTATCACCATTGTCCTCAGTTTTTGTGCACGAACTATAATTTAGAACCGAATTAATTAACGTGGTTCTAATTTGAATAACAGTTTTATGTTAGTCAACTTGCTAACAAAGAACAGACGTTCATTGTAATCCAGACTCCAAGAGAATGTTACCTACCTATTCAAGTATTTCCATTTTTCTTCTCGGTCCAAATTGGAAAACTGAAAATCTTATCTAACCATTCTTGCTAATGGGGTAGAGTGGTTAATAGAGCCCTTAATTTCAATGTCAATCCAGGAATACAAACACGACATCAGCTGATAAGCTCAACCTACTATCACCGTGTTTATCACCCCGTGATAGCAGCTTGTTTATCGGCGCCTGACTTGCGGATTTTACCTAGTCTAGTATAGGTATTACTAATAATATCAATGCGCACCTGTGGCTCGGATTATTTATTTACCAACACTGAAACGGTAAAGGAAAACATCGCTGTATACCAGCATGTCGTAAAACCAAAATTGGAAGACTTCCACCAATCCGCACTGGACCTATGTGATGAATTACAGCGTTGTTCCCTCTCAGAGTCCCAGCAGCTAGTTGATGATGAATTCCGAACTTCGGTGAATTTCATCCACAAAATATGACGTGGCTTGTTTCATGTCGAAAGCTTTACCGCTTACGCACAGGTATTTTGCATTATTTATGACGCGGTATGGTTATTGTCTATGGCTAGCAGGGCGAATGAATGTGGTGACTGGTGAGTCAGCGTACGAACATCGATGCCTCCGTAGCCTAGGTACATGGCCATTGTTACGTGGGCTGATTCAATTTATAACTAAACTAACGATTTTGGGTTGAATGTTAATAATAATGGAAGTAAATAATAATTTTACTGTTAGTGTGGTCCTTAAACTTAGTGTTATGATTATGGATAGTTGTGGATTGCCCATTGCCCATCACCAATTTAAATCCGGAAACATTTAAACTCAAAAATCCACGAGTTCCAACCAACACATTTACGAAACTAATTGGATACCAACACCATATCATCAAAATAAAAGCGGTATGAAGCACACCTAATTCTGATTCGTAAACTTATGATAAACAGGAAAAACATTTTCTATCACAAATGCATGGCCTGAACAAATTAAGGATAATAATACTACACGACTAACATTAGCAGAAAAATTATCGTCCCAAAAACCGAATAGCATTGTATATACTCGTGATCCACCTTCTCTCATACATGTAAGTAAATTTAGAATTCCATACATAAAACTGAAATATATTTCAGAAATAACATCTGTTTTCAGCGTTCATTGTACTGAATACTCACCATTCATGAAATGCAGTAAAACGTTTATTTCACTGGTCCGCTTGCGAAACTGGTTCACGTGCGATTCGTGCGAATAGTTGGCGAGTCGCGTGGGGGTATATCGAAAAGCGGGATTATCAACGGCTGTATTTGTTCACTTTCTGGGTCGTCGATCTTGGCTGACCTCTCTCGTTTCGACGAGAAAGTAAGTGCTCTTTTTACATGGGTTTCTTGTATTTGTGCTTTAATTTTCAATGGATGTAGTGGCCATGTTATGTATAGACAATAACTAAGAAACTTTAACTTGATTGTGAAAATTGCTTTACAATATGGCAATGCTTAGCTTTGAATACAAGTCAATTAAATTAATAAATCGTCATAGCCGCTCCACGGGTGTGTAATAGGCGCTATATCGGTAGACAGTCTGTCTTCACCAGTTCATTGCACGATGAATAATTGCGGACGCAAAAATATCACAAACGGAAACTTAAATGTGTCAAACACAAGCGGCGTGCGCTGACATCTTCGAACAAATATAAACTCTTCATACGAACACTGTAGGTTCCAATTGGAACATTGTATAAATATTTGGTGGCACCTTACTGAACTTCTAGCTTCCTAATTCGCTCCAAAGTAGACATACCTATAGACATTCATTGTGGCACCCAACGCCTGCATCACGATGTCTTTTTAATAGTTTCACGCTCCAACTGCTCTGAGACGCAGATGTCAGGAAGTAGCAGATGAAATATCAAAAGGACAAACAAAAATTCAAGAACTCTGTAAATATACACTCCATTATATGACCCAACGAACAAACGTGGGATCCTATTATAATATCGAGCGAAGGAGGAAGACGGATGAGAGAATTACACAAATAATAACAACAGTACATGTTACAGTAATTCTGACTAATGAACGTTAACTGTATACCAATAAAAAGGTCACAGTGTCGATGTAACGAGCAGGATCTGTGTATTATTTATAGACAGACCAACACGCGGTTTTATTTATCTAGAGCCGCCCACCCGGCCGAGTAAGCCCCGTCTAAACGCGACACCATCTTAAAAAACTTAATGTTGTGATGTGATTTATGTGCCTTCGTGATGTTTTATTAAAAACTATTATATAATTTAAGAATATTCTATGCTCCTATTCGGCATTTCATTGTTATTCGTATGAATCACACTCGCATGCATGACGAATAAACTGAAAATGGTCCATTCCGAATTAGCAAGTTATGAAGTTTAAAACTCGATTTTAACAAACAGCTAATGAAATGTTTGATACAATGCAATGCAGTCAACAAATAATGCTGTGTTGTTAAGCAAGTTGTGACCTGATTTTTTACCAATGTGAAATTACTTTGGAGCACCTAACTGTAGTGTTGTCGCTCGAATTCCTGCAAAATCCAGATTACAACACAAAGTCCTGTCTGACTGCTCGGACCGAGCTCAGTTGAACTTGGAACGCTAGGTAGTTGTGGAACATCAAAAGCAGTCACGTAAAAGCTGTCGTAGAGAACAGACGCTCTGTCGTCCGCCTTCTTGCCAGCTTTAGCCTGAAAAGGATACGTATGTTTATTTTGGGATTAAACTCTTGTTGATCGCTTTTGGATGATTGCCGTGGACTTGGTTGGTTACGTAAATTGTGGGAAGTGCGTGCGGTACTTGGCTCCGAATTCACTGATGAAAGCTCAAGTTTAATGGACTGAAGTTTTAGAGACTCCTGATGTTTCGAGTCTAAACAGCGATCAATTTCAAAAGATAACTGTATCTTGTGTACACCACATGGGCCGTAACCCCGTTTTATAGATAGGAACGTGGTGACTGTTTAAACGATAAACAAAGTTTCGGTCGTGTTTGTGTATCGATGTTTTTTACTGAAAGAGTCGTTTGTACGTCAGGGTTCTGTGAATATTGTGACATTACGTATACATTTATGGATTTAAGCAGCGTGTTTTAACAAGTATAATATCATACCTATGTGAGGTGAATCAAGGAAACAAGAAGATCAAGTTGTATTTTCTGCCGTGGATTGGCAAAAATGGTTCAATTGTGGTAGCGATGCAAGTCCCTCATGGATAGTGAGGGTAGACTGGTGTTTTGGAAGAGCGGTGTGTGGGAGGGGGGAGCCCCTACTCTAAACTGCAACACCTGTAAGAAACGCCGCGCCGACAGGATGAGCGCCAACGATCGGCCCCAGGGGTGAGTTATCAGAGTTGATTAAACTTAGAACACGAAAAAACGCACTAATGCAAATAAATGGATTCTTGCGTCAATATTGTTGTTGTAGCAAATGCATGCGTTACACGCACCACATGATCCGGACGAAATATTTACCTGTAGTTGTCTGGAAAAGAATACTAATTACCTGTTGACTAATGGGCTTTGATTACAGGAAACAAAGTCAGTGCCAAATACATTTTTATACATTGAAAATAGTTGGGGTTTCTACATTCGAGTGTGAAATGACATTTCTATTAAGAAGAACCGGCGAGAAATTCCATGGAAGCTCTTTGAATCTTTACTGCGACTTCAAACTTAATAAAAAAACTGCCTCAACATCTCTTGGGAACAAGTTACGCAGACTGTGTACTAATAATTGATTGTGTAAGAAACACATCGAGTAGCTCCATACAGTCTGTACGATTCGCTCCTATCAAGTTTATTATTGGAATCAAAAATAAACATTGCCAGCATTCTACGTCCCCATACAATAACATTCCTTGACAGCTGGCTCCGAAGTTCGTACAGATTTAGTGAACTTAGCTATAGCCAAGTTTTGCTGCAGATTATATTTTACACCCACAATTCACTTCAGTCCACTGATAAATTCGGGACCATTGATCATGGGATTGGGACAGGTGCATGCAGGAAGATGATAGCAGTATTTAATTTTGGTAGCTGCTATTATATCTTTACTTCGATCTTATATTTGATTCAGACAGCCCTTGATTTAGATTTCATTCCGAGTTATTTAAGTCAAGGATTCAGGCTAAGAATTTAGGCGAGGTACATTTTGTTTCTCAAACAATGCTCTTTACAAAGAGCTTCCCTAAATTAGCCAGACTTTAATCTCGCATAATTTATCCGAGCTTAAGACCCAAATCGCCGAGATTACTCTGCCAATTAAAGTGCGTTACTCGAAATGCCAACTCTGCACAGTGTTTGTACGCAAATAGATCGTTATTTTGAACAAATTCACAGCATTGTGTTGTGTGCTTATTTTTGCCTTGTTGCATTTAAGGGAAAATAATATTTGCATGAATCACCGCTCCCTGCGGATAGGAACCGGTTTTCCTTAAGTGGACCGGACCGTAAATTTTTAAGCATCGCACGTACGATATTATTATTGGTTTAATATTGTTAATTGAGAACAATGGAACAAAGACTGATCGTTGATTTATCTCCCTTTGTAAGGCAGAAGTTTTGACATTGTAAGTTAGGTAACACTTGAAATACTTATTCTGTCGTGTGAGTAGAAGTGACAAGAGAATCTCTTATGACGTAGTGGACAGATTGGCCAGTCAGTAGTGTTATAGAAGCTGACTGCCCAGGGTGCGACAGACGACCTCAGGTTTCGTCACTGGTAAGGGGTCTTTCCTTGCACTTGAAATTGAAGAGATGAGATAAGCAAGTTAAGTTTGTGTATTTGGGTAATATGGACATTAATCCCATGATAATCTCTACATAGTATAAAATGAAGTCGCTTTCCGCATCTGTCATATACCGGCTAACTCCTAAACTACGCAACGGTTTTCGATGCGGTTTTCACCATCAGTTAGATAATTTCTCACGGAAGTTATCACGGGTCGCTAGTCACTTATATAGAAGACTTTCATACTTAGATTCCCATAAAAAATGTTTCTAGGTCGATTCCAATGCATCTTACATCCAATGGTTCTTCCAACTATTGCAATCCTATCCATGCAATATATCCAACTATCGCAGTGATCTGAAAATTAAAGTATGTAACTCAAGAGATCTTACAGAAGTGGTGCTTCTCAAAGAGATTGCAACATAATGTTACTTTTTCACAAACTCCTTTATAATTGTCAGCCTCTCCTCTAGGCTTTCCAGATTATGAAACGCCTCTCTCATTCATTCGTATCTTTGACCACGACTGCATGTTTTAACAGTTACTTAGTAAAAGATAACTGCGTGACATTAAGTTAAATGGGCATCTCATTATTATCGATCCAGACAGTACTGTCCGTACGGAGAAATCGTGAAGGCTACCATTTTTATTGTAACTGCATGTACGTGATGTATTCAATGGAAAAATTGTTGCATCAGATTTTATAATTAAGACTTACATCGATATTACGTTTGCATAGTACCACCCACTTGTATGTAATAGTAGGTTAAAAGAAAATACCCAATGTGTTCTGCAGTGCTGCGTGATATTGTGCACAGCACGTAGCAAAAGTCGACAAAGAGAAGTAATAGATTTAATGATTGATTTTAGAATAGAATAGATCTTTATTTCATGTAAACCAAATACAGGCACTTATGAAATGTCCAGAGTCTAGATGCGCGGTTCCAAATAGTTGGTCCTATGGAGAAGTATCGGCAACGGAAACTCTTTTAAAATAATAGATTACAATCTTGGTAAGAGCTGCAAGAATAATGTAATTTAATGTGAATAAAAATAAATTAGAATAGGATAATAATAAAAAATTGCCTTTAAATTAGAATGCCATGGCAGTTACAAGCTGACCAGGCCTGACAGACGGCACCCGTTCACGAGCAAAAAATCTAGCATTAATTTAATATTGAAGAATAAGAACAAATAAGCAGTCTTACCATTGAAAATAAATTGGTCCTTTCCTTACGCAGACACTAAATCAATTCTGGAATGATAATGTAAACTAGTGGTTGCCCTGTGGTCGAAATTCGATCGTAATCTGGGGGCACGGCAGTGCCCCAGCCAAGTCTCGGGCAAAACGGGCACGGCCGTACCATCTTTTCTCGATGCGATTCGCGGCTGTTTCGCCCCCCCTATATCTTCGACGTGGACAAAGCTACGAGTTTAGGTTTTCGGTGAATAATAGTAGGCATTAGAACAAGCTTAAGTTCGAAATTACATGCCAATTGAATTAATAGTTTAGGAGTTACGGTCGATCAAAGTTACACCATTTTGTCACTCACTGACTCACTGACCGATCATCAAAAATCTAAGGTACTTCTAGCAGACTTAGAAACTTCAAATTTTGCACCAAGATAGGTCATTAGCCACATATAAAGGAAAAATTATAAAAACATTAAAAAATTATATACCATAGAAAACAATTTTATATTTGCGGTTTGGCAAGAACATTGTGTATGGATTTTGACTGCATTGTTAACTTTGTTCGTTGTTTAAGTATTCAATTGGATGAATAAATACATAGAATAGAAAAGAATAATATATACTGTGGTCAAGCATACGTGGCCCTTTCAAGAGTGACTAGTTTGGGTGGATTACATTTAATAAATGTGAATTTTAGTAGTATCAAAGCTCAGGAGATAGCAATAGCTGAATATAATCGACTCCGAAGTATATATCGCCCAGACTTGTCTACCTTAGAAGTAACGAAGCCTCAGAAAAGAAACAAAAGAGATAGAGACAGAGAATGGGTTCTAAGCAAAGCAGTAGCTGAAGTCCAAGAAATTATGAGGTCACCTAAAAAAAAAAAAAGAAATACACTTACAAAAAATAAATGAGATCCCACCAAAAACATTAAATGTAAAAAAATGCCAAGTCTCTCGATGCAGTCTTTCCATCGTAAAAAGTTTTGAGATCTCATAGAAGCCAAGTCCTATTCAAATTATTTTGTAGTTATAAATCAACATTTAGTAATTGTATCAATAGTTTTCTTTATATTATAATTATAGTGACTTGGCAATGAGCACAAATTAAAAGCTGCTTGCTGCCTGGAATTATGTGCAAATGTTACTGACGAGACCTGTGATCAGATTATCCTGCGCAGTTTACTAGTCTTGGATGAGACTGACTGCCGTTGCCGAAATTCGGTTGGGACGACACGGATAAACCAAAAGAAAATTAATTTTGTGATATTAATGTTTACGCATGCGATGTGTGACTTTCAACTCCTCCAAATATGCCGTTTTATTTGTTTCTTCTTGTGCTCATTGCCAAGTCACTATAATTATAATATTAAGAAAACTATTGATACAATTACTAAATGTTCATTTATAACTACAAAATAATTTGAATAGGACTTGGCTTCTATGAGATCTCAAAACTTTTTACGATGGAAAGACTGCATCGAGAGACTTGGCATTTTTTTACATTTTATGTTTTTGGTGGGTTTTAGCTTTCTGCACTCCTTCTTCATGTAAACTTTAACTATGCCAAAACACACTCCTCCGTGCACGCAATATTTTCAAAAAGGGATACATAGTTTTCTCTTCTCGCATCTTTTCTTTACATAGTCTTATCTTCTTCTTTACATACGTCCCGTCTGACTGTCTGTATATCCTGTATGTAGTACAGAAATTGAATTCGTTTGAAGCCGTGGACGGGTCGCTAGATAGTGATTAATTTTAATACCTAATTAATATTATTTACACACATTATTTGTAAATCCGTACAAATATTGTGAGTGGCTTTACTTTAGATTGTGTAATGCACAGGGTTGCTTACTCATTAACGAACATCCGAAAAAGATAAACAAATACCTCGTTAGCAAGAGTTTTTGTTATGAAAAATATTTTTATAACTATATAAATCTTCGTCGAGATTGTGGTCAATCATAAATCCATTAGAAATTACATTTTGAGACATGGTAAGGGTCATTCCATGGAAGATGACACCTGACAAGTAAAAAGTAAACTTGCTATATTCAATTACTTTTTAGGCTCAAAGTATAGTATAAGGATCATAGCTGATGGAACAATATGAATTATCATTAATAAAACTCTCAATATATATTTTTTTCTTAACTGAACATTGACACTCATCCCACAATTATGTGATGTTTATTTAAATGAAATTGGCAACTCTTTTTTGGCTATTTGGCTTAAAGCAATCATTCTAATGTATAATATTAGTATAGATACATTATTCATCTTGTGTTTGAAGCAGAAAAAATCAATAAAAGTATAATATTTTTTAAATTATTGCTACTTGAAGTGATCAATGTCTTCTGTCCCACCCGTCCCATGAAAACATGCATTAGTTTAATTAAACCAAAAACTATAAAAGCTATCAATTAATTACTTTCCAGAAGTAACAATTAACCTTAAACCTAACCATTAAAATTACTTTTGACACCTAATTCAATCATTTAACCGAGTTATTAAGCTTTGAATTGCTGTCCCACCCGTCACTGGAAGGGTGTTAAAATTCTTAAAAGTTAAATAAAACCTTTTTTTAGTATATAATATACTAGCATCTGGATTTTAACTAGTTTGCAATATAAATAGCTTTTAATAAATTGAAACGACAATGTGTAAATGCTTTAATAATAACAAAAAAATATGTTTAAGTCAGATTATCCTATTATTTACGTTATTTTTTTAACTGTGCAGTGTCATTATTTTAATTTCTGTTTTAAGTTGCATGTTATGGATGAGAGACGTAAGTTTTGTTAAAAAATGATTTATAGCCCCATAAAAGAGGACAACTAATACGAAAAACCAAGGTCGAAAGAGAAATTAAAGTGAAAAAGGATGAATTACAAAAGATATTTAACTAGAGATCTGTGGACAGACAGAAATGGGCTAAAATGAAGGTCTTGATTTGAAAAGAATAGCATTTACAGTTAAAATAGCTTAGAAAAACTTCTACTCATTAGTTTTAAAGATATGGTGTACCAAGTTATCAATAAGTTGGCTGCATACCATATGTTCCTAGAAAACCGCACAAATAACTTTGTCAAAAATCTTTGTACTAAAATAAATTATGATTTTTCCATTTCTTTAATAACTATTATATTCAAACAATATTATAATGACTGAACAAGACGAGCATTTGCTTTTCCCGACACACATTTGGCAGTTTATTCATTGAATTGCTTACTCGTCCCACCGGTCACAAATCCATGTCCCACCCGTCACAATTTTAAAGGCTCATAAAAAAATATAGACTTGAATTTTGACATATTTCTTTCGAAATATTAATAGCAACATTATTCAACTATCGTACTAATCCAAAATAAAGGCTGAAATTGGCCTAGTTGATCTGAATTTCATTGACAACCACATGTATCTAATGATGGTAGGGATTTTCGTGTACCACCCGTCACAGTTAGAAATCAGTGATTTTAACTATCTTAAAGGCAAAAACTTAGATTTTTAACTGCACTATCATATGAAACAGTTATCTGGGAATACTATCTGATAGTACATAATGTAATATATACTTTGGTAACGCCTAGAAATATAAAAGTGTATCAAAAAATGGGTCAAAATGTCCCACCCGTCACTATGGAATGACCCGTAACTAGAATTTTGGGTGTCTAAAAGTTCCTGTAAATGTTTTTATTGAAACTATTACGTTTGATGTTGCATCAATACCTTCTTGCATTCTTATATTAGCATTAGTAGACGCGCATTCATGCTTATCTACAGAATTTATTAGGTAATGTGGTGCGAATATAGCTTTGTGGTCAACGCCGCGGTTACATATTTCTTACCTAAATTAATATTCATGTCATTTATGTAAGTAGTTAAGCTTAAATATTCCATAGTCTCTGAACAGCAAGAAGCCATTTTGTTTGCCTCGTAAGTAGCAGTTAAGCAGCACGAATTGACCAGTTCTTTGACCTCTTTTGCTAAATTCTTCCCCTAGGACTGCGTGTCTCGACCTTTAGCTGCTGCGAATTTAGTAAAGTACGTGTTAGATTATTTCTGACCAGCTATGCTCCTTGCATTTGTGTTCGTGACCCTCTGGTGGAGAATCGATGCCCTTGGAACTTCTATTTCCTGGAAAGTTCACTCCAATTAGTTGGGAAAGTGCTACTAAAAAAGAAGACTTACCTATATTTTTAACCCCCAACAAACAGTTTGTAGTGTGTATCTGTGTGGATAGAAGGATGAACCGATTCCAATACAGTTTTTTTAGTTGAAAGCTAGTTTAATTAGGTATCATCTTAGCTATATTTCATGAAAATCTGTTCAGCCGTTCAAAAGTTACAGCTCTTTTTCTAGTTAGAGTCGGGGGTTTTTGACGGTTAGGTTATATAGTCACGATCATGTCGGGTACCCGATTTGTGACCTCAATGCCAACTAGGGTTCCTGGTACTAAAGAATCATCACGATTGTATTCACATATGGGGCGACCGGATATACTTAATCAGGTGTTACTCATCGTAGTAAATGCTTGGCATACTTGTGCACTGTATGCGGTAATTTTTTTTCCCGGGCTATTGTCTTTCTACATTTTCTAGCTTCAAGTCATAACTAGAAATTTACGTTTGATATATTAATACTGTGCAATGATAACACTTGCATTTTATAAACATATTAATATTCTTGTTTGCGAAAATTTCTTCTAGAAGAATTTGGGTAAGATCGCCTTTTCTTTTCGGTCTTAACCTTTGAGTGTTGGCCTCTTGTTCAGTATGTGGAATACATTATCATTTGTTTTATTGATGCCATCTCTAGGGTTTCTCCTGTAGCGGGAACAGCTGAAATCTATCTCAAAATTACACACATCTCTTCCGTACTAGAGGGCCTAGCATGAATGTTTTTAATGTACCTATCATAACGTTAACGCAAACAAATTTTGAATAAAAAATATAATAATTCTATCCCATTTTTGTTTGTTAAACTTTATGCAATATACTTGTTTCATGAAAATCTCAAAATACTGCATATATTTTCAAAAATTATGGATAAGACGTGCATTTTCGATTCAAAATTTGCTTACGTTAACGTTATGTATGATACGTCAAAACATTCGTGCTAGGTAATATTAACACCCGACAAAAAAGAGGGGTGTCATAAGTTTGTAGTGTGTATCTGTCTGTGGCATCATAGCTCCATAACGGATGGACTGATTTCAATGCAGTTTTTTAATCAAAAGCTAGTTTCATCAGGTATCATCTTAGCTATGTTTGATGATAATCTGTTCAGCCGTTCAAAAGTTACAGCTCTTTTTCTAGTTGGAGTCGGGGGTTTTTGACGGTTTAGTTATGATTACTAAGTGACACTAGAGCTCTGAAGCCCACTTATTATAGGCCCGAGCTCATTTATAACCTACAGACCCTCGGTTCAGTCGAGCACATGTGCATAACTCTATCAGAATAACATACACCGTTGATCCAGGTGTTGGCAGTACAGTGTCACGTCATAAAGCCGGCATGCCAGCTCGGAACATAAATATCGCCTATAAATCATCACAATGCATTATAATTAGCGTGCGTCGCATACCGCGCCCCGTTTTACTTTTAATCACTTTAGTCTGCTGGGTTTTGGGTTGTATGTGTATAATATCGATCGCTACTTTTCGTGGGGGCTGTTAAACTATGCCATTAGCCTTTTTGTCTATGGAGACTGGGACAAAAAGACTTATAAGAGTAGATCTTCCGAGTTCTACTACTCTCATAGTAGGGGTTCGAAAGATTCAACATTGAATGTAGAACTGGGGAAGGATCGCCTTGCAGATAAGAATTCGCCTCCTGCGTGTGTCAGCACGTAACAAGACGAAAGGCTCCTGCACATTGTACATTGTCTCGTGTCTTATGATACACTACCATACTATCGTGCACACTATATTATTGTCTTATGTCGGATCGACATAACTCGCCTGGACATAATGCCTTGGATGCGTTACGTAAGATACGTATAATGTAGGATGCGTAACATAAAATTCTTGTCTACTCCAGACAAAATGCTTATCTGGTCATGACTAGCTGTTCCCTGCGGTGTCATGTACATACTCGGATAAAAAGAATCCAATTGGTCACATCTGCCGCATGCCGGAGGAGCTTTCGGCAAAAACAACCACACAGTGGGTCCTAAATTGCAGGAAACGGCAAAGCGTCAGGCCTAGAAGGAGATGGCGTGATGAGCTGGACTTCTATCTAAAGGATTGGCCCCAAATTGCCATAGACCGGGAAATGTGGAAGGAGGGAAGGGAGGGCTTTGCCCTGCAGTGGGACACTACAGGCTTGTAATAATAATGTTAAGCTAGGCCATGGTCTATCTGTGTGTCAATTTGATCCAAATCCGTCCAGCCGTTTATATTTGATTAAATAACAAACATCTTCATATGCTATTATTCTGTATTCTTCCCGCTTCAGATGTAACGAGTGGATCCGTGGATCCATGGATCCCCCAGAATACAAGTAAAAGTAAATATTAATTTGGCTTATCAATCATCAAGACGACTGTAATTGAGAGGCTTATTTAATGGATGTGCGCATGGAATTACCAGAATGCTATCCCTGTTTAAAAAGCAATGCTTTGCCAAATCTTTTTCAGTAATTTACTCAGCTGATGTTACTAAAGGGATCATATAAACATGATGTCATGCATTAAAAAATGTTTACAGAAACATGTCTAAGTACACAAATACATTCAGTCACGTTTCAAATAGTATTCCAGTAAACTGTAAAATTGATTTGAATTATACATATAAGTATGTGCGCGTATGCGCTAAAGCTCCTGCGTGGAGTAGCTCATAACCCGGGTGTGCTGCGTCACCTGAAGCTGTGCGTGCCAGACCGGTACGTGTGGAGGCGGCGGCGACCGCCACTGCTGGCAGTGCCTGCTGCCAAAACCAACCTGCTGTCAAAAGCACCACTCACCGGCACAATATGTGTACTTAACGAAGTGCATGAGAGAATTGACTTATTTTCGTGCAATCTCAGTGAATTCGCAAGAGTTTTGTAGAATTTTGTTACTTATATTTAAATAGTAGTTAAGTATTAGCTGTAAGTTTATTTTACAATTTATTTGGTGAGAGATTGCAAACCACTATTGTATTGGGATCAACCTGTAAAGATAGTGTGTAAGTTTAAATAAATAAATAAATAATAAGTTATTAAATGTAAATGCATTAGAACGCTGGCTTTCTGAAAATCTTAAGGAAGCATATAAAATATATATTGTGTAGTTCTCCTAAATACTTCATTGCACATTGACTGGGTAGTGATAATATAGGTTTATAATATATCTGAAGACACGAAAATAAACAAAAGCTACAATTTTATATACAGGGCGATGACGATGTTACGATATTAAATGAAACCACATGTTTGGTATGACATTCTGAAGCCGTACACAAAAATCTACGATTTGCACGTATGGTTATTTTTGCATAATATTTCACTCTACTCTCATTCGTCTAGGACTCTGGACACTGAAGTAAAAAATTATGTCATCTTTATCTATTCTCGTGTAAATAAAGATCATATTGGTAAGAACAGGTTAGGGACTTTTAAAATTAAGATTTTTTTTATTAATTCCTGTGGCTAAACTACTGATTGGATTTGATAGATTTTTTGTGTACGGTTACAATACGGATGGGATATCAAATACGTGGTTTCGTTTAATGTCGTAGCCGTTGTAGTTGACGTTGTTATACAGGATAACAATGTCAACTGTCATTCTAAATTCAAAGTTGCGAGTGGTAGGTATCAATATAATATCCTTGATATCAATAGTTTTTGCGATTGTGTATTTCCTGAAACTAATGTAGCTCTCTCGTTTCTGTGCTCCATGACCTTTACCAATAAAATTGTAGGTTTATTTCTAAGGCACTTATTCTCAGCCGCTCGGAATTACCTAGAGTCTACTTTGACGGGAAGCTAATTCTCGGGAAAGCTATTCTTAGCAGAGTATTACAGGGCAAAATTTCTGAGACGGTGTCTTGACCTTTATAATAAATAAACAAGTTATTTCCATCATAATATGCTTTGTTAGTGCTTCTCGCTGCATATTTGTACTTGCATCAATCATTCTTATATTTTCGGCTTAATGTTTTGTATTAATAGTTCTTCATTCTTCGTCCAGATTCCATGCTGTTGACAATTTATATCTATCTTCCCGATTGACAGGTTGGTACCTTTCGGACACACACCATATCAGAAATCGATAAATACCTACATTATGTTACGCAGCCCGTACGAATATAGGGACAAATAATATCAGCAGTAGCGTGGGAGGGGTTACACCCGTTTTGATAAAGGTTCGTTAACACCGAGTCAATTGTATTACGTTATTAAATACGTTTTTATTTGGTTACCGCCTGTTACTGATAAGTGGCTCCCCAATAAAGCTATGAGTAATCAAATTGGTAATGATTTGTCAATGCTTTCTCACTCAGATATTATGTTGAACTTTGGCCTTAGTTTGTAGACGATGTAATAATGTAGGTGGTCGTTATAGATTTGAATTGGAAACAGTCGGGATTTATTTCTTTGCTTTCATATCAAATCGTAAACGTGGACCTCTTCAATTTTTCTTTAATGATGTCATATGACTGAATATAATAAAAATAATACAGAATATACAGGGTAGGGGGTCGCAAAATATTGTTATAAGCAGGGAGTCGCGTGCGTCATGAAAAAGATTGAAAAACACTGACTTAAACAATTGAAAATATCAGTCACGGCAACATAGTAGGATAAGAATTTTGAAGTGAAACTTCTTTATAGACGGGTATTAGGATTTTCTGTCACGAAAAAGCGTTACGGCCGCGTGGAGGGGGTAGACGATATATTGTCCGTTGAAGTTTCACTTCTACTGTGTGTCCCTGCAACATTTTTTATTTTACTATGGCGGCAACGGCCGTATTGGAACGAAATATGCAGTGCGTGAGATTACATATGCATAAGTACAACGTTATCAGTATGGGTTCTGTCTGTCCAATGTGAAAACACCTTTATGAGTCGAGAACTGTGATCGTTTCTTGTCGATTACTCTCCAAAAATATGAGATTGGTGTTGACATTTGTTGTTTGTTCCAGTGAGCTGAAGAAGCTCTCCGAGGAGAGTCTGACGCGGCAGCCCGAAGAGGTTTTCGACATCATATGCAAGCTCGGCGAGGGATCCTATGGCAGCGTTTACAAGGTGAGCCATGGGGAATATTATTTGTTCCTTCTAGATTTTAAGAGAGGAAGAACATTTTATTACCTCGACTTGTTTTCAATGTGGTTTCTAGTTTATTCATTTTTGTAACTAAATGGATACTAGGATATACTAATTGTTCCATTATATTTTAATACTTTTATTGAACCGAAGAGAAGTACCAGAGATGTTTTGCTCCATTTTGCTGTTCCAAAGTATCTGACGCGGACGGAAAATAAAACATGTAGAATTTATTGTCTGTTTGTCCACAAACTATACTAATTAAAGTTCCTCAAAGTCAATTAGGAGTACATAAAACTTCACTAATTGGACACTAGTTTTCTTCTCATTACAATGTTTCACGTTAATTAGGTTCTCTGGAATAGAGATAATCTAGTTCATGTTGTATGTATGTAAAGTATGATTCTCAGGGTACAAGACTATCGTATGTAAATTATGTTTATTAAGAGCATGTCAAAATGGACAAGGAACCTTGCAAATCTGCAGATCCATGTATCTTATAGACGTAGTTATTTATTTTTGATATTATTGATGTGCTGTGGGCCAAGGTAACCACTAAGTGGAGCCCTGGTATGACGAGAAGGCGACGCGGCAGACCACGAAAGAGATGGCGGGACGAACTTGATAACACTAACAACGAATGGTTCACACTGGCTCTAGACCGAAAAGCCTGGAAATCATGGGGGGAGGCCTTTGCTCAGCTGTGGGATGATGTAGGCTAACAGTAACAGTAAGTAACTTACGTTACTTATTTCTCAGTCTATAATCGTTGATCGGATTCACTGGCCCAAAGTGGAGCCACATAGTACCGAAGTAGTTAAGGCGCGTCAGTTAGCAAACGAATTTGTCGATTTCGCTTCCTCCACCCGCGCAACCCGCGCGACCCCCTGTAATATTACGGAAACCGCTCGGAGCATGTCAACGCGAGCATCGCGCCAGACACTAAAAAACTATATAATAAATAGAGGTGGCAATGTAAAATATATATTTGTACATTGTTTCACTTATGGTCTATATAGTAACAGAGTTACTACTAGAAAATTAATACCAATAACAGTGGTACAATCACTACAATGATGAATGATTTTATAAAAAAGGGAAATAAAAAATTTATGCTTCGTCAACGAGCTTCCGAGCAAAAAATGCCCATTACACTTGCCGAGTTGTTAGATGATTTGGTATTAACTAATTATAACTTGCTCTTTTATTTGAAGGATTGCTTGATTCATTTAATATTCACTCATATAAATATATCACGATTATTAGATATTAATACCTACCATTAAACTAAAAAGTGTAAATAATTTTCTTAAATTCTTCAATGCACCTAGCTTGGCAGTGGCAACGACTTCAGAAGCTGATAAGTTTTTTAAGAGAATTATATGTATACTTTTTAGTTTTTTGAAGTCGGTTTATACTATTTTTTAACGTTTATTTTATATTTCTATTTTGAGTGGCTTAAACAATTCATAATCATGCGATTACAGAAATCGCAAGTGACATGCTGTTATTCATTCAAGAGTTCCATTGTATATCTCCGAAGTTCTTCATCAAATCTTCAACAAATTTAAATGCCATCTTGAGAGTACCCTTTGAAATAAAAAAAGAATTTTCAAAATCGGTATGCAATTGGCGGAGTAATAGCGTAACAAACATACAAAAAAAAACATTCAGTCGAATTGAGAACCTTCTTTTTTGGAAGTCGACTATAAATGGGATTAATAAACACTTACTTCATATCTTTGTTTGGTAGCAGTGTTGGTGAATAGTAATATATAAAGTATAATCGATAAGTATTAAAATAAAACTAGGTTGGCACCTACATAGTATTTATTATTATATATAGTAAAGGAATAGTATAAAGAGAAACAACAGTAAGACGACGCCTTTGATCTCGCCGACAACGTCAAGACATTGTGGCGATAGTGCATGGAGGCTAGGGTTGTTACAAGTAGTGTAGTGGTTTTCTACGCTACGTGCCGCGGGTTCGATACGCGCACGGAACAAATATTAGTCTGGGTGCGTGTGCTTGTGAGATGTATGTCTGTAAACTCTACCCACGATACAGGAGAAATCCTAGTGAGGGACAAAATGTTTTATTAAAAAAAAAACAACATTTATTTATTTTAGATCAACATCGTCATCAACATATTATTACTTACTATTTTAAACGTTGATTATGGCAAATTATCAATTCATTAATAGAAGGTAGCTCTGAATTTTGGTCACGTAGTCACGTGGTCACGGTTTATATCTTTATATGAATAGACCTCACCAAAACATGAAGTTTGAATACCAACATGATGGGACTGCGTCCCATAGTTTGGGAGATATAAGCTTTCAAAGTTTTGGTCACGTGGCCACATAGATCTCACCAAAACATGAAGTTTGAATACCAACATGATGGGACTGCGTCCCATAGTTTGGGAGATATAAGCTTTCAAACATTCGGTCACGTAGTCACATACTGAATTTGAATTTATGTTTATAGAAAACATCAAAAAGATGGTACCTATATTTTAGACGAAGTATTTTAGAAGATGAAACACAATTTGTATTGACTTGACAGATAACGTGACAGATCAGTAGACTCTATCTATATCTGATTTTACTAAAATAATAATATTTCAAATATGTACTCAAAAAAAATCAAAACATTAGAAGTACATGCCATACTACTGAGGCAAGTTATATAGGTTGCCCCCTCTACACAATATTGTGTCTAGATAGCAAAATAAATTCTGAATTTATAAATCGAACGCGTTAGCCTCGATCGACACGGGTATCCCGTCCGAGAGCCAGCGGCAGACTGCCGCCCGTCACCCGAACACGACCCTTCAGCTGAAAATTGGCACAGATTTACGTTTAAATTCATGGAAAAATTGAAAATTGACTTTTTTTTAAATGTTAAACGTTGGACTTATAGAGAAAAGAATTATCTATCTATTGCTGAAAATCAGAAATAAATTAAGCTCAAAGTTCCGAAGAAGATGAAGGTTTAAATTCTGATTTAGGTGTTTTATAAACGCCAATTACCATAGTATAAACTAATTTAAAAAAAAAATTGAAACGTTGGATTTGAAGTAGAGATCTTGAACTTTAAGACTGTATTTTTGTTTTATTTGTATATGGTATAATTACGGAGGAGATGGCGATATAAAACGGCGTTTTGGTAGGGGTACTGCCTTAAAGTACATAATTGGTTTTCGGTACACCTTGTGATTACAAGGTTTATTTTTGGACCAGAACTAGACATATTTCTATTACCTAATATGAAAGAACTATTCTATAATTAACTTAATTACGATTCTCTCTGAAATACTCTGATAATGTTTTCCCGAGCTATCCTCAAAGCTCGCTTTTCTTAATGGAATTAGTCGAGCGCTCTTTAGTAACCACACGACGTTGGCCTACAGACCCTACAGTAGACTACACCGCAATTAATTTAATAATTAGGTACCTAAAGTCCCAAAATGCTATTTCAGATTTTTTTTTTTTTTTTTTTTTTTTTTTAAACATTGCCCCTCACTAGGATTTCTCCTGTATCGAGGGTACAGTTTACAAACATAAATGTCACATACACACACAGCCACCAACACAACAAGTATGTAGGCTTCTAGTTGATGTAGTAAGTAATAAAAATACAACATAAAAATGAAACAAAGTTTATTGTGTAGGTATTATTGCTGTTGAAAAAAAGCCTCCTTATTCGCCATTATCATTAAATCTCTCATGAGAAAAAATTGCCAGATCTAAAGCAATAACGCTTGGCAAACGGATTTGATATCGTATAATATTGTTATCAGCGTATAGAAGCCCTGGTTTTATTGATAGTTTCGAACGTATGGCACTCGTCGTGGGTTGCAGCTGAAAACCAGCGTCAGGTGGCCAGTATCACTGCCTCCTAACATTATGCTGAGCTGCGACCTTTTGGCACAAATGACTCTTTTAATTTTATATGTTTCTTTGTTTTTAACAAGCTTTTATTAGTTTCACCTGTAAGTTACAGGTGAAACTAATAAAAGCTAACAGGCTGTAACTAACTGTGTAAGAAAATCTTGGAAGTAAAATTTGACCCACTTTCCGGTTTCCAATTGAGCTGAAATTTTGCATACACGTTCAGTTTGGATGACTAAAGCGTGTTCTATAGTTTTTTTAAACTATAATATGTTATTATTTTTTGTTGCGCTAATATACTCTTTTTCTTTCTTACTCTGCCCCTAAACATAACAACTTAGTCTTCATACACGACAGCAATATGAGCAGAGAGGGTGTAGATTATTTTTTGCCTTTTACCGCACGACGGTAAAAGATAGTAAAAAGAATGCTTTTTAAATTTTATTATCTTGTTCCAGGCGTTACACAAAGAAAGCGGGCAAGTCCTCGCGATCAAGCAGGTGCCCGTGGACACAGACCTGCAGGAGATCATCAAGGAGATCTCCATCATGCAGCAGTGTGACAGCCCCTACGTGGTCAAGTACTACGGCAGCTACTTCAAGAACACCGACCTATGGGTGAGACATTCAGAGGTCACAATATGTTTAGTAAGTGGATAAGGAGGATCTTCTTACTAATATTTTAAGAAAGTTTGGGTGTATGTGTGGATCTTAGTTACTCTATAATCGACACTGAAATCTTGATTTTTTTAAATTTTTTCGCGTGGATTTATCCGATTTTTTCAACTAGTAAATAAAACTATGTTACGGATGCTAAATCAAATCAAATTATTTGCTATTAGCGACCCCCCAGGTTCGCAGCGTTGCAATTTCTCTACAATCCTTACATTCAATATGAAAGTATTATACATATAAACCTTCCGGAACAAATTCTTAAAATGATGGTGAAAACCTTATCAAAATCAAAAAATATACAGACTTGGTAGTGTTAAATATTTGAACTTTTTGAAGTTTGCAAGATTCCCGCGGTCGCATTCCTGCTATGGCACGAATATATTTTTTGTGTGTGATAAACACTCTTATCTGTTGAATTACCCTATATCATTAACACCAGCATATCTGAACACAGAATCAACGTATCCATTACTAGCTACCGCCAGCGGCTTCACTCGCGTGATATCTTTATTTATTTACAAATAATCTATTTTTTTTTTTTTTTTTTTTTTTTATAATTTTTATATCTTTATAAATGATAGCCTATGTTACTCGGTAATATAGCATTCTGCTGGTGAAAGAATTTTTAAAATCGGTACAGTAGTTTTTTCGTTTAATCCGTTACAAACAAACAAACAAACAATCAAATCTTTTCTCTTTTTAATATTAGTTCTATGCAGATAGTACTGTTTTCATCGCTGATGTCTATCAGGTCTCTAGTAGTCCCAGGTATCGGGTTCTATCAGACGAGCGAGACATGATATGACGATAACCACAGAACACAGAATAGAGGTGATAACCGTCATCTAGTCGTGCGGTCTCAAAATCCGTGGCCTGTCAGTACACTGCCGTGATTCTTTAAAAGGCAGTCATCTGACAATTTACCGATTTTGAGTTAATTGGGCGTGAATGCGTGATCAGGAAAAAAAGGCGCGTCGACCTATATAACCCTTTTTTCTGTATCTTATTTAGTTTTTGAGATATTAGCTTCCTTTTAGTGGATTATTTAAAAAAAATGAAAACTGTTTTCGCGATTTTCTCAAAAGTCAGTGTTGTCCGATGGCTGCCTTATAAAGAATCACGGCAGTACAACGATCGATTGCATTCATTAGTATCTCATCCATCGTATCGAGTGCTCTGGCAGACATCGAAACGCTCGATTTTTCGATTTTGATGACTTCTCAGTTCACTGGATCCTCTTGAGGATTCGTCTATTACAAATTCGCCCGTTTTCGTTTCTCGCCTGCTTCTAATAAATACTCGTAGTTGGCCCGTCGATTAATGAAACGTCACCGATGCTTATCTAACATTTACTTACAAAACTTATAGCCACCAATTGACGTAAACTATCTATCAAGTGTCCGGTTAATTGGGCGGCAGACAGGCGACAGACGGACCTTTTAATTGGGGAAACTTGAAGGCTAGGCTCGATCGATAAGAGTTGTCAACTCATAGTGTATGTGAAATGCTCTAAAGTAGTTGTAAAATAAGTATATTGCTTTACTCTAGCAGGCTTAGATGAAGAACCCGCCTACGCAGGGCTCATGTTTGAAACAATAAATGTGTAAAATCTACGTGTACTAGAAATGCGTCGTCATATTTAAGGACGTGGACAGTGGCGTGCACAGGCGTTTCTTATAGAGTAGGCAAAAACAACTTAGTGTGTTGTCAAGTTAAATGATGTTTGTGATTGGCCACCTCACCCTAAGACTTAAATTAACTGATATTACAGACATATTAACATTTGTATTAAATAATACTTAATTTATTAGGATAGGCAGTGTCTTTATGGAGTGCACGCCACTGGGTTTGGATCAGACCATCAAACTGAACAACTTTATCGGACCAACATCATAATTCTGAAAAAATAATCAGCTATTTGTGAAGTATGAAGAATAACAAGAATGACGACATAATTTATTTATTTAATGCTTTATGCACAGGTAAAAAAAACACTGCACAAAGGCGAACTTAATGCCATAGACATTTTCTGCCACTCTACCTTAGGGTGATGCAGAGACAAACATGCTGGGTGCAACGTAAAATAAACGATAATTGTAAAGAAAAAATAAAATTCAAGTTCAAGGAATAAATACATAGATACATACATATATTATTATAAACCATAAAAGAAAACATACATATTGATATACTGCGTCAAGATACACAAAAATACGAAATATTGAAAAACTAATCCAGAAAGTCATCGCTGGGCCAATTCTGCCAACTATTAATACTTGTTGATTTCTGATTTCTGAAGGAAAATACTGTATCAACAATTACCTAGTCCAATAAGTAACAGTACACCACTACCTCCGAGGCGTGACGCGTACAACATAATTACATGTTTGCGTGACATTCCAGATTGTAATGGAATACTGCGGCGCGGGTTCCGTATCAGACATAATGAGGCTTCGCAAGAAGACGTTATCAGAAGACGAGATAGCCACCATCCTGTGCGATACGCTCAAGGGGCTGGAGTACCTGCACCGGAGACGGAAGATCCACAGGGACATCAAGGCGGGGAACATTTTGTTGAATACGGAGGGTCACGCCAAACTGGCTGATTTTGGAGTAGCTGGGCAACTGACGGTGAGCTGAATGTTTGTATTTTTGATTAAAAAAAAAGTCTTGGTCTAGGTGTAAAGAGAAAATAAACATTACCCTCCTCTGCGTCGCGCAGTCGGGTAAAAAGTGGGTGGTTGGTTACCTGAGACTAGAGTAATATCATAAACTTTTAATTCACTATGGGATGTTAAAAATATTTGTCCATTCAATCCAGGGTGTCGCAGATGTTACCACATTAAATGGAACCACGTATTTAGTATAATGTTCTGTGAACGCACAAAAAAAAAACAATCAGTAGTTTAACCCATAAACGTATGGTTTAACCACAGGAACTTATTTAAAATTTCATAATTTTACACAAATCACGAGCAAAGTTTGAAAATTCTCCAATGTATTCTAACCATTTTTTTTATCTGCAAATTTTGAGTATATGAAAGGGACATAAATTTCTATTTCGATGTCCCTTCACCTAGAGTCTAGACGAATAATAGCAGAGTGAAATTTATTGCAAATTTTTTGAGTATGGCTTCAGAACATGATACCAAATAACTGGTTTCATTTAATGTGATAACATCGCACCCTGTATATATATAGTAGTCAACTACCCTATTGCCTTGCAATTTCAGGACACAATGGCAAAACGCAACACAGTAATAGGCACACCGTTCTGGATGGCGCCCGAAGTGATTCAGGAGATCGGGTACGACTGCGTGGCCGACATCTGGTCGCTCGGCATCACTGCGCTCGAGATGGCGGAGGGCAAGCCGCCGTATGGGGATATTCACCCCATGCGGGCGATATTCATGATACCCACTAAACCGCCGCCATCGTTTAGGTGAGACAAGATTAATGCATATTTTGGCAACTCCATGGGAAAATTCTACATAATCTTATTCTTAACTAGCAACTCGTCCCTCACTTCGCACGGGTGCAATTTCTCTACTATCCTTACATTAAATATCAAAGTATTATACTTATGAACCTTCCGTGAAAAATTATCTTAGTGTTGGTGAAAACTGCATCAAAAGCCGTTGCGTTGTTCAGGGTTAGCAGATATGCAGACAGACATGGAAAGCGACTTTATTTATGTAGAGATTGTTCACACAATGTTCACAAATATGGTATATAGTTATATACAACAACATTTTAAATATAAATCCACAAAGACGAGCTTCTTCATTATGATGAAGGAAGAATTTTACCACTTATTGTAAAATTTTGTCCTCATGCTCGTTATTGAAAATTTACTAAATTTTATTATGGTTGGTATAGAATTTTTATTATTGTAATAGAAGTATTGTTAATAATTTAATCCATTGATTGCTTTAATTTTTTGACTGATTGGTATAATTTATTTTAACAGGACTATTTGTACGCCAGTAACTGTGGTAGAACGTACTTATATTAATTTTACATCATACTATGTCATACGAATACCTTTGACAGTTGTTACTGGAGTCAGCAACCCAAAAAGTCTCACAACCGGTCTAACCTTAGTGCCTCCCAGTAATTGGGTGGCGGAGGCATGGAGGATGGCATTCGCTCCATATAAAATACCGATATTCAGCCGCATCTGGTTAGACTAGGAGCCGACCCCAACGTAGTTGGGATAAAGGCCTGGCAGATGACTGTCATACTACATTCTGACAAATAAATGATTCTGATTCTTATATTTAAAATAAATTACTTCTAACTTTTGTCTGTAAAAATAATGTTTAATATTACTACGTTTTGTGTACTTGCAGAGAGCCTGATCAATGGTCGCCAGAGTTCATAGATTTCGTGAGTCAGTGCCTCGTGAAGAACCCTGAAGAGAGAGCCACCGCCGAGTACCTGTTGACGCACGAGTTTATAGGTAGGCATTAAAAGCCACCGATAGTATAACAGAAGTTTAAAATTAAATCGCCCGATTACCGTTAAAAACCCCCGACTCCAATTAGAAAAAAAGCTGTTACTGTGTAAACTTTTGAAAGTCTGAACAGATTTTCATGAAACATAGCTAAGATGATACCCGATTTAATTGCATTGAAATCGGTCCATCCTTTTGGAGCTACAGTGCCACAGAAAGATATACAGATACACACACAAACTTATAACACCCTTCTTTTTTGTCGGCGGTTAAAAATGGCAGATTTTGTCCTAATCGCCTGTTAAGTAATACATTAAGACACAAAAATAGATTGAATTTACCAGCATCCCGACTTAAAATACACTCGTCTAGTCCCTTAGCTATGTCTATTAAAATCTATAACAAATTACCACATTAATTAAGACATTATTGAGGAAAATAAAATTTATTAGCAAATTGAAACGTTTTCTACTGACAAAATGCTACTACACAATAAAGGAATATTTCTATGACAAAAAATTGTAAAACAAAAAATAAAATTACACTCACAACCCACAACTTAATTACAAATAATAATTACAACTTACTTACAAATACACTTAATTTATTTATTTATTTATAATTAAATAAAATAATATATTTAAATATAATAATATAATTCTATTCTTATATACGTAATCAAATTTTTGCAACGTAGCCCTCTTCCTCTCTCCTAATTTTTGCTGTGCCCGACTGGGTCCATAATGATCAATTTTATATTTTAAAGTCCACCTATGTAACACATTATGGAACACAATAAAATTTTGAGTTTGAGTTTGAAGTTGTCGTTGAATTTGGGCCTAAGTTATAATGATTTTATTTACTTCATCATATCAGCCTGTCCACTGGTTTACTTGGGCCTCCTAATCGATGGTAAATGAAAAATCATTCCTTGATCTACTTTTTAACCCCCAAAAAAATAGACGGGTGTTATAAGTTTGTAGTGTGTGCCTGTTTGTGGTATCGTAGCGACAAAACGGTCGGACAGATTTCAATGCAGTTTTTTTAATTGAACGCTAGTTTAATCGGGAATCATCTTAGCTGTGCTTCATAAAAAAAATTTGAGCCGTTAAAAAGTTACAGCTCTTTTTCTAGTTGGAGTCGGGGGTTTTTGACGGTTAGGTTATTAAAGCTTACAGTCCGGGTATTGTATGATGTGCACCCGGCCGAATACTAACCGAAATCACTTCAATTTGATGACAGCGTCTGATGTAGGCAACGCAAAGAACCCGAGCCTCCTCAGCACCATGATCGCGGAGGCGCGCGAGATCAGGGAGAGCCAGGTGTTCCGGAACGCACAACATCACACCAATAACGCCAAGACCTTCGCTGCGGTGAGTTTATATTCATTAGAATAGAATAGATCTTTATTTTATGTAAACCAGATACAGGCACTTATGAAATGTCGAGACTCTAGGTGCGCGGTTCCAAATAGTAGACCCTATGGAGAAGAACCGGCAAGAAACTCCATGGAAACTCTTTTCAAAAAATACATTAAAATCTTTATCAGTACAATGTTGTGGTAAAAGCTGCGAGAATAATGTAATTTATTAATGTGAATAAAAATAAGACTAGGATAATAATGATTTGCCTGTGAATAAGATTGCCATGGCAGTTACAAGCTGACCAGTTCCGACAGACATTATAATTGATGTCCTACTCCTGGGCATGGGTCAAAATAAGATATTATGGGTTAAAGCCACCACGCTGGCTTGGTGGCCTTGCAGGATTGCGCTCCATACACTATCGAGAACATTCAACTTTTAGAAGTGTAGGTAATCTCACTATGTTTTACTTCATCATTAACGCAATTTTATTATTATTATTTTAGAGGTTGTATTTTGAGGAATCAGAAGTGAGTTTTAATAAAAAATCAGGAATGACGGTTATGAACAGTTTACTACTAATAAAATAATTTTAACAGCTATTAAAAATGATCACGACCAATTTTAGATGACAGGGGGGCTAAAAAGGCCGCTTTAGATGAATCACAATATGATTCATATTATGAATGTCAAAATATCTACTTAATTGACGACTCTTATTGTCATCCGCATGAGGTTCATATTCAGTAATCATCTGTTATGCTGGCGCCTCACATCGCTATTCGTGTTCGCGTATTCGTCTTGTTCGCCCAAATACGACGATGTGTAGTCACTCTATTCGCCTATATTTGCATGAATAAGACGAATACGCAAATACACGAACATCGTATCCGCCGGGTTGTCGGTTTTTGGTCACATATCAAAGGATTGCGAATATACCGAATATGTTCGTATACCGTCCACACATGGCTTGTTCAGTAGAGCGTGGTGCGCGACAGCGACGGACGTGTTTATCATAGATAATATATTAAGTTTGGTACTTAGGAGTTTTAATACTTCTATGGTGTGTAGTTTGCTGACAATAATAAGCCGCTGCTGCCGTCAACACGTCCATCTTTGCGTTCAAGAATATAGCAAAAATATTCGTGAATGTTCGGCATATTCGCTGTTCGTGACGATTTGTGGACGGTGTGTTCGAGTTATTCGGACTTCTACACGAATATAGCCGAATAAACGGCGAATAAAACCCCGAATACCGAATAGCGATGTGAGGCGCCAGCATTAGACAGTTGTTATGCAGATCATTAGATGAATTGCTCAATCTGGCCTTTTTAGGCCCCCAGGTAGGAAAACAAATAATTATGACACAGTTTAGACGTGTGAACCGTCCGACAGCTGACAAGCAAATTTCACCCTTTTTTATGGGCATGACGGGGTTTTACAGGGCTCAGGCTACGAGGACGCCACGATGAAGCAGCGCGGGGATGGCACCCTCGTGCCCGCGCGCGGCGACGGCGCCGAGCTGGGCGCCGACCTCGGCACCATGGTCATCAACGAGCCCGACGCCGACCTCGCCACCATGAAACGTGAGCGGGAACTGTAACCGAGCGCGAAGCGTTGGCGACCAGCGGGAAGCGAGTCCCGGCCCATAAGCGAGTGTGCAAGTGCCTAGAGCATTACGAGCGCCACTCGCCCGCGGTCGCTCAGTCTTGTGCGTCTACTGTCAATGCCGCACTGTAAAGAAATGATCAAGCGAGCGAGCATCGCTGAACGAGTATCGCTGAGCGAGTATTATGTTTGATAGCTCTTGTCGCTCAGCGACAAACTGCTGAAGCGAGTCCTCGCTGGCAGTGTGAACAGTCATCGATCAACTATTAATATATGCATCTCTTTTGTTGACACGGAATGTATATCTATTGTACGTTTCTTGAGAGAGAAAATCGCCGATAGTTAGTCGTTTTCTCGCCGGCGGTGGGACCACTGCCTCACTCTTGACGAACCACAGGTTGTATTTATGCAACGCATGAAGAACGCGTGGTGCTGGTAAAACTTGAATTCACTGCCTTATCGGTAAGGTTCTAGGTTCGCGTTTCAAGCTGGGTTATTGAGATTTTCTATCAGGAAATTTAAGAAAGCAACAAGTAAACAGAAATAAGCTTGCCCTCGTGAGGTGATACCGTCGTCTGTAAACTGTGGGTGTAGGAATACGAACACCACACTTTTACTTGTCCCTATAGGAGAAGAATATGATATTATACCTAATTTGTACGCTCTAGTGGCAAAACATAGAGCGCTATTACCATTGATATTTTAAGAACTCTATTATTTACCTATGTTTAACAATAATAAATGATTATGATTAGGAATTAATTTTACACTTAATTTTATGATTATTATCATTATCTTCCGCAGGTCACGATACAGACCCAATGGACACGAATAGGCCGAAGTACCGGCCTCTGTTCCTAGAACATTTCGAGAAGAAAGAAGTGAACCATTTGAACATCGGAGCTCCCACGAATGGAACCCTCACGGCGCACATACGGTTACCAGGCGACGACCCTGTCAGGTAAACCATCATAACTAGCCTTTTGAGTAGACGAGAAGCCGATTTAGGGTTAGGAGTGGCTTCCAGTCTACTGAGAGGCGACTGAATATCTGTAACTTACATAAAGCGACTTCCATGTCAACTCAATTACATAATCTAGTTTTTGATTAAATTCTAATGCTTAAAAAACTTTTTTTTTGTTCAACTTGGGTCTTACCGAAGTAGCGCCAAATTTATGTATACGTTGTGTATATAAAATTTTACAATTGTGTCGATTCTGGTGCGCTTTTGTCAAACTAAACTAAGGGCGTTCGTCTCTTTCTGTTTCAATAGAAAAAAAAGTGACGGATGCATTGAGTCTAGTATAGTACTGCCAAAATATGCAACAGAATCGACATCATTATCCCATTAGCATATCACCATACCATCCGGAATAACATGAGCGCCACGACATAATTTTGTCGTCGCATTATCTCGTGCGAAAACAGCTTGTCTTGTCATGACGACAAAATTCTGTCACACTGTTAGACTTGCTGGTATCCAATTTGTTTTCACAGTGACAAAAAAACTATTTTCTCATTCTAGCGTGGAAGGCGTAACGGAAACGGAAACCAACCCCGCGCTCGCGTTCCAACGAGCGTTCGTAGAGGAGGGGAACTTCGAATTCGTAAGTCAACTGCACGTCGTCAGCATACTACCGCTCAGCGACACGCGCGCTCAGCCCACTCCACTCACGCGTAAGCGGAACTTGCCGGATATAGAGTCCACACCTCTGAAGCATTTATTTAATTAACAAATCACTTGTTAATGTTACTAATACTCTTTGACTAAAATTGACGATTTTTGGCTGAGTTTGGACTATTAGCGAAGTAAACGTAGCATTTGTGACACGGTATAACACTTGCATGACTGTAAAACAGATACTGCGTTGAATGGAAACACAGATAATGCAGGGCGACTTTTTAAACAACAAATATATTCAATATTTCGGTAATTTAGGTGTCTTTTGACTTATTTTTTCCAAAAATAACCATGATAAATAATCTAGTGAAATTAGACATGAAAAAGAAAAAGATTTAACCATCCTATTGTTACGAGTTAAAGTTTATTGTTAATATTTTACAATTACTAGAGAAAAGTAAATTTTCAAGTAAGTTAGTGCCTGAAAACTATAGATTTTCCATTGTGTATACGTTTTTTCACTTTTTTTTAATCATTCGACCCTGCGACGCGACGCTGTAATAACTCAATTTTCAGGAATAAGAAACAATTATTGAAAAAAAAACGCTACTTAGTAAAACCAAAAGAAAATTCAAGTTTATGCTTTTTAAAGTAGTAATGTTTAGTGGTTTTGCGCGTATTGTAGACAGCTTCGAGGTGTCGATGTGTACGTAACTAATTCGAGCGAATAACGAACGCGTACGTCACTAACCGCTTTAGTTTTATTTCATGTCGTTCAAATGTACATATTTCTAATGTTAGCTTCGAAAAGTTTTGCTTTTATTAGTAGAAAAAACAAACTGATAATGTTCTTGTACGTATAATGTATATACTTGATTTTGTTTTGTATATGTTTAAGGGCTATCAATTTCGGGGTAGAAAAATAGAAAATTTCTTCTAACCCTTAAAATAAATATTTGTATTATCTATTTTGATCAAAAATGTTCTATTAACATCCACACATACGTCCAGTAATTTATTGCAGACTTACCTGTATATTGAGTATATTTTAAGTGACTGTTCTTTTAAAGTCAAAAATCATTTGCATATATAGCAACTTTCAATGTATTTGAGGCCCATATTAATTAACCAATCTCTACATCGATTATTTACGTAAAATCTAATGTCAATTATCCATACAAATTGACGTTTGTATGTAATATAATGTTAAAAAACTAATTTATAATGACATCTATATTACCATGTTTCTTGTTTTAATTAATTATTTACCATAATCATGGGCCGTTGTCCATGCATGAAATTAATTTTAATATTAACTAATCTAATTGTGTCCTTCCTCCGTCAGCTGGGCTACCTGTCAGTGGGCGAGCTGGAGGCGCGCATGGCCAGCCTGGACGCGGAGATGGAGTCCGAGATCGAGCAGCTGCGCGCGCGCTACAACCGCAAGAGGCAGCCCATCCTCGACGCCATACATCTCAAGCGCAAGCGGCAACAGAACTTCTAGCCGCCACGCTCTAGTGCAGGAGCAGCGAGGGACGCACATGGGGCATTCGGGGGCCGAATTTACAGCTCTGGCAAAATACCCCTGAAAGTTTTAAAGTATGGGCGTTTTCACAGCAGACTGCGATGCCAACATGATATCGACATACAAATATTGGTGTCGGCGAAGACATAATGTGAAAGCAGTTAGTATTAATGTACGAGATACTATATTCGCTATGCAATATCAAAAAATATCACGCAAGTAACGCGCTAGCTGCGTGTTTTCTTACGTAGTTATCATACCGATATCGCGAATAAGAGCCAAGTATAAATGTCGGTATTGTAATGAAAACGCTCATTAAGTAGACGAATAGTAGTCAATCACTCAAATGTACAAATTGTACGTAAAAAAATTGTCTAAACGCTAGCTTAGTTTCAATCATCGTCATTTTTCATAAACGCGCTCATGACGTCACATTCATTAGGTGCTTATCATCATCAGGTGCCAAAGTTAGACAAGATACGACTGTCTATTGTTCCTAAAACCCATGACGCATTTACTAGAACTCAATTCGGCCTAAATATTTTTAAAATTTTTCTCTCGTCTATTGCTGTTGGCCAAATACCGTGCCATTTGTGTGGAATGTCCGCTGTGTGCTCACTACTTGTACCATTTGACGCAAGATTGAAGTTATAGGTGACATTGTCATAATATGAGAATTGATAGTTTATAGTCTGTCAAGAAAGTCATGAAAAGGATTGAGGGCGCCACTTGTATATTCTCTTGTTTATTTTTAATATATTAATGCCGAAAACATTTTTTTATCACAAAATATCTACACAGAATAGTAAAATAAACACATCGTTGTACCCAAACTGACACCTACGGTACTTATTTAGGGTTGCGAGCGAAGAATTTTAGTTCCTTCAAAATCCTTTTCATGACTTTCTTGACAGACTGTATATGGACGTAGTTCGGGTTACACGTTATAAACAGGATTGTTAATTATGTCCATTACTTTTTGTGACCAGGAGGTTTATTGCGAGCTCTTAGTGGGGCAGAAATTGAACTGCTCAGAATTTCCAGTATAAGCTGACCTTTCATTGTACGAAAAGCATATACAGTGCGAGGTCAGCTCATACTGAAAATGTCTGCGCAGTTCAATTTCTGCCCAGCTATAAGGGTGCGTTGTAAGCACCCAGGGCAATCCTAGGCCCGTATTAATTAATTGCTCATATTTGAGAGGCCGATTTTACTGATCATTTTGACAACTCTTGATATGCTGATTTGACTAATAAACTCACGGTAAGTTGTTTTTGATATCGATTTACCTAGATTGTGTAATAAAATAATGAAAATCCTGTAGTTTTTATAATGTACCATATGCAAGACTCACTTCAGTTACGTCCGTGACTTACAACTGACAAACACATCTCTGTAACTTCAATCTTGTCTCAAAATCCATGCGTGTCACAAAATCAATTGAAACTTGTTGGGGAGAGCGCAATGTCTGCACCCCCCATAGATTTAGTCTAGCTTGTTAATATAGATTGTTATCGTAGTGTAAAGTAGCGATAATTAACGTAAGGACACGTAAGGTTGCTGAAACATATCCCCGATGCGGAATAGATGGCGCTATTGGAGCGTAGTAAGCACATCTAGTGTATTTTCTTTTTCTATAAATATAATACAATATTTCTTCTAGAATATCTTACAGGAGATAACCAAATAGTACAAGAGTTATGTGCAATGTGTTATGTGTTATGACCTATCGGTCATTCTGAAACACCCTATATCAATGACAAGGGTTTATATAGAAAAGGAAAATACACACCCGCCTTGTAGAATACTGTATTAAATTCATGACAATATTATTTGTAGATATTACTAGTATATTGTAACAATTGATCATTTCTACGTGAACGTTTATTTTGTTTGGTGTATTTTGTTCGAGCGGTTATCATTAAGTTCCTTATGTGTTAGATCTCAGATGTATCTCGCATACTGTATTATATACACGTATATATTGTAATTAGATATTATTCACTCAATTTGTACATTGTTGACGACTTTGTAGTGGGTTGTGAGATGAATTTATTGAAAAATAATTATAATACAAGTTATTGTGAATTCTAATGATTTTCAAGTGGAATATACTGAGTATGGAAACGTGATAAATGCGGGCGCGTCCGTAAATGTACGTATATTGTACGTACACGTGTAGTGCAGTGTCGCTTGCAGCGGTTAATACGTTTCCATACTCAGTTGTTTAAGCCTGGTATACAATTGATTGTTCTGGTTTTCGTGTGCCGTCTGACTCATAGTACAGATTCGTAGCAAGATATCCTTTGAGGATTTCGACTCTATTCTCACAAGATTTTATGCATTTCTACTTGTAATAATGTAAAATAATTAGCAAATACTATGAAATATTAGCGTTAACAAGTGACTATTTGAACTGGACATAGCTGTTTTCATGTAAAAATATATCTTCTGCCATATTATATAGAGTATTTTGCGATTGTGACCATTAGTGATCAACTTCATCGATATGAAATTTTAATGATACAAAAGTTTAGAAGTGCCATTAAGTATAAATGAAGAAATAATAGTATTTTCGTACTCAAGCAATAGTTGTAAACTAGAAGGAACTATGTATATCTTTTGTCAAGGAGTTATAAAGATCGGCGATATATTTTTGTGCCATGAAGTTAGTATAAAATTGCAATGTTCGAGTAATGCGGATAATGAACTAGTGTGATGCCAGTATGCCAGCCTTCTTTCAGATCTATTGTTACTTTTCTTTTTTCATTCTAAACGCAATATGTTCGAATAATAGATAAAGATTATAATAAAACTATTATTATAACCTGTATTACTTTTGAAAAATGTTAACTTAATTTGGGTGTCTCTTAATTTTTTTTAACGAAATCATTTTAATAAAATGATAATTTGCAATACGGAAACAAAATTAGTAGTCGGCAGGTATTCGTCATTGTGATTTTGTTTGTGGTGGATATTAATATTGTTTCAAAGTATTTTCAATTTCCACAATGGTGTGGGCTTGCGATCTTTCAGTATTAATTTCGCAAAAGATTAATGTAACGATGTATGTATTTGGACAATGCTATGACAAACCACATTAAAAATGGTGTGCAAAAATATATAATTATAACTTAATAATATCTGCTGACTCAAAGCAACCGGCCTATCAAGTTATTGGAAAAACATTCGTCTTTATAAAATGTACAGGGTAAAATTTTATTAATATTGTATTATTACGAAATTTGCTTGGACCGCAGTAACGTGCTTCGTTCGTCATATTTATGAACTTATTCAAACGACTTTTACTCAAATTTTGAAACGTTAATATTGTACTGTAATCAATGAATTTTTTGAAGAAGTTATATATATTTAAGTTTAAGTACTGTAACTACAAATCTAGGATTTAAATAGGCTGAATGAAATGTGGATGACAAAAACAGTGATTGTATTATACAAGTTGCCGATTTGTCGTTTAGTTGAAAATAATACCTAGTTGGAAATGTTTTATGATGCAAATCAAATTTCATAAAATATTTGTATTATAAATTTATAACATGGTATTTTATAGATAATATCTGGATTTAAGCAATTAACTACAATTACTAAAATATTTTATTTCACATAAAAGGAGGCAATCCAATATTTTATTGTGGTGTGCAGACATTTCTTATAGGGTATACAAAAACAGCTTGGTTAAATGTTGTTTTGGATTGGCCACCTAACCCTAAAATGACAGACCGACCCCCAAATATCCAAATTATCTGATAATACACGTATTAACGTTTGTATAACTTATTTTTATAGTGTAGGCAGTGTCTTTTTGTCTCTATGGATGTACACCATCGGTATTCTGTATCAGTTCGAATTTACACAATTACTAAGAATCATGCGATATGCCATAATGAACGTTAAAACATTTCCAACAAGGTACAATATCGAACAAAACAATATAGTGTTGTTGACGAGTGTTTCGCGGAGCGTTCGTAAGTTGTTGGACGAATATGACAACGCTTTGAATATGTTGAGCGTGTTTTGTGTGATGTAAGGATGGCCACAAACTGGGCGATACATCCCAACTTTATTGTTGGCCGTTACAACAATTTGAAAGACATTAGAAAACGATTTTATACAACTTCGATTTATTGTTAACCTGTTAAAATTGTTCTTTCTGTCTCCTTACATTATAAAAACCAAGGTAAATGCAAAATAACTAGAAAACTGTAATATGTTGCAGGTGCCGTCTAAAAAAAGCCAGATTTTAACCAAGAAAAGTAGAAATTAACGCGTGTTGTTTAGGTTTGCGAGCGTATACGGTTTTCTAGTGTATTTAGAATAACATTTTGTTGTATGGATTTGTCAATAGAGTAATTATTACAGTTATTACCAAAGATAGTTTTAAAGCAAGTGTAAAAACCAGATTTTAAGATAGAATAAAAAGAGACGGTTTTTGTTATATGACGTTAAAAAGTGACTGTTATATTTAAAATCTGGGTTTTACTAGACTTGCTTTAAACCATTTTGTAATAAGGGGGTTAAACTTAAATTTATGAAACAATTGACAATATTTTGTGAATGTATCGCCCGGCGTGTGGCCTGCCTAATGCCTTGTATTATAGTTTGTTGTAGAGTACGAAGGAAGTGCACTTTGTAATTCAGTAGCCTGTTGACAAGTGTTGAATAGCTGCGTACGCATTATATTTTTGGACAGACAACTCACTGAAATAAAAAAATAATTCATTATAAAAAGACTTTGATTTTATTTCTCGTTCAACGAAGTTACATTCGGTCAAGACTCTGCTTCTATATAAATACACATCTTTACAAACATGATTAGTTAACCAATTACAATAATTCTTCATTAGTCTTTAGTAGAAGCAACCGTGCACTGTGATACTAAATGGATCGTAACGTCATCACGGTGGGCGTGGCCTTGGTCAGTCTGTCGGCAGTCTTCGTGAACACTACGTCTGATTACGTTCGTGTTCCCAAAACATTATTACACATTTTTCTTGTTAAAAAGATAAGTTTGTGTGTAAACTTGTGAAATTTTATACATAAAGATGAGTTCTGAAACATCTTCGCCTCGTCTCGTAACTAACAATAGTTTTACGGCTCGACAAAAGATGGCGCCACCTTGTGTAGTTAAAATCTACGTGAAATTGATGTATAACATGTATTGAAATAGATTTTAGATTATCTAAAGTATTTTTGGTTGACAAAAATATCATATTTATTACACTAGAGACATCTAATATAATATAGCTAAACCACACGTAGCCGAGGTTTTCAGTTTTTCCTATTCACCGCTAGATGGAAAATATATAAATTGGGCGACGTGTACCGTCCTCCTCGCCCCGTGAAATGTCACATCGTATTTTTGGAAAATCCAATTACAAAATTTCTTTACATTAGCTCCGTGGTGTTTAGTTTTCATTAAATCTCAATACAAATTAACAATTTTAATCTCTTTACAATTTGACTAGTATTTTAGATTCGTATTTAAAATCAATCCGTAACTTTTTCAGTTTTCTTTTTCATAAACCCAAAACTTAATCTAACAACCGAAAAATCACAGATATTAAGATTCACAAACTTATTTAAATGTAAACTAATACTTTTGAGGATTTCAGTGCAGCAAATACTTAAAATACGGTGGGAAGATTATATTGCAGTCAGACGTGGATCTTGCGGAAGTCGAAAAGGATATCATAAATCTTTGTCATCATAATATCAACCTAAACATCATAATATAATATAATTATGAACAAATAATTAATTAAACAAGAGTAAAACAGAACAATAAGGGCCTGCACTGGCATGCATGGGATTTATTTCTAACAACTCAAAATAAACTTTACCTATGGAATGGACATAAAACTTGCCGTGCCTTGCCGCCAGTGGGCGCAGGCCCTAAATGCTCAAACAGATAGGGCTTATGTTACGTAATGTACGTGATATTATGTCCATCAGAACCCATCAGAGGGCTGAGCATGAATGTTTTGACGTATCGTAACGTTAACGTAAGCAAATTTAGAATGAAAAATACACGATGTTCATTTCAATGATATTTTTTTGAAAATACATGCAGTGTTTTTAGATTTTTGTGAAAGAAGGTGTATGTTACATAAAATTGATCAAAAATGCGATAGATTAATTGTATTTTATAATAAAAATTTGCTTATGTTAACGTTAGCATACCTACGCCAAAACTTATCTGACCCGGTCATGGCGTCGCTGTCGTCGCTTTTACAATGTCATCTCCCTACAAAAATGAAATTTTGAAGCTTAGATTATGTTTTGTAGTAATTTTTGTTCTGTAGCGACGTTAGTTCCAATTTTGGTCACCGGGTCAGATAAGTTTGTGGTACTGTAGCACATTTAGAAACAGAATTGTCTTAACGTCGCTGACACTTTCAATACTTCATATACCGTGGCATCATGTTACTTAAGCCCGATTTTTTGGCGCATAACTTTGAATTGCTATGAGCAAAAAAAAAGGTTTCAGAACTTTTTAGTTGAATTTGGATCTAACACTTAAAAACATCGATTGCCACCACACACCACATTTTGAGTGATTCCACTTCAGTTAGCTGGCAATTTTTGGATATCCTTAAACATGTAGATAGTTCTAATAGCTACCTAGGTACTATACATTCTAATGTCGCATATTACTCTTCGATCCGCGCCTGACTATTAATTTTCAACTAATTACATTTAAAATAATAATTATAATACTAGTCTACTCTAGGATTTAGGAACTTACATCTAGTCTCATTAGAGAATCAAGTTACATTGGAATATACACATAGGCAAGGCAAAGACTTCTTACGTGATAAAGAACCTTTAGATAAAATCTAAAGTTATAGTTTATTGTCGATATAAAACCTGTTTGAAAAGTCCTTATAGTGTGTAAATAACAGTGAAATTGAGATCAAATAAATAGTTGCAATATAGGAAAAGTGTTTTCAAAGTTTAATATTCTTGGTGCCTACACTTCGTAGGCTTAACAGCCTCACAAACTTATAATCAAAATTGATTAATATCGACTTTTTGTTATATTCGAAGATCACAGCTACAGCGGAATGATCATACATTTTACAATATATTCGCTATGGACAATGTCCTCTACTTCAGCATTGCCTGGAAGCTACTGCAGAAATGCACGTTGTGGTGAGAAATTTTCACATTTTTATCATCACTTTTGACAGCCTCCTTTTATCCACAACCAAGTATAAGCCACTTTTGTCTTCGCCTGTTGAATGAACAAGCTTACATCCAAGTAATGCTGACTCCTCAATAAAACAACAACAAACACGATCGGTTTTCAAACAAGGAGAAGACATCTTCCCCATTTAAATGCATTTAATCTTTTTACAAGATTACTATAAATTCTTGTAAAACAATAATAAACGCACGCTAATGATCAGCCTCTATGGCGGACGTGTACATCCTATGGATGACGACTAACTATAACGAATAATAAATGTATTCGCCGTATACTAGTGTCGGAGTATCATTTGACAGTACAGAAAGCTGTCCAGCACTGGAAAAGAAAAAAAAACAAGTTAATAAAGGCTCAGCTTATTCTGTAGTTTCCACTCTTAGAGAAACTAATTATTTGTTTCTAGCGCACCGTGTGAACAAGGCGTGGTGTTATGTAAGTGATAAACTTCTTTGATGGAGCTTTTGTAAACAAATGGTATAAATATATACTTGTTATATGCTAAATTTTAATATATGTAATGGATGTGAAAGTGTATAGTGACATTGACCACCCATATATTAAAAAAGTGATAGTTTGGATCACGTTTGGATGTTCGATCAATCACGCCTTATCCGCTGAACGGATTTCAACGAAATTTGGTAAACAACTGGTGAATAACATTGGATACTTTTTATCCCGGGAAATAACTTCGTTTTCCAGGAAGTTAACGCGGCGGTAGTCGAGGGCACAGCTAGTTATGTATAAACGCCATTCATAAGAAAAAAAAAAAAAAATCCCCGATTTATTTTTAACTATGATTTGAATGCTTCATATCGCAAGCGCGACTCGACGTCTCGGATTCGAATCCCAGGTCTCGTAAAACACTGGGGATTTCTATTAAAAATAAATTATTAGCTGCCGCGAATTTTGAATTGTGCCCAGTGAATGACAATCGGCGCGCCCTCCATGGGATTTTTAAATAGGACCCTGGATGATAGGACAGCTGCTACATAATATTATATTTTTAACGATAAATTGTGCAGAAAATCAGAGTACAATTTTAAAAATCAAACAAATCCCAGTATCAATCCGAAAAATTACACTATCATTCTAATGTTTCCAGGGTGTGTGGCACAAAGAACCTTGACCTACTTGTCATAGTGTGACCTTTACCGGTTTGTAATCTTTTATGCCATAGGGCATGACCTCTGCAGCGTTGGGGTGCCTACTGCCAACTAATTAGGGACATCCGCACGCCAATGTATACTCGCTGTGTAGACTAGCCGCTACTATATGCAGAAACAGCCTATCATTTTGCATGGGTAAATGACGAAAAGTCGGAAGGTATTTTCACTTTCGTCACTATTGTTATTTTTAATATAACTTCATTAAATTAAAAATAACAAATAGTTACGAAACTTGCAGTGACCTAATTATTTGCACTATCTTTCTATCAAGACATTTTGCTGTATGAAATGGAATGTATGATTCTAAGAACTGTAATATATTATAACATAATCTCTAGACGGCACTGTTGACGCAGTGGGTAAGCGATTAGCTGTCTGTCCTACGTGTCGCGGGTTCAATGCACGTAACAAATATTTGTATGGTAGTTGTTTCGGGTCTGGCTATGTGTGCATGTGAGATGTACTTTTGTAAACTGTACCTCCGATACAGGAGAAATATAGGGGCAAAGCAGGGACCGGATTACCGATATTTATTTATACCGATATAAAAATATCGATATAATACCGATATACTGGTATTTTTTTACCGATATCGGTACCGATATTTGATTTCAGTACATAAATATCGATACTTTAATTTGTCTATATTTGTATCAATACCGATATTTAAATCGGTATTGAGTATCGATATAAATATCGATAACTTAATACCGGCACTTAAAAATGCGATATTTTGTATCGATATTTTACCGATACTTGAATATACCGATATATTTGTAAAATATCGGTATTTTACAGCCGAATATCGATATTTCTAAAATATCGGTATCCGTCCCTGGGGCAAAGTAAAAAAAGAACAAGTAATAAAACTAAATAATATTATCCATCTGTTAAAGTTTACTGGCTGAACATAGGCATCCTAATAGGATACCTAAATAAAATATACGCCATCTGAAATTTAAAAAAATTATACCCTATCTCCCAATTCTACGTAAAAGCTGTATAAAGTGGTGTTGTGATTCATAAAAAACGGCATTTTAACCTTACAACTTGATGCAAACGCTTGACATAACTTTATACAGCTTTTATTAGTATGGGGGAAACACTATGTATAATGGAAGACTACTCACAATACTGCGCAGCGCTGATCAACAACTCATACAACTGTATGGGCCCCTTCCCTTTCAGCACAATCTCACACACAAACACGTAAATCACCCGTGTGGTCTCAAACAATGAATCCAATAATAACCAAGTGGTGATATTCCGGCCGGTGTTGTGGCTGGCACTGCGGTTCATCACCACACAACTGTTCAGGAAGCCTATGGCGCTTGTCACTACCATCAGACCTGATATGAAGTAGTGGATACCTGCGGACATGAAGATTTTGAGGTAATTCGTGATCATAGAGAGTTTTGGGCATCTAGCGTGTAGAAGCATGATTTTTTCAGTGAGTGAGTCAAAATCAGAGGATTTTTCATTACTTATAGCCAACATTTAGTTAGTTTATTAAACCAGTATAATAGAATATCGCCAAACAGACACTGACACAGTGAAAGTAAATTGTACACAAATGCTAGCATGCCTTATTTATCTATTCAGAATGCCATAACTTATAGAATTCAATATTCCAAATTAAGAACACTTTTAATGGCTTTTATTGAATGTTTGTGTGGCCAAGGCATTATACCTGGTTAGCATGCATGACAGACACGAAGCTGTAATGATGTATGTCATGCAACAGCAATCTAAATACAAAAATATATATACCTAATGAATTACCTATCTCACTTCCTTCTAAGGGATCTAGGTAAAAGAGTTCTGGGTTCAGAAGACGGAGCAGTGCCAACACGAATGCTGTTGCTGAGGAGATCTGCCAAACAAGATATGTATTTATGTCTGTATGTAAAAATCCAGGCAAATATGCAGCGAATATTGGAAAAATTGAAAAACACATGGAATTCATCATGTTGTCAAAACTATAATTTATTCCAAATTACCTGATGTTTATTCTAAATATTGTTGATGTTTGAGCAATAATTTATCAAAGATTTGATCCATGTTTACCACGTCCCATACAAGATGCTTATTTCTATAACACTATTGAAGTATGTTAAGTACTGCTATTGTTACAATAACACCTAATCATTGTTAATGTGTGCTTAGAAGATGATAAGTAAATACAGATGCTACTGTCTCATTGAGATTACAATAATTAGAAACAAATATTTGTAGTCATGAAGTAACAATATAATGTAGTTACTTATCTTACTACTCTGTATGTATTATAAATTAGGTAGCTACAATTTGTTCTAATTGGCATAATCAGGTATCTCATATTTAATGACTTCATGTAGGAGGAAGGATTTTTTATATTTTAATTACACATGAGGGTATTGTTTATTTTTTTATATTCAGACACCAGTTTCCCTCTTGTATTTCTTCTAAACAGTTTTATATTTTATCAACTTCACTGGTCTATTTTATTATACTATAGGAATAAAAAGTACTTATTTACTCACAGAAAACACAGCCGCTACCACTCTTACGTACACCTTGAGGTCCAACATCGGCATTGTTTTAGACTGTGTTGACATCGAGACACCAAACTACACTCAATACAAATTGATCTCACCGCATTTATTGGAAGAACGAATGCAATGTTTTGGCGAAAATCAATAAATAATTTCAGCAATCCGTATTTACGCGCTCGTCTAACCTGCAACCCGCCCGGACCCAATCAAATCAATGATATGTCAATGCCTAAATGTCAAAAACAAAAAGTCAAAATAAATCCTACCAAATGTCATCTATGTATTATCTCTATGCATTAAACCGACACAAAATCTATTCATATAAAAAGATCTTAAATATTTATTTACTTATTAATCTTATATATAATTTAATCAACTGTTCCTCATATGTTTTTCATTATGATGTAATTTTATAAAACATAAATATTAATGAGATGTTAATGGAAACAAGACTATTTATATTACAGCGCCATCTGTAGCTTCCTGTATTGATTAGAAACTAATCTGTAATGTCACTTCTGATTATTTATATTACTAAAAACAGAGGGCGTTAGTGGTAGCTATCCGGATAGCCTTCTCAGTGTACGTATCCCATAGACATAGGACACCGGACCTAGACGCTGTCGAACTTTTCTTATTCTGTGGGGTTATGGGGTGAGCAGATATAAAAGTCTCCAACATATATTTCATGCATGTTGTGGTCTCATGTAACTGAGGAAGCATAGGGCTTGAAGATTAATATTGTAAGATTTTCATGTATTGTATTTCTTGTTGGAGATCGTAAAAAACTAAATAATTATGTAAACACATAGCTGTTCAGCATAATAAAAAAGAAAAAAAATATGGAAATACTGTATTTACCCTTTGTCCATGAGATATATTGGTGATCGTGGCCATACCTTACTTAACCTTACGACTGTTTAACGTACGTATGGGCCGTGTAGAAAGCCCACCATCAGCAGTGGAGTTCCCCTTAGTTTCCGTACTAAGTAGCTAACTAAACTCGCCATAAGCCACTGCTAGACATATTTGTATAGTATAAGCCTGTTTCATAATCACGACATAGTTGAAGCTTTGTCGGTGACCGCAGACCGGCAAAGCCGCTAGCCGGAGCGCTCCCGCAGGTGAGTAAATAATGTTTGACATTTGGGAAAGCTTTAGTTGTGCGTCGGCCTGTAAAATATGAAAAAAATATAAACTGTTGATCATGAACATTGTAGTGCTCTTTGCGGAAACGTCGTACCCGTAGTAGTAGTAGAGTCGGCAACGCGTGAGTAATGCCCCTGGGGTTGCAAACGGTAACCGCTTACCATGAGGCGGGCCGTATGCAGGTTTGCCAAATTGGTGGTACTTACAAAAAAAAAAAACATTGTCACGGCCAGGATTTGATTTCGAAAAATTCAAAGGTGTTTCTAAAGTTTATGATGACCGTCTGCTAACCAGAGGGCTAATTCACGTAATTTTATATTGCAGTGACGCTCGAACTTGACGTGAGCGTATCTCACTGAAGCTAAGAGAATACCAAATGTGTTGTTTTGATCAAAATTTTAGGTAAGTTAGCCAACTGAGTTGGTTGATATCTTCGTATCATGAACGTTACGCGCCTTCTGGGGCAGCCGGGTAAAAAGAAATAAACAATTATAATAGTTCTCTGTCAGATTAAAATTAAAATATACAATGTAGCAATGAAAACAGTTAATTTCAATTCGTTATAGATGTCAACACTCGTCATCGGCACAATCCAATGCAAAAGCAATTAAATTCATTGAAAGCTTTTCTACGGTTGTCACCAATCGTATGACGGACACACATTTGCATAGGGTAACATTTCATTTAGTCGGCAAATGAAAATTAATGAATGCTGTGTAGTAGGCATAGAGGTAAATTAATACAAATTGTTAAATTTTTCCAAAATTTTGATCCTGTGAAGGGATAGTTGCTCATTGAATGTATTATGAATACTTACTAATTATTAAATACGAGGGTCATTCAATAAATACTTAGCCTACAAAAAGTAAACGAAAATTTTGGAAAAGTGGGAATTTATTTTTCAACATAGTCTCCTTTTAGTTCGATACACTTAGCCCAGCGATGCTCCAACTTTTTTAATCCGTCCGAAAAATAGTTTTTGTCAAACTCTGCAAAATAGGCCTCCGTGGCGGCGATGACCTCCTCATTCGATCCATATCTAATCCCGGCGAGTGATTTTTTCAGATTAGGAAACAGAAAGAAGTCACAAGGGGCCAAATCTGGAGAATACGGTGGATGGGGCAGCAATTCGTAGCGTAATTCGACCAATTTGGCCATGGCAACGGCAGACGTGTGAACCGGTGCGTTGTCGTGGTGAAACAGCACTTTTTTCTTCGCCAGATGGGGTCGTTTTTTCTTTAATTCGGCGTCGAATCGGCCCAATAAATCGGCATAGTAAAGCCCTGTAATTGTTTTACCCTTCTCGAGGTAATCGATGTAGATCACACCTTGTGAATCCCAGAAAACGGTGGCCATAACTTTTCCGGCCGATTTTACAGTTTTCGCCTTCTTTGGAGCACGTTCCCCGGTCTGGATCCATTGTTTTGATTGCTCCTTGGTCTCTGGTGTGTACCAGTGGATCCAGGTTTCATCGACGGTCACAAAACGACGCAAAAACTCCGCTGGATTCCGCTTAAACAGCGCCAAACACGTCTCCGATGTGGTCTCACGGTTGCGCTTGTTTTCTGGTGTGAGTAAACGCGGCACCCATCGCGCCGACAGCTTTCTCATGCCGAGTTCCTCGTGAAGAATATGATGCACTGTTCCTTCTGAAATGCCTACAGTCTCAGCTAGCTCCCGAACCTTCAATCGGCGATCTGCCAATACGAGATCATGGATTTTTTTAATGTTTTCCTCCGTAGCAGCTGTTTTCGGTGCACCTGGACGTGGTTCATCAAAAACCGACGTACGGCCACGTGCAAACTCGTTGAACCAATTCTTGACGGTGGCCATCGATGGACAAGAGTCACCGTACACAGCATCCAAGCGCTCTTTGATTTCGATGCGCGTTTTCCCTTCCAAAAATAGGAATCGAATCACCGAACGATATTGCTCTTTTTCCATTTTTGTAAAACCGATCGACACGTTGGCTTCCATAAGTTGTCAAATTAAAACAAATGAAGGGATTGGAATGAAAATTTGAAAAAAGAATTTAAAAAGAATGTGCTACACTGTGGTAAAACTCTTTTGAAACTACAGCGCCCTCTGGCGATGAGGCTAGGTACTTATTGAATGCACCTCGTACGAAAGCAAGTAGCTTTTAAGAATTGCACAAATTTTAAACAAATAAAATCGGACAAGAAAAACATACAATTAATTAAAATTTTGAAATTAGAACCTCGATTTTAGTAATGGGGCGGTTGGCATAATGCTTGACGCACGCTCGATCATTAGTTCCTATTCATCGAATAACCGCTTGATTCGATTAAACCGTTCCTAGTTCAATTATTAATCTGATTATAAATGTACGACTTGTTGGCTGTTATAAATTTCGTTGATTCCACCATTGCATATTTTTATTGCGTGTCTGATTTATTGTTTGGTTACCAACTGGTATATTTACGATTACAGTTACGATAATGCATTTTTCATTAATTGCTATTGAAAGCTTTTCTCTATGTAGGTTCAGAGTATTTTTCTTTTTTGCCGTTTTGTACTTTAAAACAATAATAATGGTAAATAAATTCAATATTGTTTTATGTTAGAAAAATAAGTCAAATATTTTCTCTTCTCGATTAATGTTTGTTTAAGGCTGACCACTGGAATTGCCTTCGTTTAATTACGTTTGTACGAGTGTAAATTGCACAAACAGTATGAAAGCACTTTGATCGTTACCTTTTAAATGTATCGTCACTGTTTTCTCTGACCACTTGTCTAAGTGAAAGGTCAGTGTGGTCAATTCTTTTGTCTCCCAAATGTATGGAATCAATTGGATTAAATTGGACTTTATTCGTTTGTAATAAGGGTTGAGTGTATTTGGATGTGACAATAGAGCTTTTGCCCCATCCCGGTAACTAATTGTTGAGCAATAAAGCGGTATGGTCAGTCGGGAGTGTATCATACGACAGGGGAACGTTTGATGCAATCTACTTTATTAAATAATAATGATTGCTGCATTGTAACAGGTTTGAATGGTCTTGGTTTTGGGTATACTTTGTTTTGTTAACTTAGAAGATCGGACAATCTACTATTGCTCATTTAGATTTAAACACATTCATCTGCTTTTAAATTAATAATTCAAAATGTAATAAATGTAAAGTGTCAACACTGTCAATCTATAACTTTACCTCAAACATCACACATAAAAAATTCAGTCTGTTCACTGTTTAGCCTTTTACCCTTATTAGGTACCTATATTATGGGCAATGCACAATGGCCGGTTAAAAGCTCACATTGAAAATAGTAAAGAAAGCGCAGCTTTTATGTAGCTACTTACTTAATGCAAAGAAACGTTTTCATTTAAGTTATAATCTTGCGACGGATGTATGCAAATGACAGAAACATTATAATACCAAACTGATTCGGTCGCCCTTTATTATTCAATGTCTGCCCGCCGTCCACGCAGATATGTCAATAAGAGATGTAGATATAATAAAGCTTCAACATTTATGTTGTGTTCATAATGTTTGCGAACATAATTCATACGCTCAATGTGGCGTGTGGTTAGACGCGCAAATATCAATAGAATGTGCACGATATTAAATTATTTATAACATTATCAGATTTTTTTGTTGTTACATAAAATAAATAGGTGTCTACTTAGTTAAAAAATAAATTAAACACACATTATTTGGTATATCGTGTAATTTAGACGATGCCCAATTTAGGCAATAAGCTTTTATATTTTTACGTCTCCCAGGAGCAGGAAAGGTAACCAAATTAGTATGACATAACTTAATATCTAGCTACTCATTCAACAATATTTCTATGAGCAGTGCACATGTGGTTACAATTTCATAAGTAAAAATAATTTTATAATTTAGCAATCGGCACATGTTCAACTCTTCCTATTCGACTGTCTGTCAAATTCGATGATCGATTGTAACAGATTATTATAATCGATTTGATTGGGATAATTCAATAATGTATCATCGGTTCTCTGCACTAATTCTAAAAAGGAGTACGAAATACGAGGAAATAATTCGTCCAAGTTTGTCGAAACCATGTCAAAACAAACTTGGACAAATTATTTCATCGTACAATACAAGAGTTCCAATTTTAAAAGAAAAAATATACCTTTACAAAAATTTGTGCAACAATCCTTTGTTCTAGATACTCAAAGCAATAAACCGATGATACAATAATTATTGAATTATCCCAATCAAACCGATTACATAAAAATACGCTTATTTTTTTTATTTTATTTTTTATGGTTTTTTTTCGGAATAAAAAAAAACCATGACATCCAAAAAGCTTCAAAAATTAAAAACTTACAAAAGGTACTTAACTATCTAGGTACATACTTCGTAAGTAGAAGATGAATATTATTAGTAATTCATAATAAGGAATGAATGTTAAAAAGAATTGTTTGAAATTAAAAATGTGTTAAATATTCTACTAGGTACTGTTTTCTGTTATTGTTATATGGATTTATTTCTTATTTAATTAAAATAATTAATAAAATATTAAATAATGTTTAGGTACGAAATGAACCGTAATTTTAAGCACCACTCTCAACGGTTCCATGGTGTAATGGTTAGCACTCTGGACTCTGAATCCAGCGATCCGAGTTCAAATCTCGGTGGAACCTGTTCTTTTTGCATTTTTACATTTTTTTGTTTATTCATTTTAACACTTTTATGTGTAATAAATAGTGATAATAGAGATTTTTCTATAGATATTATTACGTTTTTGGGTTTATTTTCGTTAAGCGCGTATTTTATGTTTCGTAACGGGTGAGTATGGGGACGTGTAACATGGTTACAAAATATATTAAGTTTCTCTCTAATATTTATAATAAGACGAATTCCATTTAAAAAAAAATCCATAATCTAAAATGCTTTTATGATTCATCTCTTCAGTTCAGTCAATGTAGGTACGCACAACGCACTCACGTCTGGCGCGCGCCGAACACGTGCAATGCGCGCCGGCCACGCGACCGCCGCCGCCGCACCGCGCGCTCGCTTATTTATTTTTTGTTTAATGAGCAAAAATATTTAATTGCTCTTTGAAGGCACAATGCTCGGAAACACGTAATCTCCTGGAGTGCTTGTTAACCGGGATGAATATCGACGTTGTCTGTATTCAACAAACCCTCTCTAATTTTAATTTCGACATTCATGAGTAAACTGAACGTTAGGTACGTTACTCAAATTTCCTTTGTCTCTAGGGGTTATGTACTAAACTTTGGAAAATTAAAGCATAATTTTCTCTTTATAATTTGTTTTCAGCCGCTTTGATTTATTTTAATTGCTGGTTCGTAACTTCGTATAAGCGATGAAATTACATAGGCGAAGACTAAGATAATAAAATGGCATGTATATTTATATTATATAAAAAGAAGCTTAAATAGGTATAATACGTAGCAGCGAAAATTAATCAGTGGCAACTTTTGTAACGGCTTACCACCATGTCTTAAAATAGTAATTATTATTTTAGCCTTACACCGATATTTCGTATTATATCGTCCATAAAGTAAGATTAATATTGTATTGCTAAGAAGTTTTGTGACGTCATCGTATACAGGATTTTTTTTTATATAGTGCGCATAATTTGTAGAGTGATTCAGACTCTGTTGCTAAATGCAACCGCAGTATTGGGATATAAAAAAATATCATATATTATTCGTTTCGTTTTCTCTTAGAGCATGGAATAGACAAGACATTTTAAAGAGTAGCTCGAAACAAAACGTTCCTGAAATACATGATAGTTGTCTAAAAGTATGTGGTAGTACTAAGTAAAAAGCTTTGAGTATCTTACTCAAAGGTAAAAAGTAAAAACGATACAGGATAGCGCAAGATTTTGTGGCATTTAGAGTTTCTATCATTTTTCAAAACTACAACAGCACCAACATTAAAAACAGCAACAGCAACAACTTTCTAATTACAGTCTACAGATACAAAGTAAAAAAGAAAATCATGGCTGATGATAAGGGAACGGCCAGCAGCATCCACCTGGGGGCTGCTGTCTCTACCACCTGCCTGGTAACATCCCAAAATCTTTGATTGTAGCTGTGTACAGCACCTATGTTCACCATCAGTTTTAGAGGACACTTAAGGCGATGCAGTAGTAACTAATTAATCTGAAAACGCGCGAGAGCTAACTGTGCGTATTGATTGTGTCAAAACAGAGTATCGGAGTATCGTTAATTTTATAAAATCCAATTACCATATTGAAGAGTGTGTTTAGAGTCTAACACACTCGTCAATCATGGTAATTTAACCTAAACTAAACTAATTTAAATAGAAAATTTAGATGCTTAAATCAGTCTCGTTTCCTTGTAGAATAAAAATGTCTGTTTAATAAGAGTTTACGATATTTTTTTCTCTGCTGTAAAAGTTAATCGATCATGAAAAGCAATTACCAAAATTATGTCACGGACATATAATATGAAGTAAGTACATAAATATTAGTTTAGAATGTTTTGTAATTGCTGAGAAATATTGAGATCCCTGCCGGCATCATGTTCTATTCATCGCCTTAACCCCTTTGAGCGCCATGTCAGTCACCCTTGAGGATAAACAATAAATTTTCTATTGTGTTTGGTGATGTGATAACAGATACGAGTAACGTAGCGTTTTGTTTGAATCTCGCTTCGTTTAAGCAACGTTTTAGATCTTGAACTCCTTCATTTCAATATCTACCGTTGTAAGTGTAAAAATATAATATAAACAGTTCGTGTAAACATAATATATCTAGTAACAATTTCAAGCCAACCTTGGTAGATATGCAACTTAGCGTAGAAACTATGTAGGTACTAGTGAATGCATGCCGTTTCGATTTTACTTATTATTATAAAAAAAATTATCACATACAGTAACTTGGAAAATTGACTAGATGCATTCCTAAGTCTGTATTTTATTTCTTGTTTCAATGATTACTTGCATGCATTTTTGTTTCCAATATAATACCTATAGCAAAAACTACTGTTATTAGATATTAATTAATTCTTCTAAGGGCTAATTTTTTAATTGCCAGATAACTTTATCCGAGGGAATAAATTTGAATTTTTGACAGCTTTCCTATACAAAATCTGTCAACTGTCAAATTTATTCGTAGGATAAAACATTATCTGGCGATTGAAAAATCAACCCCTAAATAAATACACCATTGTACAGGATTTTGGCAAATCTGTCAACGACTCTAGCGTTTTCAATTGGAAGAGTAATTCTATAGACTTGTGAGTGAAATGTGCACAGACGAAACAGTTTATTCCACCTATAATATTTGTGTAGGCAAGATTGTAACCAAAAATATCTTTTACTTTTAATATAAAATTCCTATACAGTCACCCACGCATACTTAAAGTATCCTTTGACGATGCTTTTAAAATTCCTGTAGTAAAATATAATTAGATATTTTCAGGGCAAATACCCGGACCCACACGAGGTCGGGGTCAGCCCGTGGGCAGAACAGCGCGCCTTTTAAGGCATACTCATATTATGTAGCGAGAATGTGCGAAGTATGTTGACACCGAGTGTTGACGCCGATCAAGTGTAGTGTATCGGGTAGGAATCGTTTTACGAAGACATCACATTTTCTTGAGAGTTGTTTTTAGAAGAAAAGAACTCTCACGAAAATGTGATGTAATGTGTGATGTGATGTGTGTGTGTGTGTGTGTGTGTGTGGATGTGTGTGTGCGTGGGTGTGTGGGTGGTGGTGGTGTAGAAATGACTGTGTTGTTAGCATTTCAATGTGCAAAAATTTCCGAGTTTTACTGTGAAATGGCCGTTGTCTCACGACAAAGTATCAAGGATGTAGAAGACACGCTACTGTAGATTAAAGCTAGATTTACGCAGTTTCTTCGTGCCAAATAAGTAGGTAATTAACCTTTGTAATTACAAACAGTCGCCCGCGGCCGAGAACAGAGAGCTAATTCACGTAATCTGATGTCACGCCGATCATATTGCAGTGATGCTCGAACTTGACGCGAGTGTATCTCACTGTAGCTAAGAGAATACCAAATGTGTTGTTTTGATCAATATTTTACTGCAATGCGCGGCAACTGCACTTCTTTAGTTACGTGACAGTAGTCTGTGTTTCGTCACTTAATAAATTAAGTACTAATCATAATTTATGGTAATTTGCTTCATCACTATCATTATTATTACATAGTATAAAATAAAGTCACCCGCCGCGTCTGTCCGTTTGTGCGCTAATTACTTCATAACTATACAACGGACTGTGATACGGTTTTCACGATCATTTTGAGCATTTCTTCCGGAAGGTATGACACTTTTATATATAATCAAAGGATAGTAGAGAAAGTGCACTCGTGTGAAGCCGGGGGCGGCTCGCTAGTAATATACATAATTTTATAGCGAATTCTAATGTCAATACGATATTAACATAATTATCTATATGTCACATATTCCAATCATTGAATCAGTCATCGATAAGATTTTGATTTTATGAGTATCCCAGGACAGGCCACTCAAAACAATACCTTACTTTCGAGTAGCAAGATTCATTTTGCAATAGCATGTTCAATTAACGGGCAACATTTGATACCGCACCTTATAAGTTTCGAGTAAGGTTGAAATTTGAATAGCAGGGGTGATAATAGTGTAGGGGGTGAATAATGCTCATAGTATAGTGATTATGTGTAGTCGCACGCGCCGGGCACCCCCCGTGAGAGCGGCTCGCGCGCTCGTTCCCACGTTTGCGGGGAAAATTGTCATTTTCCACAAGCTTATGTAAATATCGTGGATTAATTTTATATTGCGTGTTATTGTTGATATAACGGAGTGCATTGTTTTGTAGTTTTGATTGAACCTTAATAAATTCGTCATCGTTTAAACATGTTTACTATAAATGCATAAATTTCAACGATCGAATTTTCTGACTTGCACAATGCCTAACTGCTGCCTTGTTTTACAAGAATAAAAAATAAGTCCTGTTAGATACACAGAAGCCGCCAGTTTTCCAATCATGAATTTGAATATAATGTCATGGGGCCAAGGCTACCAATACAGAAAACCTTCAATAAAACTTGACCCAAAAAGAAATCTAATTAATTTGATTGAAACGAAACAATCGGAATCAAATCACTGTCGCATCGCATTACATTTATTAATCTCTGGCAGTAGGTCAGTATTCACAAAGATATGTACCTATAGTACGTAGGTACTTACTTAGCCTTGTGTATACACTGCTGTATATAGGGGTGATACAGGATGACTAAGGGTGTATTATAGTTATCGGTAGCTCGCAGTATTTGCTTGGGGGCTTGCCGGGCGTCACGTTTATTTAACAGAAGATTTGTATAACAAAATCAATTAAAAATGATAATAAGAGAACTACCCTGGAAAGTAAATTGTAATGACATATAATGTACATACATAGTGGTGGTGGACAAGATATATTTTTATCATAATATTGTAACAAAGCATTCAAGTTTTTGAAACTGTTAAAAAGAGCAAAACGCCTAAAAACTGCATCAGCAGTTTGGCGAGTGATACAATATGAAAAAAGTAATATACTTAAAAAAAAGTAATAAATATAAATATGAAATTCATGGCTTCTAGATGTAATGGGACATATTGGTCACAGTACAATGCCGAGTCAAGAGCCGTAAAAAATTCAAGAAGAGTGTTCTGAGATCGCAGAACATGGGAACTGCCACGATGTGCGGTGAATCATGGACACATACAAGCAAAACTTCAAATTGACTGAAAGTCAAAGTGTTTATTTGAATAAAATAGTTTGTACAAGATCTTATTAAATTGTTACATTACAATGCTCTCTATTTTGCTAACATGCATCAACATGCAAATTGAAAAATTGGTTAACACCATAAAAGCATTTATTTATGAGCCATTTCTTTAGCTTCTTAGACATTAACAACACAGGGCTGACCTTAAATTGATTTGGAATCTTATTGTAGACGTTGGCACACATGCCCTAGCAGCTTTTTTGGAACAATGAGGTCTTAAGTACTGTGAATTGCTTCCTGTAAAAGTTGCTGTGGCTTGGTGAGATGGTACAGCGCAGTGCTTATTCAACTTTAAGGCGCAAGGAAGATCAGATTTTTACGAGGCTAAAAACTTTGAAATTTCCGTCTCAAAATCTGTTAGTAAATGAACTCGTACAATACCTTACCCTCTCACCCCTCTATTCAAACGAGCGTAGTCACGTGATAGACACGTCGATGTTTCTATCGTGGTTCATTAGTTTTCTACGCCTACGCTACGAATTTCGATCGATCCTCAATGATCCGCAATATAATGGAGACATTTTATATCCAAAACACATAAATATCAATGAACAAAAAACTTTGAAGATTATGTTGGACCATGTGTTAGTTTCTGCATCACCATAAGGTTGTCTGGCAGAGAATGCCTTAGGCATTAAGATCGCCTTTGTATTCTGCATAATATATTTGTATGAAAAGCATTAATAAATAAATATGCCCGAGCACACCCATTCAGATTTGCTTAATTTTTGTGATAAATCACGCAAAAAAATTCGCGTGTCCTCACTTATCATCAGCATCTGAAACCTGGAGATTACGACGCATTGCCGACCTAAGGTCAAAGTTGCCATATTCAGTAGCCATTAGGCAAAGAACTAGAAGACAATTATTTATGCTTCCTAAAATAATACTAACCGTCAAGAACGCCCGACTCCAACTAGAAAAAGAGCTGTAACTTTTGAACGGCTGAACAGATTTGGTTCTATCCCTGTTCACACGCGATACTTTTAGCAACCGCGATCGGACGCAGTGAGTCGCCAAATCGCGATGCAGCATCGATACTATCGCAAAATCGCTAGTCGCCGATGCTAAAAGTAGCTCGTGTGAACCGGCCCTTATACGAGTAGGAAGACTAACGACCCGCTCCCGGCTTCGCACGGGTACACTTTCTCTACTATCCTTATATTAAATATGAAAGTATTATACATATAAACCTTCGAAGAAAAATTATCTAACATGGTGACGACCACGTCAAAATCCGTTGCGTGATTTAGGAGGAGTTAGCGGATATACAGACAGACAGACAGACGCGGAAAGCGACTTTATTTTATACTATGTAGAGAAGAGAAGAGAAGAGATAGAGAAGAGATAATTATGTAATGAAGATGCTAAGACCATTACCGTCGTCTGTCACTCCTTTATAAAACAGATCCTGACAATAAACGCATTTTTATCTAAGTGGTTGTTCACATTCGTCCGCATTCCGGCCCATTGTGCTGCTCGACGAGGTGGGCAAGCTCTTGGAAAGAGTCATTGCAGACCGCCTCGTTGGGCACCTGAATCGGGTGGGCCCGGATCTTGCGGAGTGCCAGTTTGGCTTCCGCAGGGGGCGCTCCACGGTGGACGCTATCATGCGCGTGAGAGCCCTCACGACGGGGGACGCGCTATCCCGGGGCAGGGTCGTCTTGGCGGTGTCTTTGGACATCACCAATGCCTTTAACACCCTGCCCTGGAGTTGCATCAGGGAAGCACTCCGGTATCACCGGGTGCCGACCTACCTCCGTCGCATAGTCGAGGACTACCTGACGGACAGAGCCGTCATCTACCCCGGTCACCGGGGAGAGTGGAACCGGCGAGAGATGTCGTGCGGTGTCCCGCAGGGATCGGTCTTGGGGCCGCTCCTGTGGAACATCGGATACGACTGGGTGCTGCGCGGCGACCTCCCTGACGGCGTCGGCGTAATTTGTTACGCCGACGACACGCTCGTCCTGGCGCAGGGAGAGTCGCACCAGGCGGCGGCCGATCTGGCGACGCAAGCGGTTGCGACAGTCGCCCATAGGATTCGGCAGCTGGGACTCGACGTGGCGCTGCATAAGACAGAGGCCATGTGCTTTCATGGTGGTCGGAACGCGCCACGGTCCGAGTCCCACATAACGGTGGAGGGGGTTCGCATCGGCGTCGGGAGGACGATGAAGTACCTGGGACTCGTCCTCGACAGCCGGTGGAACTTCAGGGAGCATTTCCTGAGTTTGGCCCCAAAGCTGAACCGGGCAGCAGCCGCCCTCAGGCGACTCCTGCCTAATCTCGGCGGGCCAAACGCCTCCTGCCGAAGGCTGTACGCCGGCGTCGTGCGGTCCATGGCCCTCTACGGGGCTCCCGTGTGGGCCCTGAGCATCCGGACGCGACCACTAAAGTTGGTCGCATGCCAGAGGGTCATGGCTATCCGGATGATCCGGGGATACCGCACGATCGCCGGCGAATCGGCCAACCTCCTTGCCGGATTGCTGCCCTGGGATCTGGAGGCGACTGCCCTCCAGCGCGTCTATGAATGGCGCGTGGAGGCGCAGCGTCGGGGCGTATCCCTGCTGCCGCAAGAAGTCGAGGCGCGGCGGGAAGAGCTCCGGCGCGATCTCGGGGCAGTATGGAGGGGACGATTGTCGCAACCGACGGCCGGGCACGCCGCAATCGCGGCGGTAAGACCCCTCTTTGAGGAGTGGCTGGATCGGCGGCACGGCGTCCTGACCTACCGCATGACGCAGGTCCTCACCGGACACGGAAGTTTCGAGAGGTACCTGTGTCTGATGAGGAAGGCAGAAACGCCTGGGTGCCACCACTGCGAGGATCGCCCTGAGGACACAGTAGAGCATACGGTGCAAGACTGCCCCGCTTGGGCAGAGCACCGACGTGTCCTCAGGGCGGCGATAGGCGGAAACCTCTCGCGCCCGGCATTGGTCGAGGCCATGCTGCGGGGCGAGACGGAGTGGGAAGCGGTCGCCTCCTTCTGCGAAGCAGTCATGCTATCGAAGGAGGAGGCGGGCCGCGTGAGGGAGAGGATGGCGTCCTCCCTCCAGCCCAGCCGCAGTGGTGGTCGCCCACGGCGTCGGGCGCCGGCCGACGATCTCCGGCCACCGTAGGCGCGGGCATGCGGACAGCGAGTAAAGGGCAACTCGCTGTCCGACCATGGACCATGCCCGGGTCGACGGCGCGTTGTGTTCCACGCGCGCCTCAAAGAACGTCAGCAAGATGACGGGGCCCCCCCTGTAGAGGGCCGAAGCCTGCCGGGGTCGCGGGACTTATCTCATTACCGTGACCCCGGAACGTAAAGGGCTATCGAAGGAACACCGTGGATTTTAGTCAGTACAAGTCTGACAGTCCTCATTTGATGATTTGATGATTTTCGGAGGACTCATTTGATGATTTTACCACGCTAAAAAAAAAAAAAAAAAAAAAAAAAAAAAAAAAAAAAAAAAAAAAAGTGGTTGTTCACAAAATATATTGTAGTCTCAACAACCTTCGTAAAAATAGAAAAAATGATACATGACGGTTAATTTCACGGCTCGTTTAAGGACACTGATACCAAACATTCGAATATCCAGGGATATAAACGTTCTATATTTATACCTTTCACGGAAATGCTTCGTTGATCACAAATATAGATACTGAATAGTTATTACGTAAGTTATTCCATTTAAATATTTTAGAATTAGGCCTTAGGCATTAAGACCGCCTTTGTACATATTTGTATGAAAAGCATTAAATAAAAAATAAATTCAATTAAATAAATTAGGCTACGCAAAATAATTGTTTTTGTAATTTAGAAGAATTCATGCGACATAAAGATACATATGTAAATATTAAGTAACAATTGTAATGTAATGTCTAATATATGTTTGATGAATAATAATAATTTTAATAAATAAATTGCCTAAATTTGCATGCCTTAAACAGGCAAATTGTAGTTATTGTACATAAACCACCAATGTTATATCTGGTAACACCGAGCAGATGACGGGCTTTTTGTCCGACGGACTGCCGCAAACAAGAATGACTGTTAGTTGTTACTGGTGAGGACACTAGGATTCTAACGACAACTTTGAACATAACCTATCCGTCAAAAACCCCGACTCCAACAAGAAAAAGAGCAAAAACTTTTGGACGGCGGAACAGATTTTCATAAAACATAGCTAAGATAATTTCTGATTAATTCAATTAAAAAAACTGCATTGAAATCGGTCCATCCGTTTTGGAGCTACAATGCCATAGACAGATACACAGATACACACTACAAACTCATAACACCCCTCTTTTTTGTCAGGGGTTAAAAATGACGGTCGTGTGCGTTGAGTCCTTGCCGAATTTTTATATCCGCGGCAATTTTTTGTCGTAAAAATTTTTGGTCCCCGGCAGTCTTCTAGACAAAATGCCAGTTGTCTGCTCAGCGTCATATTGCCTGCTGAAAGAAGTAACGATTTACTTTACCGATGAAGTAACATAGCAGAATATGAATTGAAAAATTGACCATCTTGTATGGTAGTAAGCAGGTGATGGATGTAGGGTACTAGGTGGTCATCCATCATTACTTCGATGCCGTGACCTTTAACTATAATACATTAGTTCCATCTATATTTAGGTCGGAAGCTAAACCCAAGGTAGAGATATCCCTTTTAAATGATTGAGTGAACATGATATAAGCGCATGAGTAAATACCTCATGTGATATGTCTCTATTTGTATTCAGTTCTAATTTCAAATACAGACAGAACAGAGTGTGATCTATGGTTGAGGGCATCTCTCGTACCTATATGTCAAGTAGCAGGATTTACGCACTAGTTACATCTAGGTCCTCGCTTATTTTCTTCAGGAATATTCGATGTTGTATACGGTGTAATAAGTGACATCATAGCAAAACGAATTCCATGGATTTAGTACATGATTCTGAACACCTCAGCAATCGAATTGTGTGACGGTGTATTTAGTAAGTATAAAAACTGCAAACAATATGGTATCTAATTTTTATGAAAAGATCGATTCATTATTCTGACCGTATGACGTCAAATATCATGGATTGTATCCATGGTATCAGATTTCGGTATAATGTCACTTACAACCTGTACACGTGCGATTTACACCAAAAAAAATTAATTATGATAACACAACATCTTGGTAGGTGGAGTAGAGCCCTAACAGAATGGCTACCGATAGACGGTAGAAGAAGTGTTGGAAGACCGGCGGCCAGGTGGACAGATGACCTGCAAAGAATCGCGGGAAAGACCTGGATGCAATTAGCACAGACCTGGGAAACATGGCATGAAAAGGAGGAGTCCTATACTCAGCAGTGGGTAGAAACAGGCTGTCAATTATGATGATGATGATGAACAGAACATCTTAAAAATGTTGTTACCATAGCACTCAAGAGCCTGTATCAAAATCTAATCTTAACAAAACAAATAATCTTAAGAAGTCATTCAATATAAACAGGTAAATAATTAAGTATATAAAATAATGCTATTGTCAGTAATGTAGACACAGATGGTTTAACCCGCCCACCCATTTCCAAAGTTTACTAATAAAGCTTTATTTGGAAAGTCGATAAAATATTATCAACACGCCAAATCTTGTCACGCTTTTAAAAACAGAAATAACAATCAAAGTTCTATTTGACTATTTAATTTTTAAACTCTTTTTTGAATTAGCAAACTATCAACTTATTCAACAAATTAAAATGGGTTCACCAGTTCACTACAATAGTTTTTAACGATTTCTAGAACCGACAGCCCTAATACAGGATAAAGAAAATCTAGGTAATCCTATTACCTATACCTCGGGTGAAAGGAGAGATGGAAAAAGCTACAAAGTCCAATCTGCCTGTACTCGCTAAGTTGAATCCAATTCGGCTAATAGTTATGTGGAGCAATCACATTACGACTGGGTGTACTGTTTGAATCCGAGCCTTTATACGCATTTGGATTTGTGGTAAGGGTTAGATATTATTGCAGGTATTGGCAACATGCAGTAAGTTTTATTTATCGTTTCCCCATGTTAGGATTCCTTTTGTATCGTAAGAATAGTTTATAAACATACATATCATACACACACACAACCCGACCTGGTACATACAATTCAGTGCCAGCAAATCTGTTACACGGGATCTGAAATACGTAATCTGCTACACGTGGTTTCAAGAATATTTCAGGATTAAATAAAGAATTACTACACGTAGTGGGTGGGTAACCGATTTAACAAGGAGGTTTTCAGTTCGATGCTTACGTTTGTATTTTATTTAGAAAGAAAAGTAAGTTTATATTAATAAAATAAGAATAAATAAAATAAAAAAACAGCAAATTTTGTGCCTCGTGCCTACTCTAAATAAACTAACGTACTCGTATTTTATGTATTTTTAAATTGTCGAAGGTATTTTCTTGTTATTTTGATTTTGGTCCTAAGTTCCGAGCCGGGAACATCAATATGTTGTCGCGTTCCATAGGTAAACTGTCCTTGATGTGAACTAGGCATCCAAATCTGGTACGTTCAGGTCAATATTATGATTGATGGCTTGTTTTGATTTCGTGAACCAGATGTTATTGTTTGAGCGGCTTTGGTTTCTGGGTGATCTAGAAATGGAAATGAAAAGCTAACACGGAGAACTTTTGTCTTCAGACAGTCAAGTCATCCAAAATAAGAGCTTACTTAAGGAAGTAAGTGACTGTAGTGCAATCATCAGCGTGAGGTATTGAAACCTCAAAGGACCAAACACATCTTATAGAACTTGATATTGCGCAAATGTATACTAACTTTAACTTTTCTTCCAAGTCGGTTAAAATTACTGCAGGCTCACAGCGTGTTATTTTTAAGTCCACAGTCTAAGCACGTGATTTTCTCAGTGAAGTGTAGCTACTGCGTTTCTTGGAAACACGTTGTACAGACAGCTGAGGCACTGACCTCGCAGGCACTGCAGGTTGTAACTGATCGGTAGTCTACCGTTGTTTATTCATTGATGCAAAACTTTAAGATGTACTCGTTTATTATGAATTGGTGAAAGTAGTGTTCAAGTAAATTGACAATAACACTATATTACATTTAATTCACCTCATTGTTTGCTAGCTACTAGAAAATGATTTGGTTATCTATCGCCTAAGATACAAAATACTTAAAAAAAAAAATCTTATCACATTCTGATCCAAGCTTTGACCTACGGGTCAAAGCTTGGGTCCGCAATGTGATAAGATTTTTTTAGTATTCTTTTTATTCATATAACCAATGTAATGTTAAACTGAGATTGTGTAAACAAAGCAAACATTGACTTATATCTTTGGTATAGTACGACACAACTAAGAAGTGACATCGGAAAACTTCGGAAACAAGACCACGAATTTTTATTAGTACTGCAGTAAAACATGATCTTTACGCTGATGCAATAAGTTTTACAATTACTTAAACGAGCGACTGCCATTGGTTGCGATCAGGTACATCGATGTTAGTTCTTAGTTGTGACGACACTTATTGCATTATAGTACGAACTAGAATGCAATAAGTGTCATTAAATAAAACTGCAACAGAAATCTGAGTAATTGTGCGCTTGCTAACGAACCCGCGGTCTTTGACCTTTAGCTTTGACCCTAACTAGGTAACGCTTGGAAAAAAGACAAGAAATTTTATCCCATTATTCTTTTGTAAGACGTGATTAATCCTGGTCTTTTGTCAGTATCCCTCTTTTAAATGAAAAAGCTTTTTATTTATTACTAGTTTCCGCTTGCAACTTCAGCGGCAAAGGAAGCGGGTTCATCTCCCTTTTAAACTAACGGCTGCTCAGGTCATGACCTGTTACTGTCTGAATAAAAACTCACCTTGATCTTTGCTCTGGGAGTTCATATGTCGAAGTCTTTTTTTGGGAAAGTTATTTTTTTTATTCAATGTAAGGTCATTTTGAGAGTGGATTATAAATCGCTCACAGTATGGCTCTAGAGAGCGATATTTCAACAATCTCAGAAGATGTCACATTTTGTTTAAAACATCAACGCCGGGCGGCGCGTCGCGTAATCGCTGCGTAAGCGTTGATATCACAGAACACAGAAAGAGATATTTTCTGTGTTCTGTGTGTATTTAATATGAATGGTTTTGATCGCTGACATATAAAATGAATCTGCTTCAATGTTGGCAGAGTTATAAAATAAATATATAGTCAAGGAAAGGTCTTCCTTGTGATTTATTATTTATTTTATTAATAAAATCATATCAATTTATTATCATCTCACTAGTCATCAGCTACGCTAACATGAGCACCGCGACAGCAGTTTGTCGTCATGACACAACAAGAAACCTGATCCCGCACGAGATAATGCGACGACAAAATTATGTCGCCGAACTATCTCTTCATTTTGCTTGATCGTGAAAGTTATGGGTAAAATGAATGAGTTGATATAGGCATGTACTTTAATCCTATCACGGTGCAGGGAGGGGCAATTCTTGTGCAGTCGAAGTAGTCTCGAATTCGAGAAAAAGTTCGAATTCGATTTTTTCTCAAATGGTAATTAAGTTGGGCTATTAAAGAAAAGTCGAGCCCAAAATTTCTCGAAGGGAAGGCGCTCGAATTGCTTCGACTGGTCGGTACAGTTCGAGATGTACATTTCGAATTCGAACCAATTATAAAGATCTAAAAGGGCTAGAAGTGCAAACTCGATTCCGAGATGATCTCCCAGAAAACGAGAATTGCCTCCCAGGTAACCTTGTTGCACTGCGTCTGAGTTACCCGGCTACGTCCCTCGCAGACCCGCGTCATTGGTCCACAAGCTAATGGAAAAATCTATCTTTCCAAATAGAACTACCTACTAGATGTGGCCTGATAACTAACTGATAAGATCTGTAGTCTTAAAGTCTTAGCTTGGTTTACTTGACACAATATGTGGGTAAGACAAATATTTTGAATACGAGTTCTTGGGTGACCTTGATATAATGTTATCTTAAGGGCTAATGATGACTGTTATTGTGGTAAGATATCTTTTTGTTGATGTTTAAATGTTTATGAGCTGCAATATTATTAGGCATTTATTTGTACAGTGTATGTAGTTCATCGTATTTGTTATCTATGTAGTTTATTTCATAGCTGTGTAGTCATTGGATTAGTTTAGTATACCATAAGTTTAAGTGGTCTAAATAAGTTAGTTTCGTCATTTTTACACACTGTGTCTACGTATCATTGATATTTCCAGTCGCGGGACTACTGGAAGAAATTTCATTAGAAAGGAGTAGTTCCATTGTGCTCATATGTCTGTAACATTTTTATTACCATGTTTAAGGAAACATGGTAGTAAAAATGTTACAGTACACACGAGGGTGTGTACATAAATAAATAAAATAAATATATTAGTACAATTGTAATTGTATGATATTATTGTTCTACGGTGGTCAAACAATTATCTTTGACGCATCCCTTTATGCGTTATCAATGTTAATTAAAAAAACGTATTCTATTCTTTTTGTTTCTTTTATTTTGTCATCTTTCTTAGCCCTTTCCATGTAACCTTAATCCGTGTTGTGAGACACGGGGCAGGCAGCGTGCTCACTGTCTTCTACCTTCTTTCGTGTCTTATAACCGGCACGTGGTCCCGGTCCGCTCCGGTCACGAACCTATTATCAGCTGTTATTGTTCTAGATTAACTTTTGAGAGCTTTCCTTGGCATCTTGTTTAAAAATGGATGAACTTTTTTTATTTAAATTCTTGATTGTTTGCCATACAGTATAGCCCTTTTGGAATTGAAAATGTACAAACTGTTGTCATTGCACGGGGCACACTGTTTTATTAGTACCAAATTTGTCATCTAACTAACTTCATCTCCTAAAAAGGGAGACGTGGTTTTAGTAAAGGAAGACGGTCTTCCTCCGTGTCGTTGGCTATACGGCTTAGTAAAAGATGAGCATCCGGGTAGTGACGGAATCGTACGAGTGGTCACTATTAAAACTAAAAATTCAATTATTAAAAGACCTGTGTCTAGACTATGTTTGCTTCCTGTTACTAAATAGATTGTATTTTAAATATAAGGTGGCGATAATGGTTGTGAAAGGAAATTTAAGTATAGGAATAAGCCTGTGACTAGGTATTAATGTTAAAATTTTATTTTGTTAACTTCTCTAGTTTTTATTTATACCTTGTGAACTACTTTTTTGCCTTTTCTTATACATTGCTATTAAAGTTAGTACATAATAAATAATAATAAATATAATAAGGTCAAACTGTTGTTGCCCTTAATGGGGGGAGAATGTACAAACTGTTGTCATTGCACGGGGCACACTGTTTTATTAGTACCAAATTTGTCAATAGATGGCGTTGTACCGCCTGTTAGATGGCGGTGTTAAGATTTTCCGTCAAAACTACTTAAGGTCTGTAAACTTAGATTATATCGCTCTTTTTTTCTGCAATATACCGTTGGAACAGGGTAGCGATGGGTAACTAGCCGAAATTTCAATAACTTAGCTAGCCGGCTATTTGTGGTACAATAGCCAGCTAGATAGCCAGCTACTCAGCTATTTTGGCTATTCAGATAGCTTTAGCCGGGATACGTAGGATAGCTAAGTAGTTGCCGTTCAACTGCCCCGCGATTAGTACGTTCGATCCTCGCCGCGGTAACAAGTTTAGAACTGAAGACAAAAAATTAAAAATTCTGACTTTTGGTTATTTTATTTTATACTTCCTTGAAAAGAAATGAATTTCCCTCGTGACTAAGTATTAATTTATTATAATAAATAAAAACTTTCGAAAATCTATGATCAATTTATGTATTTTATAGCGCCATCTATATCTGAGGGGATAAATTATGAAGCATTTGTAACATCAGCATTCAGCTCTGAATACTTTTATTGAATGAACAACAATACAAGTAAACTGAAAGATACCATAGATGTCGCGCTACTCCAATAAGTATTTGATCGATTTACTAGACCTTTTATTATTTAAAAGCGTTAGCCGGCACACATAGGAAAAGAAATGAATTTCCCTCGTGACTAAGTATTAATTTATTATAATAAATAAAAACATTCGAAAACTATGATCAATTTATGTATTTTATAGCGCCATCTATTATATCTGAGGGGATAAATTATGAAGCATTTGTAACATCATTCAGCTCTTACTTTTATTGAACGAAGAACAAAACAAGTAAACTGAAAGATAAACCATAGATGTCGCGCTACTCCAATAAGTATTTGATCGATTTACTAGACCTTTTATTATCTAAAAGCGTTAGCCGGCACACATAGGAAAAGAAATGAATTTCCCTCGTGACTAAGTATTAATTTATTATAATAAATAAAAAAATTCGAAAATCTATGATCAATTTATGTATTTTATAGCGCCATCTATTATATCTGAGGGAATAAATTAAGAAGCATTTGTAACATCAGCTCTGAATACTTTTATTGAACGAACAGCAATACAAGTAAACTAAAAGATACCATAGATGTCGCTACTCTAGTAAGTATTTGATCGATTTACTAGACCTTCCATAAAAATCCTATATTATTCACTTACGATGATTTGAAAATGACTTGCATTCGAATTTCAGTCATTCGGCAGATTGTTAGTATTGTAAAAAAAATTTAAATAATTAAGTGTAGGTGAACAATAATTAGTGTAAATAATAGGTGCTTTCTTAAACTTCGTTATAATTTAACGTCACTCGATGCGGCTTCTGCTGTAAATCCAAGGACTATGGAAGTACTTATAGTTCAATGTGAAAACCAGCGCTATCGGGTTGCTCGCAGCGCGGCAGCATATGCTGAGCGGAAGCCTTCTGGACACAGCTGAGACGTAAAATCCATTTTATTTAAGATTTTTTTAATTTCTGTTTATCATGTTTTTATTTTTGTTTTTCTGTTATCTAACCTTTAAAATCGTTTTTGTGCCGTGTCCAATCAATACGTTTTTCATTTTTTTTCTTTCTTTTCTTTCTTTCATATTCGTACATATGAATGAATACCGCGGCGATCGCGCGCGCCCCACCCCGTTGGCTACTACAGCTACTATTCAGCTACGGAATGAATGAAGATGGCGGCGATCGCGCGCGCCCCGCCCCGTTGGCTACTACATAGCCGTTAGCTATTAGTTAGTCAGGCTACGACAGCTACGTCAGCTACGCGCGGCTGCCCGCTACCCAGAGTAGCCAATAGCTAGCTATCGTATTGACGAATATCATAGCCGTGGCTATTTTGTGAATAGCCGTTATTTGGCTAGTTATTTGAATAGCTACCCATCTCTAGAACAGGGTTGTTCGTGTTTTATTGAAAGCAGCTCCCTGGTACACTCCGAAGCCCTATGGTGACTTGGCTGACATCATCGGGTCAAACAGAAAACATTGCTTATAATATTACATTGAACATAATTATGATGTAGGTTGTACAACACATTTTCGTTTGTTTTATTTTATTATTATTTGTAACAAAAAGAGGGGTGTTATAAGTTTGTAGTGTGTATCTGTGTATGTGTGTATCTGTCTGTGGCATCGTAGCTCCAAAACGGCTATCCGTTTTATATACAGGATGACTGGTATATTGGTATATTAAACGTTAAGTTCCAGCAGTTTGACAGCTATACATTTATTATGCTACATCTGCCCTTTTGAAGTAGGCTTTTAAGTTACGTAATTAACTACAATAGAATCACATTTCATTGGAGTTAGTTTATCACGAGAGTTCAAGGTTACTGCGTTTCCATTCTAACGCTAGGCTATCACTGCCGGTATAAATATAGTTCAAATTAATTAATTTACTACCAAAATGAAGTATCCAGTAATTATTAACATGATATCAACGTCATACTGATTACGGCCTACCAAATTATTACAGTAGCTGTGACGCGCGGCGTAGCGCCCGTAGCTCTACGCGGCTACGGCACGTGCGTAACGCCATGCGGCGTGACGCGGCGCTACGCATTCCTTTCCAGAAGTGTTTTAATTTTTGTAACGCATTTTTTTATTGGGTTATTTGTTCTGACGTATTTAGTCGCCCGAGTCCGGGAGAATACTTTGCGTAACAAAAATACGGTAAATTGGTAGAATTTCCAAATCTTCTCGATGGTAGTTAGAAGTCAAATAACCACTGTATTAATAATTTCCATGTCAGAATTAAGATCTACATTATTATGTAGATCTTAATTCTGACATGGAAATTATTAATACAGTGGTTATTTGACTTCTAACTCAGATATTGCTGAGCTATTTTTCTGTCGTATATGCATGTTTATAACTCATTTCTCTTAGTCAGATAGTCCAATGATTTAGACATGATAAAGAAAGACACGTATTTGGATGCTGCTGTGATTTTGGGCACGCGCCCTAAAGTCGCGCGTTTTGGCGTTCGTTACCCACTTTTTGTAAGCAAAAGGCAGCCGACGAACGCAAAATCGCGTGTTCCTACTGCTAAAAGAATCGAGTGTGAATGAACGCTTACTGTTACAAAAAGATAGAAAGAAATGGTGGCCTCCAATGAACTGTCCATCACTGTCAGCTGCGACAACTTTAAATCCACTAAAACTAACTTGGATATTACTTGACACTAGATTGGAAAATTGTAGACTTCGCTTGACTTTTAATAACGCTTAAAGACTATTTACGAAAATCCAATTAACAAAATTAAAATATATCTTTGTTATTAAATTGTTTCCCCCACACAGCCGCGTTATAACGCCGATATTATCGCAGCGATATCTGTTTTAGTACATTTTGTACTAGAACGCATGCGATTTTACACACTGCTGCGATAATGCGTCCTAGTACAAAATGTACTATTATTATTTGTTTTTAGAGGTAGGGTACTAAGCCTCTTGGTCACTGCGACCTGCGAAGATCTAGTGTGACCGCGAGCGCTGTACCGCTATCTTCCGCTATATATATTTCCCTGGGTTGCAGCTGAAAACCAGCGTTGGGTAATCAGTATTAACGTACTGACACCCAACATTATGCTGAGCTGCTGGCCCGTTTGGCACAACTACTGATTTTATTTTCTGTGTTTTTAGCATTTATGTGCCAATAAACTTTATTTCTTTCTTTCTTTCTTTCTTTTCTTTCTATACGCAATACGCACACGAAATAAAAAGAATATCTCATGTGCGTATGGTACACATTTCGGCGGTCCCTACGTACATAAAGACATGTCAAAAACCGAGGTTTACAGGAGAGCGTTATTTACTCGTATGTTCAAACTGTGGTTCAAACCGCTCTAGAAATCATTATTATGTTTAATTATAAATATATTTTTTCTTTAATGTTTTATTAGCTTTAGGAACTTTATAGGTAATGGTATTTATACATATTTTCTTTTTTTATATTTTCTTAGAAAAACTGATAGATATCCGCATCTACGACAATTATCCGTTGTAAATGTAATACTTGTTCTCATATACGATTTGTAAATGACGTTAAATACGTAATATAAAAAATATAAAAAAATACAGGACTGTGCATATGGAAGATTTAAAGCTAATTGTGCAGTAAAAAAAAATTGCCTTTTTTGACATGTCTTTATGTACGTAGGGTAGGGACCGTCGATTTCGGTGCAAATAACGCGTGTTACCGCTGCGACCATCGTCGAAGGGGACGTGATAGAGTAGAGCGAGCTGCTTGATCTCGCATCTCGCCACGCAGCTACTTGCATGAGCGGTATAGCACTCGCGGTCACATTATAAAACAGGGCGCTTACCACGAACTATTATAGCAGGGCAGAAATTGAATTGCCCAGAAATTTCCGGTATGAGCTGACCCCACACTGTATAGGCTTTTCGTACAGCTTATACTGGAAATTTCCTGTTTAGCAGAAAAGATCCAACCAACGTTTTATACTTTTGAGTAAAGGCAGTTTAACGTTAGGCAAAGAATAAAAAAATCGTATGATACAGTACCTATTTGAAAGTTAGTAGTTGTAATAGGCCATAACATATACATTAAGAAAGTCTTTTGAGCATAATTATAATAATATTATTATTATGTATACGTAGATAACTCGATTTTACAACAAATGCTGGTTTAACAGGGTCCACTGTACCCACGATAAAGGAGAAATACTAGTGCGGGGAAAAGTTTAAAAAAGTATAAATAAAACTAAAGTTTTACGATACACGAGACAGCCTGTCTAATAACGTAGGCAGGTTGCACAGCCACTCACCCATAGGATGAGGTACTACCTCGATTGACCCAAATCCCCTGAATAGCCCTTCAATAGCCGCAGGTAAAGAACCTGGCGACCTAAATACTAGGCTATCGAACACGTATGATAATTAACACGCCCGGGACCGAATCTTGGACGTGTCGTATCGATGTGGAGGCTCAACAATGTACTTACTTACTGTTGCGATCTTTGCTGACCAGATTTGGAGGTTCTATTCACATTTAAGATATTTATTTATTATTAAATTATTATTTATAATTCAATGAACTATAAATCAATGTATATACTATACAAACTCAACTATGTTTGTACCTACATACACTGATAAAAAATTGCTTTTGATAAAGTATATATAGTTTCGATATAAAATTTTTGGCATTTTTGTATCACAATCATTATACGAAGTAAAACTACGACACCTGCCTAACCTAGTGGGGTAATACCTTACAGATAACAAAGAGTTGGATTTGTATCAACTTCTAAAGTCCACAGAAAGTCACCCAATCAGAATATACCAGTGGAAGAAAATGTTCATAAAAACTTCGAACATTATTTATTATAACTTCGTGACATTAATATAACTTACAACTTGTTTGGATGAAGGTTAAATCGAGACAACGTCAAAGTAATCAATTTCACTATACATCGACAATATATTTAAACTAGAAGTTATTTATAAACAACCAGGTCTTCCAAGGTTACCACCACCGACATTACAGAAAACTATCAATTTTAATGAGAAGCTTCTAATTAATTAACACTGTATTAATTAGGTAATTTTCTAAATACGGTAACTAGTCTACGGATGCCACAAACAGATACACAGATACACACTACATAATTAAAACATAACTAATACGGGAATTAAAAACTCGCCCTAGATATTAGTACCAGCCGTTCCTAAAATAATAGGCGCTCTTTCTATAAGTTTTTCTATTACGAATACAATAACGTCAGAACAATATTTGTTGTACTATGGCTGCAACAAAGCAATTAACAGCAACAATCCATTACTTATCTATTCCGATGGTATCACTTCTACATTATTATAAAAGCGGCTGCCATCGACGCGACCCGTGCACTCGCCTCGCCTTGACCAGCTTGTGGCTATTATGACAATAGGTTGGTTATGGTAATATATGAAAAAGGCTTTTCAGCAAAAAAGGCGCCCTAATTCCAGCAACGTTAGATCACAGAAGATGGGATCTCACTCGGAACCTGACAACATCATGTAATCGTTTGCTTTTATTGTAGGTATCCAGCCCTCAAAAAAGGTTGTGGTCACGGCCACCCAAAAATCGGCCAAATGCGATTCGAACTATGGATTCGAATACGATCGATACATTGCATCCTACAAAGGACGAGGTCTACCGTGTAACCAAAATGGTAATGAACATCGACTCTGGTAATAAACTTCAATATGATCCTGAGAGACAAAACTTCGAGCTACCACCTAAAAAAATGACCGATCATAAAGTTAGGACTCCTCTACCTTCATGATCGGTAAAAAAATTACAAGGTATAGCTCAAAGTTTAGTCTCTCACGATCGTATTGAAGTTTATTACCAGAGTTGATGTTCATTACAATTTTCGTTACGCGGTAAGTTCGACCTTTAAGTATAATAATTGACTATTGCATTTAATTCATATATTATTCCATTTTTATTTATTTTTTAATAGTCACATTCGCATTTCTACAAAATTAAATATAAATACTTATATCGAGTATTGCAATAATATTATTATGTTAATATTGTATATCTGTTTCATTATTAGGCTTCAGCTGAAAATCAGCGTTGCAGCTAGCTGCAGCACTTTGCTGAGCTGAGGCCTTTTAGGCAAGCAATGCCACATTGAATCTGCTAGGTGAAATAATTACAAAAAAAATAATCTCTACTTTAAATTTTTCGTTTTTACAAATTATGTTAACTTATTGTAGTTATTGTGTTGTGTTGTGATATTTATTGTACCTACATGTTTTACTAACATAGTTGTCTAAGTTATTTGTAATACTAACATGCTATGGGCCTCGATGCCTGTGAATAAAAGATATTTATTTTTTATTTTATTATTAGGTTTTATGAGTTTTTTTTTTATGTTTGTGGTTTTGTGCTGTCTAATAAACGTATTTTCTTTCTTTCTTTCTTCGGTAGCCTCGCAGGGTCAAGCTTTGTTGCACTTCGACACTAACGCTAGCAGCTCTCTCCGTGAAAACATTACGTGAGCCAAGTAATTATTTACATTTGATCAACAAAACAACGCCTTCATTCCATTGTGCCATTTCTAATCTAATCGCGACATGTTTTCATTAAACCTTAGGTATTCAGTCGCTATGTGTCCTAGTTTCAGCACTCGTACTTTTAATACGAGTGCATGATATCATAAAATAGCGTGCGTTTTAAAATTAACTTGTATATCTTGGTAATTCTTTAAGTTTCTTAATTATCGTATCGTGCTGTAGTTTATCTACACTAATATTATAAACAGAAAAGATTTGTATTTTTGTTTGTAATGAATAAACACAAAACTACTGGACCGATTTAAAAAATTATTTCGCCAGTAGAATGCTATATTATCACTGAGAAATATATTATATTCTAAAAAATTGGGATGACCTGAAAATGACCTTTAAAATTCCTTAAATCGCGTGCACTGCATAATCTACCTATTAATGATAGAACAAAATTAAATGTCAACGCGAGCGGAGCCGGGACGAGCCGCTGATAAATTTAAATATTATTCTTGATGTAAACTGAATGATTTAACTTATCATAATATTTATGCGGATTTCTACGTGATACGAGCTGTAAAACCAAGATAAATATAGCATATAACTTGATGTTCTATGTAATTTGATCTCGTTCTTCTGGGTGTCGATAAGCTTTTGAAATCCTAAGTGATATGCTCACACGTAACAGTTGATCGTATCATGGTGGACAACTTAATCAGTCAGCTAAGTGCGTTATTTATTTATTACTTTTATGTATATTGCACAATGTACACATAGCTTTATAAACTAGCCTGGTGACCCAGGCAAGGATGAAACGTAGGCGAGCAAGTTGTTGGGGAGAATGCTGCAAGAACTAGAAAAGGAGTTCAAAAAAAAAAAAAAAAAAAAAATATAGGTATTATGGTATTAAGTTCTAATTTAAACTTATTAAATATATAATTTAACTTCTTACATGTCTATCTATTATTTTACTTTAATTAATTAATTATTGTGTCACTTACCGACCGCCGTGGCGACGCCTCAGATGAAGAATCCGCTTATTAGTTCTTTATCTAAGACCATTCTAAGACCGTCGCATATAATTTTGCTAACCGAATATATTTTTAAATATGCATTTATTGAAAGTAGGTTCAACTACATAATTATTTATGATAACCAAATACTCGATGACGTATTTTTTTTAGTTTTAAACCCAAGGCCTGCTTTGACGTAGTGTTATAAGGAAGATGTGTCAAGTCGAGCTAATTTGAAGAGATTTCATCTCAAATAGTTAAAGTTACAAGAAATGTTATAACTTCCGCGTTTGTGATAATATTTGCACTGATTCTGTATGGTAAGTGAAGATAATGTCATTGTTTCGAGGCTAAGATTGCTTGGTGATAAAAGTTTGCGCGTCATTGCGATCTAGTATCATTCCTCATAGATAGCGGAGAACCTGACCTCTAATAACATTTGAATAGTTGGGCCGGTAGGCTGCTTTGTTCTTAGGATTGCCTCAGCCAAGAATTGGAGATAATTTTCAGCTTAAGCCTCCGGTGGCCATCTGAACAGTAGACGAACAAAATCACTAATAGGCACAATATTCCTGCATTGGAATTGTTAGAAATTGTGAGCTAGGTTATAAAATTTAATGCTCAAGCGCACCAGGACGGTGCGTTTGGGCTTACAAGTCAGATCTAAGAAGAAGGATCTAAGTATCTGTTTGTCGCCAAAGTCTTACTGGTAAAATAGACGTTGTGTCGTTGAGAAGACCGGAGAAGCTATGCACAAAATGCGCGATTTTTTTTTATGTCAACGATTTATTGCATTTATACTTATCAGTGCAGGTCCCGACTTCCTGCGTATCTACAAGCCGCTGCAACAGACAACGCACTGAACTTATTAATTAATAATAATATTTATTTTGAATAAGTCAATGCGCCGACTGAAATATCCATTTCACCTGCGCCGTTCCCGGCAATCTGGTGCTAATGTACCGAGTTCCTAGGTCCTTGCCAGCTGCTGCCATCTTGTTGTTTTGCATTCACAATGGCTGCCAGACGACGTAAACAACATCAGTATTCATAGTACCTGTTTTAAACGGGCGACTGGAGTCTATTGCTCACAGAAAGTGCCTTTTATAGTTGAGCTGTTACGGACTTTAATGTTATCTGAAAGTAAAGGCAAAAAATATAGTTTTTTTGAGACTTTCACGGCTGGATTTTAGCTGATCTTCATAAAATATGCGAAGTTTTGATCTTGATTTAATCAAGCAACCAACCATTATTCATCCTTTAAAGACACATTACTTAATCCAAGCTAGCCAAACCGCGGGCAAAATTAAGTGAGACATTACTTATAAGTTCATTTCGTTACACATTAGCCACACGTCAGTGATTTCTGATTGGTTACACACATAAAATTTGCCAATGACGGTATAAAGTCTCATGAGAGGGCAAACCCAACATGCAATTTATTAATTTATTGTATATTGTTTGGATCACTTTGTGTAAAATTACTTTATTTCGAAGTATTTTATTTTATTTTGTTCATATAATATTTTTTAATTAGTACTAAGTACCTATATTTATTTATTTATTTGTATCGTGGTTGCCCGTGGTGGCATCACTACAACGGTCCCATCAGAATACCAGCGCTGTGACATTTTCTATTTTTAAATGCCACAGCATTATGCTGAGATGGGAGCCATTTTTGGTCTCGTTCAGGTGGCTTTGACTATTGTTTTACCATTGTTATTTTTTATGTTTTATTTGTTGTTTTATTTTTTGTACCTTTTACTTTTATTCGTTCCTGGCGAGTCCAGAATAAAAATATTTTCTTTCTTTCTTTCTTTCAATTAATTTTAGAAATAACTTAATATATTCTTTTTAATTTTACCTGCCTTTTGAATTGTATGAGGTAGATACTGTAGATACTCGTAGCAATAGCGAGTTCTATTTTTCGCGTTTTCCTTGTTGGCCTTATAGTAAAAGTTATTCATAATGATAAGTGCAATAGCCCCTTAAAGGGAACAGGACAAGAAAGGTCATTAATGGAAACTGGACAACATCATTTGAATAAACTTGGAATCTCTACTTGGCTAAGTCATAACACTTGACGTACGTCAATTGCTTAAAAGCCACAAAGACAGGAAACTGGTGGGTACCTACACCTGATAGTAATTGATTCCTCTGTGACGTACTGGTCACTTATGACCCATTCGGTGCGGTAGTGTGGTTTAAGGGTTTCCCATTCACTCATTTCTATAGTTAGAGGAAATAAATAGCTTTTATTGAGATTCTTCGTAGAATATGTAAATACGACAGTAGGTATTATTCTTCAGATTGTTAGGGATTCAATACGATGAGTTATTTTTGTGTGAAAAGTGGTAGCCCAGTGATCACGGCTTCGACTTTCGAATCGTAGATTGTGCGTTTGAATCCAGCTGGGCGCATCAATAGGTCAGATTTATTTTTTCCAGGACTGGGCGCACTATTCGTCGCCGCTGCAATAATATTCAGCTCCGTGTCCTATCATAGGAAACAAAGGCTGATGATGAAGTCCCTTTTTAACCGACTTCAAAAAAAGGAGGACGACTGTGTGTTTTTTTTGTACAACACAGCACAGCTTCTGTTGGGGCCTTTAATTCTTCAATGCACCTAGCTTGGCAGTGGCACCGACTTCAGAAGCTGTTAAGATTTTTAAGAAAATTATTTTATACTTTTTAGTTCTTTGAAATCGGTTTTTATTTTTTTAACTCACTGTTTTTAATGTTATACAGTGTTCAGATTATCTAAGGGTAAAACTGCTGTAGATCACACATTCTGTCGTCGACAGATTTAGGTACCTAACTTGTGAAAGTCGAACCTTCTGCAATTTATTATCCTTTACCGAACTTAGGATCATTGTGAACGTTGAAGCAGGAATTTCCTAAAAGAAATCACGATTCCTTTTTTCCGACCAAATAATAAATTATTTCAGTGTGGTTGGAACCCCAGACAGAAATCAAGGTCCACTATAAAATTAAGCAAGGTCGTGAAAATAATATAAATATTATTGTTTTCCTTCACTTTCTATCCTTGGGAAAAACCTTCAATATCTTATACCTACGTACCCTAATTATAAACGGGTGTGAATACGGAAATATATTTTTTGTATAGCGGATCACTCACAACTTGGTGAAGGTAATATGGCGTTAGGGACGCCGCTCCTTGACCTAGTTCGGTAGCAACAGGCACGCAGGTGACGCCAGGCATGACCCTAGAGGCCACCAGCAACTTGTGAAGGCTACTGAAGCCTGAGGTCGAGTGTTTATGAAATCTATATTTTTCCGATATCCCTATACCCCCCCTCCCCCTCCCTTCGCCTGAGAGGGATGTGGTTGTGTATATCAGGGGGCCTAAAAGGCCACATTCAGCAATTCATCTAATGATCTGCTTAGTAACTGTCAAACTGATGATTCCTGAATATGAATAAGAACCTTATACGGATGACATTAAGAGTCGTCAATTAAGTAGATATTTTGACATTCGTAATATGAATCATATATTATGATTCATCTAAAGCGGCCTTTTTAGCCCTCCAGGTCAGGTCCTGCCTTTTTAGTCTCGATCCCTTTAAAGGGTTATTATATTCATTATTCATCATTATGAATAACTTTTACTATGAAACGAACAAAAAAATAGGCACAAAAAAAACTGCTGTTCCATAAATTTTGTTGAGTAATATCGAATGATTGGTTTGAAATATCAGATTTATTTTCGCGATTTTCGGATTTGTCCCATAGTAAAAGTTGTTCATAATGATGAGTACAATAACGTAACGTAACGTAACGTAACGTACGTTAAGTAATTATTACATCTTTTCTTCTATTACCTACTGGTGTGCAATAAAGTGTATTGTATTGTGTATAACCCCTTAAAGGGATCGGGTCTAGAAAGGACCTTGAATAGGTAGTTATTATTTTTACTGAAGCCTCCCAAAAGTACTGAAATATATACATACTGCATGTGTTCATTCTTAACACACTTATTGTCATTTTTACCGTATTAGGTATAAGTAGATATTCCATAAGGTGCCAATTAACCATTTATTCAGTTTCAAGTGACACAGAACATATTTACTTTCAGGATAAGTTTATATAAAAGCTCTATTAGGGCCTCCGTACCACGACACAAAACATTTTGATACATGTGAGCAAGTTATCGAAAAATTTCCGGTCTTAGTACTTGTATGCACTACCGAATGTTCTCTCCCTTCTGGTGCTTGCTTTAGTAGTAAAGTTGGGAATATTCGTGGCTAGGTGGCTGCCGCAAATCCATCGGTTTTGCATAGGTAACACATTGAAACTCTCCGTGCCTTGGATAGCACGTTAAATCGATGGTCCTTGCATACGGATAACTATATAATCTGCAGTTAGAAGCTTGGTCTTTGGAGCCGGATAATGGTCTTATAAAGACAAGAATATTACTGTGGAATAACAATTATTCTATAAAAACTTTGCTGTGAACTTTTGTTAATATATTTACTAGAGTAGATTCAAAGTAGATTATTAACATTGTTGCTAACAACTGTACTGCCTTGGTACTCTTAGCATAATCTCGTAAAATATTTTCAACCTCGTGTATCGCAAAATTTTATTACGGATTTAAAAAAACAATGTTACTAACGATGTAACATAACAGTGATGTTGACAAATGTTATTTGCGGTTTGAAGGCACCTACCAAGAGGTTATAATAATTTTGAGATAGTGAAATACAGCTAGTTCCTCAAGGTCTTAGTCATCTGATTCAAATTCAAGTAAAAACAAATGCACTACAATGTCATCAATTTAATCACCATCGTCATTTACAGCTACATACTCACTGCTCAGTATAGGCCTGTCTTTGCTTTGCCACTTTTCTCAATCCGGTGCTAATCGTAACCACATTAAGCCTGCGATTTTCCTTATATTGTCGACCCGTCGATATGATAATTTTATAATTATGTTTATTAAAAAAATACGTAGAAAACCTAACACGTCAGTGAGACAGTACCTTGCCCCTCAGCCAAGATAATATTATGAGCATTCTTTGAAAGTAGAATTGTACAGCTATAGCTTCTTTTCCTATTTAGTAGGGAATCTCCCTTTTCCCTAGTTGATACAAAAGAATGAATCTATTATTATGTCATCTCCCATACTTATTAAACTATTTACATTCATTTAATGAATAAGAGTAAATAATGTCATGTGCTATTTTTCTTTCTGATTCATCTCTATACAACAGTTATTTTATACGTAACTGTGGTTATTAAAAATGATAAACGATATAAATAACAATTGTCCGTTAGTGTTGTTGCGCACATTTCGATAAAAGCAATATGGCCGGACTGCTCTTACTGATTTGATATTTTTGTACAAGTACTTACAGTAAATTGATAACATTTACTATTGTTCATTTCATGCTGGTAATTGATTTTAGTTATAAAAGCCAAGTGTGAGTCGGGCCTGCGTGATTATTATTCCGTAGGCAAAATATTGTACCAAAGGACCATTGCAAAGGACAATGCAACTCTTCCATAGAAGCTTGGTCCAATATTTTGAAACATGTTGCCCAGAGTTGAAACCAATGGTAATTGATAGAACTTATTGCCACTAGTAACTTTTACTATGGCAACGAAAAAATCTACCCCAGTAAAAAAAAGATACGACCCTAAGAGACGAAATAAAATATTTATTATAACATCGGTTAAACTTGATTTGATTATGCGATATTGATTCAAAGTAAACGTATAATTAGTGACTGCTTATTATTACCCGACTGCGCGATGCAAAGGAGGGTAATGTGTTTATCAGCTTATGTATGTATGTTTATTCCTTTGTGGCGCTCTAGACACCAAACGCGTGGGCCGATTTTAATGATTCTTACGTCAATAGATTTGTCTTATTCTTGCGAGTGTCACTAAATACTTGACAGTAATTAAAATTCAATATGGCGACGAAGTAGACGCCATATTGTGGAAAAGATAGAAATGAAAGTCAACAAATTATGGTAAGTGGGGTGTCATTGAATAGGTATTTGAAAATCATCTTTAGGTTTCTGTTATCATTTTTCATTTCGTATGACCATTTAGGATCTATAACGATTTAAAGTTGGTTAGCAATTATTCTCACTTAAAACTAAACAAAAAGTGTAAAAAAATTAAACAATACACCCGACTGCTTAAATTGTCAACTTTAAATAAAAACTGAAAAAACGCGACTAGCTACTATAACAGTCTCCCGACTGTTATAGTCGCTAGTCGCGTTTTTTCGCGGACTCATTATTGGGAAGATTTGAGTCGGTCGCAATTTTTAATGGGTCCCGTATGTTCCGCATTAGAATTCTACTACTAATACTAGTTTTTTTCTTTTCCGTTTTTGTTTAAAGTGATTTTTTATTAATTTATAGTTCACTTTTTATACAGTCGGGTTTTTTATTGATTTTATTTACTTTTTGTATAAGGTATTAGTGAGTAGTTATTTAAAAAGAAAAAAGTAGGAGGTAATTTCTGTTGAGTGAAATAAAAATATTTTTACTACAAAATCTTTTTTACACATTAGATTCCTATGAAAAGAATATTTGGGTAATACCTGCAATCTAATAATAGTAGTTTAAGAAACTGCTGCATAAAAGGGGTAATTAAAATACGAGTGTGTGTAAAACCGAGCCGAGGCAATGGTTTTAATAGTATCATACTCGTACGAGTGTTTTAATATCTAGTAAGGTACCTATGTGTAGCTCCTGTAGCATGACCGTATCTATTTCTATTCTTCAAAGAATAGACAAAGCTCTTTCTATCCATCTCGACATCCAGACTCAGGTTTCTACGTAGACAAAGATAAAATATTCTTTTCATCTCACTAGCTCGGAAAGGCTTTCTTTATTCTTCGAAATACGAGCGCAAAGGTCTATTTTATCCACTAGCGTGGAAAAGTTATGCGAAATTCGAACGTGACGAACTATGGTGTAGAGCACAGACCGGGCCCCAAGTCTTGTAATCACGAGAGCATTCTGCCGCGAGTGAGGGGTGGCGCGTTGGAAAAGTGTACAGTGGTGAAGAAGAATTACTCGAATATAATTAGGCATCTAACATTTTCCTCGCTTTAATGAGATGAAAAGTTGTGTGTTTCGCATGGCTGCAAAATTATTTGCGTCTCGTGCCTTTGAATCCCTCGCTCTACGCTCAGGATAATATTTTAAAACCACGAGCGAAGCGAGTGGTTCACTCTTAGAATCCTTCGCTTGCTCGGTATTCAATACAAGCACTCGCACCAAATAACAACTTTGCAACAAACAACTATTCCACAGCAACGGGTAAGTAGTTAGTGAAGTAGCTGGCTACCAAATCCTACCGACGAGTAGAAATATTTCCATAACCGGTCTATTTTTCTATTCTTCCGTAGAAGAAACCCGCATCTATGGTGGTTATGCTACGCTTGCAGTTTCATACACTACTTTATCTATACTCACTGCAATAGATATAAAAACAAACACAATAATGGCGCCGAAACCCAGCAGTCAACCACGCATGCACTTGCATAAAGTCTGTCATTATGGTACTATTTTTGAATTCATAATCAAAACTTTATAGTGAGCACATACGCGGTGGCGACTATATAATTGAAATATTATAATTATGCCGAAGCGGAACTAACAGATTTAAATGATTTTTATTTGCCTGATACCGATGTTTTATTTATAAGAGCACGAACTAAAAGTCGCCATAGCAGTGCGAAAAAATATTTTTATTTGATCCCGGATTATGAATCGGTGCCCCCGAAACCCCCGGACGCCAATTTTCAGCCGGCTCGGACCATTTTTTTTTTGGCCGCCATTTTGAATCCGCCATCTTGGATTTTTATGACCCCCACCGAAAAGCCCCCGTCGTCCTCTATGACATTTCGTCGAACACCCCCCCGCTATCTCTAACGGTTGCGGAACGGTGAGCGTTTCAATTTTGTATGGCGGCCATCTTTTTTGTATAGAAGCCATCTTTTTTTCACCGGCTCGTCCATCGGCCCAGGGTCCTTGATATTTTTAGTTCCAGCACTGTAGGTCTGCGACTTGCCATTTTCGAGATCCGTAGGGCAGTTCCGGTCAGAGTTCCATTGTCAGGTCATTTCGGACTTTTCCTAGACTCACAGGACCCCCCGCTATACGACTCCCATACATCACTTTTACCCCCCACGGCTCCTTCTGGGAGAACAATTGGGTCAAAATCCAAAATGAACACTTGTATGGCGGCCATATTGAAAAATGGCGGAAAAAAAAAACGACCCCGGATTATGAATTGGTGGCCCCGAAAACCCCCGGTCGCCAATTTTCAGCCAGCTCGGACCATTTTTTTTTTAGCCGCCATTTTGGATTTTTATGACCCCACCGGAAAGCCCCCGTCGTCCTCTATGACATTTGGTCGAGCACCCCCTCACTATCTCTCACGGTTTCGGAACGGTGAGCGTTTCAATTTTGTATGGCCGCCATCTTCTTTTTTGTATGGACGCCATCTTTTTTTCAACTGTTCGTCAAACGGCCCAGGGTTCTTGACATTTTTAGTCCCGGCAGTGTGGGTGTTCGACTTGCCATTTTCGAGATCTGTAGGGCAGTTCCGGTCAGCGTTCCACTTTCAGGTCATTTCGGATTTTTCCCGGACTCACTGGACCTCAAGGTTTACGACCCCCATACATGACTTTTACCCCCCACGGCTCCTTCTGGGAGAATTATAGAAGTAAATATATTTTCCTTCTGATGGTCGTATCTTTTTTTTACTCGGGTAGATTTTTTTGTTGCCATAGTAAAAGTTACTAGTGGCAATAAGATCTGTCAATTACCATTGGTTTCACATTTGGGCAACTATTTAAAAAAATTGGGCCAGTTAGTTGCATTGTCCTTTGCCATGATTGACTTTAATTAGGATAGTGCTGTCTACTAGCAATTGCTCTTCCGACAGCAACTAAGAACTTAAATTAAAGAAGAAGATATAATATTTTAATTGCCCACTTTAAGTACCTATACTTGGACTATCCAAGTAAGAAGTCAATTGAAATTAAGTTTTTTTAATGTTAACTCTTATTTGTTTTATCCCTCTCTGAATTGTTATGAGGAAATTATTTTTATTTAAATATTTTTATGATTATATAAATAAAATAAAATAAAATAAAACATTATATACCCACACCATATTTACTACATTATTAATTTGTTTATGTTTTACTTGCAGGTTAGCAAATATTGGCTTTATTACGAATCAACAAGCAAGACCTAGACTTGAACCAAAACAACGTTTGAACAGAGTTGTAAGGTCAGTAACCTACGAGGAGCTACTTATTGTTTGGGCATTTCCTATGTAGTTCAGAATAAGAGGAAGTTTTATTTTCTTAGCGTATTATCATCCAAACCTATTGACAAGTTTAGTTTCTCGTTAAGCGTCTTATAGAATTGAGTCGTCGCCGGGATTCATAATTAACGTCAGACAGTAGAAGATATTGAGTCGTCTGATATAATCCAATTAATTAAACTATTGTTTGAATTGAAAACACAGCCTTAAAAGTGTAAGTAGACTAGCGCCATTCTTTGTTATCACTAGACTTATTTATCGCGTTGTTAATTAACATTAATTTTAGATCTATACGTAGGTATTGGTCTATATTAAAAGATAGCGGCACGCTTCTTTCATAATTTTGATGTCGCTCTTTGGTTAATTTTTAAGGTCCACTTTTTTCTTAACTTTAGTATTTATATATTTTAACAATAGAACACAAAAAGTCCCGACTCTTAGGACTGAAACGAAGGTTATCTCCTAATACCCCACACATTTTACCCCAATTGTTTATTGTAAGTACCAATGTTATAGTTCTGTCGATCATCGCGATAACTTCTGCCGCGTTCGTTGTTGCTACATCGTTATTGTAGAGTAGTGAAGTCCTATTGTAGTAAAATGTAGTAATAGTGTGTTTGTACTTGGCCTGATAAGATATAAGATAAGAGATCTTAAGATTATTCAGTTTTGAATGGCGTAGCGATAAATTGTTTGCGGTTGTTTGTCTCGGCAAGATTGTGCCTTATCGTCATAGGTGAATTAGTTGCATTCGGGAGCAATGCAAAGATTTAGAAAAACTCTTGGATACAATGATTGATCGATATTGTAGAATATGGTGTACGGAGAATACGTTCAACAATTCTTTCACCCGACAATTATTGTCGGTAATCGTTGGCACTACCAATATTATACGTATCCTTAAATGAGCAAAATTAAGTAATCTATTAATCATTTGCTTACGACACAAGCCATTTGCTTAACAAAGCAATTTATTTATTTATAATGCTTCATGTACAATGTACAAAGGCAGTCTTTATGCCGTAGGCATTCTCTACCATATAACCTTAGGGTGATGCAGAGACAATGGAGGTAGATACAAAAAAAAAAACTTGATTGAACTTGTAGACATATAATTACAACAAGAGGATATTTTTTTTATGTAGTGCGCATAATTTGTAGATTGATTCAGTCTCTGTTCCTAAAATGCAACCGCAGTATTGGGATACGCTTTAAAACAGAACGAAAATTCGACTTAGTATGAGAGAGGAGGGACTCGCATAATTTATTAGCGCAAGCCATACAAAATCTAATTTTTATTTGGTTTTGGAGTAAATTTTAGTACTGCGGTTACATTAAGAAACGGACACTGAATCATTCAAAAAATTTTGCTCACTACATAAGAAAATATTCGATGTATTATTACATAGTAAACAACTACATAATAATGTTTAATAACAATAGCGATATTCATAAAATTAATACTAGAAATAAGTACAAAATAGTGGTCCCTAAATTTAGATTGACCAAAACAATCAAATCATTTCTAGGTAACGGTGTACGCTTTTATAATAAACTCCCAAAAAGTATTACCGAGCTTACTGATAAAAAGTTTAAAACTCGTGTTAAGCTTGTCCTCATAAGGAAGGCCTATTACAGGATCAAAGACTATGTTGACGATAGAGATGTATGGAAGTGATTATCTTCTGCACATGCGGCTTCCCTGGTGACCCACTGCTTCCTGTCTTCACACACTAATTTTAACGCTTCCCTTGTACCTTTTTAGTACCTATTCTTAATTGGGTGACTGACTTGAGTGTTAAGTACGCACCTACTAGTATTGTATAATTTTATTATTTTAGTGGTACTTATGATTTTTGCTGTTCTTTTTTTTTTTTTTTTAAATTGTAATATTGTGTAAATTGAGGTGGAATTTTAGCCGGGGCCGCTCCCGCGGCCCCACATTTGTTGTGTAGTAAGCTTGATTTCTGAAAAGAGTATCCATGGAGTTTCTTGCCGGTATCTTCTCCAGGACCAACCCACTTGGAACCGTGCGCCTAGAATCACGACGTTTTGAAAGTGCCTGCAAAGGCCCAGTTGAAATAAAAATCTTTGACTTTGACTTTGACTTTGATAATCATGCAACACAGTAATACACACACCAACACAAATAGATACAGACACAGCAATGATGTATGTGTCGAAGAATAACATACCTATAAGTAAAACCGTACAATTAAATAAAGTTCTGTTGTTTCCTTATTTCAGCTGCATTACAAGAATTTTATAGTTTACGAGAATAATTACAGTACTATTATTATCTTGTAAGACAAAAGATATTTTAATTTTATTCTTATAACATTTATGCTACGGATGGATCCATGATTTTAGAAGACATTTAAAAAAAAAGGCAAGTCGATATATTTTTTCAGTGTTGTGTAAAAATTAACTGTTTTAATATCTGCCCCAAGTTAAGAGTTGCAAAATAAAATCAATTATAACTATTTCGGTACCGTCTAATTGCATTATACCAGACATTTTGCAAAAGAAAAATAATGCTTTATGAAACAACCCCTTCGGAATCCATTTAGTTGATTGTATTTTTCGCCCTTTTAATTTGATTATTAAGCAATCATAACTGCGGTTGCGTCCCTTAGGACCAAAGGATAGTATGAGAACTCGAAGGACCAGGGCTGACAGTGCGGGGGAGTGCCGGGGAGGGGTATTGTAGGATGGAGTCGCGCGACCCTCCGACTGCCGACACTCCCTCAGTGATCGTAGACTGGCTCGCACGTCGCTCGTAGTGCCAAGTTCGTCCGCACGCGGTTAATCGTAATAAATAAATATTATTTATTTTTGTCAGTGTTTAAGATGGTGCTTTCCGATTTCTTGACGGAGACTAGAAGGCGATGGCTTAAGGTGAGATTTTGTTGTTGTTTTTGTTTATTTGGCTTTGTGATTGTTTATCTTGTGTCGTTAGTTTGTGTTTGTGATGCTACGGTGTATTATTTGCAATGTGTATTTGTTTGTATTGTTCTTATCAATAGCGACTTAAATTGTATTGACTCATATTTTATGCGTAGAGGAGTATTGATTGCAATTATTATTATTTAGTATTTCCAATTAGTAAGAAGTTAGATGGTCATTATTTATATTCTATTGAAATTCTGACACACTTATTTTGGTACTTACTTTTTAACAAAATAAGTATAATTGCTTAAGTTATGCTACGGCTTAGCTCTTCTACGAGACCCCGTAGACCTCCATCTATACTTCTTTGCTTATACTCCATATTCTAAAGAGGTTTTTTTGTATATAGGGGCTAATCTTTGAAACTACTTTACCGATTATAAAAATTCTTACACTAATAGAAAGCTTCACTATCCCTGACTGATTTAGGCTTTATTTTATTTTGATAAGAATATTACGCATGGGTGAAACTGCAGGCAGTAACTATTCTGTTTTTCGTTTCGTATTTTATAATAATTAGTATATTTAAGTTACTTATATTGTTCATATCTAATAGGATAGAAACAATATAATTAACTTAAATATATTTTGTAATAACTAAGTAGTAAGTAGTACATATTAAGTAATAACTTTAACAAACAATAGTACGAAGCTACAATATAAAAGAGTTTCTAAAACAATTCACGAAAGGAAAGAGTGCATGAATATTTTATCTAAACGTCTTTTTACGTAAATCTAATAATCTTGTCTTAGAAGTAAGGACACGTGTACAAGAGCGGATACATGTTAGAATTTGGACGTAAAGAGTAGGTACATACTGATGTAAGTATAGAAAGTTACCTAGTGTTACATGAGATGTAGTTACGGTCTTACAAATTCCTCGTAGATTCGTAGACCGCACCGTCAGACAGGGTTACTCGACATGGCTTTGGAGATAGTCACGGATTCACATTTACTGTCCCCCTTATTTCATCATCATCATTTTCAAATAGGTATCAACATCATAAAATATTATTCTTACAAGTCCAGCATGCCGCAGTTCCAGTATGGTCCTAAGATCCGAATTGTTAAAAGACCTTGCAAACTTACAATGAACTACGCATACACTTGACTTAATCCCCACTAGGCTCCTAACCACACTAATATTAGTCTACCACTCCTCAATACAATCAATCTTCGGGCAATCGATACCTGGACAAACAACTGAAGTTGAAGCTCCAATATAAGTACCATGGACTCTCTGCGAACAATATTGACTCGCCTAAATGTGTAGACAAAATGATAGGTTGATGGGTTTGTGTAGGAATCCTTGCAGATCCAGTGGCGATAATAGAATAGAATAAACATTTATTTGGACACGACATCGCCAAACCCGTAAAATGGGGTATTTGTGAAGTGCGTTAAGTGGGATTTAGTAAAGGAATAATTATTTGTGCTTCTCAATTAAGGATTAACGGATTTTAAACGGTAACGGATGATTTCAATTGTACAGCTATTTATGACCAAATTCTCAAAAGCAACTTATAGTACCAAATAGCGGTTTTACCGGTATTTAACTACATTAAACTGTTTGTTCTAACTACACGTTTATCGTAGTAAATTATTAGTACACATCGGCCTATAATCACCACGCTGACTTGTAGTGTAGTGGCGATATTAGGTACCACTTCTGGTTACACAATACTATCTGATTAGTCGTTTATCACATTCAATAAGACATCGGTCTATAGTTAGCACACTGGATTCGCGGATTGATGGCCTTAAACTGAGGCCGCGTCAATAAAAACTGCCGAACTGGACGTATTATGCAAACTTTGTGATACAAGGCTCCTCAATGAAAACAATTGTGATGTGAGTTTTAAACGGCGATATTTTTTATTAACAAATTGGCATTCGAATAAAAATATACTAACGTAGGCGAATATCTAACTGTAATGTTGTGTCAATAATTACTAAGTCGCTGATGAAACAGACAGTTAAATCGATCGTATCATCATCATAAACATAAGCCTCCAATAAATGTTCATGGAGGACCGTACATACAACCTTTACACTGCCAAACTTGAGTCGGTGTTGTAATTGTAGCCCATTACAGAGCGCCACACGTACGCACTTTTGTGTTGATAATGTATGTAAATAAATACTACCCAGATAATGACGTTGACGTGACGACGTGTACTCTAACGATGGACTGACGATACAATAACCGATTATTGTTGACACTGATTGTTAGGTGGTACTGAGAAGTTGTCTAGTTGATCTAATGCTATGCTACACCTTCCAGTAAATGCTAAAGATATTCGCGATATGGGTTACCGAACTTTAAGAGAGAGACTGAAAGCATTTGCTTGTAGTGAAAAAGTAAGGATGGAGATTTTTGGAGCGCATTGCCACTACGCATTGTTACGTTTGTTGCCATGTGGTAACGGGCTACAAACTACGCACGTAGCCGTGTACCTACGCGATTCGTTGCGTCGCATATCAGATTCAAAGCAAAATCGCTGCGTGTGACAGTAAGACAGCGATTTTACGATAGAATACGTCAAGTCTCAAAGGACCACGGAAAGGACGCACCAACCTGACATCCGCATTAATGTTATAACTTGTCAGCAAAGCAGACTCGTCGTTTAATTTTAGTTACCCGAACTGTTACATGCGTATGACACGATTGCGACCGGTTAGTGTCCGACTTAATGGTTCAAATTGCAGAACAAAGGATTTAATCAGCAGTAGGTAACTCGTTTCAAATCAAAGAAACACAGAGGATTTTGGAGAGGTGTGTCTCTTTATCTAGCTGTGGACTATGACAGTCTGTATGACATATACTTAAAGATATTTACACCGATATATACTATACTTGACGTGATGACACGATGGGGAAGTGGGTGTGTGTGCGCATGGTGTACGGTCTAAGTTTGCTAGAGAGCTATGTGCTGGTAAGTGGTAATATTATGTACACGACCGTTATAGCTATAGTCAACACAATAAACCTATTCTTGAATACTTTTATAAACAAATTGATAAATTGGCCGCATCCTGTGTCATATATGAATTACACGTAGTTACGTGACCGTTAACGGTCAAACGACTACGAGTGACTGTATCACAATAAGAAAATAATCGTTCATCTTTAAAGACTATCCCGTAAATCCTAAGTGATATTAGTTGAACATACAAAGCAAATTCCTAGCTTCGAGATATCTGAGATCTGACGATTATTCTGCAGCCATTACAACATTTATCAGCAAATGGGCTAGACTGAAAAGAGTTAAAGCGTTATGTTTCTCAAGTATCACGTTTGAAGCGTTTATGATATTTTGGACTCAAAGCAACAAAATATAAATAAGTTTGACTTGTTATAATGACATCCTGGTTTCTCTCATCGGGGACTTACTTATACAGGATAATCGCTCGAGGGGTAGAATTTGAACCCGCGACCTCTCTATCGCTAGTCAATGCCTTGCCCGCTGGCTCTTTATTGTTTCAACAAACCCAAAGTGGGTTTGTTGTCGCTTCGGTTAAGTCTATCATAAATTCTTCTTATTAAATTTAAATCAAGCTCAAAATCCTAACTGTAGAACTTCGAAAATTCTCGGTACTTAAATTATAATCAAAGTCCGAAAATCTAATTGGTAATCGAGGGCCAACCCCGAATGTTTTTGACGTATAGAAATACAATAAGTAATTCTATCGCATTTTTATTAAATTTTACACAACGTGCGACACTTGTTTCATGAAAATTAACAAATACTGCAGATATTAAAAAAAAGTATCTATAATGGATTAAATGTGTATTTTTTATTCAAAATATGCTTACGTTAACGTTACGATACGTCAATAACCTAACCGTCAAAAACCCCCGATTCCAACTAGAAAAAGAGCTGTACCTTTTGAAAGCTGAATAGATTTTTATGAAACATAGATAAGATGATTCCCGAATAAACCAGCTTTCGATTAAAAAAAATTGCATTGAAAGCGGTCCATCCATTTTTGGAGCTACGATGCCCAGACAGTGCGCTGATACACAGATACACACTACAAACTTATAACACCACTCTTTTTTGTCGGGGGTTAAAATCATTCGTGATTGGCCCACAGTACACTATTACTTTCTCTTCTGGGAATTTGTTGCGATTGTGTTTAATTGCAGATGTAACAGCGGTCGCGCAGTCTCCTGGTACATTCACGGTTCAAAGTTGAGTAGGCAACCTGATTACATACCAGTTGGCTATCTGGATGTAATTTATGTCCACTATCTGTTCGACACGTATGTAAATCAATATGTAGGTGAAGTTAATGTACTTTACGCTAGCTGTAATGCAAGTAAAGTTGATAATTTTATTATTGGAAAGTTATGTTTGTTCCGGTCGACGGTTGGTATGGGAGAGTGGCAAATGTCAGGTCTTTACGATAAAGTACGTTTAGTATTTGTTTGTTTTGGTCAGAATGAGAATGGTAATTAGCTGGTGGTATGGTATTAGTTTTAATGGATTGAGCTTTCTCTGCTACTTCTCACGTGCCTCTCAGTTCATGGCGCCGTTTTTTTAACATTATTTCCTCAAGCAGCGATATGACGAATCCTGGCTTTACACAGCAATATTGCCCTCTGACATTTACAACGTTTAAAAAGCGTGACTTTCATACAGCAGTTGTAAACATTTTATACAGCTTCGCACGCCCGAGTTTCAAAACTTTGCACAAAAAGCTTTTAAAGTGTTCATAAAAGTCGTAACATTTGTTTTTCGTTTAGTAATTTTCGATATTAGTCTGGGAAACCATAAAAGCAACTCCTTTTTTCTGATAAAAACGTCTTAAATACGATAAATATTGCGGAAACGCTACTGTGGAGTTTTCGAGTCCGCTAATCAATTTTGAATGTCTCACGTGCCACCAATTCAATAAGACTTTCCTTACTTCCCACTCATCTTAATTCCACGACTTTTCCAGTATTTTTCTGTATTTTTATTAATTTATAATAATTCCTAGAACTTCTAGCAGACAATCGAATACCGTAGTACTTCACTTGTTTTATCAGGTTTGTTCGTGGAAGTAGATAAATGAGTAGATGAGAATAAAAACAAAAATTCATTTCTCGTACTGTTTCTTGTTCATTTTCATTTAGTTAAATAGCAGTTTTGAGTTTCATTATGACGTGTTCACTGGTCTACAACCTAAATAGATTTTACAAATTATCTCCCGTAGCTTCCAAAGATCACAAACACGTTAGGTATGTTTTTTCATGTTTGAAGTAGCAGGACGTAAGGCCTACGACTACAAGGACCATTTTTTTTTTATAAAAATGCTATCCCTTTTTAAAAGTTTTATGAATGATCTCACATCTTTAAGTACATGTACTTTGTAGTACTTAATATTAAGGCACTTAATGTACCTTTTGAATAAAATAGCCCAATATTGTTAGGTAACGCTAAGTTGACTGAATCCTAAATAAATATCTTATAAGACTTTTAAGGTTTAATGTATGTTTATTACGTAATAATTTCGCGCAGCATTAAATATGTTTACTTACAAATTCTCTGAAGCCCTTTGATATTTTTTGTTTATATTGGGTTATAATTTAAGACGATTTACTTTATACTCAGGACAAGCCATTAGCTTTTAGCTTTAAAATAATTATTTGTTAAACTCTTTAGGACCAATATTTTTTGGTCCATAAAATGATACCTACATACTGTAAACATAGTAAACATACTTTTAACTTGGTATAATTTTTATTCAATAACGAATTGGCAATGTAACAATCGATCCTATGATCTTTTGAAAACTATGAGTCCTTCTAAGATAAAACATTTTCGTTTAAGCGGTAAAAGATCTTAATAAAATAAATTCGAAAACCAATTCCAATAAGTCTAACTAGTACTTCTGACGTCTGAATTGTTTGAATAAGTTTGGTTGTTTTAATAGATTGAGCCATTGAGGTCTTAAGGAGAGATTTAGCAGAATCTATTAAAGCATTTGATTTAGATTCGATAGGTTTCTGAGATGATCGTGTTTTCTGTGTATTTGACCTTTTCATTTTTGTTCGTTACTACGTATTATTGTTTTAAATTACATATACTCACATTAGAAAGTGGTTTCACTATCACTTTCTAATGTGAAAGGTGAAGGTGTGAGGTGGGTTTGGTGTGGTGGTGGGTGGTTGGTGCTGAGATAGGGGTTTTGGCCTCGTGCAGGGATTTTTAATTAGTTTTTTGTTATTATTTTAATGTTTTCTTTCTGTATTTAATTTTCTGTGCGAGTCCGAAATAAATCTTTTTTCTTTATCTTTTCATTACTGTGAGATTACCTGTGTTTTCTGTGTCTTCTTTCCGAGTAAAGTTAGTTAGTTACATCCTATTGTTTTAGCGGCCAGCAAAAAAACCAACCGGGTAGTGATACTGCGAATACCTATAGGTATTTACAGAGGTTTCGGAACGTTATCGGATTACTTTGAACAAAACTAAATACTCTCTCATTTGCGATTCCTTTATACGAAGCGTGCCCTAGCAACAGCTCGGGAAACTGGTGGCAAAAAAATACTTTTGAAATATTTCAGCCTCTTTGATCCAAGTTCGGAAGTAAATCTGTTAAACACGATGAAATTATTAAACAATATCATATTGTGGGTGTTCTCAATTGTCCTTGAAACAAAGCCGTTGTGACTTGCGATGGCTTCAAGAGTAGTTTCACGTGACTGACTACCGTCACGGTGGGGACGCTCCCTCCTAACATTTGCTATTCCTTGAAAAATAACTACGTCAGCATAACTGTCAGTTAGATATTCGTACTCCGGTATGTATGCTAATTGATATATTAATTCAAACAAACGTTTGAGGAAAATAACAGATGAATTTAATAACGAGTATTACATTTTGGATGACGTAGCTGATAAGGATATAATTAGTTCAATAATAAATAATTATTTAATTAATATTACATTCGTAATTTTATGATATCAATAAAATACGTATTAAAAGGCGGAGCCTATAACGGTAATGTTGTAGTACCGGGAATTTTATCCGCCATTAGGTATATTTCACTGTGGTTTTTTGTATGACGTATTTCATGGAAAGAGAAACCAAACAGAATAATAACCAGATTTTTTACTAACAGTGACCATTTCCCTTATGTGTCACACGGACTTAAAGGGAAACTAATTGGTGATTATTTTATTAATTCGATCGACCTGCAATTAATTATTCATAATAATCAAGAAAATGACATTTTTATGAACATCGATCTGTTTGCCTAAACTATAATTAGCTCTGGAGGACCAAATTATAGCCAAAAGGACCAATTTCATAAAAATATGTCAAATCATACACATACCGATAAAGCACCCTTCCTTTTCTCTTTGCGGTCGGGTAATAGGGTCACAATTACAACAGTATGCTAATAACTGTAGAACATTGACAGGTGCGCGAGCGCCGCGCCCCCTCATTCCCACGCGGCGACGGCACACGTGGTCACATGCTGAACACTTACTAGTTTATAGTCTGTTTTATACACAGTATCCATCCACATAATAAAGGGATCATAATAAGGGGATCAAGGATCGTCTCTAGTATTCCATAATGTGTCCCATGTGGTATTGCTAAAATTATAACCACAAATTGACCGCTTGTAGGGTTGATTGCAGGTTCATAGTCACAACACATAACAAACATTTACATTTATTGATGGGGTTATTATTATTATTATCCCAGGAATGGGTGGTGTAGGTCTGATGGCATTCGGTCTGTGTAAAATACTGATATTCAGATGCATCTATGTAGACTGGGAGCCGACCCCAACAAAGGCTAGGCAGACGTAGTAAAAACCAGTAACGTTAAAATTACGATCAGTATTCCACAATTCCATATGCAAATAACTGTAGGAGTTCGTACATCACGGACAGGTGCGCGTGCGCCACCCCCTCGTTCCCACGGAGCGCAGTTAGCGTGCAGTATGCAGTTAGTTCGCACATGTGGACTTTATTTTATTGCTTTACTTACAACTTGATGTACTGACTTGTTGCTTGTTACTTTCACTTGTGGATTAATGTTTTGTTAGTCAATTTAGAGTATTGACGTCTTGGAAAAAGTATTATTATTCATCTCATTCTAATGTGGTTCTTCTGTCTTGTCCGAGTTCTATGGGAATCGCTCATCCTGTAGTGGGAGGATTAGCCAGTCAGCATGATGGTATCGAGGCTGTCTGTCCCTGGTGCGGCAGAAGATCTCAGGTATCGTCACTCGTGGAGACTGTTTCCTTCCACCCCACCTCTGTTGTGGTGGAAAAATAAGTCAGCCAGCGAGGTTTTTACTGCCTAGGGTGTGCCAATATCGTAACTCGGGGAAGCCTTTTCCGTGCACCCTTGCAATTCCGCTGCAACAAATTAGGTCAGGGGTCTCTACTACGGCACGTGAAGACCACCAATCCGGCTAGCTGATTTATATACACATCGCCTTATTGTATATTATGTTGGTACGATGAGCCCAGGGCCGATGGGCTAGCTACGCTAGGTATTGGCCCTTGACACCTAGTGGAGCAGTTAGTGTGGCCCTTACGCTAAAAAGTTTGGAGACCCCTGAATTAGGTAACCTATCCTGAAATTAAAATATGGCTAAAGTCCCTTCTGCTTAGCGTGTCGATGGCAAATTAAATGTGCTGGGCCCAGTATTCTGGTACGCAGATTGTAATATCAGTAGCGGACATTAGGTCCTCACGTGCAGGTGGTAGCACGCGGCGCAGGATGGAAGTTGGGCCATGGTTTGAGGAGAGAAGCCGTACTCGCACTGGAGGACTAATCCGTCTGTGAAATTCCACTTGTGAAGATTATCTTTGCTAAAAACATTGATAGAAATTTTCAAAGAAGCTCCGTTTTATTTCATTCGCTCGTTCAAATGACATTCAACCTTAGACTGTTAAACTATTTTTTTCGCTCACTGTACATAGATAATGGAATAGAGTTCGCCGCTCGGTAAATAAGTTGTTTACTGTTTTCAGGAGCGGCCACGGTTAATAAAGTCTTCTTTATTAATTAAAGCTCTTTGTATTTAAGGGACTATTTGGTGGGATGTAATTAGAGAGTATTTATTGAAGGCTTAATTAAAATGTAATTATTTGTTTGGCTTCGTTTCCATAATGGGTCGGTAGAATTTACTCGTTTACAATACGTGGTCTGTTCGGTGGTTAGCAACGGGTGTAAATGAAGAGTTTAATGTGTACTATTGGAATCTATTGGTTCTTTCTATCTATTGGTTAATAGAATAACAAAACCGACACGGATTCAAACCGTGCATTACAATTAGAACGTTAACTGTCAAAATTTGCAATCTTGAACAATTAAGGCCCAAGTTCCGGTACCGACAAGATAACAGACGATTAAGACACAATCGGCTGTTTATATAGATTTTTTACTAGTAAAGGGCTGATTACATTTTAAACGTCTGTTATTTCGTCGGTGAACATGGCCCTAAGTAACTATAAATAATCATCGCTGTTTAACGTTATGTCAAAATAAACGGCAAAAAGTCTAGGTATAGACCATAGAATTAATAAGTACCATAGAAATAATAAGTAGGCCTCCTTAGGTAATAAGTCTATGATAAGAACTTCTTAGACCTATAGACGTGCTGATGGGCCACGTGGCCCATGTCGCCACTGAAGTTTAATTGAATTTTAATCACGTTTATTTTAAGTTATTATAATATATCAGATGTGATCAATAATTATAAATAATGATGTTATTACATGACATAATTTTATAGAGCGTTTATTAGTAAGGGGGTTGTACCATAAGTATGGGGCTGCACTACTAGTACGCACGGCTCTATCAAGCTAAACACTTCCAGTATAAGCTGACCTCGGATTGTACGAAAAGCTTATACAATGCGATGTCAGTTTATACTGGAAATAGATAGCTTGATATGTAGCCATGTGTACCTCTCAGGCACGCTCAGGTTATGTAATCATCTCCCCATCGACTTTTTTTCAAGAGACTACACCATGGGGTTCTTCAAAAAGGAAGTGAAAAGATTTTTACAGATTCGGCAACGCGCGAGTGATACCCCTGGTGTTGCAAGCGTCCATAGGCTACGGTAACCGCTTACCATCAGGCAGGCCGTATGCTTGTTTGCCATCTTAGAGGTATAAAAAAGAACCTTGATTATCTCAGTTTGCATATTGCAAGGATCTCATAATAGCCTTAGGTGTATATAGGTACGCAACGTAATCGTATCGATTAGCGCAAGTTATGCGATCACGCGACTTGGTTCACGTGTAAAAAGCACTTAGCCTGAACAAGCTCTATCGATATCTCTAGTGATGGGTCATATAAATATGATCGTGTATATTTACGTGCTTACGCATAAATTGGCTGACTCAACCGCCGCAGGAGACGAAAGTACATGATCGCATTGAAAGTATTTAAGGGCAGTTCAGAATACGCTACAATAGCATAGCAAATATTAAATAGTACAACAATATCGCTCAGCATTCCTTTTTGAACATGTCACACATAGCTATAATATACTGGATATTTTTTATGTAGTGCGCATAATTTGTAGGGTGATTCAGTCTGTTCCTAAATGCAACCGCAGTATTGGGTGAAACTTTAAAACAAAACGAAAATTCGACTTTATTTATTTATTTAAAATGCTTCATGTACATTGGGGGACATGCTTAATTTACTAGCGCAAGCCATACAAAATCAAATTTTTATTTTGTTTTGGAGTGAACTTTAGGACTGCTATTGCATTTGGGAACGAACACTGAATCACTCTGCAAATTTTGCGCACTACGTTAAAAATGATCCTGTATCTAGAATAGAAATGAATAGAACTTTATTTCATGTAAACCAGATACAGGCACTTATGAACTGTCGGCACTCTAGGTGCACGGTTCTCAGGTATGGACGTTTTGATCTGATTGGTTGTTGAAATAATATATTCTATATACTATAGCGTAGTGTGAACTGGGCTTTATAGGACTTGGCATAGCAATTCGCAATGTCATGGGATCCAATAATTAAGTTATTGAATTTTCTCTGCGTACAACGGAGCACACACGAAACTAATTTGGTTTCTCTTCTTCAAGCGGGGAAAAACTTTTTTTGGCAAAGATGGTGTTTGCGGTGTTATATGATCAGAAATATAACAGGAAAGGTCAGTTCTTAACTCTATGGGCAAAAACAGTCCATGCGCCGTTAGGTTGGTATTCGTTCGTAATTGGTTAATCATTATTATACTTCCATAAATATGACATGGCAAATGTCTTGAACTAAACCTTGGGCCCTTAACATCTGTATGACCACATTTATGCAAATAAACGACATGAATAAGTATATACGAGTATATATTTTATTTATTTGTTTTAGCAGTGCGGTTAACCGGACATTGGGTATTTGTCATCATCGACATATAACCGTCACCGTTTAGGTACCGCAAAGCTAACAAAAAAGACGTGTCAATACGAGTTATTATTGTGGTATATTTGAAAAATAAATATTATAGTTTAAAAAAAAACCTAAAGAAAACGGTTTTGTCTTCCAAACTAAACGTGTATGCAAAATTTCAGCTCAATCGGAAACCGGGAAGTGGGTCAAATTTAACGTCTAAGATTTTTTTACACAGTTAGTTAGTTAGTTAGTAACAAGTGAAGCTAATAAAAGCGTTTTAAAATACTACCTATTTACAGTGGAATATGGGTCCTGTTAGTTAAAAACTCTTTGGTATGAGCCATGTTTAACAGTGTTGTGAAAAAAATGAACTATGGACATTTCCCTTAGTTCTCCTTATAATATAAATAAAAACTATCGTAAAAGGTATACGACATTTATAAATAAAGACGTAATTATAGAACTAATTATAAATCTGCAATATCTGTAATTACACATCTGCTGTTGTCGGGAGGCTTATCAGGCTATATGTTGCCTGATGAAATTTCAATATAATTTATATTTATAATTAATGAAATTATAATAATTGATTATCTACTAACATAATTTTTAAGATAATTATTATTAACAAAATATGGACAGTACCTAATCTGAATTAAAATTTAATTCTTAATTCTTTATTGTACACGAAATGAGATAAAACAAATACACTTGAGATGGTATGTACACAGGCGAGCTTAACACAAATTTTATTTATTTTTATGAAAACCTTGTCGCTAAATAATTAATTAATTGAGAAATTTGAGAATGTAGAAACCCACATGGATGTCTTATGTATTAATCTTCTCAATGTCACATAAACGACTAATCATAAAAACTTAAAACCCTGAAAATATTTTCCATAGTTCATAATATTCAAACGCCACATTATCTAGAGTCCTCTACGCTATCTAGAGCTAATATTAACCGAGCCATCTCTCCGATGATAGCCGACTGTCCTAATTAACTAGCTGCACATTAAATTATTTGTTATGATCGCTCTACATTCCTGCGAGATGTCTTATGATTAGTTATTTTGAAACTGATCTAGAATCGTTATAATATATAGGCATCTTATCATACTATAATAGTTTAAGTAGTACTTATGATCAGGAGGTGCCATCTTCTATGACGTTTACTTTGGCTGTCATACGAAGGCTTTTATTCTGCAAGGGAAGCTTAGCTAACCTACAAATCCAAAGACTGTAGATCATCCCTAACCGATAGTTCACAGTTAAGTCTCGTGACGCTTAGCTACCCAAAAAAACCCATGGATTGTTGCCTACAGAGCAGATTCCCATGCAACCTTTACTGAAATAAATATAAACCAACCACAAATATATACTTTTGTGTTAGATGTTTTTCCATAACCAGAAACTCGTGCGATCTTAAGAAGTTATCATTCAAGCAATATTCCAAGAAAATCAGACCTCAATAACACTCGGACAAGAAGAAACTAACGACTAACTAACCAATTCCCAATAGCCAATTACTCTCATACAAGTAGTGACGACTATTATTGATACATGATGTAATAGGGATCTCCCGAGGATCCCCCGTGGATCTCACGTAATACATGGTCATTACATAAGCCACGTACGTACGTAGACTGTTATCAGTCGCGTCCCCAATGCTGTTCAATTATTTCGAACTATTGGTCGCACGTCGCTGCCGTCGGTACGTTTGTCTGTAGTACTTATAAGTTTGTCGATAGGATTATGAAATGTTTATTGAAGGTTCTATCGATGCTTTAGTGGATTTTGGTAGGGAAAAATTATATAAATGTGACGTACGAGGTTTCCAGTTTCAACTCCTTCATTGTTTCGAATTTATCAAGTTCTTCCAGTCTGCCCACATTGTCACAAATATTTGTACGCCGTATATTGGGTCAAGTCTATACATGATATTTATCTCTTGAATAGATTCACCCTGATGTAGGTTCGAACCCTAGGAGCTTCAACACAACCTCGTGGCCCCCTAGTTTCGCCTAAATTAGTGCAGGTAACACAACAGTTGCACAATTAACATAAAAAAGCAGTTAACTGGCGTTGGTTCACATATTGAAGGTCAGAATGTCGATAGCCCTAGCCAAGGGCTAGACTTGACCCGTAAATTGTTATTACTCACTAACTATATGTGGTACCTATTGTTGTTTATATAATGCCCAATCCGTCCAAGTACCTTTACAGGCAGACATCGGCTGATGAGAATCTCATTAGCCCGAATGGACCCAAAGTCCATGAAACTAAAACGCTCGACCGCGCTAATCGGCGCCCGAGGGCTTTTCGTTAGCCCTAGATTGCTAAGGTCGGTCGGCTTACATTTAACCACTAATAATAACCACACATGAAGGACTATCGGGTCGATCGATATGTGAAGTTGGGCGAGATTGCCGCGACCAAGTGTTGTGGGGTCCTTGTTTGGACATCGCGACGCCTATGAGCACATGGAACCGTCTTTCCTGGATGTCCTAAGAATATTATTATGACAGGAGTCATGGGTAGTCCGAAGCAGTCAGAAGGTCCAATGTCTGACAACCGATCTAATCTATAGATAAATCGGTATCTTTGTTTCTATAACGCTCCTTCTAAAATATTGATATTTGGTTGCATTTGGTTAGATTGGACGACGATCGAACAAAGTTAGGAAAAGGCTAAAATTATGTTATGTATGAGTCGTAATAACACGGTTTATTACGCGCGGCCATAAATACATGATATTGAAAGTAATAGGACGATGAATTTGGACGATAAATCGATAATTAATATTATAATGTAGTCTTTGTTAGCATGGTGCCACATAAGGCCGTAGTTTCGTTAATGGTTGTCATTTTTGGTTAGATTATGTACTTAGCTTCAAGTTTGTATCTATTGTTTTTTGAACACGTGATCGTGTATTTATTATACGTATTACATTATATGTAAATTGTTTCTAAATTAATGGATTTGGTCACGTTTTTAACGGTCCAGGATTGGGCAAACAACTTTACCAATCCTGACCACATTATTCTTGCCAACAAACCACCCACTTTCTCACAAACTATGTCCGCACTATAACCAAACTAACCTATCTCTTTGTTTCCAGGCCTTCAAACTGTTCAAGCGGAACAAGAGCCGCAAGAGCACGCGCAACCGAATATCGCCGGTGCTCTCCCGCTCGCCCTCCTACAGCGGCACGGTGGACGCGAGGAGCGACATCGACGTCCAGCGCTTCTGTGCCTGCCGAGCATCCCTCCCACCACTGCACATCGCCTCCAACGAATGCTACGAAAATAACTCCTACTACAGTAGCTACAATAGCTACAACAGTTCGAGAATTGACAGCCTTGAAAGCTATGGCACGAACGAATCCAACAGCGCTCGGTCAGACTCGGCTTATGACTCTGCTAGATCTAGCCCTGAAAATGCCAGGGTTTGCTACGCCACCGTCACTTACTTCAACGTGAATGACAGCGAAGATAGCAGCAGCATTCGTACAGAATACACGCTCCTCGATGACGCTGAAGCTGACCGAGACATGGACGATTTAGATGATATTGACAACATGGACGAAGATGAACGAACACAGAACATGATCAACGAAAGCATTGAACTAGTTAGCACGTTATGAACTAAATGCGGAGGACTGTACAAGTAGTTCATAATATTGTTATAGCTAGGTTAGTTTTAGAGCTATGAAAGCGTTTTATTCCGAATTCGGAAGCCTGTGTGATATTCGGTGCGTGGTTGGATGATGGTCTAAATTATTCTGTGTTGAGTTTAGACAAGGACAATTGATTACACAAAGACAATTTAAAAATATAGTCGTAAATAGTGACTTCTTCCACGTATATACTGTGTATTATACTTTTATAATAATAATCTGGCAACTGTAACCTATCCGATAGTAATATAATAGAAGATCATGATAAAAGCCGCTTATATGAACTTATAACAAACAAACATTTCTCTTTGTAGTAGGTACCTATAAATATTTGTTGTGACTATTACGAAAAAATCTATAAATGCTATGAAACTATACCAAGTCAAAATAATGTCAACTGAAGTTCCATTATTTAAAATCTCCAACGAATTAACGTAATTGGCCAATCAGCTTTCGCTAAAGACAGTTATTTGACCAATCAGCGAGGAGCTGCAGCAATTTGCTCAGTGCTCATTTTGTTGAAACATTTTATTCAGTAGATATTCCTCCTTGAAACACTTTAGATACTTAAATTATTGGAAAAGGGAAAGACTAAAAAGACATCTGATTACGGATTGGATTTTCAGTTTAAAAAAAAAAATGTTTTCCTATATTGAGCTTGTTTTTGTTACTTGAATTTCAGAAGGTTGAGTATCTCTGCTTCCGACTTGAAAACTCACTTGAAAGATTTCTCGGGCTTGATATCCGGCTTTTCAGCAAAATCAACTCATCCGGTCTTTTGGTGATATCTTATAATTCCAATTAACTTAAACAATGGAAAATAAAACTTTTGTCTGAAGTGGCTCAAGACGAAGTTGTAATCTTGCTCAGAGTTCCTTTAATTTAGACTCGAGAGCTTTCAATGAACGTTGAGAGAATTGATATGATATGAACAAAGTTATAAGTACCTATTTCGAGTTGCTATAACTAACTTGGGAAGGTAAATCAAAAGATTATTTTTGGTTCTAATTTAATTATTTCTTGCGGTTTCATCAGCTTCTATATTGTGATAATTTTAACTGTAAAATGAAGAAATACTTCGTGTGACGTGTGTTATATTATTGGATCTGTATACATGAATATGAATTTGGATATTTGTGAAACAAAATTGCTTTTAATGTCAACATTAATAGCGACGTTGGCGACAAACGATTTATAGTAGCTACTATTATATTCATTCAGGCACTATAATAATTATATGTTTATATGTAATAGAAACTATAAATTGAAAGCATATTCTGATTCAAATATAATTTGACGAGAGAAAATGATGAAATTCCTGAGGTTCAAGGGTTCGTACATAATGTTGCGTTATGCTAGAATAAGTGTTCCATGTAAAGGCAACTAGAGAACCTAGTAAGCCTATTCCAGTCCTCTGGGCAATACAAGTCATGGCAGAGAGTCACCACGTCGTACAGCGAATGGACAAAATACACAATTGTCTGCTAGTCGATCAAATAAAACACATAAAATAAATTTCACTGAACTAAATTACTTAAGGGTCCATCCACACTACATACTTTTAGCAGCAGAATGGCGCGTTTTCGCGTTCGTTATTCTCTTTTTGTAAGCAAAAGGCAGCCAATGAATGCGAAAACCCGCGATTCTGCTGCTAAAAGTATCAAGTGTGAATGAACGCTTAAGGAAACTGTTGATGTGGGTGTTTACTAAAATAGACACTTATTTTGGCATGAATTGTCAATTGGTAAAATCATTTCTAGTATACGCACCAGAAACTATAATGTATATTTGTATGTTATAGTAATCATAAATTAATGTCAGTATCTCAAATTATTGATACTAGACCCCTTGATTACACCTACAACTACTTACGTAGTGTTAGTTAAGCTACAATTTGATGTCCAAGTGTTTACCAAAGTTTATGTGATACTATAAGTTTATATACGATTAAGATTATATTAAATTTATTTAACTATATGTCAGTTGATCTCAGTCGTGTAAATTTTAGTCGTAAGTGTGCGTCAGTGGCAGCATTACTAAGCACAGTCGTGATGGCGATGTTTAAACAACTAGTTTTGTTGCCGATGACGCACAGAGTCAGGCATGTAAAAGATACATTTTCATAAATTAGAATAAATTAAATATAAAGTTTTTAATACATAATGGCATTTTTCTTTAACTTTTTACCTTATTTGCAGTTTTATGTTTATAAGTAAACAGCTGACCACGGACCGTGGAACCGTGCGCCTAGAATCACGACGTTTTGAAAGTGCCTGCAAAGGCCCAGTTGAAATAAAAATCTTTGACTTTGACTTTGGACAGTTTTCGATTTGGGTGTGAAACTGAGTGCACTCAGCACATGTTGGAAGGTTCTCAACTAAGGGCCACTGATAAGAGATTTTTTAAAACTATATAAGTGTCCTAGCACACCGTACTTGAGAGAGAGATCATGTACCATGAGTATCTACCATGTTTCTTGCAAATAAAATTATTTATTCTTGTTGCTATCCCGACTTCGGTCCCGATTGTTACGTGTACGAAGAAGCAAGAAAATCTCTTCTAGAACGAATTGAGTTCAACGAATAATTAGAGCGCAACCTGCTGTAATTGTGCGCCAAATAAATAATTTGTGCGTGCTGTGGTTTTGGAAAAAGACGGAAAAACGAAGCCTGCTGGAGTAACGTTGTTCCAGAAGGAGGATTCTAAACGAATGATCGGAGAGAGAAATAAAGTACACCTCTATTGTTAGGTACTCGGATTCATTCGGATTACGATCCCAATAGTAAAAAAAAAATGAAGGAAAGAAAAAGAGAGTAGATTTATTAAAATAAATAAATAAATAATAAATCGCCTGTTGTTATCCCGATTTTACAAACCGCCTTGGTAATTCAGAAACACGCTCGGAATCGAAAACGATTCAGTTTTGACAGTTTAAAAATGTATACTGCGCAGTATCTATGCTTTAAAATAACTCCGATTTACAATACGCATACTTGCTTTTGCACTTTTAACGGCACGGTTGGCGCAGTGGCTAAGCGAGTGGCTTTCTGTGCTACGTGCTGCGGGTTCGATCCCCGCACGGAACAAATGTTTGTATGGCCTACAAATAGTTGTTCCGGGTCAGGGTGTGTGTGCATGTGACATGTATGTTTATAAACTGTACCCTCGATACAGAAGAAATCTTAGTGAGGGGGCCAATGTATTTCAAGAAAAACAAACAAATAGATCAACTTACTGAACATTATTGAACTGTGAAAATTGAAGCTATTTTAATAACGAGTGTGTATTGAGGCTGTCGATGATGTTGGATACTAATGAACCCTAAATATAACATCACCTTGGATACTATTTACAAATTACTTTACCTGTGAACGGTATAAAATATTAAAAAACTCATTCCTAACTCAACATAACCTAACCGTCATAAATCCTCGACTCCAACTAGAAAAAGAGCTGTAACTTTTGATCGGCTGAACAGATTTTCATGAAACATAGCTAAGATGATACCCGATTAAACTAGCTTTCGATTTAAATTACTGTATTGAAATCGATCCATCCGTTTTGGAGCTACGATGCCCCAGACCGATACACACCACAAACTTTTTTGTCGGGGGTTAAGAAGCATTAATTTAAACTCATTGATTATGTAAATCAAAATAAACATAGCTTATCAGTCCACATGATACCTACAAAGGTCTGACGTCATAGCGGTTACATAACAGGGTACGTGCAGTCACCAGGGCAAGGAAGGTCAATGACCCGGTGACGCTGTACATTGACCTGCTCTAAATACCGTATTAATACCTGTTGATACAGCATCCTGATATGGCCTACATTTTGCTACCTTCTCTGAAATCACAACTTTGTCCTCTAAACTGGGTCAATCAGTATTCAAACAAATACTAACAGTCGTACCTATCTATATTGAGGAGTTTATTTTTAAATCAAAGAGGGATAGATTGTATAGATATAATATATGATGGCGTAGCTGATAGCACGCATCGTCTTTTGTGGGATAGACAGATTCTATGCTGCCGTACTCTGACTAAAAGGTGAGACGCCAAATGGCCGATTTTTTTATTTCGACGTAGCATTAAAACATGCTCTATCGACCAGTTTTAAAATTATTGCGATATTTCAAATATTACGACGATACGAGTTGTAAAAAAGCAGTATAATACACTTTATTACACCTCTACATTAATAATAGCAGCTACATAATATTTAAGCTAAAACAAATGTTTTAAGGAAATTAAAAAGCTCTCCCTTCTCCAATGTCGGTCCCTCAATGTTGAGAATCGTGACTCCTTCCCTTGATTTTTCTGATACTTGATCTCCATTTGCTGCGGTCTGTGGCTTGATGGAGTGCCACGTTCACCGGTACTTCTAGCTGTTCCGACACCTGGCTTGACCACCTCTACGGGCTGCGTCTTCTAGGTCTTTTGCCTGCTATTTTGCCTGTCACAATTAGTCCCTCGATATTATCGGTATGTCGGCGGGCAATGTGGCCAAAGTATTTTAATATTCTGTGCAGGCAAACAGAAGACAAGCGATTTTACTGGTCTAGCTTCAACTTTTTTAATATAGACACATTCGTTCGGTGGACGGGTACCTACAGGGAATTCTAAGTAGGCTGTATAAAGCTGTAAAGTCATGAGATTAATTATATACTCCCACCCCACAGTACACAGCAGCCACAGAACACAGATAAGAGGTTTCCGTGTTCTGTGACAACAGCGTACCTACCCTAAGTAGCCAGCCTCGCTACTGCCCTGTTGACTGTATAATCTTTCTACTGCGGCATGAGTGATCACCATGCTAGCTACAACCTAGTGCCGACAGGACAGAAGCAGAACGTTAGAATGAAACCCATAATCCGGAAACCAATCCTTTGCAAATCCTTACAGCACATTGAAGAGCCCTACAAATCTAGTTTTGTGCTAACTAGTACCAATTACAATGTTGTTTGTTGTGCCGCCACAATGGCGGCCGGTAGGGGGCGCCACGGGACATAATAGGCCACAATAGGCTCCACAAACGGTTCCCCCAGTTCACGACTAATGGATGTATTGAGTTTCACTAAGCGGAAGAAAAATATATCTAAGTGTTTAGTAAGTAATTAAGTAGGTATATTGTGATGATTCTAATAAAAATTCGAGGTGAGTGTACCGATAGATATTCTAGTAAATACTTATAAGGTCATCCCTATTATCCGTGGGGTTAAACAGTGTCAAATTGGGTGACGACAAACGACAAGCCTCATATCAAGGGTTGACGTTCTTTGTAGATTGCCAAATTGAGCAAACATTTTTATTTAATTTAAGCTATACAGAAAAAAATATTCTTATAAACTTGATACAACCTTATAATGGGTCAAGAACTTTGCCGTAAGCGTAAAAAACGCTTTCATTATCATTTTATATTTGAATACCTATATTAATATTTATTTTTTATGGCTATTTGGAAATTGGTCTAAAAATGTATGCGCCATAACCACAATTTTTATAAGCATCATAGATGGGGTGCAACCGTAGGAGTCTCCGCGAGTGGACGATATCTATACCTACGTCCTGCGCAAAATGAACAACGTTGGTTTATTTAAGTGCTGAAACCATTGCGTCAACCATATCGTCAAAAGTTAGCCCCAAAACTTGGTTACTGGGTAAACTTACTACTAGCTGTCTTCCTACTTCTCTACGCCTGCCCTCAAAAACCTCTATGAAATGTAAAGCGTAGCCTATTTATAGCCACACCACGTTATATATTATTTAATTACCCATCCATTGACTGCAAGTTAGTCCCGAAGTTTTGCCGTGTTGAGCTTGAACTTCAGAGCATATTATGTAATCAAAAGTTAGACCCAATTTGTATGGTTTAAGATAAATTTAGTCGCTACCACCTACGCAGCGAGCTTTACACCGCCAGTAATTAAATATTGGATCTTTTGTTGGATCATCTTTCTTAGAAATAGACATGAAGGAAGAGCTTCATTTCATTTCATGCCAATTTTGGTCCCACCCTCCAATAGCGACGTGTCATACATCGTTGGATAGGTATTTTTGAGCTGAACAAAAGTTACTATGGCGCCAAGTTTCAAATCTTAGTCCGTTCAGAGTTATGCATTATTGAATATGTCAGTTTAACAACAGTTAAACATAATGCTTTTCCCTAATACAATACAGTTTTTGAATGAATACTAGTATTACCTATATACCTATCTACCATTATCATCAGAGTCGTAAGAAGAGTTGGTCGGACGTAACGCAAAGTGCCCGTTTCCTCAGGTACTGATTCCTCAGAGCTCGCGCGCGGACTATACCTTACCATCGTGTTTTATTTCTAAAAAAACCTCCTTACGACTCTGATGATAACGGAAGATAGGTATATAATACTAGTATTAGTTCAAAAACTGTATTGTATTAGGGAAAATCATAATGTTTAACTATTGTTAAACTGACATGTTTAATAATGAATAACTCTGAACGGACTAAGATTTGAAACATGGCGCCATAGTAACTTTTGTCCAGCTCAAAAATACCTATCCAACGATGTATGACACGTAGCTATTGGAGGGTGGGACCAGAGTACATACAAATCCTGGCATCATCCTTTCTTAGAACTTGCTTCTCCAAGGCCGCTATGAAGAAAATTCATAAGTGCGTCTGATTGCTTTTTAGCGTCACGAAATAGGAAATACAACACTATTTTCGACGAGACAGACTCGACTAAGAGTGAAAGTCATATTTTGCTCATATAGTTCACGAAAAAAATTAACAATTACTGTTTTTTTGTAAAATGAATTTTATCTATATAATAATACGTGAAGAGAAAATTTTGTATCCCTTTTTAAGCATATTGCACGCACGGAGGAGTATGACATTTGGTATAGTTAAAGTTTATATGGAGAAGGAGTGCAGAAAGCTAAAACTACGGTCGAATTTCGACCAATGGACGACCACTAGTTCTGTTAATATTCATGTCGCCTCAAAGAAGTCGGTCAATCAACAATTTATTGAGATGTACTAGTATTTTGTTCAGATCATGACGTAGGTTATAAGTACGCAGCACAAGAAACGAACTCGGAATGAGGATTTAACAAGTTCTAACTAGAATCAATAATGTCAACTTATTTTTTTTTGCGTCACTAAACTGAACCAGTTTGCAGATTAGCTTCCAAAACAGGAAATATTACCAATTTATTTTTAACCATCATCGTTAATCTGTTGTTCATAACAACTAAATCTCTTTTGTGTGACGCACTAACAAAATACAGTTTTGTGTGTAAAATATAATCCACAAATGTGCTGTTTGTGTGTGTACTTGTATAATGAGTACCTATAGACATTATGTAGTGAAGAAAGAGAACCTGTTATACTTGTTATTGGCGAAGTTTTGAAAGAGGGATGGCTGGGAGAATACCGGAGGGCATCGATGGGGTTGGCTTTCAAATTATTATTTTGGTGTCTAATAGGATTTTTAAACTTTGTGTTTTCTTTTTTGTTTGTTTGTTCTGGTAGTCTTTTTATCACAACTAGTGGTCGCCCGCTGGTCGAAATTCGACCACATATTATATATAAATTTTAGCTTTTGCACTTCTTTTCCATATAAAGTTTAACTATGCCAAATCTCACATTGCTCCGTACGCGCAATATGCTTAAAAAGGGGTATAAAGTTTCCTCTTCACGTATTAATGTATAGATATTTTTATCCGTGTATCAGCTCTGTCTCATCATATTTCATTTTAGGTCTTCCAAATTATATATTTATTTTTCCCTGATGGAATGGAAGACACTAAATGTTGCAAGGTTGCAGAAGATACCTATTTTTTACTCCCGAAATGGTCCATACATTACCATAACGTGTGGTTATTAAAATAATTTAATGCAAGTTATTTTGGCGAACTAAAGCCCTTCTAGCGGCAATGACGCAGTAAGATTATTCACAATTATGGCATATGTGTTGGGATAAGCAAGCCATAAGCGTGTTATAGTGAGTGTAATATTAGAATAACTTCACGCCTCCGTAATATCTAAAAGGTTGAACAGAAACGTGCGAACTGTACAAACACCCACACTTCTAATGAACCGATTACTGTATGTCATCCTAATGGTAGTGGGTAAGTCCGTCAATTCAAATCCCAAGATATACGAATTGGTAAACTTAGGTAGGTGACCTACCTACTAAAAATGTCAAATTCAGGTGACCCATAATCTGTTTTACCTATCTCTAACATAAAGGTTTCTTGACGGTTCTTCTCCATAGGACCTACTATTTGGAACCGTGCACCTAGAGTCTCGACATTTCCATGTAACACACAAGCTGTTTAAGTGAGGGTGTAGAAAACAGTATACATCTTCAAGCTTAACTAACTAATGACTGTCGCAGTCTTTAAGTTGTACGGTTATGTATTGAAAAGAATATTATCTTACTACCAGCTTTTAATCATATTTCAGCTGGTAGTCAGTTTGTATATCTACAACATTTTAAACAATTGAGAAGCTGACGTCTCAATTGTTAAAAATGTTGAAGATAATTATTTTCAACAGTAAAGAAACCACAATTAACCTCACACCAATTAGTCTGAAGAGCCTCTTTAGGACAACAGTTTCAAAAAGTGTTTGACATTTATGTAAATTGGGATACTACATTTGGGGAAAATCAGTGCTAACAGTACATCAAAGGAACTTGATATTTATACCCCACAGTTCTGAGCCTCACAACGTTTTACAGCCACTTTGAGCCTGCATCCGGACAACCTGCCGTTTAGAGAATCCTCCACAGATAACATCAAAGGGAAACGAAGACAAAGAAAAAAAAAGAAATCTGACGGATGAAACATAGCTTTAGGTAAAGTAGGCACGGATTATTTAATTATTTCCGTCATAGAAACTTAACGCAAGTACAGTTTAAGTTGGGATTATTATTGGTATATTAATTTATTGTATGTATTTGTATTCTTCCGTGTTAGGTACCTATGTATTTTATGTAAATTATTTATACGTCTGTGTCTACATTTCCTCTCGCAGGTCTGCTGGAAGAAATTTCTTTAGAAATAAGCAGTACCTTTGTACTTTATGCTCCCACTTCATATTTCTCATGTATTTTATGTGTGCATTAATTGTTAAATAAATATAAAATAGTAAACACAAAATTGAAATAAAATAAAAAATGAATGAATGATGAATGTTGTGATTAAATTAAAATAATTACTAGTGCATTTACCATATTTTTGTCTCTGCATCACCCTAAGGTTGTCTGGCAGAGAATGCCTTAGGCACAGTGGTGTGAATAGACATTTCTTACAGGATATGCATAAACAACTATTGTCACGTTATATGATGTTTGTGACTGGCCACCTCACCCTAAGACTTAAATTAACCGATATTACAGAATGAATGTTTGTATTACTTAATACTTAATTTATTAAGGTAGGCAATGTCTTTACGTCTTTATAGAGTGCACGCCACTGCTTAGGCATTAAGATCGCCTTCGTACATATTTGTATGAAAAGCATTAAATAAATAAATTGCATGGTGAAAGGTAATAAGAGCCCAACATGTATACAATCGTTATAGAGCTCATTCAATTCTAGCGTATCCAGTTATTTAAAATGAGGTGCTTTATACAAAAAAGATTGGATTTCGACGAAATTTTACATGATAAAAACCTTCTTATTGGAAAAGTTAACACGAACTTGAAGAAATCGTGAGTGATAAAGTCGCAAATAATAGATTGTCTATTGTGTCTACTTCGCCTCGCTTGGCGGGTTAAATATACAGTACTGGGGGCTTACTACAAACTGTTATAGCAGGACAGAAATTGAACTGCCCAAACATTTCCAGTAAGTGTTAAGTCTTAGGGTGAGGTGGCCAATCGCAAACATAATTTAACTGACAATATATAAATTTATTTTTTGCACACTGCACACCAAAATTACAATAGCATGCACAAAATATAACAAACATAAAAATACCACAAATTTTTTTAAAAACAATGCAGAAAAAAACTAAAAATAAAATAACAAAGCATGGAAGTGTGTCCCTCATGTGCAAAAAAATGGGCATCGATCAGCTTGTTGTCATTGGCAATACCAATGATGGTAAGAGGTATATTAAAAAAAATCGCCTTCTATCCGTCCTTATCATCACAATATAATTTTACCAACTGATCTGATGTCACTACTTCTCAGATTGTTTCAACACACTCTTGTTTGTAATTAAATAATTAAACCATAGTTATTATTCACTAGAGTTATTTGGTAAAAGGACTCACCAAATAATCGCCATCAAACTGATTTGTGCTTCCGACTGTACCTCAACCTTCATTTACTTCTTACAGTTTCTTAAAACTGTAGATAAGAAGTAAATGAAGGTTGAGGTACAGTCGGATCATGGTAAGCCATGATCACCATGATGATGTCACTCGCTGCGCACACATTGTTCACACTCCTTTATCTTAGTTATCTCTATATCACACGGTTCAATTTCGTTTCAATATTCCTTTCAATTAGATTGCTTCAATGGCATTGAGACATCTAAATACATTTCAATGTGATTGCGCAATCTTATTGAAAGCTTAAATCCACCGAACGCTTTCAATTTCATATTTCAATGTGCAATGTTCGTTCAATGCTTTTCAATGGAATTGCTTCAGTTTGGTTGATCCGTGTAACATCGCCGCGCGTCGACTGTAGTGACTTTAGCTAAATTTTTTATATCCGTCCGGAATTACTCTATTAATTTTAAATCTCAAATTCTCCTCAGTTACAATCTGTTTTTATTATTCACTAACTTACTACCCGCTTTTTTTTTGTTATCTCTGCCCACAGACTATATAGGGGGGGGGGGGGGTTTAATTCATACTTCTTGGTCCGTACCTACAATTTTTTGTTAGACAATGATCATCAATGATATACAGCCTATAATGTGAACATTTTGTAAACTACTCATTCTTTGTAATCAAATCGCATAATGCGTTTTTTTTTTGTATTGTATATGCGTTTTAATTTTTTTAGGTACCTTGCGACTATCCGCAACAGCTTATGATTTAAAGTCTTAGCGACGACACGGTTAGCGCAGTGGCTAAACGATTAGCTTTCTACGCTACGTGCCGCGGGTTCGATCCCCGCACGGAACAAGTATTTGTATGATCTACAGATAGTTGTTTCGAGTCTGGGTGGTGTGTGCAAGTGACATGTATGTTAGTAAACTATACCCTCGATACAGGAGAAATCCTAGAGAGGGGCAATATTTAAAAAAAAAAGCTCAACCAATTTTTACGCGATAATGTTTTGCTATCACAAAATAGCACTCTGCTGAATATAGGCATCCTCATAAACCAATAAAATGAACGGTTGCGAAATAATATTATCAATTACCATAGTCTCTTATTAGTGTAATTATTGGTCATACTGTTGGGTTTTGGCAAGGTGATTATGTGTTTTCGTGCTTACCACAATACCCACATACTGGACTATTTTATAATTAGTGTGTACCATAAGGAAAGTGTTAACCGAACCACGCGGTAGCTTAGGTACCTACTCCGACCCATAGGTTAGTAATTTCATTAAAATAGGTAGGTATTATATATTTGAATCATCGACTCTCACTCACATCTTTCCAATATTATTTCTGACCTCAAAAGCGAAAAAGCTACCGAAGATAATCCGCGATTCGATAGCAAACGGTTCGTGACACTAATCGTTCAGCGACGGTACTTACTTTAGTCACAAATTGTCACCAAGCGTGTCTCGTGTCACGTAACAGTCGGCACGCCACTATACCTACGTGCCAGCCACTAAGGGCCGTTTTCACCCACACAATAACAGATGTTTAAAATCGGCTGATTACCCATACAAAAAATCATGTTTTCGTACCACTTGCTCAAAAAAGTGACATTCTATGCCACAAAAAGCGAACATAACAATAGTCATTTTTAATCTGTTAAAAACAGGGAAAGAAAATTGTACTGAATTTCTTTCATCCTCTAGGGGGAGAATGTGATTTAAATTTGGAATACTTACCTACCGAAATTTATACTGAACTACATCTGTGTTTACACCATTGAGTTTGTCTAAAAAGCATTATACATGTTTTTGAAAAAGGAATACGCATTTTACTTTTAATTGTCATTATTTTTAATAAATGCTTATCTCATATTATTATTGTGTTAATTTTTTCGCAAATGGTACGAAAAGTAGAGTATTTTCCTCAGTGATAAAGCTGTCCTAGTCTTGGGTGAACTTAAATCCCTCGCTTACACTCAGGACTCGTCTTAAATCCCTCGCTTCGCTCGTGATTTAAGTTTTTAACACCCTCGCTTCGCTCGGGAGTAAACCTCGAGTCCTTCGTTACGCTCGCGATTTAAATCGTCACCCGCGACAGAAGACACTGCTTTATCCCCTTGGTTAATAATCTACTATTAAACGGCAGGTTTTGCTCTAACTGTCTGTCATGTAGTCGGTGAACTTGGGCCTAAGTCGGCTACTATATGCTATTATCGAGTATCGTGTCACGTCTATTTATATGTGATATTGTTTATTTATTTACTCATACGGCGTCATAGTTGTTTTAAAAAAAATTATTATTACTAAGACGAGGTTGCGGCAGACCACGAAAGAGTTGGCGGGACGAAATGGATACATTCCTTGAAGATTGAACCGAAAAGGCACGGGATCGAGAGAAATGGAGAAAATGGAGTGAGGCCTTTGCTGATAATAATAATCATATTGGTAAATCTGGCAATGTGGATTGCACAATAGGGTACTGATACTGATCCAACAGAGCTGAATATGTTTATAATACGAATGGCTCCACGTAAATAGTGCGAAGTTAAGTTTTTGAACTAACGACCTGTCGCCCGTCAGACACTTTGGCTGTTTGGCTATTGCAGCCAAATTACTACATACAGAGACATTTGCGAATGTATAGCGACGAATCGGTTCAAATATAATTATTTCTGTACCGATATGTTCCGATTCCGAATACAGAGACTGAATGTCTTGGTAGCATATCTACTCGTATGTTACCACCATACAGCGTTTTCCTCGTCTATTCTCAAACTCAAAGAATATACGGGTGTGCTCAATCAGTGGCATCTCATGCGCTCTGCATCAGCGAAATGTGGGTACACCTCTGTCTGCACCTTCGAGAACGAAGTCGTAATGCTGTGTTATGGGACTTCTATTATAGGCAAGATTCGGTTGTTTATTTATTTAATCATTTATGTACACACATGAAAAGACACAGCAAACATTAAAAAATAGGAGAACAAAGTACAAAGGTATTGCTTATTTCACAAAAGAAATCTCTTCCAGCAGACCTGCGAGAGGAGAATTTAAAACATGAAATGTAGACAGCGATGCACAAGAATAGATCAAGACTACAAATTAAATTGTTGTTTATACAATTGTTGTTAATAGTTGTTATTGTTTTGTTGTCCATTAACCTGGAAAATCGTTATACCTTATAATTATTACAAGCTTCTCAGTACTTGTATAAGACGAGACAGTATTTAGTATCTTAGTATGAAATTATTTTAGTCTGTGTCCACTGAAGCGATTTGTTTGTGTTATAAACAATATTGTAATAATATTTTGAGCTCTTGAGCTTCTAGTTTTAGCCCACTGTAGGCATTTAGGGCCAGAGCACATTAGCTACTTTTTTTAGCAATCGCGCGTTTTCGCGTTCGTTAGCTGCCTTTTTAACTCCCGACGAAAAAGAAGGGTGTTATAAGTTTGTAATATGTATGGGTGTATCTGTGGATCTGTGTATCTATATATGGCATCGTAGCTCCAAAACGGATGGACCGATTTCAATGCAGTTTTATTTGAAAGCTAGTTTAATCGGGTATCATCTGAGCTATGTTTCATGAAAATCTGTTGAGCAGTTCAAAAGTTACAGCTCTTTTTCTAGTTGTAGTCGGGGGTTTTTTACGGTTAGGATAAGTTAATAAAAAAATAACGAACGAAAGTACCTAGTGCGTACTCTCCATTGCTATAATAGCAATTAAATATTAATTGAGTATTGCTCAAGTCGGGGCTGCTGCTATTATTTACATACTTACCTAGGTATTCTTCGCTGGTAACAATAAACTCAACGTGATTCCCGGCAGAAAATAGATCACTTTTTTTTCCCTGTGACATAATAAGAGGCGAATAAGGTCTTATGTTTAGGGGGTAGACAGTAGCATCCTCATTAGCAACATACGTAACAAGAATTTAAGCGCGGGATGAGCTTACAAGGAATATGCATCTCGTATCTTCTTTTGGGAGGTAATCTCCGTAGGTATGTGTTTCCCAAATCATAATTAATTTAAAAGAAAACAAAAAACTTGGCGTACCTTCATCCCTAACCGAAAGGGCAACACGGCTACTTCCTAAAAAATACCGCCACACGGCGCACACACGAACATTAAAAAACGTGACGTTTTTGCACCCTGCTTTCTTCCTACGGAAGTACCGGGTTAGAACGAGACAGACATAGCAAATGTTCAGGAGGGAGGGAGATAAAGGTCGTGGGAACCGCAGGGGTGGCGATATCCCATACGATCAGTGAAGTGGGACGGTGATATTGACCCTTCAGTGCATACTGTCCATCTGGACTAAGCCGTAAGCGCCCGTGCGACACCTGTGCGATGCTTATCGGTAATTTATGCGACAAATGGCAAATTCGTTAGTTATAGTTTTAATTACAGGTGCATGAGGGTTGAAATGAAAGGTGACGTGTATGAAAATAATTTAATTTTCCTTTCCATTGCAAACGACTACATATATATACATATATATTATATACATATATATTATATACATGATATGTACATATACAGGGTGACTGATTGAAGGAGAGTATAGTACTCATCAAATTATCATCATTTTTGTGGCAAATAAATGATTTTTCTTTCTTTCTTTCTTTTATCATTATGAACAACTTTTCTTATAGGAAAAAAATTGAAATCGCGAAATAAAATCAGTTGTACCATACATTTAATCGAATAATATTGAATTATTTATATGGAACAGCTGATTTTTTTTCGCGATTTCATGATAGTTCCCAATGTTCCCATAGTAAAAGTTGTTCATAATGATGAGTACTATACCCTCCTTCAATTATTCCCTCGTTCTACTTGCCACTCTGTAGTGATGCTAAATCGATTTATTGTGAGTCCATTTTGTGTACTTATAATATCAGTCATAAGCTATACAAATCACACATTTCATAAAATAATTCTAAGGCTGAACAATTATTGCCTTAATAAATTCACAACCTATTTTCAATATTTCACCGTAATATAGGTAAAATATAATATATTTTATGATTACTTACGTCGTCGATTTCTTCGAACGTTCACATCAAAGTAACGAGAACATATTCAAACGGTATTAGACAACCTAATCTGACAAGTTATTAAAGCTTATTTTTTGGTCCAATATACACCTAGTGACTATCGATAAACTTATACAATATAATATATAACTATCACACAACTTACAAAATAATATTTGATGTAAAACTATTTACACAACAGTAAAAGTCTCCAAAAATATAATTTAGATATTTTTAAACTCTGAGATCGTTACAACAGCGTCTTGTGGTGTTTAGTAACAGGGAAATAGAATAGAATATAATAGAATAGTAGAAATAGAATAGAATACACCGTTATACAGGGTGTAAGGGACATCGTAACGAAAACTGATACCATTAATTCAGTACATGAATCTGAACACCTCAGCGTAAAAAAAGGCGTCGGTCTTTTCAAAATTTTTACGATTTTGTTCGCAGGATTTATAACTACGTAAAAAATCTGCGACCAAAATCGTAAAATTTTTGAAAAGACCGACCTAAAATTCTTACGCTGAGGTGTCCAGAATCATGTACTGAATCCATGGTATCAGTTTTCGTTACGATGTCACTTACACCCTGTATACAGTGGTCCATGTTGCCACTTTAGCGATCATAGCTCCACTTGTTTAACCAAAGTAACAGTTAGTAACGTTCAAAGTAAAATGTCATTGGACGCTCCAGGGCCCTCCAACGTTTTCAATACGATTTCCTAAAGCCATGTACGCACGAACGAACAAAAACATGGTGAACACGAACATCGAACACTGTTCGCACGTGCGTACCACTAACGAACAGCAAACACTGTGTTCGTCAAAATTGTTCGTGGCGATCCAATTTGGTTGTTCTGTGCGGACGGTGATCGGAGAAATTTGATGCAACTTTGTTTGTACCGAACTCGAGGGAAGTCTAAAATGAATGTATTTTGTTTTCGCTTTGTGTACAAAACTGTTTCCTACCACCTAGGATCCTCCCTTGGAAACAATATTTCGGGAATCACAACGAATAGCAAAAATGTTTTGGCTATTTTACTGTCGACCACTTCCAACGGTGAATCCATGGTTACTGAGGGGTTGAACGCGAACACAAGTAGAACTGTGTTCGTAAGTTCGTGTTCGTGTTCGCGTTTACGTTTACGTTCACACTTACGAACCAAATGTTCCGTGATCGATGTTCGTGTTCACCATATTTTGTTCGTTCGTACGTACACGGCTTAATAATTCTTGTTTGAAGTCAGAAGGAGTAGGTACTACAATTACTTTTGACAGGTGCCCTTTTCAATGGAACACAAAAATATTTCGTTTACAAAATATGTTTTTCTCTCGATTCGATGGCCTGAGGCCTGTCACTAAGTCACAAGACAATAATCTGGTAAGTAGTAAGTAAAGATAGTTTTAGTTTAATAAGCTAGTTCAGCACCCCACGGTCTGTAGGGCTTTGAACTGTTCTGGGAGTACTGATGATGGGGTGGATGGTGGGGGTATGGAGTGGGGTAATGAGGGGCTGGAGGAGCAGGGTGGGGTCCGGGCGGACCGGGAGGGGCGGGGGGCGCAGGATAATGAGGATAGCTCGGAGCAGCTGTTAGCGGCGCCGCAATCGCTGACATGGCCATAGGTGCAGCCACCGTTGTAGCTGCCGACGTCACTGGCACATCTTGTCGGGGTCCTCCTAGCTCCGTGTAACCATGCTGAGATTGAGGCACGGGTGTCGTAGGGTACTGAGGGTAGCCCCAGTTCGCTGACTTCGCAGCTAACTCCCGTTGAGCAGCGAAGCATTGCAGGTGGCTCATGAGACGAAGACGTAGCGGGTCTTGGATGTCGAGGCCTTCGCAGCTCACGAGGTATCTCGCCACTTCAGCCGCACACTCCCGAAACCCAATACTATGATAGTCCATCGCATACCGCTGAGGATCGTACGCAAATGTGTCCAGTCCTAGAACAAAGAAAACTGTATTTTAGAAGCGTGTTTCAATTTTGCATATCGATTTTAGTATGACGCAAATTGAATAAAATTACTTAATTCAGCGCTGTCGTGTTTGGTTAAAAATTTAAATACACCGAGAGCTTTGTAAAGGCGCGGCGTATTCGGGTTAGAATAATTAACAACGTTTGACAGGTTTTATATAAGTCTTGAGTTCACTTTGGGGTCTATAAACTTGGTATTTTATCTAGATTTAGATTTCATTCGTCGCCAGATCCTCGCCGCTACAAGTTGTCCGACAACAGTGGGTCTACCGCATGACAAAATGGTAATAAAGTTCAATGCGATCGTGAGAGCATAAACTTCGAGCTACCTTGTAAATTAATTACTGATCATACAGTAATGACTCCCATCTTCATGATCGGTAAATTTTTTACTTACCAAGTAGTTAGAAGTTGGTTCTCTCCCGATCGTATTGAAGTTTATTACCAGAGTCTGATGTTCATTACCATTTTGTTACGCGGTAGATACGCAGATGTTATTTTGCATATAAATAAGAAATAGACAATGGTGAATCGAAATCAAGAACACGATCCAGTTCATTGAGAAACAACCCTCGTGCTTCCCTTGCGCAACAAGTAGGTAAGAGACGGATAATAGCTTTATCAACAAGTGCGTAAGGGATGCAAAATTATTGTATTGGTAACGGGAACCCCAAGTTTCCGGCCGTCTTCCGATAGGGAAGGAGACAAACATAAGATGAGCTCTCAGACCCTTATTACGTTTAACAAAGTGGACGACAAAGAGATGATTCATTGATGGATGAGAGGTCTAGGTTACTTGGTCGTTTCAGTGTGCCACCGGGCCACGGTACCGAAGGGTGAAAGAAAACTGTCTGTGCCACAGTGCCAGTATTTTTTATTGTTACTGAACGAGTTTAATTTCTTTTAAAGTTTTTTTCTTTGTTTGCTTTCTTCTTTTATTAATGCTTTCTTTTTAAGCAGTGCCGTTTTTGCTTAGAACTTGTTTATTTTCGTACTTGTTTAAAATGCAGAGATGAATCCACAATATTTTGTTTTCGTGAAAAGAGCAAGCTTTCATAAATGTCAACCGGCCCTTTTTATGTCTGCTCGCCTACGCTCTGTTTTGTAATTCTTTTTGTGCGTTTCCTTTTGTCCTATTTCATGTATTCTGAAAAATGCTCATGTTTTAATTGGACATCTCTACATAGTCTCTATATAGTAAAAAATAAAGTCGCTTTCCATGTCTGTCTATCTGTATATCCGCGAACTCCTCCTGAACCACGCAACTGATTTTGATGTGGTTTTCACTATAATTTTAAGCATTTCTTCCGCAAGGTTTATGTATAATACTTTCATATTTAATGTAAGGTTAGTAGAGAAATTGCACCCGTGCGAAGCCGAAGTGCGGAAGCCGAGTCGCTCAAGGATATAATATTGAATTGCCGCTATACTTATTCGTTTAAAAAACTTTAGTATTAGATTCCATGTCACATTTTAATTAAATCTATAATTTGTACACAGATTCTTAACCCTAATCGAGCGTACAATTGTGCTAGCTTCCTTGTTCCTTCCGCGGTACTTTTTTATGTTATTTTTTGCGCGCACGCAGGTGCGACAACCCTTTGCATTAGAATCGCTTCCGCCTGTCACGTGGGGCATAATGGGCGCGTGATTTGACGGTAAGAATGTAGATTTAAAGGATTTTTTAATGAAAAGGAGAATTTATTCGTAATTATTGGGTGTGGTGATAGACTGAATCCGGTGTCTTAAATAGAACGAATAATGTTAAAGTAGAAAGTGTTTTATTCTGAGTATCAATTAAAATTAAATATAAATTATTATTAGAGTTAGAGTTAAGAACGGCGTACGGGGGGGGGGGGGTATCGGAAGCTTGAACAAACTATAAACATGGTAAATACCCCGTTCTTAATAAATTAATAGTAAAATCTTTTATTTCAGACTAAGTTCATTTGGTTAGTACCTATACAAAAATCTTACAAACCAACCACCATGAACAATATTATTTATTAAAACTACGTGACAGTGGCATATGTATGCGTATCCAATATCCCTATATGGGGCTATCCCACCTGTCAGTTATAGTTTTCAGGATGCTGTTGTGGCTGACGCGTACCTACTCTGCGCATGATGGGGACACACCGCTTGCGCTCGACGTGAAACTTCGATGCACTACAGTAGCGCGGCAACCCCATTAGAACCCTAAATGCTTTATGAACTGAGCTAAATTCTTGGGTTCTCTGCTTCAGTTACAAACCACATTCCTATAGAATAGAATAGATCTTTATTTCATGTAAACCAGACACAGCCACTCATAAAATGTCGAGACTCTAGGTGCGCGGTTCCAAATGGTAGATCCTATGGAGAAGAACCGGCAAGAAACTCCATGGAAACTCTTTTAAAATAATAGATTACAATCTTGATCAGTATAGGTAATGTTGTGGTAAGAGCTGCGAGAATAATGTAATTCAATGCGATTAAAAATAAGACTAGGTAATGATTAGATTAGATTACCCGTCAGATATTACAAGTTCTCCCTTTAACCAAGAATTAAACAATCCTTAACATAATGAATCCCCAATCACCGGACCATAAGCTGCGATTAATTCCCTAGGCGGGGAGGGTATCACCATCCCTCTGCGATTCGCTGGCAGTGGCAGAGTGAGACCGGCTCGGGTACGTGTTCCCACGCAACCCCTGGCCAAATGATTCGCTTACTGATTGATTTATTTGCGCTAATCTTGGTAGGGTGTGTGTGAATGTATTTTACAGATTTGGGAAGTAAAGATAAACAAAGAAACTGTATTGTTGTAGATACTGAAAGTTATTCGTATTCTTTATTTGCATTCCACAATGAACATAAGGTGGTAAAAATAAAATTTGGTAACAATTAATGGGCACAGAAAATTTTAGGAGAGAGGAAGATGAGTAGGTACTTATTTATGTAAGATATTACTTGAATTTTTATTTTTTATAGGTATATTAATTATTGTTGTAGGTACGTATGTATACCACATGAAGCAATAAACGTTCTGATTTCTGATTTCTGATTTCTGATTACGTAAAGTCAGAATCGTCGTCAATTTACAAATTTAAAATGTTTAAATTTAGATGCTCTTTATCTAATTAGTGGTTGCCCAGTGGTCGAAATTCAACTGTAGTTTTAGCTTTCTGCACTCCTCCATATAAACTTTAACTATATGCCAAATCTCACACTCCTCCGTGCGCGCAATATGCTTAAAAAGGCGTACAAAGTTTTCTCTTCACGTATTAATATATGTATAGATTCCCTTTCAGAATCTATAAGTATAACATTATCTAAGAATTTGAGAAAAACTTCCAAATCACCAGAGGGATGCGGATACGGTAAGGTTTCGGGTTAAGATACGATAGGTAAGTACCTATAGACATGATCGAAGAAAACCGAGGCGTCCACAACTAGGTACGGAGCTTGATACGATACAATGAATGATACGGTGATAGGGATACAGAGATCCCATCGGGTAAATGATACATATGTGAACACGGCTTTAAACTGAAAAAAAAGTGTGTCTAGTCGTATATTTGTACACTACACAAAGTGAGCATCATTGTCTTTAAAAACGCATTAAATAACCACACAATGACCACATCCCCAGTTGGACCAAACAGAGAGACTATAATATCGTCTGTTGACCAAACGGCAACAAAGGCGCCGCGTACGACGCATCATTTACGTCACACACCTGGCGCCAACAAAAACGCAGGAAGTCGCTAACTGGATTGTACTGGTCCAGTTTTTGTCTCGCTCGCGCGATACGTGAGAGAGAGTGACGGGGAGAGTAAAAGAATATTGATGCAGAGGGTATCGATGTTGAAATTGATACGAAATTAATTAAGTGCCATAATCGAAGGTGTCGATGAGGCCAGGGAAGATAAAAAAAAGTAAAAACCGACTTCAAAAAACTAAAAAGTATAAAATAATTTTCATAAAAAGAATTACAGCTTCTGAAGTCGGTGCCACTGCCAGGCCTTCATCAAATCTTCACCAAATTTTAATGGGACCACTTCGAGAATTTATCCTTCCAAACAAAATAAAACTTTTTGCTATTCCGTCCATATATGAAAGAGTTATGCCCGAACATTCATAAAAAATATATAAACATCCGAATTGAGAACCTCCTCCTTTTTTGAAGTCGGTTAAAAAAATATAAACAATTTTGAAAAATACTGTGTTGTGTATTACGAGATAAAATATCCTAATCAAAATAACTGGCTATCCCAAAAAGACGAGTATCTAAAACTTTTATCATTGGTCTCTCTCTAAAAGGTTACCCTGAACGTCACAGCAAACTGCCCCATTAAAAGCTGTGTCATGTGGTCAAACTTCCTCAAACAAAGTACTAAAGTTCAACTCCGATGCACCAGTTTCCGGACTCATCAGTCGTCACTCTGACCTTTCAACGACCAGCGTGGCCGATACTAGCCCAGCGTGGCCGGAAACAACGAAAAGGATGTGGTTTTTCATACACTGAACATTTATAGCCACAATTATTGTGAATTACTTTTGTTGTAGTTCTCAGTTAACCGCAAATTGATTTGGGGAAAACAAATTTGCTTAAACGGAAGGATGGGACAATTTACTTGTGTTTGAAAGTTTTTATACCCGGCATTTTTTTATGTTTGTAGTATGTATCTGTGTATCTATGGATATGTGTATCTGTGTACCTATGTCTGTAGCATCGTAGCTCCAAAACGGATGGACCGAATTCAATGCAGTTTTTTTAATTGAAAGCTAGTTTAATCGGGTATCATCTTAGCTAAGTTTCATAAAAATCTGTTCAGTCGTTCAAAAGTTACAGCTCTTTATCTAGTTGGAGTCGGGGTTTTGGAGACATGCGCAAACTTTTCACAAAATATAAGTTTTATAATATTTGGAGCAAAAAATTATTATTAATAATTATAAATGCAAACTTATCCAATTTATTTTGGAACCTCTAAAAGATCATTTACAGCATGTTATAAAAACCGTACGGTCGGGTCGGGTCCACCTGTCGCGCATCCGGAAGCGTGGCGTGGGAACACGGAAGAGGCCATTTGGCGATGGGCGAGATAGCGATGTGGGTATGATGCTGGGACAACTGACCTTGTTTATGGTGGGCTGTGTTTTGCTATTACACTTGTGACTTGAGTGCATTTTGTGTTTGTTGAACATCAAACTATGTTGCAATATTTGTTAATTGAAACACATAGATACAAAATGAGGAAGCATGATTGGTCATTTGATTAGGCACGATAAGTTCGTTACCAACAATATAGAAGGGAAAATAGAGGCAAAATGAAAAAGAGGAAGACCAACAAGAAACTACATTGATCAGCTGAAAGAAAAAGCAAATGTCGAAACATAATTATGTATAAAGAATTAAAAGATTTAGCATTAAATAGAACTAGATGGAAATTGCTACACCAACAAGTTCGTAGCACTAAAATTTTGTGTGGATGGAACATCAATCAATCAATTTCAATTATTTTAATTTCTAGTCCACTACTGGATGGAGACTTGTGCAAACTTGCGCCATTTGGTCCGCCAGTATGAACTTAATTCACCTATATCGAGATATAATTTAATAGATATTTAGTTTAAAATGGTTTTGATGGCACAGTTAGCGTGTTGGCTAAGCGATTAGATTTCTGTGCTACGTGCCGCGGCGCGGGATCAATCCCCGTATGGGTCAAATATTTGTATGGCCTACAGATAACTGTTGTTCCGGGTCTAGGTGACATGTGACATGTATGACTGTAAATTGTACCCATAGCATGATACAGGAGAACGCATTTAAAATAAGAAAATAAATATTATATTCTTTTGTCAAGTCTTTTTGTAGCCAAATTTTTTTTGTCGTTTTACAGTCAAGAATAGCTTTGGGATAAAAATTACGAAAAATCTCAGAAAGTTTTACTAGATTATTAAAAGAGACACAACCAAAGTGTTATGGTATTTAATTCTTACGTTTAAAGATTTCTGAAATATTTTTGCACTATTGTAATTTCGTCAAATAGGTAATTAGATTTGTATTATTATAGTACCTACCTAATATTTGATCTAGAAAAATATCAAGTTCATAAATTAGTTAAAATGGAGTGATTACACAACCTAGCTTTGATAGTAATGAAATCAATATAATATTGTTGAATAAAACTACTGGTCTTATCGGATTCTATAAAATACTAGTTAACAGGATTTTTTAGAAAAAGTAAAATCCCGTTTTAAACTGTTTTCAAAATGTGCACGCATACATAAAAACTTCACGAGGTTCACAAAAGACAGGAAAAGCGAATCCAATGAATCGGTTTTGCTTTTGAATATTTTTATTACGATTTTAGCAAATCACCGTAAGGGACGCTTCTTTTTTTAAATTGGAGGAAACGGAAACGGTAGTAACAGGTTTCTGACAGTTGAATTGTTTATTGTAACGGCGTTCCGATTTTTTTGCATTTTAACTTTTTATTTTATAAAGATCGAAAATGTTTTGTTTTTTTCCTTGATATTTAAAACACTTTGCACGGGTTTTTTATTTCCAAGACTTTTTATTTTGTGAACTGTTTGTGAGTCTTCTTGGAACTTTGAGAAACCTGAAATATGCGCCAAAGTTTGGGCCGTCGTAGCTTCGCCGAATTTGTTTATTTTTCATCAATAAACAACAGCAGTGAATTTTACTCACAAACTTCGAGCTGATACTGAGAATTTTTCCAACAGAAAAGCCTACTAACCGACCAGGGAATCGAGCCCAGGACACCTCAGCAGCAGCGAACTGGACTAATGGGGCAGTAAATTACTTAACAAAGCCCTATTTTTTTTTCTTTTACCCTACTTACTTTATTTTAATTCTTAAAATAATTATTATTATTACCTAACTTGTTAATTACACAGCTCAATTATTTAAAACATAAAAAAAATGAAAAATAAAAAAAACTGAGCACCTAGGTGTCAAAGTACTCCTCATCGCTGTCAATTGGTAGCGGGCCCAGAAGACTGGCAGCATTGCCACGTTGAATGGCAATGCTTATTCTTTGACCAAAGAATAGGCCAGCTCTGCAGTATAAAACCCTAATAGTTAAATTAAGATAACCAACCTTTGGCATGCAGCATTTTCAAATGGTCCACAGTCAGCTGCAAGATCTCCGCCTTCTCCAACTTGGCGCTGCCCTGCTTCTCACAGGCTGCTGGGACGAGGCGCTTGAGTTCCGTCAGCGAGGTGTTGATGCGGTCGCGCCGCTTCTTCTCGATGACGCCGCGTCGGCGCTTGCGCGTCATCAGCTGGCAGGAGTCGCCGCCAGGGGATCTGGAATGATGATGATGTAAGGCTTAAAGCAGAATATTGAATTGTTTTAAGAAGTCTGAGTCGAAGCAGCTTAAACTGAAATTCGCTACATTTCAATTTTTATTAGATATCTTTGTGAATATAATGTATTTAATGTGTGCACACCTAATACTTATTAAGATAGGTATACTTATATATTATGACGGACTGTTGAATACTATTTGTTCAACCCTGTCACTCATACTCCAGCAAATAAATTATTGTTATTGTTATTTTGTAATGTAAACATGTTAAGTAAGTATGGGAGGGACCCTACTTCCATAAAGTGAAGTAAAGTAAACTTTATTGTTTTTGATTGAGTAGGTACAGTTGTAATACTTATTGTCAGAGTTGGATACATCAATCAGCCCATTTTGGGCATACAATAATTTTTATTAAAATTAAAATATAATATAGGAAGAAGAAGGAAGACTAGATAACATTAAACAATATACTTATTCTTACATTCTAAAAATTCCTTAATTGTATAGAAGCATTTTTCTGTTAGCCATTTTTTTAAATGTATACGAAACATACAGTCTGACATGTACTACCTATGTCCAACAGTGGGTCGTCTTATATGATCATGATAAACTACTCGTAACTTCACAATGATATTTATATATTAATACGTGAAGAGAAAACTTTGTACCCTAGTCATATTACGTGCACGGAGGAGTGTGGGATTTGGCATAGTTATAGTTTATGGTTATGGAGAAGGAGTGCAGAATGCTAAAATTACCGTCGAATTTCAACCACTGGACGACCACTAGTCTAAACACATGCATAATAAAATAATATTTTATACTAATGCAGAAAAAAATTCTATGAGTATTTTCAGTGAGCTTTCAGTTGTGTTTCCGTCTGACCTTTGAGTTTTACAGAATTCAGATTTACATAATGTTATGTTAAGGTTATCAGTGTATTTAATAGATGTCTAATCCTTTAGTCGCTTGTACCTGCACCCTTTATACGGGGTGCTCTATATTTAGTCAGCGGCACATGATGTCATGCATGATTATATTGCTTAAATAATTGCTTACACTCTGTGTTAAAATATTAGACAAGATTAAAATGTCTTATTTCATGACATATTGTTTGTGTAGACTGTTTGCCTTCGTGTTTCAGTAACCTATTAAAATGATTACGAAATATCCCTCGAGCATTTTACATCGGTAATACATTTCTCTTTATAAAAATTATACAAGTAATATTATTTTTACCTATCCAATCTTTTACGTTTAATACCCGCAAAAATCTAATCCTCGCATGTACACACTGAAAATACAGAACGGCTAGAAATAAACAAGTTAATGCTAATTACAACCGAGTACTTGGTACGGATGGAGCCTGCAAAATTAACATAATATCTACATTAAGTAACAGCTAGAAATAAACAAGTTATTGCTATTTGTGACGACACGATTTGCGCAGTGGCTGAGGGATTGGCTTTATGCGCTACGTGTCGCGGGTTCGAATATTTGTATAGCCTAGATAGTTGGTCGGGGTGTGTGTGCATGTGAGATTTATGTTTGTAAACTATACCCTCGGTACAGGAGACAAACTAGAGAGGGGGCATCGATTCCCCAAAAAAGTATTTTTTATTTATTTAATTTTTTATCTTCCGGGTCACTAGGGTCGGATGGAGCCTGCAAAGTCGTTTTTCCTGTTCACATTCATAACATGTAACATACATAACAAAAGAAGGATTATAAATGGAGGAAACGTGAAAGAGATTTGCTAAGACCGTAACTTGGCTCCCAGAAACGTGGACACGTTTCTGTTTACACGAATGACGTCAGGAACAAAAACGTAAACAAAAAGAAATCCAAAGAACTTCGTGATGTCAAAGTTTTACCTTTTGACAAAGTTTTCAAAAGAAAAAATAATTTACTACGAAAAACAATGGAGCAGCTATTGCGTAGCACTTGCTACGCGCGTAGCGCTTGGTTACGCGATCTTATGAAGCTACGAATAATTCGCATTCTTATTGGAATATTTTATGAGAAAAAATACAAAGGGTTATTTAATATTTTTTAACTGACTTCAAATACAGGTTGTGTATTTGTGTGTTAAATTAGATTTTTTGGCATGTATGCTTATAATTGAGAGTTTCTGAACATTACATAAAACCCTTTTCTGGTTGAATCCTTCACAATAAAGTTTGTAGGTTTATCTCATTTCTTTTTTCAGTTAGTTAGTGGAGGAGCTCCTAATTGGATGTTATGTATCTCGGCTCAATTAGAGGATAAATTCGCAGAGCTGGAATATTTACGGTATTACGTAGAGGTGAATGTCGGACAACGTAACACAGACATAATTATCTGTTTCGTGAGATGATTGGGTTGTTCGTATCTTTATATTATACTAGCTGTGCCCGCGACTTCGTTCGCGTGGTGTAAGGGTGCTCGAATTATGTTTTGAAAATACATGTTTCTAATAATATAAAATTGTATCAATTAGTATTAAAAAAAAACAGTTACATCGTGGGGACCGGATTTGAACCTGATATTTGTCGGCTTCTATTCTACTATTTACCGTTTCACTTAGCTAGTTACGATGGGTATCGAAATAAACATTTCTAATGTTGAAAAAATACCTAGTTTTCTTCATATGTATAGTAATTTTCCGTGATGGTTTTTTACCGAAAATGTTAAATGTTAAACACGTTTAAATCACAAATTTCTTAACTATCGACCTTAGTACCCACGGATACATATTGAGCCATAAATTTTCAGTATAATAAGCTGACCTCTTATTGTAAGGGAAGCCTATACAATACGTGGTCAGCTTTTACTGGAAATGTATAGCTTGGTAGTATCCGTGTGTACAAAAAAAAAATGTTACACTGTTCAGTTCCTGTGAGCGTAGTGTAGCGTGATGATACATATTTATGTTAAAAAGTCGACCCCTTAGTAGCGCTACTGTGAAAGTCCTATCGAAATTGTTAAATTCTTACATTTCATAACCATCATACATTATACACAAAATATGTTACATTGCTCGACTCCTATGAGTGATAGTGCGATGAAATATGTTTACTATAAGTCCTCGATCCCTAATAAATTATACTACAGTGAAAGTCGCATCAAAGTAGGTCCAATACAACAATATTTTGTATAACTAATCAATCGTGACCTCTGCTTTGTACGGGACTGCTTACAATAGAACGATCAAGCTGTATCTAAGGATCTAGTCAATTACTGTTGCATAAAAGTTGTTATGTTAGACTATTATCTATACAATTACCGTAAAGTTTCATTGAAATATTTTTCGCTGTTTTCCCGAGGTGGGGTAACTTCTTTTTTTTTTGTTGGCTCTCAGACTTGCATCCCATAAATACAAAGCAGGTGATCTAGCGATACCTTTATTTTGCCTACACTCTACTAACGACTAACAACGACAACGACGTAGTCGGTGAAAATTCGGTGACCGTTACTGCCCCTCGTAATGATTTTATCGTCTTGAATCTAACAATAGTAGCTATTTAAAATACTTGGAGAAAACATCCAAATTATAAACTTTACATTTTCGTAAACACATAAACCCAATTAAAAGAACAAATATTTCGATCCCAACGCTATCTAGGGAGACTGACGACAAATTTAAAGAAATATAAGGTAATAATTATTTTATTATTTTCAGTGAGAAATTGGTAGCCGACAGATCATTCTAGTCATCCTCAAGTCAATGAATTTTCAGCTGCCGTGTATCAGGCAAAAGGCTATGTTGTAAAAAGAATGTTCTATGAACCTAATTTGCTGTTCTCCAGAATGCAAACGATGTTAGCCCTTATCAATTTGCAATGGTAGCAGTAAACAGCAAGCACACGTCATTATAGTACTGCCAATAAGGCTTTGAAATTCATAATTACCTATTAGATTCCGAAAAGCCCATCCTACAGGATCCCGATAACTTCTATGGATAAAAAAAAATTCTACCCAATCCTAATAAAGTCTTAATAATGATCTTATCTCAATATTTACTGGAAATACAAAAACTCGGTCTTGGGTAAAAAGTCTATTAACGCCATCTAGTTTCAGAAAAATGTAATAAAATAATAATGAAATCAAAGTTACGTCGAAATATCTGGTAGCGCATTTAAAAAAGTAATTATCTCGTGGGTAAGGTATTATGTCGTATGCTTTCATCACGCTTCACCTTTTGGAACATAGCAGTCAGTGAAATACGTACCTTAAAATAAGATGCCAAAGAAAGAACGTTTATCAGTAAAAAAAAAAAAAAACTGGGCATTACTAAATATACCAAATTACTAATTTAAGAACGGAATCAAGTGAGGAGTTAAAATGAACACAGGAACTGTGAAACTAAAACGAAGATTAATTTTGCTTAGCCCCCTAGACGAATAGGGTAATGATTTATATTACATATTTTGACCGGACCTATGAATTATAATAAGACAATATTTCATTAAGATTCGGCTCTTAATAATGAAGTGGTTGCTCATAATAGTACACAGGCATAATGCACTTTAGCTCACCCCCCTTAGATAATAGCGTGATAATTTATAGCCTATATGTTGACCAGCCCTTTGACAGATATTACTGCAAAATTTCAACTAAATCTGTCCAGTAGTATAGGCGTGAAGCTCGGACATATAAACAGACAAACGGACATACAGACAAACAGACAAAAATTCTAAAAACATTTGATTTGGCTTCAGTATCATTCCTAGTACCTACACGCAGCAATCATTTTTTTGGAAAAATATTCAATGTACAGTTTACGCCTCGTTACGATTTTATTATAAGTATAAGTATAGAAGATATTTGAACGTTACAAATTAAATTATTATATAGAACTCGGCCTACAGGAGTTTGGATGCCGTATCAATAAAAAAATCGCTTTTAAAAATATTGGAAATTAAAAACTCGCCTATAAATTACTACTAATGCCATCTAGGTATAAACAGACGAATTAAAATACATAAGGCTAAAGAATAAATGAAAAAGTACGTTTAAAAAAATGCGAAATGATTTCTATTGTATATAAAATGTTAATCGGATCTATTAACTACAATCTACAATTAAATACAATATTTCAAATGGATTCGTCATATAGGTAGCGACTAATAATTGTACACAGACATATTGGTTTATTGCTCACCCCCCTTTGACAATAGCGTAATAATTTGTACCCTATATGTTGACCAGGCCATTAACGGATTTTACTTTTAAATTTCATGACGATCTGTTCGGTGGTTTGGCCGTGAAGCTCGGACAGAGATACAGACAAACAGACAAACAGACAAACAGACAAACAGACAAAAATTCTAAAAACTATATTTTTGGCATCAGTGTCGAATATAGAGCACGTGCCTTTTTGTTTTTTCAAGATATATTCAATGTACATTTTTCGCTTCGTTACAATTTTATTATAAGTATAGATTTTTGTTTATTATTTATATTCCTGTTGCCTACAAATATGATAATAAATGAATTAGGAGGTATGTTGCTACGTTATTCGCAGTGATAAATACCAATATTAATTATCTACTATCTACATGTAAGTAAATTAAATATCTTCTCGGGTTTGACCTTTTAGAAGGCTCTATAGACTAGTAACTTAGATAACAAAAATCTCTGTAAGATATCGGTAAGTGTTTTGGCCTTATACTATAGGTATCAGTCTTTATTTAAAATTCACTTAAGTACTTTGATATAATCTACCTCTAACAAACTAATTCTACTCACTGTGCATCCTTACTGCTCTCCTCCGAAAAGGCATCGTCTTCACTTTCAGAATGAGTCCTCTTGTTCCGTTGCGCGGGCGCAGGCGGGGCTGGCGCTGGTGCCGGCGGGCCCCAGCCGTACCCCCATTGGGAACCCTGACCCTGCAGTGGAGGACCCGTCTGCTCCATATGTCTGTGATGGTACTCCATTTTCAACCACTTGTGTCCTAATAACGTCGTAACAATAGCACAAAGTTCGTTCTAAGACTTCACAATATACATAAAAATATCAGTTAATTTCTTGTCTTCGATTTTCCACTAATTATCACTTTGTTTCCATCGGAAACTTGGTCAGTTATCTTGAGATGTAAGATCGTGTGCGCAGGTCGTCGGTCACGTGCGCGCGCGCTGGGCGACTGGCGCGGAGTGTGTGGCCGCGTGGCGCCCCGTGTCACATCGTGTGCCGCCGCCCTACGAGACCCACCCTATGGGAACACTGCTTTATCTATGACATACAACTTTTGCTAACTATACATGCGAATTTTCACTATAATGCCTTTGAAATAAGGGCACGAAACGTGTCTTGTTATGGTTTGTAATTTTTGAACTTGCCAAAATATAAGGTGCAGTTGCATCACGCTGTTTTGTGCAGTATGCAGTCAGAATAAAGTTACTGCCACCGCGTTTATGGGTCACTTAGCTATATTAAATATCATAAAGTTTAGATAAATAAAAGTTTATAAGAAAATAGACTTTGAAAAATGGTAATTAGGGTGCAATTTCGTTTGGTTTGATAATGTAGGGTGTATTACGGAGCCGCGTGGCGGGCGTACGGTGGGAAACTGCAGACAATTAGGTTACGCAATTTATTCGCTCCAATATTGGTGTGAATGTATCCTCACGTAGGGGAAGGCAGGGGGTAGGTTGAGGAGCGTGGGATGATAGCGAGAGGATTAGCTAGTGAAAAACATTAGGAACTTAAGTGCAGGATTAAGAGATGAAAAGAAAAATGTGTAGAAAAATATTTTGCGATCTGAAAAGGCTTTTAATATGTGACGACATATTTTTACAGGCAATAATTTTATTTCAATTTACAAGATCAAAAATTGTATCACCTCTACATTACCTACAGTAATTTGGCAAGAGAAAGAGATTTCTTAACTGACTCAGTTCGTTTTTATTCAGTAGTTACAAAACTGTAGCCGTAAAATTCGTTACGTAATCTCTGACCGGAACAAAACCCAGTACGTTAACTATTAAGTAATTTGCAGCCCCGTAGCGAGTTAGCTAATTGGTTCATAATCACGAGCTTCCGATAAGGCGCGTGCTTGGCTACGTCACGCCCGACGTCGCCCGACGTCTGCCGGTCACGAGCGACGTCGGGCGACCACGGTCGGATGAACACGCGGACACGAGACCAAGTGGAGCTCGGAAACTGGGTTTCTTAGTGCACGACCGCCGCCGGAAGGTTTGATAAGATTCAAAGGGTTGGTGACACTTTAAATTCAATTAGTGTTGTGATTTCGTCAAGGTTTTGTTTGGTGACCTTCATTTTGGAATTATCAAGTGTTTCATGGTTTTATGCGGGCCTTTCTTTGATTTTTGGGAGTGTGACCTGAATCAAGACCTACAATTTTTGTTTAGCAGTTGATATTTTTTTTTTTTACCGATTACTAGATTATTGTTTGTATAATCCGATTTTTTTGGTATTAGGATCGCAACTTTGCGAACTTCATTCGTAATAACTTCAAAAATCGGCTGTACGGTTAGCATAAATAGATGTGAATGGAAACGAATGAATGAATGAGTTACCTAATTTAAATTAAGTGGTGTAGAAGAACTGCCAGATTATAGTACGTTTTAGTTGTAAAATTGTTTATTTATATCATACAATCTACAATGTTATCTTTAATCTTTAATTTAATATTATATTCATGTTGTTGTTTGTTTAATTGTAAAAATATTTCATTTATTTATTTAATCTGTATCCATCTTGTACATAACACATAAAATTTAAATAAAAGTGATTGGAAAATTAACCTAAAACAAAAATAATTTCACTAATGAATGGTTTTGAATGATTGAATGATAACAAGTTGAGGAAATTTTTATGTTGACTCTACGAAAATTTTCGCATTCTGTAGACAACTTCATATCGATCTTCGCATCTGACAGTCCTAATAGCAACTAAATCGGACTACTTGTATATTTAGATATATTAATATAACTTAAGTAACTACGATATTTATGATAACTCATTTGTAATGTAATTGTATTGTACGCTTGACTTTCTCACTCTATAATCATATATGTTCATTTCTCTTTCACCCAAAGGTTTGCTGGAAGAAAACTTATTCTGAGTTAAGCTCGCCTTTGTGGACATATAATATGTAAATTGTATTTTTTTTATATTCTTTATTCTACCATATTGTGTAGAATAAAGAATAAGAATGTGGGTTACATATTACTATATAATGCTCCCGTTAATCCCTCCAACTAAGCTAAGCTTGCTATAAGATTACGTTTACATCAGTAGTGCAAAGTTTGGTGATCGAACTCACGGCCTCTCGATCGGCAGTCCGACGCATAAGCCTCTGGGCTATTGTCGCTTTAAATAAAAATAATTGAGCGTTCTTTTATCTTAAAGTAGTGAGCATTTTTATCGTAGCCATGACATTTTCTTAACTATGATCTGACATTTATGGGGCGGCGATTGTCCAGATTTAAGTGGCTATCACGATGAAAATCGATATCATGGTGTTATATTAACGATATTATTAATGTTAAAATACGACCACGTAGTCATTAAACTGTCCTATTGTAAACTTTGTAAGTAGGTAGATACTAAAGTTGATTGCCATAATAAAGCCTTTTGATCGTATACCTACTGATTTCTCAATTAAATCTTCTTCTTCAATGAAGTCTCGGTTGGTGCTAGGTACGTGTCATGGGTTCGATCCTTTCACGGAGCAAATATTTGTATGGCCTACATATAATTCTCCTGGATCTGGGTGTGTGCATGTGAGATGTATTTATAAATTGTACCCACGATACAGGAGAAATCCTAGAGTGACGCAAAGGTTAAAAAAATCGTGTCGGCATAAACTCCTGAGATGAGAATTGTTCATACTGTGAGATTATAAAAAACTGGCTGTGCCCGCGACTCCACGTGGAAATGGAAATGGGAGCGATTTTGAAAAGCATAAAAACATTCCTATCTTTTCGGATGCACACAATTCCTTTTCAAATTTCATCAAGATCGGTTCGGCCATTTATTACTTTCGGTGGTCGCCCAGTGGCCGAAGTTTGACCGTAATTTAAGCTTTCTGCACCTTCTCCATATAAACTATAACTATGCCAAATCTCACACTCCTCCGTGCGCGCAATATGTTTAAAAAGGGGTACAAAGTTTTCCCTTCACGTATTAATATATAGATATCCATATAGATATTAGTGTGATTACCCAGTCAGCAAAAAAATAAGAAAAAGGAAATTCCTATTCATCTTTTACGAAACTCTTAAAGAGAGAGGCGGTCTATCTATTGCCGGGAACATAGCACCAATAACTTAACATCTGCAGCAAGGAAAAAGTCATAAGCAGTCTTGTATCCTTGGCGACTTTGGCGAACCAGAAACTCGACTGATCATGCATGAGAGAAGTAATCTTTTGCATAAAAGATTGATAACGAGTACGCGGGTTTGTTTATGTATAACACTGCGCAGGAGTTAAGAAGCTTTGAGTAATCCTTTCCTTCGCTCGAGCAGCGTACATTTAATGAGATAGGATCAGTTTTCTGAAGCGTAGACTGTAAAATTGTATACACAGGCCGACATAGGAATCTTATCATCGTTTTTAAGTCCTTTTTTATAATTATCGGTGACAAAACGCGGGCGTCGCGATTCCAGTTAAAAACTGATCAGCTTCAGTCACCCAGTCAACATGATCCCTTTGTGCTACTAATCCGTTTACATAATAAGGTTCTTTGTTGACGGTTTTGTTGTCAAGTAGGTATTTGGTTGACGCCTTGGGCTGTGAAATCAAAGGTATTGACAATGACAAAGAAATGGGGAATCGATACCTAAAAATAGAATGTACCTATGTGTGAACACGTTAACATTTGTCGTTAACCTCAGGGTCAGGCCTACCCATATTACACGATACTCATTATATTTATTTATTTAGGTATATAATAAATATATGTATACATCTTTATTTTTTCCTTCTATATTTAAACCTCTTTGACTAAATTGTTGTTCACAATTATTGTTATATAAGTTTTTAAACTGTCATAAACCGTTTATCCGTGACCATGGCGCTTGCAACAGTGCCGAAATATCGGGAACTCGATACAAGATATAAACATGGTAAATACCCCGTTTTGAACTCTAATACTATTGTTATAAATATATATATCTAATCTTGAAATAATATTATTATTATTTTGTAATATTTTATTTTATGAATATTATTTATGTAACTCTTTGTAATGTTATTTTTAAAGGACAATGGGCAAATTGGCCCAAACTGCCCACAGGGTTCACACATAGTACATTCGAAAGAGCACGCTGAGCTGATTATTTTTTATTATGGGAGTAAAAAAATCGGTCCTACAGGAAAAGATATTTTGAGACATAAAGACATTTTTAAGTTTGAACCTAAACATATGAACTTTATGAAAATTAGCAAATAAAAGTTATATATTCTGGTAGATTACACTATTCCTAACATGTTTTATTAAGAAACTGAAGCGCTATGTGCACCATACAAAATATTTTTGAGTTTCAAAAAATATGTAATTATTGTTGTGGTTGATTATTAAAGGTGTCCTTAGAGTAGACACCTAGTGCATTTAAAAGAGCACACTGAACATTTATTTTTTATTATGGGAGTAAAATAATCGGTCCTGCAGGAAAAGATATTTTGAGACATAAAGACATTTTTAAGTTTGAACCTAACCATATGAACTTTATGAAAGTTAGCAAATAAAAGTTATATATTTTGGTAGATTACACTATTCCTAACATGTTTTATTCAGAAACTGAAGCGCTACGTGCACCGTACAAAATATTTTTGATTTTGAAAAAGTATGTAATTATTGTTGTGGTTGATTATTAGAGGTGTCCCTAGAGTAGACATATAGTGTATTTAAAAGAACACATTATTTTTTATTATGGCAGCTCAAAAATCGGTCCTACAGGAAAAGATATTTTGAGACATAAAGGCATTTTTAAGTTTGAACCAAAACTTATGACCTTTATGAAAGTTAGCAAATAAAAGTTATATATTCTGGTAGATTACACTATTCCTAACATGTTTTATTAAGAATCTGATGCGCTATGTGCACCATACAAAATATTTTTGAGTTTCAAAAATTATGTAATGTCCGAGAATTGAACCCGCGACCCCTATGTACGAGCAGCACCGTAGATAGACTTACGTTTAACCAGTTTGCCAATCGTGCACCGAAAATAATCCAAAATATTAAATTATAATGTAATTAAGTTGCTGGGAAAATTCGTAATACTAATTGATTATAACTCTGGAACGGCAGGATGAAATTAAAAAAAAATGAGAATATAGAGTTACACTGATGTCCTTCATCGATTAGCACCGGTGTCAACCGTAGGGGCAAGCTTTTTAATTTGGACCAGCGTCCATAGGAATTTGCCCATCCTCCTTTTGTGATGTATTAGATTTTATTTTAATTTGATTTTTCCCTTGTCTTCGTTTCACGTTTTGTAAGATTTATTTTAAAAGAGTATCCTTAGAGTATCCGTAGACCTTCTTACCGGTCTTTTCTCCATAGGACCAACCCCCGACAAAAAAAAGGGGTGTTATAAATTTGTAGTGTGTATCTATGTAACTGTATTATATCTGTGTTGGTGGCGTCGTAGGTCCAAAACGGATGGACCGATTTCAATGCGGTTTTTTTTAAATTGAAAGCTAGTTTAATCGGGTATCATTTTAGCTATGTTTCATGAAAATCTGTTCAGCCGATCAAAAGTTGCAGCTTTTTTTGGTCGGTTAGGTTATTTATGTTGGTGTGTGTACATTAAAGCATATTTTCTATTCTCTTGTATTGTTTTTAATAATCAACGTAGATAGATAATATGGTGTATAGTGCCACAAACTTATCTGACCCAGTCATGGCGTCGCTGCTGTCGCTTTTACAAATGTCATCTCCCTACAAAAATGAAATTTTGAAGTCTGTTCCGTAGCGACGTTAGTTCCAATTTTGGTCACCGGGTCAGATAAGCTTGTGGCACTGTAAATGTCTTCCATAATGTCATAGCAAACACCATAGAGCAAGCATCTACTCATTATTGTTATTACTAAAGCTACGTTATGCGACGTATTAAAATTATACCCTATGACGTCTTTACGCGATATGCTTCTGCCTTATTATACTTGTTTCTATACAATTAACACGAACTGAAATAAACTCTGACATTATTCAGGTTTACTGCTGTGCTCGACCTTGCCTGTCGTAATGTCGTAGTCAGGCATCGTTCGCAAAGGCGGGGTTAGTTTTTGCAGAAATGTTGGTCACAATATACGATTTATGTAGAAATCATATCGTTTAAAATCGAATAAGTAAAACTACATTTTTCTGGCGACGCGAGGGGTTTGGTTAGAATTATTTTGCAAAGACACATACTATAATAAATAACGTATTGTAAAGCTATATATACACTCGAGAGCAATGAATCCGGGTCATTAATAAACCTTAATATCTCGGAAACTAAAAATGTTAGCTTATTCAAATAAAAAGCATTTCATAGACCATTTAATACCACTCAAATAAAATTAATAAAAGAACTTAGTTATCATTTGTTTTACTTATTAAAAATACATAAATTAAAAATGCGAAAATTTTAATGCAAGTTTTTTTTTAAATTTCAATTTTTTTCAAATATATCATTTTCTCACATTTTAATACTTTGTATTACCTCCGTGTACTGTTAATACAGATGTCATGCGATTCGGTATACGGCACAAAGTTTCTGAGCCGAAGTTGGGGAATATTCTCGCATTCCTCTATCAACGCAATGATCAGCTCTCGAATCGTATTATTTAAGTAGTATTAAATAGGTCTATAAAATACTTTTTATTTGAACAAGCTAACATTCTTAGTTTCCGAGATATTAAGGTTTACTCTTCTGGTGACCCGGATTCATTGCTCTCGAGTGTATATTTAGATACAGCTTTTTTAGTTCTACACATACCTAGCTATAGGTACTATTCAGACTATATTACTTATTAGACCGACAGCGACGCCAGTTTAGATAACTAATCACTACATATTAAAATAATCTTACCGTCAAAAACCCCCGACTCCAACTAGAAAAAGAGCTGTAACTTTTGAACGGCTAAACAGATTTTTATAAAACATACTTAGCTAAGATGATTCCCGATTAAAATATTTTTCAATTAAAATAAACTGCATTGAAATCGGTCCCTCCGTTTTGGAGCTACCATGCCACAGACAGTTACATAGATACACACTACAAACTAATAACACCCCTCTTTTTTGTCGGGGGTTAATTATAACAAAACAAGAATCAGACACAAGTAAATGTAATTATTATTGTAATATATCTGTAAATTAATATTTTTACTTACGGTACATTTACAGTAATATCATAATTTTTACAAACATATTGTAAAAATCTGTAATGTAACGCTGTAGTGGCTCAAGTATCCCGAGTATCAAACTGCGCCCACGCAAAGTCGATCATGTATCCACAATTCAAAAGCCCGACACGTCCATTGTTGCCCTCAAAAAATCAAAGCAAAAACTATGAGAGTAGTTTTTTTGACTTTTTCGAGTATTAAGTATTAACCCGTTTTTTTGTGGGCGTGGGATAGTCCATGGGACTTTTTGCCAGGTGCGAGTAGCCCATTGTAATCCCATTGTTGGGAATCGCGGAAGGTTAGACGGATCATCAATGAGACTTTGATGTAGTTAGGTTTGTTTAAGTAACTATAGTATAAATTTCCTAAGTCCTGTATTTGCGTTTGTGGTTTTACTCAATATTCTTGTTTATAAGCCTCCGGGCATGTGTAGGTATACAGCGCCCATTTGTAGAGATGTTTTCCACATACAATTATGCGATATTCTTATTAAAATAACGTGATATTTTTGCATCGATAGCGTAATTGCGATGCAAAAGCACTTGATCGATACCGTCGAGTTCCAGGAAATTCGAATCGCTGCTGCGTCGCGACTTATGAACTGCCAAATAAAATTCGTGACTATAGTAAAGCTACAAGAATAATTTTATGTTGAAGTTAATCTTAGATCTGCATGACTATAGGACTACACTGGATATTTTTTATGTAGTCCGCAAAATTTGCATAGTGATTTAGTGTCCGTTCCCAAATGCAACTGCAGTACTAAAATTCACTCTAAAACAAAATTAAAATTTGATTTTGTATGGCTTGCGCTAATAAATTATGCATAATAAATACTAAGTCGAATTTTCGTTCTGTTTTAAAGTGTATCCCAATACTGCGGTTATATTTAGGGACAGAGACTGAAACACTCTACAAATTATGCGCACTACATAAAAAATTCTCCTGTAGATACCTATTAATCCTATATTGCGATTGATCCACAACAAGTCTACAGAGGCAGACGTAGCATCATGCTATATTCCCATATCGTGCAATTGCCCTGAGGTTTATGAAAAATAACAAAAATATTGACATTAAACACGGAGCAAATAAATCATTGAGTAAATAAACCGTAATATCAAACCTGACAACATCAAAGTCCATTGATAAACGGCTTATCTTTCGTAATCAACGACAATACGTCCACAATAGGCGCCGTGCAGCTTCTCAGGAATAGCGACCTAAAGAAACGATAAAAAAATAAATGTATTTTCAGTAGAATACTTCTTTTGCTTAGAAAGAAAACAAGATTTAAAAAAAACTAAAAACTGGCTTCAGAAACTAAAAAGTATACAATAATATTTTCTTAAAACACTTAACAGCTTCTGAAGTCGCTGCCACTGCCAAGCTAGGTGCATTGAAGAATTAAAGGCCCCGACTTCAGAAGCTGTTAAGTTTTTTAAGAAAATTATTTTATACTTTTTAGTTTCTTGAAGTCGAAAAACAATACTTATACATGCGATTACAGCGGTCACGAGTGATACCTATGCTGTTATTCATTCAAGAGTTCCATTGTCTATCTTCGTAGGTCTTCATCAGATCTTCATCAAATTTAAATGGAACCACATTTAAATTTGATGAAGATCTGATGAAGAGTATACTCTTTTCAAACAAAAAAAAAGAATTTTCAAAATCGGTCTGCAATTTGCGGAGTAATCGCGTAACAAACATACAAAAAAAACCACCAACCACCGACTTTAAAAAAAGGAGGAGGTTCTCAATTCGACGGTTGGTGGAAAAGAAACAGCAAGTAATCTTCGTGTTTGCAGACATTATCCTTAAATTATTTTAGTACAAGATCTCGGTTTGCATTCATAATGGAATCGCTAATGGTGTTGGCAATGTTGGCATAGGTTTTGTTTATATGTAGAAGAACGGAAACTGTTTCCTAAACGATCTTCTGTGAGATATGAAGGTTTTATGTTAATATTTTGTTTGTTACTTGGCATATTTTGTTGTTATTTAAGTTAAATTAGCTGTAAGTTTTCCATGATCTAAATAAATAAATAAATAAATAAATAAATATTATTTTGTTTATTATTCTTATGTCTGCTGACAAAATTTAAATGTTTGTTTTTGTATTTTTCGAGGTGGGATCAAAGATATTACGAAATACGAATAAGTAAAACAAATTACAAAATGCTAACACACGTATTGTCGAAGTATTATTGTATATTTAACAGTTCGCCGTGGAAGTGGAAGTAGAAGGAAGTTTGAAATTGATCAAGATCTGCACCCTCTCTATTTGCGTTCATGCGTGAATCAGAAATTGAATTTGTTGATTTATATATCAACTGAAAATATGTTCATATCAACAAAAAAACATACCTATGGCTTACGACCACGGCTATCCTCTGAACATCACTATGCATGTATTAATATTTTCTTGTTTTATACTTTTTCAGTAGTCGGGTTTTAGTTATTGAACTTATTTTTTGTCTTTCATGTCAGCTATTGAAATCACTCACTCCTCTGATAAGCGTTTGATTTATCCTCCCTTTGAATTAGCGGCCACGTTTAACACTGGGTGTTAACCTCTAAAATCGGTAGTTAAAAGTTCAATAAGCCTGTTCATAGTCCGTAACTAACCTCTTAATAATGTAACTTCTTAATATTTACAATTTTGCAAACTACAAAGACGGAGCTTTTAAAGTGATTCAAGCTTAATGCTTTGAGTTATTTAGACTTCTATTGTATCTAGACTTAATTATATTTAAGAACCTAAATATCAAAGCGGCTACATTAACCCTCAATACAATTATAATCAGTCAATAAACCAAGCAAACGCAATTTATAATAAAAACGCCACTTATTTACCGTATACAATTTCAACATAAATATCAACGTAACCATAACATTTCTTATTGCAAGGGAATAAAGTTCAATTTAGCTTTTTTCAAACGTACGTGTAAGTTTGTCTAAGGGTTTGTTCCCGTGTGAACATGGGCGAGGGTGGTAGTGGCGCCCAACGTGGGGCTCAATTAAACTTAAGTTATCAAATGCAAGTGTTTGTTATTCATTGAGTTAATTTGGCACGTCTACTGAGATGGCTAACTTGAGTGTTACTTGATGCCACTTGTATGAAAGTTGAAAGTACCTAAGTTTTGCAAATTGTTGCAAATTCTAGATGTTTCTACTAAAGTAGCTTGGATTATCGGTTAGGTACCTCTATCTTCTGAACTAAGGACTTGAACTGAATAATATTGCTCACTTATTCCTATAAGCAAAAACACGAAGAAATAAAAAAGGTAATAGGTAAAGGCTAAAATTAGATTTATTTTTAATTGGTGACAGAATTTATGATTATCTAACTTCTAAACAAGATATTGTTTTGAAAGTGTCATCAATTCGTTAAGCTTCTTTTTAGAATAGAATAGAATAGAATAGATCTTTATTTCATGTAAACCAGATACAGGCACTTATGAAATGTCGAGACTCTAGGTGCACGGTTCCAAATAGTAGATCCTATGGAGAAGAACCGGCAAGAAACTCCATGGAAACTCTTTTCAAATAAATAATAGATCTTGACAATCTTTATCAGTACAATGTTGTGGTAAGATCTGCGAGAATAATGCAATTCAATGCGAATACAAATAAAACTAGGATAATAATGAATTGCCTCTGAATAAGATTGCCATGGCAGTTACGAGCTGACCAGTTCCGACAGACGCTTCCTTAGAACGATAACAAATTGAAAGTTACTAAACACAGATTAAGAACAGGTACTGTTGGTTCTTTTAATAAATCAACATTTTATTTAGGTGTATATTCTAAAAGACTTATCAGTTCGAATCCCACTTCCGAATACACCTTCTCAGTAATTTTCTCAGATATTCTACTCATAAATAGGTATATACAGTTCAAATGCTGATGTCTAATTTATCGGTTTTGAATCATTATTTATCATAGGAGCTTGGCTTCAGCCCTAAAACCTTACAGTACCTAGGTACCTATAAAGGTATCTTTTTCCTTTCTCCCATCCTCTAAATCCACCCAACGTTTCGCTTTATTAACGAAAACCGCACAATATTATGACGTGCACATACCTACGATGTCATACGGCCCCAACTCCCCCATATACCCAGCTTCAAGTGAGCGTCGCGTGCGCAGCGTGTGAGCGGCCGTGCGCCGTCGGTCGCACGCGCCACCGATCGATAGGAAGTGACTCGCGCACACAATATTGTTCCGGACACAGGTTAAATATTGGGGGAATCGGGATCGATTTGATGGGTGATAGGATACATACGGTACAGTGGCGAAGAGTCCATACAACCCGATTCCCATCGGCTTCCCTTTAGGAATTGGTTAGTGCATAGACCAACTTAATATGGCTTGTTGTTCAGTTAGGTCGAGCTCTTCCAGACATGACTATTTATAGATTACAAGAGACGCTATGGATTTTTTCTTGCAGCATTAATTGCAACAATTTTTAGAGGGCATTTCTTGAACGGCTTCCCCTTTTAAAACTATCACCCTTCGCCACTGATACGGTATCCTATCTTTTGGCAGTATTTGTGTGTTATAAGATGTAGTCTTCATCTGTCGTGTCAGCATATGATGTCACCATTGGCGTAGCAAAGGAGTTTTCCTAGGGGGGGAGGGGGCAGCCGTCAGCTGATCAGCAACCGTAATTTTCCGTAGATTGCTACTGAATCTTTTTCTCAAGTTAAAAAAATGAAAACAGTATATTTCTTCAATACTGACGATTTTTAAGGAGGGCAATGAGTACCTATTGTATGGAGGGCAGTACCCAATCTTGTCCCCCCCTAGCTTTCAAAAGAAAATAGCTCATGCCAAAGTGGAATGGTGGTAAGGTAACAGGGCTACCTAGGGTGCGCCGGACGTAAATACCATTAATTTCTCTATAATTCTGCTTTTCTTTGGAAACCTAAAATAATTTTACTTTCATAATCGATCGAGCAACGATTTGGCAAACTAGGGTGTCGAAAATGTCGACATTTCTGCCAATGTCAGAAATGAAATTGAAGAAGAGTGTGGTGAAGAAATATATACAAAAAAAATCTTGGTTGACAGTGGAACTACTTGTAAATCTTGGCACCGGTGTTAATTGACCAGCCGTTCGTTAATATCGCTGCTGTAAACCAGCGGGTCTACCGCGTAACTAAAATGGTATCTAATGAACATCGCTTCTGGTGATAAACTTCAATACGATCGTGAGAGACTAAACTATGAGCTACCTTGCTAGTAAAAAAATAATCGATGATAACAATGACAGTCCCACCTTCATGATCGGTAAAAAAATTACAAGGTATCTCAAAGTTTAGTCTCTCATGATCGTAGAATAGAATAGAATAATATTTATTTGCTTAAAAACATATTAATTAATTAATAACACATACGTATTGAAGTTTATAATTACCAGAGGCGATGTTCATTACTATTTTAGTTACGCGGTAGAGCCGCGGATCTAGGCACTTATTCAGTTTCGTAAACATTTTTTATCTCCTACAAGTTTATCAAAACAAGAACGTTACTTGAACGTTACCTAAGTCAAAGTCAAAGTCAAAGATTTTTATTTCAACTGGGCCTTTGCAGGCACTTTCAAAACGTCGTGATTCTAGGCGCACGGTTCCAAGTGGGTTGGTCCTGGAGAAGATACCGGCAAGAAACTCCATGGATACTCTTTTCAGAAATCAAGCTTACCACACAACAAATGTGGGGCCGCGGGAGCGGCCCCGGCTAAAATTCCACCTCAATTTACACAATATTACAATAAAAAAAAAAAAGAACAGCAAAAATCATAAGTACCATTAAAATAATAAAATTATACAATACTAGTAGGTGCGTACTTAACACTCAAGTCAGTCACCCAATTAAGAATAGGTACTAAAAAGGTACAACCTACGTAGGGTGACATCTTTATTTTGTAGCGAGAACTAGTTGCATTACTTTGTTTGCTTGCTCACAATGTACGTTCCTGTCGGGCCACTTGGTGATCAATGATCATAGACTTTTATATTTTTGTTATTAGTTTTACTGTTCTTTATTTTGTATGTTCTGTACATTTTTACCACACAGAAAGACATAGGTACCTTGAATTCGAAAATGATAACTTCTTGCCGTTTTTATTTGTTATTTTGTTCTCATCGATGTAACTATAGTTGTCAACGCCATCTAGTGTAAAATATGATCAATAGGTACCCAAAAAAAAAACCGCTTTCGACATAGACGTAGCTATGAAGCGAAAATCGCGCGGAGAAACACGATCTTCTCCGTTCATGGAGAGCGAGCGAGAGAGCGATGCGACGCGCGACTCTCCGCGTCTCCATACCTAACAGAACCCTTAGATAAAGCACTTATATATCTGAATATCAAGCTATGTTAATGAATAACGCTCTTCCTAGTGTGAGTTCGTAGTATCTATATACTGATGTAAGAGCCAACCTCGGTCCAAGGAGCAAACTGTTCTTCTTTTTCTGTCCAGTTGCCACTGGCTATCATCGTGTGAGAATCACTCATGCTGCACCGTAGTGGGCGAAAGATTAGCCAGGCACCAGATCAGCAATAGTGATGTCGAGGCTGACTGCCCAGGGTGCGCCAGACGATCTCAGGTTTAAATTATTGCAAACTGTTGCAATCTATAGCCGGAATCTTTATGAACATTGCTCGTTCCGCAACGCACGGATCCAAATAACTTGTGAATAAATCGTAAATCTATGGAATAAACTGTTTCAATTTGTCATGAATAACGTCAGGACCACAATTTTCTTTAATATAAGCTTTATATAATTTTTTACCCAGCGGTTAGTTAGGAGATTTGCAACACACGTGTTAGTCACGAGAAAAAACGATTTTAGGTCGTACTTTTGACACAGACGTAGGATTTCGCTTACGTTTTGACAGTTCGTAACCATTATAATATCAACAAAATGAAACGCAATCGTGGATTTCTTAGTGTTTATTCTTCGATCAATTGTTGATTGAAGCGTTTATTTAATAGTTATCCTTACATCTATCGTTAATATTACTTAATATGATAAACAATATCTTTTCCCCTGCATTCACTTGTCGTGACTGGAGCGCGAGTCAGGGTCAGAGGCCAGCTCGCGGTGCTCATTCATCTCCAGTTCGAAGTCATCCACGGCCATGGGTGTGTCTGCAATGAACATAATAATATATTTTTCATCCCACCATCTCGGAAAGAGTATTTTTAATCTTCAATATCTGAGTGGAAAAGCCGTTTTTATTCTCTAGAGGATAAAGTAAATTTTCATCCCACCATCTCGGAAAGAGTATTTTTAATCTTCAATATCTGAGTGGAAAAGCCGTTTTTATTCTCTAGAGGATAAAGTAAATTGAATTTAGAACATCGTGTGCACTAAGTTTGTGAATTAAACGTTTTTTTTTTGCATTTAGTCATTTCCTCGCTGAGGTGGAATGAAAAGTTACGTGTTGCACTCGAGTGCAAAGATTTTTCACCTCGTGCTCTTTTGATTCCCTCGCTAACGCTCAGGATTCTAATTTTGAATCACTCGCTGCGCTCGTGATTCAATTTTAGAATCCTTCGCTTGCTCGGTCATCAAAATTGAACACGCGGTTAAAAAGCAACTTTGCACTCTTGTATAACAAATAACTATTATTAGCTGTTCTACCAAATGGACATTTCGGTCAGTTTACAAAAGTAATGACAAAAAAAGTGAGCATGAAGCCGGAGCTAGAAGCCAATGCCTGATTAGGACTGACCGACGACAGATTATAACTGGTCGACGTCAGGCTATAACTGACTGACGCTTGCGGGTCTACCGCGTAACTAAAATGGTAATGAACATCGACTCTGGTTAAAAACTTCAATACGATCGTCACAGACTAAACTTTGAGCTACCTTGTAATTGAAGATGGGTGTTCTAACTTCATGATCGGTAATTTATTTATAAGGTAGCACGAAGTTTAGCTTCTCAGGATCATATTGAAGTTTATTATCAGAGTCGATGTTAATTGCCGTTTTAGCTATGCGTTAGATTCCCTGATTATGATTGACCGACGCGTGTTTAGGACAAACCGTTGTCAGAGATTAACCACTACCGACTCCTGACTACGACAGACTATGTTGTGTAGCACTCACCGAGATGGTCCAACGTGACGCCCATGGCCTTCCGGACGGCGGGCACGGGCGCGACGTGCCGGGGCGGCACGCGCGCCAGCATGCCGCGCAGGCACGACGTGACCAGGCGCGCCAGCGACAGACTATGTTGTGTAGCACTCACCGAGATGGTCCAACGTGACGCCCATGGCCTTCCGGACGGCGGGCACGGGCGCGACGTGCCGGGGCGGCACGCGCGCCAGCATGCCGCGCAGGCACGACGTGACCAGGCGCGCCAGCGACAGACTATGTTGTGTAGCACTCACCGAGATGGTCCAACGTGACGCCCATGGCCTTCCGGACGGCGGGCACGGGCGCGACGTGCCGGGGCGGCACGCGCGCCAGCATGCCGCGCAGGCACGACGTGACCAGGCGCGCCAGCGACAGACTATGTTGTGTAGCACTCACCGAGATGGTCCAACGTGACGCCCATGGCCTTCCGGACGGCGGGCACGGGCGCGACGTGCCGGGGCGGCACGCGCGCCAGCATGCCGCGCAGGCACGACGTGACCAGGCGCGCCAGCGACAGACTATGTTGTGTAGCACTCACCGAGATGGTCCAACGTGACGCCCATGGCCTTCCGGACGGCGGGCACGGGCGCGACGTGCCGGGGCGGCACGCGCGCCAGCATGCCGCGCAGGCACGACGTGACCAGGCGCGCCAGCGACAGACTATGTTGTGTAGCACTCACCGAGATGGTCCAACGTGACGCCCATGGCCTTCCGGACGGCGGGCACGGGCGCGACGTGCCGGGGCGGCACGCGCGCCAGCATGCCGCGCAGGCACGACGTGACCAGGCGCGCCAGCGACAGACTATGTTGTGTAGCACTCACCGAGATGGTCCAACGTGACGCCCATGGCCTTCCGGACGGCGGGCACGGGCGCGACGTGCCGGGGCGGCACGCGCGCCAGCATGCCGCGCAGGCACGACGTGACCAGGCGCGCCAGCGACAGACTATGTTGTGTAGCACTCACCGAGATGGTCCAACGTGACGCCCATGGCCTTCCGGACGGCGGGCACGGGCGCGACGTGCCGGGGCGGCACGCGCGCCAGCATGCCGCGCAGGCACGACGTGACCAGGCGCGCCAGCGACAGACTATGTTGTGTAGCACTCACCGAGATGGTCCAACGTGACGCCCATGGCCTTCCGGACGGCGGGCACGGGCGCGACGTGCCGGGGCGGCACGCGCGCCAGCATGCCGCGCAGGCACGACGTGACCAGGCGCGCCAGCGACAGACTATGTTGTGTAGCACTCACCGAGATGGTCCAACGTGACGCCCATGGCCTTCCGGACGGCGGGCACGGGCGCGACGTGCCGGGGCGGCACGCGCGCCAGCATGCCGCGCAGGCACGACGTGACCAGGCGCGCCAGCGACAGACTATGTTGTGTAGCACTCACCGAGATGGTCCAACGTGACGCCCATGGCCTTCCGGACGGCGGGCACGGGCGCGACGTGCCGGGGCGGCACGCGCGCCAGCATGCCGCGCAGGCACGACAGGACCAGGCGCGCCAGCGACAGACTATGTTGTGTAGCACTCACCGAGATGGTCCAACGTGACGCCCATGGCCTTCCGGACGGCGGGCACGGGCGCGACGTGCCGGGGCGGCACGCGCGCCAGCATGCCGCGCAGGCACGACGTGACCAGGCGCGCCAGCGACAGACTATGTTGTGTAGCACTCACCGAGATGGTCCAACGTGACGCCCATGGCCTTCCGGACGGCGGGCACGGGCGCGACGTGCCGGGGCGGCACGCGCGCCAGCATGCCGCGCAGGCACGACGTGACCAGGCGCGCCAGCGACAGACTATGTTGTGTAACACTCACCGAGATGGTCCAACGTGACGCCCATGGCCTTCCGGACGGCGGGCACGGGCGCGACGTGCCGGGGCGGCACGCGCGCCAGCATGCCGCGCAGGCACGACGTGACCAGGCGCGCCAGCGACAGACTATGTTGTGTAGCACTCACCGAGATGGTCCAACGTGACGCCCATGGCCTTCCGGACGGCGGGCACGGGCGCGACGTGCCGGGGCGGCACGCGCGCCAGCATGCCGCGCAGGCACGACGTGACCAGGCGCGCCAGCGACAGACTATGTTGTGTAGCACTCACCGAGATGGTCCAACGTGACGCCCATGGCCTTCCGGACGGCGGGCACGGGCGCGACGTGCCGGGGCGGCACGCGCGCCAGCATGCCGCGCAGGCACGACGTGACCAGGCGCGCCAGCGACAGACTATGTTGTGTAGCACTCACCGAGATGGTCCAACGTGACGCCCATGGCCTTCCGGACGGCGGGCACGGGCGCGACGTGCCGGGGCGGCACGCGCGCCAGCATGCCGCGCAGGCACGACGTGACCAGGCGCGCCAGCGACAGACTATGTTGTGTAGCACTCACCGAGATGGTCCAACGTGACGCCCATGGCCTTCCGGACGGCGGGCACGGGCGCGACGTGCCGGGGCGGCACGCGCGCCAGCATGCCGCGCAGGCACGACGTGACCAGGCGCGCCAGCGACAGACTATGTTGTGTAGCACTCACCGAGATGGTCCAACGTGACGCCCATGGCCTTCCGGACGGCGGGCACGGGCGCGACGTGCCGGGGCGGCACGCGCGCCAGCATGCCGCGCAGGCACGACGTGACCAGGCGCGCCAGCGACAGACTATGTTGTGTAGCACTCACCGAGATGGTCCAACGTGACGCCCATGGCCTTCCGGACGGCGGGCACGGGCGCGACGTGCCGGGGCGGCACGCGCGCCAGCATGCCGCGCAGGCACGACGTGACCAGGCGCGCCAGCGACAGACTATGTTGTGTAGCACTCACCGAGATGGTCCAACGTGACGCCCATGGCCTTCCGGACGGCGGGCACGGGCGCGACGTGCCGGGGCGGCACGCGCGCCAGCATGCCGCGCAGGCACGACGTGACCAGGCGCGCCAGCGACAGACTATGTTGTGTAGCACTCACCGAGATGGTCCAACGTGACGCCCATGGCCTTCCGGACGGCGGGCACGGGCGCGACGTGCCGGGGCGGCACGCGCGCCAGCATGCCGCGCAGGCACGACGTGACCAGGCGCGCCAGCGACAGACTATGTTGTGTAGCACTCACCGAGATGGTCCAACGTGACGCCCATGGCCTTCCGGACGGCGGGCACGGGCGCGACGTGCCGGGGCGGCACGCGCGCCAGCATGCCGCGCAGGCACGACGTGACCAGGCGCGCCAGCGACAGACTATGTTGTGTAGCACTCACCGAGATGGTCCAACGTGACGCCCATGGCCTTCCGGACGGCGGGCACGGGCGCGACGTGCCGGGGCGGCACGCGCGCCAGCATGCCGCGCAGGCACGACGTGACCAGGCGCGCCAGCGACAGACTATGTTGTGTAGCACTCACCGAGATGGTCCAACGTGACGCCCATGGCCTTCCGGACGGCGGGCACGGGCGCGACGTGCCGGGGCGGCACGCGCGCCAGCATGCCGCGCAGGCACGACGTGACCAGGCGCGCCAGCGACAGACTATGTTGTGTAGCACTCACCGAGATGGTCCAACGTGACGCCCATGGCCTTCCGGACGGCGGGCACGGGCGCGACGTGCCGGGGCGGCACGCGCGCCAGCATGCCGCGCAGGCACGACGTGACCAGGCGCGCCAGCGACAGACTATGTTGTGTAGCACTCACCGAGATGGTCCAACGTGACGCCCATGGCCTTCCGGACGGCGGGCACGGGCGCGACGTGCCGGGGCGGCACGCGCGCCAGCATGCCGCGCAGGCACGACGTGACCAGGCGCGCCAGCGACAGACTATGTTGTGTAGCACTCACCGAGATGGTCCAACGTGACGCCCATGGCCTTCCGGACGGCGGGCACGGGCGCGACGTGCCGGGGCGGCACGCGCGCCAGCATGCCGCGCAGGCACGACGTGACCAGGCGCGCCAGCGACAGACTATGTTGTGTAGCACTCACCGAGATGGTCCAACGTGACGCCCATGGCCTTCCGGACGGCGGGCACGGGCGCGACGTGCCGGGGCGGCACGCGCGCCAGCATGCCGCGCAGGCACGACGTGACCAGGCGCGCCAGCGACAGACTATGTTGTGTAACACTCACCGAGATGGTCCAACGTGACGCCCATGGCCTTCCGGACGGCGGGCACGGGCGCGACGTGCCGGGGCGGCACGCGCGCCAGCATGCCGCGCAGGCACGACGTGACCAGGCGCGCCAGCTCGCGCTCCGCCGCGCCGGGCCGCGCCGCCAGCGACAGGTGCCACGGCGGCGGCGCCGATAATCTGACGAATAACAAAACACGTTAAGGGCAGATTCTTCCACCGCAGTAGGCATTTAACGCTACCTCAGCCCCCGCACGCTAGGTCGCGCGTTAGCGCAATTCAGATGAACTCGCTGACCCCGCTGTGCAAAAACATTGCGTCACAACTCACAGTATAGATTGTAACAGTAGTTTCAATACAGTTTGTTTTATGAAATTAATGTAAATTTTTTGAGGGTATACTTTTTGGGTAAATTCATGTACCTACCTAAAAATCAACCACCACCACTTGTCACTGACCACTACGTAATAGCACACCACTTCGCACTACTTGACACCGAACGGCACCGGAGATGCGGCGCGGGAGCGCGCCCCAAGGAGCCCCGTCTCCTGACCACGAATGAATGTCGACTGCCCCGATGCTCTAGACCCGGTGCTCTTATACTTTACCACCGGTGTCCGGGTAAACCCAAATGAAGCCGTTTGCTGCCGCCTTCCGTTACCAAAAAAGACCGGGAAATTGATGGAAAAAAGATGTGCCGGGCGGCGCCAAAAGTAGCCGCCTGTCGCCGTCCGCAACCGAAAAAGACCGCCGAAAAAGACCGGGAGGCCCCAGAAAAACTCCAGAGGCGTCCAATTGATGCAAAAACGACCGACCAACTGTTCCCAGAAGGTGCCGGGCGGCGCCAAAAGTAGCCGCCTGTCGCCGCACATTCTGATACTGTTCGTGGAAAGCCTTGTTCCGTAAACTTACTGTTGAAGCCTGTGAGAAGAGGTTTGGAGTGTTCTTGGCCTGAAGACTCTTCCCAGAGCTTAATACTCTGTTTATGTGCCTATTATCGTAGGTTTTTTGCACTGTCACGAACACATCCTATGATCGCGAGTAGTTCTGCTTGAAATACAGTGGCGTATTGTCCAAGGTTAGCGAATTTCCTCACCATGGTTGTCCTCCGTGGAATCCAGCTCCAGCAAGACCCTCTATCTTTCTTCCATAGGTGAACCAAACGATGTCATTGGTCCGAGGTTTGCAAGGCATGTTCGTATTCACCGAGAGTTTAGAGAATTACTTATTTATTTATTATTTATTTTATACTTTACTTACTTACTTTCCTTGTGCACTACGTACTAATAATTAGCACTTGTGTTTGTTATTATCTACATATTAGTATTGATGTTTATGTCCAATGCGGTGCCTTGGCTTTTACTGACGAAATTAATACCTCCTCAAATCAGAGGAGATCAACTCCAAACTCATCAAGGAGTGTGTCCAGTTACCTTACTAACTTACTAGGAACATCGAACTCGGTAGCTATAAGCTGGGTACCTGGACACAGAGGCATCAGTGGAAATGAAACTGCTAATGAACTAGCAAGAGCTGATGCAAAAAGCCTCATAATGAGCCCTGAACCCATATGTGGAATTTCTAAATGTACCACGTCCACCCATCTCTCAGGTCCTGGGGATATAAACCGAGTATTAAGCTCTGGGAAGAGTCCTCAGGCCAAGAACACTCCAAACCGCTTCTCACAGGCTTCAACAGTAAGTTTATGGAACAAGGCTTTCCATGAACAGGAGCCCTATCAGAATCTTGCTGAGAACCCTCACTGGCAAACTGAACAAATACCTGCGCAAAATGGGCCTTAGTGACACTACAATTTGCAGATTCTGTCGGGAGAAGGATGAGACGCCCATACATATTTTATGCGAGTGTGACGTAGCAGTGACAAGAAACCAGCATATCCGAGGCCACCTAATCTCATCGGATGAGATTAAATCTCTCCATCCCAAAACGAAAGTCAATTTTATAACTGACTTACAGCTATAGGGAGTGCTGTAACTACACAAGAGGCGTCATGCAATAGATCTTCGCAGGTTGTAGTGATTAGAAAAATAAAAAGGGCTGAGAATACGACTTCTAAAATAATTGTGGAATCTGCGGGACTACAACTCTCGGATTCCATAAACATCAGGGGGGCTAAAAAGGCCGCTTTAGATGAATCACAATATGATTCATATTAGAAATGTCAAAATATCCACATAATTGACAACTCTTAATGTCATCCGCATAAGGTTCATATTCAGTAATAATCTGTTTGACATAACCATGCAGATCAGTAGATGAATTGCTTAATGTGGCCTTTTTAGACCCCCAGATCACTCTCTGCAAATGATACATATAAATACCTGGGTATGGCGGAGGGGCTTGGCATCGGTGATAAGGATATGAAACAATCGTTGAAGGAGCGCTTCTTTGGTCGCCTGCACAAAGTACTCAAAAGTCTTTTGTCGGGTGGCAACAAGGTACGTGCCTTTAACGGTTGGGTCATGCCGGTCCTGATGTACTCTTTCGGCATACTCAAGTGGACTCAAACTGAACTGGATGCCTTGGACAGAAAGGTCAGGACTCTGTTAACGGCTAATCGAATGCATCACCCACGTTCATCAGTAATGAGACTGTACATCCCGCGAAAATGTGGGGGTCGAGGTTTTTTAAATACTAAGACCCTCCATAATCGTGAGGTGTGCAGTCTCAGGGAATATTTTCTCCATGCTGATGTGGGGATGCATCCATCGTGATGTTGTTGCAGTGGACAAAGGCCTCACCCCGCTTTCTTAGGCTAAAGAGAATTGGCGCAAACCTGTTGTACTAAGTATGAATGGCCGCAGGGAAGTATGGCAAAGCAAAGAGCTGCATGGACGCTTTTATCGGGCCCTTCCCGGGCCCGATGTTGACTTTAAAGCGTCTATTGCCTGGCTACGTTTTGGGGACTTGTTTGGGGAAACCGAAGGTTTTGTCTGTGCAATTATGGATGAAGTTATAATGACGAACAACTACCGGAAATATATTATAAAGGATGGGACGGTTGACATTTGTCGGGCATGCCACTGTCCCGGCGAGTCCCTTAGACATATCATATCGGGTTGCTCTCGTCTTGCGAACGGTGAATACTTGCATAGACATAACCAAGTGGCCAGGATAATTTACCAACAACTTGCTTTGAAATACAAACTTGTGGATTCTGAAGTACCGTACTACAAGTATTTGCCTGACCCAGTTCTCGAAAATGGTCATGTCACGTTATATTGGGATCAATCTATCATCACTGACAGGACGGTTGTCGCCAATAAGCCTGACATAGTGGTGATAGATAGATCAGCACGCCGTGCAATGATTGTTGACATTACCGTCCCACATGATGAGAACCTCGTAAAAGCCGAAAAAGACAAACAAATCAAATATCTAGACTTGGCTCGCGAGGTTGTCGATATGTGGGACGTGGAGTCAGCAATCATTGTGCCGTTAGTCGTAACGGCTAATGGCTTAATTGCCAAGTCTCGACCAACACCTCGAGAGGCTCTCGCTAGGTGGCTGGATCAAGGGCCTGATTCAGAAAGCAGTACTCCTTGACACTGCGCGCATTGTCAGGAGGTTTCTCTCTCTAGAGTCCTGACCACCGGTAGCTTGGACCCTGTTCCCGATGCTGGTGGCCTACTACTCTTTTATATTTTTAAATGTTTTTTAATATAGTTTTGTAAAAATATTTAAAAATATAAATAATATGTATGAAAAATGAATAAAGGAAGTACAATCAGTAGTATTTTTGTCCAAAGCGGTACCTTGGCTTTTACTGACGAAATTAATATCATCAGGGCGCGCGTTTTGCATGAACAGCTACCACAGTACCTTATCCTCTCTTCCTATTTCCGTACAGTACCTACATGTACTAGTATTAGGTCAAAAACTCGTTTTAGATAGAATTTTTATTTTTAATATCCATATTGGTCATATCTCAAAAAGTGCAGGTTTAGTGCACCATGTTACTTTAAGAAAATGTGGCATTTAATAAGTAAAAACAAGTTATGTAGACCTCAAAACGAAACGGGACGGGAATCACAAGTTATGGACATTTTTGTGTTGCTCTCCATACTGAGAAAACGGTTTTTTTTATTTTTACTCCTTGTTAGTTTGCGCCCTTCAATAAAGCAATATAATGGCATTGTTTGTTTTTTGAAATTCAACAGTTTTTGTTTTAAAAATCCTATGTCCGGGAGGCCCTAGAAATTCCAGAGGCGTCCAATTGATGCAACCCGCTGTTTATATTTTTGGTTTGTGTTGCGGTCGGTATAAGTCACATGGTTCGGTTCATAGCTGCTGGTCTGGCCAGTGTTAGGTATGGATACCTACTGCTATTTTTAATGTATGTGTGTCGTGTTTTTGCAGGACTAAATTCTTTTTCTTTTTCTTTCTTTAATAAGACAGTTAGTGTTTAACAAACTGGACCCTCAATTCCATGTCTGACTTGTCTAGCATAACTATGAACGTGTGGAGGAACGAGGTATGGTGTTCCTCCATTGAAAAGGGAGGATCCTCCGACCAGCGAGGTGATATTGCCTGGTGGGCCGAAGCCCAACTGACAGTCGGACAGTTGTATATGTGTTAGATACGATTATCTTTTTCCTTGCGCGATGCAGGCTTCGTAATCTGATTGGCCGATTTCATATTTTCGCGCCACTGTAGTTAGCCTTTACTGTCTTTCTAAGTAGTTCTTCTATGTGGCGCTAGATGTCGCTACAACCCGTTTAAACCCATTACAAGCCAAGACGTGAGCACTCACCGGTCTCTCTGCTCCTTCTCGAGCTTCGTGAGCAGTTCGTGCGTGTGTCTGAGCGCGCCTCCGATGCCGTAGTCCTGTTGCGACGCCGTCACTTCCTCCTCGATGTCGTTCAGGTAGTCCACGTCGATGCCCAGCTCTGACAACGAGCGGAGTTGGTCTACATCCACCTTTACCTTAGAAACGTCCTGGAGAGGAAGAATACAGCAAATTTAATAAAAAATCAACCATAAAAAAAAGAAAAAAAAAAAAAATCATAATCAGTCATTTAATTTAATCATTTACTTAATTCAGACTACAGTAATTTAGTAGTAATAATTTACCTTAAATGCTATTTTAGTAATAAATGAGATCTAAAAATAAATAAGAATAATCTCTATTCGATTATTATCTGTGCGAGAAAAGGATGCATTGTTCGTTGGTCGCTGACCGCTGTGGCTGTTTGATTTTTCTTATGTAATCAAGGCGCTGGGTAGTAGTTGGATACGCGAATATTGCCGAACATTACAGGCAATTTTACCCTAGTCATATTCTTTCTTCTTTCTTTCTTTTTTTCTTTTTTTAAAAACATTGCCCCTCACTAGGATTTCTCCTGTATCGAGGGTACAGTTTACAAACATACATGTCACATGCACACACAACCAGACCGAAACAACTATCCAAAAAAAATCCTAAATGCTATCCTATCTATCTTATCCTATCCTAAATGTCCTGTAGTTACTTACATTATCGTTATTGGTCTGTTGTTCCTGCTGCTTCTTGTCAGGGAACAGCGTTTCCATGTCGTATATGAGCGACCACGGCGAGTCCGGAGCGAAGCGGAGCGGTTCCTCGCTACTTTGACCCGTTTCGTATGCTGTACAAAAAGGGATTATCATTGAGTGTTGATAAATTAATAATACATTTAAAATCTCCCTGGCTAAGTCTATGCATTATTGGCTACAAATTGAGTAAACAAATGTGTAGGAACACTCACGTAACGTATGGTACAGCAGATGCGACTCCTCCTTGGTGAGCGTGGCGAAGGTGCCGTCGTAAGAAGGAGCGTACGAGCTGAACGGGCCGTAGTTCAGAGGCTTCACGCCTTTGGCCACGTTGCGACGGTCCTCGCGAGGCGCTGCGGGAAATAATCAGCTAATTCATTCATTGGATCTTTTTGTATGGATAATGTCGTTAATTACAGGGGATTCGGTGGTGTTTATGCCCAGCAAATGCTGAGTGGGCAATCCATTTGGTACTGGCATACAGACAGCACATTGTTTTTTTTTTTTAAATTTTTTTTAACAATTTCTATTTGTATTTTTTTTTTACTTTTTTATGTTTGTGCACTGTGTTGTCTGATGTCTAGTCCAAATAAATGATTTTTCTTTCTTTTCTTTATATTAGTATTGTAATACACAGTCTGTCAAGAAAGTCATGAAAAGGATTTTGAAGGAACTAAAATTCTTCTTCGCTCGCAACCCTAAATAAGTACCATAGGTATCAGTTTGGGTACAACGATGCGTTTATTTTACTATTCTGTGTAGATTTTTTGTGATAAAAAAATGTTTTCGGCATTAATATATTAAAAATAAACAAGAGAATATACAAGTGGCGCCCTCAATCCTTTTCATGACTTTCTTGACAGACTATACAGTATATTTTTTTTATAATTTTTTTTTTGTTTTTTTATTTTTTTTTGCAGATTATGCGCACTACTTAAAAAATAACCTGTATAGTCGATTCTGTTCATAAATTGGGCACATATTAAAAATATAATAGTTATTGAGGCTATTGGGGTTCTCTGTAATATCTGTAATAAACTGAAAAAATCTGTTGTTTGTGATGCAGTAACATTTACTGTAGCTATTGATAAATTCGTTATATTTTAATCTTATGAGGTAGTCTTGAAAAGCGTCAGTGTTATAGAAATAAAAATAATAACGTTGCTTACTATGCAATGTGCCGCTGCCTTGCGTGAGCTTGCCGATGTAGCGCCCCAGTGTGAGCGGCTTGTCCTCCCCGGCGCCGTCCGCGGAGCCGGTGACCAGGCACAGCGTGGTCTTGCCCTCCGAGTCCATGCGCGGAAACGCTGCACAAAACATTAATACGTGAAGAGAAAACTTTGTACCCCTTTTGAAGCATATGGCGCACACGGAGGAGTGTGATATTTGGGATAGTTAAAGTTTATATGGAGAAGGCGTGCAGAAAGCTAAAATAACGGAATTTCGACCACTGGGCGACCACTAGTTTAATGAATATGACTAGCAAAGATAATCTTCACAGGTGGAATTTCACAGATGGATTAGACCTGCAGGTGAGGAGCTAATGTCCGCTACTGATTCTGCAATCCGCGTAGCGGAATACTGGGCCAAGAATATTTAATTTGCCATCGACATGCTAAGAAGAAGATTAAATATATAGAACAGCTGAATAATTTTTTCCGGATATTCACAAAAGTTGGGATCGGGACTAGAAATGTAGTACTTTATATTATTATGCTCAGCTTGACAACTGTACCTACAGTTGTCACACCTCTGTGAATAATGCAATAATCCTGTTAATAATTAACAACACTTTTTATATATCTATTATACGAACACAAACACTTGGTGACGGTAACTTATACTGCAAGTGACGTAAGCCTAACAAACCTTTCTTGGCCAGCCTCCTGCGATGCTGCTCCCGCGCAGCCTCCATCTGTATCTTGACGCAGTCGCGCTCGTGCGGCTCGTGGCTGCCGTCCGAGGCCGCCTCGGCCTCCGAGCCGCCGCTCTTGAGCGGGCTGCTGCGCTTGAGCACCTTGTGCTGCCACACACGGGAGAGGTAGACTGGAGTCTAGACGACTTAACACAACTACTATGCTACGCCGGTTGGTGAAACTTGCGACTAGTTTGCAGAGAAGTCGTAACTAATATCGGTCAGCGAATCGAAAGTGTAAAGCAACTGGTCAGCTTGTAACTGCCATGGCAATCTTATTCGTTCGTTTTGAAAGTGCCTGCAAAGGCCCAGTTGACATAAAAATCTTTGACTTTGAATCAGAGGCAAATCAATATTATCCTATTCTTATTTTTTATTCACATTAAATTACATTATTCTGGCAGCTCTTACCACAACATTGTACTGATCAAGATTGTAATCTATTATTTTAAAACGGTTTCTATGGAGTTTCTTGCCTACTCGGAGCCTGAGGTTCTTCTCCACTGGACCTACTATTCGGAACCCTATTAGCTCCTTATTTCGCACACGTTATTTATAGTTTAATTTATTACAACAATACTACAGAAACTCTGCATAGGGATTTTACACAATACTATTATGTTCCAAATAAGTTTTTCTACCTCATTTTCTGTAATTCCGCGTGAAAAAGTTACGCTATTGTTTCCACATAGTAACTCATTTCATAAGAACAACATATTTTAAAAACGTCTTTAATTTATCACTCCTTTGTTTGTTAAGTATTCCGATTTTATATTTTTAAAGTAGGTACTAAAAGTGTCAAAAATCAATCTTAAATACTCACAAACTCCATTTCCGGTCCGTTAGTTTCACCAACCGTACGCAATAATACATGCATATGCGCATACGCTCGGCTGTAAGTCGTATCTCACAGCACAACACCGACGCGGCCACCGACAAGAAGCAAACCAAAATGTCGCTAGACCTCTAACACGACTACGCTCCTAATAATCTATTAATTATTCAAAGTTTCACCTTTCTGCTGTACGTCCTAAGAGGCTGCGATGCAAAAAGTCACTTTATCAACATGTTTAGTTCAACTTCAAAAAATATATAAAAAGGAAGGTAGTTTGCTTTTTTTCGTTTTCTCACTAAGCTTGTTGACAGGTATAAATGTTTTTTATTCGTGTGTGATTATAACGAGGGGCATTTATGTGCGCGTCTGGGATTGCCTATACAAACAACTTTTTGTGCCTCGCAAAATAAAGTTGCATCAAGGTTCACTATATTCAAGTTGTAATCAATATAAAAAGGTTACTTGTACAAGTTATAAGCAACATACTTAAAAATTGTTTAGTCATTAATTTTGATTTAAAAAGCCATAAATTTTTCGAATAACTTTTGGTCAGAAATCTTGCCAAATGCCACCTATGAACCACTAGCTGTATTGTAGTAGTATTTGGATAGCTTTGGAGGCCCAAGTTCACCGGCGACATAACAGACGATTAGAGCAAAATCTGCCGTTTAAACATGAATTTTTGTATGGGTAATCGGCCGATTTTAAACATCTGTTATATTGTCGGTGAACATGGCCCTTATTCTACAGCGTGGCTGGTTGAACAATGGAAGTATTGAAGGAAGTTATTGTACATATCGTTATGAACAACTTTTACTATGGGACCAAAACCGAAATCGCGAAAATAAATCAACTCTTTCATACAAATAATTGAATATTACTCAAATAACTGGGGCCTTATTTGAGTAATATTGAATTATTTGTATGGAAGAGATGATTTTATTTTCGCGATTTCGGTTTTTCACCAACAATGTAAAAGACAGATAAGACAAAACCTGCCGTTTAACACGAACTTTTGTATGGGTAAACGGTCATTCTTTTTTTAAACATCTGTTATTTTGTCGGTGAAAATGGCCCTAAATGTATGGAATAGCTGATTATGTTTTTGCGATTTCAGAGGAGTACAATACCCTCCTTCAATATTTCCATAGTTCAACCACCCACCCGATATACGCGCGAAGCTGCTGGCGGACTTATGTATAGCAAAAGAAACCTTTGCATCTTCGGTTTGCGAGGCGGTCCACTTAAAACCACGAACAGTACTCACCACATCCATCTTCCCGATATCGAAGCCCAGCTCCTTGATAGGGATCTCGTACATGTAGGTGAGCAGGTTGCCCAGCGGCCGCAGCTTCTGAGGAGTGAGCTGCTTCAGGCCGGCGTGGAGCAGGCGCCGGGCGGCCTTGTGGTACACTGTACCGGCTTTGTTGTACTTCATTGCGTTGTTGCACATCAATTTGAAATCGCTCTGTGTAGAAGAAAGAAATTAAATAATCATTATCTTTTTTTAATACGCTTTTATTAGCTTCACCTGTAACTAATGATGTAAAAAAACTAGGATGTTAAATTTGACCCACTTCCCGGTTTCCGATTGAGCTGAAATTTTGTATACATATTTAGTTTGGATGACAAAAGCGTATGTTTTTTTTTAAAACTATATATAACATTATTTAAGAAAACATCGTGAGAAAACCTGCTCAACTGAGAGGACCTCACAATATTCTCAATGGTGTGTTTAGTCTGTCAACATGAACCAGGACAGCGTGCTGGACTGAGGCCTTATCCTTCTCATTCTGAGAAGAGGCCCCTGTGCCCAGCAGTGGAACAGTAATGGGCTGGTTTATTTAGACTATAGGCGTTCAGTGTCTGCAACATATTAATAAGAAATGATAGACATAAAATTTTCTACTTACAATAAAACAGTTAAGAGACTTGTACTCGTTGTCATCAATCTTCTGCTTCATCGTGGAGAAGTCCATGGGCCGTCTGATGATATCTGAGTAGCCAGGCGCGAAGTTATCGTTGACTGGCCATGCAAAGAACTGGTTGGGGTCCCGCTTCTCAAGGTTGCGGAGCAGCTGCTCCAGGAGGCGGGATAGTGGCCGACGCTTCTGACTGGCCTGTGATGGTGAGATGATTTATATTTATTGGGATTAAAAGATTTAACAAAAATGGCTTATATATTCTTGGCTGTAATCCGTAAAGTCATAGGTACTATCACCAAAACGGATACCTTTCCACCTTAAAATTTCATTTTGTATATCTACACTGATGCCCTGAAACCCTGCTCTTTCTTACAGCCCCGGGCCCCAAGTCTGCTAATTTCTGTTATCTCAATTGTGTCTAAATGGTCTCGTAATTGTTCGTTTTTATAATGTCGTTCAACCGATTTTAACTTCTATTGCGTACGAAATAGTAGTAAAAATCTATAGAACGACACTTAATAATTGGCAAATAACCAACTTTTACTCCTATTACCTATGCAATAGAAGTCAAAATCGATAACAGAAATAACAGATCTTTGTTTTCATCCATCAATTGAATGTCAGTATGGTACAATAATGTTAAAAATGTCTAAAAAAGTAATAAAATCGAAAAACCTATTACATAACAGTGCTGTTTTAAAAACCCTAATTGGTGAACAAAATTATGGGCAGTGCTAGTTACAATCGCTGTTTACAAGGGAAATAGTTTCAAAATTGGAAAGGTGTCGCGTAGCGTTTGTCAATGGTAGGATCTATCAGGGCATCTTATTGATAAAGTCATATAGATTTTATATTAAATCAAATGTAAGCAACACAACATAGAAGCCAGTTGAAGGGTCTGTGCAATTGCATTAGAAGTGCCATATTCAAAGTTAAGAGTAAGGACTCTTTTGAAAAGAGATTTCGGAGGAAGGGAATAACTATCCATAAGATGTACAATATGAAATTAGATTTTCCCACTAATGGAACCTACTTTCTACCACAAACTACTAATATTCGGAAATTATGGAGTTGGTGGTTACCTTAAGCACACAAGTGCGAGGTTCCCTGTGAGAAGCAGGTGAGTTAGGTCCCGGGCTGAGCCGGCGAATCAGCTTTTTAGCCAGGCCCTCGTCATCCGTATCATCATCATCTGACATTTTAATCTGGAACAATCCATTTCAAACTGAGTGAGAATAGAAGAATTGATAATGGGAAAATAACTATTTTAAAAGTGAATATTTGTAAGAAGACTCAGTTTTAAGTAAGAATTGAATGTGTTGTGTATAAATGGAGGGACTTTATGAAATCTATTGAACATACCATCTGGAATACTAGTACCTACTGAAGTTAAATATAACTGTAGGATTGTAAAAAATATATTTAACTTTAGTACAGTTTGTGTAGTTGGGAGCTATTTATATTTAACATCTATAATTATGCTTATTTACATTGCGAAACGCAAATTAATAATATGAATGTGGAAAGGTTATGCTGGCTTGTTTTATCGCTGGTATAATTAGGTTATTAGGCATAATTATATTAATCATATTATTTATTTGTGATACATTACATTAGTCGAAAACTTACACCTGCTACTATTGTAGATTGTGTTAAGAATATTTAAAGTTTTTCGTGTGGGACGAGTCTTACAAAATGTTCCCAAATCAATGAAAATATCGATTCTTACCATCAAATGTTCCCAAATCAATGAAAATATCGATTCTTACCATGTCCACCTCGCGGCGTCTCCTCGTCTTTTTCTTAGGTTTTATCTCAATATGTTCGTCGGTAGCTGAATGCTCTACATCACTCGCTTCCAACTCTTCTTCTGTAACACGGATTTTTGTGTTGATATAGGTATACAAATAATAGAACGAGTAACGCGACAACGCTAATGGCGGCTTTTACTCACTACAACTTAGTTTGTCGATTTCATCCATAATCTGTTAGATTATTTTAAACAAATCGTACTTTAGTTACACCAATAATTATCTGAATAAATAAGTAAATCCGAAAAATTCAACAAAATTAGAATCTAACCATCACTGAGCACGGATGTCGGATAGTCGGATTTGACATGACAGTGTTTGACAGTTGACACATGAATGACAATTGACAGTCGCAGCATTCCAATTTACGTATAACGGTCACAATTTGTGTAAGATAGAGGAAGCTAATAGAGCTTTCTATTAGTTAGATAAAGAGAACAGACAAATAATCAATAGCTACTGGAACGCACTCTTATCGTGCGTTTTCATTACCCTTTTTCATTCATTCATCATCATATTTAAGCGTATTTAAGGCAATGATTTAAGGTCGTTGCCCTATTATTTTATTGGTTGATAAGATTAATAATCGTTAATGATAATAGGGGAGCCTAAGATATCCATACACTTCGAACGTATTTGCTCTTAGCTTAGAACTGTAGCGAAGGCAGGTCTGTGATGATAACCAATAGCCGACTACCTCTATAATAATGAATGCATTGTTCCGAGCCCTACTATTATTTCTATGATTGTTCCCTATACTAACTTAGGCTACCAAAAGAAGTACCAGTTATGTAGGTACCACTACTACCACTTGTTTAGGCATTTTTCTGAGATTATTGTAAATCGATCTGTACTAAAAATTACAATTTCTTCCGAGGTATTCGCAGACTGGAAAATATTACTGCTACGACTGTACATCAATACGATCTTAATTAAGACTATAATCCCCAAAAAAAATAGACAGAGCTTGAAGGGGTGGTAAGTTGTATTGGTAGGTAGATATCTATACCTAATGCTCATCTAATGCTTCTAATAATTTGAATTTAGATACCATTATCAGAAAGACTCAGATTAATTAAGATCAATCTTAGTCTGAGCAGACAGTACACAGTTTTGGTTTAGGCCGGGAATCACCTATTTTAATTCTTGACTAAGATTTTATGGTTATTATAACGTTCATTTGGAAGATTTCTAAGTACATACTATTTGAAATTAATGTCTTGCTTACATATAAGTACCTACGTATATAAAGAAGGTAGTTCACCTATTTTCTTAATACAATATTATCCCAGAAGTAATGATTAAAAAATGAGAATTCATTTTTTTACACACAAACTAAGTAGGTACCTAAGTATTAGGTATAACATCTGCAAAAAAGTGGGCACTTAGACTTGTATTTAAGCAGAAATTTAAAATATCTACAGATTTAACATACAAAGTAACAGTAAACCTAACATGGACAGCTGGCAGGCCGCTCCGCTCCAAATGCATCGCCCATGCATGAAAATAAAACGCGAATCCGTTGAAACACTACTTTGTTATGTGCATACTCTCTGTCGGGACTATTTAGCATATAAAGTAGGTACATTTACATTATAAGGCATAATTTTAATACAAGAAATGTGATTTACTGCGACATAAGGACATGGTCCTTGTGAGGGTGCTGGCTCCCTATATGGACTTGATCACTTGACTGAGAATAGTGAGAATATGAGATGATGAGAGAACATGGTTAGTTGGCCTAGATAACCATGGGCCACTGGTATGATGAGACATTAATATGTCGTGTCTTTTCACACAGGTCTGTCAAAAGAGGGCATCACAAAGAGAGGAAACGCAGGCTATGGGAAGACCATAGCCAAGCAGTGAGAAATACAGGTTGATAAAAAACACTAAAATCTAATTAGTGTAACTTTCCATGAACGACAGATTTTTATCAGGTATTTATTCTATGTAATGATTAGTGAGAATTTCGGCGATTCTCATTGTGTCATTGAAGCCTACTAAGCATTGTCACGCAAAAGTCGTAAAAAGCAATATTTTGTAATGAATTCCCACAATTAATATGAGAAAGTGTGATTCTAAGATGATAATTATTATTGTCATGTCAGCTCGATAAGATTCAAAGGAAATAATTTAAACTTGATAAATATGGTAGAACTTACATTGGTAGGTACTGGAATTGGAAACAATCGGATATGCTTAAATAAATATTTCCATAAACATACATAAAATATAATACAAAAAGAGCAGTTTACAAAACGTTCACGTATGTCATTGATGACCATTGCCTAATACCACTTGTACTATTTAAAATACGTATACTACTTGCACTACATAAATTACATTACTTGTACTACAAAAAGAAATTTCTTCCAGCAGACCTGCGACAGGAGAGTGAATTGGAAAAACGTAGGCACAGTGTGTAGAACTAAAAAAGAATGTATTAAATTCTGAAATAAATAAAACATCTATTTTTTTTTAAACAATGCAATTTCATCTTTATATCGACACCGCTTTGATTCTGACAAGTTTTGCAATAAGATCGACTCGAAATCAGAGCTATGTCGATACTAAACTGACAAGTGACACAATGTTGTGATTCGACCATCAGTCGTGGTATTTACGAGTGTTGCGCGAGAATCGTGACATTATCGTTGGGCTGAGAAATTGATATGCAAATTGCTTCTTCACATGAACAGTGCGAGTGATATCTACATTAAAGTGATGTACGTAATATGATGTGATTAAGAGCAAACTGCATTCGACTATGTGTTATTAACGACGTAGGTACCTACCTACTGTGATAACAAATACCGTTCATTGGAGTTGAATATGGGAATAATTATGTGAGGAGCGATCAGTTAAACAACGAGTCCGGGACACAACTGGGTTATTTCCATATACCGCCATGTCACAATATTCAATAGATATACCCTACAATTGGTAGCAGTCTATTGGCCATGTTCACCGATAGCATAACAGATGATTAAAATGAAATCGGCCGATTACTCATACAAAAATTTATGTTTAAACGGCAGATTTTTCTCTAATCGTTTGTTATGTTTTCGGTGAAATGGGCCTATAACTGCCAGACTATAACGGTCCGTCCCCGGTAAGAGATCCCGAGGGAAACCTACCACCTGATGGACGGTGCAGGTAGGCAGGAATGTCGGTTATTTCTGGTTAACTGGATCAGATGCTTCAGTCCTCGATATCCATATACAAGGTTATTTGTAAAACACCGGTAATGCTTTAAGGGGTGAAACTACTCATCAATATTATGAACAACTTTTACTACGGGACAAACCATGAAATCGCGAAAAAGAATTCAAACTTTTCATACAAAAGATTAACCTAGCTCCATCAAAATGTATGAAAAGTTTGATTTTTTTTTCGCGATTTCATGGTTGGTCCCGTAGTAAAAGTTGTTCATATTGATGAGTAGTTTCACCCCTTGAACTGCCTTAAAGCATTACCGGTGTTTTACAAATAACCCTGTATATTTAATCATCAAATGAATGTTCTTATTTTGCCTTGGTTGGGATCAGTGTAGATACATTTTTGTCAAGGCGCTATTCAGGTTAATTTTCGCCCCTTTACCGGGGACTTTGTGTAAGAATCAGTGGCGAAGGGCGACAGTTTTAAAAGGGGAAGCCGTCCCAAAAATGCCCTCTAAAAATTGCTGCAATTAATACTACAAGACAAAAATCCATACCGTCTGCGTCTCTTGTAATCTTTACAATTATAGTCATGTCTGGAAGAGCTCGATCTAACTGAATGACAAACCATTTTTTTGTCAGTTGGATGAGTAAATAATATAATATTAGATACGTTGGTCTAATGCACTAACCAATTCCTAAAGGGAAGCCGATGGGAATCGGGTTGTATGGACTCTTCGCCATTGGTAAGAATATAACAGTATTTAATACCATTACAAGTACACCATGGCACGTAACTATAACTTACAAATCTAACACTATACAGTTTAATTTATAAGAATCGTGAACCTTGTATTTATAACTGCAGCGGTGCGGCGCGAGCGCAGGTGCGCGGCACGAGCGATGATCGATACAGCAACGCTATCGCTTTCGGCGGGTGCGCCCGCGCAACGACGACCGACAATTAATTTAGAAGCAGCATTTGTTCGCTGATAACACAGGTAATGCTGTGTGTTGTTTGTTAGGTTAGGGGTTGTTCAGAATGGTCAGTATATTTGATGAATACTGTAGTAGTCTGATAGAGATGAATGGAAGAAAAAAACATATTGCGCCGACCACAAATAAAATGGGATAAGGGCAGGAGAATGATATGTGGTAATTTTTTTATACTGAATTATTTCCAGTATTTATTTCATATTGGAGTATCGAGTTCACGCATCTGGAAACCCTTGGTCCTTTGACTTGTCTGTGTGTACATTTTCAGAGATTGAGAAATTGTTTTACTTCAAAAAAAATTCAAACAATGATTATTCTAACAGAAAACATTTGGAAAATTGGAGAATAGATTTTCATTAGCGTTGTTGCTCTTTAAAATTCAAAAGTAATCACCGAATATGCACAATCAATAAAAGACAGATATTGTAGCTCCAAAACGGGTGAACCGATTTCAATGCAGTTTTATTTTATTAAAAGCCAGTTTAATCGGGTATCATCTTAGCTATGTTTCATGAAAATCTGTTAAGCCGTTCAAAGTTACAGCTCTTTTTCTAGTTGGAGTCGGGCATTTTGACGGTTAGGTTATTATAGGTAAACCAAATCGATACCATAGGCTGACTTACTCTGTAATCTGTACCGTACTTACAAAAATAATTCCGTTTCGATTCCTGTACGTAACTTTCCCACCAAGAATCCGCCCGTTATATACTCATCCTAACCAAAATTTCAGTTCGTTCTGTTGCTATTGCATCCTTCCGTGTGATCGGCTAATTAAATTGGCCGCAGCTGGCCGGCTAATGGAAAATCTCGGCAAATAAATCTTAAGTCGCGTCGAGTTCCACCCACCGTGTTAGATACAAGCGCGTGCACTGTTGAATGCGCAGTCATTAACCAGAGATAGCTCAAATTCATTGTTTCACCTAATGCTGCAAGTTACTTGTCTGATGTCTGATTGCTTGTGGTATGGATGGCTTGGTTTCTGGAGCCGTGCTTGAGCTGCTTCGATTGATGGTTTCGTGGTATTCCATTAAAACAAGTAACTTAGGCCCAAGTTTACCGACAACATAACAGACGATCAGAACAATATCAGCCGTTTAAACATGAATTTTTGTATGAGTAAATGGCCGATTTCATTTTAAACATCTGTTATTTTGTTGGTGAAAATGGCCCTTAGTATTTTAGGTGACGCGAGAAAGTGTAGCGTACATGTAATAGTTGTGTAAGAATAATTAATAAGATGAATAAGCAAGTAGATCAAGATACCCGAAACGTAAATTCAGCGCAGATATTAACTAAATTACCCATCGGCAGTCCGATTAACGTTTCTTATAAAAAAAAAATTGAGAACATGACGTGCTCATTTTCACACATAGAACATTTTCAGGACATCAAAAAATAAAAAAGTCTCTGAAAAGTGGCCGTTTTCAAAGCTCAGTAATGTATTATGATTCGAATTGATGCTGTGTAGTTTGCATTAAACATGTATTGTATTTATTATCTGTCCGAAAAATCGACGAGTATTTCAGCGTAAAAAGCATTGTTTACTCAGCCGGGAAAAAAAGTAAAAAATATCTCAGCTATCTAAAAAATTCGATTGGGGTCCGTGGTGCCAATTAGCACTAGCGATGAAATGTGTGATGGTGTGATGAACAATGAGCATCTGCGACACTCTCGCGCAGATCGCCGATAAAGGCGGCGCGGGCGCAGCGTAACTTAGCGCGCTCTACACCGCGTGCGCGCACACACGGAATTTCACCTTTCATTAACGCTTGCGCATTCGACCACACGCCACACAAATACTCAATTTGCGCCCCAACTTTTCTATACAAGCAGAAAAATGATTCATGAAATTATATTTATAAGTCCCATTCATCGAGAGTGTTAAATTCTGACTAAACACATAAAATAGTGTTGCGTATTGAATAGGAATATAAATCTGCAGATTTCATAATAATTGGACAACAATGACATCTGAGATCATCTTAACATCTTGATCTAGTGCTAATTGATGATTTTGTAAGTCATTACCTAAAACACTAATGATATAAGAGTGTTGTTCTACAAAACTATCAGTATTGTGAAAGCCTGATAATGATTCGTGTGAGAACACGAACGAATACGAAACTGTAAGACCGGTTGCATGATATAATAATCTAAATACTTTTTATTAGCGAGTCACAGCACACTTGCATTCATTAAAAGGCCGAGGAAATTATAAATTTGAATACGCTAGGCAAGTTTAGCGGGGTACTGTGTTAATAGGCATTTTATTATGATTTTAGCGATTTGTTTTGGGTCATTATTATCAGGCAAGGGACGTATTTTGTAATAGAAGTCAATATACTCGTAATAATTGGAAAGTTGTCAAAAGTTATGCGTATTGTAAGGTCGCTCATACAGCTATTGGCCAACGTTAATGTTCGATATTCGTGCACAGAATTAACCAATGCATTGTATTGTAATGGATATTACGTTTTTTCATTATGAAGTAAGTTTACCCAAATGAAAATAACATGTACTTATGTTGTGTCGCAGTTTTTACCCGACTACGGAGAGGGGATTATGTTTGACCGGTATGTATGTATTTTAACACGCTTATATTAGCTTCACTTGTAACTAACGAACTAATACTAACTATGTAAGAAAATCTTGGAAGTTAAATTTGACCCACTTCCCGGTTTCCGATTGAGCTGAAATTTTGCGTACACGTTCAGTTTGGATGACTAAAGCGTGTTCTATAGTTTTTTTTTAAACTATAATTTGAAGAAGTAAACTAACGTAGACAGAATTGGACAGGTCGCACAGGACCGAGATTTTAGCCGCAGTTTAGGATAGTTAGCGATCAGCAATGCGGTTAAGGAGGCAGAGGAGACGATGAGAGGCACCGGTGTACATTCCATCGGAGAAATTGCATGAGCTGAAGATAGTCACCAAGGGTGGGTTTAGTGGGTAAGAAACCCACACACCCCGGCCTTCAGACGCGGATCCACTATTGTGGACACAGAGGGCATGCCCATAACCCTAATAAAAGTCGATAGGCTGATAAGCCCAGTATGTGATAGCTATGTTCAGTAGTTTGGAGTCCAAATGTGATATTGTGTTGTACAAACAAACACATGATTATTTACTTTTGTAATTTTTGTGAGCAAACAGCCTAACATTTTACATTTTAGTGTTTCCCGCAGCTTCGTCCGCGTGGACTTACTGTACAAGGTCTTGGCCGGGGCGTCATACATTTTGTAAATGTCTCCTTTATAGGAATGCAATGTATCAATCGTGAGCTAGTCAGTAGTCCGACTCGCACTTGGCCGATTTTCGGGTGGCCGTGACCACGACCTTTTTTGAGGGTGTGATCCGCGCCTACCCCTACGACATTATTAAATGTTTCCAATTCGTTATTTGTTACAGTGAGGTGTTCAGCAATGACGATCCTCTGAACTTCACTATGAATATGTACCTATTAATATTTTCTTGTCTCATACCTTTTCAGTAGTCGGGTTTTAGTTTTTTAACTTAATTTTTTCTGTTAGTAGAAACCGTGTGTACTTCTCGTATGATTAACTTGTAATTATACGTGTATCAAAATGCGTGGTCATATTAAGGAGGTGGATCAGACCATCAAACTGAACAACTTTCTCTATGAAGCAACCCTTGGCAAAAGACTCTTAGAACAAAATAACAACAACACAGTACCACGTGGAGCGAAGGGTAGGCCATCTTGCCTCCTCCATTTAATGATCACTTAATTCCTTGTGTATCAAATCCGCTCTAACGAGTGGGAGTGCCACGTCGACCATGCACACATACCAGGGCCAACGCGGCGCATTCCCGGCATTCCCGACTCCTTTAACTATATAATTCGGCCGTTTACGCGACCGCCAGATAAGCAGGCCCTTTGTTCAGCGCCCTTCATAAACATAATTGTAGAGGCACGCCGAGTTATGGATGGAGGCGAAAAATTCTACTTTTCCAGCTAACACAGGAATTTCTTCATTTTGTTAGAGATTTACGAGATATTTTGTGGGTTTATGCTGGACATGGTCTGGTGATTTGTATGGAGGCTGCTGCTTTATGAAGATGTTTTAAGTTTTTTAACCGCCGACAAAAAAGAGGGTTGTTATAAATTTGTAGTGTGTATCTGTGTATCTATTTATCTGTCTGTAGCATTGTAGCTCCAAAAGTGAAGGACCGATTTCAATGCAGTTTTTTAAAATGAAAGTTAGTTTAATCGGGTATCATCTTAGCTAGCTTTTATGAAAATCTGTTCAGCCGTTCAAAAGTTTGAAGCTTAAAAACTTAATAGCTTCTGAAGTCGGTGCCACTGTAAAGCTAGGTGCATTGAAGAATTAAAGGCCCCAGAAAAAGAAGAAAATTATTTTATACTTTTTAGTTTTTTGAAGTCGGTTAAATATCATCGTAACGATGGGAAGAATATAATGGCCCTTGGCTTCGTTAAGGTTTTTACACCCGTTATATTATTGAATTGGTTGATAGCTAAATTATTCACATTTAAGTCGTAAAAGTAATTCAATTTCAGTTCGTAAAATCTAAGGAAGTATTAATTATAGTACTTACTTATATCTCATTGTAAATATAACAGCCTCGGTATAGACATGTGGAGCGGAGTGATGGGAAACATGTAATGAAATGGCTACGAAGGAATTGAATACTGAGAAGACGGCTCAGACAGATGAATGGATGAAGACATTATTCTTAGAACCTAGTAGATAAATATGGAGAAGTATGGTAAAGGATATTAGTTTTTCTTTTCATCTTCTTTCCATCTTTTCAGTTAGTTTTTATGCACTTTGTATTTTTTTATTTAAACTTTTCAGTGTTATCAATTTTGAACCTAATGTTTTGCAGTTTGTGTCATAAAAGTAGCATAAATGTGTTATAATGTGGTTATAATATATACAATCTATACAAATATTTGGAATTGACTATTTACTACTATATACTATTTACTTACCTTAATTTATTTGATACCCTACTCTATGCTGCTAAAATAAACAAATGTAAAATATTACCCTCTCTTTTTTGATGCGCAGACTCCTTTAAATACATATTATACCCTAGTTTCCCTCTCGCAATTAAGACGAATGTAACGACACTTCATTTGTTAAATTCCACCAAGTCGTTTATTCCACAGAGCTTGCGAAAATAAATAGACCACCTACATACACTCGAAAACCATTACCCTCCTGGGGCAGTTGGATAAAAAGACGTAGAAACTCAGTATAGTTTTGTATATTATCACACTTCAACAGAGGGGGAGTTCGAACAATAATCCTTGACACTTTCTATTCTATTCATTTATTGTTCTGCGTAATAATCAAATATTTTAATTAATAATCAAATGTGGATATTGTTTATTCACAACCAACCTTTAACTATAGAATGTTCCATAAAACCTCTGCAGTACTTACCCCTTTAGGGAATTATTAACGTCTTGATAATATTATGCATAATTATAGGATCAAGTAATAACTACGCTCCGATTGATTTACAGTGAGGGAGCCGTGTAACATGTATTTGTTTACGTTACGTTGTGTAACATTATGTGATGTAAATGCGCCCTGTAACTGTTTGTGTAACTTACGGAGAATGCATCGCGCAAGTTACGTGTGATTGGTGATATGTCTAATGTAATGGTATCGGTATCGCGCTGACATTGTGACCCTTTTTCTATTGTTGCGTATTTAATTTAGTAAGTAGATGATACACTTACAGCCTGCGGGTTGTCTGCCAAAATACTTGAAAGAAAGAAAAATCATTTATTTTTATTTGGCACATAAAACAAGAAACATTAGAATGATAGACATAGACAATAAGAAGAGGACAGGTGCAAAGACATCTCTGTCCAAAGTGCAAAGACATTTTTCTTAGGATGACTGAGCATCACCTTGCCTTTTGACCATAAACTTATTATTCCACTAGTAACTACACACTACACACCACTTACACACACTACACTACACTACACACACACTAGTAAGTTTATGCTTTTGACTATTCGGTGTGTGTCCCGAGCTGTAGAAAATGGGTGTCCAGCTCAGCATGTGCCAGGCTATGACACCTGACGCTGATAAAATATTCTGCTGGATCCCGGACATATGGAGATCTATCATAGATACTACACATGTACTAATTGCTATGAACTAATAATACAGCATATTTTTTTGAAAAAAATTATTGAAAAAAAAAGCAATTCCAAAATTTTGTGTGTGAATGGATTATGGAACACATGATACTGACATTCGTGTGCAACTCCTTGACCATAACACTTGGCTTGTCCCAGGAATGCCTTATGTTGAAACTCACAACAAAATAATTTTATTATTAAAAATGAAATAAAAGTCCAGCCCATTACTGTCCCACTGCTGGGCACGGGCCTCTTGAAGAATGAGAAGGGTTAGGTGGTAGTCCACCACGTTGGCCTGGTGCGGCTTGGCAGACTACATCCATCGAGAACTTAATTATTAATACATAATTTTACAGTCTGGAAACTTATTATAGTTATTATACATATACAGCCTATACAAAATAGTGGTTGTTGACAGACGGACAGCCCTATTTCTACCATGAAACCGGACGGGAAACTATTTATCAGGAAATTGAGAAGATCCAATTGAGCGTATAAGTTGGCACTAACAAATGCATCCATAAAGGATATTTTATTTTTATTGACTACAATCTGGTTGTAGCGGCTCGCCGTATTTAGACATCGGCCGACGGATCGGCTATCAGCTCCGTGGGTGTCAACTGTCACACTCAGGGCTGTCCGGTTTGAATTTGTTGCAAAATAAACACTTATTATTTAAGATATGTGTCAAACGTGAAGGTCTGGCTGGCGGTGGTGGAGACAAACTACTGTTGATGTGATTTAATTTTCACACCTACTACTAACTTTCCACAGAATATCGACGTTAAGTAGTAGTATGCATACTGTTGCGTTTCGTTCGGTGAGTGTGGAGCGCTGGAGGTCCAATTCCTCCCTTAGTCCCCTTCCTTCTCCTTTCCCTCTATTTTTTCTAACACCATCCTAAAATGTTGGCAATGCATTGGTGACTCCTCTGGTGTTGCGGATGTTCATGGGTGGCGGTGATCACTTACCATCAGGTGAACCGCTTAACAGGATTTTTCTGAAGATTTGCTACAGTACGATTATTAATCAACTATGTATGCATTCGCTATTCCTACATTGTACCTGCATTTAAGCATCTCTTGTTTATGCACGTAATAGCAACCGTAGCAGCCCTGCTCACGGCATATCTCGCGGAAATGGCTTGCGGTGACGCAATCGACTCTTGCGCCGATGTTATAATAACGATCATTTTATGCTGCATTTTATGCTATGCCAATTAACGCGAGACCTAAGTTGAAACAGATGGCGTTGACGACGAATAGTTTTAGGACATAACGGGAAATTAAATTAAATGTTTATTTGAGAAATGACGCCAATTAGTTAGTGTTTCATTCATAAAGGTTGTGGGTCTAGTACACAGTCTCAGATAGGAGGAAACCAGTTTAATTATTATGTTTTATTTTCGCAAAATATTAAACTTGCTGCCCCATTGTTTTATCTGATTATAAACAGCGCGGCGGCTGGCTCTAAAATCCTAGGTTTTGAAAACATTTTTGTTATATCAATGTTCCGTTGGGACTTGGGAATTAGGCTGAGATCTAAATGAAATAAGCTTTTTTTTTTTTTTTTTTTTATCGTTGTAAAATCATCAAATGAGTCCTCCCACCCCGGGCAGGGCGGGAGGGACTGTCAGACTTGTACTGACTAAAATCCACGGTGTTCCTTCAATAGCCCTTTACGTTCCGGGGTCACGGTAATGAGATAAGCCCCGCGACCCCGGCAGGCTTCGGCCCTCTACAGGGGGAGCCCCGTCATCTTGCTGACGTTCTTTGAGGCGCGCGTGGAACACAACGCGCCGTCGACCCGGGCATGGTCCATGGTCGGACAGCGAGTTGCCCTTTACTCGCTGTCCGCATGCCCGCGCCTACGGTGGCCGGAGATCGTCGGCCGGCGCCCGACGCCGTGGGCGACCACCACTGCGGCTGGGCTGGAGGGAGGACGCCATCCTCTCCCTCAAGCGGCCCGCCTCCTCCTTCGATAGCATGACTGCTTCGCAGAAGGAGGCGACCGCTTCCCACTCCGTCTCGCCCCGCAGCATGGCCTCGACCAATGCCGGGCGCGAGAGGTCTCCGCCTATCGCCGCCCTGAGGACACGTCGGTGCTCTGCCCAAGCGGGGCAGTCTTGCACCGTATGCTCTACTGTGTCCTTAGGGCGATCCTCGCAGTGGTGACACCCAGGCGTTTCTGCCTTCCTCATCAGACACAGGTACCTCCCGAAACTTCCGTGTCCGGTGAGGACCTGCGTCACGCGGTAGGTCAGGACGCCGTGCCGCCGATCCAGCCACTCCTCAAAGAGGGGTCTTACCGCCGCGATTGCGGCGTGCCCGAAATGAAATAAGCTTAGCAAAGTTTAAGTAAAGTCCGAGCTAAGTCAAAGAATGCAATAGCCTAAGACGCCTTACACAGAATTTATTTCAGAGGTCGCTCTGAAAAATTGTCTGTTCCGTAATGCACCACGCGAGCCCAGTGCGGTACTTTAGATGACCTAACACTTAAACTATGTTTTTTGGTTCTACGACATTATTGTCAAGTATTTATTTCTCTTGAAAAAGTATTTTGGTTTGTATTTCGAAAGGTACCAGTGCTAGATTAAAATTATGGTAAATCCTTTCTAAGGTAACTTATCGAACTGTAAGTTCGATAACCTGTGCATGGATTTGTGGAAGTATAAACTTCTGGTATATCGTGTAATACGATATTAGAACCATATATTTTTGTGACACTTTAACATTAAAGTAAGTTTAGGCTTATGGGATTATGAAAAGAGAAGGTGCCTTCATTCAACACACTTATCATAGGATTTATATTGTTTATTACGTTCACAATTAGTTTAAGAATCTAATATGAAGCTTGATGATGTGGGAACTCTTAATCCGATTACGGAAGGCACAAATGATGAGATGAGATGATGAATGATGAGATTTCTTTTGTGAAATAAGCAGTACCTTTGTACTTTGTTCTCCTATTTTTAATGTTTGCTGTGTCTTTTCTTGTGTGTACATAAATTATTAAATAAATAAATAAATGGTTCACATCATAAAAATATCCCAACATAAATAATGCAATGGTCTAAGACAAAAAGAATCGGTTCTGAGAAGTCTGAAAAGAGACGACTGTGTTTTTTTATTTTTTTTAAAGATGTCATCATTCCAGTATTCCCCAGTCATGCAAAAGTGTACCGATGTACACTCATATTTCGCATAATATGGTATTAAAGGCCACTCAGCCAAGTTTTATCGGTCGATAATATCGCATGCGTTATTGTGATATTCAATTCAATTTCAATTTATTTCATAAATATTAAAAAAAAAAAAAAAAAAAATGTATATTTTGTATTAGGGCGCATTATCGCAGCAATGCGTAAGATCGCATGCGTCTGTACTAAAAACAAATAATGCAATATCGCATTGCGATAATACGGGTGTTATATTATAATGTGGCTGTGTAAAACCTTTATTTAAACCTTAGTAGAATCTTATTTATTTATTAAACATTAAGTACCGTCCGGGGAATCGAATCCAGGAACATCGTGAAGCACCCAATTTTGCGATTACTAGACCAACAAGACAATATTTTAAAGCCGTTTCTTCAAATCGTGTTTTTCAAGTTATATCACTTGATTATTAAAGGTGCAGTGTATAAGTGAACATTTTAGTCTGACTCAGGCAATGAACCTCGTCCCACGCACCTCACTACCCTAAATATCATTATCGGATTGAATTTATGAAGTAAGTAGTGCTACATAGTTGCTTATCTATCGTAATGCGATGCAAATGTTATTTACATCTTGATAACGGATTTCTATGTAATCTTATACGAAGGCATTAGGGTATCAGCTAGATACGTTGCAGTTGGTTGTTTCCTAATAATACAGGATGTATATTTTGTATTCTCATATAGGGTGTGTATGTTTTTATAAACTAATATTTTTTTATAAAATAGTAGAATTTATTATGAATAATAATGGGTTCATTTATAGAATAAAAGACCCGATTATTATAGAATCCAATTTTGCAGGCCTGAAATAATCTAGTGATTATACTGAGAACAGAAAAGAAGAGTAGTAAGCTCACGATTCTATCCGATGAGACATAATCATACAGAATATTTTTTATGTAGTGCGCAAAATTTACAGAGTGATTCAGTGTCCGTTCCCAAATGCAACCGCAGCACTAAAATTCACTCCAAAACAAAATAAAAATTTGATGCTGTATGGCTTGCACTAGTAAATTATGCGTGTATACTAAGTCGAATTTCCGTTTTGTTTTAAAGTGTATCCCAATACTGCGGTTGCATTTAAGAACAGAGACTGAATCACTCTACAAATTATGCGCCCTACATACAAATTATCCTGTAGGTATATGAATGATAAATGTATTATTCCTACAAACATTTCTTCTACTTTTTACGTGTCAGTGGTCCACACTTAAACACTCCATGACCAATATTAAGGAGAATACTGTCACTGCCAGACGCCAGTCGATGTAAAGAGGTGATTATGCGTAATGAATAATACCTATTATTACTTACTAAGAAATCTGTTATTTTTAAATTCCTGCTGAAACATAAATAAGAAATACCTACTCAATATCCGACGTGACCGAAGTTGCGGGCCATAAACCTAGACGTTTATTATCTTTCAGTAAGTAACAACCACTTAGTTGAAATAAATAAATGTCTTGTCTATAGAGGATGCGTTTTTGTAAAGTATTGTACGGTACTGTCCTGTTAGCAACTGTAACGGTACATAGACAAGTCTTCTTATTTTCACGCCCTGTTAGCAAAGACAGAAAAAATATTTTGTATTAGATACTTATTACGTCGCACAAGTCATGATAAAAAAGAATAAGTTTTCAGTCTTTTTTTTAATACATTCTTCAAAAAAAGAATAAAAAGTTAAGTATTCAATGTGATTTACTGAAATTCTATTAACTGCTTCTAACGAATAATCTTAATGTATCCGTGTAATACTAGAGGGGATTCAACACAATATTTTATTAAAGATAACATTATGGCCATTTTCAATTACATTTTTGTAAAAAGATGTGTTGAATGAACATCATCTGCCTAGCCTTATCCCTATCCCACCTATAGAGATTGGGGTTAGGCTTTCAAATGCAGCAGTGACCGTATATATCATTGAACATGTGATTTAAATTGACATTCATAAATTGTTTACTACATGACCACAGGATATAAAAGTTTCAGTATGTAACTTTTCCCACAAACCCTTTCCATCCGTAGACTATGCTCCCGCGGGATCATAAAAATAGTTGCCAGATCGTAAAAAAAATAATCAAGACCTAATAGAAATAGAAATATGGACCCCGGACCCTCACTAAAAGAGATCGAGAAAGGCTAGAAACAATATTGAAATGTGGAGTTGACGTCGAATGGAGAAAGTGTCCTGGACAGAAAAAGTAACCAACGAAAAAATACTATGAAGGGTAAAAGAGAAAAGACAACTATTAAAACACATAGAAAGATAAAAGAAGAGGAAGCATGATTAGTCACTTGATTATACACGATAAGTTTACTACCAACATTATAAGGAAAATAGAGGCAAAATGAAAAAGAGGAAGACCAAGAAGAAACTACATTAGTCAACTGAAAGAAAAAGTAAATGTAGAAACATTAGAAATAAAAGATTTAGTATAGGATAGAACTAGATAGAAATTACTACACCGACAAGTGCCTAGCACTTAAATTTTGGATGGATGGATCGTTTTATGCTTTCTTTGACTACATTACCGGTCTTAAAATATATATTTATTTGTAAAACTGACAAAAAAATCTTCTAATTAATCCGCATCAGATAAAACCTTAACAAGTTTCTAACATTCCGCGAACATCCTTGATGACTTCACAAATTTCTCTGCACCACCAGTTTCTATGACCTTGATGGGATCACATATGTATGCAGGCAGCGCCCCAGGATCTGGAGACGTTTCCCCTTGTTCTGTATGCCGCACGTTCAAGGCCAGGACTGTGTGCGCGGAATATTGATGAGCGGTTTGTTTAAACTTTAAGTGAAGGTAATGTTTGGTGATAAATTGGTGTTGGAAATTATGGGTGAGCTGATGAAGATGATGGAGGATTGTGGAAGCAACTTTGAACTTTCTTTTGCAGGGTGGACTGTAGTTAAAATAGCGTTTAGTTGTGATAACTGCTGATTTTAAATAAAGATTTTCAGATCTCCATTACATTTTAAATCCAACATGTCTATAATATTATTATAGGACATACACATAATATTGGAGTATATTGGACGACACGGTTGGCGCAGTGGCTAAGCGATTAGCTTTCTGCGCCACGTGCCGCGGGTTCGATCCCTGCACGGAACAAATATTTGTATGATCTACAGATAGTGGTTTCGGGTCTGGTTGTATGTGCATGTGACATGTATGTTTGTAAACTGTATCCTCGATATAGGAGAAATCCTAGTGAGGGGCTTTTTTTTTATATAAATAAATACCTAAATATTTAGAAATCAGAACATGAACATTTCTGATTCTTCACAACTTATTGTAAATGAAGGACTTGTATGTCATTAGTGATAGCCTAGCGGTTAAACGCTTGCCTTCCATGCAGGAGGGTCTAATTTCGAAACCGGCCAGCAATTCTGACTTTTTGAATGTATGTGCGGATCGCAATTTGGATATCATAAGTCGTGAGCCAACCTGCACACCTGAGAGGGCCTCATGAAGCTCTCGATGGTGAGTGTAGTCCACCAATCCGCATCAGGCCAGCGTAGTGGTCTGAGGCCTAACCTTTCTCAATCTGAGAAGAGGCCCGTACCCGGCAGTGTGATAGTAATTTATTAATATCATTAGTAGGTAATGTTTGGATCATTGCTGGTTCCAATATATTGCTTTTTACTTTGATTTATTTTGTTCTCCCATAAACGTTTATATTTTCCTTTTTCTAGACGCCCATGGAAATAGATCACGCTGAATGTTTTCCGGAAACCACTATCTGACGTCACCACTGACCATGTTTATGGAATTTATTGCCGTCCCTTTTTCTATTTCTTAACAAAATAACAGATATTTACAGAAATGATCGCAAACGAGATACTACAGGAATTTAAAGGCGTAACTGACCTTTTCAAAGTGAGTACCGGCTCAATTACTTGCCGGATCAGTTCAGTGGAAAACGGCCTAAGCAGAAGTATGGAATTCCATATCATTACGGTAATTACGAGGAAGGTGATTGACAGAAGTACCAGCCACAACTTTGTACCGATTGTTTGTATTTGCTAACAGTTAAGGAAATAAACAGAGTTCTGTTGGTTTAGAGCTTTGCATTCTTTTCAGTGGAATTTTAACCACAATCTCGCTCGCAATAGTCCAGTAATGGAAGGGCTACTTTACCGTTTTAGGTACTAAGTATAAATGGAGTACAATAAAGTAGTGATGCTTATAAATCAGTACAAAAGTGCTTTTGTTTCAATTTGTAATACCTAAATTATTTCAGGGTTAGCTACAACTTTTCTTTGTTTCAAGTAAAACTTTTTAACTAATCGACTTCGTTTTCATAGGCGTTTAGTAATACTGTGTTTAATATCACGATCATCACGAACTAACGATTGTATTATACTAATATTATCAAGCTTTTAATAGACTTCACGATATAGTCAGGCCAATGACCGGTAACCAATATAGCTAATGCAGAGATTCTGAGAGATATATCAGCCATCTTAATATTATTGACGTTCTAGGGCCTAACAAAGATGGTTGATGGTTGGGTCCGACCGTATCATGTGATCTATCGCCTTTTTAAGATAGATATCCGATCTGTCTGTCTGTCAACCATAACCTAGGGTTCCTTGGACTTGGTCGTGCCCCGTGCCAGTCCACTTTCCCTTCGATCGACAGCTTCCAGATAAAATCGACCATCTTCATTGATAACTGGCTGTAACAAAGAGTAGCGAGTGCAGATGCGAATGTGGGCAGAATACGTGATAACGAAGGTCAGGAAATATGTAGTTCACATACAAAATGCAAAATAAATGAAAATTTGACATAAATAGAATCAGAAAAATTCGTATTTTGGGAAGGAATAATTACCTATGCTGTCGTATTTGCAATTACGAATACAAGAGTGAGTACTTTAATATTCCAATGAATATAAATGAGCAGATATTCTGAAAATATCTGCAGTCAGATTGGCGGAGGATATCAATGTGTTTAAAAATAAGCAGTTTTTGTTCCTGATTGAGAAGACATATTACTCTAATTGAAAGTTTCCTTAATGATAAAATGTAACAGGCTGGATTGGTACCTATTATTGTAATGATGAAATTAGATGACATTTTATGATGATTTACATGTTTGTTACTGTTTTTACATTAATTTATCATTATTTTATTATAACCGGGTGACAATTTTTTTTTTAAATAATCCTAATTTAATAATCATATTTTTTTGTAACTCTCTCCTAATTTGTCCACGATCAAATGGTAGGACATAAAGATCATGATGGATTTTAACACCTATTTATAACCTTTGAGATACTCAAAGATTATAACCTATGTACACAAATGAATAAATTGAATTGAATTGAAACATCCCCGTAGGCCGAGTATAAAGAAATTGTATTTGGATTTGGAAATTGAAATCGAAATCATAGAGAACACCGACTTAATTGCGGTAAAATTTGGGTCAATAACCTAGCCGAGATGTCTTTGACTTTATGCAATAGGATATTTCTGCGGTTATAATTTCAGTTAATATTGTTGTGTTAAACCTTAGCGAGATATGGCAATGTAATTTATTTAATTCCCGTTAATTAATTTCGCGAAATGTCATTATTTTTTTGTCATCATAATATCAAAAGAAATTAAAATCTTTGACATCCGGGAACCGTGTAGAATTTAATCACATTTTTTTGTCAAGTCCGTTCTACGGTTGTACGTTTTAATCTTTGCGCATCAAACCGCGACCGCTTTCCACGCTGCGCGCGCGCCGGGCCGACATAACGGCGCGACTGCCGACGACGCGCGCACGTACTGCTGACCTGCGCAAACGACGCGAGTGATACACGCGTGTGAACATATACTTACGATAAAGTGACTGTGCCTGTGAATGCTCCATCATCTTTGAGGTTCTTGTTAACCACCAGTGTTTGTCTTGTGGTCACCGCTCAGCAACCATCGGGTGAGTCCATCTTGTGCGATTTCGCGTGCTATTTGTAATGATTCGGCCTGTTTGATGCTGCAGGAATTGTTCTGCGGAATGTTATAAGTATTATTGACTTTCTAATTGTGTTTAAATATGTTGATTTATACATTTTCTGAATTATTCACATCGTATCAACGCGCAACGTAGCCTCGTTTTATTGTGTTTTCTACTTTTGCTGATGCTCGTAAAACCTAGCTAGGTACTTGATTAGGTGGACACAGTAGTTTAAACTAATAGTTTATCCCCTAAAAATGTTTTTAAGTGTGACTTCTGTATATCAGATACCTAGGTTAAATTCTCATGTTGATCATTTCGATTTTCGCACTAAGTTTGCGCATTCATTATTCGGCATCTACCCGCATTTGGATACAGCAAGGTCGACTTTTAATGGGTAAAAGTTGTTTAATTTTACAACACATTTTGCAACCCATTTATCATCAGACTTATTAATGATAATATCAAAATATTATGTACTCAATGGATAGGCAGAAAATCGTTGTAGTATCTGTTGACACTTTAAATAAATCTACTAACATTCAGGACTACTATTGCTAAGCCTAACTTACTTATAACTTGATAAATCGTAAAATTTTTCTGACCTGTTCAGAATCAGCTTTGCTTCAATTACCGGATATTCGTACAATAGCAATCGTAGCGCCTTTTCCTCTATCATTGAGACGTGGTAGGTATAAGGTAAAATTTGAAAATTGCATATTTTTATCTAAAGCCATAAGTAACTTTTCGAACTTTTTTTTTTTTAAGAAAAGATTCAAATTTTGCCCCAAAAGAAGCACTATATTTTCATCGTCTTACTACGCTATAATTATGCGTGAAAATATTCTTTCTTTTACCTCTTTTTTGAGCAACCTTTCTCTAATACTACACTCAAATCTTGCCTCAAAAGAACTTATCGACTTCATTCTCTTTCCATCCACTCATTCGACATCGTAAATGTTACCTTCGTGTAGGTGTAGAAATCTGTCAAACGTTAATATTTGCTCTGCGACGCAGTAGAGATCGAACCTGCGCGCGCGCACCTGTGCACATACGGAATGTAGGGTAATGTCTCACATGGGAGGCCTAATTTACTTACTTCACATTTATTGTATATTTTAATGTCGGGTAGAATGACCATGGATTCTCTTGTTGAGGTTAAATTGTACGGAACGAAGCGTTGAAGCTATCGAAATTATATTTTTCCTATTGAATCATCTAAGTAGCATCAAAACTAACAGAATGCTCTATAAAAATACCTCATTCTAGCCACTACGCTAAAATATACGCGAGAAAAGAAATAGATTACTATTTCTTTTCTGGCGTATTTACCTAAGTATGGATTGATTTCTATTGTTACCAAATGTAGCTAAATTTCAATGTCAAATCTTCCATGCCGCTTCACAGGAATAAAATTGGTATTATTAAAAATAAGTTAAACATCCTCCGCGGTCTACACAGCTAAAACAACACGAATAAATTTATGTATATTACACGCGTGTTAATTACATTCAATATTAAAATTACCAAAAACATAATGAACGCTAACCTTGATACTTGAATAAAACGTTTACTTCGAAATATTAGTCAATTTATTGAAAGAATTTGCTTTACGGCGATGTAATGGTTACAATAAATTTTTAATTGCGTCCATCAAAATAACAAATTAAACTCTAATTTCTCTCTTGAACAAAGAGACTGAACAGAAAATTTTAAGAATGAAGTGAAGGAACTTATAGAAAACATTAAAGAATGGATATTTATACAATGACAAGGACAACAGTCCAATTCCTAAATTATGTAACAACAAAGTCTAGGAAGAAGTATATCCACACGTGGAGAATGAATATCTAGAGTAGGTTATTGTGCCTAGACTTAAAATCTACTAGCATGAGCATTTTATTTCCGTAAGAATCACAAAATACAATGGGAAAGAGTTAATTGTCGCAGTAACTAAGTACAGGAAACACGCAAACAAGATGCGCACGCAAGTAGATTATAGAAGATCTACCATGGTGATGTGGGATATGAAGAAAACAGTCGTGCAAATCTTAAAGTTGACTGAGCAAAAGGGGTATTGTTTTATAGATACTGGCATCTTGTTTCCATATGGAATCATATGATTGTTTCCATATTATTGAACTCTACTATTATTCTCTATTATTTTACACTGTTGCCATTCTAAGAAAAATATCTTCTCTGTCTATGCACCTGTCCTCTGCTTATTACCTATGTCTATCATTCTAGTGTCTTGTTTTTGTGGCAAATAAATGATTTTTCGTTCTAACTCCAAATTACTTGAAATTTCAAAATTTGTCATTAATTTTATTGCTGAACCAAACAACAATTAGCTTTGTAATGCGCTTTTAAAGAAGTAGGTTTGTATCGCTTTCCACGCTCCATAAGCACTGAAACATTTGCAATTACATACAATTAGTACATTGGCAGTAACTACAGTTGATTCCGTACTTGGCTCGGTAATAGTGGTGCAGATATCTTAATTAGAGAAAGCCAAATGATAGGATTATCTTGTTTGTAGGATGCTCAGCGCCCTATCCGGTGTTATCAAGTAATATAATTATGATAACGTCTTCTCACTTGCTGGAAACTGCATAATTAACTTTAGGATTATCTCGATGAGGTCTCAAGACCTTTAACTTTCTCGGGAAATAAGGATCCAAATTAAAGTTATTTTGGATCCTTATTTCCCGAGAAAGTTTTAAGTACTAGCAATGTATTATCTTTATAAGTTGTTCTCGTATACAATATGTGTATTCTTCAAGAACGTGTTGGTCTGTATCGTCAGGCTAATCGTTATAAAATTGTTATGTGGAATTCGGTTCAGTTTTGATTGTTACACGAGGATGGTTTTGGTCTACCAATTCTGCTCATGCAAACTTTATAAAGCGGTTTATATTCACATTGCTCGAAGTTTATTTTTTATCTTTCTTTCTTTCCTAGCTTTTTATGTTCTACTGCAGGGCAAAGGCCTCCCTTTCCTCCTTCTACTTTTTCCGGTCTATGGCAATTTGGGGCCAATTTTTTAGATAGAAGTCTAGCTCATCATGCCATCTCCTTCTGGGCCTGCCGCGTTGCCGTTTCTTACTTTTTGGGGCCTACTCTGTGATTGTTTTTGCCTAAAGCTCCTCCGGCATGTGGCAGATGTGACCTGAGGGCTAATTCACGTAATTTTAAGACGCGCCGATCGTATTGCAGTGACGCTCGAACTTGACGCGAGCGTATCTCACTGAAGCTCAGAGGATACCAAACGGCAGAATAGTCGACATCGGCTCAATTGCCATAACGAAAGAAGAAAAAGAAGATTACCAAATGTGTTGTTTTGATCAATATTTTATTGTAACTGCGCGGCAACTGCACTTCTTTAGTTACGTGAATTAGCCTAAAGCCCAGTTCCATTTTATCTTTATCTATGTTTTTTCATATTTCCGCGTAACGGAATAAACACAATTCCTATGCCATAATATTTACCAAAATTAAGCACATTCTAAACCAGTTTGGAAAACAAAACGTTGTTTTCAAAACTCTTTCTCAAAACGTGAGCAATCAAATTCCGAAACAAGTTTTGTCGGATGCATGTTTGCTATTTAACAATAATTTCTGTATGTTAACCAACAATATCCAGGCAGTAATACTAAGAACAAACTGTCTCGCGGAAGTCCACAGCTTGACGGTGCTAAGTGGCTGGCTTAGACCTTACGGTTTCTTTAGCTGTGTTAAGTAAGAGTCTTGTAGGTAGTTTCGTTGTAGCTTGTATATTAGAAAATTATTGAACTACAACATAATTGGCTGCTTTAACAACGAAATTATTGTTAAGTGTTTGAAAAGGTGAACCTGCGTTTTCATTTAAGCCTTTACGACTACAATGTTTGATTTTTGCTTTATCAGATCATTTATTTTCACTATCGAGTCTTAGTTAACTTTACACAGAATTCATATCAAGTAGGTATACTACCTACAGTACCTACTACCTACCTACTTAATAGCCTTGGTTTTCATGTTAGAATGGAAATAATTCCATGATTTAATGTTTCATCACGTTATGCATGTTTTGGCATATTTCTGGGCATCTTCTACGAAATATGTTAAACTATTGATTCTTATTAACTAAAATTAAAGCTTCTAGATAAATCTTAGAAATAAACTAATCATAAAGATGCTTTATAGACAAATCCATTTTATCTAACTTGCCGTCAATTATAGTCATTAGTTTATTAACTATACATATTGGGTAGTTTATTAACTAAAAGATTGCTTCCTTATTGAAGACGTAAATTAGCGGTATTGGATTGATTGAGGAAAATTTAAGTAAGTGACAGGTCTAATCGCCCAGGAATCGTAACAAAATAATAATGGAGATTATTTAAAGGTTCATTTAGCTTCAAAGTTGGCTGCTGTAACACGCAGTTACCCTGTGGATACTAGATACCAGATATTTTGAGGCAATATTCAATATTTGTCGCAACGATTTACTAAGACTTACCAGTTGTACACATTTACACAATACAATTCAAGAGAGCAACAATCTTATAGATATAAGTTTTTATACTGTCATGGTCACTAACATTAGTATTAGAGTTAACAACCATTTACCATGTTTATAGTTTGTTTCGAGCTTCCGATATTTCGGCACTGTTGCAAGCGCCATGGTCACGAATAAACATAAACATGGTAAATACCCCGTTCTTAACTCTAATATTAATCTTAAAGATATCTTCGGGATGCTTCTTAAGTGATGTGGTCCCTGACAATCAAGCATAGTTACAATTCCTGCGGAGCACTGTCTAGAACTAAGTTTCACTATGCGGTGGGTTACAATTGAATTGCTTACCTAGATATCTAGCCAACCATCGTCTAATCTCATAAATAATCGGTTTCCAACAGATTTGGTATAGTCTGTACTGGAACATTTTAGAAAACTGAATCAGATGAATAGAAAAAAGGGGAAAAACAATCAATTGAATATTTCTTTGTTATTTTTCTTAGGTAGTTTACCTAACTATGCGTTAATTTTGCTGGTCATGTCTAGTGTTCAAGCGATGACCCTGTTATTGCGAATTATTCAGAAAACATTCATATTAAGCTTAATAAAAACACGGAACTTGAATGGATTTTATGTTTTTATACCACTAAGTTGGCAAACAACCCTACGGCCCGCCTGATGGTAAGCTGTTACCGTAACCTATGGACGCTTGCAACACCAGGGGCATCACTCGCGCGTTGCCAACCCTAAACTAGCCTCGCTTGCCCAAGAAGCATTGGCGACATTGCTTACCGTTAGGAATACAACACTGCAAAAGAGTTTATTTGGCTACGATATTCTGCAGGGTTTTGAGCGGAAAATCCGGCTATGCCCTACCTCTACTATCTACTATTTGGAACCGTGCACCTAGAGTCTCGACATTTCATAAGTGCCTGTATTTGGTTTACATGAAATAAAGATCTATTCTATTCTATTCTATTCCTCTCTTAATTGTCTATGGTAAGCCCCCAGATAAACGTGGCTTTATCAAAAAATTTATTAACCATTTTCGTATCTCTAATTACAGCTTAAATTGCGTTTACCGCGCATAATGCTCCCAGGACAGCTTACGTACCAAGTACAAGAATATTTTGTCGCAATACAATATTTGTCGCAACGCTTCGGTATGAAAGTGTAGAAATTATTGGACCACGCTATGTGTGCGGAGTTCCTAGTTAGGCTGCTTGATGTTTACGAAACTCAGATAAATTGCCGAGTGTTGATACATCGAGTGTCGGCTTACCTTAATGATTGACACACGACCAACGCGACGCAAACAGTTTAATAGACCAATGTAGAGATTTATAGGATAGGTTTTACATTAGAACCGTATATATAGCTATAAACCCGATAAATTCCTAAGGTACACAATCTAATGTGCCACATTGAAAAACTATACAACGTGTATCAGAAACGCGTGGTTATATTTAAGGGTGTGGATCGGACCATCAAACCTAAAAACTTTCTCTATGAAAAAATAATCAGCTGTCCTACACAAAACTTGAATACCTACTCACGTATAGGATAGCAATTTATTTTTTCACGATTACGATGTTGGCCCCATAAAGTCAGTTATTCAGTTTGTTAATTAAACTTAACATGATTTTCGTATTCTTAAATAAAGGCCTATTCAAACCTGAGCCATATTCGCTGCCGCTGTGGGTAGAGGTACATACCGCGCGGGTTTCGCTCAGGTATTTAGTATCAAGTACCGCGGCTAGAGCGACCTGAGCGATATTCGCTGCCGCTGTGGGTAGAGGAACATACCGCGCGGGATAGCGAAATCCGTTTTGGTGTGAACAGTAATATTACCGCATACCCACTGGGTTTTCTCTGCCGCAGACGGTAGCGAATACCGCTTAGGTCTGAACAGTAATATTACCGCATACCCACTGGGTTTTCTCTGCCGCAGACGGTAGCGAATACCGCTTAGGTCTGAATAGGCCTTTAAGTTTCTCATTCAAAAGACGTGAAAATTGTTTACTAAATAAGTCAAGTAAGAAAAACAGAGTACTTATACGCTTTATTGTTATGACATCAATAACAATTCGTTGGTGTTTCAGAGTTCTGACATCAAACAAAAAGCTTTAATACGTGTACATAACAGCTCCCATATCCATACGAAATATGTAATCCATTCAACAATGGATTTTCGCGTAGTTCTTGTCTTCAGTTTCTCGAGGAACAATGATAGATATTGTGGCCGCCATATGCTTCTCATACACCATGTTGCACACTTTTTGTTGTAGTAAGAGGTCATGTTACATGAATAAATGGAATATTGGACAATTTACTAATAGTTCGCAAAAACAAATATTAATGAAACAGATTATTGAACGTTTTATGTCTTTTATTTCTGGTTTTCCAAAAGTATGAATTTGTAAAATAGTGTTTCTATCAAATAGAGTATTATTGGAAGAAAATTTTATATTTTAGAAGACTGCCTCTTTGTTCTAGTTATTATTCATTATTTCCTTTATTTAAACTTTAATTTTTAAATATACAGGATAAATTTTTATGTAGTGCGCATAATTTGTACAGTGAGTCAGTCTCTGATCCTAAATGCAACCGCAGTATTGGGATACACTTTAAAACAAAACGAAAATTCGACTTAGTATGAGGGAGACGCATAATTTACTAGCGCAAGCGCCATACAATATCAATATTTTATTTTATTTTGGAGTGAATTTTAGTACTGCGGTTGCATTTGGGATCGGTAACTGAATCTCTCTGCAAATTTTGCGCACTACATAAAAAATTATCCTCTATATAGAAAAATAAAAAATGTGTAGTGGCCCACGCGCATCGGGAGTAGGGTCCAAGTTACCGGTAGTCAGGGCTCTAAAGAGAGGAACTTCCTAACATCTGTTCATTACGAGCCTGTATTGTCCCACTGCTGGGCAAAGCCCTCCCCACTCTCTTTCCACTGCTCGGAAGCTACTAAGAGCAAGTATTTATTGTAGGAGTCCAATTAATCCCGACATCTACGTCTGGGTCTGCCGCGATGTTGCTTGCCATGTCGAGGGACCCAGTTTGGCCCATTGGTCGTCTAACGTGGCAGCTTTCCGAGTTGTTATGGAAGGGATTGTTGTATTCTATATCCGGTCTACAAGTTTAATACCCAGAATAATCCACTCCATTGCTCTCTGAGAACCCCGAGCGGACTTATAATTACAATCTAGTAAAATCGAAAGTTCTACAAGATTCATTACTAAAACGCTCCTTCTTATTCGAGCAAGCGTGATCATCAAGTTATTATAAAGTTGCTTCGAATTGATGTCACCAACCTTATAGTCTTCTACTCAATGGACGTAAGATGTGGAACAAGCACAACGGTTACAACTTTACAATAAGAAAGAAACGTTTAAAAGCCATTAAGGTTTGAATTAAAAATATAAAGGTTTCTCACACCTATCAAATTTTACTTTAAACTTTTAACTAAATAGAGGCAGTTTCTTTTTAACTTTCCATCTTTAACTTCATTGTAAATCTAGGTAACTTCAAGTTATCGTTTTTTTTTATTACCGACCTTGGAATTGCTTTAATTTTTTACTAGACATCCCGCGAGTATATTAATAGATAGTTAATAAAATCTAGTTGAACTAACTATAAATACACCAATGTAATGCTACTTATCAATGCTTTTATCCCCTAAAAACCGAAGAACTTTACACATCTTTTCCATAATCTTACATTCTTTGATCATCTCCAGTACGCTCTTCAATGTCCTCGATAGCCATAGCGATAGCCTCCCTTATTTCCCATACCTCCTTCATTCCTTCACATAATACACAAAAAACTTAAAATGTTACATACAAAACCAATAACCGGTGTATTGGGAACAGTTATTATTTAACCAGGTGCCGTCTTGCATCATAGCTACAGACTGGAATACGCCGACAAAAACCGTCCCGCGTTGGGTAACGTTAGTTCTCGGTAGTACCGGCTGAAATGTGGTTCAGCTGTAATTACCGAGCCACATTGTTGTTACGTGGTCAGGATTATGGTACAAGTATCATAGATGGGGTCATCTTTGGTATGAACGGTAGTACTGCACCACACGACATGCGCACACCATCCAACAGAATATCAGCGTCAGGTGTAGCCTGGCACATGCTTAGCTGGACATACATTTGCTGCAGCTTGGGACACACACCGAATAGTTAAAATGTAATGCTCATTATACCCAAATATTTCTTAATTTTATTTTTCTACCTGTAATATTACCCTGTTGCCAACTTAAGAAAAAAAATGTTATGTTTCCACAGTAAACTCTACTTTTCAGCGCAACTCGTTGAAGGTAGTATTTTGTTATGTGTGTAAGAGCGATGGACATTTATTATTTTAACTCACAGAAGTCTTTTATTAGATAGGTACACTTCCGGGGAATTTCTTTTGCTGATGTCTTCCTACTATTAAGAAATGGAAACCTATTACCATGAGTCTGCAGAATAATATTATATCAGGAATTTGCTCTGTAAGATAATGAGAATTAATTATCCGTGTTTTAATTTAATAAAATCAGATAATATTTCCGTGGCTATAGCAACTAATGTTAAGGCTATGTTTTATAATAATTAGCCGCGTATAAATATTATAGGAAATGCTTAGGAATATTATGCAGTAATTTCATAGAAACGCGGAATTATAATTACAGTGTAGATATAAAATTGTTATAATTTGAATCGTAATTGGTGATTAGGGATTGCTAAACTATTGTAAGACGGCATTTCATTGTACGCTGCTGATGCCCCTAGGTTTATTGAAGAATCCGGTAGATTTGAGTTTTCTATTAACTACACAGGATAATTCTTTATATAGTGCGCATAATTTGTAGAGTGATTCCGTCTCTGTTCCTAAATGCAACCGCAGTATTGGGATACACTTTAAAACAAAACGAAAATTCGGCTTTGTCATTTTGTTTTAGAGTGAATTTTAGTACTGCGGTTGCATTTGGGAAAGGACACTGAATAACTCTGCAAATGCGCACTAGGTACATATTTTTTTTCTAGTAGGTATTAAAGTGTTAAGCTTATACGCCTGACGGATGCAGTGGATCTTTTGCAAAATCAGAGACAACATTTAACAATAAGTTTTACGATAGTCTAGTTAAAGCTGCGTAGACGCACTAGTTGACATGTAAGCGGAGCGTGCGAAGGGATGAACAGCAATGACGTGGGAACACGTGTTGTGTAACAAGTCTTCATTGCGTACACGCATTCAGCATTTTTTATAAATACACACACCGTTATGGACTTCATGTCGTCTCTGTTTAAGAAAATGGTATTTTCTGATTCCTATGAGATTAATTTGGAAAGATGGTAGTAGCTCTAGTAAAACAAGAAACTAACACCTTATCAAAAGGGATGGAAAAAGTTGGCTAAAAATTCTTAAGAAGAACGTATTCCGCTTGGAAGTCTTTTCATTCAACTGGAGGGTACAAAATAATACATTTTATGGTTCACTCTGTCACATCTAACGTCTTTGTGAGAGGTAGGGCATAGTGGGACTTCCCGCTTAATATTGGAGCTGCCCGACTGGGGAAGTACCTCCCACCTTTCAGAATATCGTAGCCAAATAACACTGCTCTTTTGCAGTGTTGTGTTCTTTAACAGCGAACATGACGCTAGTAGTAGGGTCGGCAACGCGCGAGTGATGCCCCTGGTGTTGCAAGCGGGTATAGGTTACAGTAACCGCTTACCATCAGGCGGGCCATATGATTATTTACCATCGTAGTGGTATAAAAAATACAATCTTTATTGCTCTATTGGTTTAGAAAATTCCGTCAGACTGTTTTCAATGGCTATATAACGTCTATCTATCATGCCTCTGTTAAAATTCTGGCAGTGTGTCACTACTTCCCTGTAAACACTTCAAAAAAAGCTAATATTTTCGTGCAACGTTTGTGTGCGAGTTACTAGACTTAAAAGTGTGTTACAGAATGGTGCGTACCTATTATTACTCGTAAAAGATCGGCCATCTTCGTTTGTCTTTAGTGTCTCTTTAATATTGATTGCTTTGTTCATCGCAAGAACGGAAAAGCCGTGATAGGCTGTGTTTTATGAAACGTTAAAATATGAAGTTTCTTTGCTTTATTGTTACTTCGTGTGTGGCTAAAGGAAGCGTCGACTCATCAACTTACCTAATTAGCTTCTTTATTTATATTGCTAATTATTTTTGCAGCAGCTTCGTGTGATCAAACATGATGTTTTAGAATAAAAGGTATCTTACGTTCATCTCTTTAGTCAAAAATCTTATTCAGATATATCCGCGTAGTAACCGAATAGTTTAGTATTTTATTGGAATATTTTAATTTTTTGACATTTAAGTTTTTTATCAATTTGATCCTAATCAGCCTATCACAGTTTACTGCAGAATTAGAGCTTAAATAGGTATCGTAATACCTAGTGCGGCTATTGCAAGAAGTGAAAACTTTGTTATAATTCTATGGGAACTGAGTATTGCCACAACCAGCAGATATAGTAACAAGATGTCAGTGTACTTTATGTCTCGACGGCCGTTCCACAAGATTTCCATCTAGTAGTCGTTGCAGGGAACATTACTGACAATGCTGAGATGTTCTGATGACGACACGGTCTCACCATATCAGATGGAGAGCCTTCAGCAATTAATCTTTGTGGCGATCAGCAATCAACGAAGTTATTATAAACTTCTATTAGATACTGCAAGTATAGTTAAGAAGGCTGTTTTCATTGTACCTACACTCACTAGCATGGTTACAATGTGTTAGTATTACATAATATTTCCTGTATTTGAGTTTCCAGGGACAAGTCCCAAATTTCTTGGACATTTTTTGGCACTGCAGATTGGGTAAGAGAAATGAGTTGTCTTAGGAGCTCTTATTATACACGTATTGTATTGATACGACCTAATGGAGTACAATTGTTTATTGTATAAACGTTACAAACCAATCCAAGAACAATTTCATATTCAATCGTAAATGCGTAATTGCTATTCCACTTTCAAGGTCCAGCATGTTTCTATGTCTATGGTTTTATGTGTCTGTGCGGCTTCCTGTAGCGATCAGTTTTTGTTAAAATTGGAGAACTCTCACGAATGCGTTGTGTGCGGAAAACGCGTTTAGCGGTCCTTTTATACTGTGGGATGAGTTAGGAGTCGATATCCGTGGTTAGGAGCAATGGCGGGCGACTTCAATGATTGGATAAACTGAATTGATAGCTGTCGGTCAAAGGCTATTGGAGATTCTCATCCTGGCCAAGGCGAAAACTGTGTATTGCCCCGGTTTATGGGAGGTTTCTTTCAAATCTACTAATTTATCATTGCAATCAACAATCGCTGTTATGTGATTTGGCTTGGCATGTCTGTGTTTTTAAAACGCTTTTATTAGCTTCACCTGTAACTAACTATGTAAAATAAATCTTGGAAGTTAAATTTGACCCACTTCCCGGTTTCCAATTGAGCTGAAATTTTGCACAGACGTTTAGTTTGGATGACAAAAGCGTTTTCTTTAGTTTTTTTTTTAACTATAATATTTTTTTAAGTAAATCTTTGTTCTAAAGTTTTGTAGAATAGTCTTTTAGGGTGTTTTTTGGATATTCAATACCAAATTAACCTTAAGGCTAATAAGTTAAAAATTTAAAATTATGCTATCTTTTGTTTACAGCGCTTCTCGCCTTTAACTTGACCTGTAGCAATTACAGATAATTCTCGTCGCAAACATAGACAAACATTTTAAATTGCATAATACGAGGCGCAGTTACACGTCCGTCGATCAGTTGTATGACACATTGACTTGCGCCGGATTAGATGAGCTACAACATTTGGTACAATAGTGTGAGTGATGGTTGTGTCTTCGTGTTAGATTAGGCCGTGTGAGAACATGAGGTTGCGCCAATTTGGGCTGGGAATTTCAGCAGTGTAATTGGCACAAAGTATCAGATCGTAATAAGTTCATATTAATAATATAAGGTATATAGTATGGCTGGGTGGCTGGATCAAGGGCCTGATTCAGAAAGCAGTAGGTACTCTTGACACGGCATGCATTGTTAGGAGATACAGACCGGTAACTTGGACTCTGTTCCCGATGCCGGGGAGCTACTGCTCATTTATACTATAAAAAAATTTATAAAGTACCTATGTAGTCAAATTGAATATATTTTATATGTGTGTATTGAATAATTTGTGCGTGTCGTAGTAGTTTTAGTTTTTTTTGTTTTTTCAGTCTCTTCCACAAGTCACTCGCAATTTTTTTTCATGAGTGCCTCTTATCTGGATATTGCTGATTAATAGGCCGCTAATATCAATTAAAAGTAACAGACAGCACGTACAAACATATTTTTGCATGTTTGAAACTGTTTCTTTGTTCTCAATCACAGAGATGCATTTCTATGCACTATAGTTGCAAGTTTTATCTTTAAATCTGTATCAAAATGGTCCACATCAACGCGAAGGCTGGGAAATATCTCAATCTATGCGAACTTTCATATGCTTTCATCGTAGTTTCTGATTGAAACAATAACGGGATCAAGCATGCATTTTGATTTCAATTATAGTGCTGCAGCAAGTCAATGTTAGGCTTGAGTTAACTGTAAATGAAAATAGTTCATTTGAAAATGCGAATATCTCGGGTCCACTTTCAACATCAGTCTCGCCATTTCCCGACTAAAGCGGCTGAATATTAGGTTCCTAAGACTTGAAGCATTTGCTTTATGACCTGCGCATCCTTAACTGACAGATCCAGATACCAGTTGTCAGACTTTTTCTGCTTTTTGTCTACTGGAACGACTTAACAACTGGGACTGACGGCGGGTTCCGCTCTTCGAGACACAAACAGGGGTCTAAAAAGGCCGCATAATATGATTAACAGTACAAATGTCAAAGTATCTATTTGATGACTCTTATTATCATTCGCGTAATGTTCATATTCAGATGTCATCTATTTGACAGTTATTATGGAGATTTTTAGGTGATGTAGCCTTTTTAGGCCTGCAGGTCTCAATGTCTAAAGAACGGTCATCCAACCAAGAACCGACTATGGCAAGCGCTGACTGACCTCGTAGTTCGATCGATATGTTCAGTAAGCACCCATTTAGCCTCGAGCTCCAATGGACATGGGCGTACCCAAGGGGGGAGGGGGGGCTACAACCCCTTTGATTTTGTATGCCTACGTACCTACTGTTTATTTTTTTGGACTACCTATAAAGCAGGTGCTCCTGCCGCCGGCGTTTCCCCTACACACTACATACACCTACTGTTTCGTGTAGGTGTCTTCATGTAGTGTACTATAAAACTAATGCGGTAGACCCAGCTTAAGAAATTTCAGATCCCTCTGGGCAAAAAGTTGGGTATACTCATGGTCATGGACATGTCCCGCGACATTACATTCGTCCAAATATCATCGCGTCCAATTTTACGATAGCTAACGGGGTAAACTTTACGATTACTAGTCGTGTCGAAGTGGTGGCCATAAATGCTCGACTCTCTGTACATCTCGGTTCTCGGCTAATCGCGGCAATGATACAAACAATAACGGCATCGATCTTTTCAACTGTGTCAGTTGAGGCAGTTCTGACGAGGCGACGACCCACTGCGCAAGCGCCGCTACGCGTAATCACAATCAAGATTTTTTTCTAAAAGTACAATAATTTCAGCAATAAGATATTTATTTTGTTACCGCGGTGGGCGTGCTAGTTGTGTTTAGAATTATATTCTTATTTCTGACATACATGATTGCCCATCTAAAAGGCGTCGTCCATTTTTAACCCCCGACAAAAAAGAGGGTATTATAAGTTTGAAGTCTATGTCTGTCTGTGTGTATCATCGTAGCTCCCAAACGGATCAACCGATTTCAATGCAGTTTTTTTATCTAAAAGCTAGTTAAAAGTGGTATGTTTTTAGCTGTGTTTCTGTTCAGCCGTTCAAAAGTTACAGCTCTTTTTCTAGTTGGAGTCGGGGGTTTTTGACGGTTAGGTTATATTAGTAATCAAACAAAAAGGAATCCATCGCTTCGGCCTCGCTCTCCCAGTCAATACACTACAGGTTTTATTGAACAGTTAGCTGCCTAGTGACAGTATTACAACGCAGTTAGTGCAACGACACACCGCTGCGCCTGCGCCGCCGACGAACAAAACAGTTACACGTGTTGCCAAATGAAATCGAATCTGTTTTATAACACTGATGTGGGGAATTTGACAGATGGACGAAGAAAGTGAAGAATTTTGTTGAGTCAGGTCATGTACAGTCATTTTGAATATTCTATGTTCGACTAACTTGTTAATTAATTTTTATGGCTGAATAACACGTACCTATTTCTATAAAAATTCCATATTAATATGTATTTCACTTTAAATAAAATTAAGGCTGCTTCCTGATTTGACGGTACCTGTATGCGGTATATCAGGAAGCAGTCTAAAGCCTACATATCGCTTATTTCGCCATACATACATACAATCAGACCTATATTATTATGCATTCCTCATGTTATACTTTGTATAATGTAAAGTAGAGCATTGTTACATACTATATTAATGTAACATTTCACATACTATCGTATTGAAGGCTTGAAACTCATTTCCTCTGGCATGCCTGCAGTAAATGTTCGAAACTCATTTCCCTGTCGCTTCGACTGTACCATGTCTGATTACCTATACATTGTGAGCTTGTGTTCTAGGTTATAAATGGTAGTATTAGAACACTATGTTTTATGTAAAAGATGTTCGTTAATAAGGAAATTGCTGACTACTGCTTCTTGAATGTCAACAAAGCGGTATTACATTACCTAAGCATTTTAATGTACTTTTTACTTGTTACAATATATTATATGCACGTGGTTTTGAATGGTATCGAAGTTGGAATTTCCTTTGGTATATGCAGAATATAAATCCAATCCATGTTATTATTAACTTTACACAAAAAGAGTTGTGTTATAAGTTTGAAGCCTATGTTTGTCTGTCTGTAGCATCGTAACTCCCAAACGGATCAACCGATTTCAATGCAGTTTTTTATCTGAAAGCTAGTTAAATTGGGATGGTTCTTAGCTGTGTTACATAAAATTCTGTTCAGCCGTTCAAAAGTTACAGCTCTTTTTCAAGTTGGTGTCGAGGGTTTTTGACGATTCGATGTTTTTGGGGCTTCAGAATATTGTGTATCTATGCTAACCTAGGTGTGATCTTGCCCCATATTAAAACTTGAAACAAGAAGCCCTTGAAAAAAGATGCTGCCACCATGGCAAGAAAATTCTGACTATACTAAAGTAAAGGTTTCCTCTGTTACATCCACAGAACACAGAACCTCTTTTCTGTGTTCTTTGGTTACATCATTCGGTAAATAAATAAAAAACGAACACGTTACTTCGTTGTCGTTACGGCACTAATTTCACCAATAATTTACTTTCAAAATTATTAAAACAAAAACAATATAAACAATTCGTTTTGTATCTCAATTTCCTAAACATCGGAATACATAAACTTAATTACCTATTAATACATATTTCACAACGTAATTATGAAAACTGTATCAGTGGGTTGACCAAACAAACGTGCCGATTGTTGTTTGTGGACGAAGCACTTTATTACTTGCATCAGTCGGTTAAGAATGTGTGACTACTCACGAACATCGGATAAATGCGCATCATAATAGTGTAGGTATTTATTTTATGTCGTAGACGATTGATTGCGTGAAAAGTTAGTGCTTGACAAGCACACACCTCTTACTCCAAAGGCTCTCTCTAGCGATGCCACCTTTTTTTTTGAGCAAATAAAGGTAATTTCCTTTGAAAAGGTAAATTATGTATTTTTTGTTGCTTCTAGCAACATCTAATAAATACTTGTTATTGGTGAACACCTCTATTTAACTATTTATGTACACACAGAAAAATTATACGCAGCTCTTACCACATCATTGTACTGATCAAGATTGTAATCTATTATTTTAAAAGAGTTTCCGTGGAGTTTCTTGCCGGTTCTTCTTCATAGAACCTACTATTTGGAACCGTGCACCTAGAGTCTCGACATTTCATAAGTGCCTGTATCTGGTTTACATGAAATAAAGATCTATTCTATTCTAAGGTTTCATTGAGGGTGGTGGAGAAGTAAGACTTACAATGTTTGGAGCACACAAAAAATTATAATCAGAAATGAAGCCTGGCCATTTAGAAACAGGAACAGAAGTCATAAAGTCTTTACAGCGACACCACAGTAAACTCTTTCGTCCATGACTTGCATAGAAAACTTATCTACAATATTTTGCATCTTTTCCAAAAAGGTATGCAAATTCAAACATGTAAATGTTAGCGTCACCGATTTTTAGGTTCCATATTTGACAGCAAGCCTGATCGCGGTGCCTGATGACGTAATCACAATCATACAACCTAATATGTATCTACTACGATATATCTAGGTTTTGTAACTGATCGTGCGAAACACATTAAGTAAAGATATCGTGATGGTAGAAACGTTAAATCGGGTATTGTCTACTGTGTAATATCAATGCTTAATGCCTTAGTTTAGTGTCGTATTAAGATAATTTTATAATGCATATAATGTGTAGTGTAAAAGTACCAGTGATAGCCTAGCAGATGAACGCTTGCCTTCCATACAGGACGATCTGAGTTCGAACAAGGCCCGCACTTCCGACTTTTAGAATTTATGTGCGGATCGCAATTTGATTATCACTTGCGTTAACGGTGAAGGAAAAACTTCGTGAGGAAACCTACACACTTGAAAGGGCCTCCTATAGTCTTCGATGGTGTGTGTAGTCCACCCGCACTAGGCCAGCGTGGTGGAGTAAGGCCTTAGTCCGCCACGTCTCCTTCTCATCCCGAGAAGTGGCCCGTGCCTAGCAATGGGACAGTAATGAGCTGGATTTATTTATTTTTATTTATGTAGTGACAGGTTGCATTGTTCATATCGATTGATCAGATGAAGCATACGCGCCAATCGATTAAAGTTTTCCAGAGAATCAAAGGCGGATTTGGATTATTAAGTGCCATCCATTGAAGAAGGTTGAACCATTCCATTAAAAACTTCACACTCAAGGCTACTGAGAGCTACGAGCTCAGCTCTATAGGAGGGCAGAAATTGAACTGTCTAGACATTTCCAGTATAAGCTGTCCTTTCATTGTACAAAAAGCCTATACAGTGCGAGATCAGCTCATACTGAAATTTCTGGGCAGTTCAATTTCTGTCCTGCTAGAGTTCTTAGTGAGTCCCCTGATCCAGTCACACTGTCCGTACTTCCATCCGATCAAGCATGGGCTGATCTGGCCGCAGCTTATGCAGCGGCCGCAACTAGCGTGAATTTCGTTAATTTCAAGATTCTCGCACGAGATATGCGTACATGCAAGCTCGGACGGAATGAATCATGCAAGTATCTACATGCTAACTTTGGCCTTGTAGAACCCTCTCGAATTTCTAAACGAAACTTTATCTTGCAACGTGAAACTAATATGAAATTTTTCCGCACTCAAGCTTTTGTCACTCCATTTATATATATATTTTATTTATTTATTTACACACAAGGAAACATGGTAATAAAAATGTTACAAACATATGAACCCAATGGTACTTCTTATTTTTAATGAAATTTCTTCCAGTAGCCCCGCGACTGTTGATATGGATGATAGACACATGGACACGTAGACACAGTGTGTAAAAATGACAAAAATAACTTATAGCAAAATGTTAACAATAACTACTCACTACTGTAATTTCACTTCTCGTTCAGTATATAAAAAAATCAGCGCTTCGCACACTAATATTTAGAGTTTTATTCAAACAATAATTACATCCTTAATACAGCATGTCGCATGCAAATCGTGCGACTTTTCTAACAAAAACTGTTAGTTCACGTTAGGCGATTATGAAATAATAGTCGCACATGCGTTTTTCTCACTAGCAACTGCGGATGCGTAGATAACAATGCACCCTATTACCTAGCTTTCTATATACCGACGATATCGTGACGTAAGGGTGAGGCAATTAATGTGATGCGCAAAAGCAGAGCTTGCTCACACGACATTTGCTTCGTTTGACATGCATACTTTCTCGACTCGGCTATTATGTCCATTGTTGGAGAACATAGATAGCCCACAAACATGGTGATTATAAAGAAATGGATAACTAAGTCCTGGGGGTTTACTACGAGCTCAATAGCAGGGCAGAAATTGAACTGCCCAGACATTTCCAGTCCTGCTGACCTTTCATTGTACTAAGCCACGTTGTACGAAAAGCCTTTACAAGGCGAGGTCAGCTCGTACTGGTCCATCTGAGCGGGAAACGTCCGATGCTACGTTTGCCGATGCATGTTTTCGAGAGAACTAGCTAGCTCTACGATCATATTCATTACGTATTACTTAATTTTTCTTAGAGTGAACGAAAGAGTTCTTACAACATAGGAATCTCTAATGAGCTGGCTGGTTGTTACACAGCCAATAATGTTCTTTTTCAATTCAGAACTCTGAAAAGTCCTCGTGAGGAAAAGTAACGGCTGTGACATCTTTTTATCTTTTCACATAAAGTTCTGTTTTCTACTCTAATTGTAACAATATCGATGAGTGTAACAGTTGATAATAAAATAATAACTATTTATTTTTCACGTAATCTGCCTATTTTTTTGAGGGCATCCTATATCAATTTTTACCGACTTCAAAAAAAGGAAAAAAATAAAAAATATTTTATACTTTTTAGATTTTTATTCTGTGGTTGATTGAATAATTAAGTTGCCATTCGACAAGGAACTAGGAAGTTCACATAAACTTTAGGGAAAATAGAGAATAGTCTTTCTCTTTTTGTCGTGTGTATTCTAATTAAATTAACGACGCCGTGGTAAATATGTGAATTACATAATACATCGCAAATGTTCCGTGTAAATAGTAGTGTGTCGTGAGATTTCAATAGTATTGTCAATAGTTTGCAGTTTAGGTGATCGGTAAACGATTGTTATACAACTGTTATTTACAATTCGCATCGGTGTGTAATCAATTGTTGAATTAGCTAGTCTTTGGAATTCTTGAGTGTCATCTCATTGGCTTTCTTTACTTGTTTGCTCATAATCTTACGGATTCGTCATTCTTTGATGCATCTAAATCGTCATCATAATAATTATACTAATTGTTAGATGCGGTCGCGGGACTTATCTCATTACCCTTCACGTTCCGGGGTCACCCCGGAACGTAAAGGGCTATTGAAGGAACACCGTGGATTTTAGTCAGTACATGTCTGACAGTCCCTCCCGCCCTGCCCGGGGTGGGAGGAATCATTTGATGATTTTACAAAGCTATAAAAAAAAAAAAAAGTTGTTAGATGCTTGTCATGCTCAATGTCTCGCTGATGGTGGCGTTGTGTGTCGGGTCGTTGAGTTCCTTTCATTGCGGCTGAGCTTACCGATGCTGATGCATGAGTTATGCTCCTGAACGGGTGCCGTCTGTCAAGCCTGGTCAGCTTGTAACTGCCATGGCATTCTTATTTAAAGTCAAATCATTATTATCCTATTCTAATTTATTTTTATTCACATTAAATTACATTATTCTCGCAGCTCTTACAACAAGATTGTAATCTATTCTTTTTAAAGAGTTTCCATGGTGTTTCTTGCCGGTTCTTCTCCATAGGACCTACTATTTGGAACTGCGCACCTAGAGTCTCGACATTTCTTATGTGCCTGTATTTGGTTTACATGAAATAAAGATCTATTCAAGATACAAAATAGATTTGCATACCTATACCTTTGCCTCCTTAGCAGAACATGGGTAAGAGCCAAGAAGTCTGGAAGACATTATGATGTTGAAAGAATGCAATCAATTCACTTAAGTCGATATCCAATTAGTTAGCTCATAGACTTTATAATAGCTGCTATGAATATTGTGGTACTTACTATAATATTAACTGCATCGATTACTACTTTGTATTTGCAATAAATCACGGCGCCAATATTCGAGCATGGTAATTGTTGCCGGTCTCAGCGGCCGACGGTGGGTGCTCGTTGACCGCGTGGCGCATGCGCGTTATCGCGTGCGCCTGCGCACTTGCGTAAGGTGCAGGCGGTGCAGGGTATAGGCGAGTAGCGGGAGAGGTCGCCAAAAGCTAATATGGAGGATCAATGGGCGTACTAATTTATAGTGAGAAAGTGTTAGCAAGTTAATAAATTGAGAAAAATTTGGAGTGCTTTCAACTTTTATCGGTTTACAAGAACCTCCTATTTTGAATTTGCCAACCATGAGGTATACGGGTGCTGTTTCATAAAACTTACAACAGCTGTTGTCAAATTTAGTACCTAAGTACCAAGTTAGTCCGTAGATAAACTAGAGGTCTCGGCGGATTAACTTTAGAACCATAGATAATTCATGGTTAGCTGATAAACTTTATTTTATAATCACGTTTCATTTTAGTCCGTGGTTGTAACATAGTAATAATCCTAGTACCTACTATATTTGGTCCATGTTTTGGAATAAAACGTATAAACACTAAACGCTTTAATTTCATGCCTCAGCCCACCCGCCTCGCCGAATTCTCCCACGGCAGTCGAGAAATGGCGGAGCCTCACCTTGGAGGCTGTAACAATTGCCACAATTAGCCAATTGTGTTGCAACCTGCTGCTTTACTGGCTGCAGACAAGGATCCAGATGACAGTAGGGGTGCTGGCAGAATTGATAGCTCGTTGGTTAGATCGACAATCAATTATTGAAAGATGTGATGTGACTGAGTCAGCAAGCATCATAGGTGCATTGACTGCTTGTACCCAGGCCTCATAGATTGCTGCTTTCTACTGTGTGAGGAACTAATAAGTGCCTATGTTTTAAAGTATGCTGCCCTATTGTCTGTTGTTTAGAAGAATTAACCGAAATAGTCTTCACGGCTATTATATTCTTTATTCTTAAGGGGGCCAATTCTGAGATCGGAAAAAAAGTCTGCTGTTCCATTCAAATAATTTAATATTACTCGACTAAATGTATGAAACAAGAGATTTTTTTTCTCGCGATTTCAGGTTTGGTCCCATAGTAAATATATAGTATTGTATTGTATTGTAAAAGTTGTTCATAATTATGAGTACAATAACCCCTTAAAGGGATCGGGATAGATAGGTTGGTTATATAGGTAGACAAAGTACTACCGTACCGACTAAAACCCCTGACTCCAACTAGAAAAAGAGCTGTAACTTTTGAACGGCTGAACAGGTTTTCATGAAACATAGCTAAGATGATACCTAATTAAACTAGCTTTTTATTAAAAAAACTGCATTGAAATTGGTTTATACGTTTTGGAGCTGCGATGCCACAGACAGATACACAAATGCACAGTACAATCTTATAACACTCCTCTTTTTTATCGGAGGTTAAAAAGAGATGAAGTCTGAAAATTCAACAAAATAATACTTACATAGAGAGAGTATTTCTTGTAGATAAATTATATTATAATTGGTGCATTATTAAATAACTAGAAAATTAGACACCATTAGTTTTTTTGCTCGCATTAACTTAGTATCGATTTCTTTTTAAATTAGACGTTTCGAGCAGAAGCTTGCTAATAATAGGCATTGTGATTCACGTTTTTATGACTCATCATTTTTTGTTTCATCACTCTTGAGATGAACTTATGGGATTGATGTTGAGGTCACAGACCTAACTACTGTTGTAGTAGCTATTGTAGTAGTTCAGTCATACCCTGAGGCTTAGTTACTTTTGCGACACGGATATGCCAACAATAGAAATTGAGGTTTGGAGCCGGATGACAGTTTGACAAGTCAATTGATGTTTAATTTCCTACACAGCCTACCTTACTGGAGGGCTAGCATATACTGTGCTAGCATGGGTTGAACAGGTGCCGTCTGTTGGGACTGGTCGGCTTGTAACTGTCATGGCAATCTTATTCAGATGCAAAACATTATTATCCTAGTCTTATTTTTTATTCACATTAAATAATACATTATTCTCGCAGCTCTTACCACAACATTGTACTGATCAAGATTGATCTAATGTATTCTCTTCTATTCTATTCATCTCTAATCTATTATTTTAAAAGAGTTTCCGTGGAATTTCTTGCCGTTTCTTGTCCATAGGACCTACTGTTTAGAACCGTGCCCCTAGAGTCTCGACATTTCATAAGTGCCTGTATCTGGTTTACACGAAATAAAGATTTGTTCTATTCTATTCTAAAGAGAAAATTGAGGACAAAACCATCTCTTTACCGTGTTCTGTCTCGATTTTTAGGTTTGTCTTTTGTCAAGGAGAGAAAAAGTAGACAAAACGGGTTTGTCTATCCACTGTGCTGCTAGCGTATCTAGTGAGATCCCTATAGTACAGGAAACTCCATATCATGGGGTCTGATAACTCTATAGTACAACTGCTTAACTCAGACGGTTGGTTAATGTGTGATAGTTTCGCGATGCGAGGTGGTGGTGACACACGCCTACTATTAGGTTAAGCTATGCTTTATGGAGCGTATCATGGGCCTGTGACTGACATCTCGCGTCACACCCCTCCCGCACCGCGCAACTTCTTCATAAATCTTCCGGCACCGACGGGCACCAACCATCTCAGTTAAGCGCTAGGCCTATAGCTGCAAATTGCTTTAAATTTGGAACTAATGTCAAGAATCTCCTTGGTGTCACTTTTCAAAGTTGGTAGCCCTGCTTTAGGACCTGACAACCTGTGAAATATTCTGAATCATTTAATTACACACCACACGTATTATTGTTTGTATACCTACTTGTTGTACATTCTTTACACACGGTCAACTTGAATAACTTTGGTAAGGTTGTGGCCTCCGGTATAATGGTTTATGGGAAATCTGCGTAATATGTATAATTATATATAATTAAAAGTATTTTCTGTCAGTTACGTCATGTTACGACTTATTCGTTAATTACTGATTGTAGAGCGTTGAGATGTACTTTTACGTTTTGAAGATGTTGTTTTTGGGTCTATTAATTAGCGTCATTAAAGAGATTATGTAATGTATTTGTTTTAGGAACAATGGAATTACTTGTTTTTATATAAGAGACCTTTATTATAAAACAGACATTTAAAGTAATAGGGTTTTTTTGAGTAACAATCAAATACGAGTGTGAAGTAACTCCATCGCCTAACACAAATAGAACAGTCTTTTTAAGTGACTTCATAAAAGTAGGAGGTTCTAAATTCGACAGTATGTATATATTTTAGGTATGTTTACCGATATCTCCGTCAATTGTGGACCGATTAAGAAAAGGTGGTCCTATTTAAAGGTGAAGATCTGATGAAAATCTTCGGAGATAGACAATGGAACTCTTCAATGGATAACAGCAAATCACTCGCGGTTACTGTGATCGTAGTTTATGTATTGGACACTCAAAATAGGAAAAATAAGATAAACTTTAAAAAACTTAACAGCTTTTGAAGTCGGGGCCTTTAATTCTTTAATACACCTTAGCTTGGCAGTGGCACCAAGTTCGGAAGCTGAAAAGTTTTTTAAGAAAATTATTTTATCCTTTTTAACACGCTTTTATTAGCTTCACCTGTAACTAACTACACTCGAGAGCAATGAATCCGGGTCACTAAATAAACCTTAATATCTCGGAAACTAAGAATGTTAGGACAATCAAATTAAAAGTATTTTATAGACTACTTAATATCTATTACTTAAATAGAATTAATAAAACTTCTTAGTTATTATTTATTTTACTTATTAAAAATACATTAATTTAAAATGCGTAAATATTTCTTTTTTTTAATATACTCACTTTTTATAGAAACTTATATCATATTCTCACTTTTAGTACTTTGTATTACCTCCGTGTGTTGTCAATACAGATGTCATGCGATTCATACGGCACAAAGTGTCTGAGGCGATGTTGGGGAATATTCTCACATACCTCTATCAATGCAATGTCAAGCTCTCGAAGCGTATTATAACTTGTGTAGTATTAAATAGTCTAAAAAATACTCTTTATTTGAATGAGCTATCATTCTTAGTTTCCGAGATATTAAGGTTCATTATGTTGGTGACCCGGATTCTTTGCTCCTGAGTGTATTTAAGAAAATCTTGGAAGTTAAATTTGACCCACTTCCCGTTTTCCGATTGAGCTGAAATTTTTCATACACGTTCAGTTTGGATGACTAAAGCGTGTTCTATAGTTTTTTTTTATTTTATTCATTTTTGATCTCAGATTAGAAACGGATTTTCCATTTCTCATATTGCATTTCGAATTCCAAATCCTATGCAGAAGCGTGTACCGGCGATTTATTTCCGAAAGAGCCTAACCGTTATAGAATAAGATGCAATAATTACATAACTTTATGTTCTCCCAGTATCCAGGGTTATCACTGCACCTTCAAAACGTCTAAAACGCCCCGTGTGGCCATTAGATACACAACTAATCCCTGGTGGGGCCATACTTTGCGCTTATCGCCGCATATCACATAAATATCAAAAGACACGGACGCCAATTACACATATCTATGTGTTTTTAGGGCTGGCAGATGGGCAGGGTGTGGGATAAAGAGGAAATGTTGCCGTAGGGTTCTCAGATCTTACAGACTCAGCTGTTTCCGTCATCTTATTAGCATGTTGAGCCTGTAGACATTCATTTGTCTCGTACAAGTCCATTATGTTTTGGTAATTTGTGGTATTATCATGAAGATTGACTATCGTCTCATTCACACAACAAAATTTCGTTCTAAGATATATATATTCCGATATAATTTCCATGGTTAGAATATAGTCGTTACAAATCTATAATCGATTCCCATCAGATAGATGTTTTTCAGTTATGTTGGAGTCAGCCTCCAGTCTGACCAAATATGTCAGAACATTCATATTTTAATGAGATATTTTTAAAAAGCACGTGTTTTAAAGTTGGTTCTCCTGGCAACCATAGGTTTTGGGCACGCACGGTGCGCCCACGCAGCGTCTACTCACCTAGATCAACCGATACTGTTGCTATCTGACTTACTCTGTTTTATCTAATGATCTATCCTGAGCTCTCGTTATGAGGCTGAGAATGTTATGATAGATTACATCATTTATTCTGCAAGAAATTATGTGCCTATTGGGTAAAATGTGGAAGAAGTTTTTACAAGAACGGAGAATACATATAGTACCTACTTAACAACCAGAGGCAAAAACGTAAAAGAAAATAGTTTATTTATTTATTACACTATACATGAACGCATTACATACTTTAGCTTAAATCTAAGTGTCTCATTGCAAGAGAACACAGCATCCACTGAATATTAGTTTGACACTAACACCATTTAGGTATTACAAAAAAAGTTGAAAATAAAGCAAAAACTTAGCTCAAGTTTGAGCCATTAGAAAAGATTGAAATGATTAAACAAGAAAATAAGCAAGCACCGATACAACTACAACTAAATACACCGACTTGGTATCTAATTACATAAGATTAGTATCTTTAACTATAGATTATAATATTAGAGCCTATTCAACGATCGGCCACCCACTTACAGAACCTAATGACAGCTTTTCTGCAATGGACATTAATACAGTAATAACCTAACAGTCTATTACTCTGCGTAGGCATTACTATATCATTTGTCGTTGCCTGTCATCATTAAACATTGGTATTAGAAATCTTGGTAATACGTTTTCTATGTGAACAACAAATAGAGAGCTGTAGCAAATAAAACATTTAGATCTCTCGTCATATCGTTTGTAAATGACTTTCCTATTCTATATGGTAATGCGGGACTTAAAAAGTTATGGCCATATTAGCGATAAATGGTCTCCAGAATAAGAACTGCCCTTTAGATTTTACATCGATTTTGTAAAGAATATTGCTATAACCAACTGGATTTCCCGGAGGTGACGGCATTTTGATGTTAAAAGTCGCAGCATACTTGAATCAGAGCTGTGGATTTGCTACTTAAGAAAATAAAATATTACAGTTTAAAAAAACTATAGGTAGAACACGCTTTAGTCATCCAAACTGAACGTGTATGCAAAATTTCAGCTCAATCGGAAACCGGGAAGTGGGTCAAATTTAACTTCCAAGATTTTCTTACATAGTTAGTTACATTACAGGTGAAGCTAATAAAACCGTGTTAAAAACGGTGCTAATTTCTAGAGAGAAGACAAATATCTCAACAGTCTATAGTCAGTGCAGTCTAGTCTCAGTTTACTGTCATGAAACTAAAAATTACATTACAGAACAAAGAAAATTAATTAATCTTTTATATCTATAGTGAAAACAGCTGTAAAGGTGAGGAGAAAGAAACGGATTCTTAGTTGACTAATATGGAGGCTTTTCGAATAAATATCTCTCTATTATCTTCATAACTGTTGCCTTCCAGCTTGTAGCCTTCGTTATCTTCTTCCACTTCGCTCTATCCTTGTCTCCGTATCGGATACATTTCATGCCTCTGTGCAACATATTTATCCACCGTTATCCCTTTGATTCGCATAGTATTGATTGGTATAAAGTGTTTGGCATAAAGTTTTTTCGCATAATTATTATTGCCATAATTGTTTGTGAGCATTATGTTTTCATTGAAACGAAACACTATTACAGTAGGTTAAGGGTGCGACTGGAGTGGCGCTTGAGGTACCTCAATGCCGCGTATATGTATAAACGAAAAATTATTTCGGCCAAACGCGAACACTGTCATTATGCCTAATCGGGTTATGCGGATAGACTTTATGCGAAATGAGAGTATGACAAGTACAGATAAGCGACTACAAAATATGACATATATTTATATGCGAGCCATTAAGGATCCCTAGCCACCAGTAGTGTTAGGTGTCCCTCGTGATCCGATGATGTGTTACATTTGCACTGATTTTATTATATTTATCCAAACCGAAACAAATCATAAAAGCATTCTCCACCCACGTTTAATCACACGAAATCGGCCGAAGATTAATAATTTCTACAATAAATTACAACTTTCTCTAAATTATAGCTAATTGCTTTAACCAACACTGAAAAAAAAAATTGTTTGATTTAATAAACATCTTGTTTAATGTGATCACACATCATGACTCCATATGAGCCTAACAAGATCTTGACTACTGAAGCTATGAGAACTTTGTTAAATTGTCACAGTTCCGTCAATTAAGTAATGTATTGGTTTAATCACCGGTAGTTATTTATTTTAACTCAGATCTTGGCCAGTCCAATAATAAAACGTTGTCACATTAACATACTTATATTGTTGATTCGAATAAGATCTTGCACGATATGTTTCTGAAACTTTGTCAGATCAATGAAATTCATATGTTGTTTCAACTAAGATCTTGCAACAAATAACTGTGATAAAATGATTAATTCAACTAACCTCTTATTTGACGTAGACATGAGTCGTTGTCATAATAAATACCTGTATTAGTCAATTCAAGTCAGTGTCTTTAGCATATCAACACTTTGTTGACATGCTAAAGACACTGACTTGAATTGACTAATAAAATCAATCAAAAATCAATCTTATTTATTGCAGTCAAATCACTTTGATTTGACTGCAATAAATAAGATTGATTTTGGAAATAAAATAAAACAATAGTTCGTACGTCATTTAATTCTAAAAAGGATAGAACAATTGATAGATAAAAAAAAAAATTTTTGAACTGGCTAATTACTAATTACACTTTTTTTTTTGCTATTTCTTCTGTTTAACAGTTTTCGGACAAAAATGCTGCTAGATTTTTATCTTCTTCTTTAGGTGCTGAAATAAAAGAAAAATATTATAATATAGGCAATCCATTTTCCAGACCTAAATTTTAATGAGATAGAATAGACGTTAAAATAGGTAAACAGCTACCTGTAGTAGGTATACGTGAAGTAGTATATTTGAACTCAAATAAAAGATAAATATTTAAAAACTTCTGATGATATATGTTTTTTACGATGTCCCGCTATCGACGAAAGAATCCCGCTTTTTTCACTCAAAAAGATCCAAAATCCCGACTTGGCAAAAAAAAATCTGACAACGCTGATACATACTAAGGTGCATGATATAAATTACTAACCTGCAAATTTTGGGATCAGATCGGGGAGCTCCCATGTTTGAAGTAATTCTGCCACGTCGTCCATGTGTTAATTCACTCACTAACAATATAATTGTAGTTGAACAATTGTACATAAAATTGTAGATATAAAAGCTTTCCGTTTTCTGACAAATTCGGTTGTAAAAGGAGCGTACGTGCGTGTCGAACGGCGACAGTCGGCATGATGTAATATAATACTAGCATGAGCAAGCGGGGCGGGCGGGTGAAGGTTTGTTGATATTACAAAGCGTTATTAGATATGACTACATAACTTGTTTAATTCAACTTTGCTCGTTGTTAAAACTATGATATAAATTATTTTATTGCTAACAAGTTGCTTGTTTCCATGAACTTAAATTATTATTTATTATATACAAGTGAAAAAGTTAAATTAAACAAAGCATGTTTGATGTAGCAAAAACCGTTGATTATAATAAACATGTGCATTATTGTCGATATAAACAAAATGGATTTATTCTGGCAACTATGCTATCTTGTGTATAGTAACTAAATAAATAATTATTCCAAACATTTTAACGCCAACTAAGAGAAAATGCATCTTAGTTGGTCTGCATTTTTTTCAGTGAAGTATCCTAAGCTGTTACGTAAGTGAGATAAGTTATCGGTGGGATCTGACCCCGCCATCTTAATGTACTCTATGTTAAACTAACATTCAATGTGCGTTTGATTGTCGTATGAAGAGTCTTGTTTAGATGGAGTTAAATATCGTGCGTTAGGAAAGCTTTTTCATACATTTTAAGTAGCGTAGTATTTTTTTATGTAGTGCGCAAAATTTGCAGAGTGCTTCAGTGTCCATTCCCAAATGCAACCGCAATACTAAAATTCACTCCAAAACAACATAAAAATTTGATTTTGTATAGCTTGCGCTAGTAAATTATGAGTGTCCCCATACTAAGTCGAATTTTCGTTTTGTTTTAAAATTTATCCCAATACTGCAGTTGCATTTAGGAACAGAGACTGAATTACTACAAATTATGCGCACTACATTAAAAAGAAATCCTGTTTATAGGAACAGTATATACATTTACATATTCCCCTGTCTACTAAATGAAAATTAATAAAGATTGTAGTTGGTTGATTATAAAATAAAATCGAGTTTTTATAACTTTTTGATACAGTAATAATTCATTATTATTTTAAGGGACATACACAAAACGACTAATATAAATAACAAATATGAAAATTTATACTATAAATTTTTATATAAATATGATTATTTAACTATAATTTATATGAAATACAATATTTTATGGAAACATTTACAGAAAATTAAGGTCTTATTATACTCTATCGCTTGAAATTCAACTCTAAAATGTTTGCAACAAGATTGATTTGAATTGAATATAAAAATTATTTTCTAATAATACAGTTACATCATAATTTGATTCGGACATTGCTTCCAATTAAATATGATACACAATGAATTGTTTGACATTTCCAAATAACGTAAAATTGCTAAATTATTGATTATTCATTTCAGGTGTCAAATTCCGACAATATAGCATGCGATTTAATTGTTACATAATATAACAGTCGCACGCTGTCGTGTAGTGAATGGGTGGTCTTAGTGGCAGTGAAAGCACGATGCGCATGCGCTGACCGGTACATCTTTACATATAAAATATTTGATTGTTGTATGTGTGAACTTTTCTTCAGTGCTAACAACAAGACGGCATCAAAGTTGACGGGTTATGCAATTGATTTGGACCTTTTATTTTCTTAAAGGGCATTTAAGTATTTGTTGGGTAACCGGAAGTTATAGGCTGTGAATGTTTTAGTTTGTTATTTTCTGTTTGTGAAGCTTGCAATAATTATGCTAGATGTCATTGTACTGCCTGGTCGACAGTTATTTCTTCACTTATTCCTCTAGAACTTATTGCCAATACTGCAGGTAAATTTCATAGAATTATTAAGGCTAAATCCATAACAAACTCTAATCCTTTGTCAATGAAAATCTAAATTATGACTATAAACTGAAGCATTGCTGCAAACTGAAAGAAGTGAATCCGGAAATGACGTCTGACAGATATGAATTCAAGAAAAAGACTCCAAATAACATAGGATAAAGCAACGACTTATACCAAGAAAGCAGACGTTAAACACAGTTAAAGTTTTAGTTTGTTATGTTATATTAGAGATGCGAAGACATTAACTAAGCCAGACGTCTATTTATATTTACTATCTTCATTAATTAGCTAAGGGACTTATTAGTACGACTTACTTCGTTGACTCAGCGACCCAAAATGTGTCTTGGTATACGAGAGAACGCCACTCAAGTTGATTAGCAGTTTTTCGCCATTCATTAGCTCGAAGTTCCCGAAGATCAGCTAATCTGCCGAACAGCAAAGCAATCAGCTAATCATTAATTAGCTAGTACTCAGTAACATTAATATCTAGAATTATTTGTTACTTGTTCTTCAAGAATTTACTGTTAAATAGTGGTCGTCCAATGGTCGAATTTTGACCATAATTTTAGCTTTCTGCACTTCTTCATATTATTATAAACTTTAACTATACCAAATCTCACACTCCTTCGTGCGCGCAATATGCTTATAAGGGGTACAAAGTTTTCTCTTCACGTATTAAATGCTTATAAAGGGGTACAAAGTTTTCTCTTCACGTATCTAAATTCTGTACATAGAACTGTAAAGGCTTGTGACATAATCTATAATAATTCTCTTCTAATCCTTAATTGCAAATACAACAGACATTTGAATTATGGCTATAATCTGGACAACTTCTTAATCTTATGTACTAAACCTGTGTAGATTACTGTGATACCAAATATACAGGGGTGGTGCACCTTTTGACAGTAACATAAGTCATATTTTAGCCTCACTATCAATACGTCTAGGTAGCAAAACGTCCAAATAATCAAAATGTCTATTTATACGTCTAATTAGCAAATTGTCTTTATAGCAAAACGTCCAACTTTTGTCTGCGCTGATGAAAATACATTTAGAAAAAACAATTTATAGATTTTTTTACTCCAGCATGTTAATAATAATAACTTCCGAAGCTTCGGTGTCAAGCCACCCGAGCAAGCCCAGTGAAAATATTTGTTAAGTTTAGATAATCATGCGTAATATTACGCACTGGAGCTTTTATGCGTTTTACGTGTTGGTGCCAAAGGTTCACGATCCCTGCACTGGCACTAAACTTGCCACTTGATGACCGAGTCACTAATGCGCGGGCGGCGAGCACAAAGACCCTGGCACATTACCCTAGCACAAAAACTTAGTAGCGCCACAATGTCACGCCGCATTAATGGGGTTAGGAATGCCGTCCCATTTCCGACTGGGCTTCACGCGTACCCTGGCCAGTTTTTATGGCACAGGTGTGATGGTTGATCTAATGTTCACACGCGCTGGGCTAATAAATTATATTGGTCTTTTGACCGTACCATAAGGAAAAGATGAATAAAATTATAGAGAGGTTAGGTTTTTACAGCGGTTACAGCACTGAAAACGTGTAACGGCTAGAAATCAACAAGTTATTGTTATTTACAACCGAATAACTTGGTTAGGATGGAGCCTACTAAGGCCCAAGTTCACCGACAACATAACAGTGATGATTAGAGCAAAATCAGCCGTTTAAACATTAATTTTTGTATGGGTAATCGGCCGATTTAATCTTAAACATCTGTTATATTGTCCGTGAACATGGCCCTAAGTCGTGTTTTCCGTGAGATCATACCAATTGTATTATTAAATCAACAGTATCTATTCTGAAATAATTCAGAACTGTTTCGAAACGGGTTCGTGTTTTAAAATTAGCGTCGTTTCAACTGTTTCTGGAAAAACGGTGCAATCACAACCATGTAACTTGATTTATAAAGAAATACAAAAGTACGAGCTTACAGAATAATATCTACAATAGTTCCTCCTGGATGGTTTTTAAGAATTGTTTGCCTGTTTGTAAGTATTGGCTTGTAACTTAGGAAACTAAATTATTCTTACCATATAGGTACTTAAGCCGAAGGGGGTTATTTTACTCGTCATTATGAACATATTTTACTATAGAACCAAAACCGAAATCGCGAAAAAAAATCAGCTGTTCCGTTCATTTAGTCGAGTAATAATAAATTATTGTATGGAAAAGCAGATTTTATTTTTTCGCCCTTTCTCTGTTGGCCCCGAAGTAAAAAACCCTCTTTCTTCTATAACTTCTAAAAATAATTTGTATACAAGTGCCACAACTTAATTATTAATTAAAATAATGTTGTGATTGAAATATTATTTGAAAATCTGAGAGCTATTCTTCGATGTTTATAACTTCCCTGCAGCATTTTTTAATTGTCTATAAATTGGTCGATTTCATCTCGAATCGTTAATAGAAATTCGATTAATTAATTTCATAAATTCTGTTACTCACGCTTATTCGATTAAAGTTGAACACGCTAGACAAATCACTAAACGTGAACTGTATACAACGAGAAATATTATTTTAATAAGTCTGGAACATTGTCAAACATGATATACCTACAGTGCCTGCACAAACTTATGGCGTCGCTGCCGTCGCTTTTGCCAATGTCATCTCCCTACAAAAGTTACATTTTGAAGCGTGGACGGCACGTTTTGAAGTCATTTTTGTTCCGTAGCGACGTTAGTTCCAATTTTGGTCACCGGGTCAGATACGTTTGTGGCACTATAAGTTGAGTTATTGTGCCAAAGGGGTTGCAGCTCAGCATAATGTCAGGAGGCAGTGATACTGGCCACCTGACGCTGGCTTTCAGATGCAACCCACGAGTGCCATACGTTCGAAACTATCAATATTATATAAGCTGGAAGATAATAAAAAATAAATTATGTTTATAATAAATGACTATTATGATTCTGAGAAGACGCCATTGCCCAGCTGTGGGACAGTAATGGGTTGAATTATAAAGGTCACTGTGCACTCATAAAAATATTTCTCTTATAATAGTGTTAACACCATATTTACGGCGTGTTATTATCAGCACATCAGTTGCGCATGCGCTCATTCCGCTTAATAGAGCCTGTTTGTCTCGAAATAACTTTAGTTAAGTTTATGTCATTCGTTTTATTGTGTTTATGAGAATTATAATAATGTTTATTTTGTCTTTCTCCAGGTGTTTTGATCTGGAGCAGGAGTTTCAAACGTGGTGCAGAGAATTGTAAGTTTCGATTTTAATATACAGAGTAGCCGGTTGAACGCTGGATATATTGCAGGAGGGTATTGTACTCATCATTATGAACAACTTTTACTATAGAACAAAACGAGAAACCATGAAAAAAAATATTGACAAAATGTATGGGATAGCTGTTTTTTTTTATGTTTTTTTTTTTTGTTCCCATTATAAAAGTTGTTCATAATGATGAGTACAATATCCAGCGTTTGACCAGTCATTTTATACTCGTAAGGAAGACTTTCCGTACTAGAAGCAACTGAACGGAGCCATATTGCTATACACCAGTAGTTGTGTGGATAAGTACCTCAAGAATAGTTTCGGAAATATGTAGAGTTGTAGACACCTGCATTGTGTTTGCGTCGACACAAATACATGTAAAGATAATAGATAAAAATGTCGAGAATACTACATGATCGAAAAAAACGTAACGACTATGATAAATACAGCTATATATTACGGGAAAACTGCAGCATAAAAAAATCTTATATATTTTTTTGGCCCATGATGCTTGAAACTTTTAGTTTGCCCACCCCTGCACTAGACTAAGCTACACTGTACTAAATCCACATCACTATAAAAATGTAGACACAGAACATAAAAACGACAAAATAAGCGCAGCTTTCCAACATTCATTAAGACATTTCACCCAGTTTGTATCACAAAGCCTATCTATGTCAATAGTTATACAGATCACAGCACCTGATCAGACTTGCGTATGAGTTGCGATTTTTTGTCGCACGTGCAACGACATACTGGCTTCAATGACTGCTGGTATGAAATCTAAACGCATTAATCAAGACTTGTGGTCGCCAAGTAGTCGAATACGACCGAAATTTTACCTTTCCGCACTCCTTCTCCATATAAACTTTAACTATGCCAAATCTCACAGTCCTTCGTAAGCGCAATATGCTTAAAAACGGGTAATATTGATAATTTCGAGCGTATGGCACCCGTGGGTTGCAACTGCAACCAGCGTCAGGTGGCCAGTATCACTGTCTCCTGACATTATGCTGAGCTGCGGCCTTTTGGCACAATAACTCATTTTATTTTAGATTTTATATTAAGTTTTCTTTTTTTTTGCTTTTTTTTTGTTGTGCTAATAAACACTTATTCTTTCTCCCTACAAACTTTTCTCTTGGGATAAACAAAACAGAGTGACAAAATGTCAAAAAATTACTGACGCCTCAGACTGCTATGACCAAACGTATCCAGCTAGAATATAGCTAGAGTATAATAGCTGTAATATAGGACTTTATGTGATAATCAGTAATATGATTTAAAACGATATTTACTGCAACCCCTCAATTAATACTAATTTTCTTACACGTTAGGGTTGAAAGTTGATAAGATAAAATGTTATGTTGTTAACCCTTTGTCCTATGTAAATAAAGTATTGAGGATTAACACTAGATTGATCCCTGGTTTCTGACAGGCTGCACTGGTGAAATCTGTGATGCAATTCAGAGACTGAGTTTCAAACGTTGTGTACCGAATTGAGTTTCGATAGACTTCTGTCTCATGTTAGATATTGTGATTGGTTCAATAATGGTCAGATTTGCCTTTGAGGAACTGGGTATATCTTCACTTCGCTGTAGATTGCGCTAGCGCCGTTCATTGTTATTTGTATTTTTTATAACTCGGTCTTCTCACAAAAGCATTAGTCTCACTGAATCGTTGGATACTGCACTGAATTGTGGAAACAGATCGACCTACAGAGTGATCTCCAGAATAAGAATTCTGGAGATCAGTCTCTAGTTTTGATCATTTCTCCTCATCTCAAGTGCCCTGGCAATCTCAGTTGGGGTCAAGACGGGCATAATGAAGTCCTTGACTTTTAAAAAGATTAAAAAATCAAATAATTGTGTATTTTAATGAAAATTTTACAAAATTTCACACCGAAACCATAAAATAAATAATTAAGGAAAAATCACTCGAAACGATGTTTGTTCGAATAAAATTAGAACAATCGCATAAAATGTGACGTTCAATTGTTTTCTCAATTACAAATAATTAGTTATAAAAGAAAAATAAAAAAAGAATTACCCAGGAATGTTACAAAAAAAGATTTTCGACTTTTTTTATGTTCCGCTTTTGCCGGTGTGTGTATATGAAGCAAACGATCTGGCAGTTCACCTGATGGCTAGTGACAGCCGCCCATGATGCGTTGCCGGCCTTTTAGGATGGTTTAGGCTCTTTTCTTTAAGGTCCCCCATGTTGTATGTGTTCGGGAAAACCGGTTCAAACGGAAAAACAATTTCCTGGCGCGTGAATCGTACGGTAGTGGACCGAATACCGAGACGAGAAAGAGAGGTTTGTGTATCTGTCTGTGGTATCGTAGCTCCCAAACGGATGAACCGATTTTCGTTTAGTTTTTTTTATGTCATAGATAATTTTATCCCGAGTGTTCTTACCCATGTTTCATGAAAATCTGTTCAGCCGTTCAAAAGTTCTGTAACTCTTTTTCTAGTTGTAGTCGGGGGTTTTTAACGGTTAAGTTATTCTAGGTATATGTATACTCGTATTCCCTTGCCATTCTCGTCGCGTAGATGATCTTCCGGTATTGAAATGTAAGTAATCTAATAATATGTGCAGTATAGTAAAGTATGGTATAGAAAACATGTCATGTGTAGTACATTATAGGTACATACCACCTTCTTCCGCAGTAGGTATTACAAGTACCTACATTGTGCATCGTGTGTCGAATATTAACTATGTAGCAATATTTTCGCGAGCATGAATAACTCCAATGTCATGAATATAATATGATATTATATTATACAAGGTGCTTCCCGCGGTTTCACTCACACATTTTATTTTAAACCCCCGACGATACAGGGGGTGTTATAAGTTTGTAGTGTGTATCTGTGTATCTGTCTGTGGCATCACAGCTCCTGAACGGATGAACCGATTTTGATTAGGTTTTTTTTCGTTTGAAAGGTGTCTTAATTACGAGTGTTCTTAGCTATGTTTTAAGAAAATCTGCTCAGCCGTTTCTAGATCATCACCTCTTTTCTATTGATTATTCTTTTAATTCATGTTTGAAAATGTAAAATTACAATTTTACGACATCCCATAGTTATGTAAGTCTTAAAAACTTGAGAGACTTTTCAGTATTTAGCCGTAATTCACATTTTTAAATTACCAATTAAGTGTCCGATTCGCACTACAGCCTGATACGATTCCTGTTTCCATATTTAATTCAGTAATGTCGCCGATAGATGGCGCGGTGGCCAATTGAGCGTGGCGATCGGTAATGGCGGGAAGCGCACTGTGCAAGCGCAGAGCTTCCGCTGCTGACGACACAGATGCCGTTTTAATGGTCAGAGAACTCAGTGACCATCACTAATATGCTTGAATGTACTTAAGGGAATAGGTCGACGAACGATGATTTTGTATGCATTTGAGTCCAAGATTTGAAAATTGATTTAATTATGGTTAAAATGTTAATGGAATTTTTGTTGGAAAAGAAACGGATTTACCTCTATAATATAGGTATACAGAATATTTTTTTATATAGTGCGTATAGTTTGCAGAATGATTCAGTGTCCGTTCCCAAATGCAACCGAAGTACTAAAATTCACTCCAAACCAAAATGAACATTTGATTTTATATGCGCTAGTAAATTATTATTACAAGTACGAGCAATGTGCTTAATAAAATATATATTTTTAAGAAACTTAATATATTTCTCTTCCGTTTCATGAAATATTGTTTTGGATACACGTCCAAGGCAATATACGAACACGCGATCATGTTGCTTTGACTAACTGTTAGCTATTTTCTTTACGATCCGAATTTTGAAATCTACTGTCTCTTACTTGCTTTTTTGGTCTAGTGACCGCAAGTGCTGCTGCTGATCGATAGGTTCCTGGGATCTGTTCCTGGGTCGGGCATGTCACTGGGATTTTCTCTTAAGAAATTCTAAAGCAGCCTGGAGACTCTTCTTTGTCTGATGCAGTTATTCTCTCCTTAATAGCTTCTGCCAGGGTCTGCCGTTTCCAGTCAGACATCTTAGTTTACTCATCATCAGCGTACCATTTCCCTAAGTCATATGTTTTTATTTATTTATTTATATTCTTTATTGTACACCAGGTAATATAACAGGATTCAGATTATCATAAGCTCATGTACAATGGGCGATATTATCGTGCACAGCGATCTGTTCCGGACAACCTTTGGGTGGACATAACAGAAAAGAAATAGGTAACGGGCAGTCCAGGTGTACAAGTTGGTACATTATTGTACTTACATCAAATCTCAATCTGTATATTTTATTTAGTGTTGTGTGTAAGTTAATTCTAAGTTAAGCTACTCGTAAGTAATCTCATTTGGCTCGCTTCACACTCATTGACCTCATTTTATACCGATTTGTGGTTTTAGAAACGTGACCATTTTAAATTGTCGGCTTCACACAGTAAACATGTAGTTTAGCATTTGTTTTACGATTACTATGAGAAGTTTAGGTAGAATAGAATAGAAATGATTAGACGGAGTGTTATCAACAGACAACTGAAGGTTGTAGAGGTCGGACGCTAGTACCTTTGTGTTTAGTGACTCAAGCGCATGATCTTATCTAATCATAAATTCTGGGACACTGTCTGAAAATTTTAGAATTTTTATCCGAATGCCTCAAAGGGAGGGTAATGTTTTGTAATAATATCTATTCTGATGAGGCCAGGAATGTCTGCTATACCTATAGAAACTAGTTTAGGTGTCGCAATCTCTGGAACTAGGGCGGGAAATTCTTTAATAACAATAAAATCATTTCTATTATATTGAAAAACATCACCACTTAAATCCCATACAAAATTATGTTTGACTATATCAGGTCCCAGAACTGCGAAAAATAACACGGAATAGTTAGCCTACGCTCACACTGCACTAAAATATTCTTGAAGAAAAATACGGTCTATAATGATCATAGTGGTATCAGTTAATACACAGTTTTTTGCTTCAAGATCTGGTCGAATTACTGATCGTTCAGCTCTATTGGATTCGCGCGTCTTCCGTTATTTATCAGCAGACACGATCGATAACACATTCCGGTTTAACAGCAGGTAGTCTGATTGGCTTAGATGCGTGTGCGCACGATGTCATACAATCTCATCTCTTACATTCCCGTGCAAGAGTTCCCACGAAAGTGCTGTAACTATTGGAGCTATCTGAAGGAAATTGGCAGTGATCGCATTTTTTCTAAGAATGCAGACAGGTTGACAGTCTTGCAGTTGTTGGTGAAGATTTATTGGAGAAAAGAAAGATTGTATTAGATTATAAACTGTATTGATTAGCTAAATACAGATGCTTAGCCGTAGCTACTGTAGTTGCTGGTAATTTTTAAATTGAAGTTAAGTCCATTCGTGAAATAAAAACAAGTTATAAGGATTCAAAAAAACGACGAAGCGCTTCGAGAAAAGGTAGTTAGTGACCTTGCGTTTCGCTTGACTCGTCTTGGTGGGCCCCATACTATTTAGGGATCGGGGTGATGTTAAAATTTGGGTGATATTTTTGAGCACAGAAGCATTTTAAATATGCCTGCCTATACATGGTGTAATTTGAATAGACAGACGTAGTTTACCATAGCAAAAGTTTGTCCTTTTATAGGAACATCACTTCGTTTAATGTGATCTAAATTAAAATTAACACCTGGTACGTAGGATCCGCACATTTCAATGTGTGCATATGATCTACACTATTTTGTGCATGTGTGATCTTGTAAACTCTGTTAAGTATCAAGTATGTCTGCATCTACGATCTACAACTCTATTTACCAAGTGTGTGTATGATCTTTAGTCTCCACACTGTTTAGCATGTGTGTGTGTGTATCGAGGCGCGACGCCGCAGCTTCTGCGTCGCGCTCCATTTCCTGCGCATTGCACAAGCCGGACAATGGCGCTACTCCACATGTGAGCTGGACCTCTGCTTGCCTACTTGCGTGCATTGTTTGAACATCGGCTATGACAATGGTATGGATTATGACCTGACCGTTAAGATAGCGGTTATATGGAATATTCAATTGTATTGAAAGCATTCGGAAATGTTTAACCTACCGGAGTCTGTTAAGCATTGCTACAGAAATAAATAATCGGAAATCTCCGAGATACTCTAACATTGGAAAGGAGCGACAAATGGAATATTGTTTTGTCATCAGTTTCCAGATACCTAAGTGGATTACGTATATCTTTACCGTACACTACCCTTATCTTATCCCCTTCTGTTCTTGTTTATCCTAAGATTGTCTGGAAGAGATCGTCGACTGCGATAAGGCCGCTCATATTTGTACATAATTAATTTTTTTAAGTATATTTTGTGTCAAAATTTAATCCGTGTACAATAATAGTTATTTGTTATACAAGAGTGCAAAGTTGCTTTTTAACCGCGTGTTCAATTTTGATGACCGAGCAAGCGAAGGATTCTAAAATTGAATCACGAGCGCAGCGAGTGATTCAAAATTAGAATCCTGAGCGTTAGCGAGGGAATCAAAAGAGCACGAGGTGAAAAATCTTTGCACTCGAGTGCAACACGTAACTTTTCATTCCACCTCAGCGAGGAAATGACTAAATGCAAAAAAAAAACGTTTAATTCACAAACTTAGTGCACACGATGTTCTAAATTCAATTTACTTTATCCTCTAGAGAATAAAAACGGCTTTTCCACTCAGATATTGAAGATTAAAAATACTCTTTCCGAGATGGTGGGATGAAAATTTACTTTATCCTCTAGAGAATAAAAACGGCTTTTCCACTCAGATATTGAAGATTAAAAATACTCTTTCCGAGATGGTGGGATGAAAAGAGTATTTTATTATATTCTATTCTTACTCATAAACCTGTATGAGAAGAGATAGGTGGCATATTTTTAGATGGGAACATAATATCATTTGGTAACAAATTAACAATCATGGAAGCCTTCTCGTCATGCATCGTAAGAATGGAAAATGGACCTTTTTCAAATCAAATCAACATCTTTATGTAATACTCTTACTGTCTGTATATAGGCTATATCATACCACTGTTGAGCGAAGGCCTCCACTATGACGTCCAGGTCTTCCAGTCCAGAGCCAGTGTAGATCATTCTTTATTTGTTTTATCTAGCTCGTCCTAGCCGTGTCAGGACTCCATATAGTGGTAATTTCGGCTCACAGCTCTTCAGGCAAACGGCAGAATTGGCCAGCCCAATCCAACAATTTTTTCTACTTAATTTTAAACTGTTGCCATCCTAAAAAAGATGTCTTCTCTATCTATGCACCTGTCCTCTTCTTATTACCTATGTCTATCATTCTAGTGTGTCTTGTATTTGTGACAAATTAATGATTTTTCTTTCTAATTTGAGTTTTGCGGCTTTCTGAGCTACGTCAATGATTCCTGTTTTGGAGTGCAGTGTACGGAATAAGGTTATTTTTTTCTATTACCATAATTTACGACCACTTTGGCTGTTACACTGTATCTGCCACTGACTGTATAATAAGTTTCTATAAGTTTTATTAAACAAGTTGCAAAAGAATGTCCACAAACAAACCGTTGTCATGTTCCCGCTATTTTATATTTACAAACAGTAAAAGTTACTGTATTAGTTTAGCCACATGCGATTTACGGACAAGTACGCGATTCAATTTATTGTCATCGTAAAGACGTACTGATGTGCCTTGCATCCGGGCTGGGGCGCGTGTTTTATAGTTTGTAGGATGGAGTGGTAACTTGTCACTATTTGTCGTTTTGTCAGCTTTTAAATCACCATTGGTATTTGTGCTTTTATTGTCGCTAGCGTTTTAGTATGTCTTATTCGCTGTGTTCATTCAACAGGACAACGCTTTTATTTGTTCAATTCAAATACATAGATTTATTTAGAAAATTATTAAAGCTGCATCAGACGATTTACGACATGTTGCGTTTATCGTGAATTTTTCTATGATTAGTCGGCCATTTTAATTTACATCTGTAAGGTATATTGTCGGTAAATATTTCCCTAAATCGTGTATTGTACTATGTATATGAGCTTCAAATAAGAATTTTTTATGTCGTGGTAGAAAAAATTGTCTATAACCAAGTTCAAATAGGGCTGACTGCCCAAGGTGCGACAGACGTATTATCTTCAGTATATCCCGGACACCACATGCTGCGAGATGTACACAGTACAGAAGAAATGGCCTTAAATGAACAACTTAATTAACATATCGATGATTGATAACACTACGCGTTTCTGAATTCATGTCGCGTACTGGAACATGAGTCACGCTGCTACACATCATCAATCTAAACGACTCACAAGTACTCACAACTGGCTAGACGACCACTTGATCTGCTCCCAGCGCGCTCCCTGAGAAAGTGGCGTTTCACTTTCAAATGTAACATGGGTATTAGGTAAATTAAATGTAGATGGGAGATATACATTCTTTGAATGAAATCATAGGTATTAATAAAGTAATTTATCTTGGTAGTTCCAAGCTTAGTATAGAATAAATTATAATACCTATTTCCATGTGTCAAATACTACAATTTTTTACCTTTTTAATTTCAACCTTTTACAAACTTAGCTTTTTTATAACTAGTGCATAAAATAAGTACACTGAAATAACGTAACGGCTAGAAATAAATAAGTTATTGCTATTTACAACCGAGTACTTGGTTCGGAGTTCGGACGGAGTCTGCAAAGTTCACTTAACTACGTTGAAATAACGTAACGGCTTGAAATAAACTGAAAAAATTGAATTGAATTGAATTGAATAAATTGAAATTGAATTGAAACAAGTTTTTGCTATTTACAACCGAATAATTTGGGTCGGATGGAACCTGCAGACATTTTTTCCGTGTATTCTTTCTTACTCAGCAACATTTTATTTACCAAGGAGATACTTAAGCGCCTATAAATTGCAAATCTACATCCCAGATAGGCATAGAATAAATCAGATAAAACTTATAAGAACTTTACGGAGCAATCACAGTTACAAGTAGGCCATGATTAAGAAAAATGTAGTTGCATCGGATCAATTAATGCCGTTTAGGGATCCAAAGTGTCCTAGATTTGCGCAGCAAGCAATACCAAAGATGGAACTGCTTATATGGTTGTGCAATAAGCAGCTAACATCCTTGAAGTATGTGAAGTAGATACCCTTAGTAATATCTAGTGGTTGAGAGATTAGCAGTTCGTGAAAATATATCGTGTTCTAACTTCTAAGCCAAGAGTGGAAATAGAGATATATCGTATTATGTTGCCAAGTTCAAGACTAGCAGTAACAAGTACAATGGTTTTTTTAATGGAAATATTATGCAAAAATAAATTATTACAGAATTCCGTAACTTCTTCCCTTAGTGTAATGGTTAGGTTGCAACAATCAATTATCTTCTTTAAGAAATTTATCTCATAATTACGAACAGTTCTTCTTCATCTCTGACCGTACAAAAGAGACATATCGATCGAATTTGTAGATATGTTTGATTGTTTGTATATCTTCGTCTTTGATAGATCAATTTATATTCTTCGAACAGTAAAACCGCTATATTTTGGAAATATGTTTCATCCAGCTCTGTTTTCCCGAGAGACCAGCAATTTCTCTCATCTTGCTAACGCGTATATTCATTACATTAGAAATAAATTATTATTACAACTCCAACATTATTGCCTTTTAAATTATCATTCAAAGAGGCTCTCTCCCGGTTTTCATCGCGATATGTTGAGGAAGATTATATCTATTAGTCACATCAAGGCGAATAGTTATTATTTATTGGAAACACCGAGTGAAATCAAGTTATTAATAACAGAGGAGAGACCTTTACCTTATAAGCACCTGTTACCGTATTTTTATTATCTTAGAAAGCTAACTAAGTTCGAAAGTGGTTTGGTGTCTTATCAAATGGGAGTATGTGGTGCGAAATTAGTTGCAGCTATTAAACTTAATGTTTCTCGATTATCGACTTTATTTGTAGGTGTGGAAGCTTTATTGATAGTTTTATTAGCTGTAAATTTATGTTTGTGAATATCATTACGTAGATAGTGACAGTGGTTGCGGACAAGGTGATATTGTTGCCGTTCAATGGCGCCCGTTGTTTTTGTTTGATGTGCTGTTATAGTAGCTTTGATTGCTCTAGTACGTCGGTAGACATTCTTATAATAGTGTATTGTCTCCATTGTTGCTTTATCTGAACATAACTTTATCATCACGTTTCGTGGCACAACTTTAAAAAGTGAAACTAAATATTTGTTCGGTTACTTTTGAGATACGCTTTGACAAGTTCTTTAAAGACTGGTTTTTTCATTCATAAATGAATAGAAGTAGGCAGTTTATAAAAATTAAATCTTAAATTAGTTTTGGGATTGAAATTATTATACAGCGTGTGAATTTTTTCCATCTTATAATTTATTGATAATTGAGATGCAATATTTATAAACTGAATGTCAGAAACAATTATGATGATTATTTACACATTCATTAGTTGATTTGCCACACAAAATCACCAAACTTCACAATCGTGATGATAAACGTCCTTTATTACAGATGTAAGATCAGCCATCACTTCTATGTTAATTATTAAACAAACACGGCCATAATCTCAGCCTCGGTTTATATGATTTACATATTTATACGGTTTGACCCAGTAAGGCACAATGCTAACCAGTAGCCGGTGCGTTTATATAAAGCATTAAATACGCATAAGATCATGTTAGTATGACTATAAATTGATTGCAAAAAATGACAGTAGTTTGTAGAAGGCGTGCACAGACATTACTTACAGGGTAGGCAAAAACAACTTAGTGAGTTGTATTGTCAAGTGAAATGACGTTTCTGATTGGCCACCTCACCATTAACAGATTTTACAGACAATAACGTTTGTATTACTTAATACTAAATTTATTAAAGTAGCCAGTGTCTTTATTGTGTGTTTATGAAGTGCACGCTCGTAAGCTTTAGTCATAATAGTTAATAGTATTATTAAGTTTTTTTAACTTAAATTTACTTATGTATTTAGTAAATTTTTTTACTTATGTTTTAAGTATTTTTTTTAATATCATTTTATTTGTTGATTTAATGATTAAGGTCGAGTTTAGTTTTGTTTTCATTTCGCGAAATGTAAACCATCAACCTTGTGTAAATATCTAGTATTATGTATAATTATTTACTGTAATCAACACTCATATAAGTACTTACTTTAATTCTTTAAAAAAAAAAAATTGACATTTTTAGGAGTCTGATATAGGTGAACTTTGTGATTTTTTATAAAAAAAAACTGCTTGCCGTATCGATGCCGGAGTTTTACTCTAGTACTCAAAACGATTACAACTATCGATTTTTACAATAAAATCGAGATGCAACCAAAATGGGGTTCAATAATACACTGTGTTTCGTCATTATAGATTTATCATAGATTAGATAAGATAAGATAAGATAACTTTATTTGTTCAAACATGAGTATAGGTACATACATTACGAGTGTGCATGCAAGATGTTACAGTTTACAATTTCTAGTCATGTTTGCCACGTAGTGGCGTACAAATTTTATTTGATTCTACTATAAAAATAGATAATCATGTCAATTTGCAATACAATTAATTGTGCAATATTATTGGATTCATAATTAGAAATATAAGTCAATCATAATAATTGTTAATTTGATTTGTCGCGAAACTTGACAGAGGCATCCAACAGTTTACTAGACGAAGATGAGTTCATTGATTCATCTCTCAAATTACTACACAATAGGTATAAAGTACTTAGTGATATGTCAATGGCTGATGAATTAATATCGAACAAAAGCCATTGTTTACTGGTCAGTATTGTTTACCTGTTTATTTGTCATTCTTATACCACACAAGCTTTCTCTGCGCAGCCTCAAACTGTCCTCTTCTCAGACACATGTTTAGTTAGTTATATTTTGCGGTTTTTCCACAACAATGTTAAAGTTAACCGTGTAATATTTAGCGATAAACTTCGCTGTAACTCACTCTATTAGTTTATGAAAGTATCGTGAGTTTCACCACGAGAGCTGTTTGAAACTGCTTGGTCACCCCTGTCGTTAAGTTGTTACTTAAATAGCTGAGAAGCTCAACACTAGCTTAGAATAGAAACTAGTAAATACTTATTGTAATTTTGGAATGACTCGAATTTAAAAATGTATTGTGTTTTTTTTTGTACTGTGCTTTGCTTTCTTACTTTGAAAAAAAATAACTTATTTTAAACAAAATTAATTGTTAATTAATGAATTATTAAACAAAATAACTTATTTTAATAACTCATTAAATTAATTATTAAACCAAATAACTTATGAAATTCATTATTAAACATAAAAATAAAAATGTTTGTTGGGACACAGTAGAAGTGAAACTTCAGCCGACAATATATCGTCTATCCCCTCCACGCGGCCGTAACGCTTTTCGTGACAGAAAAATCCTAATACCCTCCGTCTATAAAGAAATTTCACTTCAATAACTTATTTATATAACTTATTAAACTTAATAAATTACATTTCTCTGGCGTCGGGCTCTATCCAAACCATGTTGTGTCCTTAAACAGTTGCCTAATTTGCCATCAGGTTAATCAGGCCCTGGCTGTAGTGGACATATTAGCCAGTTGGCAAGGTGACGCGGCTCAGAGTGTAAAGGATCTCAGAACTTGGCGCTCGGAGATGAGGCTCTTTGATTTTATAGATCAAATAACAAGCAGAACCCATCTTTGTATAGTATTTAAATAAATAGTCGACCTTGGTTATACAGCGGGCAGCTAATACACTCTTCTAGACGACTTCCTTTTAAAACTAGTCTCGCTTAGTATCTATTTCTAGTTTTTCTGATAAGTGTTATGCACAGGATATGACACCTTTATATTAAGTATGTTTAAGAGCATGTCTTGACGGTAGTTAAGATGCCTGTTACATCGTTTGACGGTACTAGAAACAGCTTTTTGTACATAAAATATCCAATATTAATTTTCAGCTTAATGTTTAGTAAGTGATAAAGTTAATGTACCTAGTTTATGTAACATTAATTTATAATATCTAAGGTTAATTATGGTTAGGAGTAAATATATCGATACAGCTAGGTTTAGTAAGATGCTTTAAAGCCGGGGACGAGTCGCTAGTTCATTATAAATAGCAACGTTGAAGAAACATTTCCTTAGCGTGTAAACACAATTTGCCTTTTAGAAACCTTAATCAACACACTGCAAATTACCGTAGGAGAGACCAATTTCAATAGAGAGAAATCGTAATAGCCGTGTTTTTGTCCGGTGTTTACTTAAAATTGTAACGAGAAAGTGAAGCAATGCTAATACAGGAACTTATAGAAAAGTATCCAGCCTTACAAAATCGTGGTTATTGATGAATGATAAGAGTTATTTGTAGGTCATAGTGGAAGGCCGCTGGGTTCGAAACTATTGATGTTTTTAAGTAAATAAACTAACCGTCAAAACCCCAACTTCATATATAAAAAGAGCTGTAACTTTTGAACGGCTTAACAAATTTTGATTCTTGAAACATAGCTAAGATGATACCCGATTGAACTAGCTTTCAATAAAAAAACTGCATTGAAATCGGTCCATCCGTTTTGGAGCTAAGATACCACAGACAGATACACAGATATACATAACCACAGTTACACAGAAACACTCTACAAACTTTTTGTCGGGGGTGAATAAGGTGTAGATAAAATAAGCTTGAACTTGGGCCATGGAATAAAACGGTTAGGAGTTAAGGGGTTGCTGATTCATTGAACCTGACCATGGAGAAATAAATGGAGAAGGTATACTTATATATCTCTTTAGTTTTGAATCTTAATCAATAAAAAAGTATTCTCCGAAGTCTTCACCTGCAGTGACACAGAAGTCAGAGCTTATAACTCTTCAATGCACCAACTTTGGCATTGGGACCGACTTCAGAAGCTGTTAAGTTTTTCAAGAAAATTATTTTATACCTACTTTTTAGTCTTTGAAGTCGGTTTTTACTTTTTTTAAAGTTTATTTTATCTTTTATTAAACGTGTCAATAGTGTATCTGCTTAAATCAGAAGATTAAGAATGTTTAATTACAATAATATGGCTGCACATAATTAACAAGCGTATAATTGAAAATCAAATGCATTTATAAACACGAGACTCACAGTTGCGTGTACGCAGAATAATTACAGTTATCAGCAATTTGTCGGCACAGTAAAAAATATTGTGTTAGATCAGATTGCAGTGGTGGAGAATTTACATATTTAGAAAAGTCTGGCTTAGAAGTTGTTATTGAATATTTAGTTCCTTCATCAATAGCTACATTAACCGTACCGTTACCGTGGTCTACACCTAAACTTCACGCATAATATAGCTTAGATTTTACGCGATTAAATTCTATTTACCAAACATTTTATATTACCCGCCAGTCTCTGTGAAATAGATAGATAGACAAAACCATTTATTCTTAGAGATCTCTCCATAAATAACGTGAAAAAACACTTATCAAATGTCTCAAATATTGAACGAAATGCGAGAAATAAACTTTATTACATACACAGACTGTCATCGACTTGCTAACGAAATTTTAGTTATGAAAACTTATTACACGATTGCCGATTTTCTAAAGGTGTGTGCACACACTGAGCGGCAAGAGCGCGGCAGCAACACACGGCGTTTCCAGAACACATATCTGCCACACTCTAGTTAGGACTAAACCGAAGAATGTTTTGTCCAATCAAAGCGTAGCAGGACGCGCGCGGTCGCCGTGCACGATTGCCGCTTTGTGTTTAGACCAGGGGCGTATTTACCATTAGGCCAAGGGGGCCATGGCCCGGGGCGGCAGGCTGCGAAGGGCGGCAAAGCCGCCCCTAGCAGCTTACTCTGGGCGCCTTTTATTGTCAAGGTTACCCTACAATATTTTTTATTCTTTTTTATATTTTAATTGACATTTAAATTAAAATCAAATGAACGCTTCGAACCTAACCAATTGTTTACAATACCGTCAATACCAATTACAAGTACCTAAATATCATTTGCGTTCAAGAACTATTTATTATACATTTATTTTAGATAGGCACTGCGTAACTAAAATAATTCAGTAATTTTGTTTTGTAAAGGGATATGCCCATTCGTTAAGGAGGTTTTGGCCAAGTGGCGTCCATAAATACAGCAAATCATAGGCATTAGGGTTGAAATCATCGACACAAAATCAACCACAATTTTTTACATAGAACTTGGACAGAATTTTAAAATTGTATGAAAAAATTTCAAGGTTGATATAAAACAAACATGGAGTTGACTGGCAAGCCAGTTTCGTCGTGGTAAGCGGGTATGGAATCCAATGTAAAGCGAAGGTTGTTATCGCCATAATACTAATCAAAGTCATCGGATAGAAAATAGCAAAACCGTGGAGGAAAAATCACAACTTAACAAGCACAACAAACAACCCGCAACAAACAAAATGGTAACTGTCAACACAGACTGTCAATTTCAATTATCATTGACGTAGTGATGGCGATTCGGCATCGATTTATCAAAAACCGATGTTATAGAGCTATGAATCGATATTTTTAATAAACTTGAACCAGCACTGCATAGATTTCGGAAGACAATCAATAGACATTTATTTTACCAGTTCTATAGAAATTAAACGTTTTAATATGGGAAGCGAAACAAAAGAAAAAAGTTTTTCAGAATATCATTCAGTTCTCGATTTATTTGATTTCGATTTTTGTGACATTTGCCGTCACTACTTTTATAAGATTGACATACCGTGCGGAAATGAAGATTGCATCAGATGCTTATTTGATTGAATATCTTTTTAATATAAGTTTTTAATTCCCGAGTGTTACAAACAAATAAATAATAACAATATTTTAGTTACTAAATACAATACTATATAAAATATTTTTTATCTTTAAAGTTGAATATGACAATATTCCGAGAGTTTCCGAGAATTAGGCTTTGATGATAATATAGCTTATATGACGAATCTTATGAAACAGGAAGCAATTTCTTAAGAAAGTGAATTAGGAATAAAAAGAAAAGTAACTTTAACTTCTGCTTCGTACCAAAAATAAAGAAATCGCAAATAACTCACAAAATAGTGGCTTTATCACTTTATGACAAAAACTATTACCACATAAAATGTCCGTTTTCACTAAAGGAATACGTTGGTACATACATATTTAAAAAAAAAATACTATCGTATTTTCAAGGCGTCTATGGAGCTTCATTTTCAGTCCACTGTGCGGCGGGGGTGTCGAAAGTTATGTTTCGTTTCAAATTAACGAATAACGCATCAAATTAACGAAGGTATGTTTTAATTTGTCTCTGTGAAAACTTATCTAACGCCTAAACAGCTTAGCTGTTCTGAATATAGAAGCTGAGTTAACAAACGCCATAAACAGCGTCATTGACGATTTTGTCAAACAATTTGCGCGTAGAAAGAAATGAAAATATTTACCTAGTGAATAAATGCTTCATTTTAGGAAAAAAAAATAAAAAATCACACCACACCTATTGCAGGTTTTTTTTTCTTAAATGAAATACTTTATCGTCTCTTAATGGGGCGGCAAAGCTAACTGGCCCGGGGCGCCAAATCCTTAAATACGCCTCTGGTTTAGACACACCTTTAATGATGATTCACTCACTGATTGACATACTGTTACTCTGATTGACATAATTATTGTGATCCTGGTTCACTTACTTTTTATTTCCGTTTGAAATTATTATAGTCTTATTTTATTTTGTTAAAACGCTTTTATTAGCTTCACTTGTAACTAACTAAGTAAAAAAATCTTGGAAGTTAAATTTTACCCACTTCCCGGTTTCCGATTGAGCTGAAATTTTGCATACACGTTTAGTTTGGATGACAAAAGCGTTTTCTTTAGTTTTTTTTAAAACTATAATATTTATTTCTTATTGCTGTGATCACGCTGATATTTTTGATAGATATTGTAAACCTTTGCATGTGACGGTAAAATATGGAGAACTTTATTATAAAAACACCTATGTACTATACCCATGTTGCAAAGAAATAAATGATTTAAGAAGAACTTTTAAATTGGAAGCCGACCCCCCCCTTTTATAACGTAACGATGATTAGGATCAAATCAATCGAATATGCGTCTAAACAGGTTAATTAAAAAGTTATAACATTTGATTTACATAACAGTTACGGCGTGTGGGTGATCCGCGATGAACGAGAGGTCGCCACTACTCGCCAATGACTTTCTCGTGGGGCGAGCCGGCTTTCACGTGCGCGTGCGCATGTGTTCCCACGTTGGACCATGCTGGCTGGTCACAAAAGCCGTGGGTGGAAGAAAGTCAGGTGGTGCTGTTGTCATGGAAATTTGGTGTTATTTATTCATGTCTTTGATATGTGGATAGGTGTTTATGATTTAGTTGAGGAAGATGCTTGTGTCCATTTGGCAACAGCTGACACAATACAGGAATACAACGGATTAGATTGCCAATTTGTCATAAAACTCTGTCCACTATAATACCTAATACCTATAAAGGATATTTTTTTATACAGGGTGACTGCTAGAACGAGGGAATCATTGAAGGAGGGTATTGTACTCATCATTATGAACAACTTTTATTATGGGACCATACACGATATCGTGAAAGAAAAATCTTCTGTTCCGAACCTACATTTAGTCCAAAAATCCAACCGAAGAACTAAAATTCACACTAAAACAAAATAATAATTTGATTTTCTATGGCTTGCGCTAGTAAATTATGCGTAGATATTCTTCAAACTAAGTCAAATTTTCGTTTTGTTTTAAAATGAGTCCAAATATTGCGGTTGTATTTAGGAACAGACACTAAATCTCTCCGCAAATTATGCGCACTACATAAAAAAATATCCTGTATGTGTGCAGAACAAACTGACAAAATAGATGAACAGCAAATTGAGAAATCAACAGCTTTTGATTGATACTAAATATCATATATTAAGAGGTAGCTCTAATTTAATTTATGTTTTGTTTAGCAGAACAACTTTGAGTATAGATACTCAAAGCAGAACAATGACAATTTTTAGTATTAAGTGATCTTGGTGTAGGTTTATTTATGTTTTGTGCGTCATACTGGGCGTGAAAATAAAAACTTTTTCTTTCTTTTCTTTTCTTTCTAATCGTGAGGTTACTATTAGCCCTAAAGGTTGTGTGTCTCTTATTGTTTGTATTTGATAATCTTTGTATCTTTGTATTCTTATCGATACTACTTAGAACTACAATCAATGTTTGTCGATGTCTTATCTCGAAAAGGTTATGTATTTTAAATATACCTACGCATTTCTATCCTCCCATCTTCAGGTATCCACAATTTCCCGAAATCCTAACTAAACAGAGAGCTGGAGCGGCACACGTTGACAGTTCAAAACTTTACACTTTAAACTGTCGATAAACCACAAACCAAATATTCGATAATATGACACTTTTAGGGTTGACACTTGAAACAAAGTAAATATTGAAACAAAATTCATCTACATTTTCAGAAATTCTCATATAGGTATCATATATAACAATGAAATTATATTCAATTTTCTGTGGAAGTTTACGTCTTTTCATTTACTTACTGTTAAGTTGTAAATCATGGTTGTGCAACATCAAGGAATGGAATGGACGGGTGTTAAGACCACGGAGGAACTATTCAGGATTGTCATTTATTTATTTATTTATTATTTATTTATTTATTTATTCAATGTCCTTAACACTTACAGGTGCTATTATACCTAATACGATAGCGTGGCTATCAACAACATATTATTTCTTAATTAAATGTAGTTTAAATAAAGAAAATAAAAAAGTGCTTACTTAATATTTTATATTGTCATGGATAGAGAACGTTGCAAAGAGCTGACTGCCAACCTCTAATGATGGAGAGGCAGCCTTAGAAGAAGAAGAATCTGTAAGTAGCTCTGGTAATGATGCAACGATGCTTGCTCCTACATAGTAACACTTAAATTATTATGTCAATGAAGTAGATTGAAAGACTGCTGTAAACATTGGTTTTTTATTCAATACTGTTTTATATTACTTAGAGCTTGTTCATCTGGTAAACTCTTTGACCACCAGTTCCTGGAAATCTATTATGTTATCAATTTAATCGGACCTTAAACGAGCGGAGAGGTTGAGCAAATCTTGTTCGTTCACAATAAACTTCTATCTGGGGAACATACTCGTAACTCATTTTAGATTTCTGAATTCAAATTGAATCGAATAGTGGCAGCCCTTTACCGCTCGTGGTCGAAGGCGCGGACCTCGGCGCGTGGTTCACTGGTGGTGAAATGTTGACCAAACCTTTACATTTACGATACACTGCCAACGGGCCGAGAAAAATTCAGTTTATTTACCTTTGCTACGATATACTGTGGCACCGTCGAGCTGAGAAGAAATCTGTTTGTTATGTGCATTAAACATACGCGGACTAGTGGAAAAAGGTTCTGCTCTGTGAGTAGGATATAAGTAAAGTTTCACGTTCTTGAGATATTTACATTACGACAGCACTTAGAAAGAAAAGTTTTTATTTTTACGCCCAGTATGACGCACGAAACTTAACTAAACCCTTACACCAAGACCACGTAACACTAAATCATTGTGCTGCTAAACAAACCATAATTAAATTAATTAAGTGGCAACACCGAGTGACCGAGCAAAAAGAATTTAGAAATTATTATACCTCGTTTCTCCACAACTACAGCAGTCTGTGGAATAACAAAAACACTTCACCAATCACCTTACCACAGGGTGGCGACTACGTATTTTGTAGGTATCACGTTCTGTAACTATACACAAAAAAATCAATCAAGTCCAATCAGTAGTAGTTTAGTCACAGGAACAAATTAAAATATTCATAATTTTACAAATATCACGATCTCTAGGCGATATTTGAAAAGTTTCTAAGCTGTTCTTACTAAAATAATCTTTATATATGTATACGTATTGAATAGATTTAAACTTCGATGTCCCTCCCTTCACCTAGACCAGGGATTGGCAACGTTTTGAGCCGGAAGAGTCAAAAATTACAATTCATAAAATTTCAAAGTTTTTAAAGAGCCACAAAAATATTGCCAACAATATATTGTACTTGCATAAATAAAGTTTTTTGATAATTAAAACTGGATCTGGTCCGCTAGACGCCCGGCGGGAACCTGTATTGTTCCTAATACAGACATGGTCTTAATACTGAGAACTTTGTCAAAGAGTAGTGTTGTTGTAGGTAGATAAGGAGTATAATAATAAAAGAAATATAAAAAAAAAATGTTATTAGGATCGAATCTAAAAAAAACCTAATCCGCGAATCGCCCGGTTTGCGCGTTTAGCGGACCAGATCCAAAAAAACTAATCTATTTATTATAAAATAAAATAATAATAGGCATAATAGCATTAATTATATTATATAACTGACATAACATTGTAGTTATCAGTTAAAAAAGTGACTACAATTTGATTGACGAACCAGACAACAGTTATTTGTAGACACGCCTCCACCGTCGTCTACGCATCACTCATTATTATAACTTGCCAGTAATGACAAGCATATGTCATGACATTTAGTCTTACATAATTATGTTGGCTAAATAATTATTTATTTTTCTTAAGCTTTCGTTCTGGTGAGTGAACTGTCGACGGCCTATCGTTCGCAGCGAGCCACTGTTCCACAATCAGATCGAGTGGACGCTGGCCGTGCGTGAACTAACAATGGACCAGCAAGGTGAAATCTAATGCGGTATAGGCTGAGAAGATCGATATAGATCACAGTGCAAATTATATCGTGTAAAATAAATTGAACAGCAAAAAAATATAGGTACTTGTTTGGGTTGGAATTAGAATCAAATACGTGTAATTAGCACAGCCTTTACATAAAAAGAGGAGTTCAATATTCGATAAGACCCTTGTTTAGCTTAACATTTAGATATAACCTAACCGTCAAAAACCCCCGACTCCGACTAGAAAAAGAGCTGTAACTTTTGAACGGCTGAACAGATTTTCATGAAACATGGCTAAGAACACTCGGATAAAATTATCTATGACCCAAAAAAACTAAACTAAAATCGGTTCATCCGTTTGGGAGTTACGATACCACAGCCAGATATACAGATACACAGACCCCGAGTCCTATAGTAAAATTTGTTCATAATGATGGTTACATCCCTTGAAGGGGTCGGGGCCAATAGAAAGGTTGGACTTTATTTAACTTATACGTTAGATGACTTATGTAAATGACTTGTATAATTAACTTAAGATGACTCACAAGTCACAACATAACCAGAAGACTTTCTCCAGTAGGTACATAAGTACCGATGTATTAGGAAACCAGATTTATTACGAAAGTCGTTTTGATTTACGACACTTTTCTTAGTCAACCTGTCACGGATAGTAACTTGATAGTAGATTCAAGTTAACGATACGACGCGTGTGAACTGTGACACTAACAGTCACTTAAAAGCTTTAAAAAAGTTTATAGTCTTGCTTTTAATGGGGACAAGTTAAATCGTGCAAGCAGTACCGCGACTCCCAACTAGAAAAAGAGCTGTAACTTTTGAACGGCTCAAGAGATTTTCATGAAACATAGCTAAGATGATTCCCGATTAAACTAGCTTTCAATTAAAAAAACTGCATTGAAATCGGTCCATCCGTTTTGGAGCTACAAAGCTCATATGTTTCATGAAAATCTTTTCAGCCGTCCAAAAGTTACAGCCCTTTCTAGTTGGAGTCGGAGGTTTTTGACAGTTAGGTTATTTTCTGTTCTTCCGTAGACAAAACCCGTTTTTATGGTGGTCATGCTGCGCTGGCAGAAGAGGACGCGTATGTCCGGACATTGTTATAAGTACGCAACCGGGCCTGTTTGTCAGATTAGTTGTGCGCCTAGCTAAGACCATCGTGTACGTTGTTACTGAAGATGACCCATGCCATATTTCCATCACTATATTCTTGCTCGAGTCTTATTTAATTATTACGGTATTTGAATACGAAAAACTCAATGAAAAAAGTACGCATAAATAGCTACAGAAATACTCGCTCTCACACTCGACTGCCCAACAATGGACCAAAATTCAGCATCAATGGCAGCTGACCCACACCCAAGGATGCGCTGACCTCACTGTAACGACCACAAAAACATCGATAAAAACCTATCGATTTTACGCCACTAGTCGGATTACGCGCGACCGTTTTTTGTTACAATTGTGAATGATTCGGTCGATAAATGTGTACGCTTTTGTATGACACGTGACTTGTGAAATAAAAGCAGATTGATGTCTATTGTTAAAATTATACATTAAAAGTAAACTCGTGATAACCCAGCTAGTTTGACAATTGGCAAAGAGGTTATGAATCATTCACTAATATGCAGGAATTGAAGAAACACGTGAATGTAGTTATAATTCCCGCGTAAGAGCGATGCCACACGGTGCGCTGCGCTTTGTTGCGTCGACGCAACGTAATACAGCAAAACTAAGGGTACCACACGAGCGAGCGGTGCGAGCGGTGTGTGTTGGTGAACGCAGAATTTTGCGTTCCGATGCATCGACGCAACGCACTAAGCCATGTAAGAAAAATCGTCGTACATTAAATTGTAAGACCACAGAATTATGACAGTAATTTCTGTAAGACTAACGAAAACTTTTGTATTCCGTACCTGATAAAAGCAAAACTTCTGATAATTGGACGACACGGCTGACGCAGTGGCTAACTGATTATCTTTCTGCGCTACGTGCCGCGGGTTCGATCCCCGCTCGGACCAAATATCATAAGGCTTTCTTATCAGTCATTCTGTCGGTACTGTTACCTTAAAGTGACAGAATAAAAGGTGCTATTCCGATGGCGGCTGCAGACTGCAGCAGATCACAGGCGACACTACTAGTACCTATGTATGAATCTCTATAAATATCATTCCGAGCGCAACAACAGTCGCCTGCGGCCAGAATGCATTTCATATAGATTCTAGTGTCGCCTGCGGTCTGCAGTCTGCAGCCACCATCGAAATAACACACTAAGACTTAACAAATCTTTAAAAATAAAATGCATTAGAGTATGTATTCGTCGGTAAGAAAACTAAGGCATTAACTATGTATTTACGTATGTACGTTTGTGCGTACGCGCAAATCTTTATGAGCCCTCTGAACTCTCTTCCTCCCTCCCTCTAGCACTTATAATAGTACGCTTATTATAGGTGCTATAGAGAGAGAGAGAGAGAGAGAGAGAGTTCAGGGCTCAGTTCGGGGCTCATAAAGATTTGCGAGTACTTTACACATTAAAAGTCATATCTTTGGAAATCACTTATAATACATCCCCAACAAGTAAAACCACTAAGCTCCATGTAAGCTTCATGTAACAGTCTATTTACGCCAAGCGTTTATGCAAGCGAGTCACAGACCCGTCAAGAATGTACGGACACGCGTAATTATGAGGCAATTGCGTAATTGGCGTAATAATCGTAATACGATGGAGGATTATCGATCGACATCACGGAAAAAATTACTACCATTACGATGATGCTACGATCATATGTGTATGTTACACGTATTCCGTACAATTTATATAAATTTTCCTTTTTAAAACGCTTTTATTAGCTTCACCTGTAACTATGTAAAAAAATCTTGGAAGTTAAATTTGACCCACTTCCCGGTTTCCGATTGAGCTGAAATTTTGCATACACGTTTAGTTTGGATGACAAAAGCGTTTTCTTTAGTTTTTTTAAAACTTTAATATTATTCAAATATTAGTCTAGGTTTATTTTCTTTCTCTGTGTGTTTTATTTTTATCGTGGTTATAAACTTACTTTTATTGTATTTTATGTAAAACTGTGACAGCTAACTATACATATAAAATCATTACTTATAAATTAGTTTAAACTTTTAATTCGTTTTATTTCAATTATGTTTTTCAAATCATCGCTTGATTTATTACCCTTGAAAACATAGAATTGTTAAACATTGTCGGTATTTTTTTACGCTTACCCATTTAACGCTGAATTGATTGGAATCCAATCTAATCTGTTTTAAAAAAAGTAATTTCGGACCAGTTCGGACTTTATAGCAGCAAAATGAGCAAAATCAATAAATTATTATTAAAAATATAGACGTTTTCATACCTTGTTGACACACCGTCGTCTTGTCAAAAATTATCTACGGCTGACGTTACAACGTAAAAGCAACCATTGATAATCGCTGACAGGTCGCTAGCAGCCATATTTCACAACATAGTTACACATTCAGTTTCGGAACGTGCGAATGTTGGCTACTGGTTTCATTCATAGTTTTTTTGTTCGGTTACAAAACGAGGTTTATCTATTTGTGATAATTTCCAGAGAACGGCGTTTGTTAGCTGTTGTAAGATCGTGATTGTTACGTTGAAACAACTGCTCGTTTATTTCGTTGTCTTTTAATTTAAAGTTTAGTAAAAACTACACTGTTACAAGGGATTTTGATACTAATTATAATTGGTTTAAGTCATTTACAATGAGGGGGGTCAAAGTAAGTTATATTTGATGTTATTCTACAATGTGCAAAAACATATTCAATCTTCTTACAGACTCATTTCAATCTCATCGTTGACGTTTATGTACGGACGAGAATACCAATCTTATTAACTGTGTCTGTTCAAAATGTTAGCATAATAACGATTTGGCTTCAATCAACTTTCGACCACAATTCAATATAATTTCACGTTGTTTGTTAGTGTATGAGAACATTATTTGTGACATTTATGAAATTGATACTAGATCGAAAAAAGATCGGAACATGTTTAATTACGAGAATTGGGCTTCTGTTGTCAAAACAACTGACTTCACAATCATTTGCTGCGAGCTCCTCTGCCTAACACAAACAGGATGAACAGACATACATACTAGTATTACATCGTAAATGTGAGTTAATACAAACAAGCAAAAGTATCGGAAACATATGAGCCAAACGATTGCACGTGCGACTTCTAAACGACGGCTTTGCAATACTCAATAACGTGTTGTGACTGTGAACGGTGCAAGTGAGCAACTGTTCGCTAATCACGTAACTAAAGAAGTGCAGTTGCCGCGCAGTTGCAGTATAATTTTGATCAAAACAACACATTTGGTATTCTCTTAGCTTCAGGGAGAATAATACATAGAATTACGTGAATTACCCCTCTGGTGTCGGTGATATCCGCCCAATGATTCGAAGAGACAAAATTTTGTTGCGTAAAGGCAGTAGACGAGAGCTTTGCTGCAATATGTATACTTCTATACTTAGGTAATGTTATAAAGAGTTAAATTTTGTTTGTTTGCATGTAGATGGTAATCTCTTTTACTTATAGCAAGCTACACTATCCCTGATTTTATTTTGATAAAAGTAAAACACGCGGGTGAAATTACGTGAAACTACTAGTGTCATAAATTGGGAGTTTGGGAGCTGTACCCTGCGTTCGTACGTAAGGGTTCAAGACCGCCAGGAGTGGAGGAATTTGGAGGAGGCTTACACACAAAAATGGGAACAACATGGGCCGCAATGATGATGATGACGACGACCCTGCGTCCGTACCTATCGACCTATTTTCTTATTATTTTGCCCTATTTATAAAGTGGTTGCTTTAAATTAGACATTTAATATTTAATTTTATAACTCTTAGTAAAAGCTTTTAGAAATAGTATTTCACCTTGTGGAATGTCGAGCATTTGAGAAGAATGATCTTCTCCACAATGTCTCGTACTTATTTGAAGAATTTATTTTTACCCTTTAATCTGAATCCCGCTGGTTTGAGGCCCGAACTAGCACCTTTTGGTGTTGGTTGTTTTTTTTATACCACCAAGTTGGCAGACAATCATACGGCTCGCCTGATGGTAAGCGGTTACCATAACCTATAGGTACGCGCTTGCAACACCACCATCGCATCACTTGCGCGTTGTTCTGTTATAAAAGCATATTTTTATTTCATTAATTTTTGGTTCGAGATTGAGCATTGGCAGTAAATGCATATTGTAATATCCGTGTTCGAATTCCTCGAATTCTTCTGATTAAAGTCTATGACTTGCGCCCTACCAAACTTGCGGTATGTAAGCAAAGTAGCCGGCTATTATCGCGGTGAAAGGAAATCAAAATATCACATGTTTGTACCACAGCGCCGCCGCCGCTGGGTTCTGTAGGCAGTTGGACACTGCGAACTGTTCCTATTAACAGCACTATTTGTCAGCGACCCAGTTTACTTACGTTATTGACAAGTTTAGATACCATAGAGCCATATTTTCTACCACTTCTTTTAAGTGTCGGAGGCTACGACAAAGTATTACGAAAATAAGCAGTAGCATTTTACATTGAACATCAAGCTGTGAGACATTGAATTCCATAGGTATTGCGAAGGTTATACTTATATACTATCGATCGCGTAGAATCGTACTCTTTAGCATAAATAGAGGATCTACCTATGGTAATTTAGAAAAGTTCGACCTGAGCATAGATGATTTTGGCTCTATGGTATCTCGGTCAGAGTGTGGCAAAGGTAGACAAAAAGTATTCAGAGGTTTTCGTCTTACTAAATATAGGTCGATCTGCAGGATAGAAAGAAAATATTTTTATGAAAATACAATTTTTAATTCCTTTTTATGTCCTAAAATCCTTGCACACCCTTTGCTAGACTCCAACCCAATTTCTATAATAAAAAGATATATTTTTAGTAGTACATAAAAATAAACAATCATCGAACTATACTAAGGTTAATTAAATCTTAAAAATTTCCTAAATCATTATCTAAAATGCCTTTATTACAAATTGAATTGGGTGTTCAAACTCATTTAAATATCATTTGTGACGTTGGTCATTAGTTCATTACCAATGTGGGTCGATACGTTCAATTATGACTTCAATTAGTCGAGACCAATGCCTTTGACACGTGTAGCTATTATGGTAATCATTGAAAGGGAGACCGTACTGCTTCTTATTTGATGTAGTGAATGTCACAGAAGTAAATGAAGAAGCAGTTGTTTGTACGTTAATGTTTGTAATTATCAATTTCTTGATCCTTGAAGGAATTAAATAATTTGAAATCAAATCGATCACAAATCGACTTAATTAAAGATAGGTTAGACTGGCTATAACGCTAATCAGGAAATGGCTAAAATGACGAAAACGACGAGGCGAAGAAAATAAAAAACACTTCTAGTCTGATATGGAAATCAAACAAGTTTTTCGATCAATCTTTTGTTTATTTCTTTTTTTTTTTTAGTTGCCCGTTACCACTATTGTCGTTCATACAATTATTTTTTCTGCGCGGGGATCGAACCTGCGGCACGTATCGTAGAAAGCTAATCGCTTAGTCACTGTGCCAACCGTGTCGCCAATAGAAACAGGTATTTTTAATACCGTTATCTGCGATTTGTGGGTGTTCAAATATCTTCTGCTCCTTCTAGATCCCCAGGTTTAACGATTATGTGTATACCATACTTTCTATTCGAAACGGAAGACCAATCGTCGCCAATTTCCACGTGTGTATCTTCATTGCACAACGATTTAGTAATTGCAATGCAACCGGTCGCAGTTGTTCAGTAATTGTTACCTGCGTTTCCTGCGAAGTGTCCATGGTTTATGTAATGACTTGCAAGTCATCTAGAGGTGGGGCTATCGTTTTGTGGAGCTTTGATTGATTGTAATTAAGGGATAAGGTGTTTGTATCTAATAATTAAAGTTATGATAAATACGCAATCAAAATTATTAGTGTCAGAATTGCCATTTCCAGTAAATCATAGTGCTAATTAGCATCACTTTAAGTTCTTTTAGGATACGATTCATTTCTACTAGGTAACCTTTTTTTTTAGCAGAGCACTATAAACAATACCATATTATTTTTTCTCTGCCATAATCTAGGCTTCTTGAGGGGCTTTCTTCTTCTTTATCGAATTGAATTATAACGCTTTTAGTGTTACAGTAGCTTCTCTAAAATATGATAACAGGTAGTTCCTACCTATCAGTGGCGAAGTGTCTATATAACACGATTCCCCTCGGCTTCCCTTCTTAAACGTGGCCATGACTAGTAGGTATCAATATTATGTATTAATAAATATGTGACGGTAGGTGAGGAGCTTCATGAGTTCAAGCCACAGATAAATTAATACTGTACAGCATGTGGCTCGCCTGAACAAGCTATTTCTTGGACGGGTTCCCTTATAAAAAAAATCACCTTTCGCCACTGCTACCTATACAATTCAATTTTTTCAATCAGTCGAATTTTTATAGTCCCAATCCCTTTAAGGGGATATCGTAGGTAGGTACTCAACAAAATCTGAAATCGCGAATAAAAATCTGCTATTTCATATAAATAATTCAATATTACTCGACTAAATGTATGGAATGGCTGCGTATTTTTTCGCGATTTCAGTTTTGATCTCATAGTAAAAGTTTTTCTTAATGATTAGTACAATTACCCCTTAAAAGAATCGGGTCTAGAAGTAGGACCTTATTAAACAACTTTGCTGATCCTGTAGTGGATAAATTTAAAAAAAAGCAATGTTTTAACATTAATAACTAACAGTAAGATGAACCGCACACTGACTGTCAACTGGTCAGTATTTAAATAGGCGAGGAGTTCCGGCAGTGTGGGAGCGTAGCTGTTGGCAACGCTTGCGCATCAGCCTGCCAACCACTTTGCCTAAGCAGCCGGTGTAACATACTGACTGTTAAATAGCAACAAACAGTTATAGACGTTACAAATGCTCCTAATGTTGTTGATAACGAATTCGGTGTGAACTATATAGCATAACCGTTTCGTCAGTAGTTCTCAACGGTCTAACCGTTGAGAACTACTGACAAAACGGTTATGCCCTGAAGAAGTCTGGTATTGATAAAATTAGGTTCAATGTTATAGGGTCGAACATGTCGCCAACAATTCCAACCACAGAATTTATCTGGCAACTAAGATAACACCGATAATAATATAACAAACGATTAGAGCAAAATTAGCCGTTTAAACATTCTGTAGGTATGGTTAATAGGCTGATTTAATTTTAAACATTTGTTATTGTGTCGATGAACATGGCCCATGACTTGACGGTTCACCAAAGAAAGTTATTTGTAGAACCTGTCGAATTAAAAGCGATTCTGATTGCGACTGTTTGCTATCTGTTCTATGGTGTTAGGCAATTGGGGAGCAGGATTATTTTGGAATAAGAGGGGTCATAAGTTTAAAGCCTGTCAGTCTTTGTGTCTCTATCAATTTCAGTGCCGTTTTTTTTTATCTGAAAGCTAGTTTAATCAGGATGGTTCTTAACAGTGGCGAAGGGTGCCAGTTTTAAAAGGGGAAGCCGTCCCAAAAATGCCCTCTAAAAATTGTTGCAATTAATGCTGCAAGACAAAAATCCATATCGTCTCTTGTAATCTATAAGTAGTCATGTCTGGAAGAGCTCGACCTAACTGAATAACAAGCCATATTACGTTGGTCTATGCACTAACCAATTCCTAAAGGGAAGCCGATGGGAATCGGGTTGTATGGACTCTTCGCCACTGGTTCTTAACTATGTTACATAAAAATCTGTTCAGCCGTTCAAAAGTTACAGCTCTTTTTCCAGTTGGAGTCTTTTGCCAGTTTTTGACGGTTATAGGATATCGATAATGAATCGTATGAACTAAGGAAGTTTCGTAATAGGCTGTAGAGGACTGTAGATTATGTACCTCACGACGGCCCGCAAAAAATGTTTCTTAACCTTTTTGTCGGCGAATTGCGTTCGTATTTACAATCAAAAACAAGTTTGTTATTTTTACACAATTAAAAATAAAAGTATGCTCTGGTATTTCGTATCTACCTATTCAAGTGGTCGTTCACCTTTAGTTTTTCAATCATTCTGGGTAATTCATTGAAGTTTTTTCTCATTAGGTAACTGTTGGCATTGTCTTAGTTCCGAATGAGGGCTTCAAGTTTTCCTCGTCAATTGTTTGATCAACGTAACGATTCGACTCAGTACGGAATAGGGCGAAAAAGTGTAACAAACAACATGGATGGTGGGATGTTGTTAAGGTGAATGCAGTGCCGTAATGAGTGATTAATCAATTTTGGTAAAACGATTATCACGGGCAGATGATTAGTTATTTTTTCCGGGAATGACAAACAGAAAGCTTAGAGCTTGGAAACCTCTTAATAGACTACGATCCCAAGTCGGCCGAAGCAAAGATAATTTCACAGGTGGATTAGACCTGCAGTGTGAGTGCGGCGTCTCCCCGCAGACCATGGCCTGCCTTCCATCCTGCGCCGCGTGCCCTGCCCACCTGCACGTGAAGAGCTAATGCCCGCTACTGATACTGCAATCCGCGTGGCGGTATACTGTGGCCAAGTATATTTAATTTGCCATCGACACGCTAAGAAGAAGAAGTTAAGAGCTGTATCTATTTAAGAGATGTAGGGTGTAGTGGGAGATTCCGCTTAAAATAGGAGCTGCCCTACTGGAGGAGTACCTCCAAGAATATCGTAGCCAAATAACACTGCTCTTTTGCAATGTGGTCTTCCTAACAGTGAGCAAGTTCGCCAGTGCTCCTTGGGAAAGCGTCGTGTTGGCAGCTAGGGGGCGGCGCTAGTAATAGGGTTGGAAACGCGAGTGATGCCCCTGGTGTTGCGTCCAAAGGTTACAGTAACCCCTTACCATCAGGCGGACCGTAGGACTGTTTGGCAACTTAGTGTTATAAAAAAAACTACTTATATCTACAAAACACAAGCAAAGCCAGTCAAATTAAACAAAACTATTTTGTCAGTCTTTGACAGTATTGTGTGTATTTGTGAAAAGTGAAAACTTGAGACTAGATCCAAGTGAAGTTACCTTGTTGGCTACTTCGGCCTCCGATGATATGGAACGAGCCATGTTGTCACACTGGTTGGCTCTCAAACAATGGAACACCATGGTTCGAGGCATGCCATTTAGCGCACCAATCTGATGCGCACCTATTCTAACCGCACCAGTAGTATTCCACATAGCGCACCCGCGTGATGTGTAAAAAATAAAAATTAATAAATCTATTATTATAAATTAGAAAGCCGAACACAACTTTTTATTAACTTAGTTTTAAAAAAGTGGCCTATGTTATCTAAGAGTCCTTTTTATCGATAAATATGGTATTAGTTAGTACCCTTCTCTATACACAATATAACCGTTGGTGCGCAAAGTGGAATAGTTTTTTTTTAAATTAATTTTTATTTGTTGCGCACCACGCGGGTACGCAATGTGGAATACTACTAGTGCGGTTACAATAGGTGCGCATCAGATTGGTGCGCTAAATGGCATGCCTTCATGGTTCGTACCCATGATCTGTAGATGTTGCAAAGGTTTCTAAGGCGACAGTTTTTTGTGGACAACATTTAGCAAAAGTTTCTATCGGAATTTTACTCAAGCACGTAGTTAGCCAATAAGTGGCCGATAATAAGACTTTCAGTATCTGAAAACAAGTGAGAAAAGAAGATAAAAGTCTTTTTTTGCTTTAAAATCTTGTCAGATAGGAGGTATTGGACGAATGTGGTTGATATGCCATTTTATAGGCTATCATAATCAAAGCTTTTCCCACCGACGCAGATTGCATATTGTCCACTGTACAATTGCAAAAGTATGATGTCCACTTCATTCGTTCATTTGAATGAATGAAAGTATTTTCACGAGGCACTGCACACAATGACAGTTTTTTGGTAACTTTCACTCTTTTAGGTGTCTTCTTATCAAAACTTGATAGGTACGTGATTCATTGTGGGTGCTACGTGCTACGTGAGGCATTCAAGGGTTATGTCAATATCTACTGCTAACATTCTGGTATGTAGAAAGTTTCGGAAGAAAATTATAAATAAATAGAAAACCTAAGAATTAGATTGTGTCGTATACACATTAAGTTTTTTTCTATTGGATAAAGCACATCCAGTAAAAGAGCAATATATAAGTATTATTATTTATATAATGCTCTTTTCTTATGAATACTTCCAATATAAATTAGGCCCAAATAATTTCTTGCGATTTCATGGTTGGTCCCATAGTAAAAGGTGTTCTTAATGATGAGTACAATACCCTCCTTCAATGTTTCCCGCGTTCAACCAGTCACTCTGTAGAGCTGCAGGTTAGTCCCAAATAAATTATAATTGTGTCTATTTTCTAAGGCGCTGTGCAGACCACGGACTATGTCCGGCGGACATTTTTCCGCGACGAAAGAGCTTATGGAAACTTAAACAACAAGGCACACGGCGGACAAGAAGTCCGCCGGCCAATGCTAGTGCGGAAACGGCTGACAAAATGTCTGTCGTCTGCGCCGCGCCTTATACCTACTCCTCGTGAAAACAAGGTATTTCCGACTTTCGTTCGCTAGGCCGCTAATAAGCGCAATATTTTTCTTATTTTTTATCGGTTATAATTGTCGATTGGATTCGGCGACCGATCACACGAATGTCACCAGCTGGTACCATGCAAATCTGTCGTTTTCACACGAAGTTACGTGATTGGAAAATTGACGTGCGTTAATAACTGTGAGGTATTTGATCTTTGATTCTGCTTCCATGTAATAATATTGTTTTATAAATAAATCAGAAGAAGCTAACACTAGTATCTTTACATAATTTATACGCACTGTACCTGTACTGTACTGTTATATCTCTCATTTAAGTTTTTTTTTTTTTGGTGCATCTACCTTCATTGTCTCTGCATCACCCTAAGGTTGTCTGGTAGAGAATGCCTACGGCATTAAGACCGCCTTTGTACATTGTACATGAAGCATTTTAAATAAATAAATAAATAAAATACTACTTTTATTACCGGAAAGATTTATTTTCAATTTCTGAGTAATTTCGCGCTGATGGCTTTTCCCATCTCAGTTTTTCGTTTGGACTGTAGATTTCAGGTTTTCTCGCGATGTTTTCCATCACCATTAATCATCATCACTATAAATCAAATTCTGATCCGCACATAAATCGGGTTCGAACTCAGACCCTCCTGCATGGAAGGCAAGCGTTCAACCGATAGGCTATAACTGCTTCAAATTGAAATTATCTATGGAAAATACTGGACTTTCTTCATCTTTAATACTGATATCGATAATAATGCAATTTTATTGAATATCTAGAGTCCAATAGCGCCTTTACAAGTCGGCATCACTGATATTTCTTTCAAAAAGGAAATTATTATGATTAACATATCACATTACCATCTTACAAATGGCCGCGGGTACAACAGTCAGGCAGTATCAATTGCATTGCCACGTTCGCAATTTCTGTATCACGATCTTATAACACGAAATATGTTAATATTGTTAATAGATTAGCGCTGTAATGTTAGTTGATAACCTTGGAAGTGAAACTGAGGCTGTGGTGTAATGTTTTGTAAATATTTGTAATGTTTTCGTTGTTGCTGATTGAAAGAAAGAAAGAAAGAAAAGAAAGAAAAAAGTATTTATTTGACACAGCACAAAAACAATTTTAAAGATAATATAACAAAAATAAAAGAAAAAAAATGTAAAAAAAAAAAAAAAAAAAAAAATATTTATCTAAAATAAAAAATGGATTGTACGTCGCAGCTGTGTCAAAAAGGCTTTGTGTGATTGTTTAGTGTCAGTGTAACTGTAAAGTAAAATTAGCCAGTTTAGCAAGTTCAGTGCGTATTAGGCGTGTGCGCGTCATCGGCGTGGATGGTCGGACGGATACGGATGTTTTAGATAGTTACAATGCAGACATATACTCTAGTAAACTAAACACTAGACATGTCTGTGTATATGCTTATTGGTTTATTTCGACGAATTTGTTTACGCAAATTCAATAAAATAAAAAAATTATGTGACCATAATTTAAATAGCGCGTTTTGCCGATAACTTCGTCCGTCACAGTCATTTGGCGAATAAGTCTGCAATATTTTAAGATATTCCCTATCCACGCCGATGACGCCGGCGCCGCCGCGGGCATCGGCGCACACATCTAGTGCGTATGATTTATTTATTTATAAAAACATGGAAGACTTACAGCTACATAAACTAAAATAACGCAATGATAATGATAAGTATGTATGTGTCTTTAGCATAGTTATAAGCCTTATTTGCTAACACAACCACTATTATTCTGGCTCTTATACCTAGAATACTCATGTACCTAATAAATACTATTATTCTTTGCATCACTAAAAATTTCTAGCCTCGTATAAAAGCTAAAAAAAAAACAACTTACGAACTTAATAGTGCAAACAGGTTTACTATACGTATAGATAGATAACACAATGTTATGTATTACATAGCTACTATGTATACTGTGTATAGGTGTATGTAAGGCCGAGGTCGTCGGCCGATGTGCTGCGCTCTGAAATTTCACTTTCGATAGCTTCGTCTGGACCGCGCGGTGGCATCGCGAATAGGGCTACCACGCAATGAAAACGTAATTTTTTAAGGATCTATGTCCATATTTTGGTACATTGTCTAATTAATTGTAAATTAAAATTTATGTTACCATACTAGCTCGCGTAATAACTCATATTTTCTAGTTGCATAACTGTACTTGTCATACTCGTCATTTCGCATAACGTCTATCCGCATAACTTGATTAGGTATAATGAAAGTGTTCGCGTTTAGCCAAAATTCTTTTATGTTACAATATACATGGTCGCGGCATTGGTATAAAAATTATGCGAAAAACATTTATGCCAAACATTTTATCCGAATCAAGGGATTAAGAAACATAATGAAATAAAATGGATTGAGAATTAATGGAATGAATGGATCCATTATTGGTATAGTATTGGATAATACTTTATCGGCAAAATTTGGCATGTGTTGCATATTAAAAACAGTACCTATGAATTAACTGTTTACTGCACAAATAAGTATTGCTTAGTTGGTGAAACATTTATAATCATGTTAGCATCGAAAATATTCTAAGTGATAAACAGTATATTAAATTATATGCTTACGACATATTTTAGATATTAAATAAAAATATAAATAAATTTCCCATAAAACTTTCACGTAGTTACGATTACAGATATCGATATTGAGATAACGATCGACAGCCCTGTATGGTTGGCAAGTTACGAAGGAATGTTGTTAATTAATTATCCGAATGTTTGCCATCCGTACTTTCTAAATGCGAGAAATCTCATACTAATTTTATGTCTTAATAAATAATATAATCTAATGTAAAAGCTCTAATTGAAATCGAAATGTTACAAAAGCTACGAGATTGGGCTTAACTTGACAAATTCACTTTGTAGATTCGGTTGGCAAGGCTAATTAATGAAATCGAGTGGATTTAATTACATAAATGATAAAGAATACAAGAGAAGATTTTTATTTGTCTTTCAAAATAATTATGTAGGTAGCGACGTAACTACTAAATGATGACCACACGAATGACTACTGATCGGATTTTGACAAGCATTAACTGTGCCTTTTTCGTTTTCCTAATTTAAAGATCTGTAGTGCCGCAGTTTGTATTTAATAAATGAACAGCGCGAACAGTAGGCTAAGTCAAGTAACTAAATAAGTGCAGTTGCCGCGCAGTTACAATAAAGTATTGATCAAAACAACACATTTGGTAATCTTCTTCTTCTTCTTTCGTTATGGCAATTGAGCCGATGTCGACTATTCTGCCATTTGGTATCCTCTGAGCTTCAGTGAGATACGCTCGCGTCAAGTTCGAGAGTCACTGCAATACGATCGGCGCGTCTTAAAATTACGTGAATTAGCCCTCAGTGCGTATCGAAAGCGGGTGCTGTGCAAAGGTGCGCTTGCGCCTGCCGGGGGTCAAGTGCTGTTACATCACGATGCATTTCGGTTGTGCGTGCGATTTCGGGTGCATAATACTCCGATGTTCCGATATGATCATGCGTAGTGACCCCATTTGAACAAGTTTGAGGAAAAACATCGCGTTTATTTAATTTATTTTTAATTATTACGTCAATTAATCAGCTGTTGGACTAATCGACGCATTTTATTCTTATAATAGAGTAGGTACTCGTAGATCTCGGGGAGATATCCGGGTTCGAACTCAGAGCCTCCTGCATGGCAGGCAGTAAACCACCAGGCTATCACTGGTAAAAGTGAATTTATTTTTTATTTCACTCTGACTTTAAGAAAAATCTGTACCGATACGCTACATAATGGTCAAGTTATTTAAAAGTGACTTACACATATTTCCTTCTGCAGGTGCCAGGAGTCGGGTTACTGCCTCAGTTCTGCTACGTGACCGACAGACGAGTCGTTAAAGGTAAGTTCTACTTGTACTTACTTTGTATTAAGTATTAATCGTTGGTGTTCCGCTTCAAACAACCAGAAGTTAGTTATACCTACTTATATATTTTTTATAATTTTTTTAAAAAAAACCCTCTCTAGGATTTCTCCTGTATCGAGGGTACCGTTTACAAACATACATATCACATGCACACACACCCCGACCCGGAACAACTATCTGTGGATCATACAAACATGTGTCCCGTGCGGGGATCGTACCCGCGGCACGTAGCATAGAAAGCTAATCGCTTAGCTACTGCGCCAACCATGTCGTCTTACTTCATCGTGTGTTCGTATCGATTTATATAATATATTCAACTTAACTATCATTATACAACGTGTATCAGAAATGCGTGGTCACATTTAAAGGTGTGGATCAGACCATCAAACTGAACAACTTTCTGTATGAGACAAAAATTGTAGTCGCGAAAAAAATAATTACTTACATAGCTGTCCCATACAAAACTTCATTATCTACTCGTTTCAAACTTAAGGACAGCTGATAATTTTTTTGGCGATTAGGATATTGATCCCATAGAGAAAGTTGTTCAGTTTGATGGTCTGATCCACACCCTTAAATATGACCACGCATTTTTGATACACGTTGTATAATGAAATAGATTACCTCAAACTATCTACAAACAAACGTTCTTACTGTTTTATAGTAAAGTATAGACAACAACTAGGACGAAACTCTACGAGTATTTGACGGGAAAACAATATAAAGAAGAGTACTGACGTCATGTTAACTATCTCCTACCTACATGGTTAAACAATTAACTGCGGGAAATTGACCACCCTATTCCGTTTTGCATTGATTGATTTTATCCGATTACTGTATATTTTGTTATTAGATGGTCAGTAATTGCAGTCAGCTGCAGCGCCCACTCATAATTTATCAATTCCTTCCTAGGTATACACTTCGAAGAGTAGTGAAATCTAAACCAATATATTTACAAAACAGTTATTTTTTAAAACCTTGCCCCTCTCTTTGATTTCTCATGTATCGAGGTTACAGTTTACAAACATACATGTCACATGCACACACACCCAGACCCGGAACAACTATCTGTAGATCATACAAATATTTGCTCCGTGCGGAGCCGAACCCATGGCACGTAGCGCAGAAAGCTTATCGCTTAGCCACTGCGCCAATCGTTTCGTCAACTAGTAGTAGTTAGTCGTCGTAGTTTATTAATGATGAGTATCATTATGAAGTACTTTTACTATGGAACCAACCCCGAAAACTTCTCGAAAAACAAATCAGCCATGTCACACAAACAATGCAATGTTAACAACATATATCTTCGAACAAAGCACTTCGTATAATAATGATCGAACATCACAGGTAAGTTCGTTTGATCACTTATTATATTATTACCTACTCGACAAAATTTAATATATGGACCTGTTTTTATTTTTGCGTATTACTTAACCCTTTCTGAGTAACATTACAAAAACACAGTATTTTACCGTGTCTAAAGTGATGACAGTACGAGTATATTGACAGTATTCTGTAATTATAATTGTCACAAAATAATTACACAACTAAATTGACATCTTATGGCACTTGAATACAAAGCAGTTCGGACTTTGTCGGGAAATACGAGTTCACATGACTTGCCAGTAACAATTCTAAGAGATTTTTCTATTACACTATTAAAAGATTCAGTACTAATGAATTCAACGAAGTTAATCAAGATGTTGCAGAAGCAGCATCCTGAATACCAGATCGTGGGTAACTGGGGGCTGCCACACAATAGCGATACCATTGCGCTCAGAATACTTGTTCAACGTTATGTGAACTGCATTGTTGAAGACCCTTGGCTTATCTAGTGGCAGATCTGACTGGTACCAGTGCTCTGTGAAACGGTAATTGTAGGAAGATGTGCTCTTAATTATAGGTATTAAAAATTTGTTAATTCTTCGAACAATATGGAAGTATATTTTTGAATGTCACTACAAAATGACATAACAAATAGAATTAACCTATGGGATTAACACATGAAGAAAAGGCAAGAAGGAAGATAATGGCCTAAATAATAAAAATAACAAAAACGTCATGGCATGTGTCACAATGTTGGACCAAACCATAACCACCAAGTATTGAACATAGCATAAAAGTGATACTCGAGTATGGTGGATCGTCAAAATATTCTCTGTACCTAACAAGAAAAATGGAAATATTAAAATGCAAATCTATGACGTCACGAATAAAGGTCCATCCACACTCGATGCTTTAAGCAGCAGAATCGCGCCTGTTTCACTTTTTATAAGCAAAAAGCAGCAAACGAACGCGAAAATGCGCGATCGAGTGTGTATGAACGCTAAAATCAACTCAGTCCGAAACTCCTTAAATGCAGCTTCTTGCACTAAAGGGCAAATAACATAAATTTCACACAAAACATTTATCAATTACCTGTCAAATAAAACCTAACAATAAGGGAACAGTCCAAATTTCAATGAACAAGTCTTAGCTCCAGTTTCACGAGTGATTAACGATCACTAAAATACGCTCAGAGCGAGAATTTCAAATTGTGTATCATGATTGTCGGATTTTAAGTTCTGGGTAATTTACGAGGTTTCGATTTTGATCTCCATAATGCATGGAATGTTTGAACAAAGTGCTTGAATTGCAATATGAACAGACTTCTCAGTTTCGTGCTAATCATCGTAACATCCCATAAATATCCAAGTCCAATTTTTGTTCTAATACCTATCAATCTATGACCGATTCAGTCTTCTATTTTATATTAAAAAAAAGGAGGAAGTTCTCAATTCGATTGTATGTTCTTTTTTTGTATGTTTTTTACGCCATTACTCCGCCATTTGCAGACCGATTTTGAATTTTTTTTTTTTTTTGAAGGGGTATACTTTCGAGTTGCTACCATTTAAATTTGGTGAAGATCTGATGAAGGCCTTCGAAGATATTATGTATTGTTTATGCCACTCAAAATAGTAAACCGACTTCAAAAAAGTATAAAATGATTTTATTACAGCTTCTGAAGTCTTAGCCTTTTGCATCTAGCTGAGCGGTGGCACCGACTTCAGAAGCTGTTAAGTTTGTAAGAAAATAATTTTAAACTTTTTAGTTTTTTGAAGTCGGTTTTTACTTTTTTTAAAGTCTCGCTCGCTCGTTTTTCTGTAGCAATTCTAAACCCAGCCAATAAACATTCCTGAATTTCTGACGCAAGTTTTTCCTTAACTTTAATTTGGATAACAGTTGGTCTACATCTTTAATAAAATCTTCTTAATTGAAGCCACTTGTACCATTTCATTTATACTTTTCCTGTTCTAATCACTCCATTCACGACTCCGATCTGTCTAAGGCAGAAAACAAACTAACGCATTCGCGACGTTAAGCCGCCGCATATTAATTAAAGCTTCATTTCGCTCTCGAAATACCACAGATAGTCAACCGCGAGATGTATCGGGTTCCCACAGACTGGACTCTTACGTGTTATCGCCACCTTGCATCTGTGGCCGGCGAATGATTGGAATGGCCGCGAATATCTGTAACACGAGTGTGGGGTAAGTGTTAGGAATGTAGGGAATTAGTCGATGATTAGTTTATTTTTGTTTCGTAATTTCTGCTGCAAATGAGCATCTACCTTGCCCCTCACTAGGATTTCTCCTGTATCGAGGGTACGATTTACTTACACCCGAAACAACTATCTGTAGATCGTACAAATATTTGTTCCGTGCGGGGATCGAACCCGCGGCACGTGGCGCAGAAAGCTAATCGCTTAGCCACTGCGCCAAGTTGTCGTCATTATTTTCTTACTTTAATTACTTTGGTGTGATGGATGCAGATTTTTTCCGTAAATAAAATTATACCTTCTTAGTTTTTGCTAGAATAGATTAAGGAGATCAAACACTTAAGATGAAAGACATGTGCTAGATACGATAGATAGATACTGTCATCTCTATTTAGTCACGATTTCACGTTACGATTTATGCCATAAAAAAGCACAAAATCTTCATCAAAAAAAGTCCATCTTATCACAAAAAATATTACCTGAAATCGCTACCTCTCATAACTTGAACCACCTGCTTTAATACCGTCCGGGCGGCGCACGCGCTCCGCGTAATCTCAGCCATCGATCCTTGTTAATTGATCACCCGCACCTGTCCGCTGTCCGCCGTCTGTCCGGCCAGACGGCCCGGTCGCTCTGTCCGGTGGCACGCCATCTGGCCGCGTGCCTGCCCTATCTCATCCTCCACCTTTTAATATAAGCCGCGTGTTATCTGTCCCTGCGACTCCTTTTTTTATGATCAACTAGTTTTATATTGAATGAACTTCTCTCGGCTTCGTGTTTTGAAGTATGAACGCAGAAGTGTTAATGAATGCCAATTTATTTTTTATTTGATTCGTTTCCTAAATTAATTGCTTCCTCTGTGTGGAACTAATGAATACCTACATGTTCTCAATCTTTTTCCCTATATAGCCGATACTTCATCATAACTACTATGACAAAGTTTTACTCATAACACGGAAAGTTTCACAACCTAACAGAAAAACAAGATAACGTGTGAATGTATACAGCGTGACAAATGCGTGTGCTTTAAAATAAAATGCCATGAAATATCAATTTGTAATTCCTGCGGCGAGATCTTGAGTAGAATAAATAAATACGTGTTGGATTAAGTCGTCAATCTCTTTTCCTTTTTTGAGGTTTGCCGATAGATACTTCATCACTATGACAAAGTAATTTGTCAATTCGTAATTAATCAGTACACAAATGTCATAACACGGGAAGTTTCACAACCTAACAGAAAAACAAGATGACGTGCGCATGTGTTAAGCGGGACAAATGCGTGTGCTTTAAAATAAAATGCCATGAAATATCAATTTGTAATTCCTGCGACACGGTGTTGAGTAAGTTACCTATGCCTGGCAGTAGCCGCAGAAACTAAACTACATACAACTAGATATGATAAGAAGGTTCACTTGATGGGTCAAGTACAGATCAGGCACACAATTTACTCTGAAATAAACAAAAATTTCGCTAAACCCATGTGTCATGTTACAAAAGATGGTGTAGACTTTTAGGGCAAGTCTTGTAAAACCCAGGTTTTAAGATAGTCCCGTGTCTTTTTGTTACATGATGTTAGAGTGTGACGGATATATTTAAAACCTGGGTTTTACTAGACTTCCCTTAAACCACCTTTTGTAATAAGGGGGCAAGAGTTTGTGATTTTAATTGGTTTAAAATTGTTCCTTTTACATAAACCGAGACAAATATTTTTAAATGAGATGTTAAGTGTATACCTTCTGCACCATCGTATTACGTGCATAAGGGCAGGTCCAGCGCGTGCGCATTACAACATACGCCTTCCTGATTATACACTGTCGCATATGTGCAATGGTTTGTAATTATCAATTGCCGCTTTTAATTGCTCTGTGTGTCACAATGTTGTAACATTCGTAGTTTTTGTGAGAAAATTGTTACACGCAAAACACGACAACTAACTGGATTAGTTTGTAGATAACTACGCAATCTAGTGGACAACGCAATAGCTAATAAATAAGCAATAATATAAACACCTTGTGTGAAAGTTTTTAAACTGTCATGGTCACTAACATTAGTATTAGAGTTCAAAACAGGGTATTTACCATGTTTATATCACAGAACGAACACAAGGAGGGTAGACCGTTTTGTCTGCCAATAAACATCCACCCGCAAATACTTTTAGTTTATCCGTGACCATGGCGCTTGCAACAGTGCCGAAACATCGGGAACTCAATACAAGATATAAACATAGTAAATACCCCGTTTTGAACTCTAATAATAACCTTGTGTGTAACATACCAGTAACGTTTATACAATTTACATACAAATTACTTCGCAAGTACCTGTCATTGAATCGAGAAACTTTCGGAAACAAGCGAAGTAACAAAGACAATACATTACGATCAGGATATAAGAGATTATACGCGGTATGAAACGTTACTGACGTTACCCTTGAATAGAGCATAGAGCGAAATATAATTGCATAATGGCTCACGCAAGTTGAATGCGCCATTAGTAAAGTGGCGAAGTGGCGAAAAAGTTGTGTGAAACAATAGGTGCGCGTGCGCCGGCCGGCCGAGCGAACAATGAGCGAAGAGCGCCGCGGGCAGAGGTGGTGCCCACCACCTGACCAGCGTACGAGCCCGTGGAGATGGCATTGGAAATAATTAATTTGATTCCGATACGAGTATTGAAATTAATTTTCATTGGTATGATCTTCAGAAATTCATCTCTTGGCTTGGATTTCTTGAGTTGAGAGATACAAGTTTTAGGTCTTAGAATGCCAAAGGACAATTTTACAAAGAAAATAGAAATCTAGACGATAATGATATGTAAATCAAAGCGAATACAAAAGACGTTTATAACTTTGATTTGTGACATTGTGACATCGCTGTAATGAAAATAGAAATAGATATAATATAACGAGATTTCGAAATAACAACATCAAGTCAACAACATATTTTAGAAAAGTCCCTATGGTCATAATTTTGTGACAATAGAACAGTGAATTGTGTGATTTTTTGTTTTTTTGGGTAATTTTGTTAGTGGTCTTGGTGTAAGGTTAAAATTAAGTTTTATGCGTCATACTGGGCGTAAAAATAAAAACTTTTTTTTCTTTCATTCTTTGAAAACAATCATAATAATATAATATATTTTTATTAAACATATTATGCCCACAAATACGTAGACCACCCTGTTACCGCATCACCACACTTCCTAGCTCAGATGGTTGCGGGCTAGCTATTAGAGCGTTTGGTAGACAATATGGGAGATGTTAGATTGCGGCCATTGTTCCGGCGTCGCCTGCCGGCTGCTGGCGGCAAAAAGACCACGCTGCGCCCGCGCAGGACCACACCGAGCTGTGGGTCACTAGAGAACACCATGTATAAGTGTTGCGAACATTCCTAGGCATTGTAGTTTGGGCATGCAATTTACATACCTGTAAGAGCTGTCGGTCAACAGATAAAGACTCCCCACATATCCGCGTTATTATCGGTCGAGAATATCGTAGAATTATATCGTGATAATATCGCAGAATTATTGCGATATTATCGCGATATAATTCTGCATAATGGCAGCAATGTGTAAGATCGCATGCGTTCTAATACAAATTGTACTAAAAACAGATATCGCAATAATTCTGCGATAATAATCAGCGTCATAACGCGGCTGTGTGGTCCCCTTAATACTACAAAAAGACGGAAATTTCTTAAACATTTTACGACGAATCCACCCAAAATTGGTAAAAGGATCAGTCAACACTGCCAAAAATATTTCACTCACCAGTCACTACGGTCACTAGACAAACAATGCGAACATTCTTTTGCATTCTAACATCTGAGATTGATACTGTATTATGTTTCTTTTTTAAATGAGAATTTTTGCCAGACAAGCACAAATAGCGGCTCATTCAGGCGTATAAATATTTAAAATAATTAATTTAATATCATCAGTAGCAAAAAGAAATCTTTTGGACGCTGAACATTATAATTATGCAAAATTTCTTATTTCGAACATACATATCCCGTTAAGCAGCGCCATCTTTTATAGAACTACCGTATACAAGGAAACTTCTACCTCATCCGTCTATACCAATATCCTCCATTGAAAGTCCATTACATCTTCACTTCACCGGGCAGGTGCTTCCCGCTGATCATTCAATAGATTGAACGGAGCCTTACTAATCTGGACCAATATCGTAGCCACATCTGTCGGTACTAATTCAAACTTCTAAAATTTCCTGTCTACGTTTCCTGGACTCCTGATTGACAAATAGATATGGGAATCTTAGGGTTGCCAAGTCCCAAGTCATCACGACTGCTAATAAATTGGTACGCGTTACTGTTACGGCTAATTACTTGTTTTATAGCTGATACGCCAAAATTAGGGCTGCCAAGGGATCCAAAATTTATTTGTTTCGGGATGAAATTTTGGCGGCCATATTAATAAAATTGTACCACAGTATATCTAAAGTATTTATCATAGAATATTGAAATTACCACGGCAGCTAAGTAGGTAGTTACCAGAATTTCTAAAAAATAAATTTGGGATTCAATGAGCTAAAAATTTCTCTAAATTCTGGGATACGAGGGAATTTTATCATTTGGCTTTCTTACCAAAGGCAAATCATATTAAGAGAAAATGACTCGTAAGCACAAAAGTTTCACAAAATTTTGTCACAGTTGGCAGTCCTAGATGAGGAGCAAAAAGCGGAAGGGTATGCGGTAACTTGAGCTCAGCGTCGCGTCGCACGCGCAGCGATTGATGTGCGAGCAGGAAGCGACGTGTGCAGATAAAACGGCTCAAGTTACTTGCGGCTGGCGATTTTATAGGAAACCTTCGCCTATTCTAGTTGCGTGGGTTATTGTTTCAAGATTGTAGATAGCCCATGCGCTGGGCACGTGTTAGCTTAGATCTTGACACTCATAGGCACACTTCCAAGATGGATCTTCAAACTTCAATGGTTTGGGAACAAAACAAAACCGTACATCCGAAAGATGGCATGATAATATATAAACGATAAAGATTATTTTTAAATTACATTAAAACAGTTTTGATCAAAAATTAAGGCCATATTTAAAATCCACATTGAAAGAATTCCAAAGCAAATTTAAAAGCTCTGTCCAAAGGGAAATAGTTGAGTCAGAATAAAGGTACTAATAAAAGCGCGAATAAAAAAATAATTAATATATAATTGCTAGTATTATACTTCATTACACTGTAACATGTTAATTTTCTTTTACACTTTCATCAGTCCTATTCTATTGTCTGTCATCGGCAGCGCTGACAAGCCATTCTATCTATACCTTTCCATCTCGAACTTGCCCTGTGCTTACACAACCATCCTTACAGGTCTAGCTTATCTGGTCAACTTTATCTTCAACCCTTTTATGTGGCATTTTTAATCACTAGCACTTGCATAGTCATTGATGTATTAATATTGGTTTATAAACTTAATTTCCAATTCTAAAGCTTCCTTTATAAGGTCGAATTTAGTGTAAGGATGGTGTATTGTTGTTTTAATCCCAAGATTATCGCGAAGTCGTTATGGGAATGAGTAATCGATTTTTGGGTCTTTTGTATCGAGAAATCAGGGATCATTTTAATTATCGATTACCTGTGGGTGATTTTGAATCAGCCTATTGTATGGAACCTTTAGAAGCCGAAGGGAAAATAATAACACATTTGGTTGGTGCATTGCTTTTGATGATTGTATCTTTAATAGTCGTGTCTGTGGGGCTTGCGTTCGCATGGACCACCGGGTAATTCCCACAGGTTTCGTAAGAGATGACGAAGGGTTTAAATCGAGATGAACAATGACCTTACCTATGAATATCTAATAAGTTAAGATTACACACATTTTATCCGCCTCCATAAGATGTGTGAGTAGTAATTAATTTTTTGAAGTTTTGTAATTTTTTTTATAATTTCTTATTGCTATTTCCAATAATTCGACACTAATGTAAAAAAATTAATAATAACTGCTGTGGTACTCAAAAACCTTAGTTTTAAATAATCTCAAGACATTTTTAGCGACATATTATTATAATCCCTCATTAAACTTAATTCGACTGTATTTTTCTTATAAAAACAATAAAAATAAAGGTGCCACCATGAAATTTACCTTTCTGACTGGCGCGGGCGCTGCTGCCTGCGTTATTAAGCCATGTTTATTGCTTGACATTTTAGATGGTTTCCCCACAAAAACACTTGATAATTATTACATACTGTGTGTACACTGCACAGATTAAAAATAAATCTAAATACACTTATTAAAAGTTCTCACGAAACAAAGCCGTATTAACGTATACAGAAGACATTTTGTCTGTCCGTCAGTTGTACAAATAATGTGACATTTTAAAATAATTGCTCGACAGTTTTTCCAGAGATTCTCATTGTTGCTCAAGCGCACCAATTACTATGTGGAAGAATGCTCGTTTAATCACACCAAGGGGTAATTATTAAAAAATAAGCAAAATTTTGTTTGTACGTGTTTTTGTAATTAGTGGATGGTGTAGCCGGGACATTAGCGAGCCTGCAGTGGGCTGTGCGTGAGGATAATTGGGTTGATCTTTTGTTTTTAGATTGCCCCGAAATTGCATCGGAACTTGCCTTGAGGACTAGGCCTGCGTATAATTATGTAATATTCAAAATTTTCAATTTGTTGTTTGATTTGTGGGAGAGACCTCCAAGGTTGTCCATTGAAGATATGAGAATACAATCATGTATTTAACATGCCTTAGTTTATTACACAATGCAAGTTATATTTGAAACAATTTTGTAACTCAGTCCAGTCAAAGTCAAAATCAAAGTAATTTATTTTCTAGAAACATATAAGATATTACAGACAGGCGAGATTCTAGCCTGTCTATACCAAAGTAACATTAACCTAGCATTATTTTAGTTGAATAACCTAACTGTCAAAAACTCCCGACTAGAAAAAGAGCTGTAATTTTTGAAGGGCTGATCAGATTTTCATGAAACATTATTCTAAGATGATCCCGAATAAACTAGCTTTCAATTTAAAAAATACTGCATTGAAATCGGTCCATCCGTTTTGGAGCTACGATACCACAGACCGATACACAGGTACATCGATACACAGATACACACTACAAACACCCCTCTTTTTTGTCGGGGGTTCAAAACTGCAGTGTAGAGGAAACCGTACAAAATCTCACCAAAGGTAACCAAGCTTGATTTATTTTTTCCACCATAATAAAAGCTTTCTAACGAACCCTAGACAAATAGAAAAACAACAATCTGAAGTTGCTAGTTACTTAGTGAAAAGAAGTTGCAAACAAAATGAAAAGTGAATGACTGGTTGGTAGTCGAGCCGGGTTCATTATCATAACAGGGACATATTAATACAGCAATGTGTGATGTCGCGCGCGCCCACTTGCGCAGCGCGAGAGACGCACAGTAAAATGGAGGCCAGTAGAGCGAATTGATACAAATAAGAATACTTTTGCATTTATCTTTTTACTAGCTTCCGCCAGCAGCTTCGCCCACGTGATATCTTTATAAAATATAGCCTATGTTACTCAGTGATAATATAGAGAAAGAATTTTTAAAATCGGTCCAGTAGATTTTTTTGTTACGAATAAACAAACAAACATACAAACATCGAATCTTTACTCTTTATAATATTAAGTTTAAACTATTATTAGTCTCGTATGTAAACTCATGGAGCTAGGTAGAGGAACACACAGTGCACTGTCGTTTTATTAGGAAGGTACCAATATAAAATAATGAGGAAAAATCCCAATTCCGATATTTTATTACCATGAATATTTTGTAACAGAAAATCTCAGGTAAAAATAAAAATAAATAAATAAATCTCATTTGTATTCAAGATATTTCATAAATGTATAGGAATGTTGAACTTGCTTTTAAGCTAGTTTTTAACCCCCCCTACAAAAAAGAGGGGTGTTATAAGTGTGTAGTGTGTATATGTGTATTTACTTGTACGTGTACGTGTACTTAATAAATAACTACACGGCAAAGGCGGAGCTTTAACATATCAATTCTTAAAACTTATTTGCATATTCAAACTGTCCTACTGTATCCATTGTACTGTGACAATGTTTGTGAACCTGTCACGTGAAAGTGGTCTCGGATGGTATTGTTGCTATCACTTTATGAGCTCCCAGTGTATGTATTAGCATACATGATCTGCCGACTGATTGTTTCTGTGCATTGAATTATATTTGGTTTATGATTTGAGTGGGACATTCGCTGTTTCTGTGAGGATTCCAGTTTGAATAATGTCTTCCTGTCGGTCTCCTTGGAGAATATAAGGAATTAATATATTATAAGATTTGTTGGTGCTACAATAAGAATAATAAATAATACGACTAGGTACAATTTTTACTAATACTTTTTACAACGTTGTACTACTTTTACTCGTATTATTTATTATTCTTAAGGCACTATCATTTAAACGAAAAATACCTAGTTTACATAATCTCTATTGCTTAAACCTTCTTAAATATAGTTTCCTTAGGCTTCCAAAGTTCCTATACGTCTTGTACATATAAATTAGAATAGAAGTCATTTATTGTTTTAACAGGTACATATTACATAAAGGTTAGAGAGATGCATAATTTTTTTTTTTCTGTGATATTATCATACCGTACTAGACGGAATGATAGTAGGTAGGTAAGAAAGGAAAGAAAGAAAGAAAAAATATTTATTTCTGCTAAAACACGACACACATACATTAACATAGCAGAATACATACCAAATATTTGCCACACCAGCAACAATGGTATGCAATTTCAATAAAATAAAAATGTCGTACATATTATAAATGATGAACTATTAGGTATCATAATTCAGTCTTATCATTAAAATAGTCTCCAACACTATTTAGAAATTTTACCTTAATCGCCATGTTCCCTTATACACCTATTTGCTATGAAGGAACTGAGTGCGTTTTTAACCCCCGACAAAAAAGAGGGGTGTTATAAGTTTGTCGTGTGTATCGTATATCGTGTGTGGCGTATCTGTGTGTCTGTCTGTGGCATCGAAGCTCCAAAACGAATAAACCGATTTCAATGTAGTTTATTTAATTAAAAGCTAGTTTAAACGGGTATCATGTTAGCTGTTTCACGAAAATCTGTACAGCCGTTCAAAAGTTACAGCTCTTTTTCTAGTTGGACTTAGAGGTTTTTGTCGGTTAGGTTATTCAGATAACGCCGCGCTTTGATAAATATTCGCTTATTTTCAATAAAACTATGCTATATATAGTCTGTCAAGAAAGTCATGAAAAGGATTGAGGGCGCCACTTGTATATTCTCTTGTTTATTTTTAATATATTAATGCCGAAAACATTTTTTTAGCACAAAAAATCTACACAGAATAGTAAAATAAACACATCGTTGTACCCAAACTGACACCTACGGTACTTATTTAGGGTTGCGAGCGAAGAAGAATTTTAGTTCCTTCAAAATCCTTTTCATGACTTTCTTGACAGACTGTACTTTATCTGCGTGAGTAAGATATTAGAGCAGTTTATTATTTTCCTTTGGATTAGGTTTTCTGAGTGCTGCCTAAGATTATGAACATTATTATTTTATGTAATTTGCGGCAATTATTAAACTGCGCATCACGATTTTAGATAGCGTAGGTGTTCCAGCTACTTTTAGGTCATGGAAGTATTCTAATTTATACCTACGTGTGTCAAATAGTTAAGCCTTTTATGGAATAGGTATGGAGGAATTTAGCAAAATCAACATAAGGCTTTTAAAAAACCAAGATTATGTTTATATTTTTTCTTTTATGTAAATATCACGATCGGTCGAGAATTTATATTTTGAGACACAAATATTTATGAATTATTTATGATATAGGCAAATTAATGGCTGTATAATTAACTGCATGAATGATTGTGTAAGTGTTAAATGAATAGCAATGACATCGTAAATCGCGTTCAATGAAATAGGTGATGGTTACTTATAACCTGCCAAGTTATGTATATTTGCGGGATACAAATTGCAAATCAGTCAACAAATATTGAGAAAAATTTAACTTATTATTTTGTAAGAATTGAAGTAAGTATATTACACATGGTCGAGTTATATATACTTAAGTTTTTAAAAGAGAGGTATTTTTTTAAGTTTTTTTTTTTAGTTTTTAGCTATCTACGTATATATGTAACTATAGATCTAGTCATCTAGAACAAGTACATTTTTGATTTAGTGGATTTTGGCCAGTAAATCCCACCAGTTAGTGAATTAAATCTTAGATAGGTGATTATCATTATTTGGCACATTAAGTCACTCCAGTTTACGCATCACAGTTCTATAAACTCTGTGAAGGTGAGAACCTGTCTGTTCCCAGGGTATGTCGCAAGTGGCTCTCCAGCAGCGCAGGAATGTGTCTGTCAGCACGGAGCGACGGTAATGCTCGTAATCATCACAATTATATGCGCCCGCGCCGAACTTTGTGAACCACCGAATTGAAGCGCCGTCGATTGAATTAACTTAAGGGGAAAGTTGTTCTGTTACTGTCAGGACAATTATTTGATTTATCATGGACATATTTCCAAAGGCCGCCCATTGTACAATTTACCCATGTTTGTGTAAGTTTTATGTGTATATTTGTTTTACTGGTGTACAATAAAGAATATTTAAATAAATAAATCAATAAATATTTGTCATCTTAAATTCTTAGCCTATACCCCACTATGTTGGGATCAGCTCCTAGTCCAATATTTGCGGCAGAATATATATTTTTATTATGAATAGTAAACATTGAAACATATCATACATATAGGTAGGTAAAAATCAGACAAATTAGGAAATATATTTTTTCTGACTTTTTGGTGATATTTGAACGCGACTAATTTTTTTTATTTTTTTTATTTAATAATTATAATATACACACTTAAATCACTAAGCCACTAATATCTTTGTGTTAAAAACTACTGGGGCTCTTGAGAGAGAAACCTCCTAATTATTACAAACAATTATATTATTTAATCATCCACTCCTCTGTCTGAGCTTGAATGTATTGCCAGGGTCTAAATTGAACCAACAGAATTCAACTCTTTGTTCCAAAAACAACACAAACAACTTGGTCCAAAAAATACAAACTATTGTCAGTAAATACCGTCGCCTTAATTAAGAGTGTGAATTCCCACAGGTAGATCACACGCGCCGGCGCGGCGGCGCCGTGTCGCGGTGTTCAGTGATATTCTCACTTAGGTACTTTTGACTTAAAATTTGTACCAGAATCAGAATCAGAACGTTTATTGCTTCATGTGGTATAAATTGGTGTTTTATACTATGTTGTTTCCAGAACATGAACCCTGTTAGGGCACTGCAAGTTTTACAAATTGTAGGTTTTTCAAAGAAATTACACAATAATACATTTATAATAACAGTTTCGTAATTAATATCATTAATTTGGTCAAATTAAGTCTTATTTCTAATAATATTGTTTATTTAATTTAATTAACTACATTACCAAGAAAGCTTTAGAATCAATAGCTGTCTTGGTACCCATTTTTTTGTCATTTAGCATAGTAATAGATACTTACCTAATGCGTAAAAGGGTTGTTATCAACTTAACTCCTGAATTAATATACTGATGTATACAGGATGAAATTATATAGATATGAGAAAAAATATACAATGTACTAACTTTCTAGTTCCAATCCCTTTAAAAGGTTATTGTACTCATCATTATGAACAACTTTTACCATGGGACCAACATGAAACCGCGAATAAAATCTGCTGTTCCAGACATTTGGTCGAGTAATATTGAACTTTTTGTATGAAACAGCTGCAGCTGTTATTTTTGCGATATCAGGGTTGTTCCCGTAGTAAAAGTTGATTATAATCCCTTGAAGAGATCGGGACTAGAAAATATGTAGGTCCTTGTTTAGTACATATCCAGTCTCATTTATTTATTTTGTATGTTAGTGTAATAAAAATTTATGCATAATTATTATTTATCTGTTTATATTAATATGTATGGTACACCGCAAACTGCCCTTTTTCTATTTCTTCCAAGTCATGTCCATCCAAAGGTTGTCTGGAAGACATCGCTTTTAGCGATAAGACCGCCCATTGTACATGTATATACTTATGATAATGTTTTTTTTTGTATTTCTGGTGTACAATAAAGTTTATTGTATTGTATTGTCTCTATATCCTCAAGCAATACAATAGATCTTCATTTCCTATACACAAGATACAGACACTTATGAAATGTCGAGACTCTAGGTGCACAGTTCCAAATAGTAGGTCCTATGGAGAAGAACCGGCAAGAAACTCCATGGAAATTCTTTTAAAATATATTACAATCTTGATCAGTACAATGTTGTGGTAAGAAAATAAAATAAATAAAACGTTCGTATTTAGGTCAATTACCAAAGAACTTAAGTCTATATTCATCGTAGTTGAATCAGTATTGGCTTACGTAGAGCTATGAATGCACTGATTGCCTTTTAAAGGTGAATATATGTCTATTGGCTAACATTACCATTTTTGAATCATTGACATTTTCTTATACAATTATGTGCAGTGTATAAATACTACTTAGATTAAAGTTTTATTCCCTTTGTTAGACCGCAGCAGGTAAATTAATTTCTCCATTGCACTGCCAACACGGATTGTCTACGGCTATGAATAAATCAACTCCATTCTATGCGTAGCATCCTGAATTACAATCATCTTCTTTTGTGAAATTATAATTAATTTTACACCATATTTACAACCATGTTATTTCTTATATTTCACAAGTTTATATAATTTTGATTCTAAAAACATTTGCCGTGTCAATGTTTATTTTATGACATAATGATGTTTTGAATAACTTAATGATTTTTTGAATGACTTAATGATTTTTTGAATGACTTAATGATTTTTTGAATAACTTAATTATTTTTCGAATGCCTTAATAATTTTCCTCCTTTCCTATAGAAATTGAAATTTAAATACCATTGATAACTTAATTGATAGAATGGTACAAAAACACTAAGGTCAAATGATGAGGCCGTAAAATAATAATACAACAGCTATTATCGTTCAGTAAAACAAATATTTACTTACTTAAATAATAATACAACAAATAATAAATAGGTACTACGAAGAGGTGTCGACTATCATTAATCAATTAGTTTAAACTACAGAAATAATTGTAAAGATCATAAGTCACTACGTTTTCCATATTCAAATTCTTTATTGCATCCATGGCCTTACATAGGTGTTTAAATTTACAGCAATATAAAATATTATAGTTTAAAAAAACTATAGAACACGCTTTAGTCATCCAAACTGAATGTATATGCACAGCTCAATCGGAAACCGGGAAGTGGGTCTTTAACTTCCATGATTTTCTTACATAGTTAGTTACAGTACAGGTGAAGCTAATAAAATCGTGTTAATAAAAGGTACTGCATATTCAAATAAATTATAATAATATGTATCAATTTAGAAAGAAATTAAATTAATAGTTTTTGATGAAATATTGTAAATATTCTTACTGAAAGTAATTTTATCCTTTTTTTTAATTATTCGTGCCTATGATTTTGTTTATTAACACATTTTACGCTGGGTAGTACTAATTTATATTCTGAAGTGGAATTAAAGCAATTTTGTAATAAATATGACTTTACGTTTTTTATATGAAATAAATTTGATTTACGTTTAATTTGTTGTGGAAGTTTGTAAAAAAATTGACAGGCATTTAATATGGGCTATGATTTAGCATTTTAATTCGGGATTGTGGGAGATATATAATATAAATAATCTATTTTTTTTAATACTATTAATGGCAGTTTGACTTTGTACATTCAATCTGTGTATGTATGTAATGGCAGCTACGACAGTCGGCGCATGCGATTTATTACCAATTAAGATAAAAGTGCCGCTGTCGGCTCTCGGAATGTTACGAAAGAACTCGGTCACTCTGAGTAAGAATGAATGAAGTACATCATTGATATGGCGCTGGATCACCTTGGCCAAATTACCGGTAGGCAGGTACCATAAGCTTGCGATCTGCTCGCATACCGAAATAAATGGTTAATGGCATTTTGACGCGTAATGGACGCCATTGACCAGTATAATGGTATTTGGCCAATTTAATGGCAATGGTTTTTTTTTTCCAGTTTAATTTGCGATCAGTATTTATTACTATGAGCAAATTTTATGTTTTTTTTTTTTTTTTTTTCCCCTTTTATGGCAATGGTGTTACTACATTTTGAGTTGAATTGAATGTTATTTTGGGTAAAGTGTGTTAAGTAACAAATATGAATGGAATGAGAAACTGTGTAGTAAGTATTCGCACTTAAACGTACCAATTTTTTTTTTTGTTGAAAAAACTAAATTAATAAGCTATCTATATCTAATATTTATTAATTCGTGTTTAATAATTATATTTATATTTAATAAAACTTTTAGTTTTAAAGGACATTGCTCGCCACCCATACATTTTCATCCTATCCATGAAAAGGAAATTTATACATCTCGAGATGCTTCATAATTTTCATAAATCAATACTATCCTATTGAAATCCAGTTGGAATCACAGACACTTCTCTTTAGTGTTATATTTAATTATTTATCAACATCATACCCTTTTGTTAATTGATATCAACGCCATCTATCGAGTCTCGGTAGTAAACTACGCTATGATTTTCATTCTAAAACCTAACTTACTTTGTTACCCCACGGACTACTCTCGTTTCTTTACATGCAATACTGTCCATCCAAAGGAAGTGCCGATAGCGATAAGACCGCCCATTGTACCATTTTAGTCATTATAATGTACCTATTAAGTTTATGACTCCTACAAAAAAGAGTATTTGTATTCTGTTCTATCAATAGATTCTTAAGTGTTGATCTCCGTTCATTCTGTAGGTATGCCTAAGATAACGTCACGCTTAAGACTTGATAAAACAAACAGAATAAGTATATGTAAATGTCATGTCCACATGTTGAGGCCACAAGCAAGGACGCCTGGATAATCAATACAATATACAAATACCATTAAACAAATTAAAATGCCAAAATATTAACGACAGCAATACAAACAAAACAAATAATTACCAAAACGAAATCGAAAACTAGTGTTAATGGACGAATTCTTATGCAAATGATCGGTATTATGTCGGGGCAGCCGATAACATGTTATGTTGAGCTTTCGAGCGACCGGTTGTTCAATCAAATGTTGTATTGATTGCTAAATAACAGGTGCTGATTTTGAGATAAGACTCCGTTCTGCCATAGCATAAATAATAGTTTCAATTGTAGGTAATAATAGTGGTTCTGCTTGAAGTAGTCAGTCAGTAATACAGGTTTTTTTTTATGCAGTGCGCAAAAATTTGCAGTGTGATTCAGTCAGTGTCCGTTCCCAAATGCAATCGCAGTACAAAAATTCATACCAAAACAAAATAAAAATTAGATTTTGTATGGCTTGCGCTATTAAATTATGCGTCCCTCCATACTATGTCAATTTTTCACATAATATGTCAAAGTGTATCCCAATACTGCGGTTGCATTTAGGAACTGAGACTGAATCAATACAAATTATGCGCACTACATAAAAAAATATCTGTATAATATATTATTTTTATTCTGTAATCCAATACTTAAATCTACTAATGTACTACCACAAAAATAGATATCTAATAGTAGCTACTTAGGTATGTTTATGAAGATCTAATTTCAAGTTTTTTTTTTATTCCATTAAGATGGCAAACAAGTACGGCCCGCCTGATGAATAAACATTTTGTTTCATTAAAATAAACATGGTTTATTTGTTTATTGAATTCATGGTTCTAATTGAGTTCCATTTAGGTTGATCAAAGGGTAATTAGGTAAGTTTGGACACTTCCTAGATAAAACTAAAACTTGAGTTAAGCTCGCCTAATACATACCTATATACGCCATTACATTTGTATTTTTTTTTATTGTACAATAAAGATTAAAGGAAAGACTGGAATTGTTCCCGATAAGGTACTCCTATAGTCGCCCGTTATCGGGTAACAATGAACAAAAATACCTTTCTACATAGCCTAAAGGGTCACAGGTGCAATGATTATGTATAGGCATATTGTGCAATACTGTTAATAAAACCTATCGACTTCCTTACCAAACAAAGTGAAGAGCTTTTTCTTCCGCGACACAGAAAGCTTTAAACATCAATTAAAAGCAACAAAAGCGAAACTCTTAAGCTTACATAAGCGTCGGAAAACATTAAAAGCGATTCTTATAGCCTTAACGAGATGTACAATAAGTTGTTTTTACTTGAGAGTTGCATGCTGCGTAATATATCACGTCGATATCCGCATATCCGCGCTCCCGTAACCTGTCAACACCGTGACGCATGTTGAGTGAGTCAGTGACAGTTAAACGCGTCATTTGCGGATAGGGTTGTCACTGTTCAGTTTAGAGATTCAGTAGTCCAGCAGTCTAATTCACGTAACTAAAGAAGTGCAGTTGCCGCGCAGTTGCAATAAAATATTGATCAAAACAACACATTTGGTAATTAATCTTCTTCTTTGGTTATGGCAATTGAGCCGATGTCAACTATTCTGCCATTTGGTATCTTCTGGGCTTCAGTGAGATACGCTCGCGTCAAGTTCGAGCGTCACTGCAATACGATCGTTACGTGAATTAGCCCTCTGTGCTGGATAGATGTATCTCTTTCAAGTTATCGCCGTGTCCCTGCGACTCACATACAACAACATACATAGTCTACAACAGCAACCTTCAGGTTGTCTCGGTCTATCTGAATGGGATATTATCTGATTTGCAACTTCTAGTTAGGTATATGGTAAAGATAAGAAAAAAAACATATAAAAACAGAAAATGTGTTTTGGAATTACCTCACGAAAAGTTTTTCCCTTTATGGGCTTTCATAGCTAGTTCTGCACCGTTATCTTCTCCTTCTATTTTTCTGTAAGTTTATTATAGATAAGATAGTTTATCTACACACTACAAAAAAGTAAAATACATAGATTATGGAACACAATTTTATTAAGTAGGTACAAAGGTAGGTTGTTAAAATTTGAAAAAAGTCAGTCTATCTTCAGTAGGTACTGGCAGTTATTGTGACGATGAAAAATAATTCATAAAAGTCATTTAGTTTGTGTATATATTTTTGTTCTATTTTTTTTAAAGATTTTATATTTTATTTTAGTTACGCGGTAGACCCGCTTATTAGAGCAAGCAATTTTTTTTTTAAAAAAGGTTGGCTGTAAAGTCAATATAGGTACATCATGTATATGATGTATATTGAAACCAGATATCTGCTTTTAAGGGTTATTCTACTCATCATTATGAACAATTTTTACTGTGGCACCAACGGTGAAATCGTGAAAATCGTGAAAATAAATAAATTCGCTCTTCCATCTATCTATATAATAATACGTGAAGAGAAAACTTTGTACTCCTTTTTAAGCATATTGCGCGCACGGAGGAGTGCGAGATTTGGCATAGTTAAAGTTTATATGGAGAAGGAGTGGTGAAAGCTAAAATGTATGTAGGTATAAAATATGTGGTCGAATTTCGACCACTGGGCGACCCTAGTGGTCCTACCTACAAATTATTCAAAGTTACTCGACTAAAAGTATTGTTACTTATCGATTTTTTTTATCACGGTTTGTCACATAATAAAAGTTATTCATAATTATGATTAGAAAGGTAGGGCCTTGTGTCATCTTTAATTTGATCTCTCTTGAGTTGTCACTGTGTACCTACACGGTTTTTTTTTTTTTTTTTTAAGTTTCTATAAAATAAAATTGTATACCGTCTCTAAACAATTCCTTAAAGTGTTGAGCAATCCAATTATTGTGTTAGTCCAAAAAGTTGATGGTAAATACGTAAGTAACTGAAGTGTTAATTGACAATAGACTGGCGACTTATCTTAATTGTGATCACCTGATCACACAGCTTGCTAGTTGCCTAATAAAATAGCAATCAGTAAGCTATATAAGCACCGCTCAAAAGAATAATGAACGAATCAACATTGCAACAACACTGATGAAGTTTGGATGACAAGTTACAGCTAGCACTTAATCATCAATACACTTCAATACAACTGTGTCAATCGTAATAGTATAATTTAACCTTTGAACTTAATAATGTCTATTAAAACTGCCAGATCATACTTGCGTAACAACCAAAAGTATGAACATCTTAGAATAGAATAGAATAGAACACCAACATAGAAAAACATACAAGATAAAAGATAAAAGATAAAGATATATTTATTTGCATAGAATACAGGTGTTACCAGATATAACATTGGTGGTTTATGTACAATACTACATTCACAAAAAACACACACACATCACACACACACACACACACATTTTTTTGTTTAAGAAAAACAAAGTGTATATACCTAACACAATGGGCGGTCTTATCGGCGAACCTATAGAGATTTTTTCTAGACATAATAAATGGTAGATTTTTTGTAAATGAAAGCCCACACACATAAATAAATAAAAAATTAAATTACAATTATTTATTTTATATATTTGTATTCATCCTTATAAGCCTTAGGTACCTATGTATTTATGTACCTATTTTATGTAAATTATTTACACGTATCCTTTTTCTTTTTAATCTCTCCTCTCGCAGGTCTGCTGGAAGAGATTTCTTTAGAATTCAGGAGTACCTTTGTACTTTATGTCCCTATGTATTTTATATGTGCAAAAAACCTTTTTTAAATAAATTAGTACACTTTGCCCTTGACCGGTCGAATCGCAGCGTGCATCCACTACTAACTATTCCAATATCTATTTTTTTTTTTTTTTTTTACCGTACGCTCGCTAACATTCACCCCTCTTGCGATTTGGAGCCGCTGGCGTATCTCAACCGCGGTAAGGTAGCGGTTTCTTAAAATTTCCAGGACAATAATCCGGTCGTCCCGGGCCGATGTGCATCTGACACCTCCGCTGCCTGGTCTGCGGGAGTAGTGGCCTGTCTCCTACACCTCCTGTGTTATTAATCGTCATAATAATTTAACCTGTGAACCAAACGTTTATCAAAACTACATGATGATATTCGCGTAATATCCGAAAGCCATAAAATAAATAAACTTACGCAACATTCAGTTTCGGACATGGCCGGCCCGGTAGACACCTGTGTGGACATGGGCGGACGCACCCACAATTAAGTTCTTACGTCAATAAAGACTTCATGAGAAAAAGTGTTATACAATACAAGAATTCCTGTTTATTTTTGGTGAAAATGTGTGTTAAGCGTACACACATTTTGCATGTTCAATCATTACGCAATGACCATTGACGTGTCTGTTTTTTTGGCTGATGTGGTTGAACGCTGGACATATTGTAGTGGTTTTTTTTTTTTTTTTTTTAACTTTGCCCCTCACTAGGATTTCTCCTGTATCGAGGGTACAGTTTACAAACATACATGTCACATGCACACACCACCCAGACCCGAAACAACTATCTGTAGATCATACAAATACTTGTTCCGTGCGGGGATCGAACCCGCGGCACTGCGCCAACCGTGAACCGTGTATTGTGCTCATCATTATGAACAACTTTTATTATCGGACCAAACGTGAAATCATGCAAAATAATTGCTGTTCCATACACATAATTCAATATTACTCGACTAAGGGCCATTTTCAACAACAAATTAACGGACGTTTAAAATGAATCGGTCGATTACTCATACAAAAATTCATGTTTAAACGGCAGATTTTGTACTAATCGTCTGTTAAGTTGTCAGTGATTTTTTGCGATTTCAGATTTAGTTCCGTAGTATAAGTTGTTCATAATAATGATTACGAGTACCTACAATATCTTCTTTCAATATATCCACAGTCACCCTATACAGGGTGGAATTTTTGAAGCGTACCTGGAGGAAAACTACTTTAAATACTGAAGACAGCAAATTTTACTCAAAGGAAACCAATCCAGGTATTAAAATGGTTATTAACATTATTTTTGGATTTTAATCGGTTCGATTCCCGGGTGTGGCAAGCGTATTTTCAAAAATATTTAAATGCAGTTTTGTTTCTTTTTAAAAATAAAGGAATGTTTCCTTTGAGTAAAATTTGCTGTCTTCAGTATTTAGAGTACTTTTCCTCCAGGTACGCTTCGAAAATTCCACCCTGTATAATCATAAGAATAGAGCTGTTGTATATCTAAGTATAATTCTCAAAATTAATACTCTTGTTACATTTAAGACACGTGCGTCATTCAAATACACATCAACAGTTTCTCTGAAACCTTCATCATCACACATAAGATTCGCGAAACGCACATAAATGCGATCCCATTAATTTTTTCCTTTACATTTCACCACAGGTACAACTTAATCTGCAAACAATCACACATCTGTGGGAAATCGGCCGGCAAACACTGCATACCATGGGATCATCACCGCTTTACCCACAAATTATCCTCAGAATGACACTATAATACCCCTTGGTTCACTTTTTAGAGCAGCATTATCATGTCACCTCGTAAAAAGTCTACGTAATTATTTTTTCCCCATGTCGTGGACAATAATACTGTAAATCTGCCCTCATTTAACTATCATTAGTCTGCCTCCTCTATTTTCTCGCGATAATCACCCTTTAAAATGTCCGCTGCGGTGATTTTTAGGCATTCTTGCTCCTATTTTAAGACTTAATTAAGTAAATTAATTTCGCAAGTTAAACAAGAAAAGAGCTGTGATATCTGACTTCAATTATATGAGATGTTCTTTTCTTGTTAACCAACGGCGAATAAGTTTGTAGTGTGTATGTGTGTGTCGTGTCTGTGGCATCGCAGCTCCAAAACGGATGGACCGATTTCAATGCAGTTTTTTTAAATTAAAAGCTAGTTTAATCGGAATGGTTTTCAGCTATTTGTCATGAAAATCTGTTTAAGCGTTCAAAAGTTACAGCTCTTTTTCTAGTTGGAGTCGGGAGTTTTTGACGGTTAGGTTATTTCTTTACCTATTTAAAGAACATAAGTTCCGGGAAAATCCATTAGTATAGAAGATATGAAAGAAAGAAAGAAAAAATGTTTATTGCCACATTAACAAAAACAAAGAAAACTTAAATCTCTAATACACGTCTTAAAATTAAAATTATGTAGTATGGCAATAGGAGTGGGCTCAGCGGATGTTGATCCGTGTCAGCATGGCTACAGCACGGATCAACGCTGGTTTTCAGCCCGCCCCTTAGTCTCTACATAACTTATTATCTTTGATATATGATAAATTTTCTTTAAAAAAATCATAACTTCTAAACTATGTACCTGCTTTAACTTCATTCAAGTAGTTTTTCTGCAGTCAGATTGTTTTAAAGTCTATCATTTACATTACATGCTCAGCGTTTCAATAGAAGCCTACAGCTTGTTGCAACATGCAGTTTGGACATCAGGAGCTCGTCGGAAGTTGCGTCACTATAATGAGCGTTTGTTCATACTATCTGGGTAGAGGCTTCTGCTTCTACTTTGTACAATGTTATCAATTATCATTATCCAAACTGCGCTTTAACTGATTGTTATACAATGTGTAACAAGAAATTACATCAAACCGTGTTTAAATTTTTTTCACATAGAAAATTGGAATATTGTACCTATTTCTATAAGAATAGATAGTGAATTTATGGTACTTTACGACATATGATAAAAAAATAAAAATATCATCCCCCCTTATCTCCGAAGTTTGTAAACCGAAAAATCTAAAATAATTACAGTAGATATAAGTTTAAGTAAAAAAAACCCCCGCCTCCAACTAGAAAAAGAGCTGTAACTTTTGAACGCCTGAACAGATTTTCATGAAACATATCTAAGATGAAACCCGATTAAACTAGCTTCCGATTAAATAAAAATGCACTGAAATCGGTCGATCGGTTTTGGAGCTACGATGCCCCAGACAGATACACAGACAAACAGATACCCCTCTTTTTGTAGGGGGTTAATAACATCTAACCTAAATAACCTTTTTTAATAACTATTTGTATGACTCACACTTATAGACAATGTAGCAGTTACATATACGTACAGTGCCCCAAACTTATCTGACCCGGTGACCAAAATTGGAACTAACGTCGCTACGGAACAAAAATGACTTCCAAATGTCATTTTTGTAGGGAGATGACATTGGTAAAAGTGACGGCAGCGACGCCATGACCGGCAGGGTAATCACGATGCACGCTCGTAAACGGAATCGACTTAATTTTGACACTACAACAGTGTTCATTGCGTTGCTCCAATTGTCGTTCAGTATAATTTTTATAGCATACTGCGCAATGTACATTGTTGAACTGTCAAAATTGAATCGATTCCGATTTCGAGTGTGCATCGTGATTACCCTGCTGGTCAGATAAGTTTATAGCACTATAATATACTACTTAGTATATTAAGTCTATGCATGTTTATGCGTCACGCGGCGATACAGTTGTGATGTTGTCCAATCCTTTCAGACACTATGTTTTTATAATAATATGTTATCAATGTACAGAATGATGGTTGCCCATTAAACTTATAAGGGCTCATTCTTAAGCAACATTGCGTACCAACTTTTTATGATTTACTTCCCTCTGCTTACACAAGTTTAACTTTTATAACCTATATGGTATCATTCTTGTATGCAAACTGACATTGAAAAGGCAATTGAACAATACAATAAACCCGAATCACTATCATCAAATTAGTTTTACTTCAAACAAACGGAACTATTCTAAAATGAAATACTGGAATTAGCACGCACGCTCAGAGGGGCAATTCTCGTGTAATCGACGTTGTCTCAAATTCGAGAAAAAGTTCGAATTCGAAATTTTCTCAAGTGGTAATTAAGTTGATGTATATTGGAAAATTCGAGCCCGAAATTTTTCGAAGGAAAGCCGTTCGAATTGCTCCGACTGGTCGGTACCGTTCGAGACGTACACATTTGGAATTCGAACCATAATAAACGACAAACAGCGTTCGAAGTTCAAACTCGATTCCGAGATGATCTCGTAGAAATCGAGAATTGCCTTCCTGGTTGTGGAATCATCGCCCCATCGAGGTTTTCCAGGAGACAACAGTATAGGGTTCTTCAAAAAGGGATTGAGAAGATTTTTACAGGGTTTGCAACGCGCGATTGATGGTGGTGTTGCAAGCGTCCATAGGTTACGGTAACCGCTTACCATCAGGCGGGCCGTATGTTAGTATGCAACTCTAGAGGTATAAAAAAAAGATATTATGCTTTCATATTCTGATCCCTTTTTCACGTAATGTGGTTGTGAGGAAGCATATTTAATATCAGATCAAGACGACTTTAGTGCATAAAAACTCAAATTTTGAACGAGTTACCACAATATAGGTACAAAAAAAAAACTGTTCGCTGTCTGCCTGTACCATATTGAGTCGCAAATACCGCTACAATTTTCAATTTCCCTTCTAAAGAATTTAGACTTAAAGTTCACAAATTCCTAATAGCAACTAAATCATCGTTAGGTGTCAAGTCATTGCACAAGCTTAGAACCTGTACCCGTGAGCAGTGGGTGCGGCTGACCGCTCGCCTTTCGGAACCATTCGTAATGCATATTATTTAAACTAATTATTTATATTAGTTCGCCGACGGGCTCAATTGCAGTTGTTGACTCAAATGCCGGTCTCGATTATAGCTAGTTTAGGTGTTTAATTTAACAAGATAGTTAACTGGGTGCACAGTGGAACCGCCAAGTTCTGTCTAGCACTAGGGGATAAGACACCGCAACTTTTATCCGAAGTATCTAGCGTCTTTGGTAAAGAGCCCGACAGATTACCTAGGGGGAAGCGAATAGTTAACATTTACTAGTTTCCAGTTGAAAACCAGTGTCAAGCATTTTCTGGTGCTTGATATTAAACAGTAGGTCTACCGCGTAAAAAATGGTAATGAACATCAGACTCTGGTAATAAAATTCAATACGATCGTGAGAGAACAAACTTCGAGCTACCTTGTAAATTTTACCGATCATGAAAATGGGAGTCCCAACTATAACGTGTGATATTATGAGAATCAATATTACACGGAAATAACGACTTCGCAGGCTCCATCCGAACCAAGTTATTCGGTTGTAAAAAGCAGTACCTAATTGTTTATTTCTAGCCATAATGTTATTTCTGTGTAGATATGTTAACTTTGCAGGCTTCATCCGAACCAAGTACTCGGTTGTAAATAGCATAACTTGTTTAATTCTAGATAGGTAGGTACTTAGTTGTAAAGTAAAAAAGCCAAGCGTATAACTTCGTACATGACTGGTGCTATTTATAATCCACTTTCAGCACGCCTGACCTTCACGCTTCTTCACTCAATGGGCAGGCAGGAGTCAAGTTTATTGACATGGCTACCACGTGCAGCGGTGACGTGCTGGGTCAGAGATTATGGCCGTGCTTAATGTTTACTATTAACTAATAAATTCGGAGGTCTGTCTGTTAGTTACTTTATCACGAACTCTCGTGAATTTCCATGAGGAAATTGTAGAGGACAAGACATTTTGTCCTGAAAAGTTCGCGCAATATTTTCTACGGGTTATATAAGTCAAAATTTCAAAAACCTGTCGCTACTCAAAGTCAAAGTCAAAGGTTTTTATTTCAACTGGGTCTTTGCAGGCACTTTCAGTACGTCGTGATTCTAGGCGCACGGTTCCAAGTGGGTTGGGCCTGGAGAAGATACCGGCAAGAAACTCCATGGATACTCTTTTACTGGATGGATTCAAGCTGGCCACTTCCTGCTACTCCCGGGCAAAGTCATAGGGGGCTATACCTACTATTGTTGTAGTTAAAAAATAGAATAAAATAGAAATACTTTTCACACTTAATAAATAAGGAGCAATCATATAATAAATATATAATAATTACGATTAATATTTTTAACCGACTTCCAAAAAAAGAGGAGGTTCTCAATTCGAATGTATGTTTTTTTTAACCGACTTCCAAAAAGGAGGAGGTTCTATGTTCGTCTTTATGTATTTTTTTTGTATGTTTTTTCAGCGATATCCGATTTTTATCCGATTTTAATGATTCTTTTTTTGTCGAAAGAGTATTTTTCCGGCAAGGTCCCATTTAAATTTGGTGAAGAGATGATGAAGACCTTCGGAGATAGACGATGGAACTCTTCAATGGATATTAGCAAATCACTCGCAATTGCTGTTGTCGCATGTTTACGCCACTCAAAATAGAAAAATAAAATAATCTTTTAAAGAAACTAATAACCGACTGCAAAATACTAAAACGCATAAAATAATTCGCCTTAAGTAGCTGTTAAGTTTTTTAAGAAAATTTTGAATTTTTTAAATTAAGTATATGTGATATTTTTATATTTTTTTTATGATTGTATATGGGCGGTCTTAATCGCAATCAACGATTTCTTACAGACAGCCTTTATGTTTCTTTAAGTAAGCGCCGACGCAGTATATTATTTTTCAAAAACCTATAGCTACTATAGCCCTTATGTAAATCCATCACTATTACCTTCACAATCACATCACTAACAATTCCAACCTTAAGCTTTTTCTCACTAGCGTCTAACAATTCACAAATATTCACAATGCGCGAGAGTGGTGGGCGTGTCAGTCGCAAGGCCGTCCGACTCACGCGCACTTGTCCGCGGCTATTTTCCCACATAAAGCCGGAATGGCTCGCCCACTGACCTATTACTGACCCGGGTTTGGACAGAGGCTTATAATATAGCTTATCGGTGGATAAGCCTAGGCCGTAATTGGGTGATATTGATGGTTGGCCAAAGTTGATAGATTTGGGTGTGTTTGCAAATGTAATGGTCGTATGGGATTGTTTATAAGAGTCATGTGAAAGGCATGGTTATGGTTGTAAAATAATGGAGATATTTACCGATAAATACATTGGGTATTCGATTATTTCGAAATAGTAAATTACTGTTTTGCAAGCGTTCGATAACAGTTGAAACTACTATACAGGAAGAAATTAATGTAGTGCGCAAAATTTCCAGAGTGATTTAATCTCTGTTCCTAAATGCAACCTCAGTATTGGGACACACTTTAAAATATAACGAAAATTCGACTTAATTTGGGGGACACGCATAATTTACTAGCGGAAGCCATACGAAATCAAATTTTTATTTTGTTTTGGATTGAATTTTAATACTGCGATTGCATTTGGGAACGAACACTGAATAACTTTCCAAATTTTGCGCACTATATAAAAAATTATCGTGTACATCTCCGCTACATAAACAAACAAACATAAAAAAAAACATGTATGTATATGTTTATATAAATAAACATGTCAAAAAGAAACATGATGTACTTGTGATCGTGTTGAATGTGATTCTCAACTAACTTGAGGGTAAACCGGCGGGTGTGAGCGCGATGCGTAATGAGTACCCACATTTTGTTTAATCGACTGTCGACGAATCAATGGTGTACAGAAAAACCTAATGTGGTTTATGTTTACACCTTTAGGAGCTGTCTTAAAATGTATATTATTGTCCAAGTATTAATAAATAAATAAATACTCTTTGTTGGTGGAAGCACTTCTATGAAGTTTACCGTTGCGAGTTAAACGGAGTCCGTACGGAGCCCGCTCCGCTGCCAGTGGAAGCCCGTCTCTACTTTATCAATAAAAACTTCAATAAAAAATACCTTTTTACCAGATCAGCATGGCTGCCGGCATGTAATCAGATAGATCACAGCTCGCCTGATTAGTACACAATGGATAAATGAGCTTCCTAGTGCCTGCTGTTAAACGCTGCTTGCCAAATGTCACGGTCACTTCAACTATTTGACAAAAACACGACTAAACGATCACTTACCGTGTGATCTAAATAGCAAAATGGTGTACAAATGTAAAAAAATTGTGCGTAAAACTTTTAACCATTGTGAATTTAAGGTGAAAGTTAATGTCCGGGGGAAATTAAATAATATTGCAGTTTTTATTGCATTTTTTTTTTAAGAGATTTAATTTTGATGTTTGGGTAAATAACACATTTATACATATAGATACATTCAAATGATTGTTTGCCTAAAGTAGCATTCTTAAATAGTATCGTGTTGGTATTATCCGTGCGGATGAAGAATGGGATTAGAAATGGCGGCTCATCTAGCCTGTACCTACTGTCAGCCTACACGGTACTTACACCGACAACGACGCACATAACGTTGTATCAGAAGGAATAACGATTAGTTTATCAACAATAACAAACCAACAAATAACTTTAACATTCACTATTATCAATCAATAACACGGAAAACTCTCAGAACCTCAGAATACATTTATCTCACAGATTAGCGCACAGACTGAAGTTATAACTGAAAAAACTGTTATCGCAACGCGTGAATAAAGTTTTTTTTTGTGGACGATACCAGCTTGTGTCAGTATAGACAGCGTCAGTGTGCAAGCGAGAGGTGAATAGCGGCGACGCTATTTTTATTCCCATTCTATATGTGCACAGTACAAAGGTAGTAATGCATGTAAAAGTCGATAAAAATACTTTTCTCAAAAAGCATCCCCTATTTGAAAAACCGACGGGGCTGTTGATCATATTCAGAGCCAGTCTGATAAAAGCAGTTTTGTAAAATCACTAATCACTACATAGTATAAAACAAAGTCGCTTCCCGCTGTCTGTCCCTATGTATGTATCCTTAAATCTTTAAAACTACGGAACGGATTTTGATGCGGTTTTTTTTATAAGATAGAGTGATTCAAGAGGGAGGTTTATAATGTATAATACTTTCATATTTAATGAAAGGATAATAGAGAAATTGCACCCGGGCGTAGCCGGGGACGCGCGGACGGGTCGCTAGTTGGTAATATTCACGAAGTTACTTCTGCCCAAATCATTTCGCGTCTTCTATTGTTTGTGTTGTAGAAACAACAATGATTAATGTTTTCTTTTGTGTTTGTTGCAGGTGGGTGGTCCGTCCTCTAATTACAGTGAGTAATTAACACAAATATACTAATGAACTTTTTAATTACATACATAATAGCCCTGTAATTGGTCTGTAACTGTGAAGTAATCAGTCGTGGCAATAATAACATGCGTCCATTGATAATAGGTATGCGTCTTATAGACAACAAAAATAGTCGTTTGGATTACGGAATTCTTAATATTTTTCATTCTTGTAGTATTCAAAATTAAGTAAAATTCCGAGCAATAAGAGAATCTACAAAGCAAAGGATTCACTATAGGTAGTTGTTTTTATAATTATCTAGTAAGATACGGACGACTTTAAAAAATACGAAAATTTTCCCGATGATTTCTTACTTTTGAGGGGGTGAATTATAAGCCTAAGCCCCCCACTAGGGGAGCGCCGTTCACGCATTTCGTTTGTATTGCGAATTGATGTATCAGACTGTGTGACACACATGTCACAGAATAGCAATATTAATTAGCAACATGCGGTATGACACATTGTCTTGACCATCTTATGCAAAGATAAAATTATTAATGTTAACTTGAATCCAAAAAATATACGGAATATCTCCTTTCCACCCCACTAAGGGATGCTACTGATGGTCCAGTCCTCGTATATAGATAACTTCTGGGAATATCTAGATCGCCATCAACTCGTTATGAAGAAGAACACTCCCTTTACAACTTCGTGTCCACAAAATTACGAAGCTGGTCCGAGTACCCCAAAGCATGGAGTAGTAACAGGCACTCTGATCGACACGCGAGCTAAATGTTACATTCCAGCGAGGTAGCCGCAGGCGCGGGCGCACGACATTACACTAGCCTCAGATTTTGTCAGGCCCTCCGTATATTATCTGTAATTATGTTGGTACATGCTAACATTTGACGGCGTCAACGGCACGGCTGGCGCAGTGGCTAAGCGATTGGCTTCCTGCGCTACGTGTAGCTGGTTCGGTTCCCGCACGGAACAAATATTTGTTTGTTCTAGTAGTAATTCTGGGTCTGGGTGTGTGTGCTTGTGCACAATACAGTAGCAATAATAGTGAAGAGATAAGTTTAAAAAACCTGTATAAATATGCCCCTATATACTTTCATTCAAGAATAGTTATATAAAAGTACGGATAATACACATTGTTACATAACTTCAGTATCCAAAACTCGTTAATATTTTTTAATCAATAATATTTTTTAAAACTTCATTATACGCCACTACTTATTAGGTGAACTTCAACCACTATAATTGCTAAACCCAAATTAAACTATACGTTGACTGTGTAGTTTTGATTATCTCGGAATGTTGATAGCTGGATAAGAAGGTTATTGAACGCATCAAAATAAAAAATATTTTAATCCCAGTAGCGTAATAAGTGACAAAAGATGCCTGACTTTGTCATGGACATCTAAATTGTAAGACACACACCTATTGCATTATCTTATTTTAAAACAACTTATCTTCGTCTTGTTATGAACATGGGGCCTACCAGCGTCTAATAGCAAACGGTCCATTTTCAATGCATTTTGTTATAAGTCCTTAATATGAATCGTATTCACTTCGTACTACAACGTCTTTAAATCATGTCTGAATATAGTCTGCTGAAGGACCGAACAAGTGAACTATTTTAGGCTATAGCGACAATTTGACAGGAGACACTTCATAGTTTATATGATATCAGTGTACTGTCAATAATTGTAACGTCATGGTACTAAAAGAGTGCACGAAATATTTGTTACCAGCGCAATCGCAGCTTCTATTCCATCAACTTAAAAAAAATCCTTTAACTGAGACATCCTGGTACGAATAAGCAGAACTATTCATTTCAAGCCTTAAAACATAACTACTTTAAGAGACGCTGGTAGGCCCCTGGACGAAAAATCGCATGATGCAATGCAAATATGTAATTAACTTGACCCCCACAATGTGGACAAAACGACCGACCTTATTATCGCTGTCTAGACTAACCAAGGCAAAACATAATGGACAATAAGTACAGTGATTATCATTTTTAGCATAATTATTTTAACTACATTTCCTCATTTCTATACTCTAAGCTCCTAATATCAGGCGATGTATCTCTCAAATGAGCTGATTATCTGTTTGTCTCACCGCGTCAGTCCATCAAGCCGTCAAGCCGACCTGACAGGCAGCACACTTTGCGATCTAATTCGTTGTTACATTCATTTATTACTGTTGCGCAAGTATTTTTGACATTATTATAATTACCAGTCATATTTATGTGGTCGTATGCGCAAGAGCATGCCTGGAGGTGGTTCGGTGTTCGTTGAGTGGGTGCGTGATAATCACTAGTTTGGTTTGAGTAATTGTAAATTACAGTTCATTATGTTTTTGTATCAGGTTCATGATTTGTGAGTAAAAATATGGTTTATTAAGGGCCATGTTCACCGACAATATAACTGATGATTAAAATTAAATCGGCCGATTAACCATACAAAAATTCATGTTTAAACAGCAGATTTTGCTCTAATCGTCTGTTATGTTGTCGGTAAACTTGGGCCTAAGACGTTTTCTTAATGTTTGCACCTACTTTGATATAACGTGTTGTGGCAGTAACTAATCTGCTGGTGTAACAAATGTTTATAAGCTTACTTACGTCCTTATACTATTTATATCTCTTATAAATCTTTTATCGTTAATAAGCACAATTTTTGCTGGCACAGTGGCTTTACGAAAAATGTTGAACTGGCAATAGGCCGTATAAGAAACAGTTCCACTTGCAGCCACTTATTTCGGAAGTAATAAAGTTCTCACTAATAACACTGATTTTATAAAATATTTTGAAGGTGAACGCACATTTGTCCGCACCGATAGAATCGACTGCGCCGAATTCTACTAGTTTCGAAAAGCCTCGCACATCGATCCGCACCGAAAGAATCGACCGCGCCGCGCCCGAAGATTGATCATTTTGTAGCATAATAATATGTAACTGGGAGAAATCGGGCGCACCGCGGCCGCTTCGTTTGCCTTGTCCGCACCGAATCTGATGACATCGTCTGGGGTATCGGGCACCATCCGAATTTTTCCGGCTATTCGTCCGATTAAGCGTGGTAAAGTGTGCGAGGTTTCATATGATTTCATATAAGAAAACTAAAATTCGTTTCATTCGGCTCGTTCGACGCGTTCGGCGCGGACAAACGTGCGTTCACCTTTAGTGAGAACTTTCTTTACTACTCAACCACATTCACCGGAACTATAGGGCTCCATAACTTAATACTTTTCTACGAGACAATCAGAGAAACGGGTATCAGTTTTAACTATATGTCGTTGAAGGATGTGCAGCTTTCTGTTTTCTCATCCGTAACGGACGAGACGTTTCTATTCTATGGCATCTTAAAAGAAAATACATCGTATTTATTTAATTAGTTTCAATTTGCTGGAGATTTCAGTTTCTCCTTGGCTTTCTTTGCGTGGACTGTTGACGGTCACAATATGGTGACTGTGTCGTTTGAATCCAATCGACATGACAGAAGTTTTTTTTATTTTTATGTTTTCGATTAGTGGCAGTGTTTGAAATGTTTTTATTTTTCAAAAGAATTGCAAATCTTTTTATACAATGTGTAACACATACATTGTAGTCATATTGATATTAATTACAAGCCTTAAACATAATTGCATTATGAGACGCTGGTAGGCCCTCTAGAAGGTGAAGCCAGGATAATTAATGACAGACCGAAATAAAAAATTACATCGATGAACAATTCCAAATATTTCTTACCATATTCATTGACTCCTTGCACAGGTATTGAAGAAAAAGTATCTATTCATTTCCGTCACCTCCATCCCATGAGCGCTAACAAGGCAAGCGATTGCGTAAATCAATAAGCACTGGTAAGTGGTATTTATCAATAAACATTACACACAGACAAACAGACAGAACCAGTCGGCACTGTGTCACAAGGTCGCAGGGCTGGGACACCGGTATGATAATCAGTTGAAACCTGTGGTTTTCAACGTCAGTCTGAGGTATTTTGAGAACGTTGCATGTTGGTATTTTGAGAACTTTATAATTATGTTGTGGTTGTAAAGCGATCTTTTTGTTATATTTTAACGCCATTTTTTGGAAATGTGTCATCATGGAATGGATGACATAGAGCAGGGGTCGGCAACCTGCGGCTCGGGAGCCACATGCGGCTCTTTGAATGTGAAGCTGCGGCTCTTTAGTTCCATACGCAAATCACTAGGTGGTCCTGGCATTATTTGCCAAACAGAAGAGTTTGTGGGAAAAAAAAAATGTGGCTTTTTAAAAGCTTTGAATTTTGTAAATTGTAATTTTTGACTCTTCCGACTCAAAAGGTTGCCGACCCCTGACATAGAGGGGACCTATGTTGGAAGGCGAATGCATGAATGATGAGGATCTAGAGTAAGGTTTTATACCAGTAATGTGGCAACCACGCTTAGAGCCCGCCTGATGGTAAGCAGTTACCGTAGCTTAAGAACGCTTGGAACATCACGGGCATCAATTGCGCGTTGCCGACTCTGTAAAAATAAACTTAAAAAAAAAGTAAAAACCGACTACAAAAAACTAAAAAGTATAAAATATTTTTTCTAAAGTTATTTTAATTCTTCAATGCACCTAGCTTGGCAGTGCAACTTCAGAAGCTGTTAAGTTTTTTAAGAAAAGTTAAGTCGGTTTTTACTTTTTTTGAAGTAGGTATATTTTATTAGTGATTGCTGATTTCCATGCATGCTCGGCACTCAGAAGCCAGACGTACCTTAGTACGTCTGCATCGTTACTCGGGGCTTCTCTCCTTACCGGACCAAGCCCGAAAGTGGCATTTTTCATAGGTTACGATATACTTCAATACTCGTGTCCTACAGTCTACAAATATGTACGTTAAACACTTTTAACCCAAAACTTCCAAACTGGTTTGGACCATAAATCTGGTGGAGTCCGGTATTTGAGGAAACGTTCGGGACTGTTCTCATTAGCACCGGCTTGTCAACCGGCCCTACGGCCCTGTGACACACTAACACATTGACTGATAACGGGCCCTTCATAAGTAAATACATTTTATTTGAAAATGTTTAGAAGACTAGGAACTATGTCATTTGAGCTTGTAGAAAAGACCTGAACAAAGTTGACAGAAAACAGAGAAGAATGGCGTAAAAGGGAAGAGATTTATGCCGCAGTGGGTTGGACATCTTCTTTACACAGTATAAAATAAATTCGCTTTTCGCGTCTGTCTGTCTGTCTGTATATATCTACACTTAAACTCGTCCTAAACCACGCAACGGATTTTGATGCGGTTTTCACCACCATTTTGAGCATTTATCCGGAAGGTTTAATATATAATACTTTCATAATAAGCTAGTGATTAATAATGATGCTGAAAATCGGTAAAGCCAAGACCGCTTCGTCACAAGTGCGAAAGAGCTGGCTTTGTGGTCACAGCGAGCTTACCTGTTAAGGCCAACGTTGAAAGAAAAGAAAGAAAAATAATCTGGACTGCAATAGACCGTTTATATGAAAGGGTTCAATTATTGTATTCCTTTGAAATACTTACAGCGGGAAACCCACTTCTAATACAAACAAAATTAGATTAGATAGAGATTAGTCGGAATATTAGTCATATACAGCCAGTTCTTTCAAAAGCTTTCACTTTTGTCCAAAACACGAGATAGTAGTAAAACAACCGGGTTGCGAATGAAAAGCTGTGCGTTTTGAGCGCGTCCCCTACGCTCTGATTGGCGCGGTGCGAACCAGTCCAGATGCATAGATATGTATGTAAATGTGACACTGTGTTGGACTACGCAGTAGAATCGGACCGTACAACTTACTCCAAATTATTTTATTTAAGTTTCGATCATCAAAAAGTGATAAAAATGTCTCTAGCAAACGTATTCTCAGAGAAAAATTAATCTTTATTTTCTTTCTTTTTTTTTTACTTTGTCCCTCACTAGGATTTGTCCTGTATCGAGGGTAGTTTACAAACATACGTGTCACATGCTCACACATCCAGACCCGAAACAACTATCTGTAGATTATACAAATACTTGTCCCGTGCGGGGATCGAACGATCAAAAAACGTTGCACCACACTTGTATTTCTCCTGTATCGTAGATTACTATTTACAAACATACTTGTCACATGCACACACACCCCTAGGGTAATCACGATACCCATTCGTAATCGGGATCAATTCACATTTGACAGTTTAAGAATATACATTGCGTTGTTCTAATCTTCGTTCAGAATAATCTCTGCGCAATGTACTTTGTTGAACTGTCAAAATTGAATCGATTCCGATTTCGAGCGTGCATCGTGATTACCCTGCAGGAACAACCATCTGTAGTCCATACAAAGTTAAATATTTGTTCCGTGCGGGGATCGAACCCGCCAAACGTAGCACAGAAAGCCAATCATAGAGGAAGCGGGCACTTTGCGCTGCGCCCGACCGTCGCTCATACGCATACCCCGCACTCTCCTAGTACCAGTGTCTCGGGGTATCTACCACTGGTACTGGGAAGTGCCGGGTTTGAGCGACGGTCGGGCGCAGCGCAAAGTGCCCGCTTCCTCAGCCCCCGATTCCTCGGAGCTGGCGTGCGGACCATAGTTTAGAAGTTACCGAACGACGCTGAATGAAATAAGTTAGTTAAATAGAAAAAGCTACTTCGTGTGATAAATAATATATTTTTATATCAAAAGATGGTGAGATGCTCATTAAATCTCAAGAGCCAGTTGCTCGCGGCTCTCATTTTTATAACGATTGTAAAACCATTATGCTCCACGTGATTGCCATCAAGTCAGCATCTTTACGGAATATTGATCGTCAGTTAACGCTTAACCAGCCGTTAGTAATTCTAACACGTAGCTGATAGTCCAGATAACAGATTATAACGGCTGGCTGTAACTAACAGATTTTTTAATGACATTGGTCTTTTAATCTTCCAGAATAAAAAAAATATTTCTGTCTGTCTTTCTCTCAAAGTCAAAGTTTTTTATTTCATCTGGGCCTTTGCAGGCACTTACAAAACGTAGTGCTTCTAGTGCACGGTTCCAAGTGGGTTGGTCCTGGAGAAGATACCGGCTAGAAACTCCATATTTCTTCGATGTTATCAGCATACAGTTGACGAGGTGAATGCTTCTGCGCACTCCCACACAATTACTTACAAACACGGAAATATAGCCTCATTAAGTGTTCTGGTTTACCACATTTCCCATGCTCGCACCATGCACCGACTTAGCTGTAGCAACACTTCTGTGTTAGCCGGTGCATCAGATAATCAGCTGCACTTCTGTGTGTTATCTGCGTGACTGCGTTTGCGCATACATTTGAGCAACAGGTGCGCAGACGGCACGCGACGGTAACATTGTTTCTTATTAGATGCTGACTGATGTAGGACTGTAAGAAGAATATATACCTATATAATAGATATATATGTAGTAAGAATAGATAGGAGTCAGTTATTTATATTTTATTTATTTATACTTTATCGTACACCGTCTATTAAAAATCAATTAACCTTCTTTTTCTTACAAGAGTCTTCCCGGCTATGTCCCGGCTTGATCTGTTTCACAATATTAACAGTAAAATATCAGCAGAAAAAAAATGCCGCTTAAAATTAACTTATGTTTTAAAAGTCTGTTATTTTGTCTTTGAACATAGTCTAAGAGGAAAAAATATTAAACCAATAGTAAATTTATTAATTGTTAAAAGCCCATAATTAACAACAGACCACCAATAATTAATGTTATGAACAATTTAATACTAATTAATACTTAATACTTTAATTAATTTAATACTTTTGAAGCTTTAGAAAAAAAAAGAACTTAACCAGTAAAGCAATAAATAAATACAATGTTGTTAACTACAATAATTATAGGAACAAACTGCCTAATCGCCTATAATTACGACTAACTATCCAATCGTGAAAACAATCAGTACACAGTCCATCAACCTTTATTTTACGGGCAGTAGTAGTGTCGAGTCTTGGCCGCTGGCGGTGAATGAGCAGTCCGTACGCTGTGAAGTGGCCACTGCAGTCGATGAACCGGCCGCACGCGACGCGCAGTCTGCAAGGCGACATACCGGCTTTTTGTTGATAGTAGACATTAAAATAATGAATGCTTTAGATTTTTTTGGAAAATTTTGAGGTAAATGGCGTATTAGAGAGATATGGATACGTCTCGCATCGTTATTTTGTTGTGGGTAATCTAACAAGATAACTAGTGTAGCTCTCAAATTTGGTTTACTTTCGCCAGATTCTCTCGATTTTGATCTTGTTTAATAACATTTGTAACGAATTATTAAAAAAGTATTATTAATATCTAAGAAAATTATACAGGATAATTTTTGATGTAGTGTGCAATATTTGCATAGTGATTCAGTGTCCGTACCCAAATGCAACCGCAATACTAAAATTTACTACAAAACAAAATAAAAAATTGATTTTGTATGACTTGCGCTAGTAATGCGTGTCCCCATACTAAGTCGAATTTTCGTTTTGTTTTAAAGTGTATCTCAATACTGCGGTTGCATTTAGGAACAGACTGAATCACTCTACAAATTATGCGCACTACATAAAAAAATATCCAGTACGCTGTTCCAAAATTAATAAATTGACGTCTAAAATGAAGACCAGCTAAACGTCTAATAACTTCGTTTTACAGCATCTCATGGTAGAGTTAGATATAAGTAGAGAAATTAACCTAGGCATTCTTCTAGCCTAGGCCCGTGGGTAACATAGGGTCGTTACCATACATAGGTTATATTCTAAACTAGCTGTAACCCGCGGCTTTGCTCGCGTTGAAGTATTACGGATTTCATTGAAGGATAACCGAATTTCAAACAAACTTTCGTCCCCTATTTTACCCCCTTAGGGGTGGAATTTCCAAAAATCCCTTCTTAGTGGATGCCTACGACATAAAAGGAACCTACTGTCAAAATTTCTAGTTAGTCTAGCCCCCGCGGTTTAGGCTGTGCGTACATACATCAGTCAGGACAAGTATTTTTATATGTATAGATAGATACATAATTCACCTTCTTTTCTATTTAGCTTGATATTTCCATGTTAATTACAAGTTTTCCTACCCCTAAACAATGCGGGAAGCCAACGACCGGTCCTCCTGCGCGACACTAAACTAGCGCATGAGAGCGACGCTATCTCTTCATCTGAACATCGCAGATGCGCTGATGTTCCCGCGCGACGCAAGCGCATGCCAACACATAAGAAAGAGCAGAAAACCTACGACAGTTGTAGTATCTGGTACAAGTGGCTTGCAGAAGTTAATTGAACACAGTTGAACAATGGTATATGAAAAATATATAAACTTAGGTATTTCGAAAAAAAAAGTAGACATTTAAAAAAATAAGTTTTTAAACTGTCATGGTCACTAACATTAGTATTAGAGCTCAAAACGGCATATACCATGTTTATAATATATTGTTTTGAGTTCCCGATATTTCGGCACTGTTGCAAGCGCCATGGTCACGGATAAACTAAAAGTATTTGCGGGTGGATGTTTATTGGCAGACAAAACGGTCTTCCTACTGTTACGTTGACTAATTTAAAAAAATGTCGCTTAGTATCTACAAATAGCCTTTCAACCGTCGATATATTGTTTTGCAAAGAAGAAGTATATTGTACAATGTACATACAGTTTCGATAAAAATTGTAGCAGTAAGTACAACTTACACTACACTACTTTTTTGGAGTGCACCTTCTGTAGCTTCTTATTCTGCACGCAGGCGCATTGCGCGGAAGCGCGCGCGCACCTCGGCGAATAATTTTCCACGTCCGTGCGCGCGCATAACTGTTAACGTTATAATGATCCCCTCCGGCCCCGCAGGGTGGATAGCTGTTCATTGCTATTAATGTTCAGTTTTATAGATAATGCATAATTGTGGCCTACGCAACTGTATCGTACAGATCTTGATGATACAGATCTTATCGTTGAGATTTTGAAGATAATCAAATTTACTATAGAATATCCAATATCGTCATCATCTGCCTAGCCTAGAAAAGAATAGAATAGATCTTTATTTCATGTAAACCAGATACAGGCACTTATGAAATGTCGAGACTCTAGGTGCACGGTTCCAAATAGTAGGTCCTAATCTCAACTACGTTGGGGTCGGCTCCCAGACTAACCAGATGTGGCTGAATATCAGTATTTTACACGGAGCGACTGCCATCTGACCTCCGCTACCCAATTACTGGGAGACACTTATATCCTAAGGTTAGACCGGTTGTCAGACTTTTTGGGCTGCTGACTCCCGTAACGGCTGTCATAGGTATTGATATTACAACCGGGACCAACTGCTTAACGTGCTTTCTGAGTCACGGAAGGGTCTCGAGGTACAAAAAAACGGTCACCCATCCAGTGACTGACCGTGGCAAGCACTACTTAACCACGCTGATAGACTGATCTACGCGGTAACAATGTAGTAGATATACATATACATATAAAATATTTTTATTGGTAAATAATTTTCTTCATGACTATATTGACTTAAAGATAAAGATAAAGATAATTTATTTGTCAAACATGCGTTTACACACAAATTAAGCATGCAAAATGTTAAATTTTTAAAAGCACGTACATGTCTTGCCTACTAAGGCGCACAAATCAAAATAAAATAAAATACATGAAAAAATATATAATATTATATATAGGAATTATATATTATATTATATATTTTTTCATGTATTTAAGTATTTGTTTTATATATATTTAGATAGGTATTTATTCGTATGGTATATGTAGTTCATTGTACTTGTTATCTATGTAGTTTATTTCATAGGTATTTAGTTATTGGTTTAGTTTAGTATATCATAAGTTTAAGTGGTCTAAAGTAGTTACTTTGTAATTTTTACACACTGTGTCTACGTGTCTATCATCCTTATTTCCAATCGCGGGACTACTGGAAGAAATTTCTTTAGAAATAAGTAGTTCCATTGTGCTCATTTGTCTGTAACATTTTTATTACCATGTTTCCTTGTGTGTACTTAAATAAATAAATAAATAAAAAAATAATAGTTACTTAAACTTAGATCTTTCTTTCTTTTCTTTTTTTTCTTTTGGTTTTTTTTTTCTTTTTTTTGAGATATATCCGGGCCCACACAAATCTGATTTTTAAACTTAAAACCCAACTCTTTACTGCAGGCACTTCAAGCGATGTAGCACCCATTAATAGTGACGCCTATGGAAAAAGTTCCATCAAAGACAATGAGCAACGATAGTTACTTAAGTTAATTGCCTACTTAGGTACTATAAGTTCGCGAGCTTATTGAAGTCAGTCGGCGGATCTCAAAGGTGGTAAGTCAAGATCACTTTATGCCTACTTGTAACCGAGCTTCGAGGATCAACTTTCCATCGATAACAAAGTTTACATACAGTAATTAAATTCAAATTTGAATAAAACTGATTGAAATATTAACTAAGTTTCTTTTATAATCCCAATAATGAATTTAATTAACATTTTAAAGAAATGTTTGTGCTGACTCTACAAAAGATTTCGCATTTTGTACACAACTTCTTAACGGTCTTAGCTTTGATAGTTTTAATAGCAAATAAATTTACTTAAGGCTGATTTTTCAATCGCCAAATAATTTAATATCCAGCGAATAAATTTGACGTTTGACAGATTTTGTAAAGGGAACCCGTCGAAAATTCAAAATTATCCCCTCGGATAAAGTTATCTGGCGATTAGAAAATCAGGCCTAAGGTATATTATCATTGTCATGCATAAATTTTGATCTGTCATTAATAATAGAACATACACCTGTCAATAAAAACAGCATGCATACATACACTACAACTATCTAAGGGCCACTTTCACCAACAAAATATCCGATGTTTATTATGAAGTCGGTCGATTACTCATACAAAAATGCATGTTTAAACAGCTGATTTTGCACTAATCATCTGTTATGTAGTCGGTGAACTTGGGCCTAAGATGTCATAAATCTTCGTTACGTGCTAACGTCTCTTCGACAGTTTCCGACATCTTATTCATTGCTTGTAATGGTAAACAATTAAATCGTCATTAATTGGTGTCGTAAGTAATTATGTCATGATTTTCTTGTCTTTGCGTGTCAGTTCTCACGCTTTTCCTTTACAGTGTAAGCAGGTTTGACATGGTAACATGACTGGATTAATTGAACAGTTTAATTAATACTACTTATAGGAGGCCATAGAGATAATATATACAGGCTGGAATTTACGAAGCGTGCCTGGAGGAAAAGTACCTACCTACTCTAAATACTGAAGACAGCCAAAGGAAACATTCCTTTATTTTTAAAAAGAAACATAACTGCATTTACATATTTTTGAAAATACGCTTGCCACGCCCGTGAACCGACTAAAATCCGAAAAAAAATTATTCTGTACTCTTATGGCACCAATCGATAGGGTCAAAGATCTAGTGATGGCCAGTAAATGAATTCAAAATTCAAACTACATTTTCATACTCATACAAACTTTCATTTGGATTTCTTTACTAAGTATCACGTTTCCGAAAACATTTAATTTTAACTTTAGTGGTTACTAACAATCGTTTCATAATAATCTGGATATTACAGATGTTAATGGACCGGGATTCCCACCGGATAAGCTTATGTTAATACAACAACATAACGTGACCTTACTCTCCGGATAAACTGCAGCCTGTATACTAACAAATATGATTTAAATAAATTAGAAGATTACAGTACGACACAACTAAGAAGTCGCTTCGGCAAACTTCGCCAAACCGATCACTTCTGACCACAAATGTTAATTAGTATTGCAGTAAAACATGATCTTTACACTGACGCAATAAGTTGTAAAATTATCTAAGCCAGCGACTGCCATTGCTTGTTCGATCAGGTACATCGATGTAACTTTTATTTGTGTCGTACTATACTTCTAATCTCCATAAATTATAATTATTTCTACTACAATGTAGCCGTAACGCATGGGCCGTGGACATGTGATGAGGTGGGATGAAAATCATGTAACGAGAAGAGCTTTATGAATGGTGGATGTAAGAGAAGAGGCAGACCCAAGAAAAGATGGATGGATTGTGTGAAATTTGACATGGATTTTAAGAACGTAAACTCTGAGATGACGTCTAATAGAGATGAATCACAAAAAAGGGTTTTGGGTTAGTGGTTAGTGACTACGACACCACCACATTACCTATACATAGTATGATGAGCGTCGTAGCACTTTTCAATACATCGATGACATGATAAAAGTAGGCACTAACTAATCCCTCACAAAGTGTTCAATCTACACCATAAATTTGAATTGTTTACCAGTTTTTGGGAGTCTTCCTATATATAGCGTGATATATTATACGTTGATGTTTTTACTAAGTAAAAAAAAGTTAAACTTAACAGTAACAGTCGACACCTTTTTAACTATTAGCGCAAGGCCGAGCATGTGATTCAGCGGCCGCCGATAAATATCCTGCGCCGCCGATACTGGACCATTAATCGTTATTTATAGCATTCCTTCCTCTGCTAGCCCCTCGTAAATCATGTGCGATAATTGTCCACCGATCTACGATTATGGAACGGTAAAGATAATGTGGCGGAGATATGGCAGATGGCGGGGAACACTTTAATGCCTATTGCACAGATTTTTAAAAATAAACTAAAAAGAAGTAAAAACCGACTTCAAAAAACTAAAAAGTATGAAATGGTTTTCTTAAAAAACTTAACTCTGCTTCTGAAGTCGGTGCCACTGCCAAGCTAGGTGCATTGAAGAGTTATAGGCCCAGACTTCAGAAGAAGTTCAACTTTTTAAGAAAATCATGACTTTATACTTTTAAGTTGTTTGATGTCGGTTATTACTTTTTTTAAAGTTTATTTTATTTTTCTGTTTTGAGTAATAAATAATAGCATAAAAATAAATAAACATGCGATTACAGCAATCGCGAATGATATGCTGATTCATTCAAGAGTTCCATTGTATATCTCCGAAGGTCTGTCGTATTGGTTAAGTACTGTAAAGGCAATTTAAAGATCTTCAAGCTAGGTGCATTGAAGAGTTATAGGCCCAGACTTCAGAAGAAGTTCAACTTTTTAAGAAAATCATGACTTTATACTTTTAAGTTGTTTGATGTCGGTTATTACTTTTTTTAAAGTTTATTTTATTTTTCTGTTTTGAGTAATAAATAATAGCATAAAAATAAATAAACATGCGATTACAGCAATCGCGAATGATATGCTGATTCATTCAAGAGTTCCATTGTATATCTCCGAAGGTCTGTCGTATTGGTTAAGTACTGTAAAGGCAATTTAAAGATCTTCAGATGTTAGGACGTTGACTGGCTGACAGTTGTCAAAAAGTATATTGTGAAGCTAAACAAACAAGAAAAACAAAGAAAGACCTCGAGTGACGAAACCTGAGATCATCAGGCACACCTTGGGCAGTTAGTTTCTATACCACCATTGCTGACTGGCAAATTTTTCCCACGTGACAGCTCGTGTTGACTCGAACAGAAAAACTGTTAAAAACACCAACATAAAAAAATTTCGACATTATTCTAAAATATCAACTCCTCTTACCTTGCAACATCATCATCTGCCTGGCCTTTATCCCAACTACGTTGGGGTCGGCTCCCAGTCTAACCAGATACGGCTGAGTAACAGTATTTTATACGGAGCGACTGCCATCTGACCTCCGCCACCCAATTACAGGGAGACACTGATACCCGAAGGTTAGACCGGTTGTCAGACTTTTTGGGCGTTTTTTACCTTGCAACATACTTTATTTATTTAATTTTCGATTATTTGTTCTAGATTAAATTACCTATGAAGAAAATAGGCATTAATCTCCGTAACAGCAGTAATTACATAGTTTTAGTCTATGACTGTAGGGGATCATTTACTGTGTACTAATCGTGTAATAAACGGATGTTTCTAAGCAGTCTATGGCTAAATAATTTTAGTATCCTAGCTAGTTATTACATGAGAAACGTGTGTATTGGCGTGATCTCGCGAAGAACTCCTGAGATTCTAGGAAGAGATGAGTTGGTATCTCGTGCGAAGCGAAGGCAGTACGGTAACCCGCTACCTAATCACGATGCACGCTCGTAATCGGAATCGACTCAATTTTGACACTTCAACAGAGTTCATTGCGTTGCTCAAATTGTAGGGCGTTGTGGTTTTAAAAGCATACCGCGCAATGTAGTTTGTTGGACTGTCAAAATTGAATCGATTCCGATTGCGAGTGTGTATCGTGATTACCCCGCGGGCTAAGTATAGAAATAGTTCACGGAGGAACGAGTTATGGTATTATTGGTATTCCTCTATTGAAAAGGGGGGATCTTCCGAGCAGGCGAAGTGATGTGTCTGATGGGCCGAAGCCCAACGGTCAATGTCGGACAGCTGTATATGTGTTAGATACGATAATCTTTTAAATTGTGTGATGCAGGCTTTGTAATCTAAAGCCGGGCTTCAACTGGCAGCGGAGCGGGCTCCGTACGGACTCCGTTTGACTCGCAACGGTATTATAATCATATTAACCTTTTCCGTCTTCCCTAGAATGTCGGGGTTAGCAACCACGGGCTTAGCCTAGCAGACTTTATTACATGGTCCAATAGATAGAAATGCCTAAGTACTTTAAATAAGCATCGTTTAAGCGTACACCTTGCATTTACCTTATTGATTTAGAAAAACACCATAACGCACCTGTCTCCTGAAAACAGATATGAGAAAGCTGTGATGTGTTGAAACTTAATATTCATACTAAATTGACCCTTGAACCACATCTCCTAACTATATAATTCATCTATCGCTAAGTTTGTCTCATTGGTGCGCACGCGCAGATTATCATAAAGAAAGTGGGGCTGCGCGCGCATCCGCGTTGTTTCCCCGCGAGAAAACTACAGTGTTCACTTTTGCCTTCGAAGAGCAGGGTTGGCGGGATAAGAATTATTATAAGTATTATAATCTAACCGTCAAAAACCCCTGACTCCAACTAGAAAAAGAGCTGTAACTTTTGAAAGGCTGAATAGATTATCATGAAACATAGCTAAGATGATACCCGATTAAACTAGCTTTCATTTAAAGAAACTCCATTGAAATCGGTCCATCCGTTTTGGAGCTACGATGCCACAGACATACACAGATCCACAGATTATCCACAGAAATAAAATTATAACACCCCTCTTTTTTATCGGAGGTTAAAAACATAACATAAATAACGTTTGAATATGTACGTCTTCATCAGGGAGTTTTAGTTAAATGTTAACTTGTTACGCATAAAAAACAACCCTGGCTTCACTGACCACAACTATTGGGAGTGGTCACTGTGTATGGATTGTGGAAAACGACTAGCAACCTAACGTAGTCCACTGTTGGGCATGCGGAGGAACGAGATATGGTGTTCCTCCATTAAAAAGGGAGGATCCTCCGACCAGGCGAGGAGATATAGCCGGGTGGGCCGAAGTCCGACGGTTGATATCGGACAGTTGTACCTATATTTCTTAGACACGATATTCTTTTTCACTGTCGTTAGCTTGCTGCCTTGCTAAGTAATTAGTTATTCTATGTGGCGATAGATGTTGCTAGGGATATACTTACCTGAATTTTTGTGGTCATCTCACTGGGCAAGCAACTGTGAAACTAATCCTCTAGTAGGTATCGATGTATATTGATGATATAGTTTTCAGTCATATCTTATTATAAAGAGGTCAAACGAGGAGGTTTGTCTGTTTGTTTGTATGTAAGGGGTAATATCTGGATTTACAGAACCAATTTCTAAAGAAAAATCACTTATAGAAAGCTACACTATCCCTAAGTGATATAGGTTGTATTTTAAGTTGATAAAAATTTAACTGGCGGATGAAACCACGATAAAAATCGATGTTATGTAAGATGAATAAACGACGTGGGAGCTAGTCAACGGATGTCAGCGAACAGGCGAAGTGCATGTTTAGAATAATATAGTAGCATGGTGGTTCTAGCAAATTTACGTGGTTACCTGCCCCCCGGGATAGTTAATTATAACCTCATGGTCTTAATTCTTATACGGCAAGCGCACGTTTTATGTGCGACATTGAACGCGGATGTGATTTGCGTTAGTTACCTCCAGTTACTAGGCGTGTGTAGCTCTTTACGGAACCGAATCACTGAGCCAGATCATTCAAGTGATACAAAAGATTGGTTCATTAACAAAGTTTCAAACCCATCATTTGGATCTGAAACATTACTTTGGTCTGTGCTCTTTCCGCGCGACGCCGATGCTTCGCTTGCGAGGCGACTGCATGAGCAGTGAGTGACAGAGGGAGACTTAACTGAGTTACTCTACTACTGACTCGCAAAACGCGAGTGAGTGGGTGACATATTACAATTTATAAAAGTCAGAAAGAGATACCAAATGAGATGTGTATTACGCACACTCTCACAGTTTTTCGTTATCGTTATCCATGGACGTAAAAGCTACCACTAAGGCGCTTACATATTAAATCCAAAAAGTACGTTCTTTTGCATACTTCAATAATCCGGATCAGTGAGTCGGTTCCGTAAAGAGTTACACACGCTATTTTATATCCTTGGAGCCGATGACCCAAATGATACAAATGAAACATATAAATGTTTCGGATCATTTCAGTGAGCCAGATGCAAATGTTCCAATCGGAAAAATTATACACTGCCCACGCCTACTATAGTTACTACTATCTGTGTCACGAACCTGATTATACTAACAACTGTTACATATTCATCGTAACAATGTTGTTTGTTAATTGTTTGTTTATTATAGAACAATAATCCGTTAGATTGTTTAGTTTACACTAGAAATCAATGGGTTGAATAAATTTAATAGATTTGATCAAATATCGTGGGAAAATCTTGACCGTTTTATAAGATTATGTATGTGAGGGATACCTTGACTTTAATAGCACCATCGATCTTTTAAAGCGTGAACTATCAACGCTGCTTAGGTGATGGTAAATGCTAAGCATTTATAGTACGACACAACTAGAAGTTGCTTGGGTAAATTTCGTAAAACCGATCACTTCCGAACTGAGTGCGACTTTAAGACCACGAATGTTTATTGATACTGCAGTAAATAATAATTACGCTGATGCAATAAGTTGTAAAATAATTTGTGCGAGCGACTGCCATTGGTTGTTCGATCAGGTACATCGATGTAACTTCTTAGTTGTGTCGAACTGTACATTGATTGCCTGTCTAAATACCTTCGTCTAGTCCTAAAACGTAAATTATAAAGTAATTGTACTGGAAAATATCGTTGTGTCAGTTGTGTGTAACCGTTCCTACGTCTGCATATTATCAGAGTAGGAGAAGTATGACGATAAAGAAAATTAAAAATTAATGATCCAGTTCAACGTTCCAAATTCGATTTTCGAGTTCGATTTTCGAAGCGTGAAATGGCCAGTGATGGAAATTGTCAAATGATAAAGGAGGACTACGTCATAGGTATTAATGTCAATAAATAAAGATAAATTCCAATCTCGTTGACCCCGTAGGATATCAACATCCCATAGACACGAAAAAGAAACGCAGTTATTTTTAAATCTCTCATTAGACGCCTCGGCGGCTTTCCATTCCCATAAATCTATGCTGTACTGGTTACCATAAATTACCTAAATTATCGGTGCGGGCCGCACACCGTGCTCGGAGGCTTGTCCTAACTGGCTCTGAGATATGAGGGCCCCGGGACCTTAATAAACAGGGACTGCATAGTTGCTCGGGCTCCCCTCTGGCGGTAATAGATACGAATTAGTCGTCGGTAGTGAGTTTGGTTCAGTTATTTTTTCTGTAACATCTTTAGGAAATAAATTAACTGGGGTCATTATTATTGGATATACTTCGATGTCTATCGCTACGTTGGTGTTCCAAAAAGCCATCAAAGTTGATAATGATCCATCAATGGATGGTATACATATAATGAAAAACGTGAACCTATATGTACAGGACAGAAGTCACAACAATTAAGCTCGTAACAAATAATTATCAATGTTTAAGCCCACGATGACTTAATAATAATTAGAAAAAACTATGTACAAACTAATTGCCTTCTCAAAGGATTTGTATAAGATGTTGCTATGACTCTTTGTTTTTTTTTTTAACAGCAATTTCGATTTACACTAAAATTAACATTGATGTATTTTTTTTTTAAGAATATAGGTACGTTTTACCATTGCCTTAAAAAAAATTACTGTGAAAATGCTCGGGATTGTTGTTTATAAGATTTTCTATAAAGCAGGCAAAGGTCAGAGCCATACAGCCTAAAAATGCTCAATGTACACATAAAAGTAAATAAACGTACATAATCCTAATTTGTCTTGTAGTATTCGTTATTTAACATTATTATTCTTATTCTTTATTGTACAAAAACGCAAATAAAATCCAAAAAAAGGAAAACATATGTAGGCGGGCTTAATTCAAAATTGAGTTTCATGTTTGAGTATTAAGTCATTTTTATAAACATTATAATTAACCTAGACATTCAAATTCCATATTCCAAATTGCTACGTTAGTACAGTCGTACCGCGAACTTTGCCAGTTGACTTGAATCTCTCGTAGGTACACGAATGGCGATGGACCTATATCGTATTTAGTTAAGGATTGATAGGTTCTGACACCGCATTAATCCTGAAAGCTATAATGTTCCTTACTTTGTTCCAGATGTGTGTGTAGAGGACCGTGGCGCGGCATGGGCCAGGCGGGCAGCCACGCGCCGCCGCCGCAGCGCGGCCGCCGCGCGAACACGCTGCCGCACGACCCGCCACGACTCACGTCCAAGGTAACTACCACTAACCAACATCGCAATGGGCCATTCAAGTATTACGTAAGGACTATAGGGGGGCGGGGGGTCCTTGCTTTGCTTATTTTTTTGCCGGAATATCTGTCCATCTCAAAGTTGTCCGACAGAAATCGCCAAGTGCGATAAGACCGCCCATTGTACATCTCTTTTGCTATTCGTTGTATCTTTTCTTCTCTTTCTGGTGTGCGATAAAGTGTATTGTATTTTATGTAGGTACTCCTGAGTTACTGGTCATTCAATTCTTTGTACAGGTACTGCCAACACTGTGCGAGTCGCCGCGCCTGCGCAGCACAGATAATGGCGCCATCTTGCACTCCGGGGGCACCATCAGCGGAAGAAGACCAAATACTAACCACGAAAATGTGCCGCATGGACATGTGGTAAGAATACAACCGAGTTTAAATTTGACTATAACATAATATTGATTCATTCCGGATAACAGTTTGTAAAAAAAAAGGTTGGAACTGCTTCGAAGTTAATAATCTTAAGTTTACACTACACCGATTATAATTTATATATTACGATATTAACGCGAGAGACCAACCAAAAAGATATGGCAATATATATATAATATATATATATATTATTATTATTTTTTCTGCTCCTATACAAAGTGATTACTTGCTGATACATTCTTCCTCTTTCTCATTTCCAGCACGCGAACGCGTACCGGTCGCGATCAGCGGGAACATCCGGCGAGAGCAATGATTTGCGCGCGCGGGAGCGAGACCCGCTACACAGATCACACAACAACCTGGAGTTGCGGCATGACAGTGAGTACTACGCTTATTAATATAGTTCATAATTTAAGGCATTCTATTTTTTAGGTCGGTCAGTGCAAACGGAAACTGCCGACGATTAAATTGGAATAAGACGTATTGAGTAATTCACCATATCGATTGGACCCATTTCGATTGTTGATTAAGTATTGCTTCTGACTCTTGCAGAGTATTCTTAGCTTCAACAACTTCAAATTTTATGATTGCAGGCAACAGTATAAATAAGCGATTTGGATCTGAACCAGATCTGAGGATCGAAGAGGAACAGAAGACGAGAAATGGCAACAAACATTTTCGAAAAAAATACAGAGCACCCCCTCCACCCACCAATGACGTAAGTAGCTTAAGTGTTTTGGTAGTTGTTCTATTTTAAATGTTGGTTTTATTAGTAAATAATAAACCGCTTCTTTTTACAGAACTTTGAGGGTTCATCGCCAGATTCCAGCGAAGGGAACGCGAGACCTGAACCTCAGAGGAAACTAAGACTGTTCAAAACGAGAAACGAAACCAAAAAACTGAACGGTCAAGACAACTTGCAGTTCAGAAGCTCATATGACGAATATAAATCGCTCGATATGAGCGACAACCAAGCATTTGAAAGACGATATAGATCGCCTTGCAAGGACAGAGAGCAACACTTCAAATACCCTGACAACAACGACATGATACAAAGTACTGCATCACTGAAAAGGGAAGAACGATTAATACAAACGAAACAAGACTACAGAAAGACGAGGATAGACAGAATGAGCGGATGTCGAGCAAAGACATCCAAGAACGAACACAGCGAAGCGTGGAAGACTCCACTTTTAAACAGGAATTTCAGGTACTCCGAGAGGTTCAAGAAAGATGACAGCGAACTGCCCACGCTCAGAAGAGAGAGGACCTTTGATGAAACCTTGATCACAAGCGAGAGGGAAAGCGAATCCTCTAGAGCGGCGCATGAGAGCAGGATGAAAGCCATCGGCGAACAACTCAGGGTGGGCAAGCTTAGCCCCCTGGCGGAGACCAGCAAACCATTGAGAAAATCTCTTCCTTCACTATTGATGAAAAATAATGAAGAAAAAGATGAATTTCAAACTGAACTGAAGAAGGCTACGAGTAGAATTAGAAACCAATTAGGCAGTAAAGTTAATGATAATGAAACCAAAACTAGTCAAGAGAAGAATGAGAGGAACCCAACGAAAATACCGAGTAAAGTCAAAAAGTCTAGTCCAGCTAATGCAGCAAATAAGCCAGAAGCGAAGGTTATCAGTAGGAGGCCTTTGAGTCGAGCTAATGAGGACAAAACTAGACAGCCGAACGTCAGTGCAAAAGCCAAGATGTCTGACAACAAATACAAACCGAGTAGCAAGGAGAACAGCCGACCGATGCCGGACCGAGGACAGGCGTCCGGGAAGGAGTCCACGCCTGAACACTCGCCCACTAGGAAGTTGGATTCTTTGATAAACCAACCTCCACAAGAAAAGTAAGTGTAAATTGTAATCCATAATTATTTTAAATGATTTTCATTACTTCGAACCGAATTTTTATGTTTTGAGACTTTGAAAATCTGATCACTTAGTTCTTCTTTCGCTTTATCTCACCCACTGCTGAGTTAAGGCCCCTTTGTACTTTCCTTTTCAAGTTTTGCTTGTTCATTCTGTATATTACTAATTTGTTTCTACCCTCCTTTTAGACAGAAGCATGAAGCACCATCCAAGCAGTTCTACTTCGGCATGATCGAGAGCAAGCAAACAAATAAGCATGAAAACCTGAAAGATTTCCCCGGACTGGGCAGCCCCATCATCGAGGAGATCTCCAACTTCCACCTGATCGAACAGAAGCTGCTCAGCTACCATGAGGAAGACGCCGAGTTCGATAAGTTCAATGCGAAGATGAAGGAGGAAAGCAAGATTAAGAATTGTAAGTAATTCATTCACAAACCAATGATTTTAGAATTAATAAATAAAATGTCAGTACTTAGATATTTTTTTGGTATTACCTATTTTTTTGTTAACTGTCTTTTTATATCATTGGGTTGCTATTTTGTTTCGAATTCAATTTTGTTTTTCAAGCACGAACAACGAATTATTATTTTCTAAAAAATCTATTATTTCCTTATTACAATTATTTACTCTGGGAATAGGTAGGTATTAGGTTAGCCTATTACGCTCGTAACATGGTACAATACACTGCCCAGGTAAGACAAAGGGTATTTTTCTATAATAGTCCTGAACTATTTTTCTTTGTGTAATCTGTTGTAACAAAAACAAACAGTAATAAAATTCCTCCTGAACATTGCAGTATCATCAGAGTCGGCGCTATCATCGGACGGGTCGGGAGGCTCGTGCTCGGAAGGCTCGCTGGGCATCGCGATGCGGCTGCGGCCCACGCTGCCCAAGAAACAGCGCGCCGTGCCGCGGTTTTCACCGGCCGCGGCCTGGAGGCAGCTGGCCACCCTCGATGACCATCTCGCTGCAGGTATTTGGAACATTAGTTATTTCACAGAGTAATTGTAAAAACAATCCTAGGACTATTGCAAAGATTCGTAAAATCAGAGGCAAATAAAGACCATTTCGCAATCACTTTAGCTATTTTCAGGATTAATCTAAACTTTCTTACTTTTACTCAATAGAGACCCAACCCCTAGCAGTTGAGACTAAGATGTCAGGCGACATATCAGCGGAGTCCTCGCCGCGATCCGACCAGTCGGCCGACAAATCGGGTGATTCCGGCATCTCCGGCGACCACGCCCACTCCGATCATAGAATAGACTCGCCTTCGAGGCATCACGTGAGTATTAAAAAGCGTGGCTTCATAAACACTAAAAATATTTCATTAACAGTTTTTAAAACACATCGTATAAATTCTTTGAATAACAAACCGTTTTTGAAACGTGCAATTAAAGTTTTTTATACCTGTATCTATAAACCACTGTATTGAGTATTTTACACTGTGCTACACACAATTTAGACACCGAAAACAAATCCGCCAACTAATATCCTTTACCTAGGCGCAAGACTCGAGCCCGGCAACGTGGACGCCCCAGCAAGACCTGGGCGACAGTAGCTCAGACGGCGCGGGTGGTATGGCACTGCTGAGTGCCGGGCTGGCCACCTACAGCCCCGGACACCAGCCCTTCAGCCTGTCACTGCCGCGAGACCAGCAGGACCGGGTGAGTGACGCGCTGCACCCGCGGGACGTTAGGGGAGACGTACACGATCAGTTTGGCAGTTTGTGACTCTAGAATACTGATGATCTTAAAATGATATTATTATTTCACGACGCAGCAATTAATATGAAACTGTGTGTAAAAGTAAAATAAGTAGTAGAGGCAGACCAAAGAAAAGATGGATGGACTGTGTGAAACATGACATGAATGTGAAGGAAGTAAATCTGGAAATGACGTCTGATAGAGATGAATAGAAGGAAAAGACCTCAAATAAAATGGGATAAGGACAGGAGAATGCTGCTTAGGCTGCTTTTTCACCGTATCTGTGCGAGGTATCACGTAGATAAGCGGTCCGCGAAGAAAAAATCAACCAATAGAATTACTGCTGACTTAGAATGAAATAATCCTATTAGTCAATTTAAACCGCTAACTACCTCGCAAAGCTCTAAAGAAAACGCAACCTTAGTGTCACCTTCTATTTATTTAAAGATTTATATTATTTATTACTAAACAGACGGTTATCATGAAAGGACGAATGGGGTTCTAAACGAATGGGGTTTGAAATTCCTGCATTGCCTTTTACGAAATGTTTTATTCCGTTGTTGACTTAAATTTTGGTCCTTTTTCCATCAAAAATCGTATCAAAAGTTCAAGTTCGTCGCAAAAGTTTTATATCTACATTATGTGCCGACATGTTTTGATTTTTTCTAAATATCTAAAAAGTCTTAATGCCTTACTAATCATTTAGTTACATTGAATTTTGTGTAACGTTTAAGATCTCATCACATCTGGATTCACAAAACGCCTAAGATAAATTAACGTTGTAGTATTTTGATTAACCAGGTGACTAACAAACTAATCTCTTACCTAACCTCCCGCGGACGCTGACGAGGAGTAAAGGTACTCACATGGTCTTAACCTTTGTATTATGGTGCTGGGCAGTATGGGTGGTGGCTCCGATATGTATTGCTTTAATACTATTACTGTGACTTGTTCCGCTTTTTGTGTTTTTGTATTTGTGTAGTGTGTATTTAGTTGATTATTATTGCGCTGATGTTGAATGATGACCTCATAACAACCTAATCGTCAAAAACCCCCGACTCCAACTAGAAAAAGAGCTGGAACTGTTGAACGGCTGAACAGATTTTCATGAAACATAGCTATGATGATACCCGATAAAACTAGCTTTCAATTTAAAAAAACTGCATTGAAATTGGTTCATCGGTTTTGGAGCTACGATGCTACTGACAGATACACAGATCCACAGATACATAGATCCACAGATACACACTACAAACTTATAACACCCCTCTTTTTTGTCGGGGGTTAAAAATAATCAAATAAAAATACTAAATTCTAAATTCTCAAACCACACATAACTATATTCTGTCCTCCATATTTATCACCAAAATTGTATACACGCCATTTATACAAAAAAAATATAACAATGATTGATTTATGATCCATTTATAATTTTACGAGCAGCTTATTTTTAATGTTTACACATTCTTGAGATATTTGTTTAGTATATTTTTTTCCTCTTCACAAAAATTCTCTCTTCAACTGAACACCTTTATTCCTCATCAGCTCTCCATGAGAAATCCTCAACACATTTCGCGTAGTTTAAAGCGATGTCGTGCTTCTACGACTGTTTCCAGGGTAAACAGTTGCAGCAGGGCTTCAACAGCCTCCAGAAGCTACGCAAGTCGGTCTCAGGGGCACTAGGAGCAGCTCTCGGTTCCAGAAGGTTCGACCTGGAACACGAACCGATGCTGCAGGAGCCCGAACAGAACTGGTTCTTGACCAAGTCCGCCCCCAACTCGTTGAGCAATCCACTGATGTTCCAACAGCCAGCGAGGGCGAAGGGTTCTGAAGAAGATGTCATCAAAGAGGAGTCTTTGCCGTCTTCAGAAAAGGTGAGAATCACGAATTAGTAAATAGTTTTCTGTTGCATGAAATGGACCAACGTGCTGTGCTGCTTATGTGAGATTTAATTTCAGAATTAAAAATAAATAAATCCAGCCCATTACTGTTCCAATACTGGGCACGGACCTCTTCTCGAAGGGTTAGGCCTTAGTCCACCACGCTAGTCTAGTGCGGATTGGCGGACTAAACACACTATCGAGAACATTATGAGGCCCTCTCAGATGCGCAGGTTTCCTCACGATGTTTTCCTTCACCGTTAACGCAAGTGATAATCAAATTCTAATCCGCACATGAATCCGAAAAGTAAGAGGTGCGGGCCGGGTTTGTACTCAGACCCTAATGCATGGAAGGCGAGAGTTCAACCGCTAGGCTATCATTGCTCATTTCAGAATTACATACTTATAAAAAATCAAGGCCTTCAAAAAACGAACCAAGAATGGGCTTCTTGTCCCACTGCTGGGTTCGGGCATCTTCTCAGAAGCCCCCAGGGGCCCAGGATCCTTTGAAAAATGTAGAAATATGTTAGTTTTATTAACAGGAGACTTGAATTCCGGAAGCTATGCTTCCAACACTTCGCATAGTTTTAAGCCGTTTTCACACAATAACATCATTTTCCTCTACAGCAAACAGAATTGTATAGATTTTAAAAGGTTTCTTTTATTGTAAGTAGCCTTTGTTTCATCAGCCACAAACACTTTAGGAAATACAATTCGATATTTTACAATACTTACTCTTACAGCGAACGGAAGTTCACAATAAACTACTTACTTAATTTCCTAGTTGCCTACAATAAATTCTAGAGTTTATATCTCTTTGTGTTATACTAAGACGTCGGTTTAAGTATAACCGAAGTCGTTTTATGCTGAGATGGGGGCCATTTTTGGTCTCGTCCAGGTTGCTTTAATTATTGTTTTTCTTTTTTCTGTACTTTTATTTGTTGCTGGCGAGTCCAGAATAAAACTGATTTCTTTCTTTCTTTATAAAAATTTCTGTTGCATACCCATAATAAGCGGAACATGATGTTGATATTGTAACATCCCTTAACCATGTTTCTTGCAAATAAACATTTCTATTTCTATTAAGTTAATAAGCCATATTACCTTTGCTTTATAAGTTCAAGTACAACAAAGAGGGTAGAACTATATTGTCGTTCAAGTATAACGATTGAAAATGTTTTCCTAGAAATTAAGTTGCTTTGTTTCAAAATTCAAAGGTCCTACCTAGAATCAGTAGTTGAATGTATGTTCCATTTTATAACAAATTTCATCCGCATTGATCCAGCATGTTAGTCCATTGGACCTATCTCCAAAACGTTACAATTTTCTACTACGTAATTACAAACTTTCATTTACATGTTAAATTTCGCCCCCATAAATCCGAATTCGATTCCTATTCCGTCTCTGTCAACCACAACAATAATTACATATTTTTCAAAATTAAAAATATTTTGTACGGTGCACGTAGTGCTTCAGTTTCTGAATAAAACATGTTAGGAATAGTGTAATCTACCAAAATATATAACTTTTATTTGCTAACTTTCATAAAGTTCATATTTATGTTTAGGTTCAAACTTAAAAATGCCTTTATGTCTCAAAATATCTTTTCCTGTAGGACCGATTTTTGAGCTGCCATAATAAAAAATAATATGTCCAATGTGTTCTTTTAAATACTCTAAGTATATGTCTACTCTAGGGACACCTTTAATAATCAATCACAACAATAATTACATATTTTCTATTTCTATTTTCTATTTTTAAACGTCACTTAAAAGAGCATTACCTCTCTTCTTAATTCTCAAATATTTTTGTAATAAGTAATAAGCGGTTCCGAGATTTTTTTCAATTACCCTGTATATCTTCGACTATAAATAATGACTTGCCTTGGGTTCAGGAGGAGCTGGGCACGTGGCGACCCGGCACGTCGTACCTGTCGTGGGGCGGCCACGTCATGTACTTGCCGCCCGCGCCCGCCGCTGAACAGCCGCTGTCCATGCTGGGACCCATCGACAGGCCTATCAGGTTTGTACTCAATATTTTACTTACAAATGATATTTAGGGCATTACGCCTTTGTGTTTATTAGCCCTAAAGACAGTTTCGAAAAATGGTTTTATTTCCTTCACCATCATTTGCTAATCTTATAAGGACTTAATCCATTTAAATTCAATTATGTTTTGAATTACATATTTGCATGCCAACATGGCAGATCATAGAGGACTATAATGTACTAAGTACACCTGACATTCATTGTAATCAAATTTATGACCTGTGATCAGTAAATAAATTGTTTTGATTTGAAGGTCAGAGATGAATAAGGCAGATGCTACTAACATCAAATTCCCTATTCGTCTCGCGAAGACACCCGTGACTTCGAGATATGAATAGGTTTCATATCTCGAAGTCACGGGTGTCTTCGCATCTTTCTCGGGGAGCGCCATATCCATCTCAAAACCGCATATTTACCATTTCTAGTATATTTTTAAGGTTTAGACAAAGTAGACACGATAGATTATCTATTGTAAGCAGTTGAAGGCATACGGTCAAATATTTATAAAATTTTCAATACATAATTTATATTTATGTTGTCAACAGGAGCAAATCAAGCGGTTGCCTAGAAGCGTCAGCGCGGGCTGCGCGTGCGGCGCTAGGTTCAGAGATGCGCGAACGCGAGCGATCCGCGTCACCGGACGTAGCCAGAGCACTGCCAGCCAGGGTCCTACCTAATAACGTGAGTACATGCACTTAATAACTTTAGGTGACCAAATGATTTACTTACAATGTTCGGGTGCTAATTTAGAGCTCCTGTAGGCGAAGGCTCGTGCATGGGGTACAGAGATTGAAAATACTAGTACTGGAGTATTGGAAATCACAGCACAGGATATTTGGGCTGCAACGGACACAAAAGTAAATTTAGTAATACGATTGATTTGTCGCCTCAATAGAGGATAAAACCATCTGATTATAATAAGTCAGAAGCTCATGATTATTAAATATTAGCCTCATCAATAACTACTAACTTTAAACCTTCATAAAAATTAAACTCTGGTTGTTAGTAAACGAAGTTAAAGACAAATGACTAAGTTGTAGCACACGATTGTAGTATTAAAGGCAATAAATAAGATTAGTTATCTGCACAAAGATTACGGATGATATATTGCCTAAAGGTTGGCAATATTGCCCAACGCAAGAGTTTAGAACAGACAGTGACATGAGAAAGGCATTAAGAGCAGTGTTAAATTTCAATTGATCGTGGTTCGGCAATTAGTTGTGTGAGCCTTTGAATTAAGTGACTTACTTAGATCTGAAGTTGATGATTGGGAAATTGGATGTGTTAATATGGGGCTTTTAGGGTACAGTTAATTAAACTTTGCTCAAGGATTAGTTAAGGCCAGAGGGCTAATTCACGTAATTTTAAGACGCACCGATCGTACTGCAGTGACCCTCAAACTTGACGCGAGCGTATCTCACTGAAGCTCAAAGGATACCAAATGGTAGAATAGTCGACATTGGCTCAATTGCAATAACAAAAGAAGATGAAGAAGATTACCAAATGTGTTGTTTTGATCAATATTTTATTGTAACTGCGCGGCAACTGCACTTCTTTAGTTACGTGAATTAGCCTACAGTTACTTCATCGAAATTAACAGCTAAAGTAAAATTTAACTACTGATTGCCTTCTAAATACATAATAATCGGTCGAAACACTTTATAGTAACGATGAGTCTTTTATGGTTCTACTTTATTAACGGAAGTCCTTTTAAGGGCTTTATAACTTTTACTATGGGACCAGCGATAAAATCGCGAAAATAAACGCCTGTTTAGTCTAGTAATATTGAATCTTTTGTATGGAACAGCAGTATTTTTTTGCAATTTCATTGTTGGTCACGTAATAAAAGTTGTTCTATGAGTAGGTACACCCTTATGATTAGTCCTTAAAATAACCGGTTGGAGTGTAGCCTTAGGGACGGTATGAAACGACGACTTAGAAAATTTTAGTTTTTTTTTTTTTTCGGAAGTTGTAAATTATTTTGCGGTATCCATAGAAATAGTATTTATTTATTTATTAATACTTGGACAATAATATACATTTTAAGACAGCTCCTTAAGGTGTAAACATAAACCACATTAGGTTTTTCTGTAGGTACACCATTGATTCTTCGACAGTCGATTAAACAAAATGTGGGTACCTATTCATTACGCATCGCGCTTACACCCCGTACGTACATATTATATTATCTCTATGGCGGTATCTGAATAACTTCCATAGAACAGGCCTTCAACACAGGTCAGAACAGGAACAGGTCTTCTATTCGTGCCAGCCCATCTCCTTACGTCTTTAAGAAAAGAGTTAAGGAACATTTCTTGTCAGCATGATTTTCCTTTTGTTATTTGCTGGTATGTATTTAGATATTTATATATTATGGTATGTGTTTAGATATATTATTATAGTTTATGTTATATTAGTAGTTATATAATTATTTTTGGTACTTAAGTTGTAATGTAATTGTATTGTACGCTTGACTTTCTCACTCTATAATATGTTCATTTCTCTTTCACCCAAAGGTTTGCTGGAAGAAAACTCATTCTGAGTTAAGCTCGCCTTTGTGCATATATTTTTTTTTTAATTGTTTATTTTTGTATATTCAATATTTTGTGTACAATAAAGAATAAGAATAAGAACATATTAAGCCTTTTTATGTATCGCATCTGTACATATATCTCAAAAGTGATACCTAACTTTGAACAAAAAAAATTCGAGACAAAAATTGTTGCTCTAGTGAAAAACCATGGGTGATGTAAAAAAACTAGCGAAAAACAGAAAAAAAAAACCGAAATGGAATCTGCATTCAGCAGTATTGTCCTGTCATGCCATTGAGATTATAAATCTGTTCAGTCAATCGTCTACGATACGGGGAATGAGGATGAGAGGATCATAACATAAGTTAGTTGTAACCTCGAAATACCAGCAACTAAAATGCACATAAATAATGATTGATTCGCTTTACCTCACCTTGTTCTTAATACTATATTTACATTTCCACGATCATTCATACGCTGCTATTGTAAACAATACCAATGTTATTGTTTTAGAGCTCTTAAAATCAATGTCAATTAGAATGGACGTATGGACTAAAGTACTTTAGATATTACCGCGATCATTCATGTCGATACAATAGTAAATAATATCAATGTTATTGTTTATGTCTGAACATAGTGCTCTTAAAATCAATGTCAATTATTATGGACCTTGGTGTTAGTACCTAAGGTATACGGATTGTTTGTATTTTCCTGTTGGTTGTGGGATGTTTAGATTCAATTGTTGATGAATTTTGCATTATGTTATGCTTAAATACTCTAAGATAATGTTGAAGAATGTTTTATAAGTTCAAACATCTCCGCGCCTCTGCTATCTGCATAAAGAAATACTGACGCTAGTCCATATGTATCATGCACGCCTTTCGGTCTATAAAATTTCTAGACTTATTTGAGATCTAAGAAACGACCGATCTCCTTTTCATAATTGGACGTAGTTACATGAATAGAACTCAATCCACATTGAGCTAGTTCTGAGATATTTAATTTTAAAGTTTACATCGCAATTCTTCATTGATGCAGTGCTGTATAGTTGGTTTTATTGGAATTGAAGAAATTTTAATGTTTGATTTAATATTTCATATGTTATTATAAAATGAATTATCTCAAAAATAACTTATTGTGGGTTAGATCCTTTTCATTTAACTACGTCCAATTATTATGTACACTATTTTAGACTTTTAATACTACTTCAATTTTCTCATATATATACCATTAATAATTATAGTTATAGTCTGTGCCATGCAATAGCGGACATTGTTCCAATTTTTTATTAGTAGTAAAATAATTGGAATTACCTACACCTATGTTTAATTTTACACAAATAATAGGGGGCTCAATATTTTAATCAGACTCTTGATTAATTACTGCAACAAAACGGTCAAAAATGGTCTTTATGTCTTGGCGACTGGTACCATGATTGATATTCTGCAAACAATAGTGAATGTCGTTATCGTTTAGTGACGTATACCTACTTGGTAAGGAGTCCGCTGTTGTCATGCTAAATGACATAGACTATTATGAACTACTGTCCTTCCTTTGAGTTACTCAAAGTGTCCTCCTCCACAAGTTTCTGACTTTCTGACCTATCATGGTGTCCTCTTTACCTCAACCATTGAATAATATTTCTTTCTTCCTTGTATCTGATGTTATGATGACCTCTATACCTTGACCCCCATCTATCCAACTCAAATCTTCATTTGATGATGATCATTTAATATCTTTGTAACGCCGCCCTACTTTCAATAAATTATGACTCATCTGCCTCTGCTTATTCAGTTCATATGTCAGCAATTTTCTATTCAATACTTGAAACGGTTATAAAAATTAACCCGTTTTCGACCGCATGCATTGTGTCGCGCGGTTTGGCGGTCGCATTGTCATTGCATCGAGTTCCCACGACTAGTCGCGGCGACATGCGTTTCCGCGTCTGGGTGTAGTGAGACGAGAAGAGGTTGATATCGTTGAAGTGTGATATGACCTTGTTAGTAGCCTTCCGTAATTTGATGATCTAGATGTGGGTGTAATACATTACCTACTAATATGTAACTACTTCTTATGTAATATGGTCTAAAGAGTGAAGGTTTTATTTTTTAATCCCCGACAGAAAAGACGGGTGTTATAAGTTTGTAGTGTGTATTTTTCTGTGGCTTCGTAGCTCCAAAAGAGATGGACCGATTTTAATGTAGTTGTTTTAATTGATAGCTAGTTTAATCGGGTATCATCTTAGCTATGTCTTATTAAAATCTGTTCAGCTGTTCAAAAGTTAGAGCTCTTTTTCTAGTGGAAGTCGGGGGTTTTGGACGGTTAGGTTAATGTGGATATATTTTCGAGTTTTATAAACAAGGAGTCAATTTGAATAGACTTTACTATTCTATCGGTATATCAAGCGGCTAATGCACTCCTTAAGTGCGAAAAAAACTACTTGCAATGGAGTAAATTGAGTTTAAAGTTTAGGGTAAGACTTCAGGTCTAAGATGATCAAAATTACCAGTTGTGTCGATGTCATGATCAAATAAGTTCACTGCTATGAAGCTCAAAGCTAAGGTTTTTCCAATTACACCAACGCATGCCAAAGTTTATTGATCTACGATCTCATTACCATCTTTCAAAACACGATAGTCGCCAATCCCCCAGAAATTGTATGTAAATCGCGGAATGATTCAAACTAGCGCGTTCAGTATGCACGTGCGCAGACTACGGACATGTCGAACATGTTCCGAGGCGCTATTACAACTCACGCTTTGCTCCTGTTTCTTAGTCGTGATGGAATAGTATAAAGCTGATGGTAAAAACAAAGAAGATGACGTGTTGTCACAGGATATTAATAGCTGGTATATGGTAGCCTACGTTGAGGAGCTAAAAATGGTCAAAATTAAACCTGCCTTATGGTACTTAATTGACCAAACTTAAAAGGAAACCGTTACAAATCTATTTAAAAAAGAAACAGCACCTACACGCGAAAACGTCTTCAGTTAAAAGTCACATCTAATATTAAATATAACAAACCAAATAAATATCTAGAATTCGCATATTATTATGTAAATATATGTCGCATTTTATTATCTACCGTAATAAATTTTTATTTGCTTCTTCATTTCTATATTATCATGCTCATAGAGAAACACGAATGACAGTGGAGCCGATTCTATAAGACTTTCAATATCTTCCATCCCTCTTTTACACTGATAAATGCGATCGCAAAATGTCCAGATGTTTTTATTTGCGGCGTCAATCTCATTAATCGAAATTCACGCACTAAACTGTTGCTTTAGTATAAACTGTTAGTAATCAAACAATCAAAGCCTATCACAGTCCAGTGCTGAACATGGGCCTCTCCCAAATTGCGCCACAGTTTCCGGTCTTCCATCTTCCGCATCGAGTCTACCCCTTTTTCAGATTGTCAGTCCGGTTTGGAGGCGTTTGCCGAATATCGGTCTGATTTAAATCAATGATCCCATTTTCATCCTATGTGAATCCCATTGTATAATCCTGAGTTGAATTGATTATAAATAATGATAAATACAATTTGATATCAGATTAAGGGCTGATTTTTCAATAGCCAGATAATGTTTTATCCAACAAAAAATTTGACGTTTGACAGATTTTGTATAGGAAAGGTGTCAAAAATTAACATTTACTCCCTTCGATAAAATTATCTGGCGATTGAAAATCAGCCAAACCAAGCAATCAACCATGACGTACCTAACCTATTATAAACAGGTTTTATTTGTAGACGAACAATAAGTAGATGTAAAATGAACTAATGATCGATACTAACACTATTCACTATTGTTGTCGGCATCACGCGAATTCTTGTCACTCGTTGGTATTCACTATACACGCACATTATAAGGAATCGACTGAGAAGCCGTTCTTTCTAAACTGTTTATGTAGTGTTAATGCAGGCGAACGTGTCAAATAGGATTATATTTAAATTGTATCAAACTAACCGTAGACAGAGAACTACGAAACTAACGGTCGGTTTCTTCATCGAAAGTGACAGCTAAATTAAAATTCTACTACTGATTCTCTTCTACATTGTCAGACGAAACATCAATCCAAAGTGTATGAACTTGTTTAGCGTAGGTACTAATTTGTGTTTAATAATTATTTGTAATCTGTGTCTTGCTTGACCCAATCAAGCAAGACACAGATTACAAATAGCACACGGCATAGATTATAAATTCTTTTTATTTATTTTTTATTTGTGTTGCGGTCGGTGTGGTTCAATAATGCTGGTGTGGCAAATATTTGGTAGGGATACTGCTATTTGTAATGTATGTGTGTCGTGTTTTGCAGAAATAAATTATTTTTCTTTCTTTTCTTTCTCTTCTTTCAATCTCTTCGGAATCTGACTTGATAATACTTTAATTTCGACAAGCTGAGACCATGCTAATTTTAAGAGATCCTCCTATTTCTAACCACGGACTAAAAAGAGGAGTGTTATAAGTTTATAGTGTGTATCTGTGAATCTGTGTATCTATATATCTGTCTGTGGCATTATAGCTCCAAAACTGAGAAACCGATTTCAATGCAATTTTTTTATTAAAAGCTAGTTTAATCGGGTATCATCTTAGCCTTGTTTCGTGAAAATCTGTTCAGCCGTTCAAAAGTTACAGCTTTTTTCTAGTTGGAGTCGGGGTTTTTGACGGTTAGGTTATAGATGGAATTCGTGAACATAATTATATGGCTCGCACAGGCTTGATTCTTGAATTTCTACGATAGATCTAAAAATATCGTCGTTAATAGAATTAGCGTAGGTTTTTTGTCGCAGCTTTTAATCACTTTCCGCAGCCTTTCCAAACTAGTTAAACAAGTTGGGATGAATAAACAAATAAATTAACGAGTTCCTGTGATAAAAAGCAGCGTTAATATTGTTCTTATTTAATGTGTTATGTTCTATTTGCCTTAGATAGCACAAATCGATACCAAATAAGAATATTTAAATAAATATTACAATAACCTAACCTATAAACCGACAAAAACCCCCGACTCCAACTAGAAAAAGAGCTGTAACTTTTGAACGGCTGAACAGATTTTCATGAAACATAGCTAAGATGATACCCGATTGAACTATCTTTCAAGTAAAATCTGCATTGAAATCAGTCCATCCGTTTTGGGGCTACGATGCCACAGACATATACCTACAAAGATACACAGATACACACTACAAACCTATAACACCCATCTTTTTTGTCGGGGGTTAAAAATCGTTTACTGTAAGTACATTTTAGGTCATGAACTAGAAGGAATTAATATTCATAATAAGGTTAATAAAGTTCTCCATGGTGTGTGTAGTCCGCCAATCTGCACTAGGCCAGCGTGGTGGACTAAGGGCCATTTTTATCAATAAAATAACAGATGTTTAAAATTAAATCGGCCGATTATCCATACAATAATTCATGTTTAAACGGCTGATTTTGCTCTAACCGTCTGTTATGTTGTCGGTGAACTTAGGCCTACTTAATCCTAATCATTATGAGAAGAGGCCCGTGCCCAGGAGTGGGACAGTAATGGGCTGGATTTATTTATTAATTTTTTAATTCAAGTAAAATTAAACCAAATTGTAATATAAGATTTATATGTGCTTCTTCCTTTATGGGGCAAGTTCGTAGAGTCTTGGCAACAATATAAATACTTTCCAACATTTAGAAATCAAACTGTCGGTTTTTTATTCAATAAGCAACAATATTTTCACATACCACGATTTATTACCGATAAGAAGCGCGTGAACTTGCAATAAACACAATAATTACATACAATACGTGCGCGATGCGTCAATGACGTCGTGCGCGCATAGTGGGAGGATGCGCGCGCCGCGACGTCTGCGCACTAGCGCACGTGGGTCAGCGCGCGCGCACCTGTACCGCGGACCTGTACGAATTTTTTATAATATTATAGTCGTATCTGCGAATTAACGTATGTTACGAGATCGCACTTAGGTGTTGTGATTCAGCGCAGGTTATAAGGTTAGTGATTTAATTGTTTTTTCTTTTTAAAAATATAAGCATTGTCTTTCAATTTTAATTTTGGATTGTCAACAATTGTTATGAGGTATGATTGATTATTATTTATTTAATATTTATCATCCCCTATCCAAAATTTAAGTGCTAGGCACTTGTCGGTGTAGCAATTTCCATCCAGTCCTATCCAACGCCAAATCTTTAAAATCTTTATATGTTTGTATATTCGCTTTTTATTTCAACTGATCAATGTAGTTTCTTCTTGGTCTTCCTCTTTTTCTTTTTGCCTCTATTTTCACATAGAGAAAAGAAGAGGAAGCATGATTGGTCACTTGATTAGGCACGATAAGTTCGTTACCAATATTATAGAATTGAAAATATTGATCATATTAAATTATATTTTTTTGGTACTTGAATACCTTTTTGTATGAACTAAAGGTTGTGTTTACATTGGTAGAGTAAGTGACTTTATCTTTCATCTTGTAACTACCATTACCATCAGGGCGTTTGCTGTCCTCTTCCCTCGTACTAGATTTATCTCTAAAAATGTGTAATAGGGTTTTATAGGATATGGGAGATATTCCATATCCCATACAACTCACTTATACATAAGAATTAGTACTTATCATTACTTAAAAAAATTCTTTGCTAGATAAAAATATAGAGACTTCGTTTAATAATACTAAAGAAATTTATATAGGTACATACATTACAATGCTCATTAAATGAAGCTAGAGAGCAACTAGCAAGTACTTACATATGACTATCAAAAGTATCTAATCAGAAGCCCAATTCTCGTAATTAATTTAGACTATGACTAAAAGTTGACCGAACTGTGATTATAATTATTATGAATTGACAATAAATCAGTATTCTACACCTCACCGATTTCAGTATGATTTGAATTCAATCTTCTTACAGACTCATTTCAATCTCATTTTTGACGTTTATGTATGGACGAGAATACCAATTTTATTATTAAGTGTCTTTGTTGGTTCAAAATGTTAGCAGAATATCGATTTGGCTTCAATCATATTTCTACCTAATTGCAATTTAATTTCATGTTTGACGTTGTTTGTTAGTGTAGAAGAATACTATTTATGACATTGATACTAGATCGAAACGAGATCGAAACTAAATTTTGAACATTTTTAATTACGAGATTTGGGCTTGATGTGCAAACTAATATAATCTCACAGTCGGATGCGCACGACAGCTCTCGAGGAAGACGCGCATGCGCATATTTCCGCGCAATTATTTACAATAAATATGATAGCTATGCTCTGCCCATCCCATTTGCATAATGAAAGGTAAAAGCGTAGCGATGCACGGCTAATCTTCACCATCATCATCACTTTCAGTTTATTGTGGAAAATTGTACCTACTTCCTTTTTGCGTTCACTTTTTCTGCTTATATTGACTGGCCCGTGTTCTTTTCGAGCAGTAACTTAAGAAAACACTTGAAAGAAACAATACAAAACAGAAAAAAAAAAAAAAAAAAACTAAAAAAAAATTAAACTAAAAAAAAAAACAACTTATTTTATCTGTTAGTTTATGGCTCACTTGCATCAACGCGGGTTATATTTTTACCTAGAGTTAACCTGACAGAAGACATGTTAATTTTCTATGAAAACCTAAGACAATCTAGAACTTTAATCCTGAAATACGTAGACTGAGAAGGCTATGAAATAGGTTATAGGTTAAATAGGTTTTTCATTTCTTTAACCCTGGGTTAGATATAACTCGCGTTGATGCAAATGAACCGAAGTGGTAAAAGATGCATTTTCTTTAATTAACTTTACTCAAGTAACGTTTACAATTAAAATTAGCAAGTACAATAATAACCAACATTTTTAAATAATTAATTTACCTTCGTTTTGAATATTGTTCCTACGTTTTTACTGCGTCAAGAAAATGCATCTTCTACCACTTAACTAACTCATTATTACCCTCACTAATGATCTTGTTAATTTATTCATATTTCTTGTTTAGTTTATTTTTATATGTAGTACCGTTGACACGAGACATAAATCGAATTAGTTATATGGCAGGAAGGCTGCCGTCCTTGTCAGCTCATGATGTCATCCGAATATGCACTAGGTATGTCAGTAATCTGTGACTATGTACTGAAGTGTGTACTAAAACATATGCTAGCTGTATGAACTCGTGTAGGAGTAAACTTTACTCATTTTCCGAAACACATTTGTATGCTAATTCAATATTATTTTGCTAAAATAACGACTTTGTAAAAACTCTATTGTAGTAACCCATAATTATCTTGATCGAGACATTTTGGTGTATCGTTTATAGTAATTATATTAAACATATTAACATTAGAGGTCAGGGTCTAAGGATTTTAAAAAAACAGGATCCGCGGGTCTACCGCGTAACTAAAATTGTAATGAACATCGACATCGGTATTAAACTTCAATACCTACGATCGTGAGAGCCTAAACTTTGAGCTTACTTGTAAAAAAATTACCTATCATATAGTTGGGACTCCTATCTTCATGATCGGTAAAAAAAATACAAGTTAGCTCAAAGTTTAGGCTCTCACGATCGTATTGAAGTTTAATACCGATGTCGATGTTCATTACAATTTTAGTTACGCGGTAGACCCGCCGTATCTCACTCTCTCATATTCGATGTGTATTCGATAACAAGATTACTAGTGTCAAAATGTGATCGTTACATGAAATTTTTTCCACAATTTTAATTGAGTGATTAGGGGAACATATAAAATAGTGTTACCGTAACTTACCCATAAATATTGTCCAAAAATAAAACCGCAAGACATCTATAAAAACATAACAAAACAAAATCAACTGTGTGACCCATTCATAAATGATAATCAAAACAAATGCAGCCATTAATAATTGTCAACTTTTTGTTAAGAAATAATTTGTTAAATCCATTTTTGTTCTAATATAATTTTTTTATTGCTGTCTGACAAGAGTTTTTGGCACTTAACTAATGTCAAAGTGTCTATACTGCTACAAACTTATCTGATCCGGTGACCAAAATTGGAACTAACGTCGCTACGGAACATGTACGGAGATGACATTGGTTAAAAGCCACGGCAGCGACGCCACGACCGGGTCAGATAAGTTTGTGGCACTGTACGTTGTATTTACTTATTAATGTGACAAATATAATCATTATGGTAATAAATTCTATATCTCTCGTGCCACATGCAATGTTGAAAATTGGGAAACAACATCGTCGCACGCTTATGTGATTATGTCGTTGGCTAACTCAAAAATAAAATTATATAATAGCTTATTATAATTAATTAAATGCCTTCTATCATATCAGCATATTTTCTATATTAGCCAACCATAAGTTGGTACTCGTATTGCTACTTCAACTTTTTTTTTTACGATTTACCGACGTGTTTGACTTCTTGTAGAATTTAGATAGCTGGATAGTAATATACTATTAAAATTATAATATCTTGTGGTCATTGTTTATCTATTCTAATATTATAAAGAAAAAGATTTTTATTTTTGTATTTTTGATGAATAAACTGAAATTGATATATTGTATAATAATAGATATAATAGATATATTGATATTATTGACTATCTACACGTGTTGGTTGAAAACTGTAAGTGTAGAGAGTAATTGAATTAAAATAAATAATCAATAAAAACTAGATACTGGACCGATTTTAAAAATTCTTTCACCAGTAGCATGCTATATTATCACTGTGAAACATAGGAAATACTTTATTTTCAAAAAAATTAGAGATCCTTACGAAATCTCCAATAATGTGACCCAAGATGTAATAAAATTACCTATAAAATTCCTTACATCGCGTGCGCTGCGAAAACTATTGATGATAGAAGAAAATGATCATTATCTAATATTGTTTAATATAAATAAATATCCACCCGTGCGAAGCCGGGATGGGCCGCTAGGATAAAATCCTTGCTATTATCCTACATTGATGAAAGAAAAATATTTCTAAATAGTATTTCTAAGTCCTTGGCGCGCTGTCCTCGTGATGTAGGTCGACAACACTCCTCTGCCTCACCCTGCAACGATTGCAGGCGTAACAGTTACGTGTGTTAGAATCCTACAAAATAAAACGAATTGTAATGTAAATGATGGGCGAGCCCTTGTCATCTATTTACAAATACTTACGAAAACTCATTGTACGTGACTTTAATAATATTCTATATTATGCAAATACGCACTTTGCTGCTTGGAATTCTACTCAACTCAGAATGCGTGAGGATATTTTGACTTAAAGTTTACCATTTTCATTAAATGCTCGTGAGCTTTCGAAAGTCCCTTGAGGGTTCTGCTTACGGTGTACGGTTTAAGATATTTATTTCTCAAAAGAAGATTACATTCCTTCACTTACTTATTATGTAAACATAAAATAGTAATATCGTAAATAGTTCTACTAATAGTATTTTCGTAGCTAAGACTTCATTGACGAATAACATCGACGAATATAGTGTACTCTTTATTTTGTAAGACCTTTAATTCTACCATGTTTTTTACGCAAATAAATATTATTCTATTCTATTCTACACCGATAAATTTTTGACACAAAGCTTATAAAACACAAACACAAACCACACATACAAACATAATATAGTAGTATTAGAGTTCAAAACGGGATATTTACCATGTCTAAAGATTGATTTCAAGACCATTTTGAACTCTAATACTAATGTTAGTGATAATGACAGTTTAAAAACTTATATTAGTAGTATAAAGATAAACATTCCTTTTTTTTTAAAGACTGGCCCTTTGGCCCTTTGACCTCTCGCCTTTTACTCGGGAATACCTATGAAGAAACATCTGTGCACCACCCATATAAGTTCAACAAATAAGACTGTTGTTGACAACTCTGTTTCACATTCATTCATGTCCAATAAGTTTACTTTTCTAATCCAGTCGTTTAACTTCAGAGAAATTTTTAACATAAAAAAAACATATTATTATCCATATAAATATTATATTCATGAAAAAATATTTGACACTTACCACATCACTCTATATTCACCACTTCTGGGGGCGAATTTATTTATTTTTCCCGTCTGTAACCACTAGAGGCAACTGGGAGCAAAAGGAATGGTCATTCCCAATTGCCACAACTGGTGACCACAAGTGGTGGCAAAAGGACATTTTTTGGATTTTGAAAAAAGATCCCATTTGATGGGGTGAACTATTACAGTTATAGCTTTTCGCAATTCTCTGTATCACGTAATTTTAATAACTTGCAGAACTGAATACCGAGTGCACATTATTTCATATCTCTAGTCACAATTATAACAGGATTCCGATGTTTTTGTGTGACATACTCGTCGCTCGTGCTGTCTATGATTTCATAGGTTATTTATGTGCGAGATGAGACGCAGTAGTTACGTAATAATGTAAACGTTTTACCTCACCCTTAGATTTAGAAACTATGGTAATTATGTGGTTGGTAAACATTTGTTTTACACCTAAGTAACTTAGTGCTGGGTCGTATGGTCCTCTACTTTGCTTTACGGGTCCACTTCACCGTGCATTGCTTTCAGGCGTCATGGTAGAGACGTCTAAACTGGGCCCCAAGTCTGCTAATATCTGCTATCTCAATCGTTTCATAATGGTGTCGTAATTGTTGGTTTTTGCCATAAAGTTATTATTACTAGTGAGTAATAATAACTTTATGGTTTTTGCAGTATCGTTCAACCTATTTTGCCATTCAAACAATAAATTAAAGAAATTAGATTTTTAAATAACTTTAAGCAACATGAAATGTCATAATCATTTGTAAAAGAAATCACGTACTCAGCCTCAAAAAAGCCCTTTCGTTATAAAATCTTAATTCATTCAAGAATGTCACAACTCACCGTTACATCAGACAAATCTCAACAAAACCGTATAATTTACAACGTAAACACACAAATCGTAAACGTGAAGTATTTTACTGTTTAATTTTACCACACTTTGAATACAAACACGCCATGGGCCATGGGGCCAGTCTATGAATTAAAATTCCTATCATATATGAACCGATTCACACTTCATTGCTAAATAGATACTTATATTTGGTTAGGGCCATAAACTCAATGCTTTTATTTATGATTGTCAGGTGGCAATTAAGGATCAATTGGGTTTAGAGTTCGATGGTCTAGTCCCCTTAATTTTTAAACTGTAAATTAGAAATTAATTATTTGAAAACCTAGTCCGTGTCCATTCGGCTAATGCCAATTAATCCGAATACAACAGCAGTGATAGCTTAGCGGTTGAACGCTTGCCTTCCAAGCAGGAGAGCCTGATTTGGAACCCGGCCCATCACTTCGCTGGTATTGAGTTTCTTTAACGGTCTGATCTTATCTCTCATGTCAGCTACCACAGCATCCAGGCAGCGCTTTCCGGCCATACAGCAAAATCTCTCTCGGTAGAGCGATGTGCACTTGTTTACATTTTGAAATAACAGCCATTGGGACGTGTTGTGCCTGGTAGTTCACCAATCATGATGAAGATGTTATAATTTGATGTGCTATAACTTCATACATTCCAATACCAAGTCTCGATTACAAAACAGTTATTTTAACGCACATTCGTTACAATTAGTGCTGTAGTAGTTACTCGCGTTAAACGCTTAATTGTTAACAGTTAGTGGTTATCGCGGTTGAGATGACTGTGTGATCCGTTTGTGAGATTACACGATAGCTCTGTAGCACGAGGCGACCACCGTTTTTTATAACGGTTCCGAATGTTAGTTGGCTGATGGTGGCGCTAAACGCATTGCACAAAGAGAGTACAGAAGGTACACGCAATGACAAAGTTCTGGTTCACCAAGTGCTCCTAGAGTCTCGACATATCATAAGTGCCTGTATCTGGTTTATATGAAATAAAGATCTATTCTATCTATATTTAATACGTGAAGAGAAAACTTTGTACCCCTTTTTAAGCATATTGCGCGCACGGACAAGTGTGAGATTTAGGAAAATTAGGCGACCACTAGTATTAGTAATAAAATTAGTTGTAGGGATTAGTAACTATTTTTCTAAGAATTTAGTCCTAAGTTCTTAATTTTTAAAGAAGAATTATGTGGCTTAAGTTAGGTTACGTGAATTGTTTTCCTACAATGCATAAAAGAGAATTTTCTGTAATTGTTCTATGCTTATGAGTGACACTTTGAGGCATCACTGGAGTGTGTGAGTGCCTTTTAAGTGATACAACTAAGTTCTTGAAAGTTTACTGTTGAAAATCGATTTGTTATTGAATTGTAATGACAATAGCCGGATGTTGTGAAGGATGATATGGGAACGAATGTAAAGGCTATCGAGTGTGTTGATATCCGTGGTGTTGAAGATGTATCAAAAGGGAAATGTGATCGGGATTATTCACACGATGAAGAAGAAGAAAGCGAAATGGTGAGAAAGATATACGATGATCCAGTTGTCAAGAGCTCCGGTGACAATTTCTTTTTGTACCACTATGTTGGCAACCACGCATACGGCTCGCCTGATGGTAAGCTGTTACCGTAACCTATGGACGCTTGCAACACCAGGGGCATCACTCGCGCGTTGCCTACCCTGTGAAAGACCCTGTAATTGATAGACCTTCCTGAAAACTCTCTACTATATGATACATAGATTATATAGTATTTTTATTGTGGTGTACTCAGTCCCAGCAAACACTTAGAAACTCAGTTGAGCAGAAAAAGTTTTAAAAAAACATAGATAATTTTATTTGGATCTATAAAGATAAAATAACAGCAACCTTAAATATTCATTAGTGGACTATTAATAGTGCATCAATAAAAGCATCCTAATTAAATATACAAGACACTGATATTTAATCTGAACTTCCTGACATAAAGGTTAATCGTAATCTTGTTAGTGATGCAGTTGATGCTGCATTGTTGACCTTTGAATTAATTTGTTATTTATTATTAACTCAAATGTCTCACATAATAATAATATTATTTATATTCTCATTTGTTGCACTTTGTTCATAATCATTTTTATGAATAGATTTATTTCTCTGTATAAATTGTATCCATGTGTCAAAGTTCACGTACCTAATTTCTTAAGAAGTAAGCATGTTAAAATTTTTGGTTAGGTTCTCAAACATTATTTAATACCCGACTACGGAGAGGGTTATATGTTTGACCGGTATGTATGTTGTATGTTCATCTGTTCCCTCATAACTTCTAAACTACTTATCATAATTCGACAAATGAAGTATCGTTGGAACCGTCTTGATTGTCCGCTGGTTATAGGCTATGTGACGTCACATGAAATTAAATATGGCGCCCTATAAAGAACAAAGTGATAAACTGAAAATGAAAACGATCACGGCTATCCTCTGAACATCACTACGAATATGTATTAATATTTTCTTGTTTCATACCTTTTCAGTAGTCGGGTTTTAGTTATTGAACTCATTTTTTTTTGTAATCTAAAATGCAATGCGGTTTTACTCAATAATAGATAACTTGCGAACGCAGACTTGCTGGCTTTTCTGTTTGTCGAACTTACGTTTATCATCATTACCAAATTGTATAATAACATAGGTATATGACATCTATTGAAATCGAACTGCAAACAATAAGTTTGGTAACAAAATATTGTTTTCTACACTTATTTCCGTTCAAACTGTTTCATACACCTGTACAAGCATACATATTTGCATACTGATCTACTGTGACGTTCCTTGAGAGGAGTACTTCTTGGAATTCGGTGGCAATTCGTTATTGGGAAATATGTAACATGTGTTACCTTCGAAGCAATGGCGGTGGAATGAATATTGTTTCGAAGAGGACTTATATTCTGCTACTACAACCTTTGAGTTTCACAATGATTTTATTCTTCTTCATTAAAGCCTTTTCAAGCCACTTTCTGCTAAAATAATTCTTTTCCTAGCTTTTACTCTTAACTAACGTTCGCTCATGATCGTTATCCTCGATTTAGATTTTAGAGCATCTAGATTTTTCTCCGACTGATTGCCCTCTGATCTACCTATGTACAGTATGTACCCCTAATTTATCGGTATATTTTATACAGGATGGTGACAAAGTATTCTGTGATTGCACACAAAAAATCAATCAAATCCAATCAGTAGTTTATCCACAGGAACTAATTTAAATTATTTATTTATTTTATTTATTTATTTACACACAAGGAAACATGGTAATAAAAATGTTACAGACATATGAGCACAATGGAACTACTAATTCTAAAGAAATTTCTTCCAGTAGTCCCGCGATTGGAAATATGGATGATAGACACGTAGACACAGTGTGTAAAAATTACAAAAATAACTTCTTTAGGCCACTTAAACTTATGGTATACTAAACTAAACCAATAACTACATACCTATGAAATAAACTACATAGCATATTATCTTAATTTTACATAATTATATCACGATGTCTAGGCGAAATTTGAAATCTGTTCTTCCCAAAATAATCTTTATTTACACGTATAGAATAAATAAAGAGGACATAATTTTCTACTTTGATGACCCTTCACCTAGACGAATGAGAGTATAGTGAAATATTATGCAAAAATAACGTTCGTGAAAATGTGATCCAATTATGTAGTTTCATTTATTCTCGTAACATCATCACCACCTACCTGTATGCGATAAATCTCTACTGCCGCTTGATTATGTTTTAGAAATTCATATAAAATTTTCTTCCCAAAAGAAATAACTAAAACATTCCTTTGCTGCCCGATCAAACTCATCAGTCAGCCTTTGTCACTCGACCTCAACATGCCCTGGATCATCGGTCCTACACTCAAATATTTGAAATGTTACCGTTTCGGTACCACCAGCGGCCGGTCCGTTTGTCATACCATTGTCGTACCACAAAGGAGCGTCCTTGACGCGTCCTGTCGACGTATTCGATACGTTGCGGCATAAATAGAATACATGATACTATAATGCTGATATAATTGTTGGACATCTAAAGAATACAGTACCTATTGATGTCACGGAAAACGGCACGACTGTTTGTTGTCCTCTTAGATGTTGATTCGTTGTTATTTTCCAGATTTTCACTGTGGAGCTAATGTGCTGTTATTCCAATAACAGTAGCCGTAGGTTTTTGGCCTATAACTTCAAATACATACGTTCCAATTTTCTTTCAGCAATTACAAGCGTTGCAGGAAACATAATAATCCTGATCAAAAGTGGTCATAACTCTTAAATGCTCCGAAAATTTCTGCGTAAGTACAGTCGGCCAAAAAATTTGATTATCGATTTTAACAGAACGCTATAGTTTAAACTTAATTATTTTGACAAGAGAATAGACCTTTTTGTTTCATGGCGTATAAACAAACAAATTTAATAAATGACAACCTTACGGTGGTAGACCAATTCTTCACCTCCACCTAATGTTAGTATTTTGGATGGAATTAACTAATTTACATATGGAATTGTTGCTAAAGATGCATTCAATGTTACAGTGTAATCAGGAGAATAGTAATTTATCTGCCGTCCTTTATGAATAAGTATTTTATGGGCGTCCAGCGTCGCCATATGTTTAGTTTATTATCCTGTTAGATCAAGGACAATACAGCTGTAAAATTGTTAGCACCTACTTATATTTACGATCATTAATAAAATTGCATGTGTTCTTAACATATCTACATATCCTTGAATACAATTCTTGGAGGAAAATCTTAACTCAAGTTCAACACTGCATATCGTTTCATTAAAATGTTTTTTAAATATTCTTCCACTAAGCACGCACGCCTCTTCTGACTGCTCAGAAAGTCAGAATGAAGAGAGGAGATTTTAGGCCTTAGTCCACTACGGATTTACGGATTACGAATTTACGACACGTCCCCGGCTTCGCACGGGTGCAATTTCTCTACTATCGTTACATTAAATCTGACGACACGGTTGGCGCAGTGGCTAAGCGATTAGCCTTCTGCGCTACGTGCCGCGGGTTCGATCCCCGCACGGAACAAATATTTGTTTGATCTACAGATAGTTGTTTCGGGTCTGGTTGTGTGTGGATGTGACATGTATGTTTGTAAACTGTACCCTCGATACAGGAGAAATCATAGTGAGGGGCAATGTTAAAAAACATAAATAAAAAAATGAAAGTATTTTACATATAAACCTTCCGTCAAAAATTGTCTAACTGATGGTGAAAACCGCATCAAAATCCGTTGCGTGGTTTAGTTGGAGTTAGCCAATATACAGACTGACGCGAAAAGCGACTTTATTTTATACTATGTAGAGTTTTTTAATTAGGTACATAAGCACGAAAATAAATTCAATTCTAAAATATACTCTATTACGTATTCCGTATTCCAAGCTATATTTATATGCTATATTTGTTTATTTGTATTTAATATCAATTTTAAAGATAAGCAAGGGAGCAATGAAGCTATCTGGCATGCGCGTGCGCAGCCGAGCTACGCATGCAAACATACAACTACTCCAAGTTATCTACACCGCGAGCTACCCTCGTTATTGTTTACATGGTATACTGTCCATTCAAAGGTTGTCTTTAAGAAATCGCGGATTGCGATAAGACCGCCATTGTACAATCTTAAAATGTTAATTGTAATTATCTATCTATATATTAATACGTGAAGAGAAAACTTTGTAGTTACCCCTTTTTAACCATATTGCGCGGACGGAGGAGTGCGAGATTTGGCATAGTTAAAGTTTACATGGAGAAGGAGTGCAGAATGCTAAAATTACGGTCGAATTTCGACCACAGGGCGACCACTAGTTACGTTTATTGCTCCTCTTTTATCAGGTGTACAATAAAATGGTATATTCTATTCTATTCTAATATTGTGTAAACAATAACGACGCCATTTCCAAACATACGCCACTTGACAGCTGTCACATACCCGCCATTAACCAGAACTAGCTGATCCCTGTATCGCTAACAAAATTAACATATTAGGAAGTAACGAGGGGTCTTTATAAGCTGGTTGTAACCATCTTCCATTGTCAGTCATATTACCGCACACATTCGTTCAGGCATACTGGTCTAGCTTTCTCAACGTATTACTTAAGCGTTCCACTTTAAATTGAGTAGTTACAATAGTAAAACGCAGGCTATTGTCCCCTAAGTGTATAAATTAGAATTACTTAATACGCACTTAACAACGCATTGTTTGTGACTTCATAAAATTTTGCAACATGACAAAGGTTTTAGTAATACTGAATACTTTTGAGTATCAACGTCTACTGTTTATGAAGTCTCGGCTCTTTTCATAATTTTCAATCTATAAAAACATACTTCCCCAGTTAGTCCCTAGTTCCCAATTTAATCGTTTTTAGAGATGATCCCATAAAGCCATAAAGCAAAACGAATCTAGTATAACAAACTTAAGAGCCAGTAGATAGCTCTCTATTTAGTTGCTTCATCAAGTTATTTTATAAAATGTTAATATATAACTATTATAGTTTTAAAAAAAAACTAAAGAAAACGCTTTTGTCATCCAAACTAAACGTTTATGCAAAATCGGAAATCAGCTCAATCGGAAACCGGGACGTGGGTCTTTTTTTTTACATAGTTAGTTACAGGTTAGGTACTAATAAAAGCGTTTTAAAAAGAAACACAATGTAGTTGGGAAATACACAGATGGATGCAGGATAAATAAATTGATGACAAGGCAATATTCAAAGGACACGACATAATAAACAGAAGGGGAAAGATTGAAGAAATGGCATGTCCACTCTAACAAACACATGTTTTATAACTAAAACATGTCCCCTACCGACTCATTAATATGAGTACGTGTGATAAATAAGTCTCAAAGGGTATAACGCCATGAGACTCTCAAAAATTCTGAATAAATTATTATGGATGTGAACGAAACGTATAAACTTTATACACCCTATTGAAATGGTGTAACGAAACCATAGCGCGATTCACGGAGCCTGAATAGCGCCATCTATAGAGAAAGTGAATAGACTGAGAAGGGACCAGTTCCAGTTAAAAGGCGCTAGGATGGCGGCGCCTGTGCAAAGCCCAAATAACGTAAACAAAGAAAACCTCCAGGAAAATCTTGAACAACTAACGACAAAGATGCAGATAAACGTTCAGCCGTGTCGTTCAACCTCTTTGTTTGCTCAAAATTCGTAATTTCTCAAGTACATATTTGTTCACAGCCTGCCCTTCCTCAGCCGTCACGCAAAGGAGTCAAGCCGCTTGGCTCATGACCGCACAGATGTATTTTGCGTGCTCAATCTTGATGCACGTGACACTATTTACGTTCAGCCGCATGTCTTACTATAAACTTGAGATCACTTAAGATAACTATCATGGAGGTATCCTTTTTAACTACACTACGTTTCCGATGTGCAACTCATGTTTTTGTCCTAATTGTTATAATCATATTTATATTCTTTGTTAGTAAGCTTTTTTCTAACTGCATCCTAAAATTGACTTGTCATGTTTGGATGTTCTAGTTTCGATCGGTGATCATTTGGAAAGTCATCAAATACTCAAATATTTTGAACGCGTCATTGGCAATCTAATGTAAGGCCAATGTTTGTTCCCCAAACGGCACGCTCGTCAATATTAGCTCGAACCGTGTCGTGTTTCAAAATGGGGACAATATCACAATTAGTCCGGCACTGAAGATAAATATTTGAACACGGAATATTTACCCGTAAAACATTACGGATTTTAATGTCCATTGTACGAGTAAAACGTGTAGTCTTATTTGGCAAATTATGGTTTATTATTTTTTCAGTCTAGTTGAAGTATCTAGTGCTAAATGTACTCGCGGCCGTTATCTTTTTCTATCTCCTCGTGAGATCCATCACGATGTAAGCCTGTCTATCATCAACCAGTATAAACTGAACCCTACCAGGTACCTCCGTCCCTAGTTCATTTTACTCATCATACGACGATATTCATTCAACATTATTTTACTAATATTTCGCTACTATAAACTTAACTTTAACAAATGTAATACAAAGGTCGGTTGCGCAAGCGCAGAGGATGCAACCTGCGCATGATAGCGATCTATAAATTAGCGCATCATCCTCGCATCGCTATCTATGACGTGCACTTCCTATACATTTATATTGTTACACCTACACCATCAAAATCGCTTATAGATATTGTTCGACTTCATAAATTGCCAATGGCAGGCTTCGCCTTCGGTATAGTGAATAGTAATCGGAATGTGTAATAGGAATGAACAGAATTTTTAACTTTGCGATCTTTCTTAGTACCATCTGTGAGGCCTATGACAGCAGTGGATATTAATGGGCATATGTTTTTCCCATTAAAATTACTCGCACCTTAGGCACATTACATTTTCGACGTCTTTATCCGTCTGGGCGTTTCAAGTAGTACTAACCCGACTATTGCATTGATCCTGCAGATCGGACGGGAAATGTGGATGAACGCAGGCATTTTAAACAAGACTGTGTTATCTATCATGTTCAGTTTTGAAGTCCATAGATATGAATTCCTCATATTGCCGTTGCCAGATATTTTTTGACACAAAGATTCTTTCAATATTAGTTTTGCTGTCATTGTAACATTCAATGCCGTCAGCTGTCATTTCAGTTTAAAACAAAATACTACTCTTTTACTCTGTATCTTAATGAGTAGGTACGTTTGTCGCAACACAACTAATTACAAAACACATTTGCAAATCAAGCCCGCTCATAGACTGCTTCCTATGTAGTGTTCGCACGCTCTGAATACAGCGTCGCATTCAGCCACCAGCTCAGCGCAATGTTACTAATGTTCACACCTTTTACTTTCGTTGAATAACATCAAATAGATGGGTTAAGAAGTTCCAGTCTCTTAACACGCTCAAGTATTTTAATCAAAAGTCCATTGTAGCACTTGCTCTTCCTAAACACAGCTAAGTAGGTACAATAAACATTCGTGAAGTAATAAGTAAAGTTAAAATCATCAAGCTTGGTATAAGGTTTGTTTGTTGACGACATTGTTATTAGTGCACAAGACTATTCTGAGGGCCATCATCTTGAAATAACCCCATTTACAATCTAAGGGAACTGAGATGATATAGTACAATACAAGGCAGTAACTCCATCAGCTAATTCCGATACAGCCGAATTGTGCCGATCGAAATGCGAAAACAATTTTGCAGACGTGCTTACTGCCAGTAAACAAATTTAATTTTGTCTTTCGTTAAGCTAAATTACACTTGCATTTCGGTGGGCATAGAATTCTTCTAATTTGATAACTTATTATTAAGATATAGCTTAGTTACGTTAGTTAATTTGGTGGTCTGAACCGTTTTACTTACGCGTCTATTTGTGTCTGGTACCATTTCACGCATTGTTAGTTACGGTACTTCTGCCTTTTTTATTTGTATCCATAATCAGCAGTTACTAACTCGAAGGTGTGAATCACCGCTCATCAGATAAGCAGCCTTTGTGATGGAGAAATGGACCACAATTGATTTTAAACTATTTTCACATTAAGATCGTATCTAAATGATCGTCATTACAAAAGGTTGTGGGGATAATAGGTATCTAGAAACAGTCGAAGATAGGTTGATTGATAAGTACCATTCGGAAATAGCCTAAGTTGTAAAAAATAACGCATTAGTGCCAGAGAAATTCTAGAGGTTGCAAATCCCATTAACTTTTTTGAATACTTTAGGAGCTTTTTCTAGTAACAACGTTTAATTATTGACACATTATTTTAGCATCTTTCCTGTATTCCCCAAATGTAATACAGGGGTGATCTGTTTTATACCGAAAGAAAGGAAAAATACTCTAGAATGATAGACACAATGAGTAGAGGATAGATGTATAATTGTATAAACAGAAAAGACATTTTTCCAATACAAAGTTAACGAAGAAATAATTCTTCTAAAAACTACCTACTTATTTTAATAAGTATTAAATGAAAATAGATTATTGAAATAAATAGCAGCTTTAATGGAAAAGATATTACCACAAAATACAACCATAAATTAGAAAAACAATAGATACTGATTATACATTAGTGTTGTCCATAGTCAAGAAGAAAGTTCTTATTTTTTTTAATACAACAGACATTCTACCGATGCCCAACATAGTCCCATGGAATACAGAGTGAGCCCATTTCCATTCACCGGACACAATTGCATTTCCTAACTAAAACCTCCAATAATACTCGAAGAATGGAAAGGATCTCACGTTCAGTGACATTTGGTACAGTATCTATTATTTTATCCCCACAAAAGTTAGTGTTTTTTTTTACTTATCTTGAACGTGCTTTTTGCGAGTTTTTGAATGAAGATGTGACTTTGAGTACGTTGAACAAGGTCGGTATGTGCGTTGGGTGTGGCCTCAGGTAACTCGGAGGAGCGCTACTGCCGACCCTGCTATCTAGATACACTGAGCTGATAGCAGGCCAGGGGTCACATAGATACTGTACCATAATGAGCGACTGCAAACGACACACGTTTTATGGATAACAACATAATGTATGGGAAGCAACGTTCAGACATAGTGTGCGAGTTTATGGAAATAATTTAAATTTTTAGGTGACTTCTCATTTTTTCGTTTGTCAACATAATTTAGAGAGAAGCTTAAAAAGGAATAATTCAATTTGAATTTTGTTAGTCTTCTTGCATCTTCCGTGATTATTTACGACTTTGTGGGCTTAATATTCTCTATATCCCCAAGTCTTTAATATCCTGCATGGACAACATGCAAGCACACAGCAAGTAACGCAATTAAAAAAATATTTAGCTATAGTCAGTGCTGCTTCTAGTATTCCTAATTGTTAGAAATAGAAAAAAATAGAAAACATTTATTCGATACAGGACATAACTGTCAGCACACAAAAATGTAAAAATAAAAAATAAAAATGTTATGTTTTGTTCCAGCGCTCCTCAATCGCAGCAGTCCGTGGCAAACGGTTCACCTTCCAGTCCACAGTGAGGCAGCTGGAGCGACGGCGACTCGCTGAGAAGCTGTCCAAGGAAGCAGACCTGAAGGAGCAACAGAGACGCACCGAGCTGGAGGCCATGAGGAGGTAAACGTTTTGGATCAACTTATGTTTAAGAAAAGTGATAAAGACAGGTGTCACCCAGCAACAGTGATATTTATTATGACTGCCCAAAAAGATTGTAGTGATTTCAGGGTATTTTTTAATTTAAAAAATATTTGAGTTTTTAAATGTAAATATAATTGGTTTGGGTTTCCTTCTGGGGTTTAGTAAACCGCGATTTGATACAGTTCACTGTGTGTTTTCAGCGTTTATGTGTGTATATATGTGAGTTTCTTTATTCCTCTTTAATTTCAGTTGGGGGACAATTTTGTTTGCAATTATGGGTAGCCCCCGACCGCAATATTAAGAAACTAGCATATTACAGATTATCGTCATTATTATTAATTTAAGTATATGTTAAATTTTGTTATTTATTGTATAAGAGTGACCTTATGAGGCTGGCATGGTCACCAAAGTGAAATGAAGCCTCGATAAAAACATGAATAAAAAAATGAAAATCAATCCTGAAATGTTTTACCTTGAAAGTTATTAATTGCATCAATTGTATAGTACTTACGTACGTAGATAGCTATCTCCTTTCTTTCCTTGGATCCAGGATTTCTCCAGTACCTATCTTGTACCCGTCATAAACTAACTAAACCTGGTTTTGACATTTTAGTTTTGGCCACGAGATGTCTTGATGCTAAGTAATAGAAAGCATTGGCGTAACCGCATGCTATCTCGGTTTTCCTCAGTACGAGAGAGACGATTACCTATACTTTACGTGGCCAAGTCATCAGCTAATCTAAATAATACCTCAGCCCCAACGATTCTCGTTCTTCCGAACCATGCACCACATAGTAATTAAATAGAATTATCCTATTTATATGTTATTCTCACAGAGTCGAAGAGGAGTTCCAACGGAAGCGCGCTCGGGAGAAGGCAAACATACGACAGCAGCTGAGGCTGGTCAGCAGTGGCGCTACCAGCATGCCCACACCCACCGCACATCACAAGGTAACACTTGTCACCAATCAACCCATCCCTTGACCGCAGCTAGAGAGATATAGAGATAGGTCACACCAGCTCTCGAAAGAGGGCCAATCCCGCTCGGGAAGGAAGGCACCGATTCATGAAACTGATAATCTATTAACCAACTCTGAAGTTTGGTAGGTGCAAAAATCTGGTCTCAAACATACGGAAATGTCCTCGAAAATCTCAAAAGTAGAACAATAATATTGAAAATGCATAATATTAGCATGAAGACAATTGCTAAAACGAATCGATTTTGCCGCGCAAAACAAAAGAACATTTCGGTTCTTATCTCAGAATAGAATAGAACAGAATAGATCTTTATTTCATGTAAACCAGATACAGGCACTTTTGAAATGTCGAAACTCTAAGTGCACGGTTCCAAATAGTAGATCCTATGGAAAAGAACCGGCAGCAAACTCCATGGATCTCATTGAAGGTACCGACCTCCGTATGATGAAGATGTCATGTTGACTGGCCTAGAAATGTATAAAAAAATGGCGACGAATGATGACGATCGTGTGACGATGCGATTGGCGCAGTGGCTAAGCGATTGGCCTTCTGCGCTAGATGTTGCGGGTTCGATCCTCGCACGGTACAAATATTTGTATGGCCTACATAGAACATACTTGCTCCTGGTTTGGGTGTGTGCATGTGACATGTATGTTTGTAAACTGTACCCTCGATACAGGAGAAATGCAAGGGAGGGGCAAAATTTTCGAAAAAAAATCTTTTATATATAGCTAGACGATCGAATAACTCTGTAAATAGTTTTAGATCGGCTTTACAGGACGCCTATCTGGTTCACTCCAATTGCGTTTTTATGACATATCATTAACCATAGTTCCAACACCTTGAACCAAGGTGACACTACAAAATTATCTAATATACATACCTAAGGAACGTTATAATGAGCGATATAATTTTATTATAATTACGTATAATATTACAAAAATGAGAATAATTCACTCTGTGACGGTCACCTTGTACAAAATAGTGTGTGAACCGTGTAACCTTCATGTGATATCATGTTTCTTAGTAGAGCTATGGTTTTACCAGGAAAAACTTATGGTGTATACTTTTTTGTATTACCTACTTTAATTTATAGTCGTATTTTGATCGTGCTTGGATTCTAATGAAGGCGTTTTTTAGTCTTGTTTATTTTAAATCGAGTTCAAAATAGTAGGCTATTCTCGCTTTTAAAATTCTTTTTGGTATAATTAATATGTCTAAATACATACATTGCACACTCGTAGGACTTCAGTAGCGTTAATATTAGCCTGTAACCAGAAAGCAGAGCTGGTAGCGGAAAAGATGACAGTAATTATTAAATCAATTTAGTAAGCAACATAGTACCTATCGGGAATTAAAATATTCCATAAAATAGTTGTCATTCCCCTCAAATATAACTTAGAGAAATATGTTGGTGATTTCTATTATTATTAATTCTTATAAATCTGTAAATATACTACTATTACAGTCGCGTATCACATTTTGATCAACATAAAATTAGCAAAACGTAAGATAATTTTAATTTCGTGCGCTTTCGCCTTATGGAACTCGACCATGTCTTCTATCGTCTTTAAACACCTATAATTTATGTCGATCCCACAGACGCGCGACGAGCCAGACGGTTCGTGTCGCGAGTCTCCCGCGCCGGAGAGGCCGCGCGACACGCGACAACGACACAGCAACGCGTCTTCAGAAATCAGCGGCCGCAGTAAGAGTACCACACCCGTAAGTTATCATTCTAAACTCCAACTGATTCTCCCCCCCCCCCCTAATGTTGCAATAAGCACAATAATAAGTATCGTGTCAAGAGTCAAGTTAAGAGAGCTAGGGCAAAGCGGGACGTTTCACTCAAAATTGGAGCTGTCGAACTGGAGAAGTACCTCCGTACCTTGCAGAATATCGTAGCCAAAGAACATTACTTTTTTGCAGTGTTGCGTTCCTAACGGTGAGCAAGGTCGCCAGCGCTCCTTGGGGAAGCGTCGTCTTGGGAAAGCGACTGCCAACACGACGCTAGTAGTAGGGTCGGCAACGCGATGCTTGTTTGCCATCTTAGTAGTATGAAAAAGTCAAGCTGCAATGTTAGACCTGCTACACGGACCGCCTCCAAGCTGGCAGCGTCAGTAATCCTAATTTTTTTCATTGAATTCTTCCGATTCTAAATCTAATATAGATCTATTCCTGTTTGAGTTTTAAAATTCATTTACTTTTAGACTATTGACGAAAAATTATATTAACTTAACCAGATTTTTCCGCTTTCAGATCCGCAGCGTGGAGCTGTCAGAATGGCGCACAAGTAGCGGCGCGCGCGTTTACCGCGACTGGTCAGCGGCGCATGCGCACCCTCCCGCATGCGCGCGCATGCCCATCGCCTCACATGCGCTATACAATGGTAAGCCTTCAGAACTTTCCCAAAAATAATGCCTAGCGAGATGGGCACGCTGTGTTCGTTGGGATTGGGGTTTATGATCAGAAAAAGACCTTTCGCACCGACGCAGCCCATCAACCTCTTCAGTTATTCTTAATCCCAATGTTATACCAATCTGCAACAAGGATCCACTATTCAGAGGGTAGTAGATAACGTGGAACCATAGATTAAGTAGCGTGGAACGCAAAATTCGCAACATCGGTTAATGTGTAGTCGTTCTTGGAAACTTAAATAGGTACTCCGATTTTATAGTGCTACTATTCTTTTTCAGTTTGAAACTGACAAATTTTTGACTGGATAGAGCGGGAAAACAGAAGAATATCGGAATTCTCAATTAGTTCTTAACCACTAATTAGTTACCTCAACCAGAGTATAAATTATACTCATAACAATATTATTATTGTTATGAGTAGATGAGATGAGTAGTGTTGTTGTATTATTGTTGTTATTGTTATGTTGTTATGATGAGTTATGTTGTATTGTTGTTGTTATTATTATTGTTTATTGTAGCTTGTGTATATTTTATGTACCTATATCTAGTATTTATTTTGTAGTAAGTATACCTATATATTGATAGTTTCGAGCGTATGGCACTCGTGGGTTGCAGCTGAAAACCAGCGTCAGGTGGCCAGTATCTCTGCCTCCTGACATTATGCTGAGCTGCGGCCTTTTGGCACAATAACTCATTTTATGTTTTTTTTTTATTGTTTTATTTATTTTTTATTGTGCTAATAAACTCTTTTTCTTTCTTTCTTTCTTTCTTTATTATATGACTAACTCTTATCATAATTTTATCTACAATTATACAGGATATTTTTTATGTAGTGCGCATAATTTGTAGTGTAATTCAATCTCTGTTCCTAGATGTAACCGCAGTATTAAGATACACTTTAAAACAAAACGAAAATTTGACATAGTATGGGGGACATGCATAATTTGCTAAACCAACCCATACAAAATTAAATTTTTATTTTGTTTTGGAGTGAATTTTCGTACTGCGGTTGCATTTGGGATCGGATACAGAATCACTGCATCACTACAAAAAAAAATCCAGATAATATCTACAATTACATAACCTTAGAAAGTTTAGTTGTCATGCAATGGCCGCTACGTACATATGGGTAATTAAATGCATGTCTCGCCCGTCCCCGATGCAATCAGATCTAGGACAGACGCCATATTCGTCAACTATATTATTATATGCCTACCCAACGAATGTAGCGTTGTTGCGATGGTAGATTGTTATGGTCAGGCTTTAAAGGTTATACTCATGTGAGAATTAAAAGTATCCAAAAGCTGATCCTAATTCGCTGAAAGAAAATATCAAGACGTTTTAGTGTGTAGCGGATGCATTACTTCTTTCTAATATTATGATATTCAGAATTCCATAATCCACATCCATTAAGGTGAACAATGAGCCTAACACACCACATAGATACACCAATAGTAAGTCTCCCTTATTATGGTTTAAAGCAAATCTAGTAAAACCAGGATTGAAAAATATCCGTCACATTCTAACATCATATAACAAAAAGAGACGGGGCTATCTTAAAACCTCCGTTGTGCACAACTTGCTTTAAACTATGGTTTGTAATCAGACAGAGTAGCTTTTAAAATATTCATGCAGTGGATTAATGTATGCAACTCTGAGTCAAGTGATTTTTTACAATGTAGTTACATGTAACGAAAATTCAGGTTATTGATAACAACTAATAACAAGTAAGTCGGTGGGTCAGGGGCGTCAGGGCTGTAGCTTGTCTGACGGAAGTTACATTAGCACAACGACGGTTAGCTAGGCGTGCCTGTGAACTCACTTTTACATTTACTTTATGGTGTTTTGTTCTAGTTATTATTACTTTGCAAAGTTACTTTGATTAGATATTTATATACTAGATTTATTTTTAAGTAAATGACCTGTCCAATTTAGTCCCTGTATCATGGGCCGTAAGTCCAATTACAGAAGCCTTAGTATAGATTTATTTTAACAAAATCTATTCTACTCATCAACCGTGCTCAGTGCTCCGATTGGTGAAGAGCTCGAAGCGGGCCAATCGGCATGCAGAACGCAGTCGATGCGTACAATCGAGATGAATGAATGATGAATTAATTAAAATAAACTTACTAGAGCCTCAGACGAAGGATTAATTTGGAATAAAATCGGCAGGTTATACAATAACTCTGTTATTTGTCCCAATTGGGAATCACAAACGCGGACCGCATGAGCCTTAGCCACTGGACTGAAAAAGAAACGCTTGCCCAGAGTCACTCGTGTCAATTGTTTTAAGTATGGGAAGTGTTGAGCTCCTTATCGATACGCAAGGTGCCAGTGGTCCTTGGGGAAGTGTCGTGTTACTACTAGTAGTAGAGTCGGCAATGCGCGAGTGATGACCCTTGTGTTGCAAGCGTCAATAGATTATGGTTACCGTTTACCAGCATACCCACCTGCTGGTAAAGTATGGGAGTTATGGGTTATAAGTTGACTAGACGTCTCCACGTATTCTTATATAAAATGTTGACGAGAAGTTATTTGTTAGGAGGCGGCGAAGCCGAGGCGTTCAGCGGCAGCCCCCGCTCGGACAACTACCGGCTGGAGTTCGCGCGCGGGCGCTCGTCGGCGTCCCCGCGCACGCCGCGCGCGCCGCGCCTGCTGTCGGCCGCGCGCGAGCCGTCCAGCTCCGGCTCCGAGCTGTCGCTGCGCCAGCCCATCAAGATCAGGTACGCACAAGCTGCGGGTTACGAATCATAGAGACAGTAGTAGTACAAAATGGAAGGATAAGCGGAAACACACTTGAAACACTCCACGCCACGCAACGCGAATAACGCGTGCTGGATGATTTTATTCCATCGTGTGGGGCTGAATTTTGTCAAGCGACCAATGAAAACGCGTTGGGTGGCGTCAGATGTGATAAGTGTGTCCGACCATTTAAACTCTCTCCATCATTAAAATAAAAAAAAACTACTATTTTACGTTGCCAAACATTGAAAAATATTAAATAGGTATAGAATTGTAAACAAGTTCATACAGGCATTCTACGGATAAAAGATACAGCGTGTGTAGACTTAGCACTGCCCGACCGATAGCATTTTCACATAAAGTTTTCAAATGAAATTTATGTAGTTTTATTTAAATTCTTATGCTCGACAGCTAAGTATAGCCCTGGGTAGTGCTGAAGTTGTATGCTCCGTAGACTTTGCAGTTTGCCATACATTTCCTTTGTGCATGAAACATTAATTGACCAATGTACAAAGCATGTGACCAACAAAATGCTTCAGTTTTATTGGCGTCTTAAACAAATTTTACTAAATCTGCTTTTTGTTATAGAATTCAAATTTAAGTACAATTGGTGTAATAATGTCGTTGTATGGTGTTTAGGTGGTGATGTGTGGGAGTAGAGCTATTACTTAACACTAACCCTGCGCGCGCGCATACAAGGTGAGTGCTTGCCATATGCTTATATACCTCATCAGTTTCTTACTTATTTGGTATCCTAGTAACTTTAAAAGAAACTTTTTTTTTTTTTATTTCAAGAAATTTCTTTTACAAAAAAATCTAACTTAGGTATCTATAAAACGCCAACATCGTGTTGTCTTATACCAGAGGCCCAATTCTCGTAATTAAAAATGTTCAAAATATAGTTCGGATGTCATTCCGATCTACTACCAATGTCATAAATGTCACAAATGGTATTATACTCCTACCCTAACACACAACGTCAAACGTGACATTATATTGTAATGAGATCGAAAGTAGAATAAAAGGCAAATCGGTATTCTGCTAACATTTTGAACTGACACAAATAATAAAATTGACACTCTCGTCTATACACAAACGTCAAAAATGAGATTGAAATGAGTTTGTAAGAAGATTGAATCCAAATCATACTGAAATCGGACTGAACTTTAAGAGGAGTAGAATACATGACTTTTTGTCAATTCATAATATAATCTCAGTTCGGTCAACTTTCAGTCATATTATAAATTAATTACGAGAATTGGGCTTCAGATTAAATTTAAAAAGTCTAAATCTAGCTTAACTTAAACTTTTGCTTAGTTTTGAATGGAAATATTAATAAGTACGGCTTCTCGGTAACCAATTTGTAACTTGCTAAACAGTAATGCTTGTAACTTTAGTCGTATATAGTAATCTTTGGAAACTGCATGTAGACTTCCTTGGTAGATGTCAGTTAGCTATAACCCACATTTAAGATAAGTAACATAAGTATCTTATAAAAAACTGCTCCTTCGAAACGTTTAATTTCAAGAAAACAAAAAACCCTCTCTATTTCCTATAGTCTCTACCTACCTCCACTTCTCTTATAGTCTCTCATACTCTCATATCATTACTGAATTTGTCAACTGCTTACTCAATTATCCAATCGCGCCAACAGTGAACCAACGAAAGAAGAACCAGAACCGGAAGAGCCCGCCATAGTACCGACCCTACGTCCATCCGGGCCTGCTCGCACCGCGCTCCTCACTCACTGAGCCATTCACACTTATTGAGACACCGACACTCACTGAGTCATTGACACTCATTGAGTCACCGACACTCACTAAGACAGATACACTCATTGAGTCACTGACACTCACTGACACAGTGATGACATTCACTGACGGACAACCGACGCGCGAGGACATCCCGACCGCATGTCGATAAGAACTTAATCTTAAACTTGTATATTTTCAAATGTAATCTATGTAAACTGCTATTTATTTAACTTGAATTCTTATTAGGAGTTTGTTACCTGATAAATGTATTGTTGAATTGGTCGATGAACGAATTAGCTTCGTGTTAAACTCATCGCTAAATTGAAAGTGGCCAATATAAGTGCCTAATTATCGGTTGGTTAAACATTCCATTACACCAATCCAAAAATAACATAAGTATTAACTATAAGATACTAATAATATCGGCTAACATCTTAAAAAAACTAAAAGAAAATCCGGTTAAATACAGAGAGCCTTTTACAAATTAGTTTTGGAACTCATTACACCACAAATGGCCGTTGCTTAGTGGAAGCCGGAATAGGGAGTGTTACCCAGCCATCCGTAAGCACGTCACGCGAACCGCCTCTGTTCGGATATTTGGGTCGGCGACCATTGTAGCTGTATATTTATTTACCCTTTATTTTCCTTCTGTCTTGACCTATGAGCATGCGAGGTCAAACTGGAAAAAGGCTGAGGTAGAAATCTATTACGCCTAGCCTATTTTTAGTGTTGTTACATGTAATTTATTTCGTACTTTACTTTATTCGATAATTTTCTTTTAATTTCACGTCGTGGGCGTCGGCTGGTTCGTGTGACGTAATTATATTGGTGCTTAATTTCTACAAGAATAAAATTAAACTCAATAATTGATTTTGCACGATGTTGTTAAAATTAATCAACAAGGATCATCCTACCCATAATCTCTCTGCCTACCTGAAAGTGTGATTCATTATGAAGATGTATTAATATCTACAACCTATAGGTTTCAGAAATTCGTGGTCATATTTAAGGGTGTGGATCAGACCATCAAACTTAACAACTTCCTCTATGGTACCAACATCGTAATCGCGAAAAAATAAAAAATAATCAGCTGTCCCATACGTGAGTAGGTTTTGAAGTTTTGTGAAGCACTAAAAACCAAAAATGGCGTATATTTATGTGAATCTAACAAAGCTACGAGATTCGTTTATGCTATCAAAGGCGCAGCATAAGAGATGCCATCAATCTACCTAGTAATATATATTTTTCTATATATCCGCATGAAAACTAGAGATGCTAGCTGAATGGGAATAATTAATATCTTGCATTTAATTATTTTTTTAATAAAAATGCAAAGTCCAAAAATGGCCTTCATAAAACACTGTGTGTTAGTCCCATAGAGAAAAGTGTTCAGTCTGATGGTCTGATCCACACCCTATATAAACACGCATTTCTGATACACATTGTACACGTAATGAGTGCTTTGTATGTATTCTTAGTGTTAGTAGTAATGGACACTGTTTTGTGAAGTTATTGACTCCGAAGAGGGCTTTAATTCGCATCGGTTATCATGTACTTAAGCTATGTAAAACTTTGTACTGTATTTAATCTAGTTTAGCTTTACTTATCAAGCTGTTTTCACACAAAAATAATTTCTGAACATCGAGATATAAGTGTCTACTATCTCGATGTTTCCGAACAAGATTTTTTTTAACCTTTCAAACGCCGAGATGTAAATTCCTGACAATATTGTCAATATTGTGTTTGACATTAGGTATTATATTAAATGAAAATAGTTTTTTGTGAAAACAGCTTTTATTTTTAATACCTAGTTATATTTCAATAGTTATGGTCTTCCATTGTAAGCTAAATACTGAAGCTTTAATATAGACTTAACTCTAGACTTATGTAGTGGTGCTAATCTGCGTCGGAGTGTAGAAATGACATTACAATGTCAACGTCAGTCTACAGTTTGACGTCTCAGAAATGTCAGGTGCTAAATTATAACGATTTTATATATCTACATAGTCTACAATATAAAGTCCTACCTTTCTAGTCCCGATCCCTTTGAGGGGTTATTTTACTCATAATTATGAACAACCTTTACTATGGGATCGACCCTAAAATTGCGGAGAAAAATATCTGCTGTACCATAAATTAAGGGCTGATTTTTCAATCGCCAGATAACTTTATTCGAGGGAATAAATTTAAATTTTGGACAGCTTTTCTGTACAAAATCTGTCAAGCGTCAAATTTATTCTTTAGAAAAAAAAATATCAGGTGATTGAAAAATCAGCCCTTAGTCGAATAAAATTAAATTATTTGTATGGAACAGTAGATTTTTTATTCGTAATTTCCAGAAATCGCGGAAAATTATATGCTGTTCCATACATTTTGTCGAGTAAAATTGAATTATTTGTATAGAATAGCAGTTTATATTTCGCGATTTCAAGTTTGGCCTCATAGTAAAAGTTGTTCATAATGTTGAGTACAATAACCCCTTAAAGGGATCAATCGGGACTAGAAAGTTGGAGTTTGTATATACTACAATTCGAATGTGTGAGTCCCTCTCAAAAAACATAAAAATTACTTACGAAATATCCGTATTTTGATAGCATTTAAAGTTAAAATATAATACCAATACTTCTTACATAAATATTGCCTACAATAAAACCTGATTCAAACCAGTCCAATCTAACATCTAATTTCTTCCTCGTCACGACTCCTAACATCTTCATTGTGTCCTCTAATTGATACTTCCCCCTTAACCTTTGGAAGCGCAACCTTTGGGCCATCAATCATGTCCCGCCAGCTGTGGGTAGGAGCGACCTAGGCGCGGCACGACCGGGTTAGCCAAAGTAGCCACACACTAACGAACGAGCGCTTTACCTCGGCGATAACGACACCGACACGATATCGATGATATCGGCAGCAGTAACTAAACGACTGAAAATATCGGTGGCAGTAACAACAATCACAGTATGCAAGCCGTTAGTTAGAAATATAAGAGATTCTGTATTTACTGTGGGCCGAGCACGAATGTTTTGACGTATGGTAACGTAAACGTAAGCAAATATTGATTATAAAATACGATGAATCTATCGCATTATGCAACAAACACACTTGTTTCATGAAAATGAAAAAATATTGCATGTATTTCCAAATAAATATCATAGATTAAACGTGTATTTTTGGTTCTAAATTTGGTTACGTTTACGTTACGATACGTCAAAACATTTGTACTCGGCCCACCGATATCGTATGTCGTGTCAGTCGGTCTAATATGAAAGCCCCTGGCTGATCGATTGTCGCAGCCTACCACGCTTTATGACGTGAAAATAATAATATTAGCTAGTTCCCATTGTGAAGTGACGTAATAATAACAATGCGATAACTTAAAATCCTAGTTTTTGTGACGGTGGTAAAGGTCAGGTGGTAATTGATTTGCGTGAAACTGAAACGAGTCGCCATATTAAGGATCAAATGAAACTTTGAGAAAAAAGAATGATCTTGCAACTGATAATGACCGATCAAATAGATCTTGGGAAACTCTAGGATGAAGCATCATAAAAGATAAAGAAAACGAGGGGGAAATGCATGATAAAGATTAGTTGCAATTAAAGAAAAAGAAAACAATAGATTTAAAGAAACTCACATATACACTTAAATAAGTTAGAACTTATTTGCATCTTAACATACAGTCCCATATACGTATAAATATATATTAATATTATAGATACAACTCAAGAAGTATTTTATATATAAGAGTAACATAATCTAATATAAAACGGCTCAATTGTATATAACTTAATAAGTAAGCGTTATTATTATAATATTCATATTAATTTTATGTAATCTATATTCAAAACATACCATAAGATGGCGGATACATTGTCAATTATATACCATTTACTTGCAGTACTAGAATTGCCAATAAGACACAAATATATTTTGAAAATCTCGGCTGACATATACTGGGCAATGTAATTGTAGTTTAGCTGCAAGAATGTAACAATCTATACCGCGCCGTTTTAGACTTTATAACTTGTAACATAAGTATATAGCATTAGATTACTTTGTATATAACATGGCTAAAGTTCGGTGCATGTATATAATGTAGAATTTAAAACGTTTATCTACAAGTAATAAAGATTTGTATAACGATTTAAGTCTGATGTTTCAATTATGACTATTTCCTCCGAGGTATCACTAACAAGCAACATGAGATTGATGCTGCCCTCCTCTTGATACACAATATATATAGGGAGTCCCTGGATAATATGCACAAACAAAAATGGGTGAAATTAGAACACAATTTATCGACAAAAAAAGGGAAAAATGTTTTAAAGAATTTATAGAAGTCGATTTTTTATTGCCTACTAAAGACCTGTATTAAGATAACATTATAATGATCATTATGAATAGATAGACAAGCCATAAACAACAGTTAAAATATAAGTTTATTTGTAGAAGTTTGGAATATGTTGTGCATTTTTTTGAATGTCAATAAATTTAGATTTTTTTTTCTTCAAAATTTATCCCCCCATAACCATATTTTTAATTACATTTTATTTCATATGCAAGATATTTTTGGTAGACGATTATTGATCGATTTTTTCTCAATTTTTTCAGTCGTTAAATAATGTGCCCAGTCGCATGTATTTTCGTTTGTCGTCATGTATCCCTCAAGTAGTTTTCCTAAACCCAGGGAAAATCAGAAAGCTTGGCCTATACTTGCCAAACACAGCTACCATATAAATATAATCATGCATAATAATTTTAGCTAAGCGAATTATGCAAGCTATAAAGTTAGCTGAACAATGCCAGTGTTTTACAACGACTTGAAAATGTCGCAGTTTAAAATATCAACGTAACATTTAGAAGCACGCCACCTTCACAGATAAACATTATGGCAACAAAGTACAAGTGACAACACCTAGCTGAAGTAATCATCAAATCTAGCCTTTTCAGGAAGAAAATCGTAAGCGACAATCTAAGTTTATTACTTCGTAAAATACCCCCCCTACAACTAGAAAAAGAGCTGTAACTTTTGAATACCTGAATAGATTTTCGGCATCGTAGCTCCAAAACGGATGGACCGATTTCAATGCACTGTTTTTAAATTGAACGCTAGTTTAATCAGGTATCATTTTAGCTATGTTTCATGAAAATCTGTTCAGCCGTTCAAAAGTTACAGCTTTGTTTCTAGGTGGAGTTGGGGGTTTTTGACGGTTAGGTTATTGATCATATAGTATACCCAATGTAGTTGAGTCGTTACCTTTCTAAGTGGGTGTTTTCTGTCGAAGTAGTCCAGAAACTGTTGACCAGACCGAATATTGCCTGACTCCATGCTATTACTCTTCAGTGCACTATGAGTTACGGAAACGATTACCATAAAAAATATATGACATGTGGAAACAAGCTCAAAGCAGGCAATTACCGGTCAACGCCCTCAAATAGCCGCCTGAAAACAGTAGAAAAAAGAAAAAAATGCACTTAAGTTTTATACACATACATTGCCGTATTTATTCATGTAGTAGCTATGTGTCTCAAGGTAAAGCGTCAATGGATAGCGTTCAGGGTGGTATTAACAGGGGAGCGTAGACATGCGCAAAGCTTTTCAGAAAATAAAGCTTGGTAAAAAGTTTTCAGTTTGAGCGCGAGCTTTCAGTGAAGTGTACATATTGAGGGACGGGTCCTTCAAGTTGGACAGACTCCGATTCTTTTTTTTAACAACGAATTAAATAATTTAAATTTTCTTAAGATATCCCTAATAAATGTTTTAAGTTTGATAGGTAAATTAATTGAAAATATACAAAAATAAAGTGTAATTAAGCAAATGTTCTACCGTAGGTAATTACTCAGTTGATTACTGTTTTTGATACAATACGATCCAAATCTACCTAACCACTACTTTCAATACCTTTACAATACAAAACTTAGATATACAAAAACTGAAGCTAAAAATATTTTATACCTCATCAAAACTTTGTCAGTGTTACACGGTTTAGTAAATAGGTTCAAACTACTATTAACATACTAAAGTGGTCCAAAACTAGTCCCAAAACATTCTCCACGACAACTTCTAAAGGAGTCGACACACTATCTTTTACCGTGGCCTTTGAGGACGTCCCACTCGGATCCGGCGGCGCGGCCGTCCCGAACCTCATCCGAACCACATCACGACAGTGTCTCGCCTGCGACAACCGAATCAAACTGGTGCCGGAAAAGCTAGAACCGGTGTCGGCCCCTCCGGTGCTGGTACCGACACCCATCCCGGAGCAGACGGACGTCGCCGTCGTCCGTACGTCCGGCCGTCGGACCGTCATGACGGCGAAACCGGACAGCGGGCACGAGGCCCTAGAGGACAGGGACCCTAACAGTCTGAACCAACACGTGCAGGTTTGTATTGAAGACGTTTTGACCTTGAAAGTTAATAAGCAGGTGGAGGGTTAGTTGTAAATTCTTTAGTGACACTATTGAAGTGTTGTTTTATTTTAAAATCTAAACAATCGATGTTGGACTTGACCTTGCTGATAACTTGGTTTGGAATAGATACAATGTGTGTATAATAATATGAGATAAATAACATAACGTTTCTGGAAAAGAATAGACCATAATTAATTATAATAATGGGCCCATCCACACTCGATAGTTTTAGGAGCAGAATCGCGCAATTTCGCGTTCGTTATTCAGTTTTTGTAAGCAAAAGGCTGTCAACGAACGTGAAAACGCGTTATTCTGCTGCTAAAAGTATCGAGTTTGTAAGAGGTACTCCTCGACACGGCACGCATTGTGAGGAGGTTCCTATCTCTGCAGCCGCCAGTGGCTTGGGCCCTGTTCCCGATACCGGTGGGCTACTACTACTTGGGCCCTGTTCCCGATACCGGTGGGCTACTACTACTTGGGCCCTGTTCCCGATACCGGTGGGCTACTACTACTTGGGCCCTGTTCCCGGTACCGGTGGGCTACTACTACTTGGGCCCTGTTCCCCATACCGGTGGGCTACTACTACTCGGGCCCTGTTCCCGATACCGGTGGGCTACTACTACTACTCTTTTACATATTGATGTTTCTTTATTTTTTGAAAAATATTCATTTGTAAAAGGTAGCTGTGTAAATAATTAAATAAAGGGAAATAATAATAATAAAATTTATTTATTCAGGTAGAAGTCCAACTCAAAAAATAACAATATGTCACATTAAATAAATAAACAATAAGTAGGTATAGCAACCTCTATCTCTCATTTGCTTCTCAAGACACGATAATGGAATTATGAGAGATTCATTTACTAAACTATAGCCAAATTTTCCTTAAGTAAGACACACATAATCCCATAAACAAAAACAGAAACATCTTAGCACAACTTTGGGCTAAGTTGACTGGGCGTAAAAAGTCTTTCTTCTTTTCTTTCTTTTATTAAAAAACATTGCCGCTCACTAGGATTTCTCCTGTATCGAGGGTACAGTTTACAAACATACATGTCACATAAACATACAACTATCCGTAGATCATACAAATATTTGTTCCGTGCGGGGATCGAACCCGCGGCACGTAAACGTTACGTTACGTTACGTTGTTACGTGTAAAGTAACATATTTATATGCAAATTAGGTATTATAATTAACAGTCGAGTAAATATTCAAATCAAGCTCTTAAAATAGCCTCATACTTCATCGCCGGAAACAAATTTACATTTCAACCACTTACAGGGGGTTGTTAAAATTGAATGACGTGTGGCATAATAATAAGGGATGAAAAAACTTTTAGTTACATTTACTGTGGTGTTATTTATAGAAATAATGGGTGCCTTGAAGTGCTCGGAAAACCTTGTTCAACTTATGTTAATTGTCTAGACTTGACTTATGTTATGACGTCACGTTGTGCAGCTAGCTATGTGTGGTGGTCTCTTTATGTTGCTCTACATTCGTTAGAGAGTAGTTTATTCCTTGTTCCACATCATTTCCCCTAGCCCTCTACCCTAGTGGGCAGGGCTTAGCCTGATACTTCACCCCCTCAAAAGTACGAAATCGTCGTGAAATACAGCCTTAACAGTATTGGTCCTTTGCCTACGTCTAGTTTTCTGAAGATAAGATCCGTTGTTACATGTATAAGGAAATTTATTAACGGTCGCACGTCTTCACTTCAATCAATATCAATATCAGGTATTCATTAATACTGTATTAATAAATAAATAAATAAATGATCAGGCGTGATCATTATTAATACACAAAAAGGGGAAAGTTGGAAAGTTCATAGGCATAGAGGGGTGCAAATATATATTCTGTGCCATAAGCAATGTGTTAGCCTGACATTTACGAATTTATAGCACATTTTTATACACTGACTTACACAAAACCACTGTTATAAAACATGCAAAGCCTTACCAAACGAAGGCTTTAATTAAAAGCCTAGCATAACGGTGGCTACGACAAGAAGTCGAGACGTTTGCGTGACTCGCCACTCGCCCCGAGCTCTCCGACTATAATAGACCACTGGTCACTCGCTCCTGTACTATTGTTCACTTCTAATTCTAATTACTCGTACACTGCAGTACATTCAAGGAAAATTGTGGAGGGAAATGAAGCTCTCTTGGAAATTAACCCGATTTAATTTTTTTAATTCCATTGACCTGGTACCTACTGTTTCGTCATAAAACATTTATATATTTTACTAGCGGCCCGTCCCGACTTCGTACGGGTAGGTACAAAGTTAGCGGTAGATACTTTTTTATTTTCATCAATTCTTGACCTCTTACAAAACGTTCCCGTTCTCGAATACATCGCACCGTACATCACAACGTCGCGGTTCTTAGGTAATGTAAAATTAGTGTTAACTTTCAAAGAACTTTTAATTTCTCTTAAACCATCGATCGCTTCTCACTTCAAAAAAAATTTTCACCCCTATTTAGCACCTTTAGGGAATGCATTTCCAAAAACGCACAAACACGTGTTTCTTTATTTCTAACCAAAAGCCTAAATATAAATTTTCACGTTTTGCACTTCATAAACAATTTTCACCCCTATTTCGCCCCTTTAGGGGATGAATTTCCAAAAACGCGGTAACACGTGTTTCTTTATTCCTAACCAAAAGCCTAAATCCCAATTTTCACGTTTCTCACTTCCAAAACAGTTTTCACCCCTATTTCGCCCCTTTAGGGGATGAATTTCCAAAAACGCAGAAACACATGTTTCTTTATTTCTAACCAAAAGCCTAAATCTCAATTTTCAAGTTTCTAACTTAAAAAACAATTTTCACCCCCATTTCGCCCTTTTAGGGGATGAATTTCCACAAACACACAAACACGTGTTTCTTTATTTCTAACCAAAAGCCCAAATCTCAATTTTCACGTTTCTAACTTCAAAAACAATTTTCACCCCCATTTCGCCCTTTTCCGGGATGAATTTCCAAAAACGCAGAAACACATGTTTCTTTATTTCTAACCAAAAGCCTAAATCTCAATTTTCAAGTTTCTAACTTAAAAAACAATTTTCACCCCCATTTCGCCCTTTTAGGGGATGAATTTCCACAAACACACAAACACGTGTTTCTTTATTTCTAACCAAAAGCCTAAATCCCAATTTTCACGTTTCTCACTTCCAAAACAGTTTTCACCCCTATTTCGCCCCTTTCGGGGATGAATTTCCAAAAACACAGAAACATATGTTCTTTATTTCTAACCAAAAGCCTAAATCTCAATTTTCAAGTTTCTAACTTCAAAAACAATTTTCACCCCTATTTCGTCCTTTTAGGGGATGAATTTGCAAAAACGCAGAAACACGTGCTTCTTTATTTCTAACCAAAAGCCGAAATACCAATTTTCACGTTTCTCACTTCAAAAACAATCCCAATATCTACGTTTTACACTTCAAAAACAATTTTCACCCCTATTTCGCCCCTTTAGGGGATGAATTTCCAAAAACGCAGAATCACGTGTTTCTTTATTTGTAACCGTGAGCCTAAATCCCAATTTTCATCTTTCCCACTTCAAAATTGAAGGGACTCCCATACAAACTTTCACCCCCTTTTTCACCCCTTTAGGGGCTGAATTTTCAAAAATCCCTTCTTATTGCTTGCCTACAATACAAAAGGGACCTACCCTCCAAATTTCGTGACTCTAGCTTCAGTGGCTGTGCGTTGATGATAAGTCAGTCAGTCAGTCAGTCAATCAGGACTTCTCTCTTTATAATATTACTATGATGGGATACATATTGTACGGGACATCTGACAATTTTTTCGTGATTACGATGTTGGTCCCATAGAGAAAGTTGTTCAGTTTGATGGTCTGATCCACACCCTTAAATATGACCACGCATTTTTTTATACACGTTGTATATTTCGTTAGTCTTCCATTTTGCTAATACAATAAAATATGATTATAATGTGGCAACACATACATACAAACATAAATACATACACACATATAAACAAACATACATATTAAACATTAAGTATAAATATATAAATTCATATTTATTATTTGTGTCGGAACTCGGACCGCTATGCACCAGTGGATAAACGCATTCAAGTCCCGTTATTATTTCAACGTGTGACGTACTACGGCCGGTACACCGACCGGCGCCCGCGCCTCGCCTCCCGCCAGTCTTGACTAGCTCTCGACGCGAAGCGCATGTTGCTTGTCCGCTTGATGCTCATTGCATTTCACCCTCATATATTGTTAATCTTTATCGCTGCTGCTTTTCATAAACTTTACTCGCCTTCCGATCTGTGCCTTCAATTCTATTAACTATTATTATAAGTATAGATTATAAACTGTTTCTACTTCCTGTGCTTTTCTTCTGTTGTGCTATTAGTGTGTGTAACCTTATCTTCAATTACAAGTACTTAAATACGCACTAGTGAACTTTTATTTCTTCGCCTGTAAGTGCACCCGACGAAGGACTAGGAGAAGTAAGGTAGGACCTAAACCTAACCTATCTACATTGGTGACCCCGACGTGATCAGCAAGTTTTATATAGCAGTTGTGTCGCTAACCTGCAGTAGTGAGAAATCGGATTTTACACAAAATGACGGTGGGTTCACAGTCGACGAGTCGCGAGTCATCGCCCGAACGTACCGGAGAGCGTCTTTCCACTGACGCACCAAACGTGTCGGAAGTTTGCAGAGTTGCTGTTCGCATACCACCGTTTTGGCCCGACGAGCCCGAAATATGGTTCGCGCAAGTAGAAGGCCAATTTGCAATTGCGAATATAACTATGGACGCGACCAAGTTTAACTACGTCATCGGACAATTGGAACCACAATACGCCAAGGAGGTCAAGGATATTATCGTAAAGCCGCCTTCTTCTGATAAATATGAGAAGCTTAAAGCCGAACTTATTAAGCGACTTAGTTCATCAAATGAGAAGAAGGTCAATCAACTCCTTATACACGAAGAGCTTGGCGACCGTAAGCCTTCACAATTTCTAAGGCATCTACAGAGCTTGGCAGGTACAAACGTACCAGAAGACTTTATCAAGACCATTTGGACTAACCGTCTGCCAGGAAATATTCAGACGGTCATAGCAGCGCAAACATCTGTGTCACTGGAGGTGTTAGCAGACATAGCCGACCGGATTAAGGATATAACTACCCCTACAGCACAAGTTGCTTCTACCAGTGTCAACACGAATACACTTGAGATGTTAACAAGAGAACTGGTGGACTTAAGGCAGCAGGTGAATGCACTTGCTATTGGTAACCGCCGATCACGCTCCAAGAATAGAAGGTCAAGCCATAACCGCTCACCATCAAGGCGTTCAGACTCGAACTACAGGAAATTTCCTTTGTGCTGGTATCATTACAAGTTCGGCAGTAAAGCAAAGGCGTGTAATCGTCCTTGCGATTATAAGGCGGAAAACTTGAAGGGCGGTCACTAATGGCGACCGAAGACTGCCCTAGTTCTGGTCGCCTGTTCGTTACCGACAGAAGGACGAAGACGCAATTCTTGGTCGACACAGGAAGTGACCTCTGCGTCTTCCCCCGGTTGTTACTTCGTGAACGACGTGCCAGCACTAAGTACCAACTCTGCGCAGCCAACGGGACGCCGATTCACACCTACGGTTATGTACATTTAAATTTAAATTTAGGCCTTCGTAGAGATTTTGAATGGAAGTTTGTAGTGGCCGACGTACTTAAACCTATAATCGGAGTGGATTTTCTTTCCTTTTATAATTTAGTTGTAGATTGTCGTCATCAAAGATTAATAGATAATGTTACAACTTTTTCAACTGCAGCTTCAGTAGCTAATACGTCGGATAAAACTTACTCTGTAAAAGTCGTGACTGGCAGCAGTGCGTATCATAAACTATTAGACGAGTTTCCTGAGATCACTAAACCACCTGGTACACAGCGTGTCATAGTTCATAACACAGTTCATCATATACGCACCACACCAGGCCCCCCAATTTCATGTACTCCCCGTCGTTTAGCTCCGGATAAATTGAAAACCGCAAGGCAAGAATTCGAGGCAATGTTAGCAAATGGGACTGCCCGACCATCGGAAAGCCCTTGGGCATCCCCGTTACACTTGGCCCCCAAAAAGGATAATGGCTGGAGACCCTGCGGGGACTATAGGAGACTCAATGCACGCACCATACCCGATAGTTATCCTATCCGACATATACAAGACTTCGCTCACAGTATTGCCGGATGTACCATATTTTCAAAAATAGATTTAATTAAAGCGTACAACCAAATTCCGGTAAATCCCGATGATATCCCGAAAACCGCGATCACAACACCTTTTGGAATGTTTGAATTTCCGTTTATGACTTTTGGTCTACGTAATGCGGGTCAAACATTCCAAAGGTTTGTGGATGAAATGACGCGAGGCCTTGATTTTTGCTATGCCTACTTAGATGATTTTTTGATATATAGTAGGGATGAGGTCCTCCACAGGGAACACCTCAAGCAGTTGTTTAACAGGATGAAAGAGTACGGGATGGTGGTCAATACTGCAAAATGTGTCTTTGGTGCACGAGAAGTCACTTTCTTAGGTTATACAATTTCAGAGAAAGGAACAAAGCCACTGCCAGAGAAGGTGCTAGCCATCCGTGAATTCCCTGTCCCTAAAACCATAAGGGAACTTAGAAGGTTTTTGGGCATGATTAATTTTTACAGACGTTTTGTACCCAATGCCGCTCAAATACAAGCTCCACTAAACGCGTTGTTGGTAGGTGCAGTAAAGGGGTCTACTCCAATAAACTTGTGTGAAGACACTCTTAATGCGCTTAAACAGTGCAAAGAGAGTCTAGCAAATGCAGCCCTTTTAGCTCACCCTGATTGTGAAGCAAGTGTGAGTCTAGTGACAGATGCATCAGATTTAGCGATGGGTGCCGTTTTGCAACAACTCAAGGATGGCCATTGGCAGCCACTAGCATTTTTCTCCCGAAAATTGAATACCGCACAGCAAAAATATTCTCCTTACGACAGAGAGTTGCTGGCAATATATGAAGCCGTGAAGCATTTTCGACACATGCTTGAAGCGAGGAGTTTCATTATCTATACTGACCATAAACCAATTAGTTTTGCCTTCCATGAGAGGAAGAATAACTGTTCACCACGCCAATATAGATACCTGGATTTCATATCGCAGTTCACTACTGATATCCGGCATATTTCCGGTAAGGATAATGTTGTCGCAGATGCCTTATCACGTATAAATGAACTGCAGGCTCCAGTAGCCTATGAAACTCTCGCTAAGACTCAAATGTCGGACGATGAATTGTTGGAATTACTGAATTCCTCGACATCGCTTAGGTTTGAAAAGCTTAGAGCCCCTGGAAGTTCTATTACTCTGTACTGTGATGTCAGTACACCTACTCCCAGGCCATTTGTTACCAAACTCTTACGGAAGCAAGTTTTTGATAGCCTCCATTCATTAAGCCACCCTGGCGCAAGCGCAAGCGCTAAGTTAGTTGCGGAAAGATTCGTTTGGCCAGGGATAAGAAAAGACTGCCGTGAATGGGCCAGATCATGTGTAGCATGTCAGAGAGCTAAAGTTAACCGGCATGTATCATCACCGTTAGGTAATTACAAATTGCCGCGCTCTAGGTTCATGAATGTGCACATTGACTTGATCGGGCCACTTCCTATTTCACAAGGTTATCGATATTGTTTAACGGCCGTTGATCGATTTACTCGATGGCCGGAAGCAATACCGATAACTGATATTACAGCAGAGACCGTTGGCAAAGCCTTGCTTTATGGCTGGATTTCTAGATTCGGCAGCCCAACAGATATTGTCACAGATCGTGGACGACAATTCGAATCCAATCTGTTTCAATATCTGGCTAAAATGGTTGGGTTTCGTCATAGCCGGACAACAGCTTATCATCCGGCAAGCAACGGTCTCGTGGAACGTTTCCACCGACAATTAAAAGCGTCTATTGTATGCCATGCAAATGAAAACTGGACTGAAGCTCTGCCGTTAGTGTTGCTCGGCATACGCAGCGCATTTAAGGAAGACTTGCACACGTCTTCTGCTGAATTAGTGTATGGAGAGACGCTGAGGTTGCCTGGCGAATTTTTTGAGCAAACATCAAGTAGCACTACCGACATGACGGATTTTACAGCACGTATAAGATCTTTAGCTCAAAGACTCCAGCCAGTCTCAGCATCTCGCCACGGTAAAAGTAAAATATTTGTTTACAAAGATCTAAGCACATGCGATTACGTGTTTCTCCGAGAAGATGCATCGCATGGTTCCCTTACACCAGCATACACTGGCCCACATAAAATAATCGAGCGAGGTGTCAAAGTATTTAAATTATTAATTAAAGGCAAGGAGAACACGGTTACTATTGATCGCCTGAAGCCAGCCTACATATTAGCTGATCAGGAGAACAAAGAAGATAGTGTTCCTGTACTGCCTACTCCAGATAAAACAGGAAATGAATCTCACAACACCACCAATACCACACGTTCTGGTCGTGTAGTAAGATTCCCTGACTACTATCGCCCTTGACCAGGTCTCTGGGGGGGAGTGATGTGGCAACACATACATACAAACATAAATACATACACACATATAAACAAACATACATATTAAACATTAAGTATAAATATATAAATTCATATTTATTATTTGTGTCGGAACTCGGACCGCTATGCACCAGTGGATAAACGCATTCAAGTCCCGTTATTATTTCAACGTGTGACGTACTACGGCCGGTACACCGACCGGCGCCCGCGCCTCGCCTCCCGCCAGTCTTGACTAGCTCTCGACGCGAAGCGCATGTTGCTTGTCCGCTTGATGCTCATTGCATTTCACCCTCATATATTGTTAATCTTTATCGCTGCTGCTTTTCATAAACTTTACTCGCCTTCCGATCTGTGCCTTCAATTCTATTAACTATTATAAACTGTTTCTACTTCCTGTGCTTTTCTTCTGTTGTGCTATTAGTGTGTGTAACCTTATCTTCAATTACAAGTACTTAAATACGCACTAGTGAACTTTTATTTCTTCGCCTGTAAGTGCACCCGACGAAGGACTAGGAGAAGTAAGGTAGGACCTAAACCTAACCTATCTACAATAACATATTTGCCCAGTTCGATTTTAGTAAAAACATTTTCGTTCTCAAGCTTATGACATTGACACACTGACATTACAGCAGTATGGATGCCTCCATACCTACGCTCCATACAAAGGCTTTTCCAAAACTGTGTCATGTTCACAATCGGTAGTCAATTCAATTCTTATACGATTATGATTGATTTTGATGTGATGGGTTATAACTATGTGGTTATTTGTTATGCTTTATCACGGTTATGAATATAAATCATATAGATATTAAATAATTTATTATAATTAATTAAATTATAATTTTTTATATTTGATGGAAAAATATTTACAGAGAAAACTTAAAAAAAAAAATTATTTTAATGAGCTTCAGAGCAAAAGGTGCCCATCACACTTGCCGCGTTACCACGTTGTATGGCGAGTGATATTAACTGCTGTACTAAAAAGGAACCGGAGCAGGGATCCTGCATATGGCCATTTCCCCTTAAAACATCGGCCTAAATCTTTAAAAATGGATTTGCTTTCTGACCCCCAGGGGCCGGCTGTTTCGACGGCAAACGGGATGAAGTCGTACATTAGCTCCAAGTTCTGGTACTTCGCATGCTTGAGCCTCGATGCGTTCTTCTCAGCTGCTGATTCAGCCCAACTCAGCACTTGAATCATATGCGAAGCAGCAAAATGTACCTACTGACGCAAGTCGCGTCCCAAAATAGGACTGCGACCTTTCTGCCAAGGAACCAATGTCAGACCCTGTCGCTTGAACGGCCGGTCCTATTAAATTATATAGTTTTGAAGAAATTGATTCGTGGCAATAGGGCAGCCAGCAGGTTATAGATTTAGGGCTAAGTAACATCTTGCACTTTGCAGTGTTAAAGAGTCTAGCTTGAGGCACTTTTTTGCATCGGTCCTAATGAAAGAGAAGGTCTGAACTTTACTTAGATGAAGTTCACGGGACAAATGACCAAATAGTTGTTTTAAGCAATTAGCTAATGAATTTATATTATCCAACAGAATTTAGCACCAATAATGGCACTAATCTTCTCATCTATACTCTATACCTTCAGATAGTATGGGACGACATAATCGGCGAGCCCGAAGGCGCACGGAGCCCCGAGTGCGCATGGCGCCTGAGTCACGCGTGCTTCAGACACGCGCGGATCTGGTGTTACACCGTGCTCGCCGTGATCATCGCGCCCCCATGCGCCTTACTTCTGGGCTGCGGCTTCGCCTGCCTTGCCTTTGAGGTAAGGAAGATTTTTTGGAAGTGCAAGTCCAGTGTTGCACCTACGAAGAGTTCCTTATTTAACCTATTACAATAGTTGTTTGGCCTTCGAAACGTGAAATGATAATAATAATAAGGTTATCGATATGTGGGACGTGGAGTCAGCAATCATTGTGCCGATAGTCGTAACGGCTAATGGCTTAATTGCCAAGAGTCTCGACCAACACCTCGAGAGGCTCTCGCTAGGTGGCTGGATCAAGGGCCTGATTCAGAAAGCAGTACTCCTTGACACTGCGCGCATTGTTAGGAGGTTTCTCTCTCTAGAGCCCGGACCACCGGTAGCTTGGACCCTATTCTCGATGCCGGTGGCCTACCTACTACTCTTTTATATTTTTTAATGTTTTTATTAAATTAAATTGTAAAACTATTTAAAAATGTCAAAAATTATGTAAAAACATTTAATAAAGGGAATAATATTAAATCTTTATTTGTAGGTACACTAACAAAACAGAGCACAATTAAATACAGCAGCTTTAACAACTGAGTTTTAGTATAATTATGTCTGATTCCCGACCCCCAAACAAGATTCGCAGATGAGTATCTTAGGAGACGGAATCAAGATAATAACCAGCATATGTACCCGAACGACTTCTTTGTATGGCAGGACCAAAGGATGCTGCTGCCTATGACCTCTAGTTGGTATCTATAACACCCTCGGGAAAAGAGTTCTAGCCTATCATTGACTGGGTATCAAGTTGCAGCTTATTCATTATATTTGGTTACAGCAAATCTGGTGCACAGCCCCCTGCCTCCGCTGCGTGAAGATCTACTTCGCGTCGCTCCGCACCATGGTGCAGTCGTGCATGGCAGCCACCGTGGTGCCGGCGGCTGATGCCATAGGCCACGTGTGCCGGCACATCAGGGTCAATTTCAGGAGGGACGCGCCGGAGGAGAAGGATTTACTAATCGTTTAATGGAGAATATATACTTATATAAGACCTGGCTATTAATGTCCTGCCAAGTCTTACCTTTTAGTGTCGGCATGAGCTGTAGGTAAATAGAGAGATAGTGTAAAATGACAGAAAAAAAAAGCACCTAGAAAGATAAAAGAAACTCGACGTCTTTGATGAAAATGTGTAGTACCTATACTACATATATTCTTGTTTTATTGGAAAGAGAGTCGGATTATGAATTAGGTGCTTTGCATTTTATTGATACATGTTTAAAAAGAAAAAAGTATTTATTAGACACAGCACAAAAAAATATTTTATGAAACAAACAAGAAAAATATACTTATAATAAAAATCTTAAATAATGGATTGTACCTACGTTGTATAATGAAACTTGAATGTGTTACAATCATATTTTTCTTTAAGGAAATTAAGGAGAAGCATTTTTCAAATTTAAAAAAATACCTATAAATACCGAAAATAGTAACGGTCCGGCACGGAACACTAATAAAGCCATTAATCGTAGTTATATGACTAAAAATAATTTATATCGAGTAATATAGTATAATAAAATATTTATAAATCGCCGTAAGTGCCTTTTAAAGTTAAACTTATAAATCTATCACTGGTATAGTTTAATTTTCTGCACCAAATGAACTACAAGAAAAACTTGTTATAAATAAGTAAGTAATAGCACAGATAATATTAAAATACTATACTAGTAGTATTAGTTATATTTAAATGTTTAATACAATGTTAAGATTTTGATAAATTATTAAATTACGTGTTGTGTGAGGAGTATTTTTAAATAAACGTCATGAGAAAAGTACTTAAGTTGTTTTGTTTCAGTACAGTATTGGGCCAAAATTTATTATTATTTTACGAAAAAAACTATCCTCCTTTTATTTACCTACCTATATTTATAAACGACATATTCGAGTATACACAATGGTCCACTGGCTGTATGGGCTCAGCTCCCCTTGCCTGAACCGAAGACGGACGAAAGAATAAAAAAAGAAAAAAACAATGGTCGACGATGAATTTATCTTACTTAGACTAAGCAAAGGAAATTGCACTTTCAGCCTTGTTCGTCTCCTAACAAATAAAAAATATTTTGGTCCTGCCAAATAATAAAGTCCATTATTCAACATGTTATGGCTATTATGATTAGAGTAAACGCAAACAAAGCAGGCCAGTGACCGCATTACGCCATAACTAGCTGCGAGTGTCGAATCTACAACACGCCATATTTCAATTACTAACGTGTAGCCGCTGAATATTTCGTGAGTAAAGTTATCGTAAATATCTAGAACTTGTAGAGGTTTACTAGCCCCAGAAAACATAAATACTTAATACTATTACTTTTTATAAAAAAATAATCGAGGCTGTAAAAAAAAGTACCTCGATCTAAATTTGAAATTTATAAAAAAGCGGGAAAATTACGTTGTAGTAGCGTGATTTCTGTGTCATTTTAATTCAAGTTTTCAATTTTTGTTATAAATTATGGAGGAAACTTCATCTGACGGAGCATCAGGGCCAGTGGCAGTGATGCGACAGACGTCAAGCAGTGCAAACAACTTGAACTCCAATACAAATGATACTAATCATTTCGTGATAGCGAAATGCCGAAGGTTGGTAGGATGTTTTTTATCGAGTTATTTTGTTATAATGTGTTTTTTTTTAAGTATGAAGTATTAATCATTACTAGTGTTCGCCCAGTGGTCTAAATTTGAAAGTAATATATTACTACTATTACTATTCTCCTAAACTTTAACTATACCAAATCTCACACTTCTCTGTGCACGCAATTTGCTTACAAAAGGGGTACAAAGTTTTCTCTTCACGTTACTGTTACTGTTAGCCTGTACCATCCCACTGCTGGGCAAAGGCCTTCCCCCTTGATTTTCATGCTGTTCTATCCTGTGCCAGTGATGGCCAGTCCTTGCTGAATGTGTTTAGTTCGTCCCGCCATCTCTTCACGTATTAATTAATAAATAGATTATGGCTTATTTTAGGAATGAAAACCAAAATACGAACGGCCAACAAGAATCTACTGAAGAATCTGAGTCCGAAGAGGTAGGTACCCTTAACATCACATAGAAATGCTAATATGTATTATAGTCCCTTCCTTAACAACCTTACAACTTCCAAATATAGACCACTTTTGGCCCAATCCTTAGAGAAATTGTCATTATACGCAAACTTAATTAATCACGATACCTCAATAATCCCATTTTTACATCAATCTTGGGTGAGCACAAATAACAACTTCGTAATAGTGTGCTGTTAGCTTTTAGTAGGCCAGGCCAACCAGGTGCGGCCTGCCCCGTTTGCTTCCTGTAGAAGGCTTGTTAATATTTTGGTAATTGAATATGTCAGCCTTCAGGGAAGGGTGTATGCCTGTTCAAGGTCGAATAGAACCCCAAACTTGTTTGTATGTAGGTAAAAAGCATAATATTTACCTAATGATTGGTTGTTATTATCTGTTTAAATACACCGGGAGACATCGCTTTTAGCAATAAGACCGCCCCCGCGTTGTAACAATAATAATGTATCTTTTGTATTTCTACGGTACAAGTAAAATATATTGTATTGTAGGTAGGTATAACCTAGCCTAGTATTTTCCACGAAGCGAATGCTATCTGTCGTCCGCAACACAATTAGGTACTCAGAGATACAGAAAGTGTAGCACATTCAGTCTTCTGACTGCCAATGGCGTGTCGACTGTCATTGGTATTCGTTTGACAGCCAAGACGATTCTATTCTCTCCAAGACACAGAGACTTCTCGTTGAAGAAACAACAGTCACCCATCCAGGATTCGACCGCGGCAAGCGCCCCGTTAGCTACGAGCTACCCTCTATAATATTTTCCTTATTTAAATACCAGAGGGTGCTGGTGGCGTACTGTCGGTCTGGCAGACTGGGTGCGGCGTACTGCACCTTGCATACTGGCGAGGTAATTTACAGATTTTTCATTTCATTTTTATAGGCATTTCGGACAGGACAGTAAAGGTAATAAAATGGACATGGCTAATTAGGATACTTAAAATAAATTTGATACTTCAACGACTGCAGCTCTTAATGGAGAAATATAGTAAAGTTATGTCAAGCTTGTACTTAAACTGCCGGTATTCATGACTTAACTTTACACAACGTTCATTGGTAACCGGATAATGGAGATGGCTAATTAGGATACTTAAAATAAATTTGATACTTCAACGACTGCAGCTCTTAATGGAGAAATATAGTAAAGTTATGTCAAGCTTGTACTTAAACTGCCGGTATTCATGACTTAACTTTACACAACGTTCATTGGTAACCGGATAATGGAGATGGCTAATTAGGATACTTAAAATAAATTTGATACTTCAACGACTGCAGCTCTTAATGGAGAAATATAGTAAAGTTATGTCAAGCTTGTACTTAAACTGCCGGTATTTTAGTCGGAAAATTAATATTCAAAAGAGGTCTATGTCACATTCATAATGTATCATTAACCATTTTAGCTCCAACGTCGTCTTAACTACTATTGTAAAGTGACAGCAGGGTATGTGTTGCTAGTTAGTTTGTTGCGTCGCTTCTTCTCCACAGCTATAACACATAAGACGCTGTGAAGGGTGAGTGATGCTGTCTTTAATATTATTTTTTGACTTGAATAAAATTTACTTTGACTCGAAACAACCATAACCATTGTTTTCTCTCCTTGTTCCTTCAATTCCCAACAGCTATTCATCCTAGAGGAGATAGTAGACCGTCCCCCCGAGTACCAGATGTTCGCCAGCCTCTTTCGTCAGGTGGAGCCGATCTGCATTCTTCTGGACGGCAAGAACCAGGGTGCCTTCGTACAGACCGTCAAGAAGACGGTGTTTGACGGCGATGTCAATGACGAGGCGCGGTGCAAGCTCGTGTTTTTGTCGGCCAGGGAATATAGTAAGTACTGAACATCTACATACATTTACTCCTCTGGCTGAATCTTGGCCTCCGAAACGAGGACTTTCCACGAAATCGCATCGGCTATGTTGGCTCGATCACGTTGAGCGCATGGGGGAGGATCAAGGAGTCAAGAAACCATATATGGGTCGAGCGAACATCTGCATACTACCATAATATATAAAGGCAAACCAAAGGTTTGTAACTAGAACTACCAGCTGTAGATCATGAATATTCCTAAAGAAATTATGATAGATGTCAACCTCTCCGCTCGATTAAGGTCCGATTTAAATTGAAAACATAATTGATTTATCAGAATTGATGTTAAATAAAGTTTTACATAAATTTTTCCATTAATTTAATAATAATATATTACTGGAATACATCCATAGCGACCTGAGACAACTTGGTTTGTTATCTGTGCAATACCAACAACATACCTACTCCTTGAAGGGAAAAACCACGGTGCTATACGTAGGTACGCCTTTCTTAACCTAACCTCCAAATGCAGTAGGACTGAACCTATGTCGTGAAAACCCCAGACATTTCAACTTTTCCTGAATATAAATTACTCTTTTCTCAAGGCTTCGAAGCATGCAAGAGACGCATCTTCTCCCTATCCCTGCCCTCTGAGCCACCGAACGCCTCCGACGAGGAACGGTCGCTATACCTTCGTACTGTCCTGGACTTCTCCCAGACACAGAGTGTGCACGCACTGGGCGCCTTGCTCAGGTACCTCGACCTGAACTGGGCTAAGCTGAGCATGGACCTGCATGGGAAGCCACAGTTCTTGAGCCTTAGGATCATTTCGCTGTAAGTATGGTAGGGGAACATTATGAAAAAAAAAACTTCTACCCGATTTTTACTTAAATATTAAAGATTCACTTAGGAAACTTTTTATAGCTGGGACTAAAAAAGGTACATTCATGTAAACAAGGTATTATTACCTTTCTAGTCCCGAACCGGGTACTCATAATAATGAACAACTTTTACAATAGGAAAAAATATGAAATTGCAAAAAGAAAAAACTGCTGTTCCAAACAAATACGACTAAATCTCAATAGATTTAGTCGTATTTGTTTGGAACAGCAGATTCTTTTCTTCGCGATTTCGTAAAAGTTGTTCATAATGCTAAGTACAATTATAACCCCTTAATGGGATCGGGACTAGAAAGGTAGGGTCTTATATTGATCATATACAAGACTATCCCGCGATCATATCCGACACTTCCCTATCGAGGACGTCAACCTACTTAGTAGGAGCTGTTCCTTTGGCTACTTTCTTTACATCAAAATACTTGAAATTGTCAACGCCAGGGCAGATATAGTAACAGTAGACGAGGACACATACCGCGGCCTGCAGGTGTTCAGCGCCGTGGCGCACCCGAGCGCGTACAAGCGCGGCGCGCGGGGCTCCTCCCGCGAGGGGCTCAGCCTGCTCCAAGTGTTCAGCAGGTGCAGCTCCAAGCTGGGACACAGCCGCATGAGGTGACTCATTACCATTATCATTTACGCTATACTGCTTCGAGTTTCTCAGGCGCGCCCAATTCCTCCCCGATTCCCCTTCCTTCTCTTTGCCCTCCCTTTTTCCTAACACCATCCTAAAAGGTCGGCAACGCATCGGTGACTCCTCTGGTGTTGCAGATGTTCATGGGCGGCGGTGATCACTTACCATCAGGTGAACCGCGAGCTCGTTTGCCATCAAGATTATCAATAAAAAAAACTTATCAGCAGCTCCAGAGTTATACAAGTATAAGCATTGTTTGCTCTATTACCGGCAGTCAGTCACGTTGATACTGATACTGTTAGCCTGTATCATCCCACTGTTGGGCAAAAGCCTTTGATTTCCATGTTGTTTTATTTTGTGCCAATGATGGTATGGATGTTTTGGCCCACAGTTCAGACGGCATTTGCCAGACGTGGCTGGCCCAATCCCACTTTATCTTGGCGGCACTAGTCGCCCACAACTTAAAAATACCCAGTACTAATTACAATTATTGAGAATTCACTACGGATGTACTTAATTAGTGAGTTTAAAACTGAATACATAAATTAATTAAGGTTAAAAATGTCAAAGATTTTTATTTCAACTGGGCCTTTGCAGGCACTTTCAAAACGTCGTGATTCTAGGCGCACGGTTCCAAGTCGGTTGGAGTATGAGTAGTTACCGATACGAATCTTTACTTCCATCTCCATAGAGTGCTCCTACAACACCCGACCTCGGACTTGGCAACCCTGAAGAGCCGCCAGGATGTAGTGGCATACTTCATGCGGCCGCAGAACGACGCGCTCATGAGGAATTTATGCTCCTCCATGAGATTCATCAAGAATGTTCACGTAAGTTGTTATATCTCTCCCAAGTAGTATCTGTCCATCCTAAGGTTGTCTGGCAGAAATCGTCAAGTGCGTTATTACCGCCCTTTGGACATCTCTTTTTCTATCTATTGTATCTCTTTTTCTTTTTCTGGTATGCAATAAAGTGTACTGGTGGTTGCCCAGTGGTCAAAATTCGACCGTAATTTTAGAGTTTTGCACTCCCTCTCCATATAAACATTAACTATGCCAAATCTCACACTCCTCCGTGCGCGCAATATGCTTAAAAGGGGGTACAAAGTCTTCTCATAATAGATTTTACTGTCTCTAAGATTTTTTTGTAACGTGTATTTGTATATATTGCTACAATACAATATTGAAACACATAGACAAAAAGGAGAGGAAGCATGATTGGTCACTTGATTAGACACGATAAGTTCATTACCAACATTATAGAAGGGAAAATAGAAGCAAAAAGAAAAAGAGGAAGACCAACAAGAAACTACATTGATTAGCTGAAAGAAAAAGCAAATATAGAAACAAAAAAGATTTAGCATTGGATAGAACTATATGGAAATTGCTACACCGACAAGTACCTAGCACTTAAATTTTGGATGGATGGATTTGTATGAGTGAAATAAGGCCGATTGTTATGCTTTTTTCAGGGCATACTGGCGAAAATCAAAGCTTTATCAGCAAAACCTTATCAGTGGAAATCACTTTACAATGTAAGTTAATTTTGTGACCAAAATGACTAACATGATACTTATCTTACGTAATTTACATGTTTTCTAATAGAATAACAATTGTACTAGACACTTTACAATGCGGTGCTCATCTGCGAGATGTGTGAGTCTACAGGCAAAGCCTGCGAGTTCTTGGAACAGCTCGCCTGTTTCGACAATACCAAGCTCTATGAGGTGATATTAATTAGTTAATTAGATAAGTAAATAAAACTAGTTTCACACTTGTTTCACACCGACTTAAAATTTGAAGCTGTTGTGAAATCATCTTTACAAATGATTGAAGCCAAACGCAAATTGGAATCTTGTTGATATTATTAGCAATTCCTTTCCAATCGGATGAGACTGTGGCCCATATGGCCCTCTATTTCAAATATTAAAAATGTAAAGTCCGTCATAGCTTCAAGCACACTGACTACACCGTCAACTTGATGACACGGTTGGCGCAGTGGCTAAGCGATTAGCTTTCCACGCTACGTGCCGCGGGTTCGATCCCCGCACGGAACAAATATTTGTATGATCTACAAATAAATGCCCCGACCCGAAATGCGTGTGTGTGTATGTGAGATATACAGGATATTTTTTATGTAGTGCGCATAATTAGTAGAGTGATTCGACTTCTGTTCCTGAATGCGACCACAGTATTGGGATACGCTTTAAAACAAAACGAAAATTCAACTTAGTTTGGGGGACACATTACCTATTTACTAGCGCAAGCCATACAAAATCAAATTTGTATTTTGTTTTGGAGTGAATTTTAGTTCTGTAGTTGCATTTGGGAACGGCCACTGAATCACTTTGCAAATTATGCGCACTACATAACAACAACCTGTATATAACTGTAACCTTGATACAGGAGAAATCAGAGTGAGAGGCAAAGATTAAAAAAAAAAATCTTCTCAGATGGCGTTATACATGAACAGAATCATTGACTTCGACCTATCTAAAACTGAAGGGAAGTTCACTGTGAAGCCAGGCGTCGATCCTGAACTTGACATGAGTAATATTTTTGTATCATCATCATCATTTCATAATGATCTTGTTTAATTTAATGTTCGTTAACTGATTACTTTTCCATTACCATTATTGTTGACATAATTAAAAAATTTACATCCGTATTATATAGCATTACAAAAAAAAGTACCTTTTTATTTTTTAAATAAAAATCTTGCTCCCATCTTTCTTCACCATTTAAAAAAACATTAAATATTTGACTTTTACTATTAAATTAATTACAACTATTTTAATTTATTACCTAAGTCAGGGAAGTACCTTTTTCCTATAACGACTTCTTGCATACTTATTTATCATGAACTCAATTCACTTTGAAATAAACTGAATCGAATATACCTAATAGTATTATTTGGTGTGCCGGCGGGTCTACCGTGAAAGACTACACTTTGACCTAAAACCCAACTTCCTGATTGGTAAAAAAAAATACACAGTAGCTCGAATTTTTGTCTCCACAATCGCAATGAAGTTCACCACCAGAGTCTGATGTTCATTGCCATTTTAGTTACGCGGTATATCCGCCGATCCATTTGATGCCATTATGACCTTTTTAAATGTCACCATAAAATACCCCTTCCTCCCCCAGAGAAGCAAACAATGGCGAGCCTGCACGGGCTAATGTCAGAGACTGCTAAAGTGGAAATGGAACGTCTACCCATCTACATCCAAGAGTGCAGCATGTTGTACATGCCACATCTTGGGTACCTGCTGGGAGTCAAGGTGTGGGCTGATAATCTGAGTGCAGAAGATAAGGAACTACCTGATATGAAGTTTATGGTAAGTAGAAAAGGGATATGAGTAAGTTGTAACAAGTTTTTTAACCTAGGGGATGAAGATGAATAGGTAGGAGGTGGTAGTATACTTGATTTCGGATTACAAAGAAGATAAGTACTTACTACAATTAATTCTTCAGGGTAAGGAGCACTGCATGTATAGCAGCAGATCGTAAATTCGTAAGAATTGCTATTTATTTATTTAAAATGCTTCAATCTTAGGATGGTGGTGCAGGTGACGCAGAAACAATGAAGGTAGATGCACCATAAAAATGTGGAGTAAGTAAGTATAAAAATTAGGGCCATAAACACTAGCTAGTTTTTGCAGCAGAATCGTGCGTTTTCACATTCGTTGGCTCCCCTTTACTTACAAAAAGTGAATAACGAAAGCGAAAACGCGCGATTCTGATGCTTATAACTCGTATAGCTATGGCACTTATTATCGTAAAAAGGTAGGTAGTGAAAAGAATAGAAAACATTTATTTGATACAGGACATAGTTGTCAGATAGAAACAAAGAACCAAAATTATCAAACACGAACAAAAAATAAACACGAGATTTTACTGCACTGACGCGCACCCCCGTATCGAAAGGGTTACCAGCTCAGCATTTGCTGGGTGTGAAACACACAAGCGCTGGTTTTCACTTGGCACCCTGCAGTGAGTCACATAGTGAAATGAAAGTGACTCAGATTTCAATCAAATATCCAGTACCATATAATAACAATATTGTTTTATTGTCTTCCAGTTCCAGAATAACGACTACATCCACTACAAAAGCAAGGGATGTGAAGGTAAGTTCTTCCTGAACAACCACTTACATCACATTTCACCAAGTAAGGACAAAAGAAGGATTATGGTATACCTCCTTAGAGCTGGACGTGATGATAGGCGACACGTACCCCGAGATAGTGGCGCATGAGACGCGCATCATGATGCGCCTCACTGCGGTGATGCTGCAGCACCTGCACACGCTCGCCGCCGTCGTCGACATGTGCGCACAGCTCGACTGGTGAGCTCAATATACCATATAATCCTACTATTCTATTTCCTAATAATAATATAATCCCTTAGGTACTAATAAACGCTGTTGAAGTCATGAATAACGGCCTTTAACTATATATTTTTTGAAGTAGGTTAAACATAACTTTATACAACACTGCGGGGGGTAAATGCGAGGGTTTGTGAAGATGTTTATTGAATGTTTATTAGGTACTCAATCACGTATATATACGTCTGAACGGATTTGAATAAAATTTGACATACAGGTTTAGGTCTACACTCAAGACCATGCCCTGGATTTACACTCAAAATACTTTTTATGATGGTGTTTGAAGTAGAATGTGAGTAAAACCCATAAAGTTATTATTACTACCACTAGTAATAATAACTTTATGGTAAAACCGCGGCAACAATTACTGTAGTATAATATAAATAGGAGAAGGTGTAAGTATGGGAGTGTAATAATTAAGAAAGGGTACAAATCAAATCAATTATTTCTTTGCAAACGTACAATATTTAGCTTCCTCAAATATCTGCACCAAAGGTGTCTCCAAAGGTTGTCTGGAAGATATCGCTTTTAGCGATAAGACCGCCCATTGTAGGTACATGTTTATATTTATAAGTATTGTATTCTTTTTGTATTTCTGGTGTACAATAAAGTTTATTGTATTGTATCACCCTCACCTACACCTGCACCTGCAAGATATTAAGTTTCTCGTGTTTCCACTCCGAAGTTAGTAAGGAACTGTGAATTTCTGATTGACTATTCGAATCTTTGACAACCCGTATGGGGTTGTTCCCATCGGATCGCGCGATCCGTTGCTTTGTGTCGTCAGAGATAACCACGGACTGGTATCACATCGTCAGCATCACCAGAGCCAGAGAGACTTATTTCTGTAAGCGAGGTTTATATTTGGGGTAGCTAGATGACCTGCCCTTCCCTCTTATCAAGCCATCAAATTAAAGGAGTGGGGACCCAAAGCAACGTCAAACTTAATCCTCAGCCTCATAGCAATATCGAAGGTGTGCAAGGAGTTCAACTACGTCCGTCCAACGTTAAGTTCGGAGAAGATAATCAGCATAAAGCAGGGCAGACACCCGCTGTACATGCTGACGTGCGACAGCTTCGTGCCCAACGACGTGGAGTCCAGCCAGCAGGCAGGCTGCGTCAAGATACTCACCGGACCCAACTCCAGCGGCAAGTCCGTGTATATGAAGCAGATTGGTGAGGCTCGGTTTATTTATTTCTATTTCGTACGATTATAGGTAGAAAGGTATTCAATTAGATAGTCTTCTAATGTTTCTACAACCAGCACCCTATTCTTCTACCCTTCCAAGAATAGACAACGCTCTTTCCAGCGGGTTCTTTATCTAAGATCTTTAACGTAATGGTAATATACTCTCTGCTGAGATCTATCTCGACATTACTCGCATTTCTACGTAGACAAAGACAAAATATTTTTTCCATAGCAACGGGGAAGTAGTTAGTGATGTAGTTATTCTGCCAAATCCTGCCGTAGAATAGAAAGATTTCTATAATTTGTGATGTCTACGGAAGAAGTTTCTATGAAGGTCATGTTAGGCCAGCTGGAATCAATTTGCTTACAATGCACTGGTCCTGTCATGCGCATAACAATCCTACGTATTTTTTTTCATTAGCTCGTCGGAATCACAGATCTTATTAGCCCCTTCCCAAAATATCCATATAGAGAATTTTTTTCTAGTATGTAGATACTTAAACTTCCTGCAAATTACGTCAAAATTGATCGACAGAATGAATCCTCTATATAAGTGTAGGTACCCTGCACCCACATGTTTGCCTCCAGGTCTGATAGTGTACCTGGCCCACATCGGCAGCTTCGTGCCGGCGGAGTCAGCCACGATCGGCGTCGTGCGCCACATCCACACGCGCATACAGAGCACCGAGTGCGTCGCCGCGCACATGTCCGCCTTCCTCATAGACTTGAGACAGGTGCGACACGTTCATGACTACTAACCGAATAAAATTGGCTAAACTAAAAAATTGTATTCTTATATGGCATTCGAGTTCATCCGCATACCCTAGAGCCACACTGTTCTCGTACCGTGCGGCTTCAGGGGAGTTTCCTCCCACGCACGCTTAGGTTGTGGAATCAGCTTCCCATTATGTTTTCCCAAGAGACTACAGCATGAGGTTCTTCAAAAAGGGAGTGAACAGATTTTTACAAGGTTGGCAACGCGCGGTTAATGGGGCGACGCCCATAATTAGAATCTAATCGCGCCCCTCCAAAATTCAAAACGTTTGAAATTATTTGTGAAGGTATTTACAAAGCGCCAGCAAGACTCACAACGCAGGTGTGAGTACTGAGACGGCCGTCAAACAAAAATAAATCCATATATTTATTCCTCGGTAAGGATGTAACTACACACATTGATACAGTCATTTGGAGGAGCGCGCCATGTCATCGTAGTTTATCTCTACCAGCATTTAACAAACTGTCTTCATCTCCCTACGTTATAGATGGCCCTAGCTCTCCAAGAATCCACCTCAAACTCCCTACTGATTGTCGACGAGTTCGGCAAGGGCACGTCCGCCACAGATGGGCTGGCGCTACTGGCAGCATGCTTGAACACGCTGCTGTTCAGAGGAGATGCCTGCCCGCATGTGCTGCTGGCGACACACTACTTGAACATAAAGGAGTATATTGTTGACACGCCAATTGTAAGGTTTCTGGTGAGTGTTTAGAGAATTATCATGACTGTTTTAGCAAAAAAAAAAGCTTTTTCTTAACTCGTAACATCTTTTGAAAAGTTCTTGTATGTAGTATTATGTAACCCCTGTTTTATGTTTTTTCTTACTTGCCTAATTTAGTAAACAATTTTTCATCCCACCATCTCGGAAAGAGTATTTTTAATCTTCAATATCTGAGTGGAAAAGCCGTTTTTATTCTCTAGAGGATAAAGTAAATTTTCATCCCACCATCTCGGAAAGAGTATTTTTAATCTTCAATATCTGAGTGGAAAAGCCGTTTTTATTCTCTAGAGGATAAAGTAAATTGAATTTAGAACATCGTGTGCACTAAGTTTGTGAATTAAACGTTTTTTTTTTTGCATTTAATCATTTCCTCTCTGAGGTGGAATGAAAAGTTACGTGTTGCACTCGAGTGCAAAGATTTTTCACCTCGTGCTCTTTTGATTCCCTCGCTAACGCTCAGGATTCTAATTTTGAATCACTCGCTGCGCTCGTGATTCAATTTTAGAATCCTTCGCTTGCTCGGTCATCAAAATTGAACACGCGGTTAAAAAGCAACTTTGCACTCTTGTATAACAAATAACTATTCCCATTTCATTTTAACGAAAAACGTTCAAAAATATGAAACCACTTTTTACCAAATCTTTATTTGGTAAGGGATTTAGTTTATAAACAATAATATCATTAGTGAGTTGCGTGAAGATTGTTTAGGTACTAGAAAAGACATGTCAGAAAAAACTGAGTAGGTATAATATAGGTATTTTAACTTGTGATAGGTATTTCTAAGGTAAAATTAGATTAGTAAATTCTCTTCGGAACAAAGAGTGGGACACAATTTGACGTGTTTTCTTTTTTCAACTCAGGATCATTTTGCAGTCACGTACAGTTTACCGCAGATGTGATACTAGAGAAATTTTTACTTGAGAAACACTTATAATTAAGATCTTTTATCCTGTAGCGATTCGAGTACATCCTTGAAGACGGGGAGCCTGTATTCCTGTTCCGCGTGTGCGAGGGCGGCGCACAGACCAGCTTCGCGCTGCACGTGGCCGCCGCCACTGGCCTCACGCCCAGCACGGTCGGCAGGGCTCAACAAGTCCTGGCATCTGTTATGGTAACATTATGACTAATAAATTGTCTTTGAAATAGTTGAGGACCTGTAGAAATAAATGGATGCCTTAGTTCTATAAGTCACTAAGTCCATTTTTATCGATTTTCAGTTAGCCAGTTCAAAATAGTTCTTTTCTTTTCCTCTATCGATTGGTCTAATTCTTTTTTCAATTAAATGAACTATTGTTCTTTTTTTTTTCAAATTTATATAATTATGCAGCCATTACTTTAAATTTTTTTAGTTACTTTTAGAACTAATAATGTAATAAAACTCAAAGTAGTCGGCGTCCCACAAGACAGCATATTAGGACCATTGCTGTTCGTCACTTCTATTGTCACTTCAAAATCTACAGGTAACGTAACTTTATTTTCCAGAACAACTCCCTGCCATCAGAGAACAAGCGGATCACGACCAAGCTGAACGCATGCGTCGAAACAATAAAGAACAAACTTCTCACAGACGATATTTAATTTAATAAAATTTGTTACATACAATAATAATGATATTCATTCAGCTCAGCGTAGCTCACAACAATATTGGTATAAAATTTTAAACACATCAAAAAAATAAATTAACTACAACTTATGTTACTCTTATTGACTCTTAAATTAATAGTTTATATAATTAAGCTGGAATGCATATTTGAATGCTTTCTCATGAAGCGTTCGATACTTTTACATTACACATTTCGATACATTCATTAAAAAAAGCGATCGTTATTATGTAGATATATTCACGATCCATTATTTTGTGACGCAAGTACTGGTAGTACTTCAGAAATACTTTTAGCTTAATATAAATCGAGATTAAGATGGCAACGAACACATTATTGATAAAAAAATAAACACAAAAGTCATTTTATTAAATCAAATCGAAACTTTTCGTTTGGTAAAACGCAAAACATCACGTATCGTTAAATTAACTTCGTAATCACATAATTATTCTCGAAAATAAATATTTCATACTATACAGGGTGTAAGTGACATCGTAACGAAAACTCATACCATAGGTTCAGTACATGATACTGGATCATTCGGCGTTAGAATTTTGCGTCGGTCTTATCAAAAATTTTACGATTTTGTTCGCAGATTTTTTAGTTAGGTATAAAAACTGCGAACAAAATCGTAAATTTTTTTAAAAGACCGACGCAAAATTCTTTCGCCTATTCTTTCAGTATCATGTACTGAACCCATGGTATGAGTTTTCGTTACGATGTCACTTACACTCTGTATTTACTGTCACATAAACATTATAAGAATTTTAATTTGAGCGTTGTAACCTCTTTTTTAAAATACATTATCAGCACTAGTCATTTCTATGTCCAATGCAAATGAACCTTAGAAAACATTAGATTTCTATGTCCAATGCAAATGAACCTTAGAAAACATTAGATTTCTATGTCCAATGCAAATTAACCTTAGAAAACATTAGATTTCTATGTCCAATGCAAATGAACCTTAGAAAACATTAGATTTCTATGTCCAATGCAAATGAACCTTAGAAAACATTAGATTTCTATGTCCAATGCAAATGAACCTTAGAAAACATTAGATTTCTATGTCCAATGCAAATGAACCTTAGAAAACATTAGATTTCTTCTAATTTTAATAATCTACTTCGAGTTTAAATAATGGACATTTAAAGACGACGGCAACAACTTTTTAAATCTTATGAATTATCAAAAACTTAATATTTATTACAAATATCACTAACACAGACGCTCGATACCAAACAACCAAATATAAATGCTCACGGAAGAAACATTCCAAATGATATGGAGTACACGGCCATAGTGTCACATGACCAGCTGGCCGCGTGTCGTTTACATAGACTTCATCTGCTGCATCAGCTCTTCGAGAGATAGCTCGGAAGCTGCGACTGCGCCGCCCGTGCTTGATTCTGGAGTACTGTTGTCTATGGGGACGCTGTATGCCACCTGAGAAAACATGAATTTAGTATAAAATCTATACGGTAGCTATATTTGCTATATGTTAGCAAAAATAAAGAGGAGATGGCGTAAGCAACCGTGCAATGTGATACCAATTGAATCGTAACGTCTTCACGGTGGACGTAGCTTTATGTCATCGAAGCGAACCGGCGGGGGAGCGCGCGCGCTGATTAACAGAAGATCTCTCCGCATCATGTCATCATCTGCCTGGCCTTTATCCCAACTACGTTGTGGTCGTCTCCCAGTCTAACCAGTTGTGGCTGAATATCAGTATTTTATACGGAGCGACTGCCATCTGACTTCCGCCACCCAATTACTGGGAGACACTGATACCCTAAGGTTAGACCGGTTGTCAGACTTTTTGGGTTGCTAACTCCCGTAACGACTGTCAAAGGTATTCGTATGAGATCATGGCATCATGTCTCGTAACAAGTTTTACTGCTCGACAAAAAATGGTGCCACCTTGTTTTATAGGTATAACTAGAAACTACGTGATTTAATGTCGTGAATTATGTATTGAAATTACCAAAAGCTTTTTTGTTGACTAAAATATCGTATTATTGTTTTTATTTCACCAGTGGCACTAGCAAAACATCTAACATAATATAGCTAACGCAGCCAAAGTATGTGTAACCGTTAAAGTATTAATTAATTCATTCATTATTCTTTCATAGAATAAGTAAGCCAGCATTATAAATTGCACAAGTACCTGAACTCCGTCCACTAATTTAAGATGTGAGCAGTCGTCATCATCTGGCGTATTCTCATCAACTAGACTGATACCTGTAAAACAATACGATGATTTAGCACACATTTTCACATACTTAATGATAAAGTGTCCGATAGTAATCTAACAGCTAACATATGTTAGACTCCGTGCCTGCGACTCCGTTAAGCCTAAGTTACTCTCCTTATAACATCAGCTATCTGTCAGTGAAAGTGCCATCAAAATCGGTCCAGCGGTTTCGAAGATTAGCCAAAACAAACGGAAAGACAGACAAAATTTAAAAAAAATGTTTTAATCGCCATATGTATATACTTTCATAATTATGCATTTAGTAAAAAGCTGTTATTTCGACATTACAACTAGACATTTCAATTTTATTTATTTGTATAGAAAAAAAAATTACATTCAATAGTAGCTGTTATTGAAGAGAGTTTATCTGTTAGATTTACGTATGAGACGGATTTTTGAACACATTCTGTGAGATAGATAATCAGGCAGTTTAATAAATCAGGCCCTTTTATAAATCTCATCATATTGCTGAACTCTGCAGACAAAAGACTTTCCTATAGAACATATAAAATCAAAAGCACACTTTGTGAACAACCTGTAGATGCTTCGTGTAAAACGGTTTTCGCATCAATGCTCCGCTGTAGCTGTGGTCGCCCGCCGCAGACTTTGTTTGTTTTAACTATATGTACAGCATTCCAGGCAAACCTCTTTGGTTTTAGTCTGCTAGTAATTATTTAATATTGTATGAATTTTTGGATAAATAAATATTTAAAAAATGTTAGGTATACAGGCTGGTTACGTAAGTAACATTACGATAATAAATGAAACCACGTATTTGGTATCACGTTCTGTGACCGTACACAAAATATCTATCAAATCCAATCAATAGTTTAGCAGCCACAGGAACTAATTAAAATTTTCTTAATTTTACACATATCACGATCTCTAAGTGAAATTTGAAAAGTCTCTGACTTGTTCTTACCAAAATAATCTTTATTTACACGAAAAGAATAGATAAAGATGACATAAGTTTCTACTTTGATGTCCCTTCACCTAGACGAATGAGAGAAGAGTGAAATATTATGCCAAATTTATTTGCGTGAAAATCGTCGATTTTTTGTGCACGGCTTCAGAACGTGATACCAAATACGTGGTTTCATTTATTGTCGTAATGTCGTCACCACCCTGTATAACGTACCCCAGTCGTTATCCGCATGTACGGGCGCGAGGTCCTCCGTGACCTCCGTGGCGAGTTCCACGACAGGCTTCGCTCTGTACTCTGCCTGTCGGGAGCGGCAGTAACTGTCGTCACACTGAGGGTTAGGCTGTGAACAGAATAACCTAACCGTCAACTACACGACTACCCGACTGTAACTTTTGAACGGCAGAACAGATTTTCATGAAACATGGCTAAGATGATACCTGAAGCCCAATTCTCGTAATTAATTTATAATATGACTGAAAGTTGACCGAACTGAGATTATATTATGAATTGACAAAAAGTCATGTATTCTACTCCTCTTAAAGTTCAGTCCGATTCCAGTATGATTTGGATTCAATCTTCTTACAAACTCATTTCAATCTCATTTTTGACGTTTGTGTATAGACGAGAGTGTCAATTTTATTATCTGTGTCAGTTCAAAATGTTAGCAGAATACCGATTTGCCTTTTATTCAACTTTCGATCTCATTACAATATAATGTCACGTTTGACGTTGTTTGTTAGGGTAGGAGAATACCATTTGTGACATTTATGACATTGGTAGTAGATCGGAATGAGATCCCAACTATATTTTGAACATTTTTAATTACGAGAATTGGGCCTCTGATTAAACTAGCTTTCAATAAATAAAACTGCATTGAAATCGGTCCATCCGTTTTGGAGCTACGATGCCACAGATACATACACTCTACAAACTTATAACACTCCTCTTTTTTGGTCGGGGGTTAAAAAGTATTACTTTTAATCGTTTTAAGGAAAATACATCAAAGATTTCTGTTGGACACAAGATTAAGAACTTTAGACTTCAAAATTCTCAAAGAAGCCTTGAGAGATTTTTGAGCTTAAGTTAAAAATCTATTTCTATATATTTTACATTTTACATATTAATACGTGAAGAGAAGTTTGTACCCCTTTTTAAACATATTGCGCGCACGGAGGAGTGTGAGATTTGGCATAGTTAAAGTTTATATGGAGAAGGAGTGCAGAAAGCTAAAATTATGGTTGAATTTCGACCACTGGGCAACGACTAGTATAAATAAAACTGTGACTAACTTCAAAAATTGAGATAACTTACCTTTAACGCCATCATTGGGAAGAAATCTGTTAGTGCACTATATCCTAAGTAATGGCTGACTGTTCCGAACTCTAGCAAGTATTTCAATGAGTTTTGCACTGAAACAAAAAACAGTTTTAGTTTACAGTAGGCATGCTGTGGGTTGGTTGACTAAACGATATCTCCGCCAATTGTTAACAATGAATCTTTTTTATTTGAAAGAGTATTCTCCCGAGGTGGTCACACTTAAATTTGGTAAAGATCTGATGAAGATCTTCGGAGATAGACAATAGATATTATTCAATCGCAATTGCTGTAATCGCATGTTTATGTATTATTTATGCCACTAAAAAAAGAAAATAAAATAAACTTAAAAAAAGTAACTAAAAAAGTAACTTCTAAAAACTAAAATGTATAAAATAATTTTCTTAAAAAACTTAAGAGCTTCTAAAGTCGGGGTCTTTAATAAAATTATTCTTCAATGCTTAGCTTGGCAGTGGCACCGACTTCAGAAGCTGTTAAGCTTTTTATTAAAATTGTTTTATATGTTTTTTAAGTTTATTTATTCATGTAGCATAATACAGATACTTAAGAATAGTTAGACTCTAGGTGCCTTGTTCCAAAATGACATACAATACACACAACATACAAGTACACATACATACACACAACATGGACATGCAACATACATGTGCTGTTGTTGCTGAGCTAACTTCAGAACTGTGGTTAAAATAATAAGGTTCACCTAAGAATCCGGCCACAATCCCCATGGTAGTGGGCAGGCTGGCTGCACAAACTCCTTCCTTCTTCAACGTCCTCTCGTCGATCTTAGACGCGACCACTAACGGTGGCGCACACTGAAATGTATCGAACAAATGTTACTGGGGGGCTAAAAAGGCCACATTGAGCAATTCATTTAATGATCTGCTTAGTAACTGTCAAACAGATGATTAGTTAATATGAATCTTATGCGGATGACATTAAGAGTCGTCAATTAAGTAGATATTTTGACATTCCTAATATGAATCATATTATGATTCATCTAAAGCGGCCTTTTTAGCCCCCCTGATCTAAAGGTATAGCAGGATTTCCCGCTTGAAATTGGAGCTGCATGACTGGGGAAGTACCTCCGCCTTGCAGAATATCGTAGCCAATTAACTGCTCTTTTGCAGTGTTGTGTTCCTAACGGTGAGCAAGGTGGCCAGTGCTCTTTGGGGAAGTGAAGTAGCTAGTACCGTTAGTAGTTGGGCCGGCATGGCGCGAGTGATGCCCCTGGTGTTGCAAGCGCCCATAGGTTACGGTAACCGCTTACCATCAGGCGGGTTGTAAGCTTGTTGCCACTTTACTAGTATATAATTTTTTTACCAATATTTATATGTTTATGATACCCACAACGGAGACCTATTTGGACCAGCAGTCAGATTGGTGATCACAGTATGATGTTATTAGTATACCAACTAACCATTTATCTGTTGCATTTTTATGTGAATTTTTAATTAGTCTAGATGCCAGACCTCTTGCCACACAGTCGTACGACAAAGCTACACATTACACAAGGTTATTCTATGAAATCTCCTACATCCTTCCCAGTCTTATGGCAAAGATGCAAACATTTGAAGGCCATGGCCAACATCCAGCATTACATTTACAGGACAAAGAAGAATCTTCTACCCATCCAAAATGGACACATAAACACACAAGCTTTAATAAAGAATACTCACAGCAAAACAAGCAGTCTCTCCAGGAATAATAAACTGTATGTGTCCAGACACAGCATTCTCACTGACTCCAGACTCGAACCACTTCTGGTCCAGCTCATTGCACGCTGTGTTGATCGCCATCCGCGCTTCGAAGTTGTCCACACAGCTCAGCACTAGGTCTACCGGACCGCCGGTCAGACTACCAGTCCTGGAAAGACAAATTTTCACATTTAAACTGGTCCTGTAACTTTGCCTAATTTAATACATAATGTGTTCTAAACAGTACTTATTTTCCTGAAAATTCTTATCCAATACTTCAACACACTACATACTACATACCTACTATCTTCTAAGTGTAGATATCATAGTATGAAATTATTGGATACTACAAAACAGAGGCCCAATTCTCGTAATTAAGAATGTTCAAAATATAGTTCGGATCTCATTCCGATCTACTACCAATGTCATAAATGTCACAAATGGTATTCTCCTACCCTAACAAACAACGTCAAACGTGACATTATATTGTAATGAGATCGAAAGTTGAATAAAAGGCAAATCGGTATTCTGCTAACATTTTGAACTGACACAGATAATAAAATTGACACTCTCGTCTATACACAAACGTCAAAAATGAGATTGAAATGAGTTTGTAAGAAGATTGAATCCAAATCATACTGGAATCGGACTGAACTTTAAGAGGAGTAGAATACATGACATTTTGTCAATTCATAATATAATCTCAGTTTGGTCAACTTTCAGTCATATTATAAATTAATTACGAGAATTGGGCTTCAGGAAAAACACAGACAACAACTTTTTACCTTGTTTCTGGCAAATAAATTATAGCATGGTGCAACATAACATGTAAATATAATGTGTTAATATTGTAAGTGTTATCATTGTGATGTGCCAATAAAGATTACTACAATTACTCTTACTTACATCTTAAAAGAATTTTTAGAAGTAATTCAAGTAGTTCCAGACATTATCCCTTCTATACAAACAAACAAATTGTACCTCTTTAAAGTACTATATTAAGTATATATAGGCTTTACATATAATTAGGGCAGATTTTTCAATCACAGATAATGTTTTAACTAACAAATAAGTTTGATGCTTGGCAGATTTTGTACAGGAAAGCTGTCCAGAATTCAAATTTATTCTCATGGATAAAGGTAACTGGCGATTGAAAAACCAGCCCTTAAAGAAAGAGTGTAGACTTTCCACAGAGTTATGTGTAGTGTGTGTAGTAATTAGAGCTTCAAAATATTTGGTTTATTTGAAATAAAAACTGTTCTATAATTCTATTCTAAGTGAGGGTACATTAAGCAACTTCAATATGCAGATATATACCTAGCAACTCTAGCAAGTGATTTGTGAGTGCATAATTTGTGTTTTTAAATTTTAATAATGTTTATTAATTAAATATTTAAATAATTTTAATAATGTTGTTAGTTTTAATTTTAATTTTTGTTTTTTTTTTCTCTAATTTGTTGTTTATAAGTTTAAGTTCTTATAATTGGTTGTTTATTAGTTTAAGTTCTTAGCTGTCGCATTAGGGTAAACCCTGTAGTGATAGTTTAAGCAGTTATAAATAAATAAATAATAATAAATAATATATAGCTACAGATTGCTTGGCATAGCAAATTGCTTTGCAAGATCACATACTCACCGAATAGTATCACAGAACTTCTGGAAGTTATCCACAGTAGTGATATTGTAGTTATAAGTATCAATGGCGACGTCAGGGTTGATGTTCTGCAGAGTGCCGGCTGCGGCATCCACCTTGCTGAGCCCGGCCTGGTGTGGCTGGAAGAACAGCCGGTTCATGTTCGCTAGCTCCACCTTGTCATAGTCAAACAGGATAAGCTGGAAAATAATAATTAAAATTGTAATAAATATCCAGTTTCATGAAACAAATAAGAATTTCAACCTGTTTATAATTACTACATTTAAGTATTAATTTATTTCATAATTGTGAAATGGTATTCTATTGAATAACAAATACAGAAAGTATTTGTTATTCAATAGAATACCATTGTCCAAATGTCAGAATCTAAAAACACTTTCTTTATTTATTAAACGAGACCAAACCTTTCTAGGTGCCCTTTAAGGGGTTTAACATAGCTGTTCCATATATTTATTCAAGTAATATTGAATTATTTGTAAGTATCAGTAGATTTTTTTTGTTCGCATATCAGTATTGGTCCCATAGTAAAAGTTGTTCATAATGATGTAGTAGTAACTTAAAGGATTGGACTGAGAAAGGTTGGACCTTATTTATATACACAGTGATTTTTTAATATCCTTAAAAGCAGAATTTACCAGTGGCGAAGGGTGAATATTTTCTTTTCAAAGGGGAAGCCGTTCCAAAAATACCCCACCAAAAAAACACACTCACCAATAAATGCATAATTTGTCATAACACTGCCAACAAAGTATCAAGGCTACCACTAACATCGAAAAAACCAAAAAACCGCTCCTCTACCTAACTCTCTGATGGTTAACCATTAACCAATTTCTAAAGGCAAGCCAATGGGAATCAGGTTGTATGAACTCTTCGCCACTGGCATGTACGTATTCTGTACTCGTAGCATGTGATCAATATTTATTAAGTAGTATAAAAGAAAAACATAACATATCATTAGTGTAATCTTTTTGTTGATTTGTTGAGAAAGCTAAGTAAAGAAATCACACAAAATATTTAATATTACCAATTGATAAGTAAAATTCCACGGTGTATTATAATTTAACAAATTACTGTGAACTATTAAAAAAAATACTGATTACCTTTCCTATCCCGCACCTAGTGAGCATCTCAGCGGTGACACTGCCTACTCCACCGACACCAACCACAGCCACAGACACCTCCCTGATCTTCTCATAGTTGTCCACTATGCCCATCCTCTTCAACGCCATCAGACGACTGCAAAGAATTTGTTACAGAAATACTTGCACATGAGCAAGCAGATCTGACAATCATCTATCAAAAATTGAAGAGTGACTGAAGAATGCCACAAGAAGTGGTGTCAGCTTAGGTTGAACATGCCTTGCGTGGATGAGGGTCTGAGTTTGAACTCAGGGTTGAACCCTGAACAAGAAAGGCAAATTGAATAACAAGTGTCTAACATTTTAGAAATGATTTCACTTTCTGAGGTTTCTGGGGGGGTTTGAACCCCCAAAACCCCTCCTCTGGCTATGGTCTTGTCTGCACCTCTGACTCTGAGCTCTCTCAGGTGCACACTTGAGAGGGCTCCTTTGAGTTCTCCATGGTGTGTGTAGTCCGCCAACTGACACTAGGCCAGCATTGTGAACTAAATAAACGCTTTACTTTTCTCATTTTGAGAAGAGGTCTATGTCCAGCAGTGGGTCAGGGGTCAGGAATCACAAGACTTGGCTAGGAAAATATCTCTAAACTATTTGATACACACACATCAGCTAATTAGCTGCTACTGCCTTACCCAATAATAATGAGCTGAAATATTATTACACAGTACTGTTAGAATATCTTAACTATTAGGTACAATTTCACGTCAAATTCACTGTAACAGATTTATTAAGCCTAATTCTGTACAGAATGATACAAAATAATTGCAACATATTGCATCCATTTCTATTATCTTTTACGCAATATATTACCGCAATGGTTAAAGATTAATTTTTAAGATATAGCACTTTTGTCCTAGGATATTCTAGGGAACAAAATATATTGGCTTTTCACGTGAAACAACCAGAAATACCTGTAAGGATTAGAATCGACGACTTCAGACGACATAACGTCTATTTTCTCGCGCACTGGGCCTACATTGCCGTGCGCGGCGGCAAGCTGGGCCTCCAACTCCTTGACTTTATTCTGCAACTCTTCAACAGAGGCCATTTTTGGTGAATATATCACAAAATCTGGTTAAATCGACTCACTAAACCAGAGGCTCTTTCACCCTCACTTTCAACGAAATGTGAAATGTCAACGTCAAATCAAAGTGACGTTTCATGCCACGATTTCGTGGACGGATTTGGTACGCGTTCCGGTTAACACATGACCTAATTTTAACGATCACAAAAATAAAATATTTTGTGTAAATAATGATTAAGTTTTAATTCGTAAGGTTCGAATATTATTTACGACCAAACGTTTTTTAGAACATCAAGTTGTTGGTGGTGTGGATAAGGATGTTGCAGGCCAGCGCCGTTTACGGCCCGCCACTTAGTCAACGACGGATGACAAGTGTTGAAAAAGACCCAAAAAAAGCTGAACTTATTCCAGCACAGAATCGTGCACAGTGTTTATGAAGGCCGACCCCAAAGAAACACGGTCGAGGGATTTATGCTATAAAATAGCCAGCGCCGTTTAGTTAGATCGTCAATAACTTTTAAATAATAATTCAATTATTTTAGATTGCTGCGTCAGATCAAATAATATAAATATAGTTTACGGGGCACCGGCGACCGTCTGCAGCATAACTCAATTAATTTGTAAAATAATGATGGGTGGGTAATAGTGATTTTTTTAAATTTCCCGGTTCTTTTCAGTTTCAACATTGGATAACCAAACTCTACCTGCTACGAATCCGTACACCTACCTACTATAATTAACTTTAGATTGTATGTTACGCCATAACAGCAACCTTCACTAGGTTCAACGTCTCATTAAAGTTTTTTGACTAGGTGTAGTCACAAACATGTCAACCGGTTTTATGTATCCAACATGAGTGGCAGATTCTGTTTTATTTATTATCTTTGGAGATCTACCATATTACTTAGTTCAATTTATTACATGAAGAAAAAAATGGTTGTGATTGTTCCAAAGGTAAATACTCTACCTACTCTACAACTTGTATCAGAAATGCATGGTCATACCTATTTTAAGGGTGTGGAGACCATCAAACTGAAAAACATTATCAGCTGTCCCATACAAAACTTCAATACCTGCTCGACCTTCAAAGTCAAAATCAAAGTTTTTATTTCAACGACCTTTGCAGGCACTTTCAGTACGTCGTGATTCTAGGTGCACGATTCCAAGTGGGTTGGTCCTGGAGAAGATACTGGCAAGAAACTCTACAGCAAGATACCCTTTTCACAAAACAAAATTTACAATAATATCTGTGGCCGCAGGAGCGCCTAAACGGTATGAGACCTCATACCGTGCGGTTTCAAAGGAGTTTCCTCCCAACCTTGCTCATGTTGTGGAATCTGCTCCCCACCGAGGTTTTCCCAAGAGACCACATCATGAGGTTCCTCAAAAAGGGAGTGAATAGATTTTAACTGGGTCGGCAACGCGCGAGTTGTGCCCCTGTTGTTGCAAGCGTCCATTGGCTACGGAAACTGTTTACCATCAAGGTGATGTTGACTTAGGAGGAAGGTGGGCCTTTTCTATTAAAGCCCAATGACTGAGCCCCCAAAAGCAGGTACCCAAAGTTTTGAGTCTGCCACCTGTACGCAGGACAATGTGCTGGAAACAATCGAGAGAATTTTCCTGGTGTAATTTACATTGATAGCGTAAAAATATCTTTTATTTTTTTGTTAGTATCTTACTTAACGAGGTAATATGTATAATTTAACTAATTCTTATTCACGAAGGTGACTGGAAGCCTTACAAAAGTTGTCCGTTCAATCGACTCTTTTTAAAACTGGTTGTTGATTCCTCCTCCTCCAATGTCGGTCCCTCAATGTTGAGGATCGTGACCCCTTCCCATGATCTTGCTGATACTTGATCTCCATTTGCTGCGGTCTGTGGCTTGATGGAGTGCCACGTTCACCGGTACTTCCAGTTGTTCCGACACCTGGCTTGACCACCTCTTCGGGCTGCGTCCTCTCGGTCTCTTGCCTTCTATTGTTGATTACGTATTTGTTTTTCGCCCACTTCCTCGGAAACTGCTTTATTATTTAAAAAAAAAAAACAATCGGCTCTTTTCGGTACGCACCGAAATCTGACGAAGTAACACGCCAGCAATTTCCAACAAGACAATAGAAATTGCTGGACAGTTTTATTTATATCTACCTATATTTATTCTTGTAGTGCCAACGAGATTTCTTAAGTACACACTAATATAATATTATATTAGATGTTTTTATATACACAAAATTAATTATCTATTTTATAGGCTGAATGCGTATTTTATGGAATATAAAAATTAAATAAAAGCCAGCGCTATTTTAATTTTAATGGTATCTAACGCGGAAGAAGTTACATTTAAATTCAAATAATTCAGACAGTAAAAATAATATCATTAATAAAGCCTAAGAGTTGTGTTAAATTCCATAACATTAAAATATTTTAACTCTACAAGATTACATACGCGAACACTAACACAACTGGAGCCAAGCTGATTATCATACTTGTATCTATGTATCAGCTATTAACAGAATTTAAATCTTCAATTATACTTCCTCATTAAAGCTGTTTTGTTTTAGCAGTATACTTATTACAGGATATCTTTTTTATGTAGTGCGCAAAATTTGCAGCGTGATTCAGTGTCCGTTCCTAAATGCAACCTCAGTAATAAAACTCACTACAAAACAAAATAAACATTTGATTTTGTATGGCTTGCACTAGTAAATTATGCGTGTACCCCATACTAAATCGAATTTTCGTTTTTGTAGAAAGTGTATCCCAATTATTCCCAATACTGCGGTTGCATTTAGGAACAGAGACTGAATCACTCTACAAATTATGCGCACTACATAAAAACTTATCCTGTATATCTACGTAAGTTAAATTTAAAGTAAGTAAGTAAGTGCCATATAGATATCTACTTAAGAAATTAAAAACAAAATCACAATAGAACAGTAGTATAGACACATGCTTCCTCTCTCCTACATTGGCTATTGAAATAATTGCTATTTTACCACCTAAGTATATTACATTGTGAAACGCAATAAATATTGAGTATTGAGTACTCAATCTTACGTCACCTACAAAATCGGAAGTCGTTACAAAATTTTAAAATACTTAAAAGTGCATTAAAATTTTTGTAACGACTTCTAATTTAATCACAGAAAATGATGTTGATAACGCGATGCGACAAAAACCTTCCAAAAAATAGGGCCTTATAACATGACAAAATTGAAAAGCCCTAGAAGCCTCAGCAGAAGCATGCGTTAGATCAAACGATGGCGTCAATTAACATCAGTTGGATTTTGTAAGGCTGCTTTGTGCGTTGTCTGTGGTCTTAGTTATAGGCAATCCCGTTTGCTGAGCGGTACTGGCACTTGCGCGTCAAAATAAAATAAAAAGTTTCAAATTTTTTGTGATTCAAACTTTTATTCTTTTGTTTTTTTTTAAGTGTTCCTACTTTTAATTGTATAGACAAACGTTGAAATATGTAATGCAGTGAAGTTTAATGAAGTGATAAGTACCTACATAGAGTTAAAGTTTACAGAGAAAGTGTGAATTTCAGTAAGTTTTTTTAAATATTTCAATAAAAATAATAATTTTATTTCCTTTTTTTATGATATTTATTTATTCTTAACGCTTCATACACTATTTCAAATTACCAAAGCCAACTAAGGCCGATTTTAGAACAGAAACGTATAAAAATAAACAACGTGTTTGGTTCCAGCGGAGATGCAACACAATAAATGCTTTACACATTTATTTATATAAAACATTTCGTGAACTTTGAGTTACTTTATTGGAGTTTTCGTAGGTATCCCTAATTTTTTTGAAAATAAATTATTGCCTATATTTCTCAGTGATAATATAGCATTCAACTGGTATAAGAATTTTTTAAATCGGTCCATTCCTTTTTGAGTTTATTAATTAAGTACAAACAAAAATACAAATCTTTTCTCTTTATACCTATTAGTGTAGATAAAGGTCAATTAAGATGAGCTGATACCTACTTTACTTGAAAGAGAGGTTCAAAAGGTATTTGTGCCTTGGTAGACCACTTTTGTCTATTGTTACCTACCATAATAAATAGAGTATAGTTACGTACTCTAGCTAAAATATCACGTGGCGTGGTCTGGGTCCTTCAAAAATAATAACCTAACATAGGTTTCTTGTCTGCATTGAGTCATGCAAAAATAATTTTAATAAATACATATATTAAAAAAAAAATACCTATTTCAATTATTTTGATCAGCAATCTATCTTGAACTGAGAGATAGAGTCATTGTTTTTTTTTGGGTCAAGGAATGTTACAAGGATTATTCCTTAACTAGCCCTGTCTTTTGTTCCTGCACCTTTCTACCTAGGACCCTAGACACACCACCTACATATTACAACAATGGAAGACTGAGATCTATAGTTCGTACATTGACTTTGATCAGACTTTACTTACGTTAAATAAACCAATCAATTTATTTCAAGTATCAAGACTCATTGACTTAAACTTAAACTAAGCTACAAGTTAAACTTTGCTAAACTTATGCTTAGCTTAAAGCTACTTTGATTTGGAATTTATAGTCTTAAAACGCTGAGATTGTGCCGAGCATACGTTATGACCGACAAAGTTAAAAAACAAAGTCTAAAAAGTCAACAAATAAAGAAAGTACTTAAGTCTAAAGTAAACTCTAAGGATACCTATGTACTTAGTCGGGTGATTACGACCATATAAGATATCTCTTGTGGGTGAAATTTTGAATGACAGTTTAAAAAAAATATTGAAATAGTCGTTAATGAATATATAAGTAAGTAACCTATTTCTTTGTCCTAAATATAATTATTTAAATAAGTTTTTTCACAAAACGTTTAATAACATACTTTCTTAGAAGGCATTTAAGTAAATACCTAATGTGATTCCAAGTATGTTGCCCAATGTTAATTAATTAACTAAGTATTTAAAATTTTACGTTAATATTATGTAAGCACTATTAAGTCATAACATATTGATACTATTTATTAAGTCAAAAATAGCATTAACGACAGAGTGCTTCGTTAGATGGTAAAAAAAAGTCGTAAAAACTACAGGCGGCATCGGCTTCAATTAGCTTAAATTAATTTCTTAGTGAAATATTTGATGCGTGAACAGAATATCTATCTACATTACGTTATAGAGCTGGTTCAATAACAAGCTAAAGAAAAAATAACTTATGTTAATCTAGAATCAATTGATCATTCATTATTTGTATACTTACCTACCTACCTATTACCTACTTCCGTCCGCAGACTCTAGGTCTCGTTTTTTCGGGGGCACAGCACCCTGTGCTTGGAAGTGTGAGGTTTTAAACTTCCATAGAACTTCTGGTCACACTACGTCTTCAATTGTCACTTGCCATCCACCTTTAGTCTTGTTAGGGGGTTTCCATCAAGTTTTTCTGTCACGTCAGGCTTTAGTTACTATCCCCAGATCAAATCTTGTGCTCATCGTGCATCTCGCAGTTCGTTTTAGATTCCTCTATTCGGGATAACCTTAGAGTAATAACTCATAGATGATATTTTTTTGTGAGCATACATCCTCCCCACAAAAAACTGAGGCAACAAGCGGCATGCGATAAATGGCTGACTGGCGACACGACGCACACATAATTACGTTTTTACGATTGACTTGCCTTAAACAGGATCATTTTTTATATAGTGCGCATAATTTGTAGTGATTCAGTCTCTGTTCCTAAATGTAACCGCAGTATTGGGATACACTTTAAAAAATTCGACTTAGTATGGGGTACACGCATAATTTACTAGCGCAAGCCATACAAAATCAATTTTTTATTTTGTTTTGGAGTGATTGTTAGTACTGTGGTTGCATTAGGGAACGGACACTGAATCAATCTGCAAATTATGCGCACTACATATAAAAGTAACTTGTAGGGCTATCTTTGATTTGCCTCACTTTGCGTCCGCGTACTGACTTCTATGCGTTATTATTCTAAGCCTAACCGAACTTCATCTGTTATCCATAGGTGACCGCAGAATTGTACCTAGCTCGAGGCTCTGTCAACGACTTATTCGGGTTACCAAGTTTCAATTTACCAACGTGCATACAACCGTGAGATACTTATGTAGATGACTGGTCTCACGGCTGTGAATTAATAATGTGAAATTGATAGGTTGTTGTCCCGAATCCAATAAATGAAGTTCAATTAGGTAATCATTTTGCGGTAATTTGTGGACATTTCCTTTCCTTGTGGAGAGGCACGTAAGATACCTATTCCTTTTTTTATCAACTATTCAATAAGTAATAAACCTTGCATCATTATACTTCATCCGACTAAACACAGACTTTCATAATTCTCAAGATTTTTGTTTCTAGATAATTTACTTGAATTTCGAGTTCCATAATCTGTTTCTTCTCTAGAGGACCAACTTTTTTTGACCGTGCGACTAGTCTCTCTTCACGATTCAAAAGCGCCTGTAAATTAAATTACCTATCAACATTTCTAGGTAGAGTCTAGCCAACGAAAGCTGTTCCAGAAAAACGGCGGCCATTTTCAGATTTTTTAAACTGCTGCTGTTTTTCTGTGACAGCTTTCGTTTGCCAGACTCTAGCGCAAGATTATAGTTCACAGCAAACCTCGGTGCAAGTTTGATCCATCTTCAATCAGGTCATTGCATCTACCCATGTCTCTTATTTCCTCATTCTTTAATCATCTCTAACGGCAACCACGTGACGTCCCACATGACTTGGTCAATACATTGGCAATAATTGGCACCTCATAGCAAAAGGCTTGATAATTGTACGAACCGTGGCTACTTATTTAAATTTCTTTGTTATTGCGTTCTAAGCTGAATGTATGCAGGTGACACGCCTACGTGAGAGGCGAGAACCATCTTAATAACCTGTTTGTTCAAATGGATACCTTAGCTTATCGTGCTGAGGGTGATTAAGCACTAACATTTCATGGTGTGGAGTCCGTATTATATGGAATTTTGTCACAGTGCAAACTGTGTCTTGAAATATAAATATGCCATTGAATCACGGAGGAGAGAAGTCTCTCTCCTCCGTGAAATTGCACATTGGTGCATTGAATTCTCATGTGTTTTATTAAGTGGTTATGGTCATAGCTGTCGGTAAACACCATTTACTCAGTATCGTGCACTAGCTTAGCTTATCTTATCTCCATTGAACAAAGAACAGACTTCAAAAAACTAAAAAGTACATATAAAATAATTTTCTTAAAAAACTTAACAGCTTCTGAAGTCGGTGCCACTGCCAAGCTACGTGCATTGAAGAATTAAAGGCCCCGACTTCAGAAGCTGTTAAGTTCTTTAAGAATATTATTTTATATATTTTAGTTTTCTGCATTCGTTTGGCATCAAAAACCTCAGGTATTAGGTTTTTTTTTCTATTTTCTAGGGCTAAGTCGTAACGCGATGTGAGCAGATTATTAGAAAATTACGGTTTTACAAAGATAAAGTCTTGATTGAGTGCACTATAGAGTAAAAGTATATAAGACAACTACGAGTATTTTACGATTCCTCTATTACTTTCTTTACGATTTGGTGCACATGTACCTCGAGGTACATAATATTTGGGCAACGTTGTATGGGCTGTTGCTGACCTCTTATGACCTTTAATGATGGTTCTTTAAGCAAAGACAATCCCTCCATAGCATTTTACGAAAATATACGTCGAATATCTTTCAGATCGAATACAACCATTATAATGCGCTAAAATATTTTATTGCAACATACTCGTATCTATAAAATAATGATGGAAAAATGCTAAAAATAAAATATTTTAAATAAATAAATAAATATTCTCAAAGTGCAACACAGAGCCTAAATTACGAAAATATTTTGATTAGATATTCAAAAACAATGCTATAAAATAACCAAACCGGACCACTTATTTTTTTTTACAAGTAATTATTTGATATATTTAACCTGTCTAGAAATTTTTGAAATCTTCCGTCGAATCGTTGCTGTGTTGCGGGAAATGCTAATAAATGGCCGTGCCGCACTAACGTCGTTAATTAATATACTTAATTATTTTATCAAAAAACAGGTAATGCTAAATATTCAGGATTTTTTTAACTCGTTGTATCTAAGTAGTTAATTATTTTAGACGATTATTTTTAAAATACTATTTATCCGCGCGCGCTTACCTACCTACTTCGTCCGATCAGTCCATGCCATTATCCGTAAAATCCGATGGAAATATCAAAATGATTCGTGCTAATGATTCAGCGCTCATGCATACAGATTACAGATGCCATTGTATTGTTAAGCATGGTTCTAGCGATCGTGGAGATTTTGACTAGTAGCGTAGATTTTTTGTAGGTATGTTGTTTTGTTTGTTTGTAATGGATAAACACAAAAACTACTGGACCTATTTTAAAAATTATTTCATCAGCTGTATGCTATACTATTATAATTTTATACTTGAGTAACTTAGGTATGCTATCTATATAATTATTATTACGTGAAGAGAAAACTTTGTACCCCTTTTTAAGCATATTGCGCGCACGGAGGAATGTGATATTTGACATAATTAAAGTTTATAATATTATGGAGAAGAAGTGCAGAAAGCTGAAATTATGGTCCAATTTCGACCATTGTTGGGCGACCACTAGTAATTTAAAAGATAACACGCGGGCAAAACCGCTGGCGGAAGTTAGTTTGTGTTATAAAGTACCTAAACTCAGGGATGATAAGAAACGCACGAGTTCGGAAATGGCATCCACTTATGTAATTATAAAATCACAGATATTGTGATCTTCAAACCTTATATCGTGCTTGCTAGATAAGTGTAATTTTCATGGTAACTGAGACAATCCATTGGCACACTACAAGAAATAATGTTTCCCTAAACTCTGTTATTCTTGTGGTATGCCAGCCACCCATAGATTATAGAACTCTATCGTATGTAGACATGGGCGTTTTTGGATATTTTTGTCATCGATGTGCATCGATATCAGCAACATTATTTTTAGCATCGATGCCTACTATGTTCGTACTGTCAATTGCGATACGATGGTGATATTGTTGAAACCGCATCTAACCGATAGGTACCAACGATATCTACTACAAAAACTATATCGCACCTTGAAAATCAAACCGACACTAAACGAAAAAGCAGTTTTTTGGGAAATCGCCTTTAAATCAAAACTTTAAAGGCGATTTCCCAAAAAACTGCTTTTTCGTTTAGTGTCGGATTGGTTTTCAAGGTACGATATGTCACCGGCATCCGTTTTCAACATGACACGGCATCCGATATCGGCACTGTAAGTAGCATCGATGCCTGGCATCGCTATTCTAAAAAGCTCATCTCTAACCGACTGTTCTGTGGAACAATCCATGAGCTGGTTCAGTTACGACATAACCAGTTGGTAACATATTGACGACTTAAATTATAAAAACCACGTGGTCGTTATGAAGGCCGCCAAGTTTAATAAACAGTAACAAAATAAAATGGAATGTGTAACTTCGAATCAACCTGACCGTACACTCGCACAACACGGTCATTCACGATTTAAAATAATGGGTCGAGCCTGTAGTTATGTTAAATAGGACTATTATTATTAAGACTTCGGAAAATACAAGTTTACAAATCATGGTGAAACAATACCGGTTTTTAATTACCGAAATCATTTTGTTGTAAACTGTCCATAATTTTTAAACTATTATTAATCTGTATATCAAACAAGGTTAAAATTTAAAATAATACCTGTTTTAGATCATTTTTTCATTGTTAGTAGCCGTAGGATGATTAAGTAAGAGATTGGATTAGAAATCTTGATATTTTGCTATTTTATTAATTACTTATAATACAGTTGTTTTTTATTTCAAATTACTGGGTAATTACTTACCTATTCAGTTACATTTTTTAATTATTTCTACGTAAAATTGTATTAATCATGTAAGTAGGTACTTTAGTCGTTAACAATTTAAAAAAATCTAATTTACAACTTTAAATCCATAATTGTTCAAGTCATTTAATAGTTTTTTATTTTTATCCTACTACTAAACATAATTTTAATTGTCTAAGTCATTATAACAACATTTATCCCAAGGCTGACTCATTCGGCGGCCACCAGCTACCATGACGCAGAGAGATCTTTTCTTGTAGGTAGTCCAATGGGAAAAAGCTGCTGACACAGTTGGCGCAGTGGCTAAGCGATTGGTTTTATGCGTCACGTGTCGCGGGTTCGATCTTCGCACGGAACTAATGTTTGTATGGGCTACATTCTAGAAGTAGTTGTGTTTACAAGTCCCTAATAACAATCGTTACCAGATCCAGGAAGTCCCCTCTTGTTGTCCCCCCAGCAACGTCCTAAGCCGAGGTTCGAGTCCCGTTATGGGGCGCCCTTAGCTGTGAGTTTGCTTATACATTAATTCTATGGCTAGATACCGATATCCGTGCTAGAGACCCTCTGGTCTCGCCGCTTGACCAAATAAGCAGAGAAGGCTGGAATGAGTCGACTGCGAGAGAAATGAGCCAAAAATTGTTTATCTTATAGTCAAAATCAAAGTAAAAATCTTTATTTGTAAAACATAGGTATAAATGGATGTTAAAAAATATAAAATATAGGGATCGCTATGTCTAGCCTTTAGTGGCGTACAAATTTAAATGAATAGTAATTAGTTACTATATTAAATAAAACTATAAATAACTATAATAGTTGTGCGTGCTTGTGAGATGCATGTTTGTAAATTATACCCACGATATAGGAGCAACACCAGTAGCAATTTATAAAAAAACACGTCCCAAAGATGGTTTAAAAACAATTTTGAAATGATCAAGTACCTACCTAGTTTTACCTTGTAGTTAGTTATAACCCCATAAAATCTGACGAGTGGAATTGAATAGATGAAGACCCGGAAGCTGTTACTTAGGGCCTGTATATCGATCTATGGGCCTTTATAATGTGCGCAGACGCGCCGCGCCGGCCCCTTCTAAACACATCCATAAATAACCTGATGATAAATTATTCTATAACTGCGACATAAAGTGGATAAATGTAACTTTTTGATAGCGTGGGTGATATTTTTTAGACGATGATTTTGAGTCTTTATCTTTAGGCAACGTTGTCAATCGCCCCCGAACTTTTTTTGAATGGGGCTTTGGGGACTACGGTGTCAATCGCCCACGATCTTTTTTGTAATAGACCGATTTTTATAATTACTTATATAAATAAAAATTAGTAATTTACACATAATACCTAAGCTACTTTGATTTGTAATATTCAATATTTTAACTAATATCTAACATAAATATTAAGAAATTAAATATTGTATTTTATTAGAACTGTTCAATATTTTTCACTAATCTTTTTTCTACTCCGCTGTACAAAAACATTCGAAAATCACTAGATTTTTAAATTTTTGAGTGTAGTCCCAAATGCCCCATTTAAAAGAGCTTTTGGGGGATTAACACCGTGGTCCCAACCGAATGTCATATTAAACACCTTCTTCTTCTTAGAGTGCCTCTCCGACTAGCGAAGGTTGGCGCTGAATTAAACGCCTAAAGACCCACAATTGTTCAGTGTTCACCAACAAGATAATATAATTATGTAAAACGAAAACGGGAGTTTACTCATAGCAAAAGTTCATATTAAGGGCCATTTTCACCGACAATATAACAGATGTTTAAAATGAAATTGGCCGATTACACATACAAAAATTCATGTTTAAACGGCTGATTTTCCTCTAATCGCCTGTTATGTTGTTGGTGAACTTGGCCTTAAATGGATGATTTTGTTACTTAAGTATATGATTTTGATACTACAGTTATTTAAGTTCCTAAATTATTAGCGGAGGTCCTTTTAAAGGGTTTTACTACCTACTCATCATTATGAACAACTTTTATTATAGGACCAAAACAGAAATCGCATTTAAAAAAATCTGTTATTCCAAACAAATAATTCAAATATCTATAACTCGAGTATGGAGCAGTTGATTTTTTTTCTAGCTTTCGCCAGTTCTTCCATGAGGCTATTATTTTGTGGACGCCTTTATGGATCAACTATAGCTAGGTAATATAAAAATTATATACTCAACAGAATTGAACCGACAAAATTACAGATAATAAACCAATCAGAATAGCTCGTCGCATACCGTATATAAGTTGAAAAATATGTTAAATTCAATGGCCATTATTTTAATTTGAATAATTAGGTCAAAAATAGAATACTTTAAACTATGTTTTATGATCGTTGAATTTAATGACATTATTATACATTTTAAATAATTTTACTTACAGGGGCCTTATCAAGAGAACCACATGCATAATGTATCTAAAATAATTTGTGTCTTCACCACGCTTATCGGCGTTATTTTACATAGAAAGAAAGAAAGAAAATTGCTTTTATTGGCACAATTAAAATTAAAACACACATAGTTACTTAAATACTAATAATTTATTATATAGCCATAGGTACTAATAATTGTCCAAATATTGTTGATGGCTACACTATCGGAGGATTCATAAATAAATAGAATAGAATAGAAAGCATTTATTCGATAAAGGACATAGGTAAATAGAAAGTACAAAAAAAAATTGAAAGAGATCACAAAGAAACAAAAAAAAAAAAACAAACACGGATAAAAAATATACAGTAGATTTTACTGCACTAATAAACATTAAAAAAAACATGCAGTTACAGCAATCGCTAGTAATTTGCCGTTAACCATTGAAGAGTTTAATTGTCCATGTCCGAAGGTCCTCATCAGATCAAACAAAAAAAGAATAATCAAAGGTTCAAAAAGCTGTCGAATTGAGAACCTCCTTTTTTAAAGTCATTTAAAAATGAGATAGAGCAAGCCTTTGGCACACTGTTCTACTTATTTCGACAGTTATTATACATAGATAGATGGTCCTACTGCATATCGCATGGAAAGAATGTGCATACATTGTAGAACAAGATAACACTTATTTATTAAACAGATAAAACCTTTGTTTAAAAGTACTATGTAAATCTTAATTAATAGTTAACGTTCTTGAGATAAACTATTTGTATTCTTACTTACTCGTCAGTCACTTCATGAAGTGTTCCCCACGTAACCTGGACAGTTGGCTCCGTTCAGGTTAACTTTTCCACCAAAAACATTTATTACCCTGTGAGAGCGTAATCAAAATCGGATTCTTTCTCATCAATGATTTTTTTGCGATGTTTTGGTCCTTCTACGGGAACAGGTAGCCCACCAACGAACGCTTTCAGATAAATACCATTGCGTGTCTGTTAAAAAAATGGCACAATGAGAATCCTGGACCTGTCTCAAAATCATGATAACCTGACACAACCTAAAACCTCACCTAATAATAATGACTACCTAGTGCATCTACCATGTTTTTGTCTCTGCATCACCCTAAGGTTGTCTGGCAGAGAATGCCTTAGGCATTAAGATCGCCTTGGTACATATTTGTATGAAAAGCATTAAATAAATAGACAATCTCATTCTCAGGCCAGCATGCAGGCAACGTCGGGCAGCGAGCGCACGCCGCTGGTGCAGCCCACCTATGTGTTCGAGTCGAGCCTCGCCCGGCGCTACCAGAAGCGGCTGCATCACACGCAGTGCGCTATCTGTGTGTTCATCATGTAAGTATCCTTATGCACGCATCGCCATATACCGCTCCGCCAATTCCTTGGTGGCTGCAGTATGAGATTGGGACCACAGCCCCCTACATCAAAGGTGGCAGTCCTATGGCACACACCGATCACCTAAATCGTCGCAGTAAATTATCTATCTAGGTATATTGTTTATTTATCCACTTATTTATCCATTTATTTCACTTTCATGTATCGGATGTAAATCTGGGAATAAACGTTTTCGTTTTCGTTTAATGCAATCCAATAAAAACATACAGTCGAATTAAAAACCTCCTCCTTTTTTGAAGTCGGTTAAATACTACTGACCGTGTTATTTCCTGTACTGGCAATATTCCGGATGCTTGTAGTCGTTGCTTAATTAAGATTATGACTCCGGATCATAAAGAATTTTCTCAAACATTCTTTCCCTATAGATCGGTCCTGGTGGTAGCACTGCTAGTGACAGTCTCATACAAACTCAGTCAGGACACAGACGACGATACCACCACAGAACCGAGTGAGCCGGCGCTGCCGCTGCCGTCTGGCAACCTAACTTTACTGCAGATGTTCCCCGGCAAGTTCCCGTGGCGCAACTGGACGCTGAAGGATGTTCCGCCGCACTTGGAGCCATTGCTGGTCAAAGAGTGGCCACTTAAAGGTATGTCAACAATATTTCTGGAATGTATTCTTCAGTAATATTTTCAGCGTCACTTCAGTAAACATTCCCCAAAAAAAAGTCGGCCTCTACATAATAGATTAAATGGAATTTCTTGCCGGTATCTTCTCCAGGGCCAACAGTGCACCTAGAATCATGACGTTTTGAGAGCGCCTGTAAAGGCCCAGTTGAAATAAAAAGCTTTGACGTCGGCTGAAATTTTTCCGGGATTAAAAATAACTTTTTTCTCGAAAAAAAGCAATAGAGCATATTTTTAAAGAGTTGCGATCAGAATATTTCTCGGTTAATTTATGAGAAAGTATGGCTGTAAGTACTAATTTTGTTGATGGAATTTATAATTCTAGAGTATTCACTCTTGACCCTAGATTTTCAATCCTTGGTATCCCCTATCTATAATTTCTGCTCACCGCGAGCTACCCTCGTCATATTTTATGCTGTACTGTCCATTCCAAATGTATGTAAGAAATCGCCGATTGCGATAAGGCCACCCATTGTAATTATTATTATCTGATGTAGGTACAATAAAGAGCTTTTCTATTCTAAACCCCGAGTCTGTTCACTTTGTTTACTTGAATTATACGAGAGATAATATTTTTACAATGACAATATTATGTGAATACTGTGCTTACGAATATGTTTAACCCCCGACAACAAAGAGGGGTGTATCTGTAGATATGTGTATCTGTCTGTGGCATCGTTGCTCCAAAACGGTTGGACTGATTTCAACGCAGTTTTATTAATTCAAAGCTATCGGGTACCATCTTAGCTATGTCTCATGAAAATCTGTTCAGCCGTTCAAAAGTTACAGCCCTTTGTCTAGTTGGAGTCGGGGGTTTTTGACGGTTAGGTTATAATAATATATACCTACCTAGGTAGATATATAAGTGTAGGTACATGCTAAAATACATTCTATTATACCTACTGCTAAGAAAAAAATGTAACTTATTTAGAATCAAGTTACTTATATAAAACAAGTTCTCTTAAAATAGTTACCCGATGCCATACGATATTTAAATTTGTCCAGGCGGATTCAACAAGTTTATTAGCTAAATTAAAAGAGGTCCTTTATTTCCTATGTGCACTTATCATAGTAAGAGATAGGGAGGAAGACAGCATCTGCACCTTTTTCAAACTGGAAAAGAGATATTTCCACGTCCCTTTAGAAATTCTAAGAGACTGTTATTGCGACACGCCTAATACTGAACTTTATCATAAAAGCTGCCTCACACTGACGGTTAAGCCAAAATTTCAAAGATAAGATTGATAAGGAAATCTTTTTTATTAGTAATAAATAAATAATAATATACATATAAATAATAAATAATTTTGACTTGAATATTTGTAACATAATGACTCATTACAAATATTCAAGTCAAAATTATTTGCAGAACATGTAATGTAGTAAATAATAATTATTTTAAATGAATTAAAATAATAGCAAACGTGCGATAAATTGTAAATGTCTATCTGCATTGTCATAATAATAAATAACATGACATAATAATTAAGTATTTCAATGAGAGAAAGAAAGAAAAGCAATTTATTTTTACACAAATTACGACACAAATAAAAAGTAAAAAAATTAAACAAAAAAAAGTAAAAAATGAAATGAAAATGTAGACCACATGTCTTGGATTAATTGTAAATTATTACCTATTCATTAAAATATAAGTATAATAATTTAATTTAATTATTAAAATTTGCATGCATTCGGTGAAACATAATGATATCTCTATTATCTACCTACCGTGTTTTTGTGAATAAAGGATTACAATTATACTAATAAGAAGTTAACCTTTTAAAAACACCGTTATCTTATCAGGTAAGTCTTCATTAGTCTGCTAATTAATTTAATTTATTATAAATTAGCTAATTCCATAATATTAGATACTTAATATTTACCTATATCATAAATATCAATCAGTAAAATCACAGAAAATACACTGTTTCATGGCATCAAGATGAGATGTGATAAGATTAAATATATTAATTTTATAAATTAAACCTTTAATGAATATATGAAATACAGTTGTTCTGCTTCAAATTTATGCTATCTATGTAAATTAATACGTCAAAAATAAAACGGAACATGTTAGGAAATAAAATGCAGTCGTGACCAGAACAAAACTAGCTATTTTTCAAACGGCGGAAGTATAAAGGACGCCATTGATGTACTAACCCAAAATTGTAAGAACGACAGGTAAGCTTAGTAGGGCATAGTCCCAAGAAATCCCGGTACCGAAAATCCCGAGAATTTCGTGCACATCCGCGCACCGGTACTGGCTCAAGCTATTCCCGGTATTTGTTTATTGTTCAATATTACGTACGATTTTCAATTCCTTGTTATTTTCTGTATTTACTTCTTGTAGATATAATATTGTTATGTATTATTGTGTACAGATATTATTATGTATTATGTTTTGTATAGTATTTATGATTATGTAATTATTTTCTAACTATTATAATTGTTACACCGTGAACTACCCCCCTCTTTTAACCTGCAAATCTGTCCATCCTAAGGTTGTCTGGTAGAAATCGCCACGTGCGATAAGACCGCCCTTTGTACATTTCTTTTTCTAATTACTGTATCTTTTCTTCTATTACTGGTGTGCAATAAAGTGTATTGTATTGTATTGTATTGTATTGTATTACTTCATCTCATGACGCTGAAATAAGAATAGGAATTTACAAAGACGGCCGAATTGTCATGTGAATTCTAAATGTCAACCCCAGCAATCGGAGTTTGTTTAGTTTAGAGAGATAAGTATTCTTGCTACTTAATTCTACTAATCTTATCTACTTATCAATTTTTCATCAATCAGAGCATATTTTGCGATAATGCATATGATAACCTTTACACTTATCTTAGTTAACACTTAATCATAATATATTCAGCTAATCTTCAGATCAATTATTTTCAATGTCGCGTTAATAAGAATATAATCATGTTAATTCAATCATGGTTAACTTGTGCTAATAATAATTACAAACCCTTAGAGATAATTCTAGACCATGCCGGGCTAACATGAGCGCCGTGATATAACATTGTCGTCACTTTATCTTGTGCGGAAATAGGTTTTAATAAGGTACCTAAGGTAAGATTTATATCACCGAGTACTATGATTTATATGTCTTGTTATGACGACAAACTTCTGTCGTGGCGCCTAGCAGAGGAGCTATTCTGTAAGAACATATCGTATCTCGATTCGAAACTCACTCTTAGGGACTTTACTCATGACGCGACGCGACGCGACCGATATCGCATCGATTGTCGACCCAAATTGCAAGTACGTCCTGATGGAGCGACGCGATGCGATTCGACTGATTTGTGTCGCTCACCAACTATATAACTGACTTCAAAAAAGGAGGAGGTTCTATGTTCGACCGTATGTACTTTTTTTTTAATGTATGTTCACCGATATCTCCGTCAATTGCGAACCGATTTTGAAAATTCTTTTTTTGTTTGAAAGGGTTTACTCTCGAAGTAGTCTGATTTAGATTTTATGAAGACCTTCGGAGATAGACAATGGAACTCTTCAATGGATAACAGCAAATCATTCGCGATTGCTGTGATCGCATGTTTATGTGTTATCTATGCCACTCCAAATAGAAAAATAACATAAACTTTTAATAAAAGTAAAAACCGACTTCAAAAATCTATAAAGTATAAAATAATTTACTTAAAAACTTAACAGCTTCTGAAGTCGGGGTCTTTATTTCTTCAATGCACCTTAGCTTGGCAGTGGTACTTTGACATCCCTTCCGTGGACATAGCGTCGTAATTTCGACATTCTTTCCACATCGTTCGCCATTCTAATAACGCTTCCCTTGTGTTCTTATGGGTGACGTGAGTGTTAAGTAGGTACCTACTAGTATTGATTAAATTGAAAAAATGATAAATTTAATTGGAAGATTAAATAAATGATCATTGCTGCTCTTTTTTTTAAATATTTTGTAAATTCAGGACGAATTTAAGCCGGGGCCGCTGCCGCGGCCCCATTTATTATTGTAGATTTGGTTTGTGAGAAGAGTTTCCATGGAGTTTCTTGCGGGTATCTTCTCCAGGACCAACCCACTTGGAACCGTGCACCTAGAATCACGACGTTTTGAAAGTGCCTGCAAAGGCCCAGTTGAAATAAAAATCTTTGACTTTGACTTTTTTCGACGGCAGCAAGGGATGTTAAAGAAGGTATGCCGTCAACCTAGTTAAAATAAGACGTCAAATGTTGTAAATAAAAAATTGTAGGTTCACACGGCTACATATCAAGCTATACATTTCTAGTATAAGCTGACCTCGCATTGTATAGGCTTTCCGTACAATGACAGCTCAGCTTATACTAAAAATGTATAGCTTGATATGTAGCCATGCGTTTACCAGTATTGCTTTTTCTAGCAACAGTGTTCCATGCTAATTTTGTTGCATGGCGCTGTTAATATTGTGGTAGGGTGTGGTTATACCTCCTACCTTTTTAATTCCGCTCCCATTAAGGGGTTATTGCACCTACTCATCATTATGAACAACTTTTACTATGGGGCCGAGACTGAAATAGCGAAAAGAACAAGAGCGGTTCCATGCCTGTTCCATATCTATCAATAGTTCAATAAAATGAATGGGTTGGTCCCATAGTAAAAGTTGTTCACAAAGATAAATACAATAACCTCATAAAGGGATCGGGATTAAAAAGGTAGGATGTTAGGTATTTCAAGACATTTTAAGACAACCTACATACCAACATATAAGTAATTAATTAAAGTCGATACTTAGCTATGTATGCGCCTCACGTTTAGATATACCTATGTACTTATAGATAGAATATTATAGTATACAGTCCGCTGTTTTACCCACTATCTTAGTTGCAAATAAATGCTCATTGTCGACACACGTTCGTCTAATTTCACTCACACTTCCCGTACAATATTGAACCTTAACCACATCATCAAGACCTTGTATAGACAGGGATGATTTTCAATTTCTTGTAGGTACAAACTGAATAGAATTTTACTCAGTTTTTTTTTCATTAAATTAATTTATTATTGATACAAGTACCTACCTAGTTGCGCAACTGAAATCGCTCATCGACATACCAAACAAGAAATCGCCTGCAGGTCGCAAAGGAGTCGAGCGGTCGCGCGCCCACGTACATTTGATGCGATATCGCACGCCATGAGGACGTACAAGCGACTCGACGTCGATCAGACCTGTGAGCGATATCGCCATATCGTACGATTTGGTCAGTAAACATGTGCGACCGTTCATACATTTTCTATGGGTCGCAAGGTTACGCGATATCTGACCGATGTCGACAATCGATGCGATATCGCGTCGCGTCGCGCCATGAGTAAACACGCTTATCGTCGTCGGCTGATATTCGTCAAATTTTGACGAATTCATTTAAAAATATATTACAATATGGCTTCGTTTGTCCAACTTACGAGTATTCGACCAACAAGGATACATTTTTAGCATTGAATTACTAATTAAATTGTGGTCCTGAATAGAAATGTAGCCGGTTTTTTTTAATAGATGCATCTTGTTCTCTTTATTCTAATGAAAGAAAGAGAAAACAAATCAAGTTATTTCTAGAAAGACACACCTTTAATAACTAGGTATGTTAAAAATAGTCATGTTCACAAGATTTTTTCAATACGGAATTAGATAGAACTTATTGTTTTGCGTCACAAATTAGTCAATGAACTTATTATTCTATGAACTTGTCATTTCTTAGACGTAACTGAATTAAAACGCATTGAATTGCTGTGTATAATTTAGAAGGATTAGATGTGTTGACCAAAGAATTATGTAAAACGTAAAATCCGATACGGTTGGCGGAGGCAAAATCTGCGCTACGTGTTGCGGGTTCGATCCCCGCACAAAACAAATATTTGTATGGCCTCCAGATAGTTGTTCCGGGTTTGGATGGTTATGTCCTTATGATAATTTATACCCACGATATAGGAAAAATCGTATGATACTGATACTTTGATTGCTTTTTTATTTTCTAGTGTTTTGATTGCTTTTCGTAGTGTGGGGCAATGCTTTTATTTTATTTTTAATACGAATCTTTATTAATAATATTTATTTATGAATAATTCAATAATGTAAAGAGAGTGCCTTTTTGAAAGAACTAGCTAAATATTTGTTAAATATGTTAGTAAATTTAAGTTATGAAATATAGCTCATAAATAGTAAGTAGGTACCTCATAGATTCACTTCCACGATTTCCACGAAACATAATAACTTCATCGGCAAATCTACCCACGCTTCTATCTGCATTCCTCATTCAAGGCTATCAAAAATAGGTAATAAAAATCTACTATGTTATTCTAAACCCGAAATGTAAACAGCCTCCCATCCTTCCAGAACTCCCATCTGCTGCATGGGCGAGCGGTCAGCCCAGCGAGGAACAGTTAACATCGGCACTGTTAAAAGGGAAGACTGCCTTAAAAGAGCGGTTGAAAATGGAACTGCAGCGCAAGCCGCTGGGTAAGAATACCCCAGCCATCAGGGCACAGCGCGCATCCGCCACCTCTGCTGATGTTAAGCCTATGGCAGATGCAGGGTATGCTGCTGAAGTGGCTACCAAGGCACTGATGAATGGGTAAGTGGTAACTTATAGTTTTCTTCTGTCTGTAACTTATGGGCTCAATGCTTAAGTCTCTAGTATATTAGAAGGTATATTTAAAATTCAAGTTCTCTGCCTAGAACAGAAAGAAAGAAATTACTTTTTATTTTTTCCACAAATAAAACATACAAAACTATTCAAAAAATTATAATACCCTACTTACCTATTCTCCTACATTAAAAATAAATTATTAGTAAAAATAAAATATTCAGTTTATTTGACTATTCTTGCAATTTAGTCAGATTTAGGGCATGAATCTCGGAATCTCGGAATCTCGGAATATCGTAATATCGGAATCTCGGAACGCAAGTTCCGATATTACAATTCCGATACTGAGTGATCCAATATCGATATCGGACAACTTTTTCTATATTTTGAGTTTTAAACTAAATCCTTGTGTAACGCCGAGCGCGAGAGCGCGCTACTGTGTTCCTGTTGCCAGCTGGCTAAACAGGCGATACAAGAACAATAATAGTGTTTTCTGTCTCGCTTCACTCTTTACCTGCGCGGTACGTCTTACTCATTAGCACAAACGAACAAAATATCCCGTCAATCAGTTGCAATAATAATAATGAGAAACATGATAAAAAAATATTTCCAATAATTGTGAGAAACACGATAAAAAAATATTTCCAATAATAATTGTTATAATCCTAATTGTTGATTTGACATTTTAAATTATAAGAAGTTTTGTTGATTCCGAGTTCGGTAGTTTAATTAGTATTAAGTATAGGATATAATAATGAGTAATATGATAAACAAATATTTCCAATAGTTGTTGTTCCTAATTGGTGATTTTGCTTGCACATTTTAAATTATAAGAAGTTTTGTTGATTCTGAGTCAGGTAGTTTAATTAGTAGATAATAAGTATAGGAAAATACTGTGAATTCATAAATACAGACAAAGGGCATACCAAAAAACCAAACAACCAATGTTTGAACCAAATTAAAGAAAACGATTTAAAAATATTGTTTATTGCACTCAATCCAACCTCATACCTACCGAATTTGTGCAATGTATAAATAAAATGTGCAATTTTAAAGAAATAACGAAATTCCGATATTAATATCGGAATTCCGATATTGAGATCTAATATCGGAAATCAGTATCGGAATTGAAAACCTTCCGATATTACATGCCCTAGTCAGATTATTGTGATAGATAAGCGACCATCAAAATGTTAACAAGCTTACGCCGCCGCGCCACTTTGTTACCTCTAATGTCATTAGGTACCGAAATAGTGTTTAAACCACTATTGTTATTAATTTTTTTCATAAAAAATGGATCTTAGATTAATACGTCTGTTTACATACATGCTTCGGAGAACCATTAAACTGATTTGTATGAAATTCCAAGATTCAATATTCTGTGAATTTCCATATCGATTTGAATTGATCCGTTAATACATGCGTCCTCTATAGATTGTTTTATTTGTATAGCGGTCGCCCAGTGGTCGAAATTCGACCACATATATAATGTAGGTATTTTCAGCTTTCTGCACACCTTCTCCATATAAACTTTAACTATGCCAAATCTCACACAACTCCGTGCGCGCAATGTGCTTAAAAAGGGGTACAAAGTTTTCTCTTCACGTACCTATTATTATATAGATGACTAGATAGTATGGTTGTATTATTACATTATTGATAGCATGAAGAAATGGGATTTTGGCATGTATCTGTCATTCATTATATTGATTAAATAAAAATGGTTCAATTCGTATAACTATTTTCTTGTATATAATAATTGGTAAGGAAACGAGTAAGTTCCACTTGATCACCATCATCCCTCTACCTTTATCCCATTTTAATTGGGGCCGCAGGCGCAATATGTGTGACGTCTATCAGACGACTTCTCAGAGTTCAATAAACTTTCTTCACAGTCATGTCATATCACAATCAATCTAGTCGTTTTTTCGTAGACGCCTATTAATAGTTATAATTTGTAGATACGTTATAATATGTAGTTTATCGTATTTATTATCTATATAGTTTATTTCATAGTTGTAGATAATGGATTAATTTAGTACACCATAAGTATAAGAGTTTTAATAAGTTGTTTTAATCATTTTTACACACTGTCTTCATATCTATTATCCATATTGTCAGTCGCGGGACTACTACAAGAAATTTCTTTACAAAGAAGTAGTTCCATTTATGTATCATTTTTACTAATAATTATGTTTCCTGGTGTGTACATAAATCTAGATACTCAAAGACATAAATAAATAAAAAATGGACTGTAGCCACTCATACTCGTAGATATCAATTTTTATTTTCTCATATTTTATAACATGAAGCATTACGATGGGGCCGTTCTACACTTATTAAATAGTATTTTTCAATAGCAACTACATTACGCCGTATTATATTGTTAAGAACACATTGAAACATAATTCATAAATCTATCTAGTTCAATAGATGACTGACGTAACGGTCAGCTCCCAATTTACCAGCCATCAATTGGCATCCTGCCGCTGTAAATTCGTAGCTATTGAATGCACTTGGCTATTGCATTATAATATCATATACATTGTTTTGAATGCAAGTGGAACGAATAAGAAATATTTAGTGTTTAGCGAAATTCTAAAAAAAGCAGTTGGTTGTGTCTAATATTTAGGTACCTACACATTCGAATGATTTACTAAATGAATTATTATTTCAATGAAATATATATAGAATCGTCTCAATCGGATTCGTGTGAACAGTTGTACAATAAGATTACGCACAGTATCTAATAAACTCGTAAAGATGATAGATGAGGCTTTTTATGCACTCAGACGCATATATTAAGAAGTCCATCTTGTATAACTCATAACTTCATATAAAAAAGCAGTGATAGCCTAGCGGTTGTAGCCGCAGCCTCATGCAGGAGGGTCTGAGATCGAACCTGACTCGCTTCTCTAACTTTTCCAATAGTGCGGATCGCTTGGTCCTTTGAGGATCTTAACAGAGCTAATATTTACCTATAATTAGTAGATACTAGCTGTGCCTGCGACTCAAACCGCCTGGAATTTAACAAAAAAAGTAACCTAAGTTACTCTTTATAACATCAGCTATCTACCAGTGAAAGTCCCGTCTAAATCAGTCCAGCCGTTTCGGAGATTAGCCGGAACAAAGACAGAAAGACAAAAAAGTTTAAAATAGATTTTTTATTAAATGTACCGTATATGCTTTCATAGGTATGCATGTAGTAAAAAGCAGTTATTTTGAAATTATAAACCACAGAACACAGAAAAGAGGTTCTCTTAGAGAGAGGTTTTCTAGAACCTCTTAGAAAGAGGTTCTCTAGAGGACCTCTTTCTGTATTCTGTGTTATAAACAGACACTTCAATTTTATTTATTTGTATCTAGATAAAACGTGTCAACGTATCTAGCAGCATCACGTATCACGTCAGAGTCAAACATTCGAACATCAACCGTTGGGCTTCGGCCCCGGTCGAAGCATCCGCCCTTCTCAATGGAGGAACACTATACCTCGTTCCTCTATACCTACGTTTAATACTATTAATAAATTGTCTACGTTAAACTTAGCAGTAAGCAGCTTTTCGTAATCACTTTACTTGCTGACTTCGACTAAAGTACTCCAATTATGTTGAAAGTTTAACAGTATTACTGTCTTGTTTAGCGTAACAATCTTCTTAATTTTTTTCCCAAGTATGACTGACGCTGGTCGCGGGACTTATCTCATTACCGTGACCCCGGAACGTAAAGGGGCTATTGAAGGAACACCGTGGATTTTAGTCAGTACAAGTCTGACAGTCCCTCCCGCCCTGCCCGGGGTGGGAGGACTCATTTGATGATTTTACCAAGCTAAAAAAAAAAAAAAAAAAAAGTATGACTGACGCTGGAGTGACGAGTAACATAAGTTCAAAGAGAGAAAAACCTAATAATTGTATGTAGGTACCTATTTTAATTTGAAAACTGATGATGAAAACCGCATCAAAATCCATTGCCTGGTTTAGGAGTTAGCGGATATTATACAGACAGACAGACGCGGAAAGCGAGTTTATTTTATACTGTATAGAGAAGAGATTAGGTACCTGTTTAACTAGTAGCAAGGTTACCAATGAGGCCTCTTTTAACTACTTACTAATGATACGCATTGACGCATTTAGCTCCAAATTAAAAATACAAGATTTGATTATCTAACTGGTTGCATATTATTTGCGTCAAATTAAACCAAAAGACTCTCAGTTTTGTTTCATTCTTAAAATATTATCTATAGACAAAATATCGTGTGTCGCACAAAATTTAGAGCAGGCAGATACTAGTTGTAATAAGATAGGCGATACTCGTAATAAAACCACGTAACATTATACTGCGTTGGTTTGGCTTCGCGACGCCTCAGTGGGTACGGGTGACCGAACTCCGCCAAATATATCGATCAATACTAGCTAGTGGACAATTCCATAGTGATGTAGGGTATTAAAAACGTGGAGACTTGCATGATGTCCTTGATCCAGAATTTGAAACGAAAATACTTATATGATAATTTGGCTGGCTAACTATAAACAGGATATTTTTTATGTAGTGCGCATAATTTGTAGAAAGATTCAGTGTCTGTTCCTAAATGCAACCGCAGTATTGGGGTACACTTTATAACAAAACGAAAATTTGACTTACCTATACTCCGTTTGAAATAACATTAGAAATTTAAATAACTCCATTTACACTTTATTCAACCGCTTTTGACTTCTATTACGTTGGTGACATGACAAATTACAGCTGCAGTAAACATTTGTTTTTGTAAATACGTTTTTGCTTTTAATGCCATCCTTATGCGTACGGAATAGAAGTCAAAATCGGTTGAATACACTGTAAAAGGGTTTGTTAAAAGTGTCTAATCTTATTTCAAATGGAGTATAGTATGGGGGACTCGCATAATTTACTAGCGCAAGCCATACAAAAACTAATTTTTATTTTGTTTTGGAGTGAATTTCAGTACTACGGTCGCATTTGTGAACGGACACTGAATCATTCTGCAAATTTTGCGCACTGCATAAAAAAATTTCCTGTATTAGACTCGAAAAAATAAAAATCGAATCGAATAAATAAATAAAATATAAAAGGTTGACTTGGGCGTTATAGTCTTAAGATCGAATTTAGGTAACAATTGTTTCGGCACAGTTCAAATAAATGTCTATGACTGCACATAACGTATGAGCTGAACTTCTGTAGGTAGGGTACTGCAACCCATACTCACCAGTAGATATTACATTCACTGGCTGATAATAATAATAATGGAACGATGGCGTCTTGCACAGCATCTAATGCCTTTGTCTATTGGGAGATCTTGTTAACCTATAAAATGGAATAAAAATATTTATCTTATCCTTTATTAGAAAGTTGTGTGTGTCGGCTAGCTATGTGACACTATTCACACTTCATTTGACTTGTATTGCTATAGGAAAATATCAAATTCCACCCACTTTCCATGTTGTGCAATTGTGATGCAATTACATACTCTCAAATAAACAGGAATCTTTAAAAAGTACTTTCTTTCCTATGTCTGAAATCCAACTGAATCCAACTTCCAATGAGCCTGGAGTAATTTTGACTTTGACTTTAAGTCGAAATGCTTTAAGTAGGTAGAGAATAGAGATATCCACTCCTATCGTCTCATTCTCTGGAGATCCTTGAATTATATTTCTGTTTCGTTCCAGCACGGATATATCCAAGCGCGCTGGTGGCTCTGGCCAGGGTCCCCGGCTCAACGCGTCGTTCTGGGAGCCCGAGTACTGCATCCAAAGTCCCCCGCCTTGCGCGCTGTCTCCTTACCGCACCCTGAATGGCACGTGCAACAACCTGCAGAACCCGCTCCGCTGGGGAGTCTCCAAGACGCCGTTTAGAAGAGTCCTACCTGCTGACTATGGTGATGGTAAGTGGTTTATTCTGGTTGTAGTTTCTGCCAACAATAGTCCCCTCTAGATCTTAGGTTATCTTCTTCAGTTTAGCAGTAGATTCCAGATGGTGCTGCAAATATCGAAGTAAGCTTTGATTAAAAGAAACTGTATTTATGGCTGAAGAAGGGCTAATTCACGTAATTTTATGACGCACCGATCATATTGCAGTGACACTCGAACTTGATGCGAGCGTATCTCACTGGAGCTAAGAACATACCAAATATGTTGTTTTGATCAAAATTTTACTGCAACTGCGCGGCAAGTGCACTTCTATAATTATGTGAATTAGCCTACGCGTATTGCATTGCTAGTTTTGTGCTAGTACAACTTAATTGTAGCGCTTAGCGCAGTGAAGATTAGTTTCGATAATCCTAATGATTCCATAAAGTAAACTCTATCCTCTTCCAGGCATCAGCTCACCCCGCACCGGTGTCGACGGTGCTGTCCTCCCGAGTGCTCGCGACGTTAGTGTGACGGTACACAGACCGAGCTACGCACACGACTCCAGCTTCACCGTCATGCTGGCCGTCTGGGGACAGTTCGTAGACCACGACATCACAGCCACTGCACTCAGTAAAGGTAATTTATTTAATCTAAGGTTTTTCTTCGTGCAGCTAGATTATTAGTTCTAACAGCCTCAATACTAGGACCCAACTTCATCGCCACTGATGCTCTATATTTCTGAAATCTATTCTAAGATGTGTGTGGAAATTGATACACACTAAACAGAACAGGCAGTCAAAAATCAACAGGAAAAGTTATTTGTATGATATAACACAATCTCAAATCCGAATCTGTCTCTGATTCCAGGTCAGAACAATACGGCGCTGTCGTGCTGCGACTCTGCCCAAGAGCTCCACCCGGAGTGCTACCCGGTGCGCTTGGATGTGGAGGATCCGTTTTACCAGGACTATAATGTCACCTGTATGGAGTTTGTGAGATCTGCATCAGCACCCACTTGCAATTTCGGTAAGTCAATGTTCGTTTATTAATTATCACTTACTTTCCACATATTATTGTAGACTTGATTTATGAAAGGAGTATCCATGGAGCTTCTTGCTGGTATTTTCTCCAGGACCAACCCACTTGGAACAGTGCACCTAGAATCACGACGTTTTGAAAGTGCCTGCAAAGGCCTAGTTGAAATAAAAATCTTTGCCTTTGACTCTCTTTTAAAATCAATTCCCGATAAATTAATAATTTCGTTACAAAGACTTCCTCGTCCATGGATTTCAATATCAAGTAGATCTGAGCGTTATGAACTTCCTGCTCATCTTCCAGGACCTCGCGAGCAGCTGAACCAGGCCACCGCCTTCATCGACGGCTCCACAGTATACGGCTTCACGAAAACCAGGGCTACTAAACTTCGCTCCTATTTGGGCGGACAACTAAAAATGCTGAAGATTGGCGCTACTGAGCTGCTGCCACCCTCCATTGATCCTAATGACAGCTGCAACACTGTTGAGATGAATGCTAAGGGACAGTACTGCTTTGAATCAGGTAAAGAAACCATGTCTACAGAAGTACGTATTCATTTAATATAAAAAAAAATCCAGACAGATTTCTCTGGATTCACGGTCATTCCAGTTTTTTTTGTACAAATCTTGGGTCACCTCACCTTCCAAGGGATGACCCATCACTCGTTTCTTTAGTAAAATTTCAGGTTGTCATTAATTAATCTCAAAGCAATCTATTTATTAATACGTGAAGAGAAAACTTTGTACCCCTTTTTAAGCATATTGTGCGGACGGAGGAGCGTGAGATTTGGCATAGTTAAAGTTTATATGGGAAAAAAGTGCAGAAAGCTAAAATTACGGTCGAATTTCGACCACTGGGCGACCACTAGTTCAATTAATTTGCTGATCACAGGTTTTTTGATATTTGCTCTTACAATCTTTTGCCCTTCGATATCCAGGTGACGACCGCGCCAACGAAAACCTCCATCTCACCACCATGCACCTGATCTGGGCGAGGCAACACAACAGGCTAGCTGCGATGCTGCGGAAGTTCAACCCGACCTGGGATGAGGAAGTCATCTTCCAGGAAGCTAGGAAGATTGTGGGAGCTCAGATGCAACATATAACCTATTCAGAATTCCTGCCCAGCATACTTGGTAAGTCTATAAAGTATCTTCAGCCGGCATAATTTGTAAGTGCAGCCTCACTTGGAATGATAATACCGTAGTTCAAGCTCCTGTAATAACTTTTTTTTTAAACCTGAATTTTAATAAATAATTTGTGTTTTTATAAAAACCGGAAAACCATTAAAGTATCGAAAACGTAGTCTAGAACGTTTGGACTACCAGCAAACTAAGCAGAGACTATTAGCAGGTCAAATATCGATATGGAGTAGGTCAGCCATAACAGCTCATGGTACAAATAGCAAACCTGTCAGTCTAACCCGCTGAGTTGACCTGCCCTGCAGGCCTGCACTTGGCAAATAAATTAAAAGTTTATGGTAGGCCCCCAGATGCAGCATAATTATATGTCCCTACTAGTTTCTGCCCAGCATAGTTGGACGTACACGAAAAGGATCCTTTTCGTGCAACTATGCTGCCACATTGAGCTGAGATATTGAATTTTTAATTTCATAAACATCGTAATTCTTCATTGATGCATTGGTGTAAAGTTGGTCTTTTTGGAATAGTAGGGCAAACTTATTGTATTTTTTTTAACTTTAAAATGTGTAGTTTTTTAGGTTTCATATTTTAATGAAATTATAAAATTTTATATCCGAAAACTAGCTTTGCTAGAAGGTAGATTCGGTCTGGGTGTGTGTGTTTTATATTAGAAGTGTACCTATTTCTCTTTTTGTGTTTCGTTTATTGTGAATGTTGCGTTGCGTCGTCATTATCCCGTACGGAATACCTAACATTATTTTTCTTTCTTTTCTTTCTTTCTTTCTTTTATAAAATAGGTAGGTATCACAAAATAACCAATATCCGGCCAAAATATCTAAGATCTTTGCAAGGAGTATGCAATATAAATGAATATTCTTGTGTATTGCAGGTATGGACGTGATGTGGGCTCTTAACCTGACGCTGAAGGACCAGGGCTACTCGGACGTATACGACCCCACTGTAGACCCCTCGGTGGCCAACCATTTCTCCGCTGCAGCTTTTAGATTCGCACACACATTATTACCGGTGAGATAACAATTTCTTTTTTCTATGCTTTTCATGTTAATTGTTCCTTTCACATTGTCAGCTTGGGAATCCTTGTTATTATAATCTCCTTCATCTTGTGTTGGCACGAGCTAAAGCTATACAATGTCACTGGTTGAACATTGGACATATTGAAGGACCAAAGGACCAAAATTGAAACAGAAAAAAAAAAAACTGCTGTCTCATACAAATAATTGAAACTCGACCAACTGTATGGTTTGGTTCCAAAGTAAAAGTTGTTCATAATAATGAGCATCCTTCAATATGTCCAATATTCAACCAGTCACCATGTATTTCACATGGGTATAGCATATACCGTGGTTCGTGGTGAATAGATTAGCTAAAATCCATGCTGCGCAAGACGTACCTAGGTATCGTCAATCGTGGAGGCTCTTCCCTTGCCATCCCATCCATCCCATCGGCTGTATATTGATCCATAATTATTTTTTCATCCCACCATCTCGGAAAGAGTATTTTTAATCTTCAATATCTGAGTGGAAAAGCCGTTTTTATTCTCTAGAGGATAAAGTAAATTTTCATCCCACCATCTCGGAAAGAGTATTTTTAATCTTCAATATCTGAGTGGAAAAGCCGTTTTTATTCTCTAGAGGATAAAGTAAATTGAATTTAGAACATCGTGTGCACTAAGTTTGTGAATTAAACTTTTTTTTTTGCATTTAGTCATTTCCTCGCTGAGGTGGAATGAAAAGTTACGTGTTGCACTCGAGTGCAAAGATTTTTCACCTCGTGCTCTTTTGATTCCCTCGCTAACGCTCAGGATTCTAATTTTGAATCACTCGCTGCGCTCGTGATTCAATTTTAGGATCCTTCGCTTGCTCGGTCATCAAAATTGAACACGCGGTTAAAAAGCAACTTTGCACTCTTGTATAACAAATAACTATTAACGGTCCACAACTCCAAGACCCTCAAACCCATTGTTTGGTTCCAGGGTCTGATGCACAACACCGACAAGAGCACAGGCACGATACAATACACGCAGCTACATCAGATCCTGTTCAACCCGTTCGTTCTATACACCAAAACGGGACCCAAGAATGCCATGCTTGCCGCCATGGACACCCTCGTGCATTCTGTCGACCCACATGTTACTACTGAGGTAATAAGTAAATGCAATATGCATCTCAGAAGCCCAATTCTCGTAAATAAAAATGTTCAAAATATAGTTCCGATCTCGTTCCGATCTAGAATCAATGTCACAAATGGTATTCTCTTAAACTAACAAACAACGTCAAACGTGAGCTTAAATATTGTAATTGGATGGAAAGTTGATTGAAACCAAATCGGTTTTCTGCTAACATTCTGAACTGACAAAGTTAGTAAAATTGATATTCTCGTTCACAAACGTCAAAAATAAGATTGATGTGAGTCTGTATGTAGACTGAATTGAGATCATACTGAAACGAAGCCTCTCAGAACGATGATATTTTTTTTTTTTTTTTTTTTAGTATTATTTAAGCTTAGATATTTTTATGTTTTGTGCGTCATACTGGGCGTAGAAATAAAAACTTTTTCTTTCTTTCTTTCTTTCAAACGAACTAAACTATAAGAGGAGTAGAATACCGATTTTTTGTCATTTCTGTCAACTTTCAGTTATAGTATAAATTAATAACGAGAATTGAGCTTCTGATGGACCTATTTTTATAAACTAAACCAACGATACCGAAGAAATCTTAGTTAGGAACAACGTTTTTTTTAAACAATAATTTCGGGTTTCTGATTCAGGCGGGCACAACTAACAACGCAAAACGCCTGAAAAGGCCCAAAAAAACTCAAATATTAAAATACCTGTTCTTCCTGTTTCAGCTAAGTAACCACTTATTCGAGCAGTATATCACCTCGGTCAATTCATCGGCACCACAGAAACCACGTCCGTGTGGACTGGATCTGGTCTCACTCAACATCCAACGTGGGAGAGACCACGGACTGCCCGCCTACCCAGTGTGGAGGGAATACTGTGGGCTGTCCAGGCCGAAGAACTTCACCGACCTGCAGGGCGTGTTCGACGAATCCTCGTTCAGCAGGATCTCTAATATTTATAAGTAAGTGTCTGTATTTACACCCATGTTCACCCAAAGCTACCCATAAGTTTCCAGCCATCTTGTGATATTCAATTTATTATCCTCTTTATTAAGCTTTTGGAGTTGACGGAAGCTGGTTAATTATTCTCCTTTACAGCAATTTTTTATTCTTTTTAGCTTAGAGTCTTGACGATAGACATTTCTATTCTATTCTATTTTTCATTATGGTAAGAGGTGTCGATGTCGACAATGAATCCAATAAATAATTTGATATCTATCAATCAATCTTATCTTTGTAAAAACTATAAACTTATTATACTAGTGGAATGGTAAAAACACATTTATAACTGTAAAATTGTATCATTCCAGATCCGTGGACGACATAGACCTATACACAGGCGCTCTAGCAGAAAATCCCAAGGGTCGTCTCCTGGGTCCGACCCTCACGTGCTTACTGGCCGACCAGTTTCTCCGGCTCAAGGTCGGCGACCGCTTCTGGTACGAGCGCTCCGACACCATTACCGGATTCACTTTAGGTAAGGCTTTGTTCATCTTCTAGTTCTATATTGCTAGGTTCCACATTTTAAATACTATAAAATTTTTGGCGTTCATTTTGCAAGCAGAGAGTCGCATACTTGTGGAAGGACATGAGTTCATGTTTTTAACGTTAAGTATCAAAATCTTGTGTAAAATCATTTTACATAAAAAAAACCCCTGGAAACCCCCCCCCCCCTGGTGGTTGCCTGGAAGAAATCGCCGTGTGCGATAAGGCCGCCCATTGTACAATTTACTCATGTTTGTGCAAGTTTTATGTGTATATTTGTTTTACTGGTGTACAATAAAGAATATATAAATAAATACCTTTTACGGAAAAATACTTTGACGGCCAAGGTTTTTTACAAAGAACTAAAGATTAATAACATTGGCCCAGGTGAACATAAATTTAAAGTAAATGTTCCTAATATTAAGATACTAACCAACAGCTTTATCTTCTACAGAACAACTGACAGAAATCCGCAAAACCACTCTTGCTGGAGTGATCTGCGCCAACGAGGATCTTCTTGACCAAGCCCAGCCCAGGGTCATGGAGGCCGTTAGTCCTACCAACCCACTGATAGACTGCAAAGAGATTCCGCAGCCGTGCTTTACATCCTGGAAGCAACCGACGAAATAATACAACCATGAGAGTGCTGATGAAAACAAGGTAATGTAGTGTTAGCTAGTCGGAAACACTAGGTGGATGTTTGAACCTAAGCAAGGTTGAACGTTGAAGAGTGACAGTTAACGTTCAAAATCACGAACCTTCATTGTCTACCTCAAATATCCTCCAATATTTAGAAATAAATTCTCCTATTACATTTTCTGTTTAATTTCGTTACGGGTCCTACGGTAGTCCCCTGAGGAATACCTCTATATTTTGTTGTTGGCTGTTGCCAATTTTGGTTTACAGGAATTACAGTAACGTATAGTAGGTTTAGCACCATTCCCCTAACCGTCATTATCAAGATTATAAGCTTGATTAAGTTTTCCTTTTAATTGATTTCGGCTCAGTATTTCCATTGCTTATGCATATGCATTGATTTGGTAATTGCATATGCATTGGTTTGGTAATATTCATGTTTAGCTTTTATGATAATACCTACTCAGATTCTTGCCTAGATTAAATTTTTAAATCAGTAATATTGTCAAGCTGCTCGCCTTGACCAATTTTCCTGCTCAATGATCTATAAAATATTTTACGAATTTGTATTAAAATGTTTGTTTACTTGTTTATTATACTTTATTACATGCATAATGTGTGTTTCACATTATATTAAACTGTATCTTATCAATATATTTTTTTCTTTGGTAAGTAGGCTTTTGATCATGTTTAGAATTATACTGCTTCATCAAGCTTCATCTAATAGATATCAAAATAACAATTAAATTGTTAACAGCAAGGTTTATTAACATTGCATTTTTGAAATAACTGAGACAGTAATCAGTTTTTACTTAGAAATTAAGTCTATCTACTAAATAACTAATAATATTAGGTTAAAAAAATATTATTTTTAATAATATTAACCTTAACCACAGACTGGGCTGGTATATCACCGATATTGACGATGAAAATTAATGCTTTTTCCACTGTCATTAAGAACTACATTTCCATGGCTTTACTATGAGTGAACCAGTATCTTTAATTATTGTGGTTTTTTCTCGACCTCCACGTCCTCTTGTGAAGGTGTGTATTGTCTGACGAATGGAGATACAGGTACTTTATTAATGTTTGCTAAGTAGTCAAGTCTAAGTACTAAGGTTGTCTGGTAGAGAATGCCTACGGCATTAAGACCGCCTTTGTATATTGTACATGAAGCATTTTAAATAAATAAATAGTCATACTTTGTATACTCAAGTCACACACGAGTACTTGTATAAATAAATATTCATCGATGATTTGTATTCAAAAACATAACAAGGCTTGTCACTTTTAAAAGTAAACAAATGCTTGCTGCAGGTAAAAATATAATAGGTATTATTAATTTCGTCAGTCTTTTTGTGTGTTTGAATTAACGATTTGCTAATCCGATCCAACTAACTCAGACAGAAATTCTCATTTCTGTAAGTTTATGATCCTGCCACAGCACATACCATCCGATTGCCCAATCTATGATTGAATGTTATTTAAAAAAAAAACTAAAATCGAAATGTTTCTTTCGAACAAACTTCTCTATCTTTTAAAGTTTCAGACTTTTCCATACTGACTTATTTTATTGGATCACCCGGTTGATCATTTCTAAACACAATTGTGCCTATAACCTTAGCCATTTGTATTAATAAGTTCGGTGTTTATTAATGGATTGCTCTTTTATGAGACCTTATAATTCGTAAGGGGAGATAAACAGTTTGCCTGGCTAATTTAAGTACCTATAAAGAATAGCTATAAGACTACCTAAATTCTTTAAGTTTTTTTTTCCATTGTATCCATGTACATTACTGTATTCAGTTGGTTATTCGTGGAGACCTGTTATTGGCTGGTTGCAACAAATCCTGTCATTAATATTATGGTTATTTGCTGCTGGTCTCCCTAATACTAAATAAATATAAAGATAGAATGAATTCCTGTGTAAACTAAGAAATTATGTTTATTAATACATACTTATAACATAGTTAATTTCTGCCATGTTAACTTAATCCGTAAGAATAAATTTATTTAAGGATGTAATCTCATAAGTTTTGATTGTAAGTTTATATTGAAGCCATGCTGAACAAGCACGGGCTGTATTGATTGTTTTGTATTCATTATAAATAAATTCATTCCAATCAACCGTTGTTTTAAGTATATTCCTTCAATTTCCACGCTCCTCCTCTCCTCTAGCATTTATAATTCATAGAAGTACCCAAAAACTACATTTCCTAACGTGACACTTTCTTTAAATTGTCACTTATAGGTACCCGTGTTAATTTATTTCAACATCAATAATAAAAGTATTGACTGAAGAGCAAAGGGCCAAGTATACTGCCCTGCGGAAGTCTAAAACTTATAGGGAGCTGTACGTTAGTAAAGTACGCAAATTTTATAAATATTGCATACGATTTGGGAGGTCATTCCTGCGGGTCTACCGCGTAACTAAAATTGTAATGAACATCGACATTGGTATTAAACTTCAATACGATCATGAGAGCCTAAACTATGAGCTAACTTGTAAAAAAATTACCTATCATATAGTTGGGACTCCTATCTTCATGATCGGTAAAAAAAATACAAGTTAGCTCAAAGTTTAGGCTTTCACGATCGTATTGAAATTTAATACCGGTGTCGATGTTCATTACAATTTTAGTTACGCGGTAGACCCGCAGATTCAATCGACTGAAAAACCCGTAACTAAAAGCCTCCAGATTTTTAGGAGCAAATCTATCGAAACTATTTCTAACGCCTTTGCTCGGACAACAAAAACAGTGATGTTTTTATCAAGAATCATCAGACACTACTGGTAAAACATAATATTTCAGTAAGATGACATACATAAAAAGACCTACATAAAAACTACAAAGCTATAAAAAACTTGCATCATATCTGCACAAAAAACTCATTGGCTATAATAATCCACTGATTTTAGAGAAATTTATCATCTCAATCATTCATCTTTATAGATCTTTATCTACGGGTATTTATACATGTAAGAGCTAAATGTCAAACAATTTTCGTACGAACGAAATTTCAGAACGAATGAAAACCGTGGTAGGAAACATGCGAAGTTTCGATCGAAACTTCGTTTTTCGTTAAATTAGAGTAGACATTATTTATATTCAACGTATTAGATATGGTCAGTCATTTACAATTCTTGGTAACAGGCCGATTTTCCACGAAAGTCTGTGTAATTACCAAATATAAGAGCTCAAATTGCTATTTTCCAAAGGGCTGTTAATACTTAAAAACGAATATTGATTACCAAAACAAAATATTCCGATTACCGCGTGGATATCCATTACCACCCACTGTCTCAGCGGTAAAAAAGCGTAAACTATGTAAAACATGTCTGTTACCATCGACTAGATTAGATTTATATAGTGATGCGAACAAGTCTTGCACTCAATAAATATTTTGAACACACAACATAGGTTCCTTATTGATAGTCATGATCTACGACAGGAAAAGAAGCATATTGGTATACTTTTGGCAGATTCATTAGCAAAATTAAAGTAGGATACTTGACAGATCTGTAAAATACCTACTAAAATCATTTGCTATAATATCACAGAATAAATACAACTAGCGGTCGCCCAGTGTTCGATATTCGCCCGTAATAGCTTAGTAATAGCTTTCTGCACTCTTTCTCCATATAAACTTTAACTATATGCCAAATCTCACACTCCTCCGTGCGCGCAATATGCTTAAAAAGGGATAGGTACAAAGTTTACTATTCACGTATTAGTATTAATATACAGGATGGAATTTTCGAAGCGTAGGTACCTGGAGAAAAAGTACTCTACATACTGAAGACAACAAATTTTACTCAAAGGAAACATTCCTTTATTTTTAAAAAGAAACAAAACTGCATTTATAGATTTTTGAAAATACGCTTGCCACTCCCGAGAATCGAACCGACTAAAATCCGAAAAATTGGCATCCTATACTTTTACGGCACCAATTGATAGGGTCAATCATAAGGATCAAATCTCTCTAGCAAACATGGTAAATTAAATTAAACAAAAACCAACAGACAACAGGTGGAGAAAAAGGGGTTAGTAGCCTTGTTGCGTAGTTTCCATACTCTTGAGCTCTCATCAAGGCTGAAGATAAAAATCCTTGCAGTCTTGAAACGGTCACATCCCTATGCAAGAGTGAGTCACAAACCATTAGCATTGTTGGATGGGTGACCGTAGGAGGACGATGGCCTTGTGGTCTCAACAAACTTTGTGTTCACCGACAAACTTTCATTCACAGACAAACTACTCACTTGCTACACGATTATGAACCATGTGCCGACGAGATAAAGGTGTTGAGAATTTGGGCGATGGTATTATGAATTGTTTAATTATGAAGGCTGACTGATGTCAGGATTCGTTAGCGTGTCCTGTGCGATTCTCTCAGGACCTTGAGTCCACCTGTCTTTGGCACATAATTGGCTAATATCCAACGAGTAACGAGTGTTTAACGTAGTAATACCTCCTTAACAGGTCCAAGGCGACGTTAACAAGGAGTATAGAACAGTATTCTGGTCGGCCTCTGAATTTTCTTTGTTTCCTCAAAGTTTTGCGATCGTTAACTCTGTCAAATTAGCAATGACCCTTGTACTTTAATTTATGCTTCATTTTACATGTACTTACCTGGAATTAATATTAATCATCATTTACTTGAATTGAGAAATTATTTCTCCAAGCAAAATTTTAATACATATCTAGTATTTTCGCCATTTGCAGTCTTTATCTTACTCACTCCATAAAGAGATAAACGTGATGAAATAAGTAACCAGACAGATGCTCAGTTACTTAACTATGAAACGCATTGAACCCATATGTTACAAATGATGACTGTCCGAACATCTGGCGGTGATCAACTTAAGACCTAGATAACGCAATGCAATGAGCTACGCCATTATAGAGGCCTGCTGTGCCTGTGACACATAGATTTTAAACAGAGCATTTATTTTATATGAGAGAACAATGAGAGCTTTGTAATTGCCATCTACAGAAAGACATGGCTAAAGATGGAGCTTATGGGAAGATAACTTATCATCACTGTATGTATGATATCATGATATTTACATCTCAAATTAAAAGCACGAAACTAATAAGGTAATCTTAGGTAAGTTTAATAAAATTATAAGAACAAAATCATGTTACAGAATGTCCTAAAAAATAAACTCTGGCAGTTAAATTCTTGATTCTCTTTTTTTTAATAAACAATTTGCCAGCATGAGCCTCATCTTTTCTCGTGTATCTCGTGCATCTTGTGCTCATAGCATGGAAATAGAAATATTAACGATACGGGTGCTGGATTATGACAGTTAGGGCCATGATCACCGACCCGATGATTACCCATACAAAAATTCATGTTTAAACGGCTGATTTTGCTTCAATCGTCTGTTATGTCGTCGGTGAACTTGGGCCTTAATATCATAACCTTAGAGCAGAACTACCTTCATTAATCGTTACAAATTAATATCTAGATTAGATAGATAGTCCATCGCTGTCTGTAAACAAATAAAACTCAGTGTGTATTCTTCACCCGGTTAGAATAATAACATGTTATTCGAATACACGTTACTCGTCAATTGTTATGGAGATAATGACAATAAGAGAATCAAATGCCATTATGCTGCTGAGCACAAGTCGCTTGTATCACGTGAACGAGCATAAATTAAACCAATAGGTATAGTGCAAACAATGAGACAGAGATACTAGGATACTTTCGGGCGCTGTAAATCAATAGTGCCAAGTGTAATAGATATAGAAGAGACACTGCTTTTTAGGATGTGCTACTTTTTATCGCAATATAATAAAAAAAATTGTTCATACCTACAATCAAGTAATTAAGACTAATTAGACTTGTAATGTATTCCCATTACATAGACATCACAAGTATCCAATAAAAAAATGATTGATATTTGTTTTAAAATGAAATGAATTATGAATGGTTAGAAACGATAGCTAATCAAAAAGGAACGATAGAATATGTGAAATTTGGCGGAGAAGAAAATGAAACTTGAGATGACGTTTTAGATAAGGAGGATGATTATGATTTGTTTGAAATCCGAAGATCACAACAAGATGTACCTGGTTAAATCGACAACAAATTTTGTTCACGTGTTGTCAGAGTTGATAACCCAAATCACGGCTGATTGATACTAATAAACATTGGCGTATGTCAGGGTTGGCAGCCTATAGGAAGGCGTGTCACACGCGACAGGATATTGACGGTTTTATCCAAGTTTTATCAGTATTGACGGGATGGAATTAATATCAGTCCCAAATCAAAATTATCTAGAATATGTTTTCTGTTGCCAAAAAAACTGACAATGATACATTTTTTATTGTTTCATGCACGTTCATAGTGACGTAATTTATAATCTTTCTTGGATGAAGTGCAAGTGGATTTAAAAAGATTGTCCATCCCTGCTTTTCTTGGCAGTAAGATTTCACTCTCTTTAAAAGAGATAGACAGATTTGGAGAAGGTGGATGACAGAGCAGTTCCTCTCTCAGAGAGGACGACTCAGTGAAATAACGCACTAGGGGCGTGAAACGATACAACTGTTATTTCTAATTATGCTAATTTCCTACATACAGGCGTACAGAATCTATTTGGTTCCGATTTAGAATCGATCCATTATCAAAAACAAAACTTTCCGCTTTTTTATCATACAAATCGAGTCGCCTACTAACTAGATCAATCATCTAATATTTAAACACGTTGCACGTTGCGAAAGTCATCAGAGGATGACTTTCGCAACCACAGAACACAGAAAGAGGTTAGAAACCTCTTTTCTGTGTTCTGTGTTCGCAACCAAAACACCAAGTTCTCTTTCAGACTCGGCATCAACATGAGTATCAGCTGAAATACCTCCATCCATACTATAATTTTAAACCTATATGGGTCTATATGGGTGGTAGTCTTAACATAATAAAACGTAACTTTTGTTTATGGAACACGTGTAGACGATCTAGATCAACGAATTGAGGTCATTCTAATAATGAAGACTTCATCCCAAATGTTTGACTAGACAAACATGACAAGGCACCTAAAAATACAACACGAGTTTTTGGTTCCTTTACAATGTACAAAGGCGGTGTTAATGCCATAGGCATTCTCTACCAGACAACCTTAGAGTGATGCAGAAATAATGAAGGTAGATGCACCAAGGTACTAAATAAATATACAATCTGGATCCTTTTTGGTACAGCTAAATATCGCTCTCCATAAACCGTGGTAATACGGCGAATATGATGGGCGCCTTTTGCTCCGAAGCTCGTTAACGAAGCTTAAATAAATTATTACCCTTTTTTTAAATAAAATCATATACTTAATCATAGCCGATATCACTCTTGTTATCATTAATTTTCTAGTAATATAGTAGGTATCTGTAAATATTTTTCAATGAATAATGGATGGCTTAGTTCTAAAAGTCACTAACTCCATTTTCTTCATTTTGAGATATGATAATTTAAAGTGAAAAAAAAACATATTTAAAAGTACTGGCTGTTTATATAAATTTGGAAAATAAATAAAACAATAGTTCGTAAATCATTTAATTGATAAAAGGATTAGATTAATCGATAGAGAAAATAAAGATAATTATTTTGAACTGGCTAACTCAAAATCGATCAAAATGGACTTAGTGACTTTTAGAACTAAGCCATCCAAATGCTTTCATATACCGTTTTTGAACTATATCTATTGAGTTCCTTTTAAGAGTCATCATTATGAACAATATTTACTATGGAACCAACACAGAAATCGCGAAAAAAATATCTGCTATTTCATTAGTCGAGTAATATTTAATTATTTGTATGAAACAACTGATTTCTGAGAAGGACCTCGGCTAATAAAGTATAACCTTAAATAATAATATCTTAGTTCATAGATTAATAAATAAGTAGGTATCGACAATAACTTTCATCATGCTCCTATTGATTTTCTAAATTCGTGAGGATTTTCCAAGAAATTATTAGGAAAACAAAATGAATCATCCGCATTTAATTCGGGGCACCCGGGCAAGGTATAATTTGTCAACGAAGGTATCGGACTCTTATGGTGTCAGTGGGCGATGGGTTAACAACCTACTAGAGAATCCCATCGAGTGTGTTATAAGTACCACCCACACAAAACTCGTTAGGTCACTTTACCATGGCGTACAGTGACACCACGTTATCCGTGAACAGAGTGATGGCGCTGTTGGCTTAGAAAAAGCATTTTTGACAAGACTTCAACTGTCAAATCGTATGAATTTGTTGTAGTTCCATTTTCTGCCACTTCACAGATAAGTTGGTAGTACTGTACACATATTTGGATGCCTTAGTACTAAAAGCCTTAGTGCCTTAGTGCTTAGTTCTAAAAGTCACAAGTCCATTTTTATAAATTTTGAGTTAGTCAGTTCAAAATAATTCATTTTTTTTCTCTATCGATTGGTCTAATCCTTTAGCCATTACTTTTAAAAATGTTTTTTTTTTCACTTTAAACGATCATAATTATCCTCAAAACGAAGAAAATGGAGTAAGTGACTTTTAGAACTAAGCCATCCATTTAACCCCACATTATAACTATTTGGCAGTTATAATTATAACTCAAATAATAAAGTCAAAGAGCTCTGCGCTTGGCGCTAGTGATGTCATATATGTAGCTCTTCGTAATATTTTTCTGGCTTATTGCCACATTCCGATCTGTTGAAAGGAACACCCCCCGTATGCTGGCAATCTCCAACCGCCAAAGAATATTTACGTCAATTAAATGTATGGGAACGGGAACGATGACAGCGGACCACGCAACCGTTGGATAACTTCTTACTTATTTATTTTATAAGCGATTCTATTCTTCCGCGATCAGAGATTGATCGGAGCTCAGGGTTGTAAAACCGCCTTACAAACACACACAGTCACATTGCATTATAATGTGGTGTTAAAAAGTTAGCAAGCATAAGGCAAATCTTTACACGAAGCGATTGCTATGTCACTTGGTACATATTCCTTGGATACCCCTATAAGTACATACGTTGTGTACCTACCTACTAAAGTACCTATTAATATTAACATCCCTACGTGAGTATAGTTTCTGCTCGATATTTCTAATATACTGATAAAATCATTCTCCAAGTTGCATATTTTTCGTTTCGTTTCTTTGGCATTCAACAATGAAACAAAACAAACAAAATGATTGGCACTCGCACTAGACGCCATTATGTCATAGCTTCCCACACAAGAATAGAATTTATTAATGGCGAAATGTTTATTTATGCCATTAGTTGGTTGTCATTCGCGACACGACACGCATGGCCAAGGTCGAAGCCATTGTGAGGAAAACTCCTGATAGAAAACTCTGCGCAGTCACTTGGAGAATGGTATGTTTAGCGACGGATAATATAGAGATAAGACTATCTTCATAGCTTTAATCAAAGTTTGATGTGGGTAACCAGGGGGTAACCCCCCTCCGAAAGCTCAGACGAAGAAATCACATCATGATGTTGAGATGGTTGTTCGGCGCTATATCTCACAAGATAAGTCTTGTCGAGTGGCATTCAATTAAAAACAACAGTTTTTTTTTAAGATTTAGATAATAAAACAGTTTTTAAGAAGTTCTTCTTAATTTCCTTTCGCCCCCCGAACTAAACTACGGACCTTGGGCAGCGATGTGACAAATATGACGGCTCTCTAACCGCCAGAAGCTGGATAAAATCTATTAGTAGAAAAAATCTAAACTGGGATACAAAAAACTGAACCACTCATCATCAAATCATCAATAGGTAACCCAGTCCACTGGCGGTGCAGAAGCCTTTGTCAAGTCCAAACTACATAAAGCGACTCTCATGCAAACGGAAGAAAGGCTAGTTTATTTCTACGGTCTTATGTCATTCGAATTCATTAGCATAGATGGCGCTATGTGTACGCTAATAAAGATTTTACGCTACTACATATTTTATTACACAACTAGATAGAGCAGACACATAATACATAGTAGTTATTAAGTGCTTACACTGTAAATTACTTCTCAGTAAGCGATTCTTTCGAGAATGTATATTATCGTGTCAAGTTCCGCTGTGGGTATTTTCGAGATAAGAGATTTTAACAGAAAAACCCGCTGAGTAATTTTGATTGACCTATGAATCAAGCTAAACTCTTCCTCCCGGGAGCGGAATCTGAACCGGAAGCAATATTTATCGCTGATGAAAAGAGGAAAAGCAATATTCAGAGGCTATAAGTACCTATTCGATTTTACGCGTCATAAACCGCGTTCGGCGCTCCGATTGGCGAAGAGCTCGGAGCGGGTAAAATGGAGTTTGTTAAAAAAATTTAGGAACACTAGGAACTATGATCCCCTTACCGCCAATCTCGCACTTGCCGAAGAATACGAAACTATGACGAAAGACATGAGAGTAAAGGAAAACATCGTAGGTAAAGATAAATTTAATTCTTCTTCCATTATTTTCGTGTTTATATAAAAATGTATTAAACCGGTCAGTGACCTCTTGTTTCAACCGTAAACGATGAAGGACGGGGTGTTCCGAACATCCCCGATCGGAATCAAAGATGGCGGATTGGCGCATGTCTAGTAAATAGTTCCAAATAATTTGCAAACAACGTGGGTGGGTGTGAATTACCACTAATAATAACTTTATGGGTGTGAAAGTGAACTCATAAATACTTATTATTGCATTGAATGCACTAATGACACTTCGCCTCAGATGGAATTCGAGCACGTTCTTGTTACTTGATACGCATACCATAAATGTAGGAAAATAATGGTTTAGAAGATTTATCAGGTCTTGAAAACGAAGATCGTAAAATTGTAACAGAAAATTCTGTGGGCAGCATGTAACACTTGAATTCACACTTATTACTTTTTAAGCCCCGACAAAAAAGAGAATAGACAAAGCTCTTTCTATCCATTTCGACACCTAGGTGTCGAAATGGATAGAAAGGAGGAGTAGGAGTGTTTACACTGTTTACGTACAAACGCGAGTCTAGACTCGCGTTTGTACGTAAACAGTGTAAACACAGCCAAAATATTATTTCCATAACAGCAGGGAAGTAGTTACTGATGTATATTATAGTTAATCTACCAAACCCTGCCGAAGAGTAGTAGAAATATTTCTACAATCTGTCATTTTGTCCATTTTTCTGCGTAGACAAAACCCGTTTGTATAGTGGTCATGCTACGCCTGCTGTCCGACCTACCTATCATGACCTACTACAGTAAACGATATCAAGACAAGCAATGAGAAGAACTAGAGTAACTATGTCTTGCAATTCAACGTCCTGATTCCAGGAGGCTTGATATGACGATGGGCTACCAATATCTGTCAAAGGGCCAATGGCCGTAGAAGAATATTTGACCGCAAATCGGCAAATGTAGCATTGGACCTCCCCCAGCCTCACTTGGACCTTGACCTTGGACTTGCTTGGACCGGCAACCTAAAGAAGTTAGCTGAGTTAGAGTTAATTCGGAAGACTGAGAACCGAATGTTATGACGCCTGGTACCACAGACAACCTGGGACGATAATGGCGTACATTCAGAAATATTGGACTGATATGGTTAAATTCATATTACGCTTGCGAATACAATTCCGAACGCAATGCTAGATTATAGTGTTGAGAGAAAGCGCGTGCCGTTCTCGGAAATAGATCGTTACTAAATTATGTAGCCGCTGTAAATCATACCCAGCGGCGCGGCGACAGTGTATCTGAGGAAATTAGATTAACAAAGAACCTTGTCATCGATTTTAGATAAGACGTTGATAATCGGTGTTGTAATGTTTGTGTCCACAGGGCTGCCACTAGTTTTGGAGCTCACAAATAGAGAATCCTTAATCCACAACCACGGACTAACTATTCACAATAGTACCTACCTATACCTACCTTCGTGATTAAAAATGGTATCCCTTCTTATTCGAGACTGCTATAAAAACCCAAGTATCTACCTTATTACTGCTATCAGTTACATGCAGGCTGCATTTACGGCATGATGCAAATGACATTGTGACACACAAAACCATATGCTTTAAAGTTTAAAGCATAATGGTTTTGTTTATAAAGCAGTTGATAAGGGGTCTTTCCCCGTAGACCGCTGTCCGAGACGCACAATCTCGAAAGAAAAAAGTATAGTTAGCTATCATTCACGCGTCTAGCTTTAGTTTAATATATATCTGATACATAACCAGAAATAAAACTGTTCTTATACACACAATATCGAAACCACAACGCGTGCTCACGTGTAGCAAGAACATGTGCAAACTTATAAACAGATGATTATTTAAAACGGACCTTCTATGTCTTCTTAGGTTTTCAATGAGTACCTATCTTACGTACTTATGTCCTGACATGGTTGGCCTGCCAAAACAATATGAATACAATAGTGTTTTTAAATAAATACACAAAAAAACGAGTTAATTAAGGTTTAGTTTGTACCTAGATGGAAAAGAATTGAATTCCTTGTCTCGTTGTGCCTACGTTTGTTTTTGTTCGCAAAACCTGTTCACCTTAAGAATTCCTAATTAATAAGAGCTTGGCTCATGTACAACAGATGCTAAATGTTTAGGTATCCATTGAAAATGCTGCTCTGCGCCTGATTTTTAACCCCCGACAAAAAAGAGGGGTGTTAGAAGTTTTTAATTTGTATCTGTGTATATAAAGAAAAAAATAAGTTTTATTGGTGAACACAATACATGATTAAATCACACCATATACAAAACAGAAACGAAAAAACCGGGAGTTACACAGCAATAATTGTATCTGTCTGTGGCATCGTAGCTTCAAAACGGATGGACCGATTTCAATGCAGTTTTTTTATCGAAAGCTAGTTTAATCAGGTATCATCTTAGCTATGTTTGATGAAAATCTGTACAGCCGTTCAAAAGTTACAGCTCTTTTTCTAGTTGGAGTCGGGGGTTTTTGACGGTTAGGTTATTACAGAGTTTCGTTCGCATGACCCCGGACGATGACCCCTTTGTATAAATTTGTTTCGTGTCGTTTCGCACCCTCTTTATTAAAACCCCTTGGAATTTATGGCGGTTAAATGTTCTAGAACTGCGCCGACAACCCTACGTCACTGCTTGTCCGCAACAAAGTAAATCGGGGGATCCAGAATATTCCATAATTATTATCTCAAGCACGTGAGATATAATATGCTTCACATATAAATAATTATTATCGTAACAAAACTGTTGCCGTTGTTTTGTGAGAAGGACAATCACTAAGCATTAATCTTGGGGATTTCCTTTTCACAATATTTTTTTTATTCTGTCTTCTTCTCTATTGTATTTTAACTACTAATAAGTTATATTATAGTTTACTAACACGCTGGATCATTGTTGTCTGAAATAAATAATATATTATTAATAATTGTTCGGAGGTTTCTCTCTCTAGAGCCCTGACCACCGGTAGCTTGGACCCTGTTCCCAATGCCGGTGACCTAGGTACTACTACTACTTACTTATTTTTAAATGTTTTTATAATATATCTTTTTATTTAATTGTAAAATTATTTAAAAATATCAAAAAGTATGTTAAAAATTGAATAATGGGAAAAGGTAGGTAATAATAAAAGAACTACAGATTTTAAACTTTGAACTTTATTAGTTATAGAAGATTTATTATTTGTTAACTCAAGCATAAAAATAGTTGTTACAAAGTTTGGCGGGACCACACTATGCGTTTTGGCCATGGAGTACAATAACCGTCCATGGTTTTGGCAAATGATGGCACGCGCAAAGCCAATGCGCTAAAAATGTCTTGTAGGTACCCATAGATATCGATTTTATATCAATATCTGTGCTTGTACCTAGGTATAATATGTATAGGTATGCACGGAGAAAAACTGAAAGTGATCAATAAAACATTTCTCGTGGTCCAACCATTTATTCAATTATATTCCCTCGTGATCCACCTTCAGGCAATGACATTTTAGATCATTATCATTGCCTATCCACCTTAATGAACCTAACTGTTCAGCACTAATATCTACCTAAAACCTGCTTACCTATGCTGTATGCACAAATGCATACTAGGTAGGTACATAATAACATAACTTTCCTAAGTAGGTCCTACTTGAATTACAAAACTAGGTCGGCTGATTGATTACAATGGTAGCTACTAAACATAACCTAAACACGGACACTTTAATTATGTTCCTAGTTACCCATTATCATGAATACATATTTATTTACGTAGTTAGGGTAGGATCTTACGCACTTTGTGCAACGTAAAATCTCCAACGATTAGATAGAACCTTGATCTTATCACATCCAATGACATTTTACAAAAAAAAAAATGTCATTGTTATGCATTTGTAAAATGTCATTGATCACTTGTTATCCGTGCTTTATTGCAGAAAACACGTCACGCGAGCAAACTGGAAGGACAATGATATTTGGAACACTCGTGCGCCGAATCTACTGTGATAATTACCTACATAGGTAATAACCTGAACAACACTAAAATTCATAAGTTTTGTCCGCAATGTTCGGGTGTGGGGTATTTTTAATTCGGTCGAGCTGCCTACGCGGAGGATAGCGCGAAAGCGCGGCGCGCGCGCCTCGGGTCACCGGTCACGTTTCTGAGACACGTGACGTTCCAGCACGTGTATGTTTTGTGGGATTGTGTGGTCACCCCAGACGGCTACCAGAGTCCAGACCTTTCGGGAATTTTTTACAACTTTAAGTTAAGCGGTTTTTGGAGATGTCATGCATGTCATGTCTACCGTTACGTAAATAAAGGTTTGCGTCATTTGTGGAAAGTCTTGCAGTGTTTTTTTAAATATAATTGTTTAAATAGATACCTATCTAGTAAGTAGTAGGTAATCTGCTTTTAGAACAAATTTTAGTTATGTAGGTAACTAGACACCTACCTACTCATTTTACTTACCTAGGTACCTCCAAATTGACAATATGTTTTTAGGACATGTGCACTCATCATCCATTCTGTTTCCCAGGCGTGGTATGATTATGGCATGAAAATGTATTGGTTCCGTTACGACTGTTTCTTGTACCAACGAAAACCGTTCAGCAATCGGCACAGAACGGGCTAATATGATATCATTTAATTTAACCAAACAGCAGATCATAAAACTATTAATTCATCAAACAACCAAGTTCTAAACACAGCGGTTGAGCAGTTGGTTAGTGGAAATCTAAACACAGAGCTGACAACCCCATCGCTCGTCTATCGTCTAGATCTAGAATGCTCGGAACAAGTTCGGGCAGCTTCGGGCAGACTCGTCTCGACTGTTCGAGGCGAACGAATGTTCTACGACCGGCGGCGCGGCGCGGCGGTGGCGGGCGACGCGGCGCGCGGATCGGCTGTTCTGTCTAACTTCTATCTACGATAAATGTAATTAGCTTAGCTATGTTCTACAACTTTAATCGTAAGCAGGTAGATACTAATACCTAATGTAGTGAGAATTAAGTTTATTTTCAATTAATTGCAATAATAACAATGGGACGTGTTTAACATGTAGTGCACGCTTGATAACGGATAAACAAGTAGGTATGCACCTATCTCGAACTTTCCATGGGAATGGAAATCACGATCTGTTGTTAGCTAAGCAAGAGACTCTGGGTCTGGTGTACCTTCCTAAGTTTCTTTTATCCATCTCAATTTTACACTTCGACCGTGTTCGGTGAAGAGGTCGGAAAGGGCCAATTGCCTCGTAGAACGCGGTCATTGCGTAAAATAGGGCCTAAGAAAATTTTAACACCTTCAAAATAAAATACCTATGTAGAACAGATGCAGAACTACATTCAAATAAAAATAATGTAAACATTACGAATAGTAAATTAATGATAACTCATATTGTTTGCTACAAAATAACCCAAGTTCAACATTATGTTGCTCCAATAGAAGAACTTTCTAGGCTTTTAACTGGCAAGTTGTATAGTGCCAGTTTATTATACAATAATAATTAACTTTACAATAATGTTACAAAAACCGGTAGGTATCCAAAAGGTCTATGAACTCACCTGGCAAGATTGATCGGTGATAAGTATTAGATTGGTACCTTATACAGGGTTACTGACTTATTGGTTACGATCGCGATCCCGTGAAAGGGTTGTAAGACACGTTATACCCTATACCACGTGTAATATAATAAGTGATCAAACGAACTTACCTTGTGATGTTCGATCATTATTATACGAAGTGCTTCGTTCGAAGATATATGTTGTTAACCATGCAGCTTCCTCGATTTACTCGGCAACTGAACGCAATTTTCAGAGCTAAAACTAAACGGTATATTGAGTGCGTTATCTGTGTCCCTACGTCAACTGTCATTCTTTTTAGAGTCTTGTAAGGTTATCTCAATTTTACTGGGTTTAGGGTGGGTAGGGAACATATATCTTCGAACGAAGCACTTCGTATAATAATGATCGAACATCACAAGGTAAGTTCGTTTGATCACTTATTATACTGCATGCTTCGTTCTCGATATATGTTGTTAACCATGCAGATGTTTAGAGACATGGTAAACTTGAGATGAACCTTAGAATCCATAAGTAGGTACTTATAACTTCAATTTTTTTTTTTTTTTTTTTTTTGATAAAATTCAATGTAGTTTTATTTGAAACAACTTAAATATTTTAAACTTATATAGAATTTCCCATACTTAATAACAGGAAATGTTTATGTTAAATTTTTTAACATAAACAAATAAGACTGATTTTAACTTAAAATCAGTCTTAATTGCTAGATACCTAACAATCTAATTTTATAATAAATGAAGGCAAGATTGAGATCAATAGTGACAAAAAAATAAATCATTTAAAATAGGTATTTAAAATTATTCTGCATTATGCACAGCATGGGTAAAATCTACTAAATTAACAATTGGTTGGTTATAAAAATATTCAACTGTTAATGAGTTACTTATTTGTCCAACCAGCAGTCTGACTGATTACATCTGATGAAATTCCTTGTTTCTTAGCCTTGGCAGGAAAGGCGTGGCGTGTACTGAAGATACTGGTATCAATACCGCAGACAAAAGAGTACTTTTAATCCATCTACCAATGGTAGAAGTAGGAAAAGGTTTATGGAGTTTTTTAAGTGTTAAAAACAAAATAATAATCATTATACACTCTAATATCTCTAATAAATCTTCTGTTTTGGCTGAGCAAATCTCAGTATTTCAAAACAGGGGTAGGTGAAGATTTAGCTGGGTTCGTCCCACAGCCAGAGTTTTAATCATATCAGTACTGGCAATATTGACACAACAATTTTCAATAAGCGTTATATTAGGTACTATAGTAAGTGATAAAGTTTGTGCTCATTGAGCTGTGCTTAGTGCAAGCAAAACCACCACTTTCTTTGAGATACTTTTAAGACTTTATGTCATGTTGGGAATCCAGTTTAATAATCAATTTAGAACTTTATTTGGATCCCATATTCTTTGGTATTTTGCCAATAGTGGTTTAGACTTACAGACTCTTTTAAAGTATCTGACGATTTATTTATTAATTATTTAAAATGCTTCATGTACAATGTACCTACAAAGGCTATATACAGACTATCTATATATCATCCTCCCCAATTTTAGAGCCTATTATCAAAGATAGAGCTGACTTGTGAGAGTTAGTTTGTTAAAAAAAATACATAATAAATTGTATAGATGGAGCAAATGGGTCTATACCATGTTCCTGATAAAAGCTCGACCAAGTTTTACATGTAACATTATACTGTTTTAATGTAGGTATTACTTGAAAGGAATGCAAACATGACATACATTTATGTTGGGGGAATAGCCCTTTTCAGCCACGCTTGCCTGATAATCCCGGCAATCAGATTAAGCTGGTGGTGAAGAGGGTGGTGGTATCTGAAAGAAGAACTTCAAAGATATTTTGTGATTACAAATAGATTCGCTTTGAGATTAAAAAATAAATTGATATAATAAATTATATTTATATATTGATTGCATAATAAATAAATTAACATATCCTGCATTAAGGGATACCAGGCTTGTGACGGCCAGTGGGGTGTGACCAAGATAACTGTTGCTTTTTTTTTTTTTTTTTTTAATGAATAAAAATCCTTAAGGAAATATTCTGTCCAAGCCAGGGTAAAAGCAACAATATTTATTGCCTCTGGATCTGGTTTCCAGAAGACATAGGAAAAATATTTAGTATTAGTGTGAGATGCAAATATTTCTGTATCAGGTTCTTAATATTATTATTATTAGTATTTATATTTTGTTATTTTTCTCCCTTCTATGAAGGGTTATTATTATTATTATTCTTAATTCAGATTATTAAATCTACATAGTAGTAGTAGTAGTGTAGTGGTCGAATCCTACATTAGTAAGATGTGACCACTGCCATATGGATCTGGCCAAGTAATTTAAATATGGTAACTGAGAACCACCCATTCTATTTATTCAAGATATTGCTGTGTCTTAATCTATATGCAATAGGATGTTAGTATTCATAATTCTTTACAAAAAAAGATTAATGCAAAAATATTGCAAGCAATTTTAAATTTAACTTCTCTCCAGTAACCTTAAGCTTTATAGTTTTCGTAAACAGCACCAGTCCTGGGGCCCTACCATACACTCTTATAGCAGGTCAATTATCGACGAAAAGTGACCTGACATATTATTTTGTACCATGACTACGCCATGTAGCAGGCGAGCCAGCGGTCACGTGACGTAAACCGGCGAGTGAATACGTCACGACATGTCAGCGGGCTGACCTGCCAAATGTCGTACCATACACTCTTTTCTGACATTATAACACTCGACAGTTGGCCTGCCCTGCAGGCCTAATTTGCAGGCTTGAAAAACTAACTTTTATTGACCTGTTTTAGTTTAATTTGAATAGAAAAACACGATTTATTGATAAATTGTGCATACATATCACTGTGGAATTATATAAGGTTATGTTATGTAAAAAAAACTTACGAATACAACACCTTTGCTGTTTATTTATGATGTGTAATAAAGACGGCATTTTTGGATACTTGAGGAAGATGGTCTTAGGAAAAACCACAGTAAAACCTTTTTAAAGGCAAGATGGCATAGTTTTAGTAGCTAAGAACTTTCATGCCACACCCCATACACCCTACAAAGTTAAATAATTTAGTGATTGAGGTCAAGGTTGGTACTAGATAATATAAAAAAGTATAGTTGCACAATTTATCTATTTGGGGGAATAAAACAGAATTAATAAATTGATGTGTAAGTACTTAATTTATTTCAGGTTTTCACAGCATTTTCATTAAATTATGCCACTGATTCGATCATAAATAAACGGAGAGATGGCGGCACATTCTATTGCACAACAAACTGTTTTAGCTGTTATGGCAGCCACCACAGCTGCACAGTGACTAAATCCTTCATTACCGCCGAAACTATAAAGTTCTCAACTAGTTTTGTTACGTTTATTTGTAACCAATCTTTGTATTTAAGAAATCCCACAATGTTTCTCACACTGCACACAAAACTCTTCACAAAGAAACTTTTGTTTGAAGTTGTAGTTTTATACGCACAACAAGTACAACCACGGACACAAAAATTTATATGTTCCTGTTTGATCCGCACACTTTTTAAATCAACTCAATACCAATAATAGTTCGTATTCTTTAATAAATAATACTTATCAAAATACTCTACCGAGGACTCCACTAACCAAAACAAAACACCTCGTAAGATAAACATTGGAATTCCTTGGTATGTAAAGCTCGTTCGAAAATGAGTTCTTAAATGTTTGAAACTTTATATGTAGATAGAAGGGCCTCTTATATCATGATCATGTAAACTATGTTTTTTTACCGCTCCACGAAGCTCCCGTAGTTACTCTTTTTAATTTAAAGCTGAATTTTGATAATTAATTTGTGTTTTTATAAAACCGGAAAACCGGTAAAGTATTTTAGAACGTTTGGTGTATATAATCTGTGGCTGCCAGCAAACTAACCAGAGACTATCAGGCAGGTCAATTATCGATATGGAGCAGGTCAGCCATAAGAGGTCATGGTACAAATAGTAAACCTGTCAGGCAAACCGGCTGAGTTGAACTGTCCTGCACTTGGCAAATAATTTAAAAGTGTATGGTAGGCCCCCTGGAGGCATAAATGAACAGTTCAATATCATGTTTATGGTAAGCAATACTTTTACATACTGTACTGATATTATTAGCCCACCCTTGCAGATCTAATTTAATTTCTGAAGTAATTCTATTTAACAGCATAATTTTCATTGCTGTTATCTAAGTATTTATGCTTATGATGTTCTAAAAATTTGGTATATACCATAAACTTATTATTACTAGTGGGTATAAAACCAATCATAATGGTAGCTGAACACGCTGCAATTAATATTTCAACTAACTTTCCTAGATCATATATAAATAACAACTTTCCAGGTGTGACTTTGTCTAAGGGCGATTCTAATGTCACATTTCTTGTATCAAATATAAAACCTAGAAATTGGTAAGACTGTGATGGTATTATTCATCAATATGTATTATTATATATATATTATTTATTTGTATGTTGTACTTTTGTCAAAATTTATAACAAATCCCAAGCACTTTGAGAGCTATTGTTTCTTGAACATTCTCTAAGTATGATTGATAACCAGATCCTATACAATATAATACCAGGTCATCTAGATATTGTACTGACTTGTAACATTTTGTCTAAGATGTGTCACCACAACCTTAATAATTTTTGTGAAAATATTAGGTGCAGAGCACAAGCCATAAACTCAAATAATTTGTTATATTGAAAACATAGGTATTTCTATATCGTAAAGTAATATTTACTAATAATATACCTAATTATGATTACCAACGTAATTTTTTTTTTTTTTTTTTTTTTTTTTTTTTTTTTGTACCATTATTTTTTGGTATCAAAAATATTAGAATAAGTGAACTGGCAGTGGCTTGCACTCCATAAAGACAAAAATACACTTCCTGTCTTAATAAATTATGTATTAAGTAATACAAACGTTAGTAAGTCTGTAATATCAGTTAATGCAAGTCTTAGGTCTAACTGTAAGTCTTAGGTGAGGTGGCCAATCACAACATCATTAAACTTGACAATACAACACTATGTTGTTTTCGCCTAACCTGTAAGAAATGTCTAATCACGCCACTGTGAACTAGTCTTTACATGACTTACAAGGGGATATAGCTCCCAATTTTAATAAATTGCATATCATTATATGCATGTCCAGTATCTTCCTCAGCTGATTTTACTGAGTCCCGGTGAGGCATTTATACAAAGGTAATTGAGTATCCTTTGATATGGTCAGGTATGGACTTGTCTAATTTACTTCCAGCAAGATAAAAAATGTGCAAGCCTTCCGGCATGACTTACCTCTATGTTTGAGCAGGAGGTTTTTCCCTGTGAGGCATTGTTTTTCTTGGCAGTGGACTGACAATGCTGGCTGTAATGTTACCGGGCCTGCATTGAGGACTGGATCATCTTGTGTCCGTACCTTGCTGAGTTTCCCTTATGATTTGTTGTAGGCTTCTTGATGGATTGGCCACTTTGTTGGCAAGTTTTCAAAACTTTGAACATATCACTAATTATTTCCATAGATATAGTCATCTCTTTTACAACATCTAAAAACTTTGTATCAAGAGCAGGGAAGACCAGGTTTCTCCTTGATTTTGTTTGAACAAAATGTAAATCTGTCAGGTTCCTATCAGCATCACTGAGTAGGTACTTAGATTTTATTTGGTCCACTGTATTATTAATTACCAACAATTATAATGCAATATAGACTATTTTTCAAAATATTGCTCCAAATATGAGCTAAATTGCTATTTATAGCCGGAACATATTAAGGTTTATCTGGCATAAGATTGCCCAGTGCTAACAGTACCTCCGAGCTTATTGTTTATGCTGCTGAGGTAGGCTCAGGTTCAACCGTCGCAGTGGAGATATTTTCCACTAAACGAAGTTCAGATTCATTTGGGATTAGATCTGTCACAGGTCCTGGTGACGTATCACTTGGTTGAATAATTTCGACTTCTTTAGAAGTGTCAATAGGTAATAGGTATTGTAATCTGGAAAACGTTATATAACCATACCACTGAAAACAGATTGTACAAGTGATTGATAAAACTGCTTATTGAAGCCTCACGGACTTCACATAAGAGTAGGATGATCTCGTGCGTATATCTCGTATACACCCCGAGTCCAATGAGCACGTCAATGTATCTCGTACACCACCCGTGTCAACCGGTATGAAGGTTATTAAAATCTTTGCGGCCTTAACTGCTATGAAAGCCAGTAGCCGTACCGGTGTAATAGCAAACACAAGACAACGTTTTTAGTACCTGGAATACTAGAACGTAATGTATCACTTAAAACATCAGGCGAAGAATGATTGTCGTCTCGACAACGCTTCATTTTGCGTTAAATTTTTATTACTTCTTCTTGTAGTAATGTAAATCCTCTTCATGATGCCTTTTAGGCATAGTTTGAGATTGAATTGAGGACATAAAGTTTTGTTATTTCAATGAACACAGAGATACAACTCATACAACGTATCAGTTGCCGCGCAAACGAAAAGAATGACAGTTGACGTAGGGACACAGATAACGCACTCAATATACCGTTTAGTTTTAGCTCTGAAAATTGCGTTCAGTTGCCGAGTAAATCGAGGAAGCTGCATGGTTAACAACATATATCGAGAACGAAGCATGCAGTATAATTACCGCAAAACCTCACGTACCTCAATATCTAGATAAAAGCTTATCTCAAAAACCAAAACCTTTAGTTTTTAAACGTTTCCTAACTATAATTTTTACGATAATTGTTTTGAACCTAGCATTCTAATAAGGTAATATCATAATTATAGACAATGTTTTTATTGTCTTAAAATTAAGATTTAATTTGTTGCCCCAATTGAGCGTCGGTTTTTCAACTTTTATTTTTTTTTAATTATTATACTTTAGTATTATACTTATTAAAAGTTACTAAAATCGTTTCACTTCTCAAATATAAAAAACTATATTAATGTTTTACGTTTATTCAATTACACCGTGTATCTGTTTATTAATAATTAATAATAAACCAAAGTTCCATGCATTACCTTTTGTAATTATTATTAAGAGCCCTACATATTCATTATCTAAGGTAGGTAACTATAACACCGTTAACTTCCTGTTACTTCGAAGTCATGAATATAATGAACTCATGACTAAACTACACAAACTACCGTTAACAATTTATGAAGTATTTCTTGTAGATTCTGAAATCATTAGCCATTCTAGTAATGTTCGGGAAAACACGTGTGGGCGATCAGTGCATGCGAGAATCCTATAATAAATAACTTTATGTTTACTCTCACACCTGCAAAGAGTATCTCACGTAATAAGTGTAGCCATCTATTCCAATATAAAACTCATAAAAATATTTTAGCGTTTCAGCAATGCGGAGTGATAATTCGAAACACGATTACTGTGAATTCAATCATAGAAAATAAACATTTGTTTGGCCTCGAAAAACGTAAATATCAGGCACTAAATTTCCGGTTTCGTCAGCAGAGCACACAGCTACAGGGTAACGGACTGAAGACCTAAATCTAGAAATATTCTATAAGCCGGTTTAGGTACCGTTTTGACCAATAAACTCACTTCTTCTTCTGTCGAATCTAAGGCATGAGCATTGAGTGATTTTCGTGTGATAGCTCAATGCTATCACATGAGAATCACTCAAATGCGGTAGTGGAAAGATTAGCTAGTCAACAATGTTGGTATCGAGACTGGAGACTTTTTCCGGGTATCCCAAAAAAACTCACTAATTGGCTGACATACCCAGATACTCATTTTATTTATAGGTGTTTACCTACGCGCTACGCAAAACTGTGTAAGGTCTAAAAACAGTTAACTCACCGCGAAGGCCGTCTTTCAGATACTGCTGACAATTTTTACAAAATCTAGCTAGGCAGAAGAGTTGGCAAATCTAGCTAAGCCTAGCTAGGTGAATTGGCTGGTACGCGCCAGTAAAAAGTTTACTTTTCTTTTTTATATGTGCAATGTGCATGCAGGCGGTTTCTTCATCTGAGTGTGCAGGGTTCCTATTTTATCACGTGTATTTTATCGGATATCTATGTATTTTATAGAGGATTAAAATTCCTAGCTCCATAAATCTTCGAGCGACGGTTCACCCTGTATTACTTGTATAGGTATTTTTTTTTTATGACTCAGTACTTATGTTTGTTCGAGATCGTTAACCTGCGTAATGGTCAGTTAGGCTCAGAGGTCCTAGTGTAAGATTATTTTAACAAACTCGATTTTACGCACCGATCGTGTTCGACGCTCCGATTGTTGAAGAGCTCGGGGCGGGCCAATCGGCATGCAGAACACGGTCAAGCTGTCAAGCTGACACTAGGTCCTCTGTATTTGCAATCATTTCACCGACCGCGACATCTAGCGCGACATCAAATCGAATCTTGAACGAAAATAAACATAGAGATGACATGCTAACCTATAGATATTTTAATTTTTGGCTGTTCAGTTTTCCATTGTAATATTTCTGAATTTTCTTCTTATACTGCATTTTATTCGAAGATCATGTTTTATAAATGCATTCTTTCGATCAACAGCATCAATCAGAGGCTATTTAGTTATGAAATAAGTATTGTTATTGGGCAATAGAGTGTGACACGATTCAAAACATAAAGTAATGAGTAGATACATAATAACAAAGTAAAAGTTACGTTCGCTCTCTAATAACGCCTACACCCACAGTCCACTCCATGTCTCCTGGCACAGAATATATAATACTATACTTACCTAGTAGGTAGCTACATAATAACAATTACCTAAGTATACGTCAAGAATAATGTATAAGGGAGGTTCTTGGTATACGTAAAGGGGCTCTATTTTTTTAATTCTAGGCATTTTACCGCGTATTGCTCTGCAATGACCGCTTCCATTTGCGTTAGGTACTATTTTAAAACCGCTTGATGTTTCGCGATTTCTAATGTTTAGAGGCCCTAAGGCTTACATTCAGAGACGACAGAAACGAGTCTAAGCGTGAACTTACGCTTCCATATGTCAATTTTACGAACAAATTTTGACAGATGGAAGCGTAAATTCACGCTTAGACTCGTTTCTGTCGTCTCTGAATGTAAGGCTAAGACTTAGCGCTAGGCTATAGAGGCTTTTAGTGTAAGTAATAAGTTTCTTTTAACAATCTCGATTTTACGCTTAGGTCCCGTTCGGCGCTCCGATTGGTGAAGAGCTCGAGGCGGGCCATTCGGCACGCAGAGATTGATTAGGACGTCTGGGTAATTTCGTGCCTTACGCGAACTTTTATCTGTCTTTAGCAACGACGGGTAACTACCTATGTTATTATCGGTACAGGTGATAAATTTACCCATCCATGTTACTTCTTGCATTGCATAGATAGCAAGGTTTTTTTGAAAGGTAAACGGTAGATATTTACCTGCTATCCTTGTAAAGTTGAGACACTGCACCACGAATCTTTCAAACTCGCGTTTTCATCACACAGGATCAACACATTTTGCATATGAATTGCACGCACATAACATCTTGGTACACGTATTATCTACATTTAGCACGCACTAAAGTATAACCGACGTGTTTCATTACACAATAATCAATACCAATACCTACTTACAAATCATGAACAATCTTGAACAATCGACAATAGTCCAATAAATTAATAACGTTCCTTCAGGAGAAAAATAGTTCTTTCAATCGTTCAATGTATTGTCCCACCAAATATCATAGGTATTCTAAATCGATATCAAACATTTTGTGGTATTCTAATTTTATAGTGTCTATCACTGAACGTCCACAAGCGGCCGCGGTGGGCCTTGAGAATTATGAAAGCCTGTGTTTAGTGATTAGTCACATGAGGGATTAGAAATAATTTGATCATGTAGGTACTTCGATATTTTTAATGGATGTAGCGGAAGGTAATAAATACAGTTTAAATCCTTAATGCAGATCTAGTAATCATTGGGTATTATGTATTTATTGCAAGATTGCTTTAAATTTGACTTTGCCGTCAATATTTCGATCGCGTAGGTAGGTGTGGATGGCGCGGCGGAGCATAATGGTGTCGAGTTGTTGCGAATTTTGAGTTAATTAGATACTAAACAAGACGATTCGAATCTATCACTTTCATTTTCTATTGAAACAGAAAGAGACAAATGCCCTTAGTCCTGTCAAAGTGCACAACAGAATCGACACCATAGGTAATAATAATTTAAAGGATTAATTAGACACAGACTTCCCTTTTTCGGGTTTTTGGCTTGGGCGGAGGATATGAATCCATGCATGAGTATACATTAACACGTATACTCGATCTATCTAGGTTAACTAAGTTACCTTGAACCACTCTGACGATAACGTTAAAAAGTCAGCAGCGTCATGAAAACATATATGTGCAGATAAGTTAAGTAGCCTACATAGCTACATAGGTACGCACTCCGTACAAAATCTCGTAGGCTTGTCTTCCGGTAACACTTGAGAGACGTAGGTACGTATCATATAATTAATGATAATATCATGGAATCGGCGGTAATCACGTTATGTGCATTTCTCCAGCGTGTGAATGCGCGGGCGGGGCGGGCGCCGCGCGTATTTTTACCCGGTGACGTCAGGAACTCGGCCTCCGCATGGCGTACGGTTATGAAAAGAACCGTCGACGTAGCGGAAAAGGGACTGTTTGCATATTATTAGAATCGAAATGAAATGTATGTTACGATAGGTACTAAATGTCATTGGGTACCAAAGAGATTAAACCTACCTACAATATAATTTAATGTCTTTGTTGGGTACTAATCGTAGGTATATTTACTGTTGGATTCGAAGACTACTAGTTTATAGTTAGATTCTAAATTAAATTGTTCATAGACAGACGCTTATAATGTAGGTACGTGAATCGATATTAATAATATAAGTGCCTTGTAAATAAACAAAAGGTCGCATTTAAGAATAAGTACTCGCTATACCATACTATACTATGTCTGAATTAAGTACTGAACAAGAAAAACCCGCTTTTCGTGGCTCCACTCGCCCTCAAGGTCCATCGTGGTGGCCATGTCAACAGATTGTCGTCTCACAGCTGTTGATACAAAAGAAAATCGTATTTAAAGTGTCCATGAACACGACTTTCTCATTAATTTAAAAGATTTTTTATGGAGACCTACCTATCTCGTTTAGGCGTTTTTTTATAACGCATATGGCGCAGAGGTTTCCATATAGAACTAGCGTACTATTTTGGCAAACACTATTGTTCCTAGCTATTATTTGTTGGGCACTAACTCAAATCGTGTGCGAATATACGTCAGCGAGATGAAGTTGTAGGATAACGAGGAAGTAACCTGCTGTTTTTCTGATGCATGACGTCAAACGAAATGTTGGAATCATTCTCAAAAGATAAATCTCTTCACAACGTCGCAAAAACTAGTCGAGAAGTAGATTTATCTGTACAGCTATTCTTAAAATTTTATCATCTCCGCATCTCGTTTCTAATCCCACTCTTATTTTTGGTTGATATTTGAAGAATTATCAATTATTATGATAACTCAGGGGCTGCGAACATGCTCTCAAGTCATGTTCACAGCTCCTGTAGTTTCGTAAAAGGTGGTAGTAGGTGTTTACCGCATCAATTCGTCAATTATATAGATATATAATTATATAGAGATCCGAGGTGGTGTAGAATAGCTCGGAAGAAAAATACTAGGGACCTATCAACCATTTCTTCCGAAGTTCATCGCTATGCATCATTGAAGACTTTCATGTGGTTATCCCCACATAATCAGAAATCATTACCTATTTGAAGTACCTACCTATGACTCGGGAACAGTAAGCGCACATTTTGCCTGCTGGGCACCAGCGGAGGGGACATTTTGCGAAAGAATTTTCTACGAGAGAAATTCTGAGAAGGGACATTTTGCGTTGAGCGCCGTTTTGACTGGGCGGACGTTTTGTCCCGCCGTGTTGCATAGGATTCCCAATATACACTTTACATAGGATTGCATAAGCTCTATCGTCGCCGCAAAATTATTATTGTCCCGCCTACCGTCTGCGCAGCCTATATTGTGATGGTGTGTATTCTAATCTACGGATGTGTGTAATTATATGTTGTGTGAGCGACTGTACTGACTGAACAATATTATGCCACACAGCACGTGGGCTGTTATCATAAACTTGACATTTATCTTGAACACTATCTGCATCAATCGGCGTAAATAGATTTGTTAAATCAAACAGTTCAAGTAATGGGGTATTTTGTTTTATTACATAGTAATTTTTAACAGCAATTATAAGTGATAAGTCACGTCACTTCAATGTCACTACATAACAAACTCAGGCCTGTACTTGAAACTTAGTATCAATAATAACAAACATTTCAAGAAATTTTCTAGTGCAATTGCCAATTTCAAGTTTCCATTGAAACCTAAAACTTACAATTACTGCCGTCAACATATATTTACAAAACAAATATTTACAACTTAATCAATTAAATACAATTAATACACTTTTCAGTCTCACTTAGCTCTCCGTACTAAAACGCACGAAGTCTACCCAATCAACCTAATTTTGGCTAGCCATTCGTACAATAATTAGTCAGTAACGTAATTAGGCAACATAAAATAATAAATGAGTAAGTTCCTACACAAGTAGGAATGTCCCATCACTAGTTTTGAGCATATAAACCGAGGGTTCTGACAGAGCTTACTAGGAACTGAGTGACTAAAGCTTGCATTACCAAACCATTAACAATAAAGATTGAGAAATTAGGAAGTATCTATCAATGATTCACTAAAATTAACTAACATCACAGAAGCTATGGGGTGCTAATGAAAACAAGACAATCATTAACACTAACACCTATCAACAAGATCATGGTTTGGACCCAACAAAGCCATTCCAAAGGCCTTATCAGAATGGCTATCTCGGCCCCAAAGAATCTAGAATCTAGCAAATTTTGTCAGAACCAACTTCATTATACACTTAAATCTGAACTAATGAGAATCCAGTCTGTTAATTAATTGGGTAGAGTATCCATGAGAATTTCCTTCACTCCTGATGAGAGGCGGTCGGGGAATTTGATGTCGAACACAACAAGTAGGTCTCCTTTCCGCGTTGGTTCCTTTGGTAACGGTAGACCGTAGCCCGGGAACCTTTTGACTGTGTGTGGCTTGACCACCTCAGCTTGAAGGTTGACTGTCAGCTTCTCTCCTGACATGGTTGGTACATCAATGATGGTGCCACATAGAGCCTGCAACAAAGAAATAAATGGGTAAGTTGATGTCACAGTGACTCACCCTGTAAATACACTTGACATTGGATGCTTGTATCATAATCTATACAATTATTTACATAACCAATGATTGAATTAAAATTTTGAATTATTAAATTATAGTCTCAAATGTGTTAATTAGGTGCTAGTGCAATTGATGACATAACTAGGGCATAAAACATTTGAAAAACAACGTTATATATGAAAGTTGAATCTTATTACTCATGTCTAGCGTGTAGACCATTCTAGAAAAGTTGTTGAACTGCTATCATAATATTGCATGTATAATGTCAGTTTGTAAACAACACATGGGTACATACAACATGCTATCAATGTCAATAAACTTGTTACCTAGTCACAATCCTTACCTGTTTTAGCGAGATCTTGGCTGAATATCTGATGTCACTGCCTTCCCTCTTGAACATGGGGTTTGGCTTGTCTCTGATGATGAACACGATGTCTGCCGGGATCTTGTTCCGGCCCTGGTCACCTTCCTTCTGGAACGTGATCTTCGTGCCAGCCTTCCAACCTGGCTTCACATGGATAGTCAGAACTTTGTCCTCTTTCTTCGAAGTGCCGTCAGGCTGCAGGACACGGCGGGATATCTTCATCTTCTTCACGCACCCACGCGCGATATCCTCCAGAGATACGTACAGGTCGTGTTCGATGGGCGGGTCTTGGGTCTTCTCCTTCCTGCTCGGCGATCCGTGAAAGTTGAAGCTGTGGCTGCGGAAGGCACCGCCGGGGCCTCCGGGCCGGGCCGTGCCCATGCCCATGTTGGCGAAAGGATCCATATCGACATCCATATCGCGGTCGAAGAACATGGTGGTACCTCCGGTGCCGCCGTTCAGGTCGAAGAACGCTTGGAACGGACTCGCCGAGCCGAAGAACTGTGCGAACGTCGCCCTCGGGTCCCCGTGGAACGTGTACGAGAACGACTGGCCGCCACCAGGTCCATTGTGTGACCCCATGCCTCCCTTGAGCCCCTCCTCGCCGTGCGCATCGTAGATCTCGCGTTTCTTCTTGTCTGATAACACCTCGTACGCCTCGGCCACTTCCTTGAACCTCTCCTCGGCACCAGCCGCCTTATTCTTGTCCGGATGGTACTTCAGTGCCAGCTTGCGGTACGCTTTCTTTATGTCGTCATCAGACGCGCCTTTTGATAGTCCTAATATTTTGTAGTAATCTTTACCCATTGTGAATCCTTATCCTACAACAAAAACAGTTCCAGTTAGTCTTTGCGCCTGACACCATTTTTGGTGATGTAGAGCGATGATCCGCGCTTCATAAATTTTTCGTTTTTTTTTATAAATAAAGACACTTATGAGTTTATTATATTCAAGACATTTATAACAAATATTATTGTTCACTTACCTAGTCACTAAAAGCTCCAAGTATAGTCCAAATAGTAGAAAAATAGGCGAAATATAATAATTTTCACACACAACACTTTTCAACACTTCACAGTAGCAACTTCAGTTTGAATGAAACGCTGCGCCTTCGTTGCGCCAAAATATATACATTAAAACATCTAGAACGTTCTAGGGCCTTCACCCTCTGCGGAAACGGGACAAAATATTGGAAATACCAAGCGGATACGAATAAGCTAGAAAGAGATGAATATAAATTTCATTGTTCAGAAATACAAGAAAGCACTGAAGCTCACGTCACCGATTGAGGAGAGCAGTTCGTTCTCTATAGTCTGTTTAGCTTCATGCTTTGTTGTCAAATGCAGTTTGTTCTCTTTGGCACATATTAAGTTTTTCTAGGTTTTTCTCTAAGACTGAATATTGCAGATGATTTCACGGGATTTCATTAGGAAAATAAGTCAATTACGAAAATACTAGGTTCTTAAGACAATAGAAACCTAATGAAGATAATACAAAGCATAATTATCTAGTATCTTGTAGAGATACATATGCACAGAATAAGGCATAACATTACTCTAAGATCTAGTATATTCTAGAAAAGAACAAAGTACACATTCTATTGTTTGTATTATGGCGGGTACAGACCAACGACCAACCGAACGAAGGCAAAAGGCAAGCGAAGGAGACTGCAGGGTAATCACGATACACACTCGCAATCGGAATCGATTCAATTTTGACAGTCCAACAAATTACATTGCGTGGTATGGTTTTAAACCACTACGCCCTACAATTTGAGCAACGCAATGAACACTGTTGTAGTGTCAAAATTGAGTCAATTCCGATTACGAGCGTGCATCGTGATTAGGTAGCTGGTTTTCGCCAATGGATACCGCAAACTTGCTCGTCTTCGCTGTTTTGTCTACAGTGAACGTAATTTGTTTGCTATGGACGACGACAATTTAATTGCAAGTGCTGCATTAATGTTGATAAATGTTCGGAAAATAAGCGTTTTCACTCATATCCTTTGGCAACAGACGGTCGATTAAATTCGGTCATAACGACAGGTTTTAGTAGGTGGGTGTCGGTGTCAAATTTTATGCCAACTCAACACAAATGTCCTACACCTGCCGACAGTATAACGCCAGTTTTCTATGGAACACCTCATGGAAGTGCAAATATTGGGATGTATTTTATTGTACTTATTTGAGAAAGAAAAGATGATATAGAGAATATAATAATTTTGATTCAGATTATTACATTTCCGTTTCCATGATGCCGATAACGTCCGCACGTTCGTCGCCAACTAATGTCTGTCATCTGCGTTATCGCGTGTTCTCTTGTATTCAATCTTTGTCTCTGACATACCACCGGCAAAATTCTGTTCGGATCGGCGAGTTTCAGTCATATTTGCTCCAATTTATGTAAGACCGTTTTTTTGTGGGTCGTTTACCTTTCATATAATAGAACATGTTTTACATTATTGCGTATCAGTTTATTGCAGACTATTGTCGTACCGATTAAACGCACACTATTGTCCGAATCGACCGTCACCTTCGATGAATTTTCCATACGCTCTCATTCATTAACTATCGCGTGCCTTAGTTCGGTTGTCTATACCCGGCATCGTCAAGGTTTCGCTCATTTTAGAAAACATTCCAAAAATGACTTTGTTTGTAATGATAATAGAGTTTATATTAGAAAGTTGTGGGTACCCGCGATATTGAAAAACAAGACTAAAATTCGGCCAAATTTCTCAACAAAATATAATGCGATACAATGGCTACGTTCAGTAATCCATTTTTCGGAGTGAGTCCCTCGTGCGAATGTCGCTCGCTCATCGGGAATAAATATTAGAACTATTCTCTATTAATTATATTAATCTAGATCTATTAGAACTACGGGTTCTTCATCTGAGCAATGAACCTGTATCACGAGCTGAGGCAGCGTCCGCTTTCGTGTGGGATCATGGGATCAATGATTTTCTCATACATTTTATTATTTTAGTATAGTAACATTTTTTTTCTATCCCACCAGCGTTGCCAGACGTACGAGAAATCTCGTAACTTTACGAGATTTACCACATCTGTACGAGATACGAGAAAAGTAAAAATCTCGTACACTTTTTTACGAGATTTTAACAATATTGACTGCCTGCGTCATGTATAACCCAAAAACATTATAAAAAGAGAAAAACGATGTCCCTAACATATTACTAGATTAATTTCCTCATCGGCTCATCACTAAATGTATCTTTAGTCGTTACACTCGTTACCGGGGAATCCCCTCTGAGATGTATTTTTTGTTGTTGTCCTTCATGCACTAATGATTAGGTATATTGATTCAATTTCTTATCTCTTTTGCACTAACTGAAACGTGTGGGTGTGGTGGGGCAATGTATTTTTACTCTAGTACGCGTATAGTAGCTGTAGTTCCAGCGCAGTTCGGAATTTCACCCTAATTATTCAGTGGTTAATTTAACATAATGAGTAGTGACAGTGAATCTTCATCTACTCCACCTAGTAAAACAACACAAAAGGGAGGATGGACTGCAAAAAAAGCAGGTAACATTTAAAATTTATACTTTTACGAGAATAAGTATTGAAATTACGAGATTTTTGGCAGCCCTGGTACGAGAAAAATAAGTCGCCATCTGGCAACCCTGTATCCCACCTTGTTTGACAACAGCTGTCGTCTGTCACAAAGTACATCAACATTTTAGATCGATGTTTTCCGTTTTTATTCAATGTTACAACTTATCAATATAAATAAAAGTGGGACGATAAATTAAACATTTATTTATCTGACAAGTCTCAGGAACAGCGCGTGTCGACAGCCTTTGTAATCTATGTCGTAGTACTTTTCGTAAAAGTCTTGTATTAACTCCTCTACCTGTAAACAATGTCAAACGATATATTACAAAGTAAATGCGACTCGTGCGGCGAGATTGCCCACGAACCGTTTATAGAATGTGTTGAATGTGATGCTAATCTATGCACCGCCTGCTTCGCGTCCGGACAGGAAGTGAGTGCTCACAAAAGCGATCACAAATACTCAGTGCGAAGAAATGACTTCCCTCTGTTCGAAAACTGCAACTGGTCGGCCAAGGAAGAATGTAAGCTACTCTCGGCATTATCGACATACGGTTTCGGAAATTGGGAAGAAATATCTAAAAGCGTGCACACGCGCTCAAAACTAGAATGCCAGGAGCATTACAAAAAGTATTACATAGAAAATGTTCAGTACAAAGAATTGAAGCTTTTACCTGAGACAGAACAATCTTTGTTTCCAAAACCATTGATACCTTATCTATACAGTTCAGAAGTGTGCACCAACCCACCCAGAAATAACAATGCAGATCAACATTTAGCAGGATACAATGCTTACAGATCAGAATTTGAACTTAGTTTTGATCATAATGCAGAGAATATATTCAACATAGAAGACAGTTATTCTGATGATGATGATGATGATGATGAATGTATGGACTCACTGAAGGTGTCTCTGGTCAGTTCTTTGAATACAAGGCTCAGAGAGAGGCGGAGAAGATACAAGATCATACAAAATCATGGTCTCATAATTCCAAATAAATTAATATCTTGGCTACAGAAGTATGACACAACACTAACAAGACAGAAATCTGAGAGACTGCTCGCTTTCATGCAATTCATGACTGGAATGCAATTTGATGCTTTCATGGAGTCAATAAGTTTAGAAAATGAGTTAATGCAGAGGATATCAAGGTTATCGGAGTATCGGAGAAATGGGATACGGACATTATATGCAGCTAAGTTGTACAAACAGCTGAAGAAGGAGAATGATCTGGTGGTCAAAGAGCAGAAGTACACAACAACGGTGATGTCAAAGAAATTCGACAGTCAATCACCGATGAAGACCACACAGAACATGTTTGGGAAGAATAATCAGTTATTAAAGTACAAGCGAACATCAATGCCTTTAGAGATAGTTGATTTGCCCGGGTTCAACCAGCTCACAGAGGCTGAGAAGGTCCTGTGTTCAAATTTAAGACTGTTACCAGAAAACTATTTGGAGATTAAGCATCAGTTGATAGCCCAGAACAGTAAGATGGGCTTCCTCCGTTTACTTGATGCAAGGAGGATAGTCAAAATAGATGTGAATAAAACTAGGAAGATCTATGATTACTTGTTGTATGAAGGGTTTATAAGTAAACCACAGTAAATAAATAAGTTTAATGTTTTCTACTACTGTTGTTTGTTTTATTTTGCAAATTTTCTATCTTAACCTTAGTAACATTTTCTTGGGTGTAGTTTTAGGGTTCAGTTAAGGAGCAACCACAATTGATTGTATTTATAATAGCATTCTGCTAGATGATTTGATTATTTAATATAATTATATAGCATGAGAAAACAAGCAATATATGCAAAAATGCGATATTGATAAAATGTAAAAGCATGCGATAAAAAGTAAATGCTTATGGAACCATCAGATCAGATTATGAAAGCAGAGATGGAACGCGAAAGCAGGGTGTTGATGCAAAAACAAAGTTAGGGTGCAAAAAAGGGTCGAGATGCGTTAACACAGTTAGGTGCAATAGCAGGGTTCAGATGCGAAAACACAGGGTGCAAAGCAGGGTTCAGATACGAAAACACAGGGTTCAGATACGAAAACACAGTTTGGGTGCAAAAGCAAGGTTAAGATGCGAAAACAAAGTTAGGGAGCAAAAGCAGGGGTAAGATGCAAAAACAATGTTAGGATGCAAAAGCAAGGTTAAGATGCGAAAACACAAGGTGCAATAGCAGGGTTCAGATGCGAAAACAAAGTTAGGATGCAAAAGCAAGGTTAAGATGCGAAAACACAGGGTGCAATAGCAGGGTTCAGATGCGAAAACAAAGTTAGGGAGCAAAAGCAAGGTTAAGATGCGAAAACACAGGGTGCAATAGCAGGGTTCAGATGCGAAAACAAAGTTAGGATGCAAAAGCAAGGTTAAGATGCGAAAACACAGGGTGCAATAGCAGGGTTCAGATGCGAAAACAAAGTTAGGATGCAAAAGCAGCGGTAAGATGCAAAAAAAAAGTTAGGGTGCACAACAGGGTTCAGGTGAGTAAACACAGGGTTCAAAAGCAGGGATCAGATGCGATAACTAAGTTAGGGTGCAATAGCAGGGGTAAGATGCGAAAACAAAATTAGGGTGCAAAGCAGGGTTTGAATGCGAAAATAAAGTTAGGGTGCAATGAAAGGTTCAGATGTGAAAACAAAGTTAGGGTGCAAAGCAGGGTTTGAATGCGAAAAGAAAGGGTGCAATAGCAGGGTTTAGATGCGAAAATACAGGGTGCAATAGCAGGGGCAAGATGCGAAAACACAAGGTGCCAAAGCAGGGAGCAGCAAAACGCGAGGTCACGGTTTTGATGACGATAATCTCGAGTCAATAGTCCCATGCGCGTTTTAATGCATGAAAAACTATTCGTTTAATTTATAACATAAGATCATCCTACAGAAAGTCCTATTAACATCCATCCAGTAGTTTTTGCGTAATACGAATACGAACAGACAGACCGGCATAAACTGTTTCTATAAGGATTAATTATAGACTTACTTTGAAACCAAACTTCTGATACAGAAATATGGCGGAGTTTGTTGGTGATACGTGCAGCGTTACGTCTTTTCCGGAACAAGTCTATTAAAAAAAGATAATGTTAGTTTCATTGTTAAAGTGACACAATCTTATTACAAAAGATGTTTTAAAGTAAGTCTAGTAAAACTGTAAAACTCAGGTTTTAAGATATATCCGTCACTTTCTAACGTCATATAACAAAAAGAGACAGGGCAATTTTAAAATCTGGTTTTTACATTCTGGGTTTCATTGTAAAGTATTCTTCAAATAAGTGATAGCTCTTGTCGACATGACAGAAGATGATAGAAGTCCTAAAATGTCCACTGCTTCTTATTTTCGTGTCAAAATAAACTAAACACTTATATTTTCAACCAATATGTAGCAAATTCAACGCAAGCGCAGTGACTGTTAGGTTTCGGCGCCATTATTGTGTTTGTTTACTTTATAATTTGTTAACATGATGTATAGATAAAGTTGTGTATGAAACTGCACATAACTAGGTATTAAAAACTCGTTTAAAAAACGTTGAGCATAAATAAAATATCAATTTATTAAATCGATTAAAACTTCTTCGTAATGTCGATTGTTATAACAAATCGAATTGGTAACGCATTAGGACTTACAAGTACTCGAGCTGGCAAAAGTAAAATAAATGGTTGGAAAGAATATACTGTACCCTTTGAACACCAATTCTGAGAAATCTATTATGTTTTCAATTTAATCGGACCTTAATCGAGTGGAGAGGCCTATCCTATAATATACGTAGCAGTGACAAAACCCCGAATACTCAAACACGTCTCAAGTTTAAGTTGTCATTAACTCTCGTGCTGTCACTGTCATTTTAAGGTAGACAGTAGCGACAGAATGACTTTTAAGAGCGTCTTAAAAATGAAAATTGAATTGTGTTAAATTGTTCTGTTTTATTTGTGTTTATTAACATAAATTTTTTTGTCTGTTTTCAGCATGTTCAACTAATTTCGACGCTCCAAACACCGGTCAATGGTCTAATATTTCAGTTTTTTTTTAAATTACTTACCACAGTGTCTTTATACGTTGAAGTTGGCAGAATCATCGAATAACGATGGAGCCATTATCATAAATTGGAATTGGAGTTGTTTCAGTATTCGGCGGTAAGCTAACAGTTTCGGGAACTCTGCTTGAACAAATGCTCTACCTGCAATAAATGGTACAGCATGAAGGTGGCGATCCTGGCGTTCCTCCACTCGGGGCGCGTGAGCACGAAGGAGATGTACGCCTCGTTGTGCCCCACGTCGGGCACCAGGAAGGCGCAGCCCACCACCAGCCGCTTGTACGTGACCACGCAGCTGAACTCCGGGTACTGGAGCGCCTCCGTCACTGGAGGACGAATGCAGATGACGCTTACTTAAGCTTTTAAAGGGATTATTACCGATCAAGTCCTTAACAGGTAAAACATTTGGATGTATTTGAAATGGATCATTTTCATTCCATTGATTCGACGACACGATTGGCGCAGTGGCTAAGCGATTAACTTTCTACGCTACGTACCGTGGGTTCTATCCCCGCACGGAACATATATTTGTATAATCTACACTTAGTTGTTTCGGATCTGGATGTGTGCATGTGACATGTATGTTTGTTAATTGTACCCTTGATACAGGAGAAAAACAAGACAGGCAACGTTATTAAAAAAAAACAAGAATACAAGAACATTATGCTACTGGAACGTAGCTGGTAACCCTCACATTCTTAAATAACAAACCTTCGGTAATTTGCCCTACAAACCGTTTTTTATAGGAATAGTCTCAGCTTACGTCTGGTGATTACTATGATGTATTAAATGTTACTGTTTGTAAGTAAAGCGAGTCATGCCATAGATATAGGAACCGCTGTCTGATTACGTATGATAAATATGACTGAACGTCCTATTCCGCATCCTCTTATGAAAACGTCAATAAGCGAGAAAGGGATGCATTGTTTGTTGGTGGCTGTGGCTGTCAGATTTTTCTTACGTAATCAAGGCATGGCATAAGCCTACGGGAAGAAGATCGATTACCACTTCATTTTATGGAGGGACCTATATCCAGCAGTGAATTGAATTAGTAGTAAATAAAGTCCGATTTACTTTGTACTTAACAAACAGATTTTCTGAATGCGTTCCTTTTGAAATAGAACTTACAGTCAATCCCGGGCCAGAAGAACTGCGCGCAGAGGTTGTTGACGGCGGCTACGTGCTGCGGTCTCACGTACGAGTAGTCTATGGTAGCGCGAGGTGGAGGCTCGTAGTCTTTGATGTGTCTGTAGAAAAAGAAATTCTAGATAATATCCTACTTACTCAAACGTCAATTGCTTAACTGAGACGGTTGGTGCCGCAGTTTATGAAGAAGTAGCGCGGTGCGGGAGGGGTGTGACGCGAGATGTCAGTCACAGGCCCACGATACGCACCATAAAGCTTAGCTTAGCCAATAGTAGGCTTGTGTCACCTCTCCCCCCGCACCGCGAAACTACCTCAAATTCAGACACCAACCGTCTGAGTCAACAGTCGTACCATATGGTTACATGTCTGTTCTAAAAGGTCTCTTCGAAACGACATCGTCCTCGCCTGAACAATATGGTAATTTCGAGCAATCTCTTCTATCACCGCTCCGTTTGCGATAAGCTATTGATGATTACCTGTTGGTCTTCCTAAGCAGTTCATCGGTGAGCTTCAGCCACGTGGGGGCGCAGTCCCCGTCCCTCCGGATGTAGGGCTTCAGCGTGGAGCCGGAGTACGTGGAGCGGAAGGGCGTCGGCTCTATGTTGGATAGCAGGAGAGTACCGTAATTGGTGCTCGCTATTGTGCCGCATAGGTTGTCTATCAAATACTGGAACCAAGTAACATGGGTAATAATATTATACATAGTTTAAAAAATAACTATAGAACACGCTTTAGTCATCCAAACTGAACGTGTATGCAAATTTTCAGCTCAATCGGAAACCGGGAAGTGGGTCAAATTTAACTTCCAAGATTTTATTACATAGTTAGTTACAAGTGAAGCTTATAAAAACGTGTTAAAAATGTATGGCTTGGTCCAAAAGTCCACCATCAACGAGACCTCATCATCTTCTTAGCCTTTTCCCGACTAAGTTAGGGTCGGCTCCCAGTCTAACCAGATGAGCTGTAACTTTTTACTGACAGCATATATTTTTTGCAGTCTTAATAATAGTTACTTCTACTATTCAGTAACATAGGTCTCGGTATTGGTGGACATTTGGACCACTATTGTCCATTGCCCTTTGAATATTGAATATGTTGAGTTCTTTATTCAAGCTATTTGTGTACGTACAAGCCTAGGATTTTCTCCAGGAGAAAGCAAGTCATACAAGAGCTTTAGCAGTGACTTAATGGTAGACTAGCGACCCGCTCCCGGTTTCGCACGGGTGCACTTTCTCTACTGTCCTTACATTAAATATGAAAGTATTATACACTTCCGTGAAAAATTATCTAACTGATGGTGAAAACCGCATCAAAATCCGTTGCGTGATTTAGGAGTAAGCGGATATAAAACAGACAAAAGCGGAAACCGACTTTATTTTATACTATGTAGAGATGGAGAAATTAAAGCTAAAATATTTTGTTAACTTACCGATCTTTGGAACCGATCTAGAACTCTTTCTGCATTTATAACGACCCTGGGATCCTCTGTCAGGTAGCCACCTAAGCGCTTTACTTCTCTGAAATAAGGAAACATTTTTTTTTTTTTTATGTTATAGGGGGCAAACATGGTTGCTGTTCACATGATGGTAAGTGATCACCGCTGCCCATGAACATCCGCAATACCAGAGGAGTGACCGATGCGTTGCCGACCTTTTCAGATGGTGTTAGGAAGAAGGAACACTCTTTATTGTACACCGCAAGTTTACACAAAATAGACATATTTATAAAAGATAAATGTACAAATATGGGCGGTCTTATCGCAGTCGGCCATCTCTTAAAGACAACCTTAGGATGGACAAGAACAGAAGGTGAAAAGACAAAGGGAAGTGTGGTAATAAAAGTGTATATAAAACTAGCTTCCGCCAGCGGCTTCGCCCGCATGATATCTTTATACATTATAGCCTATGTTACTCAGGGATAATGTAGCATTCTACTGGTGAAATAATTTTTAAAATCTGTCCAGTACTTTTTGAGTTTATCCATTACAAACAAACATACAAAAAATCTAATCCTTTCTCTTTATAATATTAGTTTAGATAAATTCAAACTCACTTGTCCAAATCAAATATAGGAAGATGCTTATGCCTCTTTAACCTCCTCAGCGCCAATTTAGCCCTCAGCCTGCTCAAATAAGCCTTCTTATTAGGGTCCTTGACTTTTGGTATCAGATTCTCCACCTTCTTCAGAAGCTGTATCTCTTCATACTGACTCATTTCCACCAGGTCAGGTTCTGGTTTCGGGAGATTGTCCTCCCAGGGTACATCAACAGAGTTAAGTTCAGTTGAGAAGAGGGACTCTCGTCTGATTGGCTTTTCTTCTGTGACCTGTTTCTTAGGTCTTTCGAAGACCAGCTTCCTGGTCTCGTGGTCTGATCCGCTGCGGGAGTCCGAGTCGTAGTAGAGCATTGATTGTTGGAATGAGTGGATACTTGAGGAGTCACTCTGTAAGGGGCGAAAATATTAAAATTTGATATGTTAAAAACTACGCACTATGCCGACTGAGAAGAAGACACACTATGTCGGCTGAGCAGACGACGCACTATGTCGACTGAGCAGACCACGCACTATGTCGGCTAAGCAGACGAAGCACTATGTCGGCTGAGCAGACGAAGCACTATTTCGGCTGAGCAGACGAAGCACTGTCGGTGAACAGACGATAGTCGTAAGTTACCTAAAAAATATCTTAAACTACCTGCAGAAAGAGATAGGGGGAGATCTAATCCCCTTGTCAAAGTGTTAAGATCTTGTGATTGTTCAACAAGGCTGTTTGCTTTTGATGTTTTTATTTAGTTTCAAAATCAGATAATGTTAACTTACTTGAACCGGCATTATACGGTTTGCAGGCGTGAAGTCGAACCCTCGGAACTCCATGTCTGAATACGAGCAGTCCTTAGGCGTCAGCATGCTCAGGGACTCGTCGAAGGTACTCTCATCTCCTATTTCATTCCTGGATATAAAACAGAGATGTTAATTATTAAGTACTTCACGATATTTCAGGGTGTTTTCAATCTTAATAATAAAATAATAATCTATTGAATAAACTTCGTCTCTTCCGTGACATCTCAGTCCATTCAATGGTTGTCTGGAAGAGATCGCCGTGTAGCGATAAGACCGCCAATTTATTGTACGCTTACCTAGTCATAATGACCATGTACGATTTAACCTACGACAAAAAAGAGGGGTGTTATGAGTTTGTAGTGTGTATCTGTATATTTGTGGATCTGTGTATCTGTCTGTGGTATCGTAGCTCCAAAACGGATGGACCGACTGCAGTTTTTTTAATCGAAAGCCAGTTTAATCGGGTATCGTCTTAGCTATGATTAATAAAAATCTGTTCAGCCGTTAAAAAGTTACAGCTCTTTTTCTAGTTGAAGTCGGGGGTTTTTGATGGTTAGGTTATTCTACTAATTCTCTAAATTAAATGTTCTGCCAAGTCCTACCTGCTATCTGAATCCAGCTGGTCATAATAGGAAGTACTGGAGACGCCGCTCAGCTCGTCGGAGTCAACTCGCCTCTTCTTGCAGGGCACTGGCTCTGAACCCACGGGGACAGGACTGCTCTCATTGTTGATCAAATCCTTATAGCCTGAGAAAGATGGTAGGGCTTAAAGCTGGGACGCCATTCGAGGCAGCTACAGGCTAGCGGTCTGGTCCAGCTCTGTGGTTATTTTCAGGACCATATTTTATAACCGACTTCAAAAAACTTCTTTCAAAAGACTTCAAAATAGCAAAATAAAACTAACTTTATAAAAAAGTAAAAACCAACTTCAAAAAACTAAAAAGTAGGTATAAAATATTTTTCTTAAAAATTAAATGCCTTCAATTCTTCAATGCACCTAGCTCGGCAGTCAGACCGACTTCAAAAGCTGTTAAGGTTTTTAAGAAAATTGTTTTATAAGGTAAATATTTATTTCTTCAGCAATAATACTAACCCATTTCGGTAACTTTAGCCACGAAGAGGTTTTTATCAATGGACATTTGGTTGCGTGGGCGCACCTTTGGCTTGTCTCTTGCAATTTCTTGTACTAAAACAATGAAATACATGGAATTTGAATTGTGTTCGATTTTAAAAGATAACCTAGTGTGTCAAGAATTCAAGATCAACAAAGTAAAATTAAAAAAATGTCAGTTAAGCAACTCTTACTCACTGTTTTGATCTTTTACTGTGGTGTACACAAAAATACCAAGGGATTACATAAACTAGGAAGACAGACACCAGCATCTACTTTTACAATAATGATATTGAGCTGCAAGGCACTGCTTCTCAAGACAGTTAATTTACATTTCCTTCCCAGATTGTTTATTCTTTGTATGGGATATGAGGCTCATGGTCAGCAGCAGACTATCGAATCCACCCTGTTGTAAAAAGACTGAGGAATGTGCCATAAACAACTAGAGCAGGCTGTTGGTGATGACCAAAAGTCTGGATGATGATGGTGAAAGAGAATATCTCACTAATATGAGCTGCCACTGCAGGTGTGAAGTTGTGGAGCAGTTTCCACCAGCCCGTCTCCCCGAGCACAGCTGACCCTGACTTGAAGAACAGCTTGTTGTATACCGACAGAACTCCTGCTATTGTGCCCACCCAGTTTTTTTTCTGCTTGCTGTAAAGAGAATGTGGAATTACCAACAAAATGATTAAATAAGGTTTTGTTCACAATGGATTCTCTTACAACTCGGTTTAGATTAGTTTTGAATTATGGAATAGATAGTTCTTTGATACTATCCTGGTTCCCATCTATTTGTTGACTCTTTTATATATGGAAGAGGAATTACAATGATGAAGGAAGATCAAGTGGAAAATATTGCATGGTCTTGAACCATGCAGTATATTCCATTTCATCAATTCTACTTGTGTATGGATAATATTGTGAAGCCATCTTGATCTTTGAGGAACATTTTCCTATGATACACATTATAAGCTATAGGGATCGCAAGGATCAGAAATCAGTAACTCCTCAGTATGTTTGTTGTAATAATTAATTATGTTTGTTTGTTCGTCTTTATGCATTCTTATAACATTGGCTACATTCAGTAATTCATTTTTCGGTTGAAAGTCACTCGTGCGAATGTCGCTCGCTCATCGGGAATAATTGAACGGCTTCGAGCAATCCACAACTGCGTTACGCGAGTGACCAATCGAACAACCTCAAATTATCTGCTTTATCCTATGACTACAGTCATTGGTTGGTTGATAGCAGTGCGACCGAGTGCGACTTTCATCCTACTATTTCACGGAGTGACCGGAGCAATCGTCCGACGACGCTCGCTCAAATAACTGAACGGTTTAGTGTGATCACCCGGACGATAATGCGTCGTCGAGCGTCGTCCGCCGTAATAACTGAACATACCCATTGATCTGATTAGGATAAAACTTTGGCGAGTTGATGTGCGTGCGCCAGCGATTGTTAACAATTTTTGTGTTTTATTTAAAATTCTTATATCCTGATATTTTGGATTAAAATATAGGCCGCACACTTCTAAAGTTTGACCTCTCTGGCTATAAAAGTTGGGAGTACTTACGTCTGTGAGCCGAACAGGGACTGCCAGAATCTATCAATGAAGGAGCAGATGTGCGTCTTGTAGTGGAAGTAGCCATGGTTGCTGATGCCATAGGACTGCAAGTTGAGGTGGTACAGAGTCATGTGTATTACATTCACCCTATGAACAAATGGAAAACCAAATACAGAACATTTTGGATTAGGAAACTGCATTTTTTCTCATCCTATTTCATATAAAAGATGGTTAGACACTGAATAGTAGATTTTATATTAATTTTTTTTCAAAAAGGGATATGCCCATTCGTTAAGGAGGTTTTGGCCAAGTGGCGTCCATAAATACAGCAAATCATAGGCATTAGGGTTGAAATCATAGACACAAAATCAACCACAATTTTTTACATAGAACTTGGACAGAATTTTAAAATTGTATGAAAAAAATTCAAGGTTGATATAAAACAAACATGGAGTTGACTGGCAAGCCAGTGTCGTCGTGGTAAGCGGGTACGCAATCCAATGTAAAGCGAAGGTTGTCATCGCCATAATACTATTCAAAGTCATCAGATAGAAAATAGCAAAACCGTGGAGGAAAAATCACAACTCAACAAGCACAACAAACAACCCGCAACAAACAAAATGGTAACTGTCAACATAGACTGTCAATTTCAATTATCATTGTCGTAGTGATGGCGATTCGGCATCGATTTATCAAAAACCGATGTTATAGAGCTATGAATCGATATTTTTTTTAATAAACTTGAACCAGCACTGCATAGATTTCGGAAGACAATCAATAGACATTTATTTTACCTATTCTATAGAAATTAAACGTTTTAATATGGGAAGCGAAACAAAAGAAAAAAGTTTTTCAGAATATCATTCAGTTCTCGATTTATTTGATTTTGATTTTTGTGACTTTTGCCATCACTACTTTTATAAGATTGACATACCGTGCGGAAATGAAGATTGCATCACATGCTTATTTGATTGAATATCTTTTTAATATAAGTTTTTAATTCCCGAGTGTTACAAACAAATAAATAATAACAATATTTTAGTTACTAAATAAGATATTTTTTTGTATTTTTCACATTGGTGTAACGAACCTGCCTACCTACTGGCCAAGAGTGGGCGTTTGCCTTTAATCTTTAATTGGCTCTCCTGTGAAGTTGCCTATATGTCATTTAGTCAATTTTGCCGTTCCACTGTCGATATATACCTCTATGTGGAGCGGCAGGCAGCTAACAGCATCACTAAGAGGCCGGCGGAGCATGCGTAGTTCATACAAACGGAACACCAAAATAATTTGTAAATCAAACATATTCTTAATGTAGTGTGTATTTATTCGGATTGGACTACAGAATATCTAGGTTCCCAAATATAGTAATAATAAGTTTGTTAGATTGCATATTCTTGATTTCATATGTGGAAACTATAGGCTTAAGTTTTATTTTTACTTTAACGTATATTTTTTTAAGATACCTATTACAGGTAAGCTGTTTGTGTCCTTAACATAAATAAATAAATTTCGTTTACATACCAGGGAAATCTGTTCCGCGTAAACACCTCCTTTTTATCCGGTGAGCAATCTTCGCAGGTGAAATCGAAGAAAACATCGCACGCGAAGTCCCCAGGGGTACCCGGCCTTCGTAGACAAGTGAGATGTACAAAACAAATACAGCTTTCACATATGAGACCGGGCCGCTCCTGTTTGTTTTCAGTTTCGTTGCAATATTTGCATGTAGTGTTCATTATTGCTTCTTGTCTAGCTACTACTAAAGTAATATGTGCGTCTTGTAAACAAACTTCACTTTCCGCCGCCATGGTAACAACATAACCTCAAACTGAACTGCTCTGTCAAGTGTCAAGTGGTCAAGTGTCATTCGTGAATTTTTTTTTACGGCCCTGGATACATGTCCTTGAAGCATAACTTAAATGATATTACGACTTAGAATAGATACTCAAAGGTTTCACATCAACTGAGGGCTTTCACTGGGTTTCACAATCATTTTCATCATTTCTTCCAGAAGGTTTATTATGTATAATACTTTCTTAGGTATATAATGTAATGATAGTAGAGAAACTGTACCCGTCCGAAGCCGGGGGCGGGTCGCTAGTCTAACTCTAAACAAATGTTATAAAGAGAAAAGATTTGATTTTTTGTATGTTTGTTTGTTTGTAATGGATAAACTCAAAAACTAAGGGACCGATTTTAAAAATGCTTTCACCAGTAGATTGCTATATTATCAGTGAGTAACATAGGCTACAATTTATAAAGATATCACGCGGGCGAAGCCGCTGGCGGAAGCAAGTATTGTATAAGAAAACCCAAACCGTTCAATAAAACAATATTTTTATTATCAGTAAAAACTACATCACTCAAAATTTGCGCGTTGTCATCATTTGTTCACGGAACTGGGTGATCCATTTGGTGATGTGTTGCTTATGGATGTTTCGGGCCATCTTCACCGGTTCTGGGTCACTGGGGTTGCTGGGCATCAGGTCCAAGTGGTGGGCGGCATCTACTATCACCACTGCCCTCACTGAGTCACTCAAGCTGTCGAGAATACCACCTGCGGGAAACATACAAGATTATTGAATCTTCGATTACTGACTTCTATAGTACACAGTACGCCGCTGTATAGAGGATAAAGTTCAGATCGCAAAAATCACCGATTTCCTTTGCCGATTTCGGATAAGAGGTGGTACTGCAAGAATAAATTCGAACCGAATACCCATTACTATAAATTTTTGCCGTATAATATTTGGAAAGATTGTTACATTATGGAACCTTTCGCAATCTACAACTGCATACAGAGGCTCCCCTCAAAACAGTCCCTACAAAACTTAATAATTTTCTACACCTGTATTCTTCCCGTTCCCAGTCTAACCGATGCCGCTTCAGTTTCCATTCTTAGGTCATACATATCTACGTTTGTCCCTTTTTTTAATACGTTAGCCCACACTATGATTTCTCCTGTATCGTGCGTATAGTTTACAAATATACATCTCACATGCACACACACCCAGACCCAGGACAACCATTTGTAGGCCATACAAATATTGAGCTGAAATATTGAAAAGAGCTGTAACTTTTGAACGGCTGAACAGATTTTCAAGAAACATAGTTAAGATGATTTCAGATTATACTAGCTTTCAATAAAAAAAACTTTATTGAAATCGGTCCATCCATTTGGGAGCTACGATGCTACAGACAGATACACACTACAAACTTATACCACCCGACATTTTTGTCGGGGGTCAAATAATGCGCATAAGTTGATGAATCCTTACCTCCTGTCCAAGGATCTCGGAGACCATTACTGAATACAATGTTGGTAGCGGCCTGGAGCCTATTGCCTCCATACTCGAGCCTAGCCATGTCTTCGCGAGGGTACACGTTGAACTTCTTGTGGCAATCTTCGGCGAACTTCGTGAAGTTCCACGGGTCAGGCTCGAACATGTCATTCTTGCCATTGGAACACATCGGCATTACCATCTCTGTGCACGCCTGGAAATGAGAAATGTGTTTTGTAATGTGCTGTTTCGAAGTGATGTTTATTATAATTATACATAATTATATGGTCCTAGTTCTACCGACTGTGTTGAATTGACTGTGTGTATGTGCAATTATATCCACTTGCATACTTATGGGGATATAATTGCACATTTAAACTCATCGGCCAGTGTCAATTTCGCCATCATTATAATAATTCGATGATGACGAAACTCGGATGTTTTATACAGGATATTTTTAATGTAGTGCGCATAATTTGTAGAGTGATTCAGTCTCTGTTCCTAAATGCAACCGCAGTATTGGGATACACTTTAAAACAAAACGAAAATTCGACTTAGTATAGTATGGGGGACACGCATAATTTACAAGCGCAAGCCATACAAAATCCATTTTTTTTTGCTTTGATGTGAATTTTAGTACTGCGGTTGCATTTGGGAACGGACACTGAATCACTCACACATATAAAAAAATATCCTGTGTATTGCCTGTATAGCCCAGAAGCACATGTTTTAGGTTACTCATTCTGATACGTCATAATAATAATGTTTACCTGGTAATACCAACCGCTAGCGTCCAAGTTACCGTAGTCAGCACCTTTCTGATAATTCACACAGCTGTTCTTATTCTTCTCGTAATTCGTAAATATATCTAAGACTATTCCTATACCCTGAAATATAAAAAAAAACATTGTTAGAGGGAGCATAGGTACCTACATAGTTTTGTTGGTATATGCGTCACTGAAAAGGTCTTACAAAATATTGCATCCGAAACTGTATTGGTATTTTGAAATGGCGACGCATTCTTAGGACGCTGAAAATATTGATGACTGGGTTTTTTTTTACATTGAATAAGATTGCGTTTGGCCACTAATTCACCTGGTGTTAATCGATGATGGTGCACACTTGCCTAGAAGTAACGTATTAGATTGGAAAGAACTCTTTAAGGTTCCCGACTCTAACTAGAAAAAGAGCTGTAACTTTTGAACAGCTGATCCGATTTTTATAAAACATAGCTAAGATGATACCCGATCAAACTAGCTTTCAATTAAAAGAAACTGAATTGAAATCGGTCCATCCGTTTTGGAGCTACGATGCCTCAGATGTACACTAATAACTTTTAACACCCTTTTAACCCTCTTTTTTGTCGGGGGTTAAAAAAATCCAAAGTGCCAGACATTGACGGTTCCATACCTGTAATAGTTTATCTCCAGTCAAGCTTTCATTGAGGTACTGGCAGACGACCCTCACTGGCTCAGCCGGCAGTGGCGTCAGGAAGTCCGACGCGAACGGATAGTTCACCATAGCCAGCGTCGAATACATGGACTCCAGGAAATCTAGGAGCATACCCAAATCCGTAGAATTCTTCACCGGATTGCAGAGATTAAATGTCTTTTGCAGAAATGCCGATTGGTTTGCGTTTGTGGTGTAGTTTCTGAAATTATTGATAAAATTGAACACTTCACACCCTGCACGTTATTAGAACATTCGGATCTCTATAGGTTAAGATATTAGTACTTCTCACGCACGGCTGATAATGGCAATCTTATTCAGAGGCAAATAATTATTATCCTATTCTTATGTTTATTCACATTAAATTGCATTATTCTCGCAGCTCAACATGGTTTTTAACCATCTATTATTTTAAAAGATTTCCGTGGAGTTTCTTGCCGGTTCTTGTCCATAGAACCTACTATTTGGAACCGTGCAACTAGAGTCTCGACATTTCATAAGTGCCTGTATCTTGTTTACTAAACATGTAAAAAAGATGTATATTCTATTCTATTCTAATAGCCAACAAGTTGCTAACGGAAAGCGACTCCTTAGTTTTTCAAACGTTGGCGAGAAAAGATTGTGTCTTAATCTGCATACCAAACAAAATTCTGTTTGAAAATCTGTTACGCATCGCACTTGGTGGTCAATTATGACACTATACTCTTCTTCCAGGACCTTATGTGCCTATTTAAAGTTCTTACCGAATAACACTCCAAGACTGCCTGATGTTGTCGGAGCAGTTGGTGTCAACAGTCTTAAAGCTGGAGGTGACGAGTCTGTTGAAGACCCCGCAGGGCGCCATCCCGGGGAACATGTGCACCGGGGCGGAGGCCGCGATGGCGCCGATCACGATGTGCGGGTACTTCATGCGGAAGTACGCTGCCAGCATACCGCCGTAGGACCCTGGAGGTTAAGAATTACAAGAAATTATATATTTATGTAATTATGTGGAGTGTTCCTGTGTTTTGTTGTTTTTTCATTTATAAGTAGGTACCTAATTTACTACCTACCTACGTTTTTTGTTTCTGTGTTACTTATATTTTTTAACCGACTTCAAAAAAAAGGAGGAGGTTCTCAATTCGACGCGTATGTTTTTTTAATTTGTTTCCTTTATTTACTTTATCTACAATGTTTTTTACATTTTTAAATACATCTTATAAAATAATACTAATAAAATATAAATTTAAAAACCAGCATCGGGAACAGGGTCCAAGCTACCGGTAGCTAGGGCTCCAGACAGAGGAACCTCCTCACAATCCGTGTCGTGTCGAGGAATACCGTTTTCTGTATCAAGCCCTTGATCCAGCCCCCTTACGGGAGACCCGTTAGTTTTTTTTTTCTGGTTCTTTATTATTTTGTTTTTTTTTATATGGTCGGTAATGTTATCGGTATATTTAACAAGAACAATAAAATAAAACATTGTGGGTAGATATGATGAAACCACACCAGCATAGATCTTCAAGGTTTTAACGTTTTATTATCTACGTCTTGAAAATAGCTATTATTTTTATACAATGGTATTATATACTAGCTGTGCCCGCGACTTCGTTCGCGTGGTGTAAGGGTGCTCGAATTATGTTTTGAAAATACATGTTTCTAATAATATAAAATTGTATCAATTAGTATTAAAAAAAAACAGTTACATCGTGGGGACCGGATTTGAACCTGATATTTGTCGGCTTCTATTCTACTATTTACCGTTTCACTTAGCTAGTTACGATGGGTATCGAAATAAACATTTCTAATGTTGAAAAAATACCTAGTTTTCTTCATATGTATAGTAATTTTCCGTGATGGTTTTTTACCGAAAATGTTAAATGTTAAACACGTTTAAATCACAAATTTCTTAACTATCGACCTTAGTACCCACGGATACATATTGAGCCATAAATTTTCAGTATAATAAGCTGACCTCTTATTGTAAGGGAAGCCTATACAATACGTGGTCAGCTTTTACTGGAAATGTATAGCTTGGTAGTATCCGTGTGTACAAAAAAAAAATGTTACACTGTTCAGTTCCTGTGAGCGTAGTGTAGCGTGATGATACATATTTATGTTAAAAAGTCGACCCCTTAGTAGCGCTACTGTGAAAGTCCTATCGAAATTGTTAAATTCTTACATTTCATAACCATCATACATTATACACAAAATATGTTACATTGCTCGACTCCTATGAGTGATAGTGCGATGAAATATGTTTACTATAAGTCCTCGATCCCTAATAAATTATACTACAGTGAAAGTCGCATCAAAGTAGGTCCAATACAACAATATTTTGTATAACTAATCAATCGTGACCTCTGCTTTGTACGGGACTGCTTACAATAGAACGATCAAGCTGTATCTAAGGATCTAGTCAATTACTGTTGCATAAAAGTTGTTATGTTAGACTATTATCTATACAATTACCGTAAAGTTTCATTGAAATATTTTTCGCTGTTTTCCCGAGGTGGGGTAACTTCTTTTTTTTTTGTTGGCTCTCAGACTTGCATCCCATAAATACAAAGCAGGTGATCTAGCGATACCTTTATTTTGCCTACACTCTACTAACGACTAACAACGACAACGACGTAGTCGGTGAAAATTCGGTGACCGTTACTGCCCCTCGTAATGATTTTATCGTCTTGAATCTAACAATAGTAGCTATTTAAAATACTTGGAGAAAACATCCAAATTATAAACTTTACATTTTCGTAAACACATAAACCCAATTAAAAGAACAAATATTTCGATCCCAACGCTATCTAGGGAGACTGACGACAAATTTAAAGAAATATAAGGTAATAATTATTTTATTATTTTCAGTGAGAAATTGGTAGCCGACAGATCATTCTAGTCATCCTCAAGTCAATGAATTTTCAGCTGCCGTGTATCAGGCAAAAGGCTATGTTGTAAAAAGAATGTTCTATGAACCTAATTTGCTGTTCTCCAGAATGCAAACGATGTTAGCCCTTATCAATTTGCAATGGTAGCAGTAAACAGCAAGCACACGTCATTATAGTACTGCCAATAAGGCTTTGAAATTCATAATTACCTATTAGATTCCGAAAAGCCCATCCTACAGGATCCCGATAACTTCTATGGATAAAAAAAAAATCTACCCAATCCTAATAAAGTCTTAATAATGATCTTATCTCAATATTTACTGGAAATACAAAAACTCGGTCTTGGGTAAAAAGTCTATTAACGCCATCTAGTTTCAGAAAAATGTAATAAAATAATAATGAAATCAAAGTTACGTCGAAATATCTGGTAGCGCATTTAAAAAAGTAATTATCTCGTGGGTAAGGTATTATGTCGTATGCTTTCATCACGCTTCACCTTTTGGAACATAGCAGTCAGTGAAATACGTACCTTAAAATAAGATGCCAAAGAAAGAACGTTTATCAGTAAAAAAAAAAAAAAACTGGGCATTACTAAATATACCAAATTACTAATTTAAGAACGGAATCAAGTGAGGAGTTAAAATGAACACAGGAACTGTGAAACTAAAACGAAGATTAATTTTGCTTAGCCCCCTAGACGAATAGGGTAATGATTTATATTACATATTTTGACCGGACCTATGAATTATAATAAGACAATATTTCATTAAGATTCGGCTCTTAATAATGAAGTGGTTGCTCATAATAGTACACAGGCATAATGCACTTTAGCTCACCCCCCTTAGATAATAGCGTGATAATTTATAGCCTATATGTTGACCAGCCCTTTGACAGATATTACTGCAAAATTTCAACTAAATCTGTCCAGTAGTATAGGCGTGAAGCTCGGACATATAAACAGACAAACGGACATACAGACAAACAGACAAAAATTCTAAAAACATTTGATTTGGCTTCAGTATCATTCCTAGTACCTACACGCAGCAATCATTTTTTTGGAAAAATATTCAATGTACAGTTTACGCCTCGTTACGATTTTATTATAAGTATAAGTATAGAAGATATTTGAACGTTACAAATTAAATTATTATATAGAACTCGGCCTACAGGAGTTTGGATGCCGTATCAATAAAAAAATCGCTTTTAAAAATATTGGAAATTAAAAACTCGCCTATAAATTACTACTAATGCCATCTAGGTATAAACAGACGAATTAAAATACATAAGGCTAAAGAATAAATGAAAAAGTACGTTTAAAAAAATGCGAAATGATTTCTATTGTATATAAAATGTTAATCGGATCTATTAACTACAATCTACAATTAAATACAATATTTCAAATGGATTCGTCATATAGGTAGCGACTAATAATTGTACACAGACATATTGGTTTATTGCTCACCCCCCTTTGACAATAGCGTAATAATTTGTACCCTATATGTTGACCAGGCCATTAACGGATTTTACTTTTAAATTTCATGACGATCTGTTCGGTGGTTTGGCCGTGAAGCTCGGACAGAGATACAGACAAACAGACAAACAGACAAACAGACAAACAGACAAACAGACAAAAATTCTAAAAACTATATTTTTGGCATCAGTGTCGAATATAGAGCACGTGCCTTTTTGTTTTTTCAAGATATATTCAATGTACATTTTTCGCTTCGTTACAATTTTATTATAAGTATAGATAACGCTCGTTAATTTTTAACGGATTTTCCTGTAAAATAATGCCCCATAAATTAATTATTGTTATGTAGGTAAAATAACAAATTATGGCTGGTATACGAGTGGTATGGACAAATTGGGAGACGGAGAGAGTTGTACTTCGTACCCCAATTGTCCCCAATAGGTTGCAGATACTTTAGGAAACTGGCCTATTTATAGATTTTAAAGTGAGGTGTTGCCAAGCAACGCACTCAAATATTTATTTAAAGAAAAGTACTTACCTCCAAAAGCGATGACCGGGTATCTAGGCTTGATGGTGTTGCCCTGCAGGTAGTTGATGAGCTCGGCGTAGTCGGCCAGCGCCTGCGCAGACGACAGGTACCCGATGTGATCGTTGTCCAGCGACTTGTTGCCAAAAGGCATTGACGCTCCATAGTATCTGGAATGTGAAAAATATTTTCTTGAAAAGTTATCGCTCGCCGGAAGTTGGATATTGGGCCTAATTTAATTGAATGCTACTCGACGGGACTTATCTTGGGCGATAAAGTGCTGGACCATCGTCTCTGGATTGATTGACAGTCATCATCATTCTCCTGCCCTTATCCCATTTTATTTGGGGTCGGCGCAATGTGTCTTCTTCTTCCATTCATTCATTCCATTCTTTTCATTAGACGTCATCTCAGAGTTTACGTTCTTATATGCCATGTCAAAGTTCACACAATCTATTCATCTTTTCTTGGCTTTGCCTAGGTACTTTGATTGACAGTAACATCATGTAGTTTCACTGGCTGAGATTACAGGGGGAGGGGGGGTTTGAACCCCGAAACCCCTTTCAGTATCGGCCTTAAGAATTATCTAAAGAGTACGGGAATACACAGCATCCAGTTTCCCAAACTATTTGCATGGGTCTAGGCAACTTATTATTAGTATTATTATGAGCGTAACTACTAATTTTCATGCAGAGGACATGGTCAGACGAGTGACCACATACACTTTGTTCACTCAGCTCACGCACTAATCCGTAACTTGCAGATGTTGTTAGCCGGTTGCATATTTATTACCTACTTTTGCCTTCCCTACATTCGTAGAACTTATATTTTCTTCATTTCAAATATAGTTTCCTTGCTCTATGATTTCTCCGGTATTTTGGGTACATTTTCACAAACATAAATCTTACATACACACATGACTGTACCCAGAAAAGCTCTGTAAGCTGAAGCTGAGCTGGACTGAAACCAATTTATAATGGCCGATGAGTTGTACTAACCTATGCTCGGCAAAAACAATTTTCGCTCTGAATTCTTCTGCAATTTCCCACATAAAGCCTGTGTGCTTTGCAAACACCTCTATTTGACCCTGAAAATAAAACATTTTATTTAAGGGGACATTATTTATTTGAAAGAATATAAATGTATAATCTAACCGTCAAAAACCCCCGACTCCAACTAGAAAAAGAGCTGTAATTTTTGAACGGCTGAACAGATTTTCATGAAACATAGCTAAGATGATACTCGATTAAACTAGCTTTCAATTATATAAAATGCATTGAAATCGGTCCATCCGTTTCGGAGCTAGATGCCACAGACCGATACACATATACACACTACAAACTTATGACACCCATCTTTTTTATCGGGGTTTAAAAATAGAATGCGAGTTTACTGATACAACACAAAAAAAACAGTGTACCACCGTGGTGAGTTTAGCCGGTAGGAGTCCGGCACACCCCTTCGCCACCCCCAGGCGGAGGACAGCCCTACGAAGGGTTCCCACCACGTAAAAAAAAAAAAAAGGTTAAGTATATCAAGTTTCAACGTATGCTAAAATAGGTACCTATTGTTTTTATTATTATAACGCATAAAATATGATGACCTAAATAACTTATAAAAGTCTTTATACCTAGCCATTTATTGCGTGTCAAGGTATTTGCAGAATGTTACTGGCGGTTTCAATAATTTTTAAATTCATGTTTAGATTCCACAATTGCATGTCGAGATATTTGTAGAATGTTACACGACTTATGGCGGTCAATAATTTAATGATAAGTTTCCATACTTTCTTGCCGGTCTCTTTACCAAAAAGACCGGCAAGAAACTTAACTTTAGCAGTTAGGCAATTTCGATGAAGGTGTTCCTTCATTGTAATTACGTAAACTGCTAAAGTGAAGCTGGTAAGATTATTTCGGCTACAGTTTACCTACTTAGGCTTTGTTTATTTTGTTCTCATATTGATATGTATGTTCTTATGAGAATAAAAATTTCTTTATACCCATATGGCTTTACATCACAGCAAACAATGTAATTTGATGCGCTGGAGTATTCGAACGATGCTCGAGTTGTTTGGCAATGCCTGCGAGAGGGCACCACTCTCATTTTTGGACTTGGATCTTGTGGTCCCCAGAAACTGGATACCCTATCAAGACTGTTAGATTCTGTGGGTAAATTGAATTATTGGTTGCTAAAAAGCCATTTTGTTTGAGGGAGAAAGGGCATCACTACATATTCGTGCCCCCGAAGCAGGGTTGCCAATCATAGAACTTTTTTCCTCGTACCTACTTAAACACCATAAAATCTCGTAGTTTGGTTTATTAATCATGAAATGTCATTAAAAGATAAAATAAGACATAATTTATCACGATTGTCAATGTCTGAAATTGTCTTCTCACAGAGATAACGACTATATCAGACTATATAAAATCAGACTGGCCAGTGGTCCAGAGTATCTGCTTTTCATTCAGTACACCCAATGTGATGTAAATTTAATGAACACCCATTTATGCTATAACTGTTCTCCTGGACTCAAACCCAGACTTTGATTTGTTTGCGGATGCATGGAAGACGATTCTGTCGGAATGTATGAAGTATTGTGAGAAGAATGCATGAATGTGTTTCTTGTGATATTTAATGTTTCTAATAGTTGTCTTTATATTATAGTATAATTGGTATTAGCCGTTCTATTTAAAGTAAAAATAAATAAATAAATAATTGTAATAGCCTCACTGTGTCCCCGTCCGCGTCGTACAGCTGTCCATAAATCTCGTATTTGTACGAGGAACCTCGTACGATTGGCAACCCTGCCCCGAAGTCAGATTACCTAATTTAACGTATCTGTAAATCCGGCACTGAATTTAACATTAAGGTTAATAGACTTTACGAGCGCGCCTATACCTAAATAACATGTTTAAATTTATAGATACTTATTACTTACTTATAGATACTTATTTTATAATCGGTAGTTTATATTCTGTTCTGTATAAACCGATTTACAAGTAACGGTAAGTTTTTTGTTGGGCATCGAACCCGAGACAGGCTGAGACTAATCGCGCATTGTTTACCAGTCGACCAAGAATTTTTTATAGAAGGTCAAAACAATTTTACAAAATGTAAACAGTTTCAGATAACAATTTACGCCGTGATATGGTTTCAAGTGACTTGAAACTTACACAAATGTGTAACCAGTCAATTATTCAAATAATTGACTGGTTACACATTTTTGTAAGTTTGTAGTGTGTAGGTATCTGTGTGTCTGTCTGTGGCATCGTAGCTCCAAAACGGAAGGACCGATTTCAAAAAATGAAAGCTAGTTTAATCGGGATGGTTTTTAGCTGTATTTCATGAAAATCTGTTCAGCCGTTCAAAAGTTACGGCCCTTTTTCCAGTTGGAATCGATGGTTTTTACCGTTAGGTTATTTCTGGAAATTCCAATTGCGTAGGTACTACAAATAATATTAACCACAACTTCGCAATAGGTACCTACCTAATATCTATATATTTAAACTGTGCTAATATTTTATTGTTTGTAGGTTACCCTGTTCCAAATTCAAATTAATTGAGGAAAAAGTAACGCAACAGACATTTGATTCTATCCAGTGCGATTTTAATAAGCATGTGAGCACATTGTAATTACTAATATTATTCCTGATAGCATGTGGGTATTCAAAATAAAAGGATATTGATAACTCACCTCATTGCCGGTATAGAAGAAGATGGGACCACTACCTCTATCCCAGTTGTCATCATTTTCTAGGTATTTTATCTCGAACATTTCATTCCTCTGAAACCCGAAATGATCAAGTGGAACCCGGAAAAACTTGGTCTCATATTTGTAATCCGCCCGCACTATACTTAGAGTCACTATGATATAGAATATTGTTTGTAGCATATTGTCAGATTACAAATTACAAATAATTATAAATACACGTTCATTCTGTTTGGTTTCCAATGTGATAATGAGTGTACTCGCGCACCGACGAAGCGTTTACACTGCTTATGCAATGTTATGTACTGTTGTCAAGAAAAGCGTTTGCGCTTATTTTTTGTATAAGTTTTTCATTAAATAATCGTGATTTTCTGATGAGTTGTGCAAATTAATATTAATTTATTAAGCGATTGTTTGGTAAGCAATGAAACACAGTAGTTTATAATATCAATGTCACATGACATTTTTGTACATAGCGCAAAGCTTAGGAAATAAAATAAAATTGTTTAATTTGCGATTAAGATTATTTTTAATGGCGCCTGCGTATCTTTCTCCCTCTGAGAAGAAACGCTGAAACTCAGGGGTCAAGATCTATTTTAAAGTCAAAGTAAAGTTATAGCATTGTTAGGCAATACCTTCTTAATCACCTGTTTATTTGAAGAAAATCCAGCGGATAAGTTTATTCAGTGATATGTATTAACTGGCTTACTGTATTGACTTGGTATGGCTTATAAGCAGTACCTTTGTGTCATCTTTCCTATTTAATTGTAATTATTCTTCTTTCTGTGTGTACATAAATTGTTAAATAAAAAAAAAAAAAAAAAAAAAAAAAATTCATACTGTCAATAACTGTGAAATATTTTGCTTGTACGATATTGATTGCCTATTGTTTTATTGCCTCATGTATTGTATTTTTAGCGCCTATTGTCGCGTGATAAGTGTTTTTTACTGTTTCTATCGAATTAAGTTATAGAATCACCTCGCCAATCGTCTTTTAGCAATTTCGGTACAAACGCGAATTCCTTTTACAATTAGATACACACTCACACTTGCATATTGCTACTGCTTGACAAAAACCTTTGAACATTTGTCGTATAAATGTACACGGTTAAACAGTAGAAATATTGTATTGTGTAATAATACACAATACACTCCTACAATATTTCTTTCTTTTTCTTTTTTTTTGTTCATAAGAGCAACTTTCACTATGGGACCAATCCTGAAATCGCGAAAAAAGAAATCAACTGTTCGATACATTTGTATGGTATTATATGTATGGAATAGCAGATAATACCCCATTGTAAAATTTGGTCATAATGATGAGTACAATACCCTCCTTCAATATTTCCACTGTTCAACCTGCCACCCTGTATTCTGCTGATTGACGCCAGACAGCCACCTGCAGCCTGAGGCTTCAGCTGAAAACAGTGGCGTTCATAGACATTTCTTACAGAGTAGGCAAAAACAACTTAGGCTTACATTCAGAGACGACAGAAACGAGTCTAAGCGTGAACTTACGCTTCCATCTGTCAAAGGCAAATGCCCACTCTTGGCCAGTAGGTTGGCAGGTTCGTTACACCAATGTGAAAAATACAAAAAAATATCTTATTTAGTAACTAAAATATTGTTATTATTTATTTGTTTGTAACACTCGGGAATTAAAAACTTATATTAAAAAGACATTCAATCAATTATGCATGTGATGCAATCTTCATTTCCGCACATTATGTCAATCTTATAAAAGTAGTGATGGCAAATGTCACAAAAAATGGAAATCAAATAAATCGAGAACTGAATGATCTTCTGAAAATCTTTTTTCTTTTGTTTCGCTTCCTATATTAAAACGTTTAATTTCTATAGAATAGGTAAAATAAATGTCTATTGATTGTCTTCCGAAATCTATGCAGTGCTGGTTCAAGTTTATTAAAAATATCGATTCATAGCTCTAAAACATCAGTTTTTGATAATTCGATGCCGAATCGCCATCACTACGTCAATGATAATTGAAATTGACAGTCAACAATGTTGACAGTTAACATTTTGTTTGTTGCGGGTTGTTTGTTGTGCTTTGTGAGTTGATGACTTTGATTAGTATTATGGCGATGACGACCTTAGCTTTACATTGGATTCCGTACCCGCTTACCACGACGATACTGGCTTACCAATGGATATCGTACCTGTTTATCACGAAGACCCTGGCATGATTACCTATAGATCCCGTTGATGACTCCAGCTTACCACGGATACATCTCTGTGTCAACTGTGGCGTGGATACACGACAACTTAAAAGATTTACACTGAACATTTGCTGTTAGCTGTTGTATTCATGTCATGACAATTGTGTGGTTCTTGGGCTAGGAAAGGTATCAATCAAATATTTATCCCCCAGCCCAGTTTCTAGATGACGTGCTTGTTATTTATTTATATGATAACTAATAAAAAATCATAAAACTCCCATGTTTGTTTTATATCAACCTTGAATTTTTTTCATACAATTTTAAAATTCTGTCCAAGTTCTATGTAAATAATTGTGGTTGATTTTGTATCTATGATGTCAACCCTAATTAGAGTTGAAAACTTCCAGGAAAGTTTCCTTTTCTGAGGAAAGTTTCCTGAAAACTTCCAAAACTTCCGAAACTTTGGAAGTTTTCAAATTATGTTTTTCTATTTATGAAATCAACAAATTCGTTGCTTTGGGATTACACAGAATCAGTAACGGCAAATGAAAATGATCCTTTAATTTAGTTCTGTTTTTTTTATTATTTTAATTATTTATGGTACCTATTGAAGCAAATTGATGAAATAACGTTTTGTATTCAATCGGCATAAATCATACGAAGGCAACGGGCATAATGTAAACACCGAGCGGTGTGACGGAAGTTTTGGAAATATTTATTTTTAACCTGTACCCTACCCCGCATCCCGTCCCGTGCTCGCTGTGTTCGAATATTTAAAATCTAGCTAAATGTAACATATTTTAAGTATAAAGTATCCCCAATTACTGTTTTTATAAGTAAAAAATCATTTCTGAAAACTTCCAAAACTGCCGCAGTTTTGGAAGTTTTCGGGAATATTACCGGTAAACTTCCGGAAAACTTCCAAAGTTTCGGAAAGTTTCCGCAGTTTTCAACTCTAAGTCCCTAATGCCTATGATTTGTTGTATTTATGGACGCCACTTGGCCAAAACCTCCTTAACGAATGGGCATATCCCTTTTGTTCGTAAGTTTGACAGATGGAAGCGTAAGTTCACGCTTAGGCCCGTATTAATAAACCAATCTCAGTTTTGAGTAGGCTCTTATGTAACAACATAAGATGCTGTTACTATATAGTCCAGCATCTTATGTGGTTACTTAAGAGCCTACTCAGAACTGAGATTGGTTTATTAATACGGCCCTTAGACTCGTTTCTGTCGTCTTTGAATGTCAGCCTTAATGTTGTATTGTCAAGTTAAATGATGTTTGTAATTGGCCACCTTGCCCTAAGACTTATAACTGATATTACAGACATATCATTTGTTAGGGTAGGCAGTGTCTTTTTATCATTATAGAGTGCACGCCACTGGCTGGAAATCAGTGCGGTAGATATCTGCAGCATCCTCATCATCTTCATCTCCATAGGACCTACTATTTGGGACCGCGCACCTAGAGTCCCGACATTTCATAAGTGCCTGTATTTGGTTTACATGAAATAAAGATCTATTCTATTCTATTCGCTGAGCTGCGGCCTTTTCTACCCTTATTTCCATACTATTGCGTCCGGTAACATACTAACTTTTACTTTGCTTTTTTCTGTCTTTTGTTCATTGTATATGATTTGTTTACTTCATTGCTCTATATTACAAGTTGTTCTGTATTGTGGATTGTGTAACAATAAACGACTTTCTTTCTTTTTAATTTAAAATTTGTTTCGAAGCACTTTTGTGCGCGTATAACTAGTACCTATAGTTATTATCCGAGTTCATTTGACCCCTGTCTCGATAGCAGCCCGCAGGATGTACCTAACCTACTCATTGTCACATACTATGGGTATTACTAAGTACAATATGTTATGTTTAAAAAGTAACCTTATCTGTATGGATTTCTCCTTATCTACGAGGAAAACAATAATAATAGGGTGCAATCGCATTGTGTGGTATGTATGTATTTAAAATAGACTAGTGGTCGCCCAATGGTCGAAATTAGACCGTAATTTAAGCTTTCTGCACTCCTTCTCGATATATAAACTTGAACTACGAGTACCTATGCCAAATCTCACACTCCTCCGTGCGCGCAATTTGCAAAGTTTCCTCTTCACGTATTAATATAGATACTATAGATTTATGATTCATGGCACTGCATATGGAATTTTTGGGATTCCGGTGATTTAGTTAGACGAAATTAATATATAAAGCTACGCATTGGTTTAGATGTTTTTGTATTACGCAGAACAAAATTAAATGATGTTTTAGTTAATAAGTTTTCTCATGTCAGTGAATATTCTATATTCATAAGAGAATAAAGTTTATCTTAAACCGAAAGTTAGCAAACATTTGTAAGTACCTAACTAGTTAACAAATGTGTACAATACAATAATTATTATGGTCTTAGATCATAATCTCCATTAGTCAGTCACAATCCATACGCAAAAAAAGGCGTCGCTGCCGCCCGCTGCCGTCGCTTTTACCGAGAGGATTCTTTATTCATTGCTTAAATTACCAATATCATCTTCCTGCAAAAATGACATTTTGAAATCATTTTTGTTCTGTAGCGTAGCGACGCAACGTAAGTTTGTGGCACTATGGCACTATAAGTACTTTTTTAGTAGGTACTTACTCTGAGGTCTGTACCTACACCTATATTTTTCTAAACGCTCGATGAGAGCAAAGTTTCAGATTCCTCTAAAAGCAACTAGGTATGAGCATTATGACGAAGAAGTTTCAAAAGGCGTGACTAATGAAATATTTATATTTCTTGATCATGATCACTGAAAAGTTGCAAAATATCGTGTGCTTGACTTGAAATTGTTTAAACAGAAGGTAATAAAACTTTTAAAACATAGATAGGTAATTAGGTACTAAGTAGAATCTATACTATGTAAAAAAACCCCTGAAAATGATATTAAATAATGATAATTATGTGATTGAAGCACTTATAGCCTAGCGGTTGAACGCTTGCCTCCCATGCAGGAGGGTCTGAATTCAAACCCGGCCATGCACCTCTAACTGTTCGGATTCATGTGCGGATTAGAATTTGATTATCACTTGTGATAACGGTGAAGGAAAACATTGTGAGGGAACCTGCACATTTGAGAGGGCCTCATAAAGTTCTCGATGGAGTTTGTAGTCCGCCAACCCGCACTAGGCCAGCGTGGTGGACTAAGGCCTAACCCTTCCCATTCTGAGTAGAGGCCCGTGCCCAGCAGTGGGACAGTTATGGGATGAATTTATTTATTTATTTGATATGTTATATTATTGTTTAGGTATTCAATTTCTTAAAGAAGACAATGGTGTTAATTCTGTTGCGCCCTTTCACAGGACTAAACTAAACTAAGAGCATTTGTCTCTTTCTGTTTCAATAGAAAAATAAAGTGACAGATTTGTTTAGTCTAGTTTAGTATAAGAGTTTAGTACTGTGAAATAATGCTAATCAAATATTAGTCGTCAAATACCATTTCAAATAATATGATTGGTTCTTGAACTGATTGTTGTTGTATTTCAACCAATCACCGCAGGGAACATGAGATTTGAAATGATTAGACATTGAACCACAGATGAAGAAATCGGGAGTCAATAATATTGAACCAACAACGTAAAGAAATAAAAATTCATATCCGTAAGTAATAAATAGATAATAGTTTATTAATGTAAAGTTAACAATCAATATAATAATAAATTAAACCTAATTTCTGCATTTTTCAAACTAAAAGTTCACAATTTCGTTCTTTTTCTAAATAAATTACCAAACATATTATTAAAAAGTTTATCATGATGAGTTATATAACCTAGTTAACATAGTAATTATAAATAATTTTTTAACATTATAAATCAGTCTAAATTCTAAAGTAATGAGATCAATAATAATGCATGATTTTAAAGCTATAAAGAGACCTTTCATAGGTCTTAGAACATGTGAAATAGTGCTCAATATAAATATGGTGGAAGACGGACGACTATCAAGGGTAGATTAGATTGAAAATTGTGAGAAAATAGACGAATAATGGTAGGATGGAAGGAGATATACATATTGGTTTCATTCTTATTAGGTAGGAACTAAAATGTGTGGAAATATATTAAACTGGCAAAGAAAATCACTCTTTGGTTCTGGGTATAGTTGAGTGGCAAGTCACACCAGCGCGCGAGAGTGCTGATGATTCGGACTGCAAAAAAATCTTACCTATTAGGTACCGAAGTAAAAGACCAAGCCACTATCAAGAATGAAGAAACTGTCATGTTCTTGATGAAGAAGATAGCAGCACCTGGTAAAAAGCTGGCAAGACACTAAAATGATACTCATTGCAGCAATTGGTGCCTATCATACCGGATGCCAGGAAAGCAAGAATTTTCTTTTCCATACGTTTATCATGGTAATGTTGACTGCGCATTGCTAGAATATCCATCTTATTTTTCCAGACTCCAACTAGGCTTTTGCTTCAGTGAATTCTCGTCAATAATGCCATGAGAGAGCATCGAATTCACGGCTATTTGATGGCAAGTCCGACGTTAAACTTTAGGCCTGCCGCTTCGGTAACTCTCAATCTTGAATATAGCCCGATACTTCCTACATCTTCCTGCGCCCAGTCTTAATGATCGCTCGCCCTTGGTTCAATCGACTGATCGCGTCCGGTGACTCAGAGTATGACGTCATGTTCTGATTCAAACGTCAATAATACTGTATTGTTCATCTCATGTGTGTGTTGTCAGATTATGTACATATTATGATTTACAATAAAATTATTGAAATTTATAGTTTTGTAAGGAGATAAAATACTGGTTGTATCTGGGCGCTCGGCAGCTGCAAGCCAATCCGAGTAGGTACACGTCATGGTCATTCTAGTGTCTTGCCGGTCTTATTACAGGGTACTGCGTTTCGATAAGGGGATACGGTTGTGTATTATGCGCAAGCGCACAAACAACAACAAAACATCAATAATTGGTTTCTATGCAGAGATATAAGGTGTATGAAAGACTAAAGATGACGCGGTAGTTTAGTGAAGTAATGCAAAACTTTGAATAAGATTTAAGTTAAGCTCTGAAACATTGAAAATTGAAATAGGGTCTTATCTAGTGAACATTGGCGATGAAATTAGCAATGAATACCCACCTAATGGTGTGACATAGTTACCATGTAATTATTTAGTACAAATTAAATTTCAAGGCCAGCAGATTAAATGGCACCGTAGATTATTGGTCTTATATTTAAAGCAGCTCAGGTATTCCATCATGAAACTACATCATCTACATAATTCTGAAGTCGACTTCCCTATATCTGTTGAATATCGATCTACACTTCCATCCTGCTATTGCATAGTCCATTAAAATCTGAAGGTCTGTATGTTTCTTTTTTCGCGGGGATGGTCTACATCCACCAGTCCAATCACCTCCAGATCCTGCAGGTGTTGTCCTTAGAGGCCGTGATGATGGCATCACCGGCGTAAGAGAACGCGCAGGAGAAGATCTCACCTTGGTGGCCTGACAGCACCTGGGAGAAATGTCTGATGTGAAATAATCAGATAACCCACATAAAACTTTAATACCAACTTGACCCAAATGTATGCGACAGTAGATAATTTTTTTGCGATTACGATATTCTATAGAAAAAGTTGTTCAGTTTAATGGTCTGATCAACACTCTTAAATTATGACCATGCATTTCTAATACCTACATGTTATATATTTGCAGTATAATTCTATTGGGTAATCTCTGGTACAGATCAGTGCCAATATGTAATTGATCCCGTGGGTTGAAGACAAGGAGGTGACTCAATAACAAATTGACACAATTACTCCTCAAGGATGCTACATTTTTGTGGGTGATATAATAAATGCAATGGGTGCATTCAATGATTCAACATCCGCGTACCGTATCGTCCGCGTATCCGCGCACTGGTTAAAGAGGAACAAAGCTGTTATTTAAAAACTGAATGAGATAAGTTGAGAGTAAAGGGGAATTCTCAATATCCGCTACCGTGCATGCTACGTCAGACAAGTCTAAATGGGGACGAATTTGTGGGCGCGATCCTTAGTATTGAAAGACTGAGGAAGAAGAGAGTTTACAGGTATGTCGCGCTCTGCTACACTTGTTACCTGGCAACGACCCAAAATTGTTAGGATCTTTGGTGGACAGCAGAGTGTAAGCCGTACAAGAGGACTTGTAGTCTTCAACCAATATTTTTTTTTACCCATGTGGATTTACAGTATCTTATATACGGATTTGCCGTTTTACGAGAATGACTACCGTCCGTCCTCCGGGAACCCAATTTGGGTGTGAAAGAGTACTTACACCTTTGCTTTCCGCCTTTCGGGGAATACATGTGTTATGTTTTTATGTTACCACCACAGGCGTACCCAGGTTTTGGCTTAGGGGGAAGACATATCAGCAATTTACTTAGGCCAGTATTGATTAAGGGGGGCAAATCAGGGATTTATTAAGGCATAGGCCAGCTTTTGGTCTAGGAGGGAGGGGGGAATCAGGAATTTACTTAGGTATAGGCAATTTTTGGCCTAGGGGTTATTATCTTAGGCACAGGCACATAAATCAGAAATGTATGGGAGGCAGGCCAGGTCAGGGGCACTAGCAGCAGCAGCCCCTCCCTGACGCCCCCGGGTAGGTCCGCCATCCACCTGATGTATTTCCTTATTGTCCTCGCATGTAGATGGAGGAAGGTGTGGCCTAGGAACTTATACTAGTAGGCACCTACCTGAATGCAGTTCCCAGTATTGGTGTTCCAAACCCTGGAACTTCTGTCCGCTGACGCCGTCAGTAGGCAGCCTCCAGCTGGACTGAAGCAGACCTGTTTGATGAAACGTTGAGTAGGTATAAATTATACCTATAAGCAAATTATATTTCACATTTAAAACTGAGAACAACTCCTAGACAATCTCATTTTTTGGCTGATCAACGGAGGCTTCGTCCATATAAAATCAAAATACAACCACTCTTTTTCTCTTCTTCTCCTTCTTCTTCCAAAGAACGCAAGGTCGCACCCTAAAACCTCACACGTTTATTATTAAATAGGAAAACGAAGAAGTCTGCAAGATTCTTCTCGTGGCTTTGCTGTGACAGTAGTTAACTACACTTCGTAATTGGGCAGATTTTGAGTAGTATCATTAGTTCTCACAGAATACTGGCAAAAAGTAGCAAAAACGAACGTTCGTTGGACTAGACTTGAGAATTCCGTACCTACAGTACGACACAACTTATATTGCTCACCGATCTACCTGCGCAGTTGACACAATTAAATACGAGGGTAATTGATCAACCAATCAGAAAGCATCGTCGCTGCTACATCAATGTCACCTTCAGTCAGTGAGCGAAATAGAAATAGACGACACGGCAGTAAGTTTTTACACTCTAAGGGCATGTCTTAAGGTTGATTATAAATTGATTTAGCTTCGGGTGTTGTAGGCTATCGTGTGTTCGTGTCTGCGTGAACGCAGATTTACGACGCACCTTATTTCTTGTGTCATACTCATACTGTACGTGTCTATGTGTGCGAGCGCCTGGTATCGCTCATTGTATGTAGCGGGCTTCTGGACCTTTCTATTTTGTGCCCATAACCCATAACACTTACCTTGGAGACTTCATCTCTATGGCCCTTCATGACGGCCAGCTCCTTGAAGTCAGATTTGACGTCGTAGATCCTGGCGGAGCAGTCGCTTGATGCCGTCGCCATGCGCTGGCCGGCCCAGTCGAAGCAGATGTCCAACACCTAAGTTGTTTACACCTATATCAGTTATATCCATGTCCACTAATTCCTGGCTATCATCACGTCATTCACCTTAATTATATTTCGGATACATTCAGTGCGTTTGCGGTCGCGTTACGTGATTCTAAGCATCGCTCGCCAGCTAGGAAAATCTGGACATGGGCAGGACACATTGCGAGAATGCACGCTGGCCACTGGACTAGAAGACTCTTAGGCTGACATTCAGAGACGACAGAAACGAGTCTACGCGTGAACTCACGCTTCCATCTGTCAAACTTACGAACAAATTTTGACAGATGGAAGCGTAAGTTCACGCTTAGACTCGTTTCTGTCGTCTATGAATGTCAGCCTGAATGCCAGCCTTACCCTCTTATTCCAAAAATTATCATAAGTAGGTACTGGTTTAAACCAGGACTTAAAAGTCTAGGATTGTTGCAGTAATAAATTTAATACCCGGATTAAAATGTAATCTTATTACTCGGACCATTCGAGGATCCGATAATCTAAAGATAGTCCTTGGTTTAAATAATATCCACAGATCAAAAACAAAAAATGACAATTATTCATTCATTCATACAGGCTTCATTCGATGCAACATTCCGTTTCTTTAAATGTTGATATTATCGTCACACTCAAGTGTATAAATATTTCAAAAATATATCATAAATTGTTCTTTGTTTAAATTTCATCTATTGAACAAGCACAACTAATCCGTTTGAAGCGCTTTTTATTATAATCAAGTGGTTGTTTTTAACCACTAGCGTGAAACGGAGTGAAGTGGTACGTATGCGAGCGTGGCGCGATAATTTGAATTATGATTAGGTATATAAATTGCTCAAGTATTGCACTGCTTTGTGGCAATAAGTGGTTTATGTGGTTCTTGCGTATGGTTAAAGCGTAATGACTGGATGGATCAGGCACAATACCGCCAGGAATGGGGGACAAGGGAAGAGGCCTTTAGCCAACATCGGATCTTGAAAAGGCCCCCCATGATAATGATCCTGATAAGTCGCAGCATTATTTATACCAGCCAGATATTTTAATGTAAATCCTAAAAGTTGATTGAAGGAAACAGTTATTGTAGATTCGCAATTTGTCATCAATCATCATTTATGTTTTAACTTTTTGATTCACAGAATATTTACGACATGCCTGCTTCAATTTTTTACGACATGTCTGCTTCAATTTTTACGACATGCCTGCTACAATTTTTTACGACATGCTTGCTTCAATTTTTTACGACATGCCTGCTTCAATTTTTACGACATGCCTGCTTCTTTCTGTGTTCTGTGTTCAAAAATGAGGACTGGGGATGCTGCAGAAGTTATAATAATGTTAAGTCATTTTGCTAAATACTAAGAATTTAATGATCAAGATAGGCGGGAAAACCAATCAACATGTTAGTTTAAATACCTGAAGCCCAATTCTCGTAATTTATTTAAACTATGACTGAAAGTTGACTGAACTGAGATTTAAGAATTGACAAAAAATCGGTATTCTTATCCTCTTAAAATTCATTTAAATCTCATTTTTGACCTGTATGTATGGACCAGAATACCAATTTTATTATCGGTGTCGGTTCAAAATGTTAGCAGAATAGGCTACAATCAACTTTCGACCTCATTACAATATACATAAATATTATAATGTTACGTTTGATGTTAAATTGTTTGTTAGTGTACGAGAATACCATTTGTGACATCAAAGTCTACTAGATCAGAACTATATTTTGAACATTTCTAATTACGAGAATCGGACATTCTCAGCTTGGCGACAGCGGTGCGATGGAGCTAGCTCTGCAGATACCATCCCTCATAGGTACCCAGCAAGATAATCACGTGCTTTATTGTCCTGAAGGTCCTGGAGACTGCAGACTTACTTCATCAGTATGTCCCGACACGGTGGCCAGGCAGGAGCTCAGGCGCGCGTCCCACAGCTTGGCGCTGCCGTCCAGAGACGACGAGCCCACGAGGGAACTGTCCCAGTTGAACTGCACATTGGATATCTCGCCCTCGTGACCCCGGAGCACTGATACGCGGCTGGACGTCGAAACAGATAATAATAAGAATATTTAGATAGCTAATATTTACTTAAGTAGGTAATACTTAAAAATGGATGAATTAGGTATAATGTCATGCAGTTCTCAGTAATGAATAAACTACCCCATCTCCAAGTCTCCACCCGTGAGTGACGTAACATTGAGTAATGGATCATGAGCTTCTTTATTATGTGCTAAGAACAACATTGGCCAATTCGCCTGCCAAGCTTGTGTCTATGTGGCAATTTTTTGTCATGACCGTACATTGTGGCGAGCTACTAGGTGGCCTATGTTCAGCAGTGTACGTTTAAGAATAGATAATAATGATGTAAAGACGAATATGTCTGCTGTTTATCTAAATCTGCAGTCAAATGGTGTAAAATCAATCTGAAAACATTTTATTAGAGCAATTTGTAAATCAGCAACACATTGCTCACTAGTTTAACAAAGGCGCTCCTGAGGAATAATTTTACACTAAGGGAAGAAGTTACGGAATTCTGTAATATTTTTTTTTTGCATAATATTTCCATTAAAAAAACCTATTGTACTTGTTACTGCTAGTCTTGAACTTGGCAACATAATAAGATATATTACTATTTCCACTCTTGGCTTAGAACACGATATATTTTCACGAACTGCTAATCTCTCAACCACTAGATATTACTTACGGTATCTACTTCACATACTTCAAGGATGTTAGCTGCTTATTGCACAACCATATAAGCAGTTCCATCTTTGGTATTGCTTGCTTTGCAAATCTAGGACACTTTGGATCCCTAAACGGCAATAATTGACCTGATGCAACTACATTTTTCTTAAAAAGCAATCGCGTTTTTTTCTTAAAAGGAGACGATTCAGAAGAGCTTATATATACATCATTTTCTTCAAAAGTCACCAGCATAGTTATTCTGTAAGAACATTTCGCATTTCGATTCAAATCTCACTCTTATTGTCCGTTGAATAAGTTGAATTATTATTGACGAATGAATACGATAATAAACGTGTAACTTAATAACAGGAGCTGTGAACATGACTAGTGCATGTTCACAGCTCCTTTGTTAACTTATCGTATTTCAATTCATCAAACATCAACCCACAATACGCCCACGTTTCGATGCGCGTCGACGTTCGTCAACGCGCGCTCATGTGATCGGTTGATCGGTTGTCGTCTTAGATTATAGAAGTGTTCTTCTATAATCTAAGGTTGTCGTAAATACCATGATGCCCAGGAGCGCGATTCGAATACGCGCGTCAAAATTTTGCCATCTGAGCGTAGTCTAAGAGTCAGATGGAATCAAGATGCAAGATTTAGGACTTACAGAATAACGTGATCGTGAAATGAAATGAAAATGATCGTGAAAACGAGTCTAACGAGTAAAGGTCAAATAACCGTTTAAATAGGACAGTTTACAACAATATGTATGCATTATGATAAATATAAAAACCGTGGTAAACCCTTTACTCGACAACCGTATAATGGTCCAAGTTTTCACTGTTTTCATTCTTGTGAATAAAGATGATAATGTTGTGAAATCATCTTACTCCTCGACTCTTGTATCCCACAGCGATATGGTGCCATCGAAGGAGCCGGTGATCATCCTCTGACCCTCGTTGGGGTCGAACTGCAGTGCGATGACCTCAGCAGTGTGGCCAGTGTATGTGTGGATCTCGGAGCCTAAAAATATTATTGTAGGAATTATCTATATATACATACGTGAAGAGAAAACTTTTAAAGCACATTGCACGCACGGAGAAGTATGAGATTTGGTTAAAGTAAAAAGTAGTAAGTTTAAAGTTAATATTAAGTTAATATTATATTAAGTTAGTAGTAAGTTTAAGTGGTTAAAATAGTAAGTTAAAGTTTATATGGAGAAGGAGTGCAGAAAGCTAAAATTACGGTCGAGTTTCAACCTCCGGGCGATCACTGGTTATTTAGAAGTTTCAACGTAAATTCTTTGCATAACAAAATCGTAGTACCTACATTTCAGGGTGTTTTTACCAATCGCGCTACTTTCCAATAAGATTATAATTAATTCCGTGTAGTTTATTAAATAAACTAATAAGATTCCAATTGGAGATTGAATAAGGATTACAATTTCACCATAATTTTTAATTTTTAATTTTATTTTTGTAGATTTTTTATTATTTATTTATATTAAGCCCCCCGCCATTTTCATTTTGAAAAACCGTCCTAGTCAGCAGAAAGTCGGTAAAAAAAATGATATGAAAAAAATTACCTTGACCCCAGGGGTTAAGCAGTGATAGCCTAACGGTTGAACGCTTGCCTTCCATGCAGGAGGGTCTGAGTTCAAACCCGGCCCACACCTCTGACTTTTCCAATTTATGTACGGATCGCAATTTGATTATCACTTGCATTAACGGTGAAGGAAAACATCGTGAGGAAACCTGAGAGGGCCTCATAAAGTCGTCGATGGTGTGTGTAGTCCGCCAACCTGCACTAGGCCAGCGTGGTGGACTAAGGCCTACTCTTGTCATTCTGAGAAGAGGCCCGTGCCCAGCAGTGGGACAGTAATGGGCTGAATTTACGCGCGTTATTATTGAAGTGAAGATGCACTTATTTAAATAATTAATGTGCACCACTCTTACTATCGATTTGCTTTTTCTTAGTAGGAAACATTCCCATCCCCTTTAAATTAGCTCCTTTATTGGAAGACTTATGTCTAGCAGACTTACATAAAATGTAAAAGACGTAAATACCTGTCCGAACATCAAACAGCTTGGCAGTATGGTCCATGGATCCCGTAGCTGCAAACTCTCCCTTAGCGTTGAATTGGGCAGCCACCACCTCGCCATGGTGCCCCCACAGCGTGGCCAAGCATTCGCCAGTCTCCGGGTCCCAGATCTTCGCAGATTTGTCGAACGACCCAGTTAACACCCGGTTGCTGAGAATATAGCAGAAGGTTGTAAAGGTTGGAGTTGCGTAAAACATAATTATCTGCTTTGAAACCGTCGCGTCGCGCTCATACGGCACGACAGAGCAATTGGTACCTAAGCGCTTGTCTTCACGTGCGCGGGTTTGATTCCCGCACGGAATCAATATTGACCTTGTTCCTGGTTTTGGTCCGTGTGACTGTAAACTGTACCTACGAAACAGGCGAAATTAGTGCAATCCGTGGATCTACCGCTCTAAAATGTTAATAAACATTGACTCGGGGAATAAACTTCAATACGATTGTAAGAAACAAAACATTGAGCTACCTTGTAAAAAAAATACCAATCATGAGGTTAGGACTCCCATCTTCATGATTGATAATGTTTTTACAAGGTAGCTCAAAATTTAGTCTCCCACGATCGTATTGAAGTTTACTACCAGTGTCGATGTTCATTACCATTTTAACCCTTAATTTGGCAGGTTTTTTTTTTTAACCAATTAGTTTTTTTCTTTTTTTATTTTACTTTATTGTGTGTAAATATAAGTGGAAAAATATAAAATAAAATACCTGGTCATCCAGTTCTTAGAAATGTTTAGTATAATATACTATACATATCACGATGTTCAAAAAAGATACTCATTAAATATTAGTATAGTATACCATACATATCTAACTCACAGATCGTTTTGGGTGGAAAATAAAATAAACAATTCGAATGAACATTTTATTAAAAATTAATAATTATGGAAATTATAAAAACAATTGCGCTTATTAGGTATAAAACAAAGTCAGAGTTGACATTTGGTGCAAAATACATTTGTTTGCCCTTTCTTGCTATACCGACAATGCCTTTGTTACCTCATAACTCTCGACTGCGTGAACCGATTTTGATGATTATTTTTTTATTTGAAAGCTGGTGCTTCCTGAATGGTCCCATTTTAATTTGGTCTAGTTCTGACAATGTGATCCACGAGAAAACCATATAAGTCTTAAATTTACATTAAGTATGTGCGCGACAAATGGTCGAATAACTCAATATCACGCCAACCGATTTCGATGATTCTTTTTTTGTTTGAAAGGGTATACTTCCGAAGTATTCCCATTTAAATTTAGTGAGGATCTGATGAAGATCTTCGGAGATAGACAATGGAACTCTTGAATGAATAACAGCACATCACTCGCGATTGCTGTAATCTCATGTTTATGTATTGTTTATGCCACTCAAAATTGAAAAATAAAATAAACTTTAAAAAACAAGTAAAAACCGTCTTCTAAAAAACTAAAAAGTATAAAATAATTTTCTTAAAAAACTTAAAAGCTTCTCAAGTCGGGGCCACTGCCAAGCTAGATGCATTGAAGAATTATAGGCCCCGACTTCAGAAGCTGTTAAGTTTTTTAAGAAAATTATTTTATACTTTTTAGTTTTTTAGAAGTCGGTTTTTACTTTTTTTTTAATTGAGCATCTGATCGAAGAAGGGGTCTTTCTTTTACTCTTAATTTTATCTGAAATATTCACAGCTGATGTTGATGGCGTAGGAAATGGCTCAGAAGGAAGAGATGAAATATTCAGAAGATGTGTCCGAAAATATATAATTTTGAAAAAGGCGAGATTCCTCATTTTCTTCTCCTGAGGAGCCACCACTAGCATCAGATTTCCCATTTTCTGGTGGAATTAAAGCGAGTATGCGAAGGCTCCTTGTTGCAGGTTTACGCTATTAAGAAAAACACATGCTATAATCCGCAATCCAAGCAAGAAACAAAGACAAGAAAATAAATGTCCATAAAATAAATAAATAAGACATGAAAACATCCAGAATATGCAAGCCATGTAGTGCCATATAGTTTAGTTTTAACAAGAAATGTAGAGCCCCCTATACAAACGATAAAAGCGTTACTTTGTTAAACATAGCGAAATGTATAGCCCGTTATACTAAAGTTTATAATTCAACTTTGTTGTGCATAGCAATTTGTATAACCCGCTATACAAAGAACTTTGATCGTGTCTATCACTTATGTCAGTGCACAAAAATGTATTATTTGATTGTTATCACAATATTTAATCATTATTTAGTAAAATTTCATGCCAAATCGATACGATTCACTAATAAAAATAAAAGAATATCATAACTTACCAAAGGCGCCCGGTGATGAATCAGTGTCGAAAACTTTTGAGCGCTGGATGTCATGTCACATTGAATGTACAGATAGTAAAATACTTTTATTTTACAGGTAAAATGTTGCCATAAAGAATGGTTGAAATTAAATTGGGTAGTTTTTAAATGTAAAGGCAGCAGATTTTTTTTTAGAAAACGTATAGTATATTAGACATTGTCAAATTAAGGGTTAATTACACGGTAGACCCACTGAAAGGGTCTTACGAACTTCAGGTGGCAGGACAACCATACTCACCTGTTTACTTATGTTCAATAAGACAACATTTTATAGTCACCGCTAGTTCCTCTATTAAACCTTTGCTATTCTATCAGTTGTGTAAGCTCAAATACTCCTTACCATGCCGGAAAGTTGAAGCCCACAGAGTACACGACGTTCTGATGACCAGACAGTGTTTTCAAGTCCTTGCCGGTCTCCACGTTCCACACCTTGCAGGTCCTGTCGTAGCTGCCCGACAGACATCTGTTTGAGGAACACCGATTACTCGTGAGGGGTTGAGGATCACACGTTATACCATTGTAAAACTGTATAATGTATATGCTCGTCATTATTTTGTTGAACAAAATTAGTTTCCACCTTGCCAAATTGCAAAGTTTGTATATTAAGCTATGTCCAATAGGGAACGTGAGGCTGATAAAATTATAACGATGGTGCTCAAGCAAGCAAAAGCCTTTCATCTCGGTAAACAGCAGCATCAGTAGTTTGAATGGGCTGGTTTTGAGGTCACCAACGCACTTACCAAACGCTGACAATTTAAATATGGAATCGTGTTCTTTGAGATGTCAGGAAATCGCATCCAAAGTATCACAGACTGCCACACAACAATATTTTGCGTATTAGGTCTTGAAAGGTAACTTGCCTGCTCCCAGTTTTATCAAAGGCGACATTCGTGAGGGGCAGCACATGCGTCACCAGGGTCTTGTAGATGTAGTACCTCTTGCCCGTCGGACCCTCGTGTTCGATCCTCTTCTTCAGGATTTCCAGGCATTGCTCCAGCTGGTCGCATACCTCCTCGGTGATTAGAACCTCTTTTAGGCACAGGCGTTTAGCTATCTCTTTGATGTCTGAACTGTTAAACAGAGGTACGATCTTAAATGGGTTACGGAGTTTAGAGCAGCTAAAGAATAGACTGAAAGCCAACCGATACTGCCTTTTGAAGCTTATGATGATGGGTAAAGTCAGAGAGACACGTTGGTCGCAGGAAGAAGTCGTGACTGAGAAACCTTTGGTAGTGGACTGGAGTTGCGAGTATTGCACAACTGTTTCGCCTCGCGAGAGACAGTCAGAAATATGCACAGCTGACTGCCAACCTTCGCTAGTCGGAGAGGCACTAAGAAGAAGAAGAAGGAAGCTGACCAGGATATAGTTGGGAAAAGACTTTAAAATCTGACGACAATGGCAGCTTTTACGACAGACTCAAATCGGTAGACAGACAAACATTAAAGTATTTAGAAACTAATGGTGTTTGATATGAAGGTTTTTATTATCCTTGTGGTGTGGGTCTTGTAGGAGCAGAGAGAGGGGACGAAGGACGAAAATGACAATAGACATACAAACGGACAAAGTATTTAAATTATAATGATTTTTGATATGAATGTTTTAATTATTATCCTTGTGGTCTCTTGTAGGAGTGCAGACTAGGGAATAAAGATTTTATTTTAAATATTCCCTACATGCTAAAATTGTATCATTACTATAATTTCTATTTGATAAACTGCGACAACTGGAGATGACAGTGGTCCGGTGAAATTAAAGAACATCGATGATAGAGAATTGATATGAACGAAATAGAAGAAAATCGTCACCAACTTACTTAGAGTTCAAATCCAATAAATCTATATCTTTATTTTTCAGGACACCTTTCTGTAAATATTCTAGCTTCAGACCAGGAGGATGATATCTCAGATGAAATTTCAGTAGCTTCATGATTACACAAGTCCAGCTTTCCCCTACAGCACCATTTTTTTACTATTCTTTTTGCACGGAATAAATTGTTTCAAAAACTGCCAGAATTTTGTCAATAGTGAGGTTGCTACGGTAACCAGGTTGTTTATGTTTTTATTGAAAAAGCGAAGAGAAATGAGGTCAATAGGTTAAATAAGGCTTTATGGAATTTGTATTATGAGGACTGCGGTAAGTGGGTTAAATTAACCCGTCAAGTTAAAAAACGTAGGCATTCGTATTTTTCTGGCTACAGGACACCTCAGGCTGCTTACTGAATTAAGAAGATGCCTCAGAATTGTAGTGGAATTTGTATTTCATATATTTCTTTGTTTATAATACATCGTGTATCAGAAATGCGTGAGCATATTTAAGGGTGTGGATCAGACCATCAAACAAGGGGTCTACCGCGTAACAAGACGATAATGAACTTCAGTAGAACTTGTAAAAAAATTACTGATCATGAAGATGGGAGTTTCAACTATAAGATCGGTAATTTTTTTTAAAGGTAGTTCTAAGTTTATGTCCTCTCGATCGTATTGAAGTTTATTACCAGAGTCGATGTTCACCACCATTTTAGTTACGCGGTAGACCCGCTGAACAACTTTTTTTATAGGACAAACATGGAAGTCGTGAAGAAATTATCAAAAAAAATTAAAATCAAAATTATTAAAAGTTCTTTGTGAGCTGTGAATGTGTGAAAGTTGTGAATGTGTGACTGTAGCGACATCAAAAAGAAGTAGCAATGCCTCTTTCTCTTGTTTTTTATATTCGGTGGGATAACCCATAGGTAATGAAGACGTGCGGCATCCATGAAACTTTCTGCTCCATGTTTGTAGCTCCCAGATTACCTCGCCAACGGCGTTGGAACTTGGAACGTTGTTTTTAACCCCCGAGAAAAAAGAAGGGTGTTATAAGTTTGTAGTGTGTATCTGTGTATGTGTGTATCTGATCTGTGGATATGTGTATCTGTCTGTGGCATCGTAGCTCTAAAACGGATGGACCGACAGCACCGACTGCAGTTTTTTTAATCGAAAGCTAGTTTCATTAGCTATGTTTCATGAAAATCTGTTCAGCCGTTCAAAAGTTACTGCTCTTTTTCTAGTTGGAGTCGGGGGTTTTTGACGGTTAGGTTATTACGCCAGGGAAAAAAAACACATACCTATAACTGAACGGCCATGTTGCTCAAGCACCGGTCAGTCAGCCAGTTTCAGTCGCTTCAGTAGTAACTTGTGAAATTCACTTCCGTCCGTTTGGTCAATATCCATTTGTTGTGAAAAGTAAATCGTATGAGGAAGACGCGGTAACGTTTTGAAACTGTATGGAATTTCATTAGTAGGCTTAAATATTGATTGCTGAATGGTTGATAACGAATAACGACCACATTGCTGTATTACCAATAGTCTTTTGCTGTTATTTATTTTATTTATTTAACAATTAATGCACACATAAAATACATGAGAAATATGAAGTAGGAGCATAAAGTACAAAGGTACTGCTTATTTCTAAAGACATCTCTTCCAGCAGACCTGCGAGAGGAGAGATTAAAAAGAAGAAATGTAGACACAGTGTGTAAAGGATACATATAAATAATTTACAGAAAATACATACCTAACACGGAAGAATACAAATACATACAATAAATACCATCTAAATACTATCTAATCTAAATAAATATAAACCTAAATGTATAAATAAAACATAAACTATGTCGCAGTGGAAAGGTAGTGCTGTTTTTAGTAAACAGGCTAAATTTTGTTTTATTATGGGTGGCTACCACAAAACACAGAAAAGACAAGTTCTGTGGTGGCTACCTTTTCTGTTACAGTAAGAGAGTTCTGGTCCCAGGATACTTAAGGTGAATTTTGAAGATATTAAAAACCTTATTATAAGTTTTTTTGGAAAAAAGTAAAGTCAACGAGAAAGTTGTCTTTTCTCAAAAAAATGCAGTGGGTGTCAGTCGACTTCGATTTCCTGACAGGAATGTTTTCTCCAACAGTTGACGAAATTGTACTTGCCAAATTCGAGAAAAATACAAAACCTATTTCCCATAAAGATATAAATTTTGTATGAAAACATACCTACATACTAATTTAAAACCCTTTAAAAAATGTAAATAGGTGAATAGGTTTTGTATTTTGCTCGAATTTAGCAAGTACGATTTCGTAAGTTGTTGGGAAGAAACATTCCTGTTGGGAAATAGAGTCGAATGAGCCCCACTTGAGTTTCTTGAGAAATGTCAATATTCTTGCACACCAAAAGGTTCTTGTTGCACACTGTACTTTTTTCAAATATATTGTCAATTCGTAAGCTGTTCAAACTGGGTTATAAACACTACCAATCTCAATTACTTTGTTTTTTATTCTGATTTTAACGCAAAAATTACTGCGGTTTATACTAACAGAAGTTTATTCATATGTTCATGATATTCATTTCTATAATAATTCACAAATCATTACAAAATGCATACACATTTGCAGAGAGGAAGCTCAGAGCATGGCATATTAGCCGCTACGGGAACAAAAGCCAGGTGTCCCATATACGGGACGGTACACAAAGACGATGAAAAGCCTGCGAGATGCAGAGCTTTTATGTCGTGTGACATATTTGTCTAACATTCGAGAACATTCGTGAGAACAAACATGAGGGTTTTGCCGTAAGGGTTAAGGTTGGTTGGCTGTGGTTTGCAGTCATAGTTAATGTCAGAATGTCATAGTTAATGATTTTGGATCGAGATGTTCAATCCCATTCAATGCACAATTGACATGAATCACTGGCGAATTCGTGGTGATTATCATAGTTGGAGTAGTTACCAAGAATACTCGAAATGTAACCGGACGCACATCTTTTTTTTAAATTTATAAACTTACCGTACACACATAAATCTTTATAAGGTATTTTAGAAGTACAAGGCTCTGCTGGCTACAGGAAATACTATAACTTTTGATACTGCCCGCCGATGGTAAATAAAGAATTAAGGAAAGTATCGGCCTAAAAGTTGTCTATCAATTTTAACAAAACTTCCACTATCAAATGAAAATATTAATGACTAATGTTGAAACTTCATTATTTTGACAAGAGAACCTTTTTGTTTTATAGCGTACAAACAAATTGCAGCCTTAGGGTGGTAGACCAATTCTCTGACCAACTCACCATTTATTGACACAGCAGCACACTAAAAAATAATAACCTAAGAAAAAGAGCTGTAACTTTTGAACGGCTGAACAGATTTTCTTGAAACATAGCTAAGATGATACCCGATTAAACTAGCTTTCAAATAAAAAAAACTGCATTGAAATCGGTTCATCCGTTTTGGAGCTACGATGCCACAGACAGATACAGAGATACACACTACAAACTTATAATACCTCTCATTTTTGCCGGTGGTTAAAAAAAACAAAATCGAGAAAATAAAGCAAAGAAACGCTATCTTGTCGACAATAACCAGTCGTAATAAGATTTATAATGAAATAAAAAGCACGAAGGCTTCTCTCATTTCTCAGGCCTATTCTATTCTATTTCAGGGTTATTGTTGAGCAATTTCCGGTGCACGGCGCGTATCAACCTGTTTTGACGCGGGAACAGAACCGGATCTCACGCGATGAGAACCAACTCAACCGACGATGGACATGTGAGCTTTCATACTTTTATGGGAAATAATCTGTTATTAATCATTTGGCTCTTTTGAGACAGAAAACAAAATTAATGATTATTAAATCTGATATTAAATCGCGGCGCTCATTTGCATGAAGTCATCTATTATATCAAACGAGCTGATGAATGTTTAGCCTCTAGGTGCTTAAAAAGGTCGGATTTGATTAGGTTATATATACGAGCTGTGACCGTGGGAGCTATTCTGTAGATACTGTAATAACATTTCGTATCTCGATTCGAATCTCTATGACATTGTCGGTTGATATTTGAAAGATATTTGACGAATTGACCTATATAAAGAAATATAGTTTATTGGCACATACATGCTAAAAACACAGAAAATAAAAAATAAAATAAAATCAGTAGTTTAGTGCCAAACGGGCCAGCAGCTCAGCATATTATAAGTATATGTAAGTAATTAGTATGTAGGTATGTATTTACTTTACGTATTATTTATTCTATGCATATATTCACATAATATTACTATTTAGTAAATAATATTGATTATGTTTATTTTTAATGTCACACCACAGACTACTCTTGGTTTTTCAACTTCTTATACTTATTTTTTATTGTACACAAAATACAGAATATACAAAAAAAAGAACAGTTTATAGATATATGCACAAAGGCCAGCTTTTCAACTTCTTCTTGTCCATCCTAAGATTACTACACTAATAGCCAATTTCAATCACCTATCTATCAGTGGTTTGCTTGGATAGAAACATCTTGTATAACAATATGACATATTTCTATCCTTAGTAGCGTTAACCACTACTCAATAGGTAGGATATTGAAACTGAAGGTGACACAACAAAAAATTATATAATATAATAAAATTATAATATCTAAGTATATCTAATGTCAAACGATATCGAATGTTATACAGTCGTAAATATAAGCACGTTCGCATTTAGTATGCCACTTGGGTGTTAAGAATTACACACACATACTAAACAGAACTAACAGAATAGTCGACGAAACCGAAACCGAATCATTGACAAAAGAGAAAAAATAAAGTTTTATTTACAATACGTAAGTCATAAGATGAATTGATTTTAATTCGTTAGGTAGGTATAGACTGTGCATGGAAGCAACTCCGGGGAGCCTTGGGCAATTAGCCCCTTTAAGAAGCTCGTTAATGGCAATTTTTTTTGACCACGACTTGTTGCGACTAATATTAATTTATTACATATCTTTGAAAAGAAAAACAATTATGTATTCTAGCTGTAAGTTTTCTGAAGAAGAGTGCAGTAAGTTAAAAATTGTAATAATATATGTGGTCGAATTTCGACTAATGGGCGGCCGTGGTCGTATGCCACCTACAGCTACCCTAACAAAACAAACAGTAGTAAGGAGATCTTAAGCTTTAGGGCAAAGTGGCATACGACCACGGCTATCCTCTGAACATCACTATGAATATATGTATCTATTTATATTTTCTTGTTTCATACCTTTTCAGTAGTCGGGTATTAGTTTTTGAACTTATTTTTTTTTATAACATCAATCAATAACAATCTACTATTTAAGGTAGCACTTATTTCTTAGGTTTGGTTTTGTACAACCAAACCATCTATTGTAATTAAATACCGTTACATTTAATGGTTTTTTATCGTTAATACATTAAGTAATTACCGGAATAAAATGGCGGGTGGATATTTAATTAATTAAAAGCCATTATAGGTATAATGGTAATTATTGTGCATTAAAAATTCATTTGACACGTGTATGTAACATTGGTAATCGACGCTTTATTTAAACGCATTTGTCTGCTGTTCACAAGGATACGGAACGGAGTTTTCTTTAGGTGTAAAATACTGGTGTATTTATATTATAATAATACTAGTGGTCGTCTAGTGGTCAAAACTTTAATTATGCCAAATCTCACACTCGTCCGTGCGTGCAATATGCTTAATAACCCTCTCCGCAGTCGGGTAAAAAGAGGTACAAAGTTTCTCTTCACGTATTAATCTAAAGATTGACTCGTATGTATTTTATTTTTATATATTTGCATAATCAATGTTTTATTAGTAGATATTCAGTACAATATATTTAAGTAAACCACAATTCGCCCCACTACTTGTTTGTGTCATTGTGTAAATTGTATTCCATCCAAAGGTTGTCTGGAAGAAATCGCTTAATGTGATAAGACCGCCCATTGTACTATATTATTCTTATCTAGGTACAAACATTAAACTATAAACATTAGGTGTACAATAAAGTATATAATAAATAAATAATAATGCACCAAAAAATCTATGTATATACGATAGTTTATTAACCTTTACCCTATCACAATAAAAACATGGTTGCATTATCAGTCAAGCTCGGTCGCACAGAATTCATTAACGCCACCATATTATACTTCCATTTTTGGGTAGTGAGGCGTATCAAGTAACTCATAATTTCCCGTGGTTGCATGGTTGCAACCCCACGCGTCCGGTCGGGCAACTTGTCCGGTCGGGCAACTTGTCCGGTCCTTGACCGCTGGTACCTGTTGGGAAACACCGTGCTTCTAATGCAAGCTGCATTGTTACGGGCGATTTTACCACTTTTACGGGTAATTTTTGAAACTTGGAGGAGAATTTTGACGTTTTCGTATTTTTATTTTTAAATCTTGACATGTGTCTAGAACTTGGGTCGTGCTTATTATTTTGATTTAAAAAGTAGAGATTAATATAATAAGGCCCAAGTTCACCGACAACTTAACAGATGATTAGAGCAAAATCAGCCGTTTAAACATGAATTTTTGTATGGGTAATCGGCCGATTACGTTTTAAACATCTGTTATATTGTCGGTGAACATGGCCCTTAGTCAATGATGTTGTATTGTTTGTTGTCTGTACCGTGTGGTATAAGCTAAACATCCACTGCTAGATTGACAATTGCTATACTATACAATGAACTTTATTAAAGGTAAAAGATATATTCATTATAACAATAAACATGTACAATGGGCGGAAAAATTAGAAAAACGGCAGTTTGCGGTGTATATACGATAATATTAGACTTGAATACAAAATAAATATTTAATTATTATTTATTTATTTGACGACACGGTTGGCGCAGTGGCTAAGCGATTAGCCTTCTACGCTACGTGCCGCGGGTTCGATCCCCGCACGGAACAAGTATTTGTATGATCTACAGATAGTTGTTTCGGGTCTGGGTGGTGTGTGCATGTGACATGTATGTTTGTAAACTGTACCCTCGATACAGGAGAAATCCTAGTGAGGGGCAACGTTTTTTAAAAAACAAATAAATAAATCTCTACATAGTATAAAATAAAGTTGCTTTCCGCGTCTGTCTGTCTGTCTCTTTGAGTATATAAAATAAAGTTGCTTTCCGCGTCTGTCTGTCTGTCTCTTTGAGTGTCTAGATACTCAAAGGTCTGTCTGTATATCCGCTAACTCCTCCTTTGTCACGCAACGGATTTTAACCATCACCATCAGTCAGATAATTTGTCAGCGAAGGTTTACTAATATGTATAATACTTTGATATTTATTGAAAGGATAGGAGAGAATTTGCACCCGTGCGAAGCCGGGGACGGGTCGCTAGCAAATGATAAAGGAATAAGGTAATATTTTAATAGCTTAATAATATAAGAAAATATAATAAAGACATAGGTATCTTTAATAATTTAAAAGAAGCCAATGATTGAGCTTGTCTTTCCGACACGAGTAACGCATTCCAGCGGGCTTGAACCGTAAATGTTTTACTATCATAGAATATCGTAGAAAGCCTCAGCTTCTCTGATGATCTTAAGAATGTGAATCCAAGTGGTCATGTAGTTTTTTTTTTAATGTAGGTATAATGGGACATAATAAACAAAGCAATATTGCCAAAATCACAACGTTTGGCAATCAGGATCGCGGTATTATTACGTATAAGTGCATAAACTACTCCTCTCTATAAACAGTCACAAGTCACAGTATTTACCCCGTTAGTGTACACTTGAGAGCGCTAATACCTTCGGTTAAATACTACAATTAGTTTATTTGCTCTAACACATAAGGAGATTATGATTTTTATCTAGGGAAATACGCTTTATGAATGCTGGTAACACAGCGTCAAGCGCGCGCGCAGTCTGCCGTGCGCCAGGTGAGCGGGCGCACGTAACAAACGCTTCCAAATTCAAAATTCGCATCGCGAATCCCGCGCACAATAACTTTTACTTTCTTTTTTCAATATTACGTCACAATCGTGTTACGTTTTGTAATCGCCGGTCGTTTTGACGCAACCAGTGCTTTCAGTGCAAGTGAAGTGTTCCTTTTTCAAAGTTTGTGATAGTTTTAAAATGGGATTGTGATTGGCTGGAAAAATAGAATGTAAGTTGGTTTTTTAGCTAGTTAATATAATTTATTCTTCATTTTTCTTCATTTTTAAATTATTAGGTCAACCTAATAGAAGACCTTATTATTATAATGCGCTAGATGCTCTTACAGCTCTACCTACTTCACAAACAGCTGTGAACTTATTAAAAACACCACGTTTTTATAGCAGCGAAATAATATCGAGAATTTATTATTCTGAGAGAATTTTTTCTACCTTCATTACATAAGCATTACAAGTTGGTAGGTATACTTTTACGTGTTTTTAATGGTGAGCAACTAAGTTAATTACTCATGGGTATTTTTAATGCGAGGTAAAAATAGGTAGGTACTGGTTTTTTATAGGTAGAAGGTAGATAAATATTATTCTCGTAACCAGTTTTGCTGTGTTGGCCTACAGAGCCTTAATTTGCACAAGTTTGTTAAGGTCGATAAGATAACTTACGCTCTACAATCTCGTTAGAGGTAAACATGTAATACCTACACCTTATGATTGAACCCTAATTGCCAACTTTGAGAGATTTTGAGAGTTGCAAGGCTGGAACAACTATTGCTAAACTTATGGCGCCCATAGTGGGACTCGGATCTAGACATGCTAGGGTATATCATGCGTGGTGTGACAAAATTTTGTCGTCATGACAAGATGAGATAATGCATTTAAAATCAACTTCAAATTAAATTTGAATTTGAAGTGAATTTATTTGTGAAGCATAGTTAAAAACCTGTTTTCGCACGAGATAATACGACGACGAAATGTATGTCATTGCACTCATGTTAGCCCTGATAGGCGTTTTTAACCCCCAACAAAAAAGAGGCGTGTTGTAGTTTGTAGTGTCATATCTGCGTATCTGTGGCATCGTAGCTCCAAAACGGATGGACCGATTTCAATGCAGTTTTTTTAATTGAAAGCTAGAAATCAACGATATTTACTACATAACTAGATATCGCCGGAACCGATATTGGCCATCTGTGAGTAGCCGATGCCTGGCATCGTTATTGTAAAAACGGATATCGCTACTTGGATCTTAGCTTACAATTTTTGGGGGTAAGGACAGGAAACGAGATCCACAGCTTTTTGACTGTGCACGAATGTTCATTGCATTGTTTCAAACAATGATGTTAATGTTACTGTCGTAACAATTAATGTCAAGCGGAGGGGTTTTTGAAGCATACTGCACAATTTTGCAGAATTTTTTTTCTTTCTCTGTTTACTACTATAAGCGGGCATTATGATTACCCTGCCAATTTTTATTAATTTGGTACATTTATATAAAGATATTGGCTTAGTTCGGGCCGGCTCAAGCGAGGGTCAGAGAGATGATCTATATTATTAATACGTGAAGAGAAAACTTTGCACCCCTTTTTAAGCATATTGCGCGGAGGAGTGTGTGATTTGGCATAGTTAAAGTTTATATGGAGAATGAGTGCAGAAAGCTAAAATTATGGTTGAATTTATAGTCTTTATTAATTTTCGATACTTTTGACAATCCTTAATCAAACAACATGGATTTTGAATGAACAAAAGACACAATAATATCCTTATTGTGTTCACAATCGCGTCGTGGACATCGCAGCTTGTAATTATTGGCAGCCTTGATGTGCCTTTCGAATTACTGTATGAAAGGTATCGTCACTTCTGGAACTCAGTTATTAGCAAAGTTTGAGTTTAATATATTATTTATGTATCAAATATGTAAATTTACAGAGATATTATTAGAAAAAATAATAGCCGACGAGGTCCACCGAGGCTTACTTGGTGATGATGACCTGTGGGTCGAGCACGATTTTTTTTAACGTTTCGTAAGGTTTATTTAAGTAATTTTTTTATTTATTTTCTATGGGTATACTCTCCAGATGGTACCATTTAAATTTGGTGAAGATCTGACGAAGATCTTCGGAGATAGACAATGATAACAGCATATCACTCGCGATTGCTGTAATCATATGTTTATGTATTGTTTATGCCACTCAAAATTGAAGAGTAAGATAAACTTAAAAAAAAGTAAAAATCGACTTCAAGAAACTAAAAAGTATAAAATAATGTTCTTAAAAAACTTAACAGCTTCTGAAGTCGGGGCCTTTAATTCTTCAATGCACTTAGCTTGGCAGTGGCACCGACAAAAAAGATTTTATACTTTTTAGTTTTTTGAATTCGGTTTATATATTTAGTCCTATCTAGATTGAAAATACCTACTGTACGAGCACGGCCCGTAGCTACGTCGAAAGTCACGAGTTTCACGAATTTGTTTTAGAACGTGATCTATAAAATAAACTACAGTAATGTACGGTGAAATTATCTTTTAATATACTGTCTTACTATATTCATTAGCTGTAGCTGTAAGTAATTATTATGTCGTCACGTTGCGATACACGTTGCAACAATCATGTTTAACACTAAAATGTTTCAACTTTGGCAATGTTGTTGCAAGAATAATTTTGGGTAATTACACGGAATTCCTCGGAAGCAATGAATGCGGGTCACCAACATAATAAACCTTAATATCTCGGAAACTAAGAATGATAGCTTATTCAAATAAAAAGTATTTTATAGACCTATATAATACTGCTCAAATAATATGCTTCGAGAACTGAAAATTGCATTGATAGAGGAATGCGAGAATATTCCTCAACATCACCTCAGAAACTTTGTGCCGAATATCGAATCCCATGGCATCTGTATTAACAATACGCGGAGGTAATACAAAGTATCAAAATGTGAAAAAATGGAAAAAAAACCTGCGACAATATTTACGCATTTGAATTTATGTGTTTTTAATAAGTAAAACAAATAATAACTACGAAGTTTTATTAATTTTATTTGTCTAGTAAAATAATCTTTAAAATACTTTCCACTTGAATAGGCTAACATTCTTAATTTACGAGGTATTAACGTTTATAATGACCCAAATTCACAGCTTCCGAGCGTATTTCATTGCTAAAAAGTCATAGAATGTGTTAGGCGAATAACACACAGAGATGTGTGGCGCCCGTCTGCAGAGCTAGCAGTCAAAAAGGGAAGAGGGAAAAGTTGGCACAAAACATATCTTCGTTTGTAATTACACGTTAAAAACAAATAAATTTAAGAAAACGCACTGCCTAATTTACTAAAACTACAAATATAAAACTGTACAAAATGAGGACTTAGGTGTCAAAATACTGCTCCTCATCGTTGTCAATTGGCAGTGTGCCCAGAAGACTGGCGGCATTGCCACGTTGAATGGCAAATTGGCAATGCTTATTCTTTGACCAGTCCTGGGTTTACGCGTAGAGTCGACCAACCATGTTGAAATTTCTCTAAAAAGGAGACGTGCATTCGGACCCCAATATAATATATAATTCTTCCAAGTCACTTTTATAATTTCCGTTATAAAAGAAACTGGTACCATCTTGTCAAATTAGTATGCATGAGAACCTCAAAGTTTTCTAAACCATAATTTGTATGACATTTGAGCACAACATTAATGAACTTTATGTTCAGAATAACAACCAGTTGAGAAAATAGAAAAGAGACATTTTAAGTAAAAGTAAATACAAATAAAATATTCTGTGACTGTTATAGATATAATTATAAAAAAATATCACGTACGACATCTATGGTGCGTGCGCGCAGCATGAGTTGCGCAAGGTAAAATATGCGGAAGATTACTAATAGATATGCCTAAGACTTACAGGAAGTAACTCATGAGTTAATACATAAAATAATGTTTAATAAAATGCGAAGTAAATACCATGGTTACATTAATTATAGATCGATCAGAAATTGTCCATTCTATTGGTGTCGTTCTTCATCACCACCTACACGTGCTGAAAGCGCCGCACGCGCCCCATGAATCGAATTTCCTGATGCTCTCGTCTCGTGCACCTATCGTTAGTGTAGTTGACTCCACAGTTCTAGGCTAATTCACGTAAAAGAAGTGCAGTTGTTGCGCAGTTGCAGTAAATTTTTGATCAAAACAACACATTTGGTATTCTCTTAGCTTCAGTGAGAATACGCTCGTCTCACGTCACGTTCGAGCGTCACTGCAATATGATCGGCGCGTCATAAAATTACCTACGTGAATTAGCCTAGTTTATTTAGAGAAAATAATTAGCAGATGGTTACAGTTATAAGCCACAATAATTAGAAAATGATGCTTGCAGAATCTTATCGGTTGCCGTGGTCCATGCAAATCTCAGGCTGATAACGTTACAGTACCACTGTGCAGAGACCACGCTGCTGCACATTTGGGAGCAGCCTAGCGGTAACAATTTGAAAGGCTGCGACGATTAAGTGATCTGCCCCAGAGCAGGAATCTCTTACCTTGGCTACGTACGCTCGTCCAGACGTGGGAGCTCCCTTCTTCAGGTTGACTGCAGGTCGCCCTGGGTCGCGCACACAACACCTTTGTCGGTTTTAGATAACACTCGCGAAGTTAGTTCAGTTAAGGTAGTGTCTTACACGGCTCATAAATAATACATTAAAACCAATTGTTCGTGTGGAGATCGCACGGAGTCCCTACTCGTGCGCCGGTGTGATTCGAACTCAGTGACGCCATGATATTTGGCGCCAGGAACCGTCCTAATACAGGACGGTGATTGGTCGGACGGAGCGTATGAGCGTTGTTCATAGCGCTCTGCTGTTGATAGAGAATCCTAGCAGAAGGACAAAAACACTCACACGTCGCAACTTGTAAAATCGGTGAAATTCAATACAAATACGTTTATGATTACGAAACATCCCGCCCACCAAAATACACTTGTGTATTTTCTAACTAAGAAAACGAAAATAGAAATCCCTAACCTATTGTAAAGAATGCATATGAACTAAAACTACGTAAGCTAAGTTAAAGTTTTAACGAAGAACGCATTAATCGGTTTTGTTAGGTAAGGGACAAAGCTTAGCTAACGGTCTCGTTAATCGAGAGCCATCGGTTGTGCGAACTGTTGCGATACGAATTATACCGTCCGGGCTAGTATGAAGTTTTTCAACGCGCGCGAGAGGCCAATATAACGGAAAAGAGTTTTCAGTTTTTAAAATAACAATAGCTCCCACATCCAATGGCTTAGAATGTGTGTCTATGAACGGATTAAGTTTACGCATCTGTTTCGAAAGGAGAGTTCCAGCTTTTAGCTGATGAATCTCGGTAGAGAAGTGATAAGATTGAATGTGTTTCACGATAATCAAAAGTGCGTTATGAAGTTCTGTACGATTTGGGATAGAATCAGAACAACGAGTACGTTTATTGCGAATAAAATCAACTAATTTTATCCACACACACAAAAGGCGTTGGATTTTGCGGATTGACGAATAGCGATCAAGCATGGTATCTATAAATGAAACAGGCAGATCACCGTGGGTAAGTAGCGAACGCGGACTTCTTTCTTCGGTTTCGAATGCGATTCTATCAAGAACTTCGTCAGAGCAGGACCAAGAGGGAGCTGGTTGGGAAAGCCACGACGGACCCGCCCACCATAAACGATTAGGGTCAAGAGAAGAAGGAAACTGTCCGCGAGAAACTACGTCTGCCGGATTGTCTTCGGAAGCCACGTGATTCCAACGGGCACCTGGAATGACATCAAGAATGTGACCTACATGGTTCGCAACGAAAGCCTTCCAACGCGAAGGGTGAGAACGAATCCATGCAAGTACTACGGTGGAGTTAGACCTAATGTATTTTACAGATACACAGCGAGGAATCTGCAACGACTGCAAAAGAGAGAGCTGCTCCAGGTAACGGTTCCAGAAGGTTACGACATCCTCAGGAGGATCATCATCCCATCCTACGCCGAGGATCCAAAGCCGTTGAACTAAAACTTTGGCGATGATCGTCTGTGGCGAGAGGAAACCCAAAGGATCGAATATACGAGCGAGCTCGCTCAGAATGTTTTGCTTGGTACATTTCCTCTGCTGCGGAGTCACGGCAAAGAAGAAGCAGTCCCGGTGTGGATCCCATTTCAGGCCGAGAACCTTTAGAGTGGGGTCTTCCTTCGAGTCTAAAGGGACTGGAGCAGTCAAGCAGTGATCCGAAGGTAAATCGGCTAGGAGTTCGGAAGCATTACTAGCCCATTTTTGCAACTCGAAGTTTCCTTTCTTGAGCAACTCGATGACTTCCGATTTCGCTCGTAAAGCCGTATCGAATGGATTATCTTTAAATCCCGTGACGATATACTTTCCTGTAGGGTCACGAGTGTGTTGAGTGGTAAATATTGCTTCACAACGCTCCTCATCTGGGGTTAGTCGCTTAGAAGTTTCAAATGATTCTAACTTCCATAAGCGTTTAACTTCTTCATGAAGCAGGTCATCTTCGTTAACGAGAAACGATTGGATTTCATCATTACAGCCGACACTTCCGAGAAGGATCCAACCAAACACGGAGTTAAGAGCAGAGGGTTGCATCGATCCTCCACCTACGCTACCGGGAAGCAACAGTGAGGCGAAGATCTCAGCACCGAGAAGGAGATCGATAGGACCAGGTTTGTAATAGTTCGGGTCAGCTAAGGTCAGAGAGTGCAAATGATGCCATGAGGATCTATCGAGACGAGTAGATGGCATCTTACCGCAGATGCTAGGCAACGTGAGTGCGTCGATGGTAAAAAGGCTCTGGTTGTTGGCACCAATTTCAATCTTGACTGTACTTGAAACGTCAACAGATGACTGGCCTAAGCCACGAACACGGCGAGAAGTTAAATTTCGAATTGCACCGAGTTGGTTAACAGCACGATCAGTAATGAAATGCGCTTGACTTCCTGAGTCTATGAGGGCTCGAAACGATTGAAAGTTGCCTAACGAATCACGTATTTGAACATTGGCAGTTGAGAGGAGCACAACTGAATTATCACCGATACTAGTTAATACGCGAACCTGATCGCTAGTTTGGCTACTCGAAGCGGATTGGGGTTGAGAAAGAGTAGTCTCAGTTTCGTTTTCATCTACATGAAGGAGTGTGTGATGACGCTGCCGACATTTCTGGCACCTGAATATCGATCTGCAATCCTTGAGAAGATGAGGTCTCAGACAATTAAAACACCAACGGTGATTTCTAGCATGGTCAATCCGTTCAGCGACGGTGGTCTGTTCAAACCGTTTACATTGGTTGACAGAGTGATTTTCTGAACAGAATTGACATTTTAAAAATGGAGGAGTCGATGTTGTAGAAGTCGATGATGTCTGCAGTTTCGACGCGTTCGTAGATTGAGATTGAAACGGCGGATTGACTGACGCGGACTGAGGGTTGGTCCTTTTCTCATTTGTGTTGGAAAGAAATACAGACGTGGTCTTGGGTTTAGAAGATTTGTCATTTGATTTCATTTGAGTATTAGACTTCTCTTGAACGCGGCTAGTGGCATGAGAACGATCTTGCGATGAGAAGTGCGTGTCTCGAATGAGCGCATCACACTTGGTGTTTAAGAACTCTAATAATTTCTTAAATTTGGGTAGCTCCGTAGCGATGGTTTTGCGCTCGTAAGCACAGCGCGTCTTTGAATCTAATTTCGATAGAAAATGATAACAAATAACAAAGTCCCATTCCTTTGTAGGTAATCCAAGACCCTTTAGAATATTTAAATTCTCACTTGTAAGATCAAGAGCACGACGAAATTCAGAAGGCGAGTTCGGTTTCAAGTTTATGTTTAAGATTTCTTTCCAGCACGTGAACGCTAATTCGCGTTTATCTCGATATCTTTCGGTCAAGGTCTGGTATGCTTCTTGATAGAAAGCACCTTGCGCAGGGCACTGGCGTATAAGAACAAGAGCATCTCCAGAAAGACTTGAAAAGAGGAAGTGCATGCGTTCAGCATCCGAGAGCGATTTGTTATTGTGAATTAACGAATTATAAAGGTCATAAAACTTAGGCCATTCTTTTATGACACCCGAGAATGTCGGGATGTTTATTTTAGGCAACTTAACGTTTGAGACGCAAGACTGATCAAAATCGTTTAATGTAGGTTTTTCGTTATTACAAGGGACTAACTGCCTATGAAAGGTTAAGATAGGGAAGTAGATCGTATCGAACTCTTCGCGTATCAAATCTTCTTGTTCTTCTGACTCACTGTCCACTACACACAAGATATCGGAATGCGCCTCTTCGAAGCTATCACACAGTTTCTGCACCACGGAGTAATGAGCGAGAAACGCGTCCAACTGAGTAGGATCCTGCTTGGCCAACTCAGCGATTTCAAGAGTCTTTTTTAAGCGATTTAACGCCAGTGTACGCTTGCGCCGTAGAACAGGTAAGTCACGGATAGTAATTGCAGGTTCATCAGCAACCATTGTTAGAGATTTACGTTTCTTAGATATCTGATCAGTTTTACCCTTTCGCCTAGTATTGTAAGACATCTTTATTACAATTCAACTAAACTATCGTCTAAGTTGGTACCTACAGCGAACGCTACACAAAGTTTATATTACGCGGCGTTGGCGCTCAAGTGGCTAATAACAAAGAAAAAATGGTTAGCAGCTCAGCTGAACGAGTTGACACTACACAAATATACCACAGGAAGTTTACAGTGTGCGTAATTCAAATAGATTAGAAACGTATGGGTACTATACAAAAGAATAAAAATCACGATTGATGTATAGCACTAGAAATCCAATCTAAACACAAACAACGCGAATACTAGAACTTAAAACGAATAGGCACTATACGAGAATATGTGTACGTATAGGTATAGCGCGAGGGTTAAGTTCTAGATTACACTATACGAACGAATTAAAATTAAACAACGCGAATACTAGAACTTAAAACGAATAGGCACTATACGAGAATATTTGTACGTATAGGTATAGCGCGAGGGTTAAGTTCTAGATTACACTATACGAACGAATTAAAATTAAACAACGCGAATACTAGAACTTAAAACGAATAGGCACTATACGAGAATATGTGTACGTATAGGTATAGCGCGAGGGTTGAGTTCTAGATTACACTATACGAACGAATTAAAATTAAACAACGCGAATACTAGAACTTAAAACGAATAGGCACTATACGAGAATATGTGTACGTATAGGTATAGCGCGAGGGTTAAGTTCTAGATTACACTATACGAACGAATTAAAATTAAACAACGCGAATACTAGAACTTAAAACGAATAGGCACTATACGAGAATATGTGTACGTATAGGTATAGCGCGAGGGTTGAGTTCTAGATTACACTATACGAACGAATTAAAATTGAACAACGCGAATACTAGAACTTAAAACGAATAGGCACTATACGAGAATATGTGTACGTATAGGTATAGCGCGAGGGTTAAGTTCTAGATTACACTATACGAACGAATTAATATTACGACGAAAGTTATAGAGATCACTTTCCTCGATTGACATTACCGCACTACTCACCTTACCATGAACAACGAATTTGTTGATACATAGAAGCAGTTATACCTACGGAGAATGGCTAATAAGCGACGAAGGCGTAAATATAACAGACTTCATACCTTAATATACCTGAATACTATAAATAGATATAGAAACAGAGTATTTCTATAGGTATATGTAACAACAATCCTCCGAAATTGAACGTAGGTAAGCAAGTAGATTGATAGGCTAACCGAAATGAAGCGCGAACCAATTTGAACCTTAGGTAATGGACGTATGGTCGATCTGATCGAGTGAATATTACCTAGGGGCGAGACGAGAACTTTGGTTTAATTTTTTGTGGTACTTAAGCGTGTAAGTCGAGTGGGTGACTTATAGATAAGGAATTTAAAAACGCCTAACGAATGGAAGTTAGAATAGACGTTATAACATCCAAAGCACACCGTATAACTAAACTAATTAATTCGAACAATCGCTAGGACAGAATAGTTCATACCTAGGCTATAAAGTTCGTTTCGCGAGTAAACGATATTACGAGTATGCGACTAAAAAGAGGTGCATGTACGCGACTGGGAGTATCGAAATGGAGCGAGCAGGAGTGCTAGTGTATAACCAGCGCAATGTTGGCAAGTTATACCGAATGCGTTATTTGTTATTTAATCGAAATAAAATAAATGTCTGTGCGGAAATTGGCGAAAGGCACTTATTTTATGATATCTACTATATTGAAAATAGGTATTCATATGCATTCAAAAACAATATAAATAAACGAATTGCGAAATAATTTACAGAGTGGATTTATTCGTGAGAATTAGACGGAATTAAATGTTATTAATGTCTAATTCCCGGGTTTCGGCACCATAAAAATGTGCAGAGACCACGCTGCTGCACATTTGGGAGCAGCCTAGCGGTAACAATTTGAAAGGCTGCGACGATTAAGTGATCTGCCCCAGAGCAGGAATCTCTTACCTTGGCTACGTACGCTCGTCCAGACGTGGGAGCTCCCTTCTTCAGGTTGACTGCAGGTCGCCCTGGGTCGCGCACACAACACCTTTGTCGGTTTTAGATAACACTCGCGAAGTTAGTTCAGTTAAGGTAGTGTCTTACACGGCTCATAAATAATACATTAAAACCAATTGTTCGTGTGGAGATCGCACGGAGTCCCTACTCGTGCGCCGGTGTGATTCGAACTCAGTGACGCCATGATATTTGGCGCCAGGAACCGTCCTAATACAGGACGGTGATTGGTCGGACGGAGCGTATGAGCGTTGTTCATAGCGCTCTGCTGTTGATAGAGAATCCTAGCAGAAGGACAAAAACACTCACACGTCGCAACTTGTAAAATCGGTGAAATTCAATACAAATACGTTTATGATTACGAAACAACCACTATCATAAAACGTGCGCATAAGCAATGATAGGGTGACTTGCTTTTATTACAAATCACAATCTCTGCATTAATGAATGTTCTTGGAAGTGGGATTTCAAGTGGCATCAAGGCTAGGTGGGAATAGATATAGACTATATTTTGAACATAATCAAAGGATCTTAGAGTACCTCCTACCAGTAATTTATATGTTTGGTAATTTCATAGTAAAAAAATTGCTATGTTACAAGGGAATGAAGCTGTTTTTTCTATAATTTATTTCATTTTGGATCACAATCGCAAAAATGATCACTTGCATTAACGGTGAAGGAAAACATCGTGAGGAAACCTGCACATCTTAAAGTTCTCAATGGTATGTGTAGTCCGCCAACCTGTATTAGTTCAGCGTGGTGGACTAAGGCCTAAGGCCCTTGCCCAGCGGTGGGACAGTAATGGGCTAGTTTTTTATTTTATTAATTAATTTATAGCATAAATCTTAATTATAATAGCCACGTAATAATAATATGTACGTTTTAGAATTTTTCTACCTTATCTGCTTCAAAACTGTACTTAAAAATTTAATAAAATATAAATGATGCACAACTACACCACAATATGACATGTTATTAATTATATATTGTCTTTGCTAGAGACAATAATATAATGATTGTACTATTTGTCGAGTTTAATAATTATAGTGATTACTCGTAATGAGTTCCCCGCCTTTTCTTATCAGTTTATTATAGAAAACGACATTGAAGACTGTGAAGTTGTAGGCATAGTTATAATTTTAGTGTAATAATCCTACTAATATTGTAAATGTGTATTATTCCTTTAAGTGCATAGCACAGATGTGTATAGGCGACGAGCAATATCCTTTGGATGTTTGTGAGTTTGATAATTTGAAAGAAACGAAAACTCTTTATTTATACCCGTTGCATAAGTGTGAACGGACACTGAATCACTCCACAAATTATGCGCACTACATAAAAAAATATCCTGTATCAAAGTCAAAGTCAAAGATTTTTATTTCAACTGGGCCTTTGCAGGCACTTTCAAAACGTCGTGATTCTAGGCGTACGGTTCCAAGTGGGTTGGTCCTGGAGAAGATACCGGTAAGAAACTCCATGGATACTCTTTTCATAAATCAAGCTTACTACACAACAAATGTGGGGCCGCAGGAGCGGCCCCGGCTAAAATTCGACCTCAATCTACACAATATATAGGGTGAAACCCAAGTAGTAACACAAAATGAGTCTTCCAAAGTCAAAGCCTTTTCCCACCACAAATAGTTGCCAGCGTCAGGTAGTAGCATAATAAGAAAAATATTACAAAGTTATTTTTACTAACTTGAGTGAACATGAATATGCAAAGGTTACTCAGAGGCATGTCAAACATGCAGGGGTGACGCGAGGAGTCTGTTCACCTGCTTATGTGGTAATGTATGTATTATATTGCTAATTTATGGAAATGTGGTGTGTTGCTGTGAATAATTCTTTATTTAAGATAGTTGTATCATATCTTTGAATAACCACGTATGTAGGAAAGGTATTGTCATGTGACACCTTGACATTAATTCGAAACTGCAGTTAGTCAAAGTCGGTAATTCTTGCTTTATTGGATATCAATCCCAAGCGTCTAATATTGTTTAGGCGAATGCCTCTAATAGAAGAAAGAAAGAAAGAAAAACGATTTATTTTTTACACAAATTACGATACACAAAATTATAATAAAAAAAATAAAAAAAAATAAAAAAATATTAATAATATTAATACTGGCGAATGCGCTAAATTAGCCCGCGAAATTCCAATTTTCTGGTCGTATGTTGATCAAAATGTGATGTAGGTATACTTACGTGACGGTAATGGTATAATAGTATATTTACAGATTAACAATCATAGAAATTATTGACATAAATATTTCTCTAAGTTATATTTAAGGGAATTATGCCTACCTATTTCACGATATAATCATAAGGTTAAATAATTTCCAGCACACTTTTTAATCCCTGACAAAAAAGAGGGGTGTTATAAGTTTGTAGTGTGTATCTGTGTGTCTGTCTGTGACGTAGCTCCAAAACGGATGGACCCATTTCAATGTAGTTTTTTTTAATTGATAGCTGGTTCAATTGGAATGGTTCTTAGCTATTTTACATGAAAATCTGTTCAGCCGTTCAAAAGTTACAGCTCTTTTTCTAGATGGAGTCGAGGGTTTTTGACAATAAAGTGGATTCTATTCTATTCTAGGGAGAATGCCAGTATAATTATTCAGATAACTACTTTTTTTTTTTTTTTTTTTTATCGTGGTAAAATCATCAAATGAGTCCTCCCACCCCGGGCAGGGCGGGAGGGACTGTCAGACTTGTACTGACTAAAATCCACGGTGTTCCTTCAATAGCCCTTTACGTTCCGGGGTCACGGTAATGAGATAAGCCCCGCGACCCCGGCAGGCTTCGGCCCTCTACAGGGGGGGCCCCGTCATCTTGCTGACGTTCTTTGAGGCGCGCGTGGAACACAACGCGCCGTCGACCCGGGCATGGTCCATGGTCGGACAGCGAGTTGCCCTTTACTCGCTGTCCGCATGCCCGCGCCTACGGTGGCCGGAGATCGTCGGCCGGCGCCCGACGCCGTGGGCGACCACCACTGCGGCTGGGCTGGAGGGAGGACGCCATCCTCTCCCTCAAGCGGCCCGCCTCCTCCTTCGATAGCATGACTGCTTCGCAGAAGGAGGCGACCGCTTCCCACTCCGTCTCGCCCCGCAGCATGGCCTCGACCAATGCCGGGCGCGAGAGGTCTCCGCCTATCGCCGCCCTGAGGACACGTCGGTGCTCTGCCCAAGCGGGGCAGTCTTGCACCGTATGCTCTACTGTGTCCTCAGGGCGATCCTCGCAGTGGTGACACCCAGGCGTTTCTGCCTTCCTCATCAGACACAGGTACCTCCCGAAACTTCCGTGTCCGGTGAGGACCTGCGTCACGCGGTAGGTCAGGACGCCGTGCCGCCGATCCAGCCACTCCTCAAAGAGGGGTCTTACCGCCGCGATTGCGGCGTGCCCGGCCGTCGGTTGCGACAATCGTCCCCTCCATACTGCCCCGAGATCGCGCCGGAGCTCTTCCCGCCGCGCCTCGACTTCTTGCGGCAGCAGGGATACGCCCCGGCGCTGCGCCTCCACGCGCCATTCATAGACGCGCTGGAGGGCAGTCGCCTCCAGATCCCAGGGCAATTCAGATAACTACTTAAAAAAAAAAAAAAAAAAAAAAAAAAAAAAAAAAAAAAAAAAATAGTTGTGTGTGAGTACAGCCTTAACAAATATCAAGATATTGTTATGAGTGTCGATTCCCTATGGAAAGCGTAAACAACTGGAGATAAGTCAAATAGCGATGTTTAGCTGAGTGTAGAGAATTGATGTCACGCGTCGCTTCGGGTCGAGCCTACCGCGCCTGCGGAAGACGATAGCAAAACGACTTTAGTGGTAAATTACTCTGTTCTGGTTGAAGGCACACGAGTTGTAGTTCATCGGTACTTAGGCTTGTCCCAGAAATGTTAGCATTGGTTTCTAAGATGCGGGTGAATATCAGTATTTGGAGACACTGTCATTTGACCGCTAGAAGCCAATGAATGTAGAATAGAAGTTAGTTTTTGACTTAGATTTCATGCGACAACCGGAACGGAATCCCTCAGAGAGCTCTTGTTGTGGAAATAATGGTCACCGGTTCAAGGCATGACCACAGCAAGAGCTAGTAGCTTTATCACAAGGTTTGCGGCTTTACGGCTACATATTTACCTAGTCAGTGTAAAATCACAGAGCAACTGTCATTTGACCTACTGAAACTGAAATCTAACTCATCTGTTTTCGACATTTCAAGTGCAGAATCAGAAGTTTATTTTCGGAGCAACCTACTGATCTACTAATATGTAGGGTAGGTATGTAGGTAGGTAGGTAGGTGCGTAGGTAGGTAGGTGCACAGTTCTTTTATTGGCGGTACGAAGTTTGCCGGGTCAGCAAGTATTAGTATCTATAGAAATTGAACAAAAATAATGTCATACCTAACACTAACTGATTTAACTAATTTAACCCAAGATATATAACGATTAACAAAAAAAAGGGATTTTACACCAGGTAGGTACATTATTTTAAAGCGCAGAATCAGATATTTATTTTCGGAACAGTTGCAGTCTACTGATCTACTACATAATATTATAAATAAAGAAATTGAACAAAAATGTCATATAGACATAATAATTTAAACACGATAATGTTTAAGTAAATACCCAAAAAATTATGGCATTTTACACCTATGTTGACAACAACCACCAATTATTTAGTCAAACTAACCGCCAGATATGAGGCCGGCGGCCCACCTCTGAGCCTAAAGTGAGCTGTCATTACATAACACAGGTAACACTTAACAGGTGTACCTATTATGTTTGTTCGCTGACACAGAACCGGATCGATATGACGTCACGTGTAGAAAGGCGTGCGCCCGGCGCGTGCGCACCCAGTCGGATGTGGGTTAGGGTTGATACGCACAGTGCACTTTTTATAATGGTAATTATTTTACTGATTTCCTTTTTTTATTCTACTTGTTTTCGTTGTAACACAATGTTATAAAAAAGAAGTAATAGTTATTTTCAATATAAATAAGTCGTTCCAATATGCTCATAATATTTCTGTAACTTTTTTATGATTAAAATTTCCTGTTGTGTACATTTTATAAATAAATAAAAATAACAATAAAGATACACACACACATTCACATCCAGCATATGCTGAGTAATGAGTTGGTATCCTTTTCGGTACGGGCATTCTCGACGGCATTTTTTATTAGAATTAGTGTACCTATTTCTTTTTTATTGTGTTTTGTCTATTGTGAATGTGGCGCCGTCATTATCCCGTACGGAATAAAATTATTTTTCATTCTTTCTTTCTATACATTTTTCAGGCAATGTAAAATAATTATAATTACCTATTTACTGAATAGTGTATTCAAATCTTCTGTTCTTAGTTAAATGTTTTAGTTTTCTACTTCCGCGACGCAAATTGTAGAAAGTGTGTCGTCGGTATTATCATCGCAAATATTCGATAAATGAGGAAACGAGATCTCATTTGTTTCTAGATTTCACTCTCAACCGCTCGAGTTTTAACACGATCGTAATGTCCGCCAATTAAATACTTCATTTAATAATACAAGATGTATCTACAGAATATTTTTTTATATAGTGCGCAAAATTTGCAGTGATTCAGTGTTCGATCCCAAATGCAACCGCAGTACTAAAATTAACTACAAAACAAAATAAAAAAATAATTTTGTATGGCTTGCGCTCGTAAATAATGCGTGTCCTTCATACTAAGTCGAATTTTCGTTTGGTTTTAAAATATATCCCAATACTACGGTTGCATTTAGGAACAGATACTGATTCACTCTACAAATTATGCGCACTTAATAAAATAATATCCTATATATTGAGGTGAATGGTTTCATTTTTGCGACCGTGTTTAACGTGCATGTTGCTCTTCTTTAACCGACAGCAAAAAAGGAGGAGGTACTATGTTCGACTGTCTGTATTCTTTCACTGATTACTCCGTCAATTGAGGACCGATTTTGAAAAAAAAAGGATATTCTTCCGAGCTATTTCCATTTAAATTTGGTAAAGATCTCATGAAGATCATCGGAGACAGACAATGGAACTTTTCAATGGATTTTAGCAAATCACTCGGAATTGCTGTAATCACATGTTGTAGGTATTGTTTATGCCACTCAAAATAGAAAAATAAAGTAAACTTTAAAAAAGTAAAAACTGACTTCAAAAAGGTAAAATTAATATAAAATAATTTCCTTAAAAACTTATCAGCTTCTGAAGTCGGGGCCTTTAATTCTTCAATGCACCTAGCTTGGCAGTGGCACCGACTGAAGCTGATAAGATCCATAAGAAAATTATTTTTTATTTTTTAAGTTTTCTAGAGACGGTTTTTACTTTTTTTAAATTAGAAATTATAAATAAGATGTCCCTTAGTAGGTAGATATGCGATAAAAACTAACGTCGTTATCGATCCTGTAATTCTGCTAGATTATTTCGGTACGAGCACGTAAAGAAAAGTCTATTTTTGAATAGAACTGAATTTAATGAATTGTTTCTTTTTTACACATCAGCCCCTAAACATCCACCTCTGACCAAGGTGTCGTATGAAGTTATGAGAAATATATCATGATATTGCTAATATAATATTGACTGCAGTAACTTTATCGAACGCCAAATCAAATCAAACGAACAACTTTCTTCTCCCTTCCACTCCTCCCTCTGCCTCCTCATATCTCCTTCCTCTTTCCTTTTTATTGGATCAAAAATATCCAGGAAATCTCTGTGTGAGACGTTACAGCCCTGGTAATTCCAGGCGAGTGAGCCTCATGGAATGTATCCATTCCCATGGCGCTTCCTATAAACCATTGTTGCATTGTGTTTAGTTTTCAAATGATACTTTTTATAAAGGTAGGTATTCATTGTAGCTTCGTATTGTCAATGTAGGGAAGCCACGTGAACGTGGCTGGTGATTACAATTATAGTTATACTTAGATAATTTTGTAAAAGATGCCAGAGTCAGGCCTGCTTGAGCTGCATGCCACTAAATGTTAACTGCTTTCTTGATTTATATCTCATTATCTCCCATATTTAGTTGTTTTGCTCATATGTTGTGTCATCGTGACAGATCCGTCTGTGTCACTATGTACCTTTAAGTAGGGTAACTATTTATTTACAAAAGACATCAGTCTCTATTTTACGAGTATTTTTTATAATGTGTATCTTGTATCTGTGTATCTGTCTGTATCATCGTAGCTCCAAAAGAGATGAGCCCATTTCAATGCAGCAAGCTAGTTTAATCGGGTATCATCTTAGTTAGTTTCATGAAAATCTATTCAGCCGTTCAAAAGTTACAGCTCTTTATCTAGTTGGAGTCGGGGGTTTTTGACGGTCAGGTTATAACCGGCTTCAAAAAAGAAGGAGGCTCTCAATTCGACTGTACTTATTTTATTTTTTTGTATTTTCACGGTACCTTTAGATACTAATATCTTTAGGTATCTTTAGATACTAATTGTGAACCAATTTTTTTGTTTGAAAGAGTATTCTGTCGAGGTTGTCTTATATTTTGGTGAAGATCTGATGGAGAACTTCGCAGATAGACAATGGAACTCTCTAATAGATAACAACAAATCACTCGCGCTTGCTGTACAGCTGATTATTTTTTCGCGATGTCAATATTAGTCCCATAGTAAAAGTTGTTCATAACGATGAGTACAATACCCTTCCTCAATACTTCCACTGTTCAACCTGCTACCCTGTATATCACCTCTGACCAACCCGAATCAGGCCAGCGTGGTGAACTAAGGCCTAAACCCTTCCGATTCTGAGGCATTCTCATTTTCAGACAGTAATGGGCTTGTTCTTTTTGTATTCTCAGAAAACGATGGCGTCGGAGGCGTCCCGGGGGTGCGTCAACAAGGCGTTCGAGGCTGTCGATGATGGGTTCCACACCATAGACCTGCGAACGGGCAGGCGGGACGAAGACCAGACCAGACCACAGGTAATTGTGAGACGAGTCTTATCATTCTTATTTGTTTGGAAGAGTATTCTCGCTAGGTGTTCCCATTTAAATTTGGTGAAGATCTGATGAAGACCTTCGGAGATAGACAATGAAACTCTTAAATGGATAACAATATAGAAAATTAAACTTTAAAAAAAGTTTAAACCGACTTTATAAAAAAAAACTTAACAGCTTCTTAAGTCGGGGCCTTTAATTCTTCAATGTACTATAGCTTGGCAGTGGCATCGACTTCAGAAACTGTTAAGTTTTTAATGAATATTATTTTATACGTTTAAGTTTTATGAAGTCGGTTTTTACATTTTTTTTTTTTTGTATTCGGGAATCAATGTTCCTACGAGAGGAGAAGCCTGGTTTGGAAAAAAAATCTCTAGTGAAGATCGCGGGGAGTCGTTGGATGTAAACGGCTTATTGCCGTTCGACGTGGATATTTAGGGGGAAGGCCTATGTTCAAAAGAAGACGTAAAGGCGGCGATAATTATGATGATGAATTTCGCTATCTCAGCGTAGTGATTTTGGGCAACAATAAAAATCTTCCGACTTTCTGAATTTCTCCGGTATATTATTATACCCATAGACATAGTACATAATATATATTATCTCTATATAATAATATAATATAATATAATATTCCACAACTATCACACAACGCCATCTAGTCCCAAGCTAAGCAGAGCTTGTGTTATGGGTACTAGACAACTGATAAACATACTTATATATTTCTAGATACATACATATTATAGATAAATTACACCCAGACACAGAACAAATGATCATGCTCATCACACAAACATTTGTCCTGGGTGGGAATCGAACCCACGACCTCCGGCATAGCAGTCAGGGTCACTAACCACTAGACCAACAGGCCAGTCATGATTATAGCCTGTGATTATAGCCGACTACGTCACAACTACGTCTTGCTAAGTCATAATAATATTTTAAAATTTGCAAATGGAACTACTTTAGAACGTAAATGTAGAAGTAAGTAAGTACCTCTCATAGACTTATTAATATAAGTAGGAGCCCTAGTTATTATTTCTATGGTACCTCTCTATAGCCATTCTCGATTTCCCTACGAAGGCCATAAATATGGCGCGAATTTCATTATGTTCTGAATTCAAATTAAAGTCACGTTAAGTTCGCACGTGCGCAGTATCACGGCGGAGTACAGATTAAAAACTAGAGTGCTCTCCACTTTAAGTGAAGGAGGTTAAATTAATTCGTTAGAGACTATAGGTAGTTTCTTCCGATAAATATTAGATTATGAGGTCGTGATTCCATTGAATTATGAGAGGGGATGTAGTGTAGGAACCCAGGTCTTTATTAAATCTTGAAACTTTGTTGAAGGCAATAAAAATGTTTCACGGACGTCGGTCGTCAATGAAAATCAGCGTCATTGGTGACACTTCCATGCATTATTTTTTATATTTTTCTTTTCTTTCATAATTGTTTTTATTATAAGTAATTTTCTGGTATTTTTTTATGTTTGTTATGTGTGCATGCAATTGTGATTTTCGGTGTCCTGTGTGCAAAGAATAAATTGATTTTCCTTCTTTTTTTTTTCACAATAATTTACATAAAAAGTTTATGGGTACTTTTGCAATCATTGCTTTTGGTAATGACAGTAATATGGGTTTTCGAAGTACATATTTAACTAGCGACCCGTCCCCGGCTACGGAGGGGTACATTTTCTCTATTATTCTAACATTAAATATGAAAATATCTCATATTTACATATAAATCTTCGGGAAGAAATACTCATAATGATGGTGATAACCATATCAAAATCCGTTGCGTGGTTTAGGAGGAGTTAGCGGTTATGCAAACAGACAAACGCGAAAAGCGACTCTATTTTGTACTTTGTAGAGATAAAGCGGAGAAAATAATATTACAATTATGTGTAGATATTATCAAAATAATATTCACAGCTTCCAGGAAATCCCAAAAAGGCACCTTTTGAGTATCACAAAAAATAAGCCACCTAACATTTTCAGATCACGGAAATCCCATCTCCCCTGTACCTCAGTCCCTCTACAAATCTAGCATATACTACATACCCTGTTTATAAACGGTGGTGTGCCGGTGGAGTCCTCAGTAGCCCGCGTGGGGTCGACCCGCCCGCCCATCGCGTGTCGCTCCTTACCGCGACCAAACTTTTCACGAAGTTACACGAACTCCTACGAAGTTTACACGGAATATGGTTTGAAATTAGAACTTTAAAAGACGGTTATTTGAAAATGGTAATTTATTGTTTTTTTTTTCACTAGTGGATAAGCTATTTTTTTGTGATATTTTGTGGTTGGAAGAAAATATGGTTTAGAAGCAAAATTTGGTTTTAAGGGGTACAATAAGAAGCCAAATCTCTTACAAAGTATGGTACGTTTTATACGAAATGATTAAATAAAATTTCTTACAAAACATGCCATTGACATGATAGAAGAAGAATATTTTCTTATGAGCCTGATATTTAGTTTTTTGACGTCGACGACGACAAGCAACGAAATCAAGAAATCACAATTATAAATACTTTTTCGAACACGTCATACGTCAGTCATAACATAAATAATTTAACTTCTTGCGTTTTTTAATTTGTTCAAAAATAACTTTGCACATTTCTTGTAGAACTTAACTTTTGAACCCTCAAATGCTTACGGTACAAAAACATTACGCATGTTAAGAATCTAATGCGAACTTTTGCCCTCAACCTTGACTATATTCTCAGTCACTACTTTGTTAACTGATATAATATCACGTCATTTCCTAGAAGATTTACCGTATAAGATGCACATAGTACTATCATGATTGTGTTTAAGTTAATAGTTCCCAATTAAACTGGCAAGAAATCTACAGAAAAGTTATTTGTATGAGCTACAAATAGTTGTTCTGCGTCAGGGTGCATGTGACGTATTTACGTCTACTATTGGTCACCCAGGGGTCGAAATTCGACCGTAATTCATTATATTTAGCTTTCTGCACTCCTTCTCCATATAAACTTTAACTATGCCAAATCTCACACTTCTCCGTATGCGCAATGTGGTTAAAAAGGGGTATAAAGTTTTCTTTTCACGTATTAATATATAGATAAACTGTACCTACGATACAAGACAAGTCTGAGTGTGGAGCAATGTTTTTAACTAGCAAAATAATGTATTCTTTGATGAATTTAAGTGAATCTTTACATTATTGTCTCGAGATAATTAGAGTTGCGAGATGTGGCAACAAGTTGTGTGAAATGAGCCACGCTGTTACAATGTCAAGTTCAAAACCGTCATCTTTGACGAGCCTCTTGAGGTAACCTGTTTATAATGACTTTCAAACATGTTGGAACTACGCCTCAATATTTTTCCGACTTGACGTTTTTACTTTATTTGTTTGTATTTTAGATACTACAAGATTGGATCTGCAAGAGAAGTTTGCTAAATGATCTATTATTTTTTCATTACCGAATTTCCAACAGTAAATGTCCACTGTTAGAATATGGGCTTTCCAATAGCATATAATCTCATATCTACTAAAACAGAGTTCAAGTGTCTTTTTCAGGCAATAAGACGTGTGTTATGCTTATGCTCCATGTGGATATGTAAATGTGAGTTTTCTTGATATTTGTAGTTTGCGCACTACAGGGTCAACAACCTACTGCAATACTTAATGGATCAGTGTAAGGTACATTGATTTTAGATTACTTGCATACGAAGGTCTGTATGTTTTCATACAAAATGTAAGGGAAATAGGTTTTTGTATTTTTCTCAATTTCGGCAAGAACGGTTTCTTCGGTTGTTTGGAGAAAACATTCCTGTTGGGAAATAGAGTGGATTGAGTCCCACTTAAGTTTTTTGAGAAATGTGAATATTCTCGCTGACACTACATTAAAAAAAAATTAGGTTTTAATATCTTCAAAATTAACCTAAAGCTTCCTAAGACCAGAACTCTCTAACCATAATAAAAAATAAAAAGGATAGCACCCTTAATGCTCCAAAATTTTGCGCCATCCTGTGTATTCTGATATCAGTAAAGAGTTCGATTGCTCATCATTTGCATGCTTAAATGCTTACTTACATTATCCCAAGTTACCAGTTGCAAAACCTCAAGCCAGTGACGAGTCATCGGGTGTCAGAGAGGTTGCCAACTCGCCCATGTCTACGGTGATGACTTCTGGCAATATTTCCTTTTCGGAAAATGCCTGTTTTCATCGACTGACTTCGAAAGGAAATCGAAACGGTCGGCGTTATTATAAAGTCTTGTTGATCGTTCTATGATTGCGTAATTAGTTTGTAAACCTAATTCTAAAAAAGCATTTTGAAATAGTATTAAAACAAACATACCTAATTCAAAAATGAAAATGAAATAAATTGAGGCAGCTTATTCCATGGCTAGTCTAGGGTTTTTCGACCTCATAGACCTTGGAATCAGTGGTAACGACCTATCCTTGAAAGGCTCGAACATGGTGTAATTATGCTGTCAACTTGACATAAGATTGGGATTCTATGGCTTTATAATTGGGGTTATTTTGACTTGGAAGGGGTTAATCACGCTAAGGTAGAGGAAGTTGATTTTGATTTATGCCTAATACCTAATGTCACGATGCCTTTATAAGAATATCATGGAAGGCAAGGTAGAAGGAAATCGAGGTAGAGAAATACCTAAACTGATAAAGGAAAATCTGGACGTAAAGAAGTATAAAGAAAGAGAAAGAATCGGCGGAAAAGAGACAAGAATGGAACAGTTACATCGACAAGAGACAAACTTATGGTGATGAATGCTTATGGCCAGAAGCTGTTCAAAGTAAGGTAGTATTTGACAGAAAAAAATAGAGACTTTGCCTTGTCGTGTGCCAAAACGTAGGCTATAAAAATACTGCATTGTACTAACAACAATAAATAATAATATTAAATATGTATAATTATAAAAATTTTAATTATAAATAATAAATAGTACAATAATTTTCAGTTAAAAAAATAATTACCTATAACAAAAAACGATAAAAAGTACAATAAATTAAATCATATTAACAAATATCTAAAGAACACAAATAAATACTAAATAGTGCAAAAATTATACTTATATTAAATAATTTACCAAAATATTAATAATAAATGGATAACTAATAAATATTGAACAAAAAGTATGTCATAAAATATATCGGCAACAGTGAAATAATAAATAACAAATACATTAACTACATTATAATAAATAAAGTATTTATAAAGCAGCTTTTCCTCTCTCCTACCAAACCATGCTGTGCCCGACAGGGTCCATAATTGATCCTTAGATTAAGCCTACCATCTGTTTTAACTTTACATTATGGAATGCAATAAAGATTTGATTTGATTTGAAGCTTTATAGTTCTGGACTTTGGTTGCAAAATGGACTTTAAAATGCACGGTACGATTGTTGAATGAAAAGATGTTAGGTTTTGGAATTAGGCCCGAAAATTATTATACTCGTCCTATCACGACACCTCACATGAAATCTAATTCCGTTATCAATGATCTGTTGACATACACAATTTCGTTTAAAATGTTTCCGTTTCTCTGAAGTGTAACAAAACTTAGAACAGTTAGTTCCGTACTCTAGAAAAATCTGGATTGGATATCCATAATTGGCACGTGTTCCTCTATTAAAGCAACTCCTCGACTAGTTACCGAGATATTATACCAATCAACCCTTCCGCTTCCTCAGCAAGGATACATATTCAATTTGAACTCATTCTGTAGTCAAAAGCAAGCCAGAAATATTTCCGTGTGGCGAAGTATTAAGCACTTGAGCACAAAGCACAGGATATAAGCTGTTGTGGCACATATTGTTGGTCTACGAGCCTATTGTGAAGCCTGTATGGCCCATTTAGAGCCATTCATGTCATAAACGTGACGTTCTAATAGGGAGAAGAGATTTGAATATGCTCTGAAATAGATTAGACTTGAATTAAAATGATATTCACACTCTTTGTAGCGCGGGCTAAATACCCCTCGCTGTCCCTAATGTGTTATGTTACTTGGTTGAAATAAAATCTATATATTAATACATGAAGAGAAAACTTTGTACCCCTTTTTAAGCATATTGCGCGCACGGTGGGGTGTGAGATTTGGCATAGTTAATGTTTATATGGAAAAGGATTGCAGAAAGCAAAATTTAATATTAACAACAATAAAAATACAATACAAGCTCTAATTGTGTTTTTTTCAAATGTTACTGACATGCCAAATTCAAAAAAATTATAGGTAGGTATGTAGTTATTATAAGGCTCTTTGTCAAAATAACCTCAATAACGTTTAAACTTTTTTTAAAAATAAATTACGGTCGAGGTTCTACCACTGGGCGACCACTTGTTTGTTATTGTACCAACAGAATACAGAAAAGACCTCTTTCTGTATTCTGTAATTCTATCTAATATTTTTTATCGCATCGATAACTCTATTACATGCCAAATGAGTAACTATTTTGTGAAAACCTGAAAGTTAACCTTCAAAAGTATGCACTCGGATATCTTGTGTCGTAGTTAGCCTATGAAAAACGTTTAATCTTAAAACAAATAGATATTGAAACTGGACTGGCGTTGAGGGAAGTTGAGCAAAATTATCTAATTTAATAAATTACTGAATCACTACAGACGTATGATTCAGTTTCGTAAGTCGGAAACGCCCACTGCGTCCCGTTTTAACATTGAATTTTAGTTTTTTTTAAAAGCTTTTATTTAACTTGCAATGATTGTATGTATGTATGTTTGTTTGTTTAGGTCAAATCTTGCAACTGAATTTTGAACCATTTCCATCCATCTGATTTTGATGAAATTTTTGCATGCACCTTTAGTTTTGGTGACAATGTAATATGCAATACTTAATATTGTAATATTTTCAAAATGGCCGCCGCCATAATATGGCGGATGGTGTATATTTTGTCAACCCTGTTATTAGGGGTATCAAATGAAAGAGCTTGAAGAGAACGAAATAAAAGTCAAAGTTTTTTTTATTTCAACTGGGCCACCACCAGTAAAGCCAGTAAAAGTAAAGGCCTGGCACTTTCAAAATGTCGTGATTCGTGTAAAAGCTTGTTTTTGAAAATGTTTTTTTACTATTAAAATAGTTATAGGTACCTATTTTTTTTTTATTTTTTAAATAAATACCTATTATGTAATTTATTTATTTTTACAACTTAGATTTTTACTGAGCCTATAGAGTAGTTGGATAATGTGCATTTCCTTGACCCCTTGACCCTACAAAGCGTGCTTTTATGATTATTACGAAAATTGCACAAACTAGGTTACCTAATTAACCCTATATGTCCAAATCTAACGTACAAGTTACGTGTTGCAAATTACATGCAAAAGCATTGAGACTGAAAAAATATTGTTGGCTGTATAAAATATATGCACGCGACGACTTCATTCAGGTCATAGGGTCATGATATCCTAGTATTGGATTTCATAATCAATAGTCAGTTTCAACTCCAGGAACTGAAAACGAACTATTACCAAAGGCGGCTCCACACTCAAGAGTAATTCGCATGCGAAGTCAATTCACTCAATTTTGTTTTTTTTTGTAAATCCGCAGTATTAAGTTTGCTTTATTTGCCAACTAAACTTAACAATGTGCAGTGTAGGTACATTGTTAAGTTTAGTTGTAATAATATTAATTAACAATGTTAGTTACGCGGTATGGGATTATCAATGACGTTATGTGACGTCGCTGACGCTTTCAAGTATTATATCCCGCGGTATCACGTCACTGTCTTATGCCAGTCTGTGAGCGCCTTTATTCGCATGCGAAGCATTATGTTTTCAATTTAATCGGACCTTAATCGAGCGGAGAGGTTGACTCTAACTTCGAGAAGAACACGAAGTATTTGATGCACTATTTTTATTGCCTTCTCATACAAATTATTTTTATGTACTTATCCAATAGATCTTAACCCTTAATTTGACAATGTCTAATATACTATACGTTTTCTAAAAAAAAATCTGCTGCCTTTACATTTAAATACTACCCAATTTAATTTCAACCATTCTTTATGGCAACATTTTACCTGTAAAATAAAAGTATTTTACTATCTGTACTTTCAATATGACATGACATCCAGCGCTCAAAAGTTTTCGACACTGATTCATCACCGGGCGCCTTTGGTAAGTTATGATATTCTTTTATTTTTATTAGTGAATCGTATCGATTTGGCATGAAATTTTACTAAATAATGATTAAATATTGTGATAACAATCAAATAATACATTTTTGTGCACTGACATGAGTGATAGACACGATCAAAGTTCTTTGTATAGCGGGTTATACAAATTGCTATGCACAACAAAGTTGAATTATAAACTTTAGTATAACGGGCTATACATTTCGCTATGTTTAACAAAGTAACTCATTTATCGTTTGTATAGGGGGCTCTACATTTCTTGTTAAAACTAAACTATATGGCACTATATGGCTTGCATATTCTGGATGTTTTCATGTCTTATTTATTGATTTTATAGACATTTATTTTCTTGTCTTTGTTTCTTGCTTGGATTGCGGATTATAGCATGTGTTTTTCTTAATAGCGTAAACCTGCAACAAGGAGCCTTCGCATACTCGCTTTAATTACACCAGAAAATGGGAAATCTGATGCTAGTGGTGGCTCCTCAGGAGAAGAAAATGAGGAATCTCGCCTTTATCAAAATTATATATTTTCGGACACATCTTCTGAATATTTCATCTCTTCCTTCTGAGCCATTTCCTACGCCATCAACATCAGCTGTGAATATTTCAAATAAAATTAAGAGTAAAATAAAAACCCCTTTATCAATCAGATGCTCAATTAAAAAAAAAGTAAAAACCGACTTCAAAAAACTAAAAAGTATAAAATAATTTTCTTAAAAAACTTAAAAGCTTCTGAAGTCGGGGCCACTGCCAAGCTAGATGCATTGAAGAATTATAGGCCCCGACTTCAGAAGCTGTTAAGTTTTTTAAGAAAATTATTTTATACTTTTTAGTTTTTTAGAAGTCGGTTTTTACTTTTTTTTTAAAGTTTATTTTATTTTTCAATTTTGAGTGGCATAAACAATACATAAACATGAGATTACAGCAATCGCGAGTGATGTGCTATTATTCATTCAAGAGTTCCATTGTCTATCTCCGAAGATCTTCATCAGATCCTCACTAAATTTAAATGGGAATACTTCGGAAGTATACCCTTTCAAACAAAAAAAGAATCATCGAAATCGGTTGGCGTGATATTGAGTTATTAGACCATTTGTCGCGCACATACTTAATGTAAATTTAAGACTTATATGGTTTTCTCGTGGATCCCATTGTCAGAACTGGACCAAATTAAAATGGGACCATTCGGGAAGCACCAGCTTTCAAATAAAATAATAATCATCAAAATCGGTTCACGCAGTCGAGAGTTATGAGGTAACAAAGGCATTGTCGGTATAGCAAGAAAGGGCAAACAAATGTATTTTGCACCAAATGTCAACTCAGACTTTGTTTTATACCTAATAAGCGCAATTGTTTTTATAATTTCCATAATTATTAATTTTTAATAAAATGTTCATTCGAATTGTTTATTTTATTTTCCACCCAAAACGATCTGTGAGTTAGATATGTATGGTATACTATACTAATATTTAATGAGTATCTTTTTTGAACATCGTGATATGTATAGTATATTATACTAAACATTTCTAAGAACTGGATGACCAGGTATTTTATTTTATATTTTTCCACTTATATTTACACACAATAAAGTAAGATAAAAAAAGAAAAAAACTAATTGGTTAAAAAAAAAACCTGCCAAATTAAGGGTTAATACAGTCGTCTCTTATTATGATTCAAAGCCTTTCATTCGGAAACGCCCACTCTCGTATTAACTTAGTCAGTTTCTTAACTAAATAATGCCTGTACTAAATCTTTATTTAGTTGGACCTTGTCAAATATAGCTTCCGGTCTGTTATGATTTAATTTGTGGTAATTTTTTGTATATTTATTTCAGGAAAGTTTACTTTTGTCGGTCTCGTATTTCCTTCCAGGTGCTGACACTAGAGCGTTCCGAAAATTGCTCGGATCATCGCGAAATTTTTCCTACTTTCAATGACCAAGCCTTTGCTTTATCTTAGGATTTTCGCAATATTATTAATTTTAAACCGATCTCATAAAAGGTTCTAAATTCGACTGCTTTTCATAATTATGTTTGTCTAGCGATATCATCGGCAATGGTGGACCTATTTTAATGATTCTTTTTTGTTTGATTTAATGAAGATCAGATGAAGACTTTCGGAGATAGACAATGGAACTCTTCAATGGATAACAGCAAATCATTTGCGATTGCTGTGATTGCATGTTTATTTATGTATTTTTATGCCAATCGAAATAAAAAAATTAACTTTAAAAAAGTAAAAACTAACTTTAAAAAACTAAAACATATAAAATAATTTTCATAAAAAACTTATCAGCTTCTGAAGTCGGTGCCTTTAACCCTTAAATCGACAACGGGACTCCCGGTATACGTTACTTTTTATAAAATTCAGCGTGTTATATAATTAAGTGAAAGTATTTTTTGCACTTTAGAAATATACTTTATTTATTTGAGATTGGTATAAAAAATAATTTGAGCTCGCTACACAAAAATCTATCCGTCAAAGTCACAATTCCGTCATGATTCCGTCAAGGTGACAACTATTGCACCGACACTGATAAGATTTAAATTTATTTCTTTCAAATTTTGCACTAACCATCTGTTTATTTCGCTGTAGATTGAAAGAGTAAATGCTACTTATTAGATTGCAATATCATATTTTGATCATCAACTCAGAATAATAATAATAAAGTGTGAGAAATGTGTATGTGCCTCGTGGTTCCCCTTGCCAAGTGTACAGCAAGTTACCGAATATAAGTAACGGGTACCACGAGGTACGTTGCCAGTTCATTCAAACTTGTTTTTATAAATTTTTCTTGTATTTTTTTATGTAGCTTGCATATGCATTTTTTATACTGACATATAGCTTATTTTTAATTATTTTTGCTTAAGTGCTTGACTCTAACAAGCTTGCAATTTTTTTTGAACTTGGTACCCATACAAAATGCTAGTTCCGAAGATGAGTGTTATTTCTGATAGTAAATGAGCACAATTTTAGGACCACTTTTTTATTATAAGCTCAGATCAATCTTCACTGGATTCTTCATATGAAAATCTTTATATTTTGGGAAATGACGGAGACCACATTTGTTGAAAACTATAAAACCGTGCCACTGACACCGACATTCAAAACTGCTGTTTTTTTCTATTTTCATAAAATTTTATGTTATTTTGTGTTTTGTGGTACTTGAGGAACGTTACCGAAATAGTTTCCGCCTATTCCATATCGAATTAATGTTTTTTTAGTTCATATTACATTATTTTTTACTATAAACTGTTTCTTTGACTACTCGGCAACGTACACTACGGTACCCGTTATAGAATCTCAGCGTAATCGACGTCGTACCCTGTGGGACCCGTAAATTTTCTCGAAAACGGAAAATCCTACAATTTTTTAAATATTTTTCTTAATATTCAGAGGTCATTATAATGCAGGAAAATGCACAAAACAAAAGATTTAACTATATTTTTAGTCTTGCCTGTTTAAGGGTTAATTATTCAATGAACCTTTAATGCTTGGCATTAGTGGCACCCACGGATATCGAGGGATATGGCTTGTAGGCGTGACACTTGTCGCCTCCATCAGCTCGGATTGACCCAAAGTACGTGTGACGTCAATGAGCATCTATTAGTCATATGTTTGCATCCGAACGTGTAGTGTGATTTCGTATTTTTACAAAATGCCGAATTGTTCTGTTCTTATTTGCAAAAATAGGACAATTACAACAAACCTTAAGACAAGTGGGGTGTCCTACCACCGGTATGTAAAACATCACTGCATTAATTATATTATTTAAAGATTTTACAAATATCTAGTTGTGAATTAATTTTGACAGGCGTCAGGCTAATCATTTATTGAGTGACCCATGTCAAAATTGTCAAATCAATGTATCCCTGCAGTCCGAATTGCGATAAAAGTGATAATATCGCGAATCCGACCAAATTTAATAGTCACAAAATATAAGGGCTATTAAGTAATAATAATAATTTTGACTTTGGTCGGATTCGCGATATCACTTTTAGCGCAATTCGGACCGCAGGGTATTAGTGTTGCACAGCGCTGAGGGATATCGATATAATTAATTGATAGTTGTTCTTACGGAATTATTTAATTATTATTAACATTTGCTTAATAATAAAAAATAATGTTATCTATTATTTTTGTAGTACCTATTTACTTATTAGGCTAAAGGACAATGAGTAAAGTTGGACCAAACTCTCAACAGTGATGAAACCTATGCCATGTGAGAGCTTTTGGGGTTTTATTTAATTCATTCTATGGCAGCCAAGTCGAAATCGAGCGCGAACATGGTGTTTTGGAACATTTTCAATACTAAGAAACTTGCTTGTTTTACGACTACCGGCTCCTTATTTGACGCCAATATCAGCTTATTTGTGTCTATCTGGTAGGGATGGTCGATATATGGTAGATTAGCGGGAAAACATCAATGATAGCACATAAAAAATAAAAAATAAATCCTCAAAATATCGACACATAGATGTTACGACAATAATATCGGCCCATCGATATACTCCTAGTCAACTAGCGTGAATTGGGTGTATGTATTAGATTTGGCTGACTATGTACTAGGTTTCAGAGACTGTATCATAGATTTACAATCACTGGGCTATGAAGCACACTTTCCTCCTACAAAGGATAGAAATGAAAGCCAATTAACGACAGAGCAGGCTAATTATAAATCTATATTAGTAACAATAATTCGATGGGTGGTGGAAACTGTCAATGGAAAATTCAAAAATAGATTTAGATTGCTTCGCTAAGATTATTTCAACCCCCCCGCTCGATCAGAATTGGTGGTAGAGCATTGCCGCATATGTGTACGGATTTCAGAATTGGAGCTGCCCTAATTAATGCGTTCTATAAAGTAGCCACAGATAATAGGTTTGCCAAAGACATTTTACGCATTATACATGCTAAGACCAATACCCCAAATCTTTTATTTGATTACGTTACATTAACAGACAAAGAGTTGCCTTTGAAAAGCTTACCTTTCAAAGGCAACTCGTTGTCTGTTAAGATGCTCATCTTCCTTAGTTGCAAGACTTCTTGATACTAACTGATGATGATTTAGTTGTTATTTCCCTTGGTTCATATCAGTTGAAACTTGCACGTTCATATATTAGCGAACATTTACGCAATAATGGTCTGTATATTATTATAATCGAAATATATCGAGAGAATAACCTATCGGACTTGCAAAAGTGCTATATTTTTGAAAATAACTTATTGCTGCTTAGAGGGCGAATGCAATCACGGCACGTAAGAGCGAGGACCTATTATTCTTATGTGTTAGTTAACCGCGATCAAGTAGCCATAGATGCGATAACGCAATATTATTGAAGGTACGAATCTTACGGGTAAAAGCACTATAGGGAGCTGTGCCCATGTTGTATCTATGTTATGGTTCTTGAGTCGGGAAAGATTAGATGGATTTCATCGACCGGCACTACATTTAGATGACATTATTGTAGAAGTAGGTATAATTGCCAGATGTTTTAGTCGACCTACCATGAATTGACAAGCTTTATGCAGTGCTTTTTTAACCCCCGAAAAGAAAGAGGGGTGTTATAAGTTTGTTATGTGTATCTGTGGATCTGTCTGTGGCATCGTAGCTCCAAAATTGATGGACCGATTGCAATGCAGTTTTTTTAAGTGAAAGCTAGTTTAATCGGGTATCATCTTATCTGTTTCATGAAAATCTGTTCAGCCGTTCAAAAGTTACTATTATTTTTCTAGTTGGAATCGGGGGTTTTGACGGTTAGGTTATTATAACACAGTATCTTTCAAAATAATTATGATATAAGTTCCTTTTTTTTATAATAAATCCAAAAAATGAACCAGGATTTTTGATGTTCAAATATTGATGTGCATATAACATTTATTTATTTATTTAAAGCTTTTCATACAAATATGTAAAAAGGCGGTCTTAATGCCTAAGGCATTCTCTAAACCTTAGGGACATTCTTTTTAGTTTATGCAAAACCCGAAAAGAATTTATTGTATACGTTATTAAGAACAACTTTTACTATCGGACCAATACTGAACTCGCGAAAAAAAACTGCTGTTCCATACATTTGTGTTCACATAATAAGAACTAAATCATCATCAGTTAGTAGTATCAGGAAGTCTTGCAACTGAGGAAGATGAGTCTCTTAACAGACAACGAGTTGCCTTTCAAAGGCAACTCGCTGTCTGTTAACATTTCTTAATGTAACGTAATCAAATAAAAGATTTGGGGTATTGGTCTTAGCATGTATAATGCGTAAAATGTCTTCGGCAAACCTATTATCTGTGGCTACTTTATAGAACGCATTAATTAGGGCAGTTCCAATTCTGAAATCCGTACACATATGCGGCAATGCTCTACCACCAATTCTGATCGAGCGGGGAGGTTGAAATAATCTTAGCGAAGCAATCTAAATCTATTTTTGAATTTGCCATTGACAGTTTCCACCACCCATCGAATTATTGTTACTAATATAGATTTATTAGCCTGCTCTGTCGTTAATTGGCTTTCATTTCTATCCTTTGTAGCAGGAAAGTGTTCTTCATAGCCCAGTGATTGTAAATCTATGATACAGTCTCTGAAACCTAGTACATAGTCAGCCAAATCTAATACATACACCCAATTCACGCTAGTTGACTAGGAGTATATCGATGGGCCGATATTATTGTCGTAACATCTATGTGTCGATACTTTTGAGGACATTTTTTTTAATTTTTTTTATTGTACAATCATCGATGTTTTCCCGCTAATCTACCATCGATGAATATCGATCATCCCTACCAGATAGACACAAATAAGCTGATATTAAAGTTAAATAAGGAGCCGGTAGTCGCAAAACAAGCAAGTTTCTCAGTATTGAAATTGTGCCAAAACACCATGTTCGCGCTCGATTTCTACTTGGCTGCCATAGAATGAATTAAATAATACCCCAAAAGCTCTCACATGGCATAGGTTTCATCACTGTTGAGAGTTTGGTCCAGACTCCATACAAATTTGCCCATGGTCCTTTAAAGATTTTATAGTTTTCTTTTTATTTTACTAATCCTTGTAGTTATATTGTTTGAAAAGGATTTAAATAAGTAATTATACTTGAGAACATCTTGAGAACCCTGTTTTACAAGAATGAATACATTTTATTTTAGTTTCCTGAAAGATGCAGAAATAAAAAATAAATGGATGATAGATGAATTCGACCAATCAGATTACGAGGCCTGCATCGCGCTAATAAAAATATTATAGTATCTAACACAATTGCGCCCTAGCCCATCATAGATAATGTGCGGCTGCTATAAAAATTGATATGAAAACTTCTTGGAAGAACCGAAATGTACTTTTTTTTTTTTTGAAAAGAAAAGAAAATTGAAAGTGAAGTTATTTTATAGCATAATTTTAAAAAAAGAACTGTCATTATAAAACTTTTTAATTTTATTATAATTATGTAGTTGCATGTGCATAAAGTCTGTCAATAAAGTACTATTTTTGAATTCATAATTAGAACTTTACGATATGAGTGTAGACAAAAATCTTAAATCTTTACTATTCTGTACTTTTTTTAATTATTATTTATGTAATATTTTAAAATATTTATAGACTAATAAACACAAATTGAGGTGAGTACTTTGTCCCAAGTTAGAACTCCCTGTATTATCTATCTTCCTTTCTCAAATTCTTTAAATTATATTAAAATCGTTAGTCTTTGGTTAGCCTCTCTTAAAGTGTCTATATAGCGATATTTACACTATAAAATACGCCAAAAAAAAAACACTTCTCTTTTTTGCAGTCAGTTTTTATCGATATTTTTATCGATAAAATATTTATACCAACATTACCAACCCTTCATCCGTTTTAGGAGTGGGGAAAAAGTGGCGACACTTGAAATTGAACAAATGTAGAGTGAAGGCATATCTCCGGATATCTATGGTGGCACCGCTTCGAAAATTATTTTATAATATGTTTTAGTTAATAGAAGTCGGCATTTTACTTTTTTTTAATTTATAATTTATTTCAATTATCCTGCAACGTAATGAACAGCTACTGTTGCGGAAGGCAGAGCTTATCAATCACTGTATAAATTAAATCTGTTCCATAATAATTATAACATTCCTATAGGGTAGACCAACTACATGATCACTTTCGTCTCCCCAGGCCTCCACAGAAGCAGAACCGACGTCTCCAAGGAGAACAGCCCACGATGAGGAGCAGTCCCTCAAGTGTGGTTGGGGCATGTTCCGACCCTTGTGGCTGCAGCGGTTCAGGACCGCCAAGTGGGCGCTGTTCTGGCTGTGCTGGGCCGGAGCTATACAGGGTGAGTGATGTCAAATAGGATTATTGTCAGGTGGAATGAGGAGCATGCACAGGTTTTAGTAGGTACAGTAAGCTGCAAGTTGTTGGGTGCTAATGGCAATGAATATGCCTACGATGACAGTCTCTCCTTGATGGTCTGAACATAGGGTTCCCAACCGTACTTTTATTGTGTTCTATTTTATCTAGGTGTACCTACTTTATAATCTATACAGTAAAATGCTCCATTTCCATTAATTCTGACATTTTTGGCACAAAGTTTACTAGTGCCAGAAAAAAAAAAACGGAAAAATATCGGGAACTCAAAACAAGATATGAACATGGTAAATTTGAACTATAATACTAAAAAAACTGTTTTTTTTAAAAAAAATAAGTCAATAATTCCTACTCTTTTTTATACTGTAGTCTTTGTACTTGAAATCAAATATACTTTATTACTTCTTTAAAAAGTTGGACGCCCTAAATAAACACCAACGTTCACCTCTGCTGCAACTGTTGCACACTGCTCAACATTGTTTTTAAACCACTCCTTGTGGCATACCCACTGCAATCTTTTTAGCGTATAAAGCTTACTCCTATTAACTTACGAAGACTAGTCAAGATTCCTCAAAACCGCTAACTAGTTTGTGATCAAAAGTGATTAGGATCAAGGGTGAAGGTAGAACTTTGCTTTAAAAGCATTTGTCGGGCGCCAAAGGTTGGGTTCACTGAACCTAAGCATGAGTTCTTCAAGGTCTTTTGCAGCAGTTATTTGGAAGTCCATAACAGGACGTCTTAACGATAACATTATGACGTCACATCAGTAACAAGATTGGCATAGGGCAGGGTTATTTTATTAGTCACTGTTCTTAACAATAGGAATATTTTTGAACTATGTTTGGCGCGTGCTGCTTTGTTCGATCGTTTTTTGTTTTCAATTAGTTAATACAATGATGTTATATTTGATAATAATATTTTATATACGTGTATAACATAATTTATTATTATTGTGCGGTTATTAAATATATTTCGTAACGATTTTTTATATGAATTGTTCTCGAGGCATCGAGCAATTTGTAGCTATTGTACAATATTGTATTTAAACAGCTGTAACTCGATTTGAAGCTATATAAAAATACCGATATGAATAATGTCTATGTCATTAAATCAGAGAAGGGCACCGGTAGGTACTGTCACTTGCAATTCTATTAATATTAAACGTATTTTTTTGTCTTTGGTTAGGAAAAGCATTATTATTTTCTTAATTATATTAACACGACATGTAAACGTTATCTCAGTTGAATCTATGCAAATAGCCACAGCCAATGATCTAGACGAACAGTGCGAACTCTTAGAAAGCACACGCACACGCATATTGTAACTGTGTGAAATTGTTAGGATCGCTTCTCGCGAATCACACACTTTCCATATGAAATTGGCTTCCGACATGAATGGACATAAAACTGTGCTAGTATAAAAAACAACTACGTCTAGCAAACACAATACTGTATTTCTAAGGTTCCGCAGAAAATTCTCTTTAAAAGTACCTACATTGTTTTTTCGGGGTAGGTACTAGACCTCAAATATGCGTACATTATAATATTGATCTCAATGCCATGTTTCTACTACCAATACCTAGATAGAGTAGTTCTACTCTATCTACGTACCAATACCATGACTTTGCCATAGACTAGTGCCACATTTCCACAGAGAAGTGGGTTTTTTTACACATCGGTGCCACGGAGTGCACGTTTAGTTGTCTATGGTCTTATATGAATAGTAATTACCACAGCTGTATTTCGTACATCTATGGTAGTATAGACGTCTCAAAGTAACTGCACTATCTAGCTGGAGGGTTATCCCGATATCTGACGGGTTGTAGTCTTCGTTGATCAACGGCAAAGAACACTGTGCGCGCGACAGACAAAATGTCATCAACATATTTATGTTGTTGACATTTTGGGAAGCTAAATGTAGAATAGAGCGCCTCTTATAGACCCCAGAGAAAGCTATCATAATAACTTCCCATAACTATACAAAGATATGGGGTGGTATTAACAGCCGGGGTGCGTTGCTAGTCCATTATAAAGTAATAATTAAATTAATTCCAGTTGCTACCTTGCCGCCACGTGTTCCAAATTATAACAGTTAATTGAGAGAAATGGGTTACATGCTGCAAGTAAATGCTGTGCAAAATGTATTATATTATGACGACACGATTTGTTTGTTCAACGTATCGCGGGTTCGGTTCACGGAACTAAAATTTGTATGGCTTACAGATTACAGATAGTTGCTTCAAGTGTCGGTGTGCGTCCATGTCACATGTGTGATGTATGTTTGTAAACTGTACATAAGATGTAAAAGCTATGCTTGAGAGACTTAACTTTTCTTAAAGATAGATTAAATTATGTCTTAGAATAGACCTTATAGATCTCTAATTACGTATGTGTTATCAGTAGTACCTACATAGTAGTTTGTAGCGGTCTACAATCGTGTGCAACAGTTGGAACTGACATCCTATCGTGAGAGAATCCGAAAGCAAACATGGTAGGATAGTCAAATACCTAGATAGTATTTGCGAAACGTAAGCATATTTCTCTTCTATAGTTCATTCGTATACATAAACAGGTGACGGAAACGACTGAACGAGTAAAAATAGGTAATATCGGACTCGTTCCGCTTAAGCAACCGGAGTGGTGTCCGTACGGACTCCTTTCGACTAGCAATCAAAAATCACATAGGGACGCTAATACGCTAATTCCTCGCTTTCATTTCTCGTTTGCAGTGGAAGGCAAATCATAAAAATGGTCGATGAAGTGGAAGGTAAAACTTATTTTAGCTAGTTGGACTCCGTTCCGCTCGGATATTTCTTGCTCATTACCCTTTCGCAGTGGAAGCCCGGCTTTACGATGGCTTTACGGTCAAGAAGACACACGGTCATCTAGCCCATTACTTTTCCACTGCTAGGCACGGGCCTCTTCTCACAATGAGAAAAGTGAGTCCTTAGTCCACCACAGCCTGGTGTGGGTTGGCGGACTTTTGCTATTCTAAATGGAGAGGATTTCTTTTTTATTTAGATATTTTTATGAAGAGAGATTTTTAGCTTCTAAAATGCTTTGTATACATACGAGTATATACGTTGTTACGTGCGGTATCCTAAAACGCAATAATATGCATAATCGTTCGATAGTCACGGCAACCTTTGCTATTTTTGTTCCAATTTCACCTTGAGATCCACATACGACATAATTTTACGGTATTATCGTATATGTTCCGGTTATGATGTACGGAAGTGGATGTGACGTTAATAGGGCTAATGTCAACCATATTTAGAATTTTAGGGACCTTAGTTTAAAAAAGATCACCTGAATACAAATATGTGGAAATAAATTTTCCCGAAGCGCTAATAATTTTATTTATTTATAATAAGCACACCAACAATATAACTACTACAATAATTCACATGTTCATTCACTTTGATGTTGGGGGCTCAGCTATTGTTAAGTTTTATGGTCAAAATGCTGCCCCAGAGCTTAGGATATCCTAACAACAAGATTCCTAAATATTTATTACAAAATTAGAATCTTTTAACGTCATCTTGCGATCTGGGGGGCTAAAACGGCCACATTTAGCAATTCATCTAAATCGAATTCATATTCCGAATTCCCAGCAGATCCTTAGCAATTCGTCTAATTTTGGTAAAATGGTCACACATTTTATGCAATTCAATTCATTAGCAGATTCGTATTAGGTGTCATTATTGCCACACTAAAAATATGAAAACCGTCACTTTACCGGTTATTGTTTCTTATCAGTATTTTTTGTAAAAGCTATTATTAAATATATTGTGTTAATATAAATATATTTTTCAATAAAATAGAGGTAATAATAATCATTAAAACAATTAGGATTGTGTATATAAGCCATAAATAAGCATAAAATAATCATTTATAAAAGTGTTATTTTTTCTTCGACTGGCAACAAGTGAGAAGTATAAAAAAGTAAGGTTGCCATGACAACTGCAATGGCGGCCAACAATTTAAATAATAAAATGTCTAACGGAATTAACTATTCGTTGTGTTACTTTCATACATTTATAATGTGCGTTTTTTGTAAAAGTGAATATGATAAAATAACTACTAATTCTACATTTTTGGAAGGAGCTGCAAAGGAACTATGTTGTCTATAAACATTTCAATGGACAATGTTTACACTTCATGTCGGAAGATGTTCAGTGAGTAAAACAACAAATTTTCATTATTATGTTAATATTATGTAACACCGACAGCTTCATTCGTCGAGTGCAGCAGCTGAGCGTTAGGTCTTAGATTCAATTCCTAGGTCTGGCAATGTGTTTTTGCCAGTCTCTCTTTCTCATAATGAGTATATAATACACAGTTATAATAGTACTTTCTCCCAGCCCTGAGTATGGAATTTTACTTCTGCTTCGGCAGACTGGCGACACCGTAGTAAACGGAACTACCTACTATCTTTACAGCTAATAATAATGAGGTTGAGATATTGATTATTATTGTTGACGATGGTACATACAACCACAGACGAAAGTTTTGTCTGTGCATACAACACTACCAATTCAATTACAATAGAATAATGATAAATTTATTGTTTCAGGTTGCCCGCTGGCTCCACTAGATGAGGCTCGCAGAATCCTGTCATTTTGCGAGCAGCGGCTAATGCTGCTATTGCTCATGCTGTCAATATGATTTGTCTCACCATGCCTAGCATCAAGCCTTATTCAGAGAAATCTATTGTTTTCAATTCGGACCTGAATCGAGCGGAGAGGTTGAAATGTATTAAGCCAGATTCATACCTACTACATGATTAACTATAAATAACACCCATTTATTATAATAAAGTATTAAATGTGACTGTGACCTCAAAACTTTGTTTCATTTTCATAAACATTTCATAACCTACCTAATAGTAATATCCCAATCTACATTCAAATTAATTTACTCACTACCTTAGATTTATGATTGGACCAATCAACAATCTAAGCTCTCTACCTAAATAAAAATATATAATATATCCAGCCCACTGCTGGGCACGGGCCTCCTTTCAGAATGAGAAGGATTAGGCCTTAATCCACCACGCTGGCCTAGTGCGGGTTGGCTTATTACACACACTATCGACATTTACGAGGTCCTCTCAGGTGTGCAAGTTTCCTCACGATGTTTTCCTTCCGTTAGCGCAAGTGATAGTCAAATTGCCAGAAAAGTCAAGTCAGTGCGGGCTGGGTTTGAACTCAGACCCTCCTGCACGGCAGGCAAGCGTTCGACCGCTAGGCTAAAGATAAAGATCAATTTATTGCTATCACTGCTTACTCACCACATTAGCTCAATACCTATTACAATAATATTAATTGTACTATGCTACCTATGCGATATTTTAATGAGTACGAGAAGTTCTAGTGATAAAGTTATGTACAACCTTTTCATATTCTCAGACTTAACAATAACAATGCCCTAAATCTGCCATTATTAATTAAGATTTCAAAGAAATCTGAAAGATGAATTGAAATATGATGTCTTCAAGTAACTTCTTATGAATCTGCTATTTGACACATTTGCAATTCCTATTAATTGAGCCATTTTACGAATCTCCATAGAAAACTGTCAAACAGATGCATTTCATATTAGGAATCATATTATGAATCATAATATGAATTGCTATAAGTGGCCATTTTGTGATTTGAAAATAGAATCGTAATAGGATCATATTATGATTCACCAAAAGCGGCCTTTTTAGCCCCCCTGTGCTTGGTTAGAAAGTAGTAACATATTTTCCCACGCTGTAAAAATAAATCTGAGTGTTTATAGACTATACAGGGTGTAAGTTACACCGCAACGAAAACTGATACCATGGATTGAGTACATGATTCTGGAAACCCCAGCAATAGAATTAAGAGTCGGTCTTTTCAAAAAAAAATTGTTTTTGTTCGCAGTTTTTGCTACTAACTAAGTGATGTGTGAACAAAATCGTAAATTTTTTGATAAGATCGACGCGTATTTCTTTCCCTTGTGTTTCCAGAATCATGTACTCAATCCATGGTATCAGTTTTCGTAATGATGTCACTTGCACCCTGAATAATAGAGTTAAGTTCCAACTATTACAAATATAATTTATGAAACATGAGAAAATATTAAGATTGTACAGCATAATTAAAAAAAAAAAACTAATTTTGACGACATGGTTGGCGCAGTGGCTAAGCAATTAGCTTTCTGCGCTACGTGCCGCGGGTTCGATGCCCGCACGGAACAAATATTTGTATGATCTACAGATAGGTAGTTGTTTCGGGTCTGGGTGGGTGTGCATGTGACATGTATGTTTGTAAACTGTACCCTCGATACAGGAGAAATCCAAGTGAGGGGCAACGTTTAAAAAAAAAACTAATAACGAAAAAAAAAACCCCGAAGAAGTAGGTATCACATTACACAAACTTCCAATACTGACCAAATTATGGAACATAACACGAAACCATAATCGCATTACTCGCTCTGCCGACTTCCAACGAAAACACTTAAGTTGCCCAGGAAGCCTTTGTTAGAGCCCAAACAAACAGGAAAGGGTTAATGAAATAATAAAATACATTAATTAATATAAAAAACACCAACTCAGGCCACTGGGGGCGGATAACTAGATTTATACGGTGATTCGCCCACGAAATTAACTGGAGGCGGAAGTCAAAAGATGCAGCGATTTTTATTTTAATAAAAGCATAGAAAATAGTTTTGTGCTGTGTTATTTTATAACTAGTAAGGGCGACTTGCACAACTGTTATTTTTATAAATAATATTTAAGCTAAACACGTTTATATATCTTTCTCTCACTTTCTATTTGTGTACTTACTGTCAGATAGTGACAGACTGATAGCTAAACATGTTTAGCTTATATAATATGATTTAAATAACTTTTGTGCAAGTCGCCTTATGCCTTTTCCCATGGTTTAGTGGCGTGCACAGACCTTTCTTACAGGGTAGGCAAAAACAACTTACTTGTTCTATTGTCAAGTTAAATGATTTTTGTGATTGGCCACCTCACTTTAAGACTTAAAATTAAATTAGCTGATATAACAGATTAATTTAAGGTAGGCAGTGTCTTTTTGTCTTTACGGAGTGCATGCCACTGCCATGGTTTAACCTCCACAGCTACCATTGTAAGCCGTTTAAATCTTTTCAGCACATGTTAATGTCTAGGCGAACAGATCATTTAATTTTTTAGGTTTACGGATGTGTAGTACAAATTAAAATATGATAACATTTGAATTTTTACTATTTCACAGATTTTTCTCTATTTTATCTTTTTTTGACGGCACGGTTGGCGCAGTGGCTATGCGACTGGCTTACTGCGCTACGGGTGGCGGATTCGATCCCCGCACGGAACAATTTTTTGTATGACCTACAGATAGTTGTCTCGGGTCTAGGTGTGTGTGCATGTGAGATGTATATTTGTAAACTGTGCCCACGATACAGGAGAAATCCTCGTGTAGATCAGCGACAAAATTAATAAAAATATAAAAATATCTTATTTTTATATTTTTATTAATTTTGTCGCTGTCGCTTATGAGTTGAGCGTATTAATACCATTGTGAAAACACTCTATAGTCATTTCGCAGAAAAAAGGTTAAAAGCCAGGCGAAATTACTACCTGCAAAGTGTTAATATTGTTGCTCCAGACTGTGTTTCTTAAATGTAACAAATGGGATACATATTTTCCTGCTTTTCCTCTGTTTTAAATGCAAATGTTAGCAGGGTTTTCTCAACATGTAGGAGTCGGTTTACATACCCACAGAAGATATATTTTTTTGTTTTGTCTGTTGCTATGTCTGTTTCTAGAAGAGTGAGGATGGATTTGTGTCTTGTTCCTGTCTGTGTTTTTCTTTATATTCATTTAATTATCCAAATCATTAACTATGAAAAAAAGCTGATGGGATTGATTTTAATAACGTCCTGTCTGGGCAGTTCATTTTCTACTCTGCTATAAGATTTCGTAATTAGCCTCCAGTATGTTTAAACGTATCAAATCTAATCTATAATAGAATATACCTACCCTCTCATTTAAGTTTGTTTTTTGGTGCATCTACCTTCATTGTCTCTGCATCACCCTAAGGTTGTCTGGTAGAGAATGCCTACGGCATTAAGACCGCCTTTGTACATTGTACATGAAGCATTTTAAATAAATAAATCTAATCAGAATAAAAACTATATAGCACAAATACGTTCAATGCAGCACAAAATATGTAAAACAAAACAATGCATTTTAATTCCGTGTTGCATACAGAAGTAGATTAGTAAAGATATCGGCTAATGACGAGCACGTAACTGCATCATTAGTAATGACACCAATGACACTATGAACTAATAGAGGGTTCTACTAAAGTTTACTTAACCTATATTCGGAAAAACAAGTTTTATTAATTTTGTCTGTCAAATGTAGAGCGACTGGACCACAGAGCATAGGTATATTAGATATCTGTGGACTGGATCCTTATCAATCAATCAATTAACTCAGCCTATCACAGTCCACTGCTGGAAATAGGCCTCTCCGTAGTTGCGACACAAACCGTCTAGGAACATTTCTAGAAATCTAAAAATCATAGAAAATGCAATTTATTGTAAAAAATATATTTTTAAGATACCTTTGTGGAAGGAAAAATAAAAAACTTATTATTATTATTATAGTCAACTACCCTATAACCGACCTTTTTTTACTATGAAGTTGATATTAGGGAGCCAAGAATTAATTGAGGATAATGACCGCCTACGAATTATGCATTTCAAAGCACGGATAGATGGTCGATAATTTTTCCATTGATTCCATTCTGTCTGACTTAGTAAAATATTAAAAAACCATGTGCAGTGTTCACTGTTCCCATTCACATAGCGTACCTATGTGATATAAAATATAACGTCCTATTTACTAGTGAAGGTCCTTTCAAGGGGGTAACTACTCATCAGAAACAACTTTTATTATGTATTTACACAGAAGGAATCGAGAAAATAAAAATCTGCTGTTACATACAAATAAATTCAATATTACTCGACTAAATGTATGGAACAGCTGATATTTTTTGTCGATTACAGTATTTGATCACATAATAAAAGTAGTTCATAATGATGAGTAATATAACTTCAAAAAGGACATCCTCTAATAAGGTAAGACCAGTAGGAACTTTTAATATAGCACACGACGACCATTAAAAGTGTTTATAAACAAAAGCAACAGAAGCCAGCATTCAAAAGCCATTATGTTATGGAACACGACACCGACCCACCGTGCTGTAACACCATGGGTATAGGGTTGCTGGAACAGCTATTGTTTTAAACAAGTCACTGCCGAAATTGTGGTGAGAGGAGGAAAAATAATTTATGTTGGAAGAAAGCATTACGCCTGCAAAGTCTATTAAAAAAAATTGTCGTTAGAAAAATTCGCCCGCGACCATAACTCAACCAAGACCTTACTCTGGTTTAATACACTAGCTGCTTTTGCCAACCGAGCCACCGCGACCCCTGCTCGCAGAATGGAATTCTTCCTTCACATTGAACTGTCCGTAAGTTCGAACCTTGCAGGTGGTCGAATTTGCTTTCCAAAAAAAAAGAAAAAAAAATGGTTGAGAGTTCATTATGTTAAGAACTAAAGATCTATCTCGTCGACAAAGGAAAGTCTAGTTTCAGATATCACCATTTTTTTTATATACAATCAATAAATGGGATTCTAATACGTACTCAAAGAAAATAAAAACCTTTTATTTGAAGTGGAAAATAGCAGAATCAGGGTATATTATCGCCAAGAAAAACAAGGCAGAAAAAAAGCAACTGAAAGATTTGAAGTTGACAGCCCTGAGTCAAGCAATATTACGCCTACGGTTCTAGGAATTGAAAGATGAAGTAATCTGCATCTTAATGACGAATACTGTACCTATTTCTATAAAGAGCTTTTGAGATAGTTTAGTTTTTCTTTATATTGCAGAGTTTTGATCGACATGTTATTTAAGTCGATAAGGTCAAGAAGCTCATCCATATTATTTTAGAACTTACTGATGAATGCTGATAAAGGCTACGACTTACAAATTAGTTCTCGATCAAAAAAGGGAGGTTGATCTCATCCAGTGTTCTCAAATCTTTGTGAAAAACTTTGTTCCCCATAAATCTGCATTAAGTTTTGCGTGGCGGTGTGCATGAGAAGTTATGGCGCGTCAGTATCGCCAACAGGTGTACTATGTACATAGCTCCTTTTACCATAGCACAGAGCGGTCGATATTATGAGTTTATATGATGAGGTTATAAGGTTTCGCTAGCTAGGCCGATATGAAAAAATTAACGGCAGTTTTTTTATTAAAAATTCCCTCCTCAATATGTCTGCCATTGCACATCATAATCTTATTAAGTAATAAACGCTCCCCTGCATCAGTTAGTATGCGTATGATATGCGTGCACAACGCCGCGTAAATTTTTATAATCCCATGATTTGTGGCCGCACCCCAAGGGGGTTGTTCAAAAAATTATCATAGACGGATACACAGATACACACTACAAACTTTATAACACCCCTCTTTTTATGTAGGGGGTTAAAAATAGTTTTTGTGTGTATTTTGTCGAATTTTGTGGAATATAGAAAAATTTGCTAAAGTAAAGTACTTCCAGCGATGCTTTGCACAGGAAAAGCAGTCTTACTCAATAAATACCAGTTACTAAGTACATTTAATTAGCCAAGGCTATAAATATACAGTTCTCTTATTTCTCGTAAGCTAGAAGTTTAAAGCTATAAAAATGTCTAAAGTTAAATGAGCCACGCCGCACACCTGTTGTCGTTCCAACTTGGAACAGCTAACGTAGAACAACTTTATACCAGACTAGAGAGAAGCTTTTGTCTAGATTTCTCTTGTTTTTTCTCGATTTTATTGTGATAAACTTGCGGGGGCTTGGCAGTTTGTTAGTGGAGGATTAAAAGCAAAATAATAGTAGATGGTGAAAAAACAAGCAAGAAACAGATAATTATTTTATTGTCACAAAATCCAGTCCATTACTGTCCCACTGCTGGGTAAGGGTCTCTTCCCAGAATGAGAAGGGTAAGGCCTTACTCCACTACGCTGGTCCGGTGCAGGTTGGCGGACTACACACACCATCGAGGACTTTATGAGGTCCTCTCAGTTGTGCAGGTTTCCTCACGATGTTTTAGTTCACCGTTAACGCAAGTGATAATCCAATTGCTAAAATCAGTTTCGAACTCAGACTGTCCTGCATGGAAGGCAAGCTTTCAAACCTCTATTCTATGTTCTGTGCTTTCAACCACTAGGGTATCGCTGTTTTAGCAGAGAACTATTTTAGCTATTTTTATTATTGCAACTAAAAATACCTTATTTCATACCGCATAATAATTAAAGGTCTCCTTTCACAGTTAATCATAACATGACACATAGTTAAATCCCAAAAAAACCCAGTCAAAGACAAAACGAAAACTCAATTATGAAACCAAAAATCTCGCTAAACCCGAGCTCAACTTGTTACAAATTAAACTTGGTTACATCAAAAAATTCCACATAATCCCCGCCAACGAGGGGTGTCTACATCACAACTTTTTTAATTAATTCGGGCAAAGGTGCTAACTAATTACCGCGTGTAAATGAACACGTCAAAGTTATGATTAATAACTTGCATTATTCAAAGTTGCCGGGTGAAGTTGGCAAAGTATGAACATGTTTCACCGCAAGTCATAGTGACTCTGATAATGTATGGGTTAGGAATTAATCATTGTGTTGTATGTTTTAACTTGAAATTGGACGTAGGTAGATAATTTAAGTTAGTTAGTAGAACATGCGCCGGCAATTTCTGGACGGAAAATCACTAAAACGAGAGAAAGCTCATCTGAACAGTAGAACAGCAGAACAGCTCACACAGAGAAGCTTTGCAGTGTTTATTTAAACGAAGACTTCATCTATGATCCGACGATCTATTTGTTTAAACAGATTATAATGTATTTTTTTTTACTAGACCTAACTGTAGCATGATTGCGAAGGCATCCCCCAAATTCTGCCTCTGCCAAGCTTGCATTGAAGAATTAAAGGCTCCGACTTCGGAAGCTATTAACTTTTGGAAGAAAATTATTTTACACTTTTTAGCTTTTGAAGTTGGTTTTTATTTTTTTTAAAGATTTTTTTTTCTATTTTGAGTGGCATAAACAATACATAAATATGCGACTATAGCAATCGCGAGTCATTTGCTGTTATCCATTGAAGAGTTCCATCGTCTATCTCCGAAGGTCTTTATCAGATCTTCAACAAATTTAAATGGGATCACCTCTAGAGTATACCCTTTCGAAAAAAAAAAAGAATTTTCAAAATTGGTCCGCAAATGACAGAGAAATCGGTGAACATACATAGAAAAAAGAAAAAATACATTCACTCGAACACAGAACCTCCTCCTTTTTTCAAGTCGGTTAAAAGTATAAGCCCTGGAAGCGGAACAATATGAAATACCAAACCATAGCAGGCCATTGCGCTCCACTACTTGCTATGGCATTATTGCTATATAAGAATATAACTTCTCTCATCAAAGCCGCAAAATAATGCACTTAATATTAAGTTGCTTGCTAACAGCATAAGTTGCGTCAGTTAAGTATAAGTTAAACCGAGTAATTTATCAAGCGACAGGTGTTAGCAGCTAATGTACCGCTTAAAGTTATCCCGATACTTAGCTATGAGTCCAAAACTTAGCGCTGCGGAAACTTGGGGAAACTTAGCGTGTAGTGATGGAATGCAATTTGGTAATACAAGGTCCTCTAGTTCTATGTGTATGTCGATAGTGTATAAGCTATATACAGGATGGTCTATATTTAAAGTGGTATAACTTTTTTTGGCTTCTTTTTTTTCTTTAAACACAACACAAAATTCGCGGGAATCAGTAGTTTAAGGGTTTTACATATATTTATTGTAGTATTTGTAGTTAATTTAAACGACTCTAGATTGGAATTACATGACTATACTATTTACATACTATAATTAGTAATAATTTCCAATCTAGAGTGATTTAAATCCATTATTTCAATCCATTTTTTATTTTAGATAAATATTTTTGTTTTTTTTTTTTGTTTTACATGTTTTATTCTTTTATTTTCGTTATATTATCTTTAAAAAAAATTTTGTGCTGTGTCAAAAAAATACTTTTTTCTTTCTTTTCTTTTCTATTTACGTGCCAAGGGTAGAGAATTTACAATAAGTTAAAAAAAAATCATAACTTCTATATCCAACTTATGATTTTCGTGGAACTTATATTGTGTTTAAATGAAAACAAAAGACGCCCTCAACCCAAATAAAACAAAATTGGACTATAGTTTAGGAACCATCCTGTATAACTACATAGTTATATATATAGCTTGTAATTCCTGAATGGTTAAGCAGAGAGATACGATTAGAGTAAAACCAGCCGTTTATACACGAATTGTATAAGTAATCGGCCGATTTCATTAAACCATCTGTTATATTGTCGGTGAACTTGCTCCTAAATGGCTTAACTGTTCTTGATAAGTTTGATAAGGAAATACACCATCATGAGAATTATTTTTTTCATACATATATGTCATCACGTCTTCATCCTATGTTCACGCAGACGAATTCGGGTTTGTAGTAAGTATTCCAACAATAACACGTGTAGTTGAAAGAAATAAAGGTTTTTATGATCTACACGGCAATGTGTGAGTGAAAGAGAGCTTATCATGTTGCGAAAATAGTAACAACCGATTGTGCACAGCGGTTTGTAGTTGAAATGGACTGTATGAAATTTATTTCATGTGACATAATATTCTTTTTATGAGTTTTTTTTATGATTTTGTATTATGTGGTCTTGGTGTAAGGTTTTAATTAAGTTTAGTGCGTCATACTGGACGTAAAAATAAAAAGATTTTTTTTCTTTCTTTCTTTCTAGCTTAAAGTTGAAACTTGAAGTTGTGGAAGTATTTTATTATTTTATTCATCCAAGCCTTTACCATAAACTTATTATTACTAGTGGTAAAGCCTTTACTTAGCGATTTTGCGCCTCTGCATCCGGTTCCGCTTCCTGCATCATTCTTCTGCTATCGCATCGGTCAGGCAAGCAGAACTATAGTTCTGCTTGCCTGACCGATGCATTCACCTCAAGCCTTAAACATAACTGCAATAAGAGACGCTGGTACGGCCCCAGAGAGAGAATAAGAGTATCTATCTAATATAATAACCGGTATTAATACGAGCAAACAAATCTCCAACTTCTTCGAAGAGCATCATATACATACCGATGGCACGATATTGGATGATCCAATAAACGTGATATCTGATTAGCCCTAATAAAGTGCCGTAATATGAATCGCGGAGTGCTCGCTGTGATTGGGTTCACTGGGCCGTGTAAACGCGAGTTAGGAGTTATATACTAGGTTTATTGCACTGGCACTCGTTCAGGCGGCGATGTTTGTTGTACTTGTGAAATAAAATCGGGTTGGGGTAGTGTGGATCTAATATGGGCATTATTATTATTCTATTCGTCATAACATTATCCTAGCGTCTACCAAAGTACTCACGAAGAGGTGGTCGTAGTATTGTTATGTATTCTGTATCATCGTCAAACAGGGTAATAAAGATACAAGCTCGTAATCGTGATCGATATAGATCTGAGATGAAAAAAATCATTCAATAAAACCTTAAAAAAATACGGTGTTGTTTTTTTCTGGAGCAGGTTATTTTTAAGAGTACGGAAAAAAATGAAACCCAAAGGCATTTTAGTGATTGTATTTAAATTTTTCTGAAAAAATAAGTAAATATCAATTTAGAAAAAATTCGACGGTGCCAAGTTTTTTTTATATCTCTATAATAATTACCTCACCCTCTGAGTCATTCATGGGAATTAATATAATTGGAAGGTGATTTGGAGACGAAATCTGACTGTACCTCATAGTTGCGACGAACAAATGACCAACTAACGTTGTTGCGATTGCGACGCACGGAGTCGCGACAAATCGTTGTTGCGACACACGTCACTGCGACAGCACGTGGCGAATTGCATATTATCTACACTAAATTGCAAAATGAAACATCCATTCAATAATTGGATCGTTCAGTGAACAACACATTTTATTTGAAGCTGATTCTAACATATACGGTCCAAGGCGAGTGTGGTGGTACGGGAGCAGCGAACCGTGTATTCTAGAGGTACACCGGGAGGGAACGAATTAAAAACGTGTAGCGGCTGAAAATATATCTAATCTTTTTTATAACAAATATTCAAATAAGTCTTGCATGCACATAAATTTTACCTACATTTGGCGGCCTTATCGCGCACGGCACAATTTTGTGGTAAGAGCTGTGAGAATAATGTAAAAAATAAGAATAGGATAATAATGATTTGCCTCTGAATAAGATTGCCATGGCTATTACAAGCTGCCCAGTCCAATATTCCAGTGCTTGCAGAGGAGTAGTCACTCAAAAATTTGATTTTATTTCTAATAATAATCGTATAACCAACCAGCTCTTGTGAGAGGAGGAATCTTCGAAATATTAGGGCGAAGAGATAAATACTTCACTTGAATCACAATATCTCAGTACAGATTTTTTGCTGTACTTATAATGGAGAAATTAATATAATACTCAGCCAACCTCTCTCTAAGAAATCCATTTCAATGTATATATTTATGAAACATATATTTTTAAGACGATCTGATTAGAATTAATTGTCTTTTTATTTAATTATATTATAGTAGTTTGTCGTAGTCATGATTAATTTAAGTATAATGTTAAGATTAGTCATTTATTGTATAACCTATCTATAACATTTAGTGTAGACCTTACGAGGCTGGCATAGTCACCACGGTGAACAGAAGCCTCAATAAAAAATTGAATTAAATTAATTGAGTTGAATTGAATTGAATTGAATTGATTGATGAGTTTGAGATGATAATGTACTCGTTGTGAACACAACTTAACTCTCGACCGAGTGTATCGGGTTGGCGATACAAACAGTTTAAAAGTGTCGGACACACGCGCCGGCCGCTGGCAGCTAATATTGTGCGGTGTCGTACTACAGACGATTGGAAATAGACGACGAATGGGCCAGACTTCTGTAGCTTTTGATTTCTTATACAATTTTTATCATAACTGAGCAATCTCAATGCGATTGATTTTAGAGGTGGTTAGAAAATATTCCTAGCGAAGTGGTGCAGATTTAAGATTAGGATTGTTAGAGCCAAAGAATAAACCTTTGAAGAATGCAGTGCAGCAATCATTAGCCACTTGCAGCTTCAAGGCGTTGTGGCTAGCCTGCACCTATAGCATGACCATTTCTAATTCTACTCTTCCAAGAATAGACAAAGCTCTTTCTATCTACCTCGACATCTAGCGTTTCTACGTAGATAAAGACAAAATATTCTTTCAACGGGGAAGTAAGAGAATATGAGTAGAAATTATATTTCTACATTCTGTCACATTGTCTATTCTTTCGTAGACAAATCCCGTTTCTATGGTGATCATGCTATGCCCGTTGAAAAGCTAACAGAATGAACATCATCATCTGCCTGGCCTTTATCCCAACTACGTTGGGGTCGGCTCCCAGTCTAACCAGATGCAGCTGAATATCAGTATTTTACACGGAGCCATCTGACCTCCGCCACCCAATTACTAGGAGACACTGATACCCTAAGGTTAGACCGGTTGTCAGACTTTTTGGGTTGCTGACTCCCGTAACGACTGTCAAAGGTATTCGTATGACAACCGAAAGAAAATGTTGTACCTAATTTAAAGAAAATAAATTAACCCAATATTTATAGGTCTTATATATGTGTCCTCTATTCTTGATCCTTGAACCAAGTCTCTATAATATACAGTTCAAAGAATTGAGACATCAAGAGCTTGCATTACTTAGACTAAACACTCATATTTTGACCAAAGGCGCGAACTAGCGCTAGTTACCTACTACCTTAACATAACAAAAGGGCCATAGCAGCAGCAGCAGCTTATATACTAATAATTATGATACACAATCGCGTTAATTTGCGCGCAAATAATTTTGGTCCTTTGAAGTTAATCATATTATTTACACGCAATCAACGACACTCGCTCAAGACTACTTATACACATGGTAGAGCCACGAAATAGGCGATCAAAATTAAACGTCAATTGATACGGTAAAATATCAATCAATGCTGCAAAAATGCAATCTACCAAGTTTCGACACAAAATTATTCTATAACTATGGAATTAAAGTAATTTAAAGAAGTATTACCCAGTCAAAACTCGTTGTGATATGGTGCACTTCTGAACGGATTCATTTGATTGCTTCCTGCTTCACGTCACAACAAGACAATAATTTGCCGGTCGCTTTATTTACATTTCTGTTCTCTTTTTAATATGATTGCCACTGGTTTCGTGGCCACAGCAGGTAAATTAGTAGCTCGCTATTAACAGCGTCTCGATACGGCGCGCGGGCGCGGGGCATGAGCGCCTTACTCCAACCGTGAACTTCTGCATAACTTGTTTTGATTAGTTCTTTTAGTATACTCCTTTAGTAGGGGAGAGGTTATTGTCGGGAACAATAATTTATGTAGGTACCTGCTTACTAGCATCGGGATCCGAGCTAAAATCAGGTGAATGTTGGAATTTCTCAGGAATTAACTTCAGCGTCGGCCGATACTATCTATCTAAGAACATGATATTTCAGAAGGCGCCTTCATACTCAGTGGACAGCACTCCAGTGCAATACTGTGAGTGCAGTGCACTATCCTGCCTACCTACGTAAAGTTTGTTTTTTTAATTTAAGATAGTGATATGACACGACAAATTGTTCATAGCGTTTTGAAATAAAGTTCATTTTGGCGTGCTTTGACATTTTCACCTGTCAAATTAGTATCTGGGATAAAAAAATAGACTTTAGCATGAGATTTTCTCGACCTTTCTCTCTTACAATAATTGTCAAAATCTGTGAAAGCACACATTAGTGAATTATACAAGTCGCGAGATTCCATCACCTTTGACATTGGCAGAATTGTCGGCATCGGCACCACTTGCCATAACGAAAAATAGAATAGAAATAGAATAGAAGTCGCGAGATGTTCATACTACCACCCAAATAGGTGTAGACTACATTCAAATAAACATGAGTTATTTCAGTCGAAGATGAATAGAGCACCAAAGCACCTATAATCATTTTCGTGCTCGTTTGATGATATTAATAAGGAAATAAGAAATAAAGAAAAAAATAATTATGTCCCTTTTTAAAACAAAACCTAAAATAACACTTTCAAGTGCAAAAAATTGAACAACTTTCATCAAAACATCGTCAAGAACTCTATCACGGGACATCATTTTCAAACTAATAACAAGTTTGCTTCACTCCTGAATAATACAGGGTAAACTTTTAGTTGACGACGGCGGGCGGGGTGGGGTAAAATGGGTAAAAATAATAATACCTCGGTAAATATGTCACACGGGAACTTAGTTTACGCGCTATTACACCTTTATTGTTTACTATAATATCATGAGGCTCGTATTTTTTGAAGGGACTACTAGCATTTGTATAAAATAGTTGTTTGTTGCATCATATAAGTAATAATACAATTATCTGTGGGCCATATAATATCAGCAGTTGTGCATGCCTCGCGCTGTCAGCTATTATGCTGAGTCCAAGACCTTTTTGTCTTTTACCTTCTTGTATGATGTATCAAATTGCTACCTATGTAATTTGAAAGACAAATAAAAATCTTCTATTCTATTCTATTCTATACAAATATTTGTTCCGTGCGGGGTTCGAACCCGCGACACTAACACTAACTAATACCTAGTTTATAGTTCCCAATTATAAGAGCAGTAGCAAACCCGTGGTCGCCGACATACATCACGCGCCGTCCGGGACCTCTCCGGGACAGTCCCATTGTTTTCCGGGATTTCCTTCGAGTCCCGGTAATACCCAACATTCGTTTGGATTCCAAACGGACATATTACCGTACTTTGCGACTTTTCTTTGTAATACCTACTATTAGTTTTAATGTGTGTTACTAAATGCTTCCCTGGAGGTGAAATGGATGGCGGGTTGTGAAAATGTATTGTTTTTGACCTTCGACAAAAAAGAGGGGAGTTATAAGTTTGTAGTGTGTATCTGTCTGTGGCATCGCAGCTCCAAAACGGATGGACCGATTTCAATGCAGTTTTTTAACTGAAAACTAGTTTAATCGGGTATCGGATTCATTGTATTTTATAATCAAAATTTGCTTACGTTTACGTTACTATACGTCAAAACATTCGTGCTCGGCCCACTGCTCTAGAAGCGTATTATTTGAGTAGTATTAAATATGTCTATAAAATACCTAATCTTTATTTGAATAAGCTATCATTCTTAGTTTCCGAGATATTAAGGTTTATTATGTTGGTGACCTGGATTCATTGCTGCTTAGTGTACGATAATATTATGTAAATGTTTTTAACTTTTTTGAGGTACAAAATTTGATAAGCAATCGCTTTGTTCCCGCTTACTTGCGTTCAAATATAAGCGTTGATGTTTTACAGCTCTTTATTTACGAAGTGGAAAATCCTTTAATTCACCCAGAAAATGTTAAAAGTCATCCAGTGATTCATATTATGGATTTACAGTAGGTAATCAGCAAATGATATCACGACTTTTCGTATGAAATATGTTTTAATGGTCACAGCATGCATGTCCATTCCCACCTACATCTCTGTCAATTTAATCAAAATCGTTTTTGCAATTTGACTTTTACATCCATATTCCAGGTGTGGTTACATTACAATATCCTGCTGATGTCTTGATGTCTTGGAGAAAACTGGTTTGTTCCCGAAAAGTGGGAGACAAAACCATCTCAATACCGTTATCGTTTTGTTTCTCGGTGGAGAAAAGGGATTGGTCCACCCGCCGTACTAGCCCTATAGGGCACAGTTGTAGTACTTGTAATGTAGCTGTGATAGTATGGAGTTGTCATATTTATTTACTTACTTATATTAAAACAGTACGAAACCAATTACAATAATAAAAGATAGGCACATAGGTAATTAATTACACATTTATAAACAAAACAACACAGTCATACAACTCTCTCACAAAAAAGCAGACACTCCGACAATATATCCACCCATCCATCCGCAAACAAGTCATAGTGAGGATTGTCATCCAGAAGAGCGTTAAGCGCGGAAAGCGTGCGCGGTATCCATATATAGTGGATATTGCTTGACATTATGAGAGATGCGATAATAACATGTTGAGTATCAATCACGCAACAACGTAAGTAATAGCAGGTTACTACAACCATAATAACTCATTTCCTTTTGCTGGTATGACTCTTGCGCAATGATCAGCTTTAATAATACTTTGATGACCAATGATACCACTGTTTACAGTACGACACAACTTAAATGTCTCACCGATGTACCTGCACAGAAAGTATCTGGCAACATACTCAATAAAATATACACTTAGCCCCTTAAAAAATAAATCTAGCCCATTGGCCCACTGCTGGGCACAAGCGTCATCTCAGAATGTGAAGGGTTAGGCCTTAGTCCACCACGTTGGCCTGATGCGGGTTGGCGGACTATACACACCATCGAGCACATTATTTAGCCCTCAGGTGTGCAGGTTTCCTCACGATGTTTTTCCTTCATCCTTATCGGTAACTGGCAAGTAATAATCAAATCCGATCCGCATATAATATCGAAAATTACTTCAAATTTTTAAACCTGTACAAAAATGATATGTTATAAGTTTGTAGTGTGTATCTGTGTATCTGTCAGTTGCATCGTAGTGCAAAACGGATGGACCGATTTCTATGCAATTGAAAGCTACTTTAATCGGGTATCATCTTAGCTATGTTCCATGAAAATCTGTTTAGCCGTTCAAAAGTTACAGCTCTTTTTCTAGTTGGAGTCGGGGGCTTTTGACGGTTAGGTTATTATTCAATTACCTACTTACTACCAAAGTAAATACCTACTTGCATTTCCAAAGAAAAGTTACCCCTTTACAAAAATAACCTGCCCATAGATTACACAACTTCCACCATAAACTCTTGAGCTTATAGCAAATACATACTGTATCAAGTCCAATATCAAAATGCATCTTTTCAATGGCGCGTAATCCTTTAATAGGATTATGTGGGATGACATGCAGACCGCTGGTCGGGTAGTGATCAGATGAATTTATTATATACACTATATATATTATATATACACTAGCGACTCGCCCCCGGCTTCACTCGGGTGCAATATGTCTACTATACATTAAATATGAAAATACATAATTATAAACCTTCCAGAAGAAACGCTCAAAATGGTAGTGAAAACCGCATCAAAACATTACCAAATTTTTTTGCTTCCTACTTTTCCTTAGCCCTCTCTATCGACATCTATGAATGTGTATTGTATCATTTGTAATGTAAGGAAGAAAAAAGTAATAAGAAAGTTTTATATGTTATGAAAGGAAATCGACGTTTTTGTATATTTATTTGTCGGGGCTAGTAATTATTAAGAACTTAGGTACCTATTTATTTGGTAGTTATAGAATGTCATTAGTCTGTAAGCCTTGCTTAAAAAATTAAATAAAACCCGTTGTTTAATTAAGAAGTAGTTAGCGAACAAACAGACGCGGCGAGCGACTTTATTTTATACTATGATGTAGTAATACAATGAAAAGTTGTGAGTGGAGCTAGTTATGAATTAATAATCATTGGAGTGATAATTTAATCGGTATAATATGAGAGGTTTATATGACCGTCTGTTATTCGAAATGATTATCGGAGAAAATTAGGTATGTAGGCTGTAGTAATATGCTACCATAAACTTAATATTCTGGCGTCAGTCTGATCACCGCAGAGCGTTATACAGCATAATACATGTTATCTAGATTATTATCTATACATATAAAAAGACTATATATATTTCTATTTTAATGTCACTATACTGATCCTCATTATCAGTTATTCTAAACTAAACTAATATTATAAAGAGAAAAGATTTGATTTTTTGTATATTTGTTTGCTTGTAATGGATAAACGCACAAACTATTGGACTGATGTTAAAAATTCTTTCATCAGCTGAATGCTATATAATTATCACTGAGTAACATAGGCTATAATTTATAAAGATATCACGCGCGCGAAGCCGCTGGCAGAAGCTAGTAATCTATAAGGCTTTTTTTTTTTTTTTTAGCGTGGTGTAATCATCAAATGAGTCCTCCCACCCCGGGCAGGGCGGGAGGGACTGTCAGACTTGTACTGACTAAAATCCACGGTGTTCCTTCGATAGCCCTTTACGTTCCGGGGTCACGGTAATGAGATAAGTCCCGCGACCCCGGCAGGCTTCGGCCCTCTGCAGGGGGGCCCCGTCATCTTGCTGACGTTCTTTGAGGCGCGCGTGGAACACAACGCGCCGTCGACCCGGGCATGGTCCATGGTCGGACAGCGAGTTGCCCTTTACTCGCTGTCCGCATGCCCGCAATCTATAAGGCTTGGAATTTTATTTGGGTGATCTTGCGCCTCATCTGTCGGATTCGAATTCGGAATAATGACTAAAAATGAACTATTTTTTCAAATGACATTGAGCAAAGTTATTGAACTGTATATTTGTACAAGTGCTGACGGCGATTGTGCAGCTCTATCTAGTGTAAAACTACAAATTATATTATGTATCTGTACCTCTACCATGAGTTTTCCGTGCCGTCTAACGTTCACGTTCACATGCAATATTAGTATAGTGACTTTAGTTCACTATTTATACCGCTAGAGGCGCTGAAAAAATTCCCATACAAATATTGCATGTGAACGTGCATGGTAGAGGTACTGATTTCACTCAAATCACCAGCATTTTTTTTTTTTTTAATAATTTTTGATCACATATTTTGCCATAAAGGCATGCAAACACACAGCATGCAGGCATGCAAATTGCAATTTTTCTTTTACCTCGAAATCAAGGCCTTTATAGGCACTTTTAAACTGTCGATACCTACCTACCTATCTACCTAGGTGCATGGTTCCAAAGTGGCTCGGTTCCTCCATAGAACCGAGCCACTTTGGAACCATGCACCTAGAGACCGGTAAGAAACTCCATGGATACTCTTTTCAAATAAATCCTAAATTTTACAAATGTTACAAGTGAAAAATCACATCATTTTTTTTAATGCATCACCATATCTAAAGACTTTACAAAGAGTTATATAATAATAACAATATTTCAAGGTTACCTAAGTATAGCAATGTTTTTGAAAAACAATGTTTTTAAAGAAGTTTAAATATAGAAGGATAAATGAAAAATGATTAAAATAAAATAAAATAAGAGTTGCGTTGCCAGCTCCTTGTTTGGTTAGACCATCTGTAGGGTATCATCGATAAACCTAGTTTAGGAAAGTCTTGCCCCGGGAGAATTATACCATTATCATAATAACAGTGATACCAAATCGATTGTCTCATTAGAGACTTAAAAGGCAATCTAAATATCTTACCAAGCATAATCATTTCTCAGAAATTATAGTCACTTCACCGCATCGTTAGTATAAAAGACCTACAAACATCTCGTAAATTACCTCAAACTGTCGTTTAATTAAATCCGTTATTCAGGCCACTTGGGATGATGCTGCAGTTCTCAATGGGTACAATTAATCACTCCATACTAGGTGCTTCAGCAAAGAAGGCTCTTGTTAGGCATTCATTTGCAAATCTTGTGAAAGGATAAAGTTTGAAGCACAGTAAACGCTTCAGTCTATCTAAACTTCATGGTTGTGCTTTCTGGTCGGATCTGTCAATCCGAAATCATGGCTCCCCGGTTTGAGTTAGCAGTCGGTCTCCGAAAGGGGCAAAAAACTACCAAAATATCCGCTAGCAGGAAGGGTATTACAGACAAAGCCATCAAAATCAGTCCCGCCAGACTAAAGGGTCTTCAAACCAAGCACTCAAAGTTTGTGCGTGACCTGGTCCGTGAAGTGGTTGGACATGCTCAGTATGAGAAGAGGGCTATGGAGTTGCTGAAGGTATCAAAGGACAAGCGCGCCCTGAAGGTCTTGAAGCGTCGTCTGGGCACACACATCCGTGCTAAGAGGAAGCGTGAAGAACTCAGCAACGTGCTCACACAGATGAGGAAGGCCGACCACAGGGCGACCACTAGTTCAATATTAATCGACTAAATATATGGAACAGCTGACCTTTTTTCGCGATTTCACGGGTTAGTCTCGTAGTAAAAGTTGTTCATAATGATAAGTACAATAACCCCTTAAAGGGATTGGGACTAGAAATGTAGGACTTTATATTTTCCAACTAACCGTAGGTAATATAAGTACTATCTACCTAAACATTTCTATATAAGCAACGATATTATCTACCTCATTTAGTTTCGCGAAAATCGTAATTCTTTAGTTATAATGTCGTTCACCTCTGCTTGTGTACTTAATAAATGCTAATTTATTACTGGTTGAACAAGTAGAAAATAATTTGCATGGAAACAGGTTCCTAATAGGTTTATTGTCCAATGAATAAAGTATTTCCGTTAACGAATATCTAATTAATTCGTTTCGGAATAGAAAAACATATCTCTTCTCTACATAGTATAATTGTTGTTGCATATTATTTATAATAGTGTGTGTGTTGTTGTGGTTCATAAATGTAGCTTCTTTCTTACTTTTATGCCTCAAACATCGAAGAAAAACTTAAATTATTAAGAGTTAAATTTAAATTTAAGGCCAGTCGAAGTTTTTTTAAATCTATAATAAATCTAAGTTAAACTGATTCAAAGACTGATTTCAATTAAAATTTTATTAGAAATATAAATACTGTTACGTTTGTGATTAAAATGGTTGTTTTATTGTACTTGGTTTCCTAGCTATGAATCCTTAAAGTTAGTAGAGCCATCTCCCCCGGACTTACCCTAGATAAATTTTACTGATAAATTGATTAGGTAGTTACGCACTCTTCTACGTTCCACCATTACCATAATTTTATATTCCTTTAAATAATTTCTATAGTACCCTATCATGTAGGCTCAAATATTAATGACCTCGGTGTGCCGCGGCCTTAGCAATATTTTCGGCCAAAACGTGACACTGCATGAATCTCGCGCATCTAAACGTTTTGTATGGACCCTTTGTTTGTGCTTACCCTCCACAATTTAGCGTTTTATTAAACAATTTTGTAAGTGAATGGCCTTTTTTAGGGAAATGGCGATGAAAATATTATGTACATAATATAAAAAAATAATATAAAAATCCCTAAGTATAAACTTAGAGAATTTTTTGAATAAAGATAATGATATTTTTATTTTGCAAACATGGGTAATACACAAAGCATGGTGGAATACAAGAATTTGGACTCAGACATGTTTTACCAGTAGGCGTGCAAAAAAACAAAAAGCAACAGTGCAAGTGCAGTTATAGATATACTGATCAGTTGTTGTATGTATCATAAAATAATTACATTAAATCTATAATATACCTTTGTACTTTGTTCTCCTATTTTTAATGTTTGCTGTGTCTTTTTTTGTGTGTACATAAATGATTAAATAAATAAATAAATATTCTTCAATAATGTGGTGCTTCGTTTTTCTAATGAATCCGCTACAACGCATCATGTGGTGAATACTCCGGTAGAGGAAGTCTGTGGCTCGTTAAAATACTCAAAGCTCGTTAATAATATTTACTTTTACTGTTTATAAATCTAGTTTTGCTGACACCGCATGTTCCAGTTTATCCTCAACCTCAATGACTCTGACTTTGATGGCATAAGTTAAATGCGAAGCTTATCTTGACCGGCCATCAAAAAATTGGAAAAGTTATAAAATCGGCTGCAATCAGAACTCCATACCGATATGAAGGTTATGTATGGTATTGCTACAAATTACAGGAAACGATTACACGGCACATTGGCCGAGTTTTTTCTGTTTTTCATAATGATTATGGATATTTATGATAATGGCAATAGATTAAGTATAACATAGACTGGTGTTTTATATCTCGATTATGAAAACCTCAATATTTTTTTCATCCCACCATCTCGGAAAGAGTATTTTTAATCTTCAATATCTGAGTGGAAAAGCCGTTTTTATTCTCTAGAGGATAAAGTAAATTTTCATCCCACCATCTCGGAAAGAGTATTTTTAATCTTCAATATCTGAGTGGAAAAGCCGTTTTTATTCTCTAGAGGATAAAGTAAATTGAATTTAGAACATCGTGTGCACTAAGTTTGTGAATTAAACGTTTTTTTTTTGCATTTAGTCATTTCCTCGCTGAGGTGGAATGAAAAGTTACGTGTTGCACTCGAGTGCAAAGATTTTTCACCTCGTGCTCTTTTGATTCCCTCGCTAACGCTCAGGATTCTAATTTTGAATCACTCGCTGCGCTCGTGATTCAATTTTAGAATCCTTCGCTTGCTCGGTCATCAAAATTGAACACGCGGTTAAAAAGCAACTTTGCACTCTTGTATAACAAATAACTATTAACTATTCTAATGTTATTTGAACATATTCGAACAAAATATTTTTTTCATTATGTAAAATTGATAAAATTATTTTGTGGATATCATAGATAACAAAGTAGGCCATGTCCTCAAAAATGTTTTCAATTCATTGTTTCCGGGTAATTACGTAAAGCATTCGTAATATGACAAATAATAATAGTTAATAGTATCTACGCCACCTATTAACTGTGCCTACCTATTACAATACTAAAATAGATTTATTTTTATTTCTCTCATAAAGTTACAATGGTTACAAACAATATAATCTAACCTAATAATATAAAGAGAAAAGATTAGATTTTTGTATGTTTGTTTTTTGTCTGTTTGTTTGTAATGGATAAACTCAAATACTACAGGGCCGATTTTAAAAATTCTTTCACCAGCAGAATGCTATACTGTCACTGAGTAACACAGACTATAGTTTATAAAGATATCACGCGGGCGAAGCCGCTGGTGGAAGCTAGTATAGGTATACAGCTAAAACTTAACCTTTGTGAGAGCTGGAGTCTGCATTAGGTTCGAGACCTGTATGACGGATCTCCAGGCTCCCACCTCTTAATAATCATAAAAATGTAGCAGCCAAAGTATATGAAAAGAGTAGGTAAAAATATAGACATTAGATATACATAGATAATAAGAAATTAATCCCTCTATATTTATTTCTAGACTACACGCGAGTCGCGACAAATCCAAATAAGCACATTCGGATCGAGATTTGCCTAATAAAACAGACAGAAACATAATTGAAAACGACGTGTGTCTATTCCAGTCAATACGGACCGTCCGTCCGGCCGTCCGTCACCGTCCGGCGCCGGATACGAACCGGAACGTGAAACTTTAATCGTCGGACAGCTCGCTTGGCTGGTTATTTCAGTCGAGCTATTTTTGACAATTGGAAAAGTCATAGGAAATTGATTTGGTTTTGATATGCGCATATTTGATGCATATTTTTTGATGCCTTTGTTGATTTTAACCCCCCACGAAAAAGAGGGGTGTTTAAAGTTTGTAGCGTGTATCTGTGTATCTATGTATTTGTGAGTCTGTCTGTCGCATCATAGCTCCAAAACGGATGAACCGATTTCAATGCAGTTTTCTTAAATCGAAAGCTAGTTTAATCGGGTATTATCTTAGCTATGTTTTATGAAAATTTGTTCAGCCGTTCAAAAGTTATAGCTCTTTTTCTAGTTGGAGTCGGGGGTTCTTGAGGGTTAGGCTATGAAGATGGATGACAATTATCGCGAGTAGATTCCTTCAGAAATAGTTAAGCCGCAGCTATATGTACAGTCGAACAAAGAAATAGGTATCCAGGGTTACCAGGTATTATAGGTACTGGGGTACCACCATATTTTACAGCAGTATTTAACCTTACTACTACTCTACTATAATGTCTATAATATCTATAATAAAATTACTTTTTCACTTCAGTAGCTCAAACATGTAGGTTTTGCTGCCTGAAATCAGTGAGCAAAATGCGATTTTGCTCACTGAGTGAGACAAAGTAACTTTTTAATTTTTGTTTTCAGAAAGCCGCGAATATCTTATTCAGCCTTGGGTTAATCATACAATTCGAAATGAAACATTCACACTCTATCTCTTTCCCGCCATTAGAAAGAGAGTGAGACAAAGACCAGCCCTTTCGAAGTTCCGATTTTGAATTCGACCTCAAAGACAAACACGTTCGGAATTTCGTACTGACTAAAGAAATTTTGCAAAAAGACAATTATGTCCAATGACCAAAGAATCCTCTCTTAATTATGTCTTAGTGTAATTTATTGAATTTTTAATTTATTGTTGTATTTAAACGAAAATAAGTATTTACTGCAAATAAAACTGATATTTAACTGTAAATATTTATTTCTAGTTTCAATAATGTTACGCGTTATCTCCTAACGTGTTCTCGCTGCTGAAGTGAAAAGTTATGTGTGTTACACGAGAGCAAAGTTTTTTGCATCTCGTGCCTTTGAATCCCTCGCCACACTCAGGATTCAACTTTAGAATCACTCGCTACGCTCGTGATTCAATCTTTGAATCCTTCGCTTGCTCAAGATTCAAAATCAGCACTCGCAGCAAAAAACGACTTTGCTCTCTTGTTGCACAAATAACTATAATATATTTATGATCTGGGCGTGCTCGTCAGTGCAGTAAAATCTCGTGTTTTTTTGTTTTCTTATTCTTATTCTTTATTGTACACATAAACACAAATAAAATACATAAAAGGAAAAACTTGTACATAGGCGAGCTTAACTCAAAATTGAGTTTTCTTACAGCAAACCAAAATTTTTTTAGAAGAAAACAGGTTCAGGGGATAGACAAGTGCACAACAGAAGATAAACATACTTTCTAACAATATCAATATACTATAACTAAAATATCTAAATATAGTAATATAAATAAATAATAGCTCACAGTGAATGGAAATGTTCCTTAATTTTTCTCTTGAAAACAGCCAACGAGGGGCAGTCGCGTATTGAGTGTGGAAGAGAATTCCACAGTCGCACAGCATGAACAGTGAATGATCCATCATAACTCATAACATAACATAAATTGTTTCTTTGTGATCTCTGTGTTTATTTTTTTTTATGTGCTGACTATTTTTTATGTTTAGGTTGCGATAAGGCTACAATTTTATGAATACTAAATAGCGATATTCTTGATTTCACACTTGTTGCAATGATGTAAGTATCGATAGTACAATAATTTATAGACATTTTCATCTTGTTTCTTCGAGTCAGTCAAGCCGAACGCTTCCGATTCTGACGTAACGAAGTCCGGATTTTTTTTGTTTCCATCTTGTTTTTGTTGAGAATAGCAATTAAATAAACGACAGTGCTAATTGTTACTTAAACATTTGTTTTGTTTATTATCTTACATGACGCACGTAGTATGCAAAATCATTATGAGATCTGCTTTGTATTTTCTTTGTGTAATTTTTTTAGATGCATTTTTGTCTGCTGCTGTCCTGCCGAGCTATTAGTTCTGGGTTTGTTTATCTGATCTGGCAAGGTTTTCTGTTATGAAATTTCCTGTATTAGCCCGGAGTTTGAATAGAAGACAAAAAACAAATTATTTTTTAAATTTATCTGTCTATTTTGGGACCTTAAAGAATCTGTACACTGGAAATTATGGTCTAATTGACAATTAGGACAACGATGATGCTCTATAAGTTTCTATTTTGTAGTTGATTTTCAATTTCGGTACGATATGGTTTTAAAAGAAATGTTAACACCTAGTTTTGTTGTTCAAACAAGATATTTATATCCTAAAGAAAATTTCCGAGCTGCTGAGAAACTTATTTTTATTTGTTTGTCACCAGGTATGGTGGTGAACGGGTTTGTGAATGTGGTGATCACCACCATCGAGAAGAGGTTCGGCCTGAGGTCCATGCAGACGGGAGTCATAGCTGGAGGGTGAGTGCTTTGCACGTAGTTGAAGATTGACCTGTTTGGCGCAGAGGACAAATTGCTCGATTTTCTGCTTTTAAAACTCTCTGACCTAAATATGTATTTCACCGCCGAGAACTTACATGAATGATCAAGTGAAATAGAGAGAACAAGTGTTTCTTCGATGCATGATATCAAGCAATATTTTCTTGAATGAAAACTTCAGAATTCATAACACGGTACATTTATAATTCGTTCCGGACAACTACTTTCCATACACAATTTCATATCCATAATTTCATGCGTATGCGATGAATGAAAAAGTATTGACTTGTTTGGTGTTGACTTTGTCAATAGGCTAGAATTTTATACAAAAGAGTCGATAAGCAAATTCTAGCACGATTATGATTAGTTTCGCAATGATCATTAGAGTTCTCGAATCTATTATCTTGAGGAAACAATATTTCTTATAAGTGATTCCGGAAACTGACAATATTTTTACTGTCAAATTATTTCAGTATAATTACTGTGGAAATACTGACAGAGTTTTGGGCGCTATACCGTAGCAGGTGTAAGATACTAATGTTAGATGAGCAGTTTCTTATTCGTCTTTCGATAATACTTAAAGGTATTACAATCCAATTACAATCCGCCTGCAATAAACTGGTGATTCCAAGATCGTTCACGCTGCTCCCCATCCCCCGCACTCCAGCTGCCCCCCCCCCCCCCCCCCTCCCCTGATCCGGTACTGCCCTCATATATCTACTAACTATCCTACACTACAGTCAACATCAAAAGTGAATGATGATCAGTCAGAAGTCAATACTGGTAAATCATGATGTTTCAGTGACGGCGAAATTCGACTAATCATAATTAACTTTGGGCTTTATTAGTATTTTTTTTTGAAGATATTGATCAGTATTTCGCCCCACAGCTACGACATGGCCTCTTTCGCGTGCCTAGCGCCCGTCACGTACCTGGGCGGCCGCACCGGCTCCTCCAAGCCACGCTGGTTGGGTCTGGGCGTGCTCCTCATGGGCACTGGGTCCCTGCTCTTCGCGCTGCCTCACTTCCTGGTGCCCAACTACAAGATCGCTGGAAATGAAGCTGCCGATATCTGTACGCTTAATAGGACGGTGAGTTGATGATGTATAAGTACAGTCAGTGTCAGATACCTACACTGGAAAAGGTGTCCAAATAAAGTGAAAGACACTTTTTTATTTCAACTGGGCCTTTGCAGGCACTTTCAAAACGTCGTGATTCTAGGTGCACGGTTCCAAGTGGGTTGGTCCAGGAGAAGATAACAGCAAGAAACTCCATGGATACTCTTTTCATAAAACACAATAATATCTGGTGCCGTAGGAGCGGCCCTGGCTAAAATTTGACCTGAATTTATACAATATTACAAAAAAAAATAACTGCAAAGATCTTATTTAGTACCACTATAATTTAAACAATACAAGTAGATACATACTTAACACTTCACACTTGGCAGTGCCAACCAAGAGATTTAAGATTATCACTAGGTACTAGATCCATCGTTATTAGAACAATCAACCATAATCCAATATCATCATCCTAAAATAAGTAACTATAGTGATCTAAGTATTCAAATAACGAATTTTTAATAACTAGAAAAATATCAGGTCGTGCTTTTATTATGGGACCAAGGATGAAATTGAAAAAAAATCAGCTGTTCCATACATTTAGTAGAAAAAAGAAAATAATAATGATTAAGGCTTTGAAAACAAAAAATACTTAGTATTGTAAGTTAGTTTTGGTATCACGTATCCAATTTACTCGTAGTTACTTTTCGAAAGCGTTATAGATCTCAACTTCATCAAGCTTTGAATTGGAAAACAATATGTTTTCTAACTACGAAAGTTGTACGCAACACCGAACATCTAAAACTATCCCCTAAACAAACAACGAATTAATTTAGATAGCTATTAATATTACTTCAGTTTCAATCAAAACTTTTCAACTCAATGTTCATTCAATTTTCCGTTATCCATAAACTTTAGTTTCTGGTCTGTCGATCCTGGGATCTGAATGGCTGAGCTTGAATGTGGGCACAGTGCATTCAGGCCAGTCTCCAACAATGTGCGGCCTTCGCCTCACAATGCGACCAATCTCTGTGGTTAATCGGATTAGATCAGCATCCATATCAGCCGAAATGTCCTCTGATTAGACTCGTACACCGTTACAATCTATACAACAACCACAACAACAACAACGAACAAAATATTTGTATGATCTACAGATAGTTGTTCCGGGTCTGGGTGTGTGTGCATGTGACATGTATTCGATACAGGAGAAATCCTAGTGAGGGGCAGAGTGCACACTCGGTTGCAATGAATCCCGCGCCTTGATTACCCGTAAGAAAAATCTGCAAGCCACAGCGACCAACAAACAATGCATCCCTTTCTCTCTTATAGACGTTTTCATAAGAGGATGCGGAATAGGACATTTATTGGCGACGGTATTCAGGCGGCGGGTCACCACAACATAATAAAGCTTAATATCTCGGTAACTAAGAATGATAGCTTATTGAAATAAAAAGCATTTTATAGACCTATTTATTACTACTCAAATAATACGCTTCGATAGCTGAAAATTGCATTGATAGGGGAATGCGAGAATACTCTCCAACGTCGCCTCAGAAACTTTGTGCCGAATACCGAATCACATGACATCTGTATTAACAATACACGGAGATAATACAAAATAAGTATTAAAAAGTGAGAAGATATTTTTTTCATGATTAACATGAACAAAAAATAATCTGCTGTTCCATAAATTTTGTCGAGTAATATTGAATTATTTGTATGGATCAGCTGTTTTATTTTCTGTTATTTCAGCATAGGTGCTATAATAAAATAATAAAATAAAATGTTTATAAATATGAGTAGAAAAATTAATTAAAAAAATTATGGTGTTTAAGAATAAATACCTACCTAAGTACCTATTAGTCTTATTGATGCAAAAATAGATTTTTTTATCGATTATACAAAGCCTTACAATGATATTCTAAATAAGAAAACCCAGACGGGTTTCGGATTCTCAGAAAATATAATTCCTGGCATATTTTCCTGGGAATCGTTTTGTTGCTGCTCAACGAGCCATCTGTGGGCGACGCGTGGGCAATCGAGATAAAAATAATAACCTGTCGAGTCGATACACAGAAATACACAAATATTGTCTAGATCTTTGCTCTCCCTGCAATATTTTTCCATAAGAATTCAAGACATGTTATTCAGAGCAAAACTGCGAGTGATGCCAAATCTTAATAAAATCGTCTGTTTTAAATTGATGTTATGCTTACCTATATGAGAAATAGGGCTTTTAAAGTAGTTAAACAACTTCATTAGCTTCTTCTGTTTTTCAAAAGACGCAATCGAGGAATTCTGTTAATCCCAGGTAGTTTAATCAAACATTTCCAGAACAGCTATGTCATATTTGTAGTTTTGATATTATGGTATGTTGGCCGCAGTCTGATTAAAAACAGCGTCTTTTGAAAGTGCTTGACGAATTTATAACTTTTACCTAGCCTACGGAATTATAAAGACTTCCACCTCATTCTGTCTCTTACACACACACAGGTACTTAAACAATGATTTAATTTCAGTCAACATCGACCTGCGACGGCAACGTGCCTTCAGAAGGCGGCGCGTGGGCAGTTGGCGTGTTCGTGTTCGCGCAACTGTTGCACGGCGCGGGCGCAACGCCGCTTTTCACGCTCGGCGTCACCTACATAGATGAAAACGTGTCCAAGAAGATGTCTTCAGTTTATTTGGGTAAGTGCAGTACAAAAAGTATAGTAGGACAAGTAATACTAGATATATTTTATACATTTTTTTTTCTTTCTATCTTTCTATACTTGCGTAGAACATTACAACTCGATTTAATTTACCAATGCGTTAGCTCGGAGCCGGAACATTATCATGGATGTAAGTCGTATGAAAGTAACTATAACGATATCAATTTACCGGTAAACCATCGTCATTTGAAACCGTAACTTTAGTATATTCAGTTACTTGAGGTTACGGGAAAACATGTTTTAGATTTTATTGGAAGTTTCTTATAAAATACCCATATCAAAAATATTTATTTACAATATACTTTTATTGTACACCAGAATATACAAAGTATGTAGAATAATATAGTACAGTAGTTAGTAATAGTACCTATAGTGTATGTATTGTTTATTCCACTCAAAATAGAAAAATAAAAAATAAACTTTAAAAAAAAGTAAAAACTGACTACAACAAACTAAAACGTATAAAATAATTTTCATAAAATACTTAACAGCTTCTGAAATCAGTTCCACTATCAAACTAAGGTGCATTACATAATTAAAGGAATCCGGCGAAGAGTTCCATTGTTTATTTCCGAAGATCTTCGACAGATCTTCAGCAAATTTAAATGAGAACACTGCGTGAGAATATTCTCTCAAGCAAAAAAAATATAATTAAAATTGGTTCCTAATTTCCGAGGATATCGTTGAACAAACATACCTACAAAAAAACATACCGTCGAAGTCGGTTAAATAGGTTTCTATCCATGATTTTCCGAAATGGGAATTTAAATTGCAGCTTTATCGAAATTATACCTATTTCACAAGCAATATCCCATGAAAATAATATCGCAAAGCTTTCTAAACGTTATTCAAAGTTATTAACCCTCTTATACCACGGGGTAGCTGCTGCCCGCTATAAACACAAGAAACCACTCGCTGATATGACCGTAAGTGCTCAATGGTATGGACCCCACTTCTCACAAGTTTAGTGTTGAGAAAAATTGTTTTTAGTAGATGGGATTTATGGGCGAGGTAAGGTTAAGTGATTAGCCATTTATTTTGTGCTTGTTTTTCCGGTTTAAGGAGAACGTAATGCAATAGGAGTTTATGTAGTATATGTATACTTTATTCGTTTGTATACATGGGGCAATATCTGGAACTATTAAAACGATTCTAAAAATTATTTCACTTATGGAAAGCTACACTATACCCGAATGATATAAGCTATATTTTATTTTGATTAAAATAAATCGCTCGGGTGAACTGCGGTTACACCCGCGCGCTTCATATCTAGTTTTATCTGTTACATATATAAGGCATAACTACAGAAGAAATAATAGCACAAGTACGTAGATTAATAGTACGTACACAAGCTTATTCAAAGGGAAATCATTATTATTTTCCTATTGTAATTTATTTATATTAACATTAAATTACATTATTCTCGCAGCTCTTACCACACCATTGTAATAATTAAGATTGTAAATCTATTATTTTAAAAGAGTTTGCGTGAAGTTTCTTGCCGGTTCTTCTCCATAGGACCTACTATTTGGAACCGCGCACCTAGAGTCTCGACATTTCATAAGTGCCTGTATTTGGTTTACATGAAATAAAAATCTATTCTATTCTATTCTTATGGCAAGGCGATTAATAAAATACATTTCAATAAAAATAAACTTTCAGGAGTAATTTCTTTAGCCTTATTTAGAATATTTCAAATTCAACCTACCTACCCAAGTACCCATGTTCCTACAAGTGCCCGTCTTTATCTCCCAAATCATAATTAAAAATAATTTATTCCTAATTATTTTAAACAAAGGGAGTTCTGTTAATTGCTTGTAATAGAGACATAAAAACATACTATATCTGTGAGAAAAAAAAAACATAGCGTATTGTCTACAGCCGCTATAAGGCTGAGGTGCCATAGCTAGCGGCCCAGTAAAGTTGTGCACATGGTACGAATACACAGTGTATCAGTGACGAAGGGTGACAGTTTTAAAAGGGGAAGCCGTCCCAAAAGGCCCTCTAAAAATTTCTGCAATTAATGCTGCAAGACAAAAATCCATACAGTCTCTTGTAATCTAGAAGAAGTCTAGTTGTAGTCTGGAAGAGCTCGACCTAACTGAAAAACAAGCCATATTACATTGGTCTATGCACTAACCAATTCCTAAAGGGAAGCCGATGGGAATCGGGTTGTATGGACGCTTCGCCACTGAAGTGTATTGTTTAAATTTACAACAAATACGAGTATGCACCGCCCATTGTACTTTAGCTTACGTGGTTCTAAATCCTGTTTTTATTACCTGGTGTATAAATAATAATAGTATAAATAAATAAATATGCAGAAAAACTTATTTATTAGTTTAAGATTTCGATTGTTATATTTTGCTTACCAATCTAAAGATCGACTTTGTGGGGAACTATGGGGAGACTATTGCCCAGCAGTGGGACAGCACATAGCCGACTTTTGATAGGCTCTACGTCTCTAATGAAATAATATTGTGCGTATCTCATAGTCATGAGATAACTTGGATTGTGAGATATATTCGACAAATAGGATAAGTGGCATATTTTGGATTTTATATAAATTTTGTCACTCTCTTCCGCTTACACTAAGTTACTATTTTGAACTCGGCAATTTTTTTTTACTTGCTTGGTGAGAACGAGAAATTATTTTTCTCTCGTGTGTTGTCACTGCCCGTGCTGAATAAATGTATTTTATTTTTTCTTTCTTTTTCACCATACGTCTGACCTTAGCCTAACAAAGCTTTCGCCGACTCGGCAAGTAGGTACCCACGAGTACATGTGCGTCGGAAACGTATTAATGCATTTCCGTGGTCTCCGCTTTATTAATTGCACTTGATAGGCTTTTGGAAACTGTTTGATTATTTGCCAGACACTTCATCTTGGATGGGATTCGGATTGAGCGCTGGGATGTTTGTTCAGATGTGATGTTGTTGATCGAATTTTGTTGGAATACGGAAGGGTTAGGCTGGGCTGTAGGTACGGTGTACACTGTACACCGGTGTACACCCACATTTTACTGATGGAGATATGAATAGTAGGTAAGTACACTCGGAAGCAAAGAATCCGGCTCAATAATAGACTTTAAAATCTCGGAAACTAAGAATGTTAGCTTATTCAAATAAAAAGTATTTTAAAGATTATTTAATACTACTCAAATAATACGCTTCGAGAGCTGAAAATTGCATTGTTAAAGGAATGAATGTCTCTCATTCCTTTAACAATGCAATTTTCAGCTACAATTTTTTAGCAAACATTGTTTTTTTTTTTTTAAACATTGCCCCACACTATGATTTCTCCTGTATCGAGGGTACAGTTTACAAACATACATGTCACATGCACACACAACCAGACCCGAAACAACTATTTGTAGATCATACAAATATTTGTTCCGTGCGGGGATCGAACCCGCGGCACGTAGCGCAGACAGCTAATTGCTTAGCCACTGCGCCAACCGTGTCGTCCAAAATAAATGTTACCTGTTTATGATGATATCATCATCATCATCATCATTGCGGCCCATGTTGTACCCATTTTTGGGTGTAGGCCTCCTCCAAATTCCTCCACTCCTGGCGGTCTTGAGCCCTTGCCATCCAATCCGGACCTGCGTGTCGCCTAATGTCATCCACCCATCGTTTAGGTGGTCGTCCTCGCGGTCTGGTATGCTGACGTGGTCGCCATTCCAACAGTCTCCGCGTCCATCGTTCCTTTTCCATTCGAGCAATGTGTCCCGCCCATCTCCATTTGCGTCTGGCTATAATGGATACTATGTCCTGGGTTTCCGTCTTGGACCGTACCCATTCGTTCGTCTTACGGTCACGTAAGGTGATTCCGAGCATAGCTCTCTCCATTCCTCTTTGCGCTACTCTCACCTTTTCTGCAGACAGTTCCGTAAGAGTCATAGTCTCTGCTCCATATGTGAATACCGGTGACACACATTGCTCGAAAACCTTTACCTTTAGGGCAACGGATAACTTTCCGCGCAAGATCCGGCTATTTGTACCAAAAGCTGCCCATGCTTGGGAGATGCGTCTCTCGACCTCTGCGGTTTGATTTTGATGATGATATAGTATAGATATAAATACAACTGGGAATCAATTTCTTATAAAATTAAGTTTGCATATTTTGTTATTTTAAAACACGTAAAGCTGTTTAAAATTTTATTCTACAATCACATTGTCAAATCCACTCCAATCAAAAAATATCCAAAATATCGGAATATAATGATTCACTTAAGAAATCTAATTCAGTGACTAAAGTATGAGAAATTGTTTTATATTATGTCACAAGAGTCGAGTTATCATCCTACTCAAGTATCTCCTTGTTGAAAGAGATAGATACTTGAACGAGGCATTGTCAACTTTTGAAAGCGTCAAGAGTTTCTCTTTAGAGTGTACCCAAGATTTTTTAAACCCACTTCTTAAAAGAGTAATTCTAACTTTCCAATCTTCTAGCACAAACAAACCGAATAAATCAGGCGGTCGGTTCTCTCTCTTCTCTCTAGAGAGTCTCTGAGGACAAGGAAACGTATTCAGAGTGCCGTCAGATGGCGCGGTGTGTGCGCCACTAGAGATATCGAGAGTTAGGGCAGTGCACACGAGGGGATGTGCTGTGAAATGTGGAAGCTATGCAGTACAAGTATCGCAGAGAAAATATTAATATTGACTTTTGACTATTGAAATATCCGAACTGTAATATGATTGATTTTGATTTTGATTTTATTTTATTGTGTAATTACATAAATTAGTCTGACATTTCATCCCTTTGTGTATTATGTACTTATTTCATTTTTATATTAGCTGACGTTTGTATTTATTAATAATTATTACTTCAATATTACTATTTTTTTTGGTGTGACATTTATATTATTTTTTGTGTATGGGTGTAATTTTCCTGAATAAAGATGATTTTATTTATTTATGCCTTTCGAAATGCAAGACATGGTAGGATTAGAAATCTTGTTGACATTATCCTTCTCAACCGGTTTAGCTGTAGATAGAAGATCACCTAGATATTTTAAAGGTACGGCAAGCTTTTGGAATTGATTACGAATGTGTGATTTTAAAGATACCTATTAATGCCCTCAACCTCTATTGATTTCCATGCAACAACCATTATAATTATATAAATTCCTATCTTTCTAGTCCCTATCTCTTTAAGGGGTGATTGTACTCATCATTATGAACAACTTTTACTACGGGAAAGGAACAGAAATCGCGAAAAAAAAATCTGCTGTTCCATACAAATAATTAAATTTACTCGATTTCATGTATTTTTTATCCGCGATTTCAGCGTTGGTCTTATAGTAAAAGTGTATCTATGTAACTGCGTATCTCTGTATCTTTGTATCTGTCTGTCTGTGGCATCGTAGCTCCAAAACGGATGGACCGATTTCAATGCAGTCTTTTTTTAATTGAAAGGTAGTTCGGGAATCATCTTGTTAAGTAAAACAATGATCGACATAATCCTTAGATACAACTTTCCTGTCATGTGATCGCAAGCTACAAATATCACGCAGTGTGCAGACCACCTTACCACTTCTAAGTCGCAGCTTTTAACTGTGAAAACAGGGCGCTCGCTAAGAAACGCGATACTTATGCTTTTTACACTCCCTGAGTTATTTAGAGCTGCTGTTTGTTCACCACCATTATGTGGTGGTGTGAGTGTTATGGGGGTCTCAATGTACGGTGGGGTAGGCGATCGAGTGGGTTAATGCAAAAAAAAAAGATGCAGATTGTACCTTTAAATCGTTTTTCGTGAACGGTAGACATTATTTGAAGAGCCCTTAGCTGCTCTTGCTAAGTATATTTTAAGTCTGGGTAAGAGCATCCTGAGCTCGCCTTTGTCCAGTTGAGGCCATCTGGGGCCGAATCGGTATTTTTTTAATTTATGTGAAACGTATTCTTAAATTATTCAGTTGGTACTACCAAAATGTTTTTACCACGGTGGATTCTAATAAACTTAGCGATAGCTCAAAAGCACCATCTTGCACACACGAACGCGTAAGCATTTAGTCTGAGCTGCTACACGCGTAGACGATCAACTACACGCGTAGACCACAAGCTACACGCGTAGACCACCAGCTACACGCGTAGACGAGCGGCTACAGTTGTGGCCAAGTGGCTACACGCGTAGACGAGCGGCTACGTACGTAGCAGTTCCTTGCGATACTGACGCGACGAACGTAGACGCACGCTGCAGAAATTGTCTGGTGTGAAAAGGACAAGCATACATTTCATAGTATGATACCTTTCATATCAGAAATGCATTTCAACCAACCCGCAATCCAAGACTATAAACATAATTGATTAGTTAAAATAACGTATTCCTTTGGTTCTAGGTGTATACTACACGATGGCTGTGGTGGGCCCAGCGATGGGCTACGTGATTGGGGGTCAAATGCTCACCATATACACAGACTTCCTCACTGTGGATTCAGAAACGTGAGTACTACCAGTACTTTAGTAAGTACTAAGTATTCTTGACTTTATCACATAAATGTTTTGAGAAGGTTACAAAACCTTCACTGAATTTCCGGGAATTTCAGATTCTATTTATCAAAATTACGTAAGAATCTATGAACATAAGAAAGTCGGTCTACATCACAGATTATTGAATTATTAGTTTGTCATTTCTAGTATTTAAAAATTGCATCAACATTATCAATCTAAATCACAGAACACAGAAATAGGTTTTGTGATCTAAATTACCGAAACGATAACACCGTCAACTACGCGTTTCCCGCGCTTTCCACGCCGCGTCTTGTTCACATTTTTTTAATATTTCATCTCGGCAGCGGCACGGCTTCATTCAGCCAAGTTGCCCTCTCGCTTTCATCTCATTGTGAACCACATACGCTGTTCAGGCAACTTTTCAGCCAAATTAATTCCACCATTTTATATTTTCAGGGCTTCTGCAACGAAATATGATTTTCCGCGGGATGAGTTCTGAACGACCTCTTTGCCATGGCTTTACTTTTAATTTATGAGCTCTCTCGTGTAAAGGGAATCCTTAGAAATGAATATATTGGTTAATTTTCATTAGAATTTGGTGTATGTTCCGTTTTGGAACGTCTGAGATGGATGTTTGTAAAATAAGTATTGAAAATGTTTAGAAAAGCTATAATTACGAGCGTTAATATCCCATTATTTCCCAATAATCATATCTTGGTATTTTAAAATAACGTTCGCAACTAACAATGATTATCAGAGATTTTTTGAGAATATTTTTACTAAATTACACACTCGAATACTCTTTGCGAACAAAACATTAAAATTATAATTCAATCAAAAGCCAGTCAGTAAGAGTGGTTCTATTATTCTAATTCATTTTAAGAGAACCATGCCCACTTGAAGCCTCTCGTTGTGTGGAGTGCAGGACCGTACCTCTGGGTGCAAGGGGTGCAGCATTCGCATATATTTTGAATAGAAAATGAGTAGACAATTACTCGTGGCCAATTCAATTCGTCGCTGGTTTATTGCAACAACTATTTGAAAATATTGTTTTTTTCTTTTTATACCAGAGAAAGGACCTTTTCGCTTCTAATATTATAATTTGCAAGGCTACATGCAGGTTGAATGGAATTATTTTACATCAGAATTTGTTAGCGTTCGGAACCGTGTGTATACCTTATTAATGTTTGGCTAGAAATCCTACAAACCTATCTCTATGCACCTTTCGTCATTTCCTGAAACCGGCCCTGGCCACTCAAGTCCACCGGTTCGAACCGCAGAGCAACGCTAGATTGTTGAGTAAACGTCTGATTTGCATAAGAAAACAATTGGGCAACGGTACCCAATACCGTAGGTACTTAGGTACACATCGCAATATACCCCTCTGTTTATTCTCTCTAATAAGCCCCCAAATAGTTCCTACAAAAATTGTTATAGCAATATCGGAGTTTCGAGATCTGTTGCTCGTTTTTTGTCTAGAGTATATTATGGAAAATGGGAGTGAGATTTTATTTGACTTTTAATGCGATTCAAGGTAGGTTTTGTAGTCGTTTTTGTTGTTTGGTAAACGAAAATTAGCAAAACATTTACCGGGAGAGTGAGCTGAGATGTAAGTAATATGGTTTACCTTCCTTCTAATATCATGGGTACTTATTCAAAAGCCTCTAGATTGTTCTTCGAAGGGGAAAATTGCCATCAAGCAACATACAAGAGAATAAGCTTTCTAATATTTGTAAAATTAAATTTGCAATCTACATTAGAACAAAGCGTGTAGTTACCTTTGTAGGAGTTTCAAGAAAGTTTATTGGCGTTAAATTGGTTTTTTTGTTTAATGCGTACTACATTCTTTCTGTTTAGGGCATGCAAAGTTGGGTACCTAATTTATCAAGTTATTCATTCATTCATCAACATTTACATTACAATTTATAAGTTCATAATAAGTATTTATACATGTCATCTTTACCTATGTGTCATGAATTCTTCTAAAAGATGTATGCAGTAATATTATTCACTTCACTTGACTTACTATACTTAGAACACATATTTGCGGTGGTCAAGTATAACTTGGGTGCGCTGTTTACGCATCTTCACTTGCGACCTCGGTAGTAAGCATTGTATGGAATAGGTTTAAATTGGTTCTGCTCTCGTACGACGTTAAAATCTATATGTAGTCTTAGGTGTTTGACTATACCTAACAGTTGCAATCTACTACCAATAGGATCTACTATTTGGAACCGTGCACCTAGAGTCTCGACATTTCTTATCTGCCTGTATTTGGTTTACATGAAATAAAGACCTATTCTATTCTAATAGAAAATCCGACCAGCAAAATTTATGGGATTGACATTTATCTACCTTACATTTAAGTATAAAACGTGACCAAACGGCAGCTTTTAATTCAATACGACAAGGTTGGCACACTGGCTAAGCGATTAGCTTTCTGCGCTACCTATGTGCCGCGGGTTCGATTCCCGCACGGAGCAATTATTTGTATGATCTATAGATAGTTGTTCCGGGTCTAGGTGTGTGTGCATGTGACATTTATGTTTGTAAACTGTACCCTCGATACCTACAGGAGAAATCGGAGTGTAAAACAACTTTAAAAAAAAGAAAAAAAACATTAAGTTTATAATAAAATACCTTCACATTTAAGAAATGTAAACTCATTTAATGCATTCGAAACTGAGCTTAGTCAGTATATAATCGCAAATCGATCACTGGAGAAATGAATGCATTGGATGAGTAATCTAAAATAACAAGTCTGTAACTGACGATGGCGAACTTTTGTAATTTTAAGTATGTTTAGTATTGTTCTCAAGTAAGTGACATATTTTTTTATTGAGAATAAAGTTTCTTTAAACCTAAGTTTAAAATATCTGCAACTTCTATAAAAAACACATACATTTGATTGTCCAGGTTAGGCGTAACTCCTGTAAGTTCGGTTTGGATCGGCGCGTGGTGGGTGGGGTTCATCCTGTCTGCTCTGCTGTGCCTCATCGTGGCCATACCATTGATGGCTTTCCCTCATGAGCTGCCAGGTTAGTTCACTAGTATACCTATTTGTAGATACCAATGAGTGGAGATATCCACGCGAGCTTCTACAATATAGTTAGTTTTTTATTCGGTGAACTGACAGATGCTAATGTGACTGTCCTGGCCTGTCTTTCCTGTCCTGTTTACTGCATCGAATTAAAAATACAACTTTAATTAAGTAGGCTACTACAGAGGGCGACTTAAATGGATGAACTTTTCGTAATTATCAAAGAAGATAATTGTTGTATTTAACCGACTTCAAAAAAAAGGAGGAGGTTCTCAATTCGACTGTATTTTTTTTATGTAACCATTACACAAGACGATAAAGTTAAGTTATTTTATAATAATTAATTACAAAAATAATGAAATTTGCAAGTTTTCATTCACAAAATAAACTTTAAAACTTTGTACAATGATCAGCTATTTTTGACGCAGATGAGACAACACCATGGAGAACAATTTGATTAAAAATAGCAGTCACGACGGTTGACGATAGCGATCGAGACGATCTTTCCATTAAGGCATCCTGAAAGGGAAAGCAATTTCTTACCCGTAGTAGTATTATATTATCTGTGGCCGTATCAAGCTAAAAGTCATGACAAAAGATACAATCTTGCCGAACTTACTTTAAAAAAAATCTTATCTTCCAGGTGCAGCTGAAATCAGAGCATCTAAAGTATCGGAAGCCCACGAGGGCGCAGCCTCCAAGTCCGCAGCTTTCAGCGCCTTACACGAGCTGCCCCAAGCCGCGGCAGCTCTACTCCGCAACCCCACGTTCCTGTTCCTGAACCTAGCTGGTGCCAGTGAAGGCATGCTGATATCAGGCTTCGCTGCGTTTTTGCCGAAGCTTATAGAGAACCAGTTCGCTGTTAACGCGTCTGAAGCTGCTTTGCTTCTGGGTATGTACTTATTTTCATGTTCAGCAAACAGGCAGGGCATGTTTAATAACAATACTGTTATTGCGAAATTTCTTCAACAATTGTTTCGATTGTTTTCCTTTCAGATTCCAACTCCACTTTTCGAAAGCAACTTCCTCTCTTCCAAGAATATGCTTTAATCCTGGAACTGCCTTTGAGTTTCTATGAAACCGTAGAATACCATCTTATTGTAGAAAACAAGTTGTTTTTCCGAGAGCATACCTAATATTTATCTATGAAAAGCTCTTTCATGAAAGCAAGGAATGATTGAAGAGACATTTAGAGAAACTGCAGCTCTAGTATACGAAAATACTATAAAACCACCTATCACCTATATTCACCTATCTTCCTTCCAGGTGTAATCACAGTGCCAGCTGGTGGCGGCGGCACGTTCTTAGGCGGCTGGCTGGTGAAGCGCTGGCGCCTGGCGTGCGCCGGCATCATCAAGCTGTGTGTGGCAGCCACGGTCGTCGCAGCCGCCTTCACCTTCTGCTTCGTGCTCACTTGTGATGACTACCCCTTTGCAGGAGTAACTGTTAGGTACAACAGCCCGTCGGTACCGGGGTAAGTGAAGGACACACTGCAAATATTGTTTTTAGAGTACCTATTTGGCAGGCGGATCCATGGTCATGAATAGGTGAATTCTGCTGGTCTTCCACCTTATTATTTATTTATTTAATGCTTTATGCACAGGTAAAAAAAACACTGCACAAAGGCGGACTTAATGCCATAGGCATTTTCTGCCAGTCTACCTTAGACCTACCTTACCTTAGTCTTACTTTTTGGCCTTATGACCTTAATCGCTATTTACGACCTCAAGGTAAAGAAGGGGTTGCCAGTGGACTATTCTTCAACGGTATCTATAGTATGACCGATAGCTGAAACGGTTGGTCTCTGAATTTGAGGTAGTTTCGCGATGCGGAGGGGGGGTGACACACGCCTACTATTGGCTAAGCTATGCTTTATGGTGCGTATCATGGGCCTGTGACTGACATCTCGCGTCACACCCCTCCCGCATCGCGCAACTTCTTCATAAACTCCGGCACCAACCGTCTCAGTTAAGCGGTCCAGATCACTGAATACTCTTTCCGTTATAATTATCGCCAGAATATTGACATCTAACTAATGTGCTGCACCTTCACGCTCCGTGTAACAACTCCCTTCTATTCTATTTCCAGTGCCGACCGTTTAACAGCGATGTGCAACACGGATTGCTCTTGCGCAAACGCTCCGTACTCCCCAGTGTGCGGCGCTGATGGCGCGGTGTACTACTCAGCTTGCCACGCTGGGTGTACGAAACGAACCCTCGCGGGGGCTGCCCAGCTGTTCCATCAGTGCTCGTGTGTTCTGACGAGGGATAATGCGACGCTGCCGACATATGAACTTGAAGGAGGTAAGTTCTTTCTGAACGCAATGTAGGTACTTTGTGGAATACGAATTAAAACTTTTTTTTTATAGTTTTGTGTATATTCAGGGTGAATTTTAGCCGGGGCCAGATATTATTGTAAATTTGTTTTATGAAAAGAGTATCCATGGAGTTTCTTGCCGGTATGATCTCCAGGACCAACCCACTTGGAACCATGCACCTAGAATCACGTTTTAAAAGTGCCTGCAAAGGCCCAGTTGAACTAAAAATCTCTGACTTTGAGCTGCCAACTGTAATACCAGTGTTCGTCTGCTTTTACCAGGGATATTGAATGAGGTCAAGTCGACCAAACAAGGTGAGAACTAATAGCTTAGTCTACATCATCAGCCACGCTTCTGCCAAGCATGTTAGGGTCGAATTTCAGACTAAACACTTGCACACAGAATAACTGCCATCGTACCTCAGCAATCTATCTAGTTATAAATACCGCCGCGGTATCATGAAGTTAAGCAGCCATATCAACAACAAACTAACATGTTTTATCAATAATTCTTCCAGTATCAAACTCGTCGATCTCCTACGAGGCCATCAACAGTATCTGCACAACAGACTGTCCGTATCTGTGGGTCTTCGTGTGCTTGTCCTTCGGTGTGATGCTGTTCACATTCCTGGCTACTATGCCGGCGCTGTCAGCTACGTTGAGGTCAGTGTATGAGCAATGAGTATGAGTGAGGTTTCTAAGGAGGCTTGATTACCAGAGGGTCAGTTTATGGATCTCAAGCGTGAATGCAACACCCGCCGGACGCCGGGCTCTTGGAGTTTGAAGTTATCACTCGTGTTTAACAGTAGATAGACAAAAACCGAGTAAGAGTTGATTATTGGATATTCAAAAGAAGATTTCTACTTTGTTTCATTTCATTCATTTCAATTTCATTTCATTCATTTCAATTTCATTTCATTCATATCAATTTTATTTCATTTCATTCATATCAATTTCATTTACTTCATTTCAATTTCATTTCTTCGAAACAACATTTCATTTCAAGACACGACGTTATCCACGAATTCCTTAATTTCTGCAGATGCGTGCGCGAAGACCAGCGTTCCTTCGCCCTGGGGATCCAGTGGATCAAGGTGCGTCTGCTGGGCACCATCCCGGCTCCCCTGCTGTTTGGTTTCCTCATCGACCTGTCCTGCTCGCTGTGGTCCAATTCTTGCGACAAGACTGGTGCCTGTCTGCAGTATGATAATATTAATATGAGCCGGTAGGTTGACACATTATAGGTATAATACTATCTCCAATCTCATCAATCATCATCAACTCAATATTTTCAAGAAGGTTGTCCAATGAGTTTTATACTACGATCCTTGGAAGTTCTACTAAAGATTGATCAGCCAAGAAAACTATGGATCTTATTGTACCAACACTCATTACCATACTTCTGTTTCAGGTACATGCTTGGCATAGCGTTAGTAGGCAAACTCTGTTCTCTCCTCTTCTTCTTCCTAGCGTGGTGGTTCTACCGTCCGCCGGGCAGTAAGAACGGCAACGCTGTAGTTCCGTCGGTAGACCTGGTGGTCTGCGCCGAGAAGACGAACGGCAACGTCACGAATGTAGCCAACGGAACACTGGAGCGAGGCAGCAATGGATACTGCAACGCTGCTTTAGAATGTAGTGATCATTTGTAAGGTAGTTGTATTATAAATTAAAAAAGGTCGGGGCTGTAAAGTTAGAGGCTAATGGTGGTAGAAGGTCGAAATTCTTGTCTCTGGAAATCTCGAATTTGAAATAAATTTCGATAAGTAGCTATGAATCGCCTACTGGTAGACGATTGACTGGTACTGTTTGCAACTACACAAAGCATAAGCACACAGTTAGCAGGTAATTTGGAGTCAGCTAGATAGCCAAGTCAAACCAGCGAAACACCCACTATTCCAAAATCCTGTAATTTGTTGATTATAATTTAAGTTATGAGTTGTGTGAATTTTTAATATTATCTAACAATAGTAACATTTATAAATATTATGAAATTATTGTTTACATTCCAAAATAATAATATAAATAGCTCTGTTGTAAAATATCTGTGATGTAATAGTTTGTAGATAATTATAAGTATTAACGGATGTGAGGTCCTTTTGTAATTAATGTTATAAAGGGTTTTTAATGACGTGTAGATCAATACACTAGTATTAAAAGGGGTATGTAATTTTTGCACAAATTACATTCTACCTACTAGATGTGTGCGCTGATGACCGCGGCAGCGTCATCGGCGTCATCGGCGTAGATGGTGAAAATCTTAAAAACAAAATATTGCATACTTATTCGCCAAATGACTGTGACGGACAAAGTTATCGGCAAAACGCGGGGTCATATAAAAATGGTATTTTCTTGAATTTGCGTAAACAAATACGACGATACAAACCAATAAGCATATATTTAGACATATCTGGTGTTTAGTTTACTAGTATATGTCTGCATTGTATCTAAAACAACCGTATCTGTCCGACCATCCACGCCGATGACGCCGAAGCCGCCATCGGCGCACACGCCTAGTACCTAGGTACCTAGGTACCCTATTTAGTGTGTATGTATAGTTAAATAGAGTACAATTTGGGAAGGCACAATTTTTTGATCAATTTTCTTTGTTTTTGACATTCATCACAATAATGGTACCTAAGGTTCATTTGTACATAGTTTCTAACTTATTTCTTGATAATGCAAGCAATAGTTTTTAAAATTGTATTTTGGTTGAAGACTGATTGTTTACTAGTAATGTTTAGTATCTAATAATTAAAATATAATATTTAGTGTATAAATAAAATAATCAATAATTCTTATGTGACTGTACTTTTATTGGATTGAAGGATTATTAATGGAAGTCTAAAGAATGGCGATCTTAATAATTCTTTAATTTTAGATCAAGCTGGATAATTGTAAAGCCCATAGTAAAATACTTGAGTATATTATAATATGTATAATAAAATTGTATTAAAAATCAGATATTAGGAAAAAGGAAAAAATTCTCAATGAACTCTGTTTGGCCTATGAATATCATGTTATAAAGATCTGAAATTCCATATACCTACTATTAAATGCAATAGTAATTAGATTTTATAAAAAAACAATTTGTAAAATTTTACATCGTTTTTCTAATGTAATTTGTAACATATTATAAAGTAGGTGATCAATTTTGAAATTGTACAATTTTACACAGATTGATTGGAATAAAAATAAAAATAAATTACTTAACGTGTTTGTGTACAGTCTCTAAAAAAATACCCATTTTCCACTCGTAACACTTCGAAGCTCTCCAGCATTCTGATATTTAATGACACGTTGTATAAAATATATCTCAACGCGGGTTTCAAACCTGCGTCACTGAGCCCAGGACGCCTCCTGGGGTCAGTGACGCAGGTTTGAAACCCTGCTGAATGAACTGCTGCTTTGTCCAAGTTACTTTTTTTCATAATGTATTAATTACAATAGGGATACTTCCCACAGTTAATCAGAATGAGTATTGAACCAAATAGTAATAAAACAATAGATAAAAATATGAATTAAATATAATATATAATATTCCAACATTAAAAAATGCTTATAACTTAACAAAATGCATTATAACACTTTCATATCTGTAAAAATTGTGTACTTATAATAATTGCAGAAACAGAGCTAGCTATCTCATAGTGGTCTCAGAAAAATTTAACGCCTTGACTGTCATCGAATTCCATCAGCTCGCACCTGCCTTTTGCTTCTAAAGATTTTAAGGCCTTCAATAACACACCCATGTCAAGTCCGTGGAATTCTGGAAAAGAAGACATACGGATTTATTTACGTCTTTTTGATACAAGCAGTTGGATCTGTGCTTTCATGTTGAGCTGTACCAGTAAGGGGCAATCCCCTTACTGGTACAGCCATTTTCGTCTTAGATACTAACAATTTTTTAACCCTCAACGAAAAAGAGGGGTCACGGCCCACGGGCAAACTGCGGTTTAGGAATGTCATCTTTGTGGTGCGGGGGATTCTTTACTTACCGAGATCCCGATCAATATAATAGTGTCGCAGTAACGACAGGCTACTAATACTAAGTAATAAAAATCAAGACCAAGCGAGGGTAGGTGAAGAAACCCACGATTCACCAAGATGACACTCTGCCACCACAAGCTGCACGTGAAACCTCGGGAAATAAGAGGTAATCTTTTCATATTTTCGGCGATTCAGTCAGACCCCAAAAAGTGTTAAATCATGAAGTAAATGTGATGAAAGTTTAAAATAATATGACAAAACGCAGACATTAGTATTGTTCTTGTAACATTATGCATGCCATTAAAATTATTATTTTTGCAAACCCAACAAATAGGGACAGTGGGTTGAGCACGAATGTTTTGACGTATAGTAACGTAAACGTAAGCTACTTTTGATTATAAAATAGAATGAATCTATAGCATTTTTGTTAAATTTTATGCAACAAACGCACTTGTTTCAAATCAAATCAATGTAAAAAATGTATTTCCATAAAAATATCATGGATTAAACATGTATTTTTTATTCTAAATTTGGTTACGTTTACGTTACTATACGTCAAAACATTCGTGCTCGGCCCACAGATAATGTTACTTATTTTTTACCAGTATTGTACCAAAAAATTCTGTTACGTTATGTTAAGTTACCAATTACCGGTATTTTATAACGTTACCGTAACATTACTCTTCTTCTTTTTCATTTCTATGACGACGCACCCCAAAGCAAAAATAAAATGTTAAATTTAATTCTTTCAAAGTCTATACCGTAGATACGAGCCAACGACTAGCGCAAATCAGGAGTGCGTCAGCGACCACAAATAGGAAATAAAAAGCACTATTGATCACATTAAAGCCAATGTTATTTTTTTAACGCTACTTAAATGGTAGCCTGGGAATCATGGGGGGAGCCCTTTGCCCAGCAGTGGGATGATGCAGGCTAATAGTAACAGTAACTTAAATGGTAATAGTATCGTTATAACGTTACATATCGCGTTAGAATCGTAATGTTCAAATTTACCAGTAATCCCTGACAACAAATCAGTATAGCTCACCTTGATCAGCAGTATTATCGCCTTCCCTCAGTTCAAACAGTGTACAAACAGTATTATTCATTCCATTATTACAAGCCCAGTTATACACCAAATTGCCCCATTCATCCAGCGAGTGCCAGTACACCTCCCATACATTTTTACTCTTATCTATTGGTGCTGCTCTACCGGTCTTTGCCATATCCTCTAAAATGGTTAGAATAGATTCTTGGGACAACTTTCTGTTAATTTCAGTGTTATTAAATAGTGGACTATTCTGTGATTCTCTTATGTCTATGGTTGATTGTTTTGTTGCTTTTAAAAATTCAGCTATAAGTTGTTGCCATGCTTCTAGTTGCTTTGCTCTTGTTTCTATGTGAGTTTGAATTCTGGAACAATTATAATACTCATTATTGTAACAGGTGAACAGTTTCTACTTTCCAGTTACATAAAAGTAACATTTTTGATCCCTCGGGTTTGACTGCCAATATATTTTTTCCTAGAATAATTTATTACATGAAAATAAGGAGTAGAGTCCTTTTATCTGAAATATCTATAAAAAGAAATATTTTCTAAGACACTTATTTCTATTTATATATCTTCAATATCTGTTCAAATACTCACATTGTCATTCTTTACTTAAAGACTCAATGTATTTCTCGTATATCTCAATCAATTTCCTCTCTGTGTCCTTTCTTTTGGACAATGTGGCCGGAGATTTTGGCTCTAAGTCAGTGACAGCAAGTTTGTAAAATATTTTTGTACCCCCTATTTCAACATATGGAACATTTTCCACATAATTCATAGAAAAGCTTATCATTATTGAACAATCTTTTGCCACTGCTGATATTAAGGCTAAATGGATTGGATTTGCAGTTTTAATAAACATGTCTCTGTCTTTCTGGTTGTTGAGATTGAATTTCTCTGAATTAAGTTGTCTTATTAATTTAGAAACATAGTCACTGTGTTCAGTATTAATGACTTTAAGATCAAAAGGCAATGTTTCTGATAGTTTTTGTAACTGCAGTAACTTGTAAATAAATGAATCAGGCTTTAGATTGTTGCTTTCAATGCATTGTTTAGTTGTACATTCTGTGAATATATTTTTAGATTCCTCATGTATGATGTTAGGATTATTTTTATCACTCACTAAAATTTCTACGATAAAATCCAAAAATAGATTTGAGTCACTGAAATATTTCATATTCCTGACAATATCCTCAAAATCAGTGTGTGATGATTTTTCGTGAAAGATTAATGTGCCATCTTGGAATAATTTAAAGTTATTCTGTGGGTTGTTTATCATGTTTACTAATGAGTGTTTTATTCTGCCTTTGTCACCAGAAAACAAGTCAAGGGGACAGTAGTAACTGGCCTCCATTATTGCTCCCATTTGTAATTTTAAATGTTGTTTTAAACAATAATAACATTTGGAATACTTCGTTAGACTAGATGATATGAAACCTTCTTTGGGTTTGATCTCTATACAAAAGTTCGTTTCACATTTAGGACTAACTATACACAAATTACTAGCTTTTATAGCAATCTGACTGAACACTGACTTAAATATTCTATTTTTTGGGCGAAACGGTAGCAGCATCTTGCTTAATTCGGCTAAATCATGTTTAGATATCTCTGTAGTTTCTTCACTGCCATAACAATTGTTTTCTAACAATGGTACCATGATTAAATTAACAAAATTCACGGAATCGTACAGATTCTTCGGATGCACCGTTTTCTCTTCTTCTTTGATGAGACGCAATACGTAACCCGTATCTAATATTTGAACAACGATGTGGGCGTTCCCTTCGTTAATATATTTCCAAGATTTACCCAATAACTTCATGTTTTCCGATTCAAGAAACAAGTTAGAGAGTACAATGAATAATCAAGTTTTACTTACGTAAAAAAGGGAGGGAAGTTATACTGCCAAGGCCACGAGATATCTGCCATAGCGACACACTAATACTTAGGGTACTTTTAGTAATTATAAATACACTAATAAATGTAATTACAACTATTTGTTTAGCACATAGCACTTTACGCCCCAGCTGACTATTCGTTCGTGTTTGACATTGACACAAGTTTGACGTCTCACGTCCCAAAAAATGACATCACAACTTCCACAGATGTTAGAGAAATAGACGACAGATAAAAGCGGTTAAAAGTCTATGTTAGAGAATGAACAAAAAGCGTTCCATAAAAAATATGTTGAATCACAGACATATAATACCAGCAAAAATGTGCCACTTTGTATGAAGCCCGAAAGTCATAACTAGATATCATCATAAATAGAGATCTACGTTAATTTATCACTAATCATGGGTGTGATCAAAGTTTTCTAATCACTACGTTTAGGTGTGATCATAATCACTGCGGACTGCGGACTAGTTCGCTCGGTCCATTCGGTCTATACGCGGCATAGCCAAGTTTACATCACTTGAATAAAAAAACAAGCTCAGCTGTCATTTTGACAAACGCGACGAATTTGCGTTTTGCATTCATGCAAAAAAGTCGTATTTCTAATTTATTTTTTATTGATGATATGTTATAGTTTCTCTCAAACTAAGTTGTATATAGATTTAAAGAATGATTACGCTTAATAGGAAATTGAAAAAGGAACATACAGAACCTCCAAATGGTGTGAAAAATACTACTGAGTCAGTGGTGAGAAGAATATCTGTGAGGGACAAATTGTTGATTAAAGAAGTTCAGGAGATGAATGAGAACCTCCCTGCTACGTGTAGTGTGCATTTTGAGGACCCTAACATGTTGAGTGAATTCATATTGACTGTTACGCCTGACGAAGGGTACTGGCTGGGAGGCAAGTTCAAATTCAGTGTTGTTGTTACAGACGACTATAACATGGCTGTAAGTATTCGGATAAATAATTATTCTACTGCCCGTTAAACCCTGACAACCAGAGTTACAAGTTATGATTAATTTGGGTAAAGGTCACTGTAGAAATATATAATGGAACTCTTGATTGGTAAATGCTACCAATTCAAACAGACACACTGCTTTGTCTTTATATTATATCAACATTAAACTGTTAATTAAGTTCATTGTCATTTTTATCACAAGATAAAATTGAACTTCAGACTATCAACCAACAGTTTTTATGGAGGTCAATGATTGTTCTGGAACAATCACAAAGAAACAGATACCTTTCTTCAGTTGTTATGTAAATTAATAATGTTCTGTTCTTAAAAGATAACAGTATTGTTTTTGTTTATGTAACATGAATTCTGTAAATATGTGGAGCAAACATCTCCATATAATTACAATAGTTAATTTTAAGTAATGGCCATATGCCACTGTCTGCAACTTATCTCTACTTACTGCTAAGTAAGTATAAGCATTCTCTTTATTCTTGTACCAGCCAGGTCTGTATGTATTTCATAGTTTCAATAATCCAATATATTTTATTCTTAGAGTTTGTTGCCAGCTTCCAATATGTAGTATAAACATCCTAAATACCCCATTCTTAATTCTAATAATAATGTTAGTGACCATGACAGTATAAAAACCTATATATATTATTTTAAAAGTCTGCTGATCCTCTTTAAATGAATAAAATATGATGCTACTCAGTGGTGCTATCTAGATTATTAATTTACTTTCCAGATCCCGGTTCTAGGTCTCTTCCACAAATAATTTCAAGTTTGGTTAACAGTAGTATTTGGTTCTTCCACATTTCAGTCACTTGTTCTTGGAAAGCAGAATTTTTAGAGCTCTGCAGCTATTTGTTATGTCATTAAAATAAAAAGATATGCTCTTGTCATTTTTGTTCAGTTTCTAGTTATAGATAATTTAAACCATTTTAAAATACTACTGATCGTAGCATCTCTTTGTTAATTCATTATGTGACGAAACACAGATGTTGGTACTGTTCTCAGCAACAGTTGTCCACTCATTAGCTAATGAGTTAAGACTAAAAATACCTTTTGTTTCATAATATCTTTTAATGATTTCATAATCTCTCTCTTTCTAATATTTTCTTGCTTATTCCAGCCTCCAAGAGTAAAATGTCAAACATGTTTGTGGCATCCAAACATAAATGTGGATGGTGATGTATGTCTATCACTATTAAGACAGACATCAATTGATGAGCACGGCTGGGCACCTACTCGGAAATTGAAGGACGTTGTGTGGGGACTTAATGCTTTATTTACTGTAAGTTTTTGATGATAATAGCTTCCAAAATTATAAAAAAATTAAAATTTAAAAATTATCTGCTTTGTTAAAATTAAAAAAAATTGACAAAAAAAAAATTGCAGTCATAATACCAGAAGTGATATTGTGTCCTAGATAACACCTTGAAGGAATATGGTTTTTTAAAGTATAGTTTAGTTTTTTAGTTTTAGTAACAATCTCCATGGAAGAGATTGCATGGACTAATAATACCATGCAATCTTTTCCATGGTGGTTCTTACTATATAGGGGAAATAGCAGCACCCATAACAATTAGAATTGCCTAAATATTGACAGAACTAGCTTCAGTATGCTAATGAACAATTGAGAAACACATCATCACAAACAAATATCTAACATTAACTGTACCTCCTTCCAGGATCTCTTAAATTTCGAAGACCCATTAAACATAGAAGCAGCGGAGATGTACAACAAGAACAAAATAGAATTCCAGGCTAAAGTTCAAGACTATATAAATAAAGGGAAAAGATGAAACAGGCGAAAACTGACTCGCAAGTATATCGCTAGAGTCCGTTATACATGATGCAATGGTTTATATCACACGGGAAATTGAGCATGGGACAAATTAGTTAAATTTGCTGCGAAATACGTGCTTCCAGTGTAATTATAGAGGTATTATTATTATTATATCAATAAATATTTTAATAATCCTGAGTATTTAAATCAGAAAAACTGTATTAGAATAATGAATGTTAATATTTATTCAGAAAGTTAATTTGAAATCGTTTTTAATAGTTCACAGTACGCTTTAAAGATAAAATACATACTATTCTATACTTAATAAAGTCACACCAAGCAAGCAATACTAGCATAGAGCATTCTAGATTATCACAAATTATAAAGTAAGAAATTTTCTAAAAGTATTTTTTCATAGTGCCTCTAGCTACAACTATAATAATATAATAGATCAATGTATTCGTAAATATATAATTAAATGATTATAATTAAATTACTATACCATCAGAATATGAATTAATAGAATAATGTGGATTGAAATAGAGGCTCTGAAGTTACAAGCAATCTAATGGAATGAAAGGTTTAAATTACACCAAGATAGCAGCGGCCGACAGGGAACCGGCGAGCAGTTTCAGTGGCAAAAATTACAAAGAATTTTATACTTTATCTTCATTACTAAAATACATAGTATTGCTTGAGAGGCACGAGAGGGTCCCGCGGCGCCGCTGGGCATAGAGATGTCAAAGTGGCGGCGCGCGGCTGTCTCAACTCTGCCCTCCCCTCAGACTGAACTGCTCCGTTTGCGCGGCTCGCACACGCACTAGTTGGTACCTACCTTGTAAAGTGTCGGCGCAACACGTTGGGTGTAATAACATGTTTATTGTAAACTGTACATATTCACAAACGCTAGTCTCCTCAGCGGCTTCGCAGGTACCAGCGCAGCCGCGCGCCTTTGCTTGGTGTCGATCCCTGCCGCGCTGGCTGCTACTATCTTGGTATGAATTGAGCCAAAGACAGACATGTTGGAAATAATGTGTACCTACAGATTTTAGAAAAGCCTTATAGATAATTATTACAATTTATGGAAAATATACTTTATATCCTATACTCCCATGCTGAATTTCTCAATCATAGTCTATTATATTTATAATAAAGCAAATACTCTAGAAATCAGTGATAATATTATTATGTATTGAATTTTGAGAACTGTCAACTGATGTATTTTTTATGGCAGACAATTAATACTATTTCAAACACATGTCATACAATAAATAGAAAAAGAGATGTACAAAGGGCGGTATTAACGCGCTTGGCGATTTCTCCCAGACAATCTTGGGATAGACAGATTTGCAGGTTAAGAGATGATGTTATGTAATGTTCAAAGTTACCCAAGAAATAGCAATGAAAGTTCTCGAATGTTAATCTAGGCAGCTCTCAAAAGATCCTCGAACTTTTTACGTAATGTAATTTATAATAAAATAAATTGGGACAATGATGGTTGAATAGTTAACGATTAGAGTCGTATATTCAACTCATATTAATAGAATCAATCACTCAACATCAGCTATGTATGTAAGCTAGGTCAAAACGACTCGACTCGTATTAGAAGAAAAGCAGCGAAGAAGCAGCGGAATTGAAGAAATGCTTCGTGCGTATTAGTACTTTTTTACCGATCATGAAGTTGGGACTCCCATCTTCATAATTGGTATAATTTTTGCAAGGTTAGTCTCTCACGATCGTATTGAAGTTTATTACCAGAGTCGATATTCATAACCATTTTAGTAACGCGGTAGCCCGCAAGATCCGCTATGTACACTCGTAAAATGGTATCGAGAAAATTTTTACGGTTCAAAAATGTCTATTAGTTATAGATAATGACTAAGATTTATTAGAGAAGTCTTCCTATGTTTATTCTGTGTATATGTTCAAGGTTTGCCTTAAAAAATACATTGGTGTATATTTATACCATCTACATTGCGACTTATTCGAAGTTATGTAAATTTTTTATGTAATTTGTGCATGTCATACCCAGTTATAATGAAATAGGTTTTTAAAATAAAATCAATTTTACTACCAATACCAAGATCTGTGAATTTCATTCGTGTAGTTTTAACTATTTAGTTTAACATGTAAATTGTGGTATGGATTTATTCAGTTCAATATTTTAGTTTTGTGGAAGAAATAGCTATTGTATTTCTCTTGGAAAAATCCGAAATAATCCTGGACCACAGTCTTGGACTATGTGGTGAACCTTTATGCAAATACCTCTTTGTATTGTCCTAAAGACATTCTTAATAATATACAGGGTGGTACAACGATAGAACTCGCACATTTGCAATTCCGTCTGATTGTATTTCGAAATCAAATTAAGAATATCAGTAAAAAGGATGTCTATAACTGAATGAATCCACCTTTGTGCTTGTCCTATATTTATTTCATATTTTAATTATTTAAATTTGGAATCGAATTCGATACCAAGAAGAATCTCCTTCCCCAAACCTAATTTTGTGTGGTGTCCTCTAAAAATGTAATAAAAACGCAATTTTAGCAAATCAATGCTCTTTATTAAGTTCAATTAATACTGGAGCATCAAATATACCAATTAGTATAAATAATAAATAAATAGTAAAAATTTGTATACAATAAATAGCTTAACAGTAACAAAACCGTCGTAACATTTTTTCCATTATGACTAGATTTTCGTTTGGATGATATAAATTATAAATGTACATGATTTTTTGTGAAAAATGTGTTTTTGAGTACACACATGGAATTTTAGAAGCCATTTTAGGACGAAACCCTTACTGTCAAATCGAAGTCCAGATTACTAAATTCAATTTATTGCAAGTATAAAATCTATGGGACTCAAACTTGACCGTTTATAGGGATATTAATAACTATTTAATAATAATAACTATACGATCCTTTGATAATAAAGAAAAATAAGTTATTTTTCAACCTAGTATTTCAAAACAAAGAATTTTCTCACTTTGGTTGCGGTTATTTCGCATAATCGCCATTATAAAAGTTGTTATTTTATATATGTTGTCTTAAACAAATTGATTACAAATTCGACTTTATACGCCTAAGAATAAGGGTCAAAATTCCAAGTGTGTGTGTTGGGCTCAATGGGTGGCGAAGGTGGTGAGCAGTTCATCCTGGATGCTGTTGGAGCGCGTAAGGTGTCGCGCGCCGACGTTGCCGAAGGCGGCGCCCACGCTGTCGGCCTGCGACGCCTCGCGCGCCTTGTGCTCGTGGTACTCCAGCGAGAAGTCCTGCGGAGGATGTTGTTAGTGATATCATTTAATACGTACTTAGTATTCAGCTACAGACAACATTATAACCTAGCGGCTAGCGCGGCGGGTGGACAAACCAGTTATCTCCGCTCTTTATGGAGAAAACAAAATAGGAGTTTACTGAAGACAAAACGAAATATCGAGAAAGAGAACGGTAAAAAGATGGTTTAGTCCCCGACTTTTTTGTGGATAAACCCGCTTTCTCTAACCATGAAAAAACTAAGAATCGTGAGAGAAAACAGTAAAGACATGATTTTGTCCCCGATTTTCTCTCCTCTCTTTTTTTCCCGTGCTAGCTGCTGTGATGTCAAATAAATTCGTATCAAAAATAATCTGAAAAAGTGCATAATTTCGATTGCCGCTTCTTTTAATTAGGCACAAATTCTGAGAGCAAACATTTATCTTTGTTAGGTGCTCTGTAAGGTTGCCAACATTTTTTCGGGGAAATATAGTATTTTTCTAAATAAGCTATCGGTACAAAAAAATGTATTTTATGGAAAAAAGCAAAAAATAAACAAACATTATTATTTGATTTATTGAAAGATTTGTTAGATTTCGGTGATGTACGCAGACTCTAAATATCAATATAATACTATATAATTTTTATAGTACGTTTGGCAACCATAGAGCTCTGATTCTCGAGATATAGAGGACCTATTTCTGGTAGTTCTAATACTTGATAGCGACTAATTTCCGTATTTTTTTAATGTTAGAACTGCTTCTAATTCCTTCATGGTCCCAGAAAAAACCACACAAAATTGGCATTTAATTTACCTTCAGTCTGTTGCCAAGGAAGACGGCCCTCTCCCTCTTCTTGTTCATGAAGTCGCTCTGCGTGAGCCACCGGTGCTCGTAGCACTCCTCGGCCAGCGGCCTCTTCAGCGGAACCTTCTTGAATAGGAACATCAGGAACCTGGTCGCCTCCTGGAAAATAACAGACATTTTGTATACTCGCTTCTGATTTATGGATAGTTTTATTTCTTCTTAGTCAAAGTGGTTTGCCTTACTACTTCTGGAGCATGCTTAGCATCCAACTGGCAAGGTTGCAGAAACTATAGTTAAGAACTGAATATTTTTGAGCATAGATGAGTTTTATCAGACTCATATGACTAACAGATCATAACGCTTTTTTCGCCTGCCCCTAAGAATACACTATACATTCTTCTGTACAGTATAGTACGACACAACTAAGAAGTAACATCGATGTATCTGATCGAACAACCAGTGACAGTCGCTTGTACAACTTATTGCATCAGCGTAAAGACCATGTTTTACTGCAGTACTAATAAAAGTTCGTGATCTTGAGGACGCGCAAAGATCGGAACTGAATGGTTTTGTCGATGCAACTTTTTAGTTCTGTCGTTCTATACTACGATTAAAGTTATGCGGCTCGGATATCTTCGGAAATACGAACGCGCAATGATGATACCTAATAATAGTTATAAAATAATAATAAAAGAATATCTCGTGATCTCGTGAGTCACTGACGAGGTGCGGACAGCCGAACATTGGTGGCATATTTGTACTGATTCGGAAAGACGAACATTGCCCAGGCGCATAAATTGAATCATGATACTATACTAGGTTTAGTTGTGGCGCAAAGCAATGCACAGATCACAGTCAGAGAAACTGGTTCTGCAGTTACCAACCCCTCGTCCCAGCGTGATAATTACTGGAATTGCTTGCGACTGACATCTGGGTATATTGTGAAGCAGCTCAGTGTGCTCACCTGTGTGATCTCCTTATAGAGGTGTTCAAACCGGAATCTGACGAAGGAGATGTTCTGCTTGGTCTCTGCGTCGTCGGCCCCTTTGAAGGGCGACACGCCGGACAACATGATGTAGGTGAGCACGCCCACCGACCAGATGTCGGTCTGCGGGTAGGCTGGCTCGTCGTTTATTATCTCTGGCGCTGCGGATGGACATAAATGATTTGAGTTTCGAGACGTCAAAACAGATTGCCTTATTGCAAATTTTAATTTTTAAAAAATCTGATTTGCTTCCCAGCAAACAATAAGCAACCCGTTTTTTGGCCGCGTCGTAAAACTTGACATCCTTTAATATAACAATAACAACAGTATATTTTATTTATCAACTAACGACCCGTCCCTGGCTTCGCACGGGTGCAATATCTCTACTATCCTTACATTAAATATCAAAGTATTATGCATATAAACCTTCCGGAAGAAATGCTCAAAATTATGGTGAAAACCGCATCAAAATCTGCTGCGTGGTTTAGGAGGAGTTAGCGGATATACAGACAGACGCGACTTTATTTTATACTATGTAGAGATACATTTGCCAACCGTAGTATTTTTCAAGACTTCATTGGAATGTTTAATGACTATGTCCCGGCTAATGATATGATGATGAAAAGTATGAAAATGTTTTGATAAGTCTCACCTTTGTATTCCAATTCTCCCACTTGTGGTACACTAGTACCGAGCTTCGTTACTTTGTGTGCGGAGCCAAAGTCGACCAGTTTGACTTGGATGGACCTGACGGATGCCATCACGACATTGTCAGGCTGCAGGTCCAGGTGGCAGTATCCTCGCCAGTGCAGGTATTGGAGGCCGTCCAGCATTTGGGTCACGATGGTCGCCACCATCTGTTCCGTGTAGTCGTGGCGACTTGAGAGGTACGTGAGGATGTCAGCGCCTTGAAGCTTCTCCAAGATCAAGGCAGATACAGGTGATCCAGGTGCCTGGTAGGCCGCTAACAGATTTGATATCCTCTCGTGTCTGAGCCTCCTCAAGCACTCGAATTCCCTCTGAATCGGCACGTCAGTCTCCGGACGGTGTTCCAGAATCTTCGACACGACAACATTGTCGTTCGACTTGTCGATACCTTTGACGACAATCGAGAACTTTCCGCGCCACAATTCAGACACGAAGCTGTATCGTTCCGTGAATTGCTGGCTCGACACCCATTCCACTGGCTTTTCCTCTATCGAATAATCCAGTTTGGGTTTCTCCTCTTCTAGAACGATTTCTTGACCAGATTCTGTGAGCTGCTGCAGATGCCTCATGGCTTTGGTGACTTCTATTTTGGGTGCTCCGGATGTTTTGGTCTTTACTAAGTGTGTGGGGATTCCTTTGTCGCTCCATCCGATCCTGTTGCGGGAAGACAGTCTGAATTGGTAGCTGGTGTCTGGATAAAGTCCGCGGACGACGAAGAACTCGTGGTCAATGTTGTTGGCGACGTCACTCCACTCGACGATGTCTCCTGCCTTGTACTGCAGGCTGTAGCAGATGACAGGGGAGTTGCCGTCGTACTTCGGCTGCTTCCACCTGAGGAGGACTTCGGTGTCGGACACTTCTGCAGCTGTGGGGCTGTCGGGTGCGTCCGGGGTGGTGGCCTCCACGATCCTGGTCCTCGCGACAGTCTGTCCGACCTTGTTCCTGGCCACCACCTTGTAGAAGCCGATGTCGTGATGTTTGGCGGGATCGAAGTTGAGGGTAGACCTGCCGTCTTCGTCTTCGACAATAGTGATGCGCTGACCTTCGGCGATGACCATGTCGTTCTTGAACCATTGGATGACGGGTTTGGGGTCACCGACGGCGTAGCAGGAGAGTTGCGCTTTCTCGCCCTCCCTGACGGGGAGGAGTTGGGGCTTTTCCCTGAAGAAGGGTAGTTGTCCGTCCTTCTTGGACTCCATGAAGGCCTGCGCCTCCGCGTAGGAGTCGAGGCGCGTGCCCAGCTCGTGTCGCAGGCGGCGGATGGTGTAGGACTCGCTGCCGTAGTTGTTGATCCTCTCGCGGCGCTCGTCGTCTATTTCCTCGTCCATGATGTCGGTGAAGCGACGACGTTCGCGGATGATTGGTGTCTGAAAATGTGAAGGAAATTGTGTTATAAAATGTATTATATAACGTGACTCCTGTATTAGATAATGGAGTAGGCACAGGTTCATTACCAACAAATAAATAGTTCACCGATGACAGTATAACATCTAATTTTATCATTCAACGAATTTCTAACAGAAAAAACCAATAACTATGCTTGACCTGGAAAATTAAAACAAGATGCTCGGTAGCCGTGCTCGTCATTACCAATCTAAGGCTGCCTGTCCACTGAAGCGGAGCGGAGCGGAAAGGTGACAAAATAACCAATAAAATTCCGTTATTTTCTCGAAACATAAGTGACGTGATAAAACTTGTATTCTATTGGTTAGTTTTTCTACTCTTCGCCTCCGCTTTAGTGGACAGGCAGCCTAATGAGGTGATAAATTACTGTAAGCATTATTTTATGAAATATTTTTTGAAAGCTATTGCAGTCCGATACCGGACAGGCGTTCCCAGACTTTGACTTCTTATATCAAATAGTTGATCAGTATACATACCCTCGGGTCGTAGGTATCGAAGACGTTGAGGCTGTACCCTGGCGAGCGGTCGCAGGCCACCTTCATGTACTCGCGCAGGCGCACCGGGAACTGCGTGTCGCGCAGCTGCAGCAGGTACGTGTCCGGCCCGTTCTGGTAGCTGCGGACACGGACGACACCAATAGAGATAGGCCACGAGTTCTTTACTAATATAATGCAGTGACAGTCACATACTGGCCTGATCAGCTTGTAACTGCCATAGCATTCTTATTTAAAGGCAAATCATTATTATTATCATATTCTAATTTATTTTTATTCACATTAAATTACATTATTCTCGCAAGTCTTACCACAACATTGTAAAGAAAGAAAGAAAGAAAAAGAGTTTATAAGCACAATAAAAAATAAATAAAACAAATAACAAAGAAAACATAAAATGAGTTATTGTGCCAAAAGGCCGCAGCTCAGCATAATGTCACTAACTACTAATACTACTCAACAAATTACAATTATTGTACTAATCAAGATTGTAATATATTAATTTTAAAAGAGTTTCCGTGGAATATCTTGCCGGTTCTTCTCCGCACTAGAGTCTCGACATATCATAAGTGCATGTATTTGGTTTACATGAAAAGAAGATCTATTCTATTCTATTCACGCTTGGATTCCCCAAAGGGTTAGGCAGAGGGGAGAGCTTGTCGGCTACTTCCAAAATCCAGGCTGCTACTGATACATGGTGTATTCGCTAATCGTCATGCATACTCGTCTGTTCTCCACTCGATATCGGTTTTTTGGCGTGAATCAAAGGATTATTTGTGTGTATTCATGGTCCAACCTTATTGTACCCATCATTATGAACAACCTTTACTTTGGGACCAAGACTTATTGTACTCATAAATATGGAACACTTTTACTATGGGACCAAGACTGAAGTCGTGAAAATATAAAATAATACTTTATTGAATAAAATCTACCTAAGATAAGGTTTTTTTAAAAATATTTGTGAGTCTATATTAATTTTTCATTTGAAATATTTGTGGGTCGTATATAAGTTTACACAAAGTCGTAGCAAGGAGACGCACGTCATCTATGTTACCAAGATCTCATTCTCCTGCCCTTATCCCATTTTATTTGGGGTAGGTGCAACATGTCTCCTTCCATTCATGTTACCAAGATCTATGTTGACTAAATACAGACAAATGTAACCGAGCCATTAACAGATAATGTCATTAACACTTTTAACACCGAACAGGGAATCGAACTCGGAACCTTATAAGGCAGTCATATAATGCTATAATACAAATAAGGTGAGCAATACTAACTGGCTCTCGGACTTGGCCGACACCTCCCAGTCGGGGTGGTCCCACTCCTTGAAGTTCAGCTCGTGCTCGTGAGGCGTGCGCTCGTGAGGCGCGCGCTCCGGAGACGCTGCGGGGAAATTATATTGTTTTATAACATGGGAAGAAAAAAATAAAATAGTTTTCTTCAAGACTCGCCAGGAAATCAAAATGAAAGTATAAAAATAAATAAAAACAATAATTAAGCAACCTGGACGAGACCAAAAAGGGCTTTCAGCATAATGCTGTGACATTTGGAAAATGTATTTTACAAAATAATACAGATTTTTAACACAATTTAATTTAGGTATCTACGTAATTCCCATGAAAGAAAGAAAAAGAAAAAATTTTATTTCTGCTTTTTTATTCAATTTCTCTTTTATTGTGAGTACTGTTTACAAACATACATCTCTCATGCACACACACCCAGACCCGGAACTCCTACCGGCTAAACTAACCACGGTGGTCCGCTTCGGCACCACAGGTTTCGGGTACTCTTAGGAGACCGCGCCGAAGCCCACCTTGGTGCTACGCCTGTTAGGGAACTTCTCGGGGGAGGGAGGGGGGGAGACTGTAAAGAGGTCTCCCCCCAGCATTGAGTCAAAACTAGATAGAATTTCCAGGTTACAGAGAATAATCCATGCGTTGTTACTTGACAGTAAAACCAGGGAAATATCGATCAGGATAGGTATTACTGGTCTTGTTAGGTGATGGTCCTGGGATCAATGACCAAGGGTAGAGACCAGTGAACTGACCTTCGGGTGTGTATGTCTCTCCGGGCGGGTACACCATCTTGGACGGATGCTCGTAGGCGCCGCTCAGCGGGCGGCGGCGGAACCAGTTGCGGCATTGTGCGTTGCTGGTCCAGTCCCTGATGTAATCGATAATACCTTTTATAGCTTTCATATCTACACACTTATAGGACACAAGGCAATTTCAACAGCACTGTCACTTTTTTACAATTATTTTCAATTTTTCACTATATTTTTGCGTTTTCAAGGGATATAAGGTTATGACTAAAGTTTGGCCGCGACTCAAAGCCACGTCCAGTCCATGTTGGGCTAAAGATCACAATTGATCACACGGTCATTGATAAAAATGTTTACTCACGTTTGTGACACGCGTGGGTGGTGATGCCAACATTATTTTAGCTGTTGGCTCGCAGCGATTGATTGAAGCGTTTGCCAAATATATTGATATGACATAAGATAATGAAGCACGCGATATTTTCCGGTTTGTCTGAGGGTGTGGACACATCTATAAGTGCGTAGCAAACGTGCACGCATTGTGCTTTCAATGCAATCCCATGACGTACCTACCTAGGTATTGCCGATTTCACGAACCCCACATGTTGTTATAGCTTCGCGTGCGCACAATAGGAAAACATCAAGTAGGATGGCAATTGCCTTACTTAAAAAAATGTCTAGCAGAAAAATGATTCTATACAATTAAGGGATTTTTAGAATCTATCCTAACCGTCAAAAACCCCAAGTCGTAACCAGAAAAAGACCTGTAACTTTTGAACGGCTTATGAAACATAGCTAAGATGATACCCGATTAAACTAACTTTCAATTAAAAAAAACTGCATTGAATTAGGTCTATCCGTGTTGGAGCTACGATGTCACAGATACAGATACACACTACACACTCATAACACCCCTGTTTTTTGTCGGGGTATAAAAATATGTAGGTATATTGTTAGTTGTTAATAATTTCCCAGATTTTTTTTTCTTTTAGAATACATACTCTTAAAAATATTGTATGCCCAAAATGGGCTGATCGATCTATCTTACACCCACATAATATGTATAACAACTGTAGGTACCTACTCAATCAGAAACAATAAACTCTACTTTACTTAGCGACGAGCAATCAGTTCGGTGCACGTCCCGCTCGCTAACAAAGATCGCGCGTTCGGCGAGCTAGTATAAGTGTATAAGTACCCTCAGAATTGATTGAAGATAAATTACTTCTTTCGCCCACACAATAAGCAAGGAATGTCGACTCATGAGAAATGTAATACTTTTTTCTCGTGGCCAGAAACTTCATCATTGAGATTGGATTCATACAATATTGACAGCTTCTGAAGTAAGATTTATTTATAGCTACGATTTTTATAGTATATTATTTTTTAAATCGTATCCATCTTTAGACCGCCATATACGGAGAAGCTACGTCAGTACTTCTATACTCTAAGCGTCAGTTTCGCCTGAATGAATGCGTGAACATACACAATACGGTCGCGTCAAAGTCGCTCCGGCCAAATCTCTCATATATGATACAGATTTTCATCACCAGCGGATCTACTGCGTATAAAATGGTAATGAACATCGAATCTGGTAATAAATTTAATACGATCGAGAGACACCAAGCTTCGAGCTACCTTGTAATTTTTTTTACCTATCATGAAGATGGGAGTCCCAACTTAATGATGGGTATAAATTTACGAAGTAGCTCGAAGTTTATTCTCTTACGATCGTATTGAAATTTATTACTAGTCAATGTTCATTACCATTTTAGTTACGCGGTAAACACTCTGTTAAACTAGGTCATATTATTATGATGGCGGCCTTTAGAAGTATCATGACTTTGTTCTGACAAAGCCAAGAAGACTGGACTCACCTATACAAATTATAGTAATTCCTCAGCCTATCCGTAGTGATCTGGTACTCCTCCTGGTAGATCCTGTCGGCCAGCGTGAGCCAGGGGTGCGACAGCGCGGTGTTGACGTCCATACGCTCGTGCCAGTTGAAGACCAGCAGCTTCGAGATGAAGTCCCGGCTCTCCCGACTGAGTCTCGACCACCACTCCTCGTCGTGCCACTCCCACGTTCCTTCGCGGATTCTAGTGAGAGTCTCCCTGTCGTTGACTCCGCGGAAGGGCGAGTGTCCGCTGAGGAGGATGTAGGTGATGATGCCGATGCTCCACATGTCGGCCCCGAAGGACACTCCCTCTCCGTTGGCTACTTCGGGAGCCACGAACTCGGGCATGCCGTAGTCCAGGGAAGCGTGCTTGTTGAACTGGATGCGGCGCGACAGGCCGAAGTCGCACAGGCGCAGCTCGTCGCTGCCGGCGTGCGACAGCAGCAGCTCGCCGATCTGGGGAAACAAACGTGTTTACGTACCAGAATCTGTTGTTACCAAAAACTGGTGTATTTCAGAGAAAAATTGCAAAAGTTGGTACATGTTTCCTCTTTTCAGGTGGATATTTCCTGTTATCTTAGCAGTTGAAATATGACATAATTAGCATAATAATCCTGTTATTATAATTTAAAGTCTCTCATGGTCATACCGATAATATCAAACTGAGATAACATAGATTCTCAGGATTTTTAGGTTAGAAAATTTGGATCTTTTCAATAGACAAAAAATTCGATAAGATTAGGACCAATAATTTTCCACTAAGCGGTAAGTCGCGGGCGACCGCGTGACACGCTGGATACTGACAACAAAATAGGGTCGGCCCTAAATAAATATAAAACCCGCGCGGCTAGGGGTCCATGACTATCCGCTTAGTGGAAAATAGGTCTAAGAAATGTAAGGGAAATTTAATCTGAAATCGGAAATTATACAGTGAAACAGAACAATAACTAAACTCACCGTCAATCCCAGATGCGCGACACTGTTGTCGTGCATGTACTTGAGGCCGCGCAGCGCCTGCCGCACGTAGCCGGCGACGTCCCGCTCGCAGTAGGCCTGCGCGCGCAGCAGCCGGTCCCGCACCAGCTCGCCGCCCGCTGCCAGCTCCATGACCAGCGCCAGCGTGTGGCGGTGCTCGTACGCGTCGTGCAGGCGCAGCAGGTGCCGGTCGTTCAGCAGGTTCATGATGTCCAGCTCGTTCTTCATGAACGGCTTCAGTTCCGAGTGACCGTGCATTATCTTGACTGCGTAGTTGCGACCTGGGAACAGTATTCCACGATTTAGTAAATTATGTTATACTAGCAACCCGCCCCCGGCTTCACAAGAGTGCAATTTCTTTACTATCCTAACAATAAATATTAGAGTATTATATAAAAACCTTCCGTGAAAAATTATCTAAGTCATGGTGAAAACTGCATCAAAATTCGTTGCGTGTTTTAGGAGAAGTTAGCGGATATACAGACAGACAGACGCGGAAAGCGACTTTTTTTAATACTTTTTAGACATGTCAGGTGCAATCGGTCATTCAGCTTATAATGACCACTGCTAAAGGTGAAGAAAAACATCGTGAAGAAACCAATGTCTCCTATAAAAAACCAGTGTCTATGACTTAAAAATCGCAAGACTTGAGACATCCATCAATCCACATTCCAGTCGCAGTCCATCTTAGAGAGGCGGCCGAGTCCCAGCTGTAGGAACATTAAGAGACAAATACCGCACGTCTAAAAGCGTACACATGGCTACATAACAAGCTATACATTTGCAGTATAAGCTGACCTCTCGTTGTAGGGACAACCTATACAATGCGAGGTCAGCTTATACTGGAAATGTATAGGTTGACATATCTGTGTGTACCAGAAACGCTGCTGCCAATCATCCTTGCAAGAGAACTGGCTCTGCCATCAGGACAGGATGACTTAACTGGATGTACTGTACTACTTACCGTTGAGTCTCTCGGCAGCATGGTACACGACTCCCTGGACTCCCCTGCCCAGCTCGTCTCCGAGGTCATAGAAGTCTCCGAACGGCTTCGTGCTCGGCTTCACACGTGGTGGGTGCTCGCGGATCCTAAAATACAAGGGTATGAGGTTTGAAACCAATCTTTAATGGAGTATTAGCAACAATATTTAAAGTTGACACGAGATTACGTTAATACTGTGTGTGTGTGTGTGTGGTGCCGTCTGTCGGAACAGCGGGTCCACCGCGTAACTAAAATGGTAATGAACATCGAGTCTGGTAATAAACTTAAATACGATCGTGAGAGGCTACAACATACAAAGTTGTATGTCAAGTTGGAACGACATTGTATAAATCAACAATTACCTACGAGACGATTCTGACGCAATTGAAATAGCAGAATTAGTGTCCAGCTCACCTGTCGGAGTACTCATGCTCGGACTCCTCGACGTGCAGCATGGCGGACGAGCTGACGGAGCCGGCCACGTTCCGCGCTGAGATGGAGTACAGACCCTCGTCCTTCAGGATCGCGTCGTGGATCACCAGGATGCACAGGTCGGGCTCGATGAACTGGATCTGGGTGACGAGAATATTATGTCAAAATTAATAATTAATCTGTGATTGTAGGTATATAACTGTTTCTAATAGATGTCGCCACCGACACCGTAAGACGGTTAAATGTGGAGGAAGATCTCGACACTGCGAACAGGGATCCCGGTAGCTCGGTTGGTGTACTGAACCAGATAAATCGTCCTGCTCGCCGTCGACTTTTTTTTCACAAAAATTGTTAAATTAGCTACGCAGCCGTAATGCGTTCTTTCAGTTTAAATTAAAACTGTAATGATCATAATCATTTATTGCAAGAATGTAGTACAAAAAAGATGTTAATAACATAAGTAGATCATACATTCTACCATACAATGGTGTGCAACTATTCATGTTCAATGTTTCCAAACAGACCAAAAAAAAATTCTCGGCCCAGAAATTTTACTCAGGATTGTGAATCATATTTATCTAGTGGCGGCGTAGGGTATTTAAACCTTAATACGCTGTCGTCAAAAGGACTTACAAGTAAGAGATATTATTCATAAGTTTCCTATTATTTTTTCGTACAAGAGCAACACGCAGCAAATGGAGATCAAGTATCAGGAAGATCATGGGAAGGAGTCACGTTCCTCAACATTGAGGGTTTGATATTGGAGGTGGGAGGAAAATCCGCAAAAAATGGTCAAATAAGGGGCCATCCATTAATCACGTGATGTTTTTTTTATCATTTTTAACCCCCCCCCCCCCTTGGTGATACGTGGTGAGGTTTAAGACCATCTCCCCCCCCCGCCCCCACCCAAAATCACGTGTAATTTTTCAGTACCAACAAAGAATCTTAAACTTTTTAGAATAATATTCTAATAAGTTCTTTAAATACAGGCGTTTGACGAAAAAATTAATACACGCGATATCTTACTACACCTTGTGATATTTCGTGATTTTTGATGAACCCCTTCCCCCCCTTTCAAGCCTCACGTGCTTAATGGACGGCCCCTAAGGAGTCCATGACCTCACCTTAGTCCTGCTGCTGTGCGCGAGCGGCTGCCAGTCCTTGTACCACTTGATGTCGGGGTAGGGCACGCCGGCCACGCGCGCCTCGACGCGCGCGCTCCCCCGCTGCAGCACGACGGCCTCCTGCGGGCGCCGCACGAACACGGGGTACTCGGCCAGCTGCAGGCGCACGCGCTGGCGCGCCTGGCCGTGCTCGTTGGTGCCTACTGCCTCGTACCAGCCCGCGTCGCGCTCCAGCATCCTGCGGAACATTGCCTGGTTTAGACGTGAACCTTTACGACTGGTGCAATAACTAAGAGCTTGGTTTTTTGTACTGAGAGTCTGAGACGCTACTAATATTTAATATTTTATTTCGGTACTGAATATGGACGAGCATATAAGATTTGGTTAATGTAAATGCATCTATGACACAGAAGATACCCTAATATGGGTCATTTTTTTAAATTTTAGTTTTTATTTGGGTTTAACTCTGTATCATCTTTTGAAATCACAGCTATTTTAGAATTTGTGACAATTTTAATATTAAACCAAGTAGGTACATGGGTATTGAATTCGCGATTATAGGATTGGAGCACAAAGTTAAGCAATGGCAACTAAGCGATACAGCATGCATATTAAAAATTTTCCCCCTGAAGTTAGTTTCTGAAGTGTACTTTTGCGAACATCACTAACTGATTACCAATTCTATAAACGCTAGGCTCCTGCAAACTATTTAGACCTAAAAAGTTACTACTGCGAAGCCATTTGTTACGTACGTCAGAGCAGTAAAGTTGTAATACGCGTACTGTAATTTTATGCAAGGACTCACTTGTTAATAAACAGCGTAGCCTGTCCGTTCCTGGTGTAGCTCCAGTCGTATCTACCGCCGATGTCGATGGGATCGTCGTTGAAGAAGTACGTCATCTTGGGCTTCGGGTACCCGTACACGAACCAGAACAGGTTGGCGTTGTGTCCCTTGACGCCGTACTGCTGGTCGTGCTCCTGGCGCAGGAAGCGCGGCGGCTGCGCGTGGCCGTCGTGCGGCGGCCGCTCGATGTCGAAGTCCCGCGGGAAGTACGGCGACGTCTCGGGCCGGAAGTCGATGCCCGGCTCCAGGTACGGCACGAACTTGGGCGGCTCGGGCTCCAGCCGGGACCGGTGCGTGATGGCGAAGGGCGACGGGTCGCTGACGCCGTACTTGTTCTCCACGCGGATGCGGAACTTGTAGTCGCGGAAGGGCTCGAGGTTGCGGATGTCGCACACGCACGAGCGCAGCCCCGTGCGCGCCGTGAACCAGTCGCCGTCCGGCAGCTCGCACATCTCCACCTGGGGAGTGCCATGTGTTAGTGACGATATTGGAAATAAGTTATCTACGGAACTAATCCATACTGTGCCAGATAGAGGGTTAAATAGGGTTAGCATAGTTATTTTATGTCAATTCGTCAAATATCATCCGACAATAAGAGCGAGATGCGAGATGTTCTTTTAGAATAGCTTCCCAGATTTCATTTCTCGAACCTAAAATAAACATATTTGTATGGCTTACAGACGTCTTGTTCCAAATCTGATAATTTATAATACTTAAAGTAAATTAGTAAATAGTAAATTTATAATAATTAAAATGTTAAGCAATACTGTTACTGTTAGCCTGTATCATCCCACTGCTGGACAAAGGCCTCCCTCCTTGATTTCCATGCTGTTCAATCATGTGCCAATGAAGCGTTAATTAATTAATAAAAAATGAAGAACAAGTATGGTCATCAGGTTGATCGTTACGGATTACCTGGTAGGTGACGGGGAACCTCGGCCCGTGCGGGATGGAAGGCTTCCAGGAGAGCGTGAGGTGGCGGTCGGCCATGCGCGAGATGATGGGCCGGTCGGCCAGCGGCATGGGGATGCCCGTCTTCTTCATCTTGTCGAAGTCCGAGTACTGGTCGCCTATCGGACGCTTGTTGCTGTGGATTTCCAGAGCTGAGGAGAAAATGATGAAAATATTATGTTCAAATAGTTTTCTCTGTTTAGTTTACTACAGTATAAAGTCGGGCTTCCACTGGCAGCGGAGCAGACTCCGTAAGGACTCCGTTTACCTCGCAACGGTAAACTTCATAGAAGTGCTTCCACCAACAAAGAGTAGCGGAGAGGACTGAAAGGACTGAACGAGTAAAAATAGTTAACAACAAACACGTTCTTCATTTCTCTTCTGCAGTGGAAGGCAATTGGCAAAACTCTTTTGGAAGGTAAAACCTATTTTAGCTAGTTGGGGTCCGTTCCGTCCAGCTGTTACTTGCTCATTACCCGTGATCGGAATCGGTGGTGCTAATTCACCTAAACTTCGAGGCACAGAGACAAAAACTGGAGATTTCGTTACGACAACATTTTTTCTGGGACAAAAATTGTCTCAGGTTTCGGAACATAACTTATTTACCTAATAATTAATGTCATTAATACAGTAAGCGAATTGAATTGAATTCTGGTTATGTTTCCCAGAATTGACAAAAATACAGTAGACACGATTTTTATCGTTTAAAAAAATAGAAGACTTTCTCGTTATCTTAGATTTCTAACTCTTTCCTTTTTTATTATCATAGGATGTAGAAAATTTGATATAACAAGGCTATAACCGATTGTATATAACCGAATGTAATTAAGTGATGTCCCGAAACCTAGGACAATTTTTGTCCCAGAAAAAATGTTGTAATGAAGTCTCCACTTTTTGTCTCTGTGCCTTTTAGGTGAATTAGCACCACCTATTCGGATCACTGCTCATTACCATTTCGCAGTGGAAGCCCGGCTTTAGCCTTCGTAGTAGCGCTATCGGTGAAGGGAACCCTTAATTTGACCTGATACTGGATCAAGAAGTATACGTACTGTCGTAGGTGAGCTGTGCCTGGCAGGAGGCCTCCCCGTGCGGGTTGTAGATCCTGCAGCGGTAGGTGGCCACGTCACTGGGGTCCACGCCGCTGATGGTGAGGCGCAGCAGGCCGGTCGACTCCTTGTCCATGCGGATCCTCTCGCAGGGGAACAGCCTATCGTCGTTGCGGAACCTATAAGAAAATAATGTTTAAAAATCGAGCCGTAGGCGATATTTTTAATATTATCACACGAGTGTTTTAATATCTAGTTATGTACAGATTCATACACTACTTTATCTATACTCATGTTAACAAATTATAAAGTAAACAAATACAATAATGGTGCCGAAATATAACATTCACCGCGCATGCGCCCTACCGCGCATCACCATAGGCAATATGCAGCTGCTACAAAAATTGAAAATTGAATAGAGAACTCCTTGGTGGAACCGAAATTTACTATATAGATTTATTATACAGTAGTATATTATGTCTATGGTGTACTATAATAGAAAAAAGTTATTTTATAGCATTGTTTTGTTAGGAAAACTGAATCATAATAAAACTTTTTAATTTTATTATAGTAGCATGTGCATCAAGTCTGTCATTATAGTATTATTTTTGAATTCATAATATATAATAACTTTAAATTTAATAAATAATAATAACTTTAATGATATTATTATAATATAGATATATTAATATGTCAGACCACTCGACGTCGGGCTCGGGCGTGCCGGTGGCGCAGGCGGTGAACTTGGCACTCATGCCGCGGAACACCTCGATGTCGCCGATCTTCTTCAGGAACTCCGGCGGCTCCACCTTCTGCTTGCGGGCACTGGTGAAGGACAACCATAATAATGCATGTTCAACGTATATTATTGGTTTTAGAAAATAATTGTCACCGAAAAATTTGAAGATACAATTTTAAGAAGATATTAAAAATATTGTTGTAATTATTTCTGATTTCGAGTGCTCCAAAGCAATGCAAAAGTTAAACGTCGCAACTCAGAAATATACGTTACGCTATGCAACGCACGAAATTCTGCCACGACATCAAATTATACGTAGACTTTGGTTCACGTCTCATAAAAAAATATCTATATAAAAATAGGCAAAAGTTGAAAAAAAATATTTGTAATGGAGCTTTTATTGTGCAACGTCGGAGTCATTGTGTGTGTACACAATTGCCCAAATTAAATTAAATTAAATTCGTTTATTTTCAGATTACATAGATCCATATAAACTTATTATCCAAACTTATTTCTATGTTAGTAACTAAATTATAAATAAATAAATAAAATAAAACATAAAAACAACGGCAACAAGCACTATATACATCTCCGCTCCAGACTGTTCAACATAGGGGAGTCACAACTCTCAGCCACAGTCATCAGGATGATATTGGGACTATCCCGCACCCTGCAAATCAGGGATGCGGTTTTCTTGCGCATGATGGCATGAAAACTATCGATGTGATTTTGCGTAAACATCCCTGACAACAAATGTTGATAACGATGCATTTTCAAGGACCTGGTTATTTTTCGATACCTGATTTCAGAAAGTGCTGGTAAGTTAAAATGGCATATAGATATTTTTTTATTTTAAATCTTTTTTTGGTCAAAAGACAAGTACAAAATGTAGTTTATACAATAGTAGTGTGGCGAACCACTTGTACTTATTATTTAGGTTTCTAAATAGATATACTCACATCTTATCAACAACTTCTAGGTTAGCTTCGCAGCTGGCCTCTCCCTCCCTGTTCCTGGCCACACACTTGTACAGCCCCGCATCCTCAGGGGTCAGGTCGCGCACGTACAGGCAGCACGCGTCGCCGTCGCGCTTGATGTTGTACTTGTCAGTATGCCGGAGAGGCGCGCCGTTCTTGTACCACGTTATGTCGGGGGAGGGCACGCCGAACACGCGCGCTGGGAACTTGGCGTCGAAGGTCGGTAGCTGTAACAATTGGAACGAATATATGAATCTCAGAAAAAAATGTGCACTTTCTAGTAAATATTTTTATGTATGCCTAACTAATAATAAAATATTATAGTTTAAAAAAACTATAAAACACGCTTTAGTCATCCAAACTGAACGTGTATGCAAAATTTCAGCTTAATTGGAAACCGGGAAGTGGATCAAAAACGTCCAAGATTTTTTTACATAGTTAGTTACAGGTGAAGCTAATAAAAGCGTGTTAAAAATAGAGAAGCTACTCCTCATTTCTGTTCGTTTCTCGTGTCACATGTTTTTACCTATATTAATTGCAAATAGATATACATATCTATAGATCAGACAGTAGTTGATCAGCTTCTAACCAAGAAAGTAACTATTTATTTATTTATTTAGTATGCTTCATGTACAATGTACAAAGGCGGTCTTAATGCCGTAGGCATTCTCTACCAGACAACCATACGGTGATGCAGAGACAATGAAGGTAAATGCACCAAAAAACAAAGGTTTAATTTTATCATACTTAAAACCAAGTATACAGGATAATTTTTTATGTAGTGAAAATTTGCAGAATGGTTTAGTGTCCGATCCCAAATGCAACCGTAATACTAAAATTCATTAAAAAAAAAAAAACCTGTATGGCTTACGCTAGAAAATTATGCGTGTCCCCCATACTAAGTCAAGTTTTCGTTTGTTTTAAAGTGTATCCCAATAGTGCGGTTGCATTTAGGAACAGAGACTGAATCACTCTACAAATTACGCGCACTACATAAAAACATATCCTGTATAAACTTACATAAACACTATACCATATAACTATATCGTCGTTAAAAGATCCAAGTGACTGTATCTTTCTATTCAAAACAACATTCATATTGCAATCCCAGGTGCTTCAAAGTCAAAGATTTTTATTTCAACTGGGCCTTTGCAGGCACTTTCAAAACGTCGCGATTCTAGGCTTCTAACACGTGATACCGAGGTACAATTCTCACCTGCTGCAGGTCCGTGAACTTCTGCGAGAAGGTGGGCGCGGAGTAGACCTTGCGCACGGTGATGTTGCCCTCCGAGCGGTCCTCGCCCAGCGGGTTCACCAGCGTCACGCTGTACTTGCCCGCGTCCGGCAGCTCCACCTGGTTGATCTCTAGCCCAACCTGGGGGGAAATTAGGGTACAAATAAAAATATACTTAAATAAATGACTTATCGAAAAAAAGTATTTTATTGAAAATTACGTAAATTATTTGAATTTTACCGAAAATTACGTACGTATTTAACCCGGGTAATTTTACCGGTTTTAATAGCTAATAATTATGACTCTTGAATTCTCATTTATTTAATTTAGTAGGAAATTATGAGTGTACCAGTCATCTATGTATAATTAATATCACGAAAGTTAACCGCAACAATTTTAGTCTAAAGTTCTTATTCAGACTCAGGGCCTCAAGTCTGCTATTTCAGATGTGTCAGAATAGTTTAACAATGACATCATAATTGCACATTTACACTAGTTGTTGTCCGCGGTTTCAACCGCGCGTTTTATTTTTATATAAATAAAATATAGCCTATATCACACAGGGATAGTGCAGCTTTCTAAGTGAAAGAATGTATGTTTAGAGTCGGTTCAGTAGTTCCAGAGATTACTCCCTACATACAAAAAAACAAATTTTATTTTATACATAGTAGAAAAAAATGTCTGAAAATCTTGGTGTCATTGTATTGGAGAAATTGCGACGCAAACGCTAAATAACCCCTCTGATTGTAGTGTTTTTTTCCTGTTCCACTGGGAAATTTTCAGAAACAGCTTGATCTACGTTAATGTGTTCGGAAAATGGCAATGCCTCCACCCCTATTACACTTGTTCAATATTCATAATATCCAGTTCGCCTACCCTTTTGCCATCACAGGTGAGCAGTATGTTCTCGCTGGGGCGGAGCGGCACGCCGTCCTTGGTCCAGCTGACGTCGGGGATGGGGTTGCCCACGAAGGGCGCGCTGACGGAGAGGGGCTGCCCCTCCTCGGCCGACAGGTCGCGCAGGCCGTGGACGAAGCGCGGCCGCTCCTGGGGAGACGAGTCGTCCGTGCGACCTGCGGGACATTAATTAGTTAAAGTTTTGGTGTGGGAAACAAATTGTAGGGTACTTATCCTTACACCTTGATGATAATTAATGTGATAAAGGGACGATTCTATTAGGATAGTGAAATAAAACCGGCCAAATCGAATGCTACATTTACATAAATAAAACACAACACTACAAAAGTTACGTGTACAGAATGCACGCGCGTAGAGATAAACTACGATAACATGGCGCGCCCCTCCAAAATTCAGAACATTTATAAGTATCTACAAAGTGAAGTAAGAAGAAGTGAAAATATTTACAAAGCGTCACCAAGACTCACAACGCAAGTGTGCGTATTTGCAAGGATTTGTTGCTCAGTAAGGAGATGTGACTAGAAACATTGAAACAGTAATTTGGAGGAGCGCGCCATGTTATCGTAGTTGTTGTTATCTAAGTCGTTTAAATAATGTACGGTTCCGTACAACGCTCATTCAGTCAGAATCTATCTTACAATTTATTTATTTGTACTTTTATGTCCACTGGTGTTACATAGAACGGACTTAATGCTATGAGGCATTATCTACCAGGTGACACCTTTAGGTTTAAATAAGCATCGAAAGAGGTACGGTATAAACTCTACCGTACATTCCTAACCCCGATCCCTTTAAGGGGTTGTTGTAATCATCATTTAGAACTACCTTTACAATGGGACAAATACAGAAATCGCGAAAAAATAATCTGCTGTTCCATACATTTAGTCTAGTAATATTGAATTAGTGGTCGCCCAGTGGTCGAAATTCGACCACATATTATATAAAAAAATTCTGCACTCCTTCTCCATATAAACTTATAAACTTTTTTATACCTTATAAACTTTAAATCAAATCTCATACTCCATCGTAAGCGCAGTATGCTGAAAAAGGGGTACAAAGTTTTCTGTTCACGTATTAATAAATAGATTATTTGTATGAAAAAGCAGATTTTTTGTTCCTGTCCGTATCTTTAATAGCCATTAATTTATATAGAACCATAATTGACACTTACTGGCAACAGTGAGTTCGGCATTGCTGGCGGTTTCGCCCTTGTCGTTGATAGCCACGACGCCGTACTGTCCGGCGTCGGCCGGCGTCGCGTTGTCGATGAGCAGCGCGTGCGAGCCGTCCGGCTGGGACACCACTCGGACACGTTGGCCGTCCGGCACGATCTCTTTGCCGTTGTGGGTCCTGGTAGAAAAGGGTTAAATTTATTCAAATGATTGTAAGAATTGAACGAGATTAACAAATAAATAAAATAGTATTGCTTATTGCATTTCGTAAGACGACCCAAGGATCAGTTTTTAGTATAATCCGGGATAGTTAAATATTTTTAGAATTTTTTCAAAAAATATTGTTTTTGATTTTCGCTACCCAGTTAAATTCGTGGTGCACTATTATTTATGGGGATACCAAATACGTAAAAGGTAAAGATAAAAATTATTAAAAAAGATCTCTATAGAGATATCTTTTAAATGTTGTTGTTAAAAGTTATCTTTTTAACCCCCGACAAAAAAGAGGGGGTTATAAGTTTGTAGTGTGTATCTGTGTATATGTGTACCTGTCTGTGGCATCGTAGCTCCAAAACGGATGGACTGATTTCAATGCAATTTTTTTAATTGAATGCTAGTTTATTCGCCTCACGATCAATACTTCTAAGTAGCAAAACGTCCAAATTGGGGTATTATCTTAGATTATGTTTCATGAAAATCTGTTCAGCCGTTCAAAAGTTACAGCTCTTGTTCTTGTTGGAGTGGGGGTTTTTAACGGTTATTTGTGTTGCCAAATAAAATAATATAAAGAAACAGAACTTCCAAAATCATAGTTGCGCCGCAGGTACCAAGCAAAACAAACTTACCATTTGAGAGTAGGTGGTGGATGTCCGAGGATCTTGACCTCCAGCTTGACGGGGAACCCTTCGATGACCTTGGTGGGCTGCAGCTCGGCGATGAAGGCGGGCTTGCGTTCCTTCTGCGCCACTTCCACGGTCGCTTTGGAACCGACCTGCAGAGAAAATTGTTATGATTTGGTGTCTTCGCCAACGATTGTTAATTTTAATAGTGAAATTAGTATAAATTGGAAATCGTTTAAACAAAACCATATAAGTCCTATAATAATGTGTATAGCTTGCATTGTTTTTCAAGGATCAATCAACCCATCATGATAACCATCCACTGAGTATCGACCTCATTTGATTCTGAACGCATCCAATTTATTCTTGCTATGCGATTCTTTTTGGGTCTCCCAATATTTTTTCTGCTATCTTATGGCGTTAAGTTTCACTAAGTAACCTGCAAATCTGTCCATCCTAAGGTTGTCTGGTAGAAATCGCCAAGTGCGATAAGACCACCCTTTGTACATTTGTTTGTCTAATTATTGTATCTTTTCTTCTATTACTAGTGTGCAATAAAGTGTATTGTATTGTAAGTAGCTTTCTGTAGGTGAAGGGTATTGTTTTCTTATTGGTTGTCTCATTTATTAAATTCAAAATAAGAGGATGTTCTAAAGTTGACTGTGTTCTGACACAATTTGGAAGAATTATTGTAAACTAGTGGTCACCCAGTGGTTGAAAATCGGCCGTAATTTTAGCTTTCTGCACTCCTTCTCCATATAAACTATAACTATGTCAAATCTGACACTCCTCCGTGCGTGCAATATGCTTAAAAAGTGGTACAAAGTTTTCTGTTCACGTATTAATATTATTGTAAACAAGTAGTGACCTCTCCCAGCTTGTTGGTGACGGTGAGGGAGTAGACCCCGGCATCCTCCGGCTTGCAGGTGTCGATGCTCAGGCCGATCAGTCCACCCGGCTGGTTGATGAAGTTGATGGCTTGGGACGGGCGTACAGGGAGACCTGAAGTAAATAGTTTAGAACTAAATAAAGTAAATGATGTAAATAATCTAGAAGTAGTGGACATAATAAATACGGAACGTATTTAAAGTATTTGAGCGTTAGAGTATAAGTATTAAGTTGTTTTAAAGAGTGGTAAATATGATTTACTAATGGATCCCTTCGATATTAATAGCAAAAAACGTCTCTTTTGGTAATGAGTGATTAATTATTACCAAAAGAGGCGTTTTATTGCATTCCTTAAAAATACAATACAATGGATTAAACTTTATTGTAATTACTTAAATAAATTAACAATTTCTTATAGATAAGGTAATGTTTGTCCTGTGATCTCCACACTGGGTCATGCCTGTTTCGTGGATCAATATAACAAACATAAGCATACAACCTCGATACATACCATCTTTGAACCATTTGACCTCGGGTGCGGGGAAAGCCATGACTCTCGCCTCCAGTTTCAGAGGCTGGCCAACTACAGCCTTCACGTCTTCCAACTCCTGGCTGAACGACGGCTTCCTTGGTGTTGCTGTTGGAAGATTATTAGATTAAGTTCACCTGTTTGGCATGTATGACGTCGGGGTCACCATTATGATTTCACGAATCATGTCGGGGTCACCAATTTGTCGTGTGTACAATGTGCGTAAGTTATGATATGTATTCTAAGTTCGGATTATTTTAGAACGGTAATACTGACGGTTAACAGCGACGGCGCACAGAGCAGAGTTGTACAATGTGCGTAAGTTATGATATGTATTCTAAGTTCGGATTATTTTAGAACAGTAATACTGACGGTTAACAGCGACGGCGCACAGAGCAGAGTTTTCTCCGTGTGGGTTAGAGATGACGAGTTTGTATGCGCCACAATCAGCCGGCGTCACGCGCTCGATGCTGAGCTTCACAGTACCGTCGGGCAGCGCCGTCTGCAGTACGTGAGGATCCGTGGGGGACAGCGGGGTGCCATCTTTGTACCTACGAATAAACAGATACTTGACATTTTGAGGAAAATGTCCACAGCCAACGACAGGTCGACATGACCATCGGAGCATGAGGTGAGCCATGGGGGGGGCGACACCCGGCACCCCCGTACAGCGCCCGCGCCATCTTAGTCTTAGCGCTGCACTAGTCATTCATTCTTACTTGTAGTTGTGTATTGAAGATGACGAGAAAATTGCCATGTCGACCTGTCGCTGACAGTACGTTATCACAATTCTCCGTATAATTCAAATCTATACTTCCAAAGTACACTAGCCGTTTACTTAACAAAGAATTGTCGAAAAATTTATGGCAATAAATGTAAAATACAGGTTGTTGATCTAATGACTGTAAATTAAGGAAATTTACGATAAATTCTTTAGCTCCAAGACATTAAACTGTTAATTACATTTTCCTTTCTTAACATACGTAGGCAGTATCAGCTTACCACTTGGCCGTAGGGATAGGGCTGCCATCGAGCTTGGCCTTGAGTTCCAGCGGCTCTCCCTCGTCGACGTCCCTCTGCCGGTCCAGCTTGTGCGCGAAGCCGGGAGACTTCTGGTCCAGCGAGATGACCGCCTCGCACACTGCCTCGCCCGCTATACTCACGGCGCGGACCTTGTACTGTGGGGACGGTAGTTGTTACTACAAGTATCAGGTATTGTCTCATTCATAGTGGAACCACGACTTTGAAGGAGTAAAGCAGATTTAGCTGCAAAATATATCTTGATTTGAGAGGGATATAATGCTGGGAATTATGAATCTTTCACACGTAATTACGGAAGGTTCTTCAAGATAAGTGTAAGTTTTTAGAATTATTCTTTGTAAAAGCGGAATTTTTCCATATTATTACATAGTACGACCGCTTAACTCAGACGGTAGGTGTCTGAATTTGAGGTAGTTTCGCGGTGCGGGGATGACACACGCCTACTATTGGCTAAGCTAAGCTTTATGGTGCGTATCATGGGCCTGTGACTGACATCTCGCGTCACACCCCTCCCGCACCGCGCATCTTCTTCATAAACTTCCCAACCGTCTCAGTTGAGCGGTCGTACTATAAATGAAGATGACAACCTTATCGCCAAAGAAGAGAAACGTTTATATATTATAGGAAGCTGGAAGCAGTTTCATCCATCTGCCTTAAGATAGCTCCGACAGTTTCACTATATTGCGAATTTCACTATTGGAAAACGAAGGGAAGAAAAACAAATTCTGATAATATACCAGGAAAATACCCCGATAGATAAAGAAACTCAGCCTCACCTTGCCAGCATCACTGGCATTAAAGTGCTTGATCTCGAGCTCGCTGTCCACCTGCCCGCCGACCTCAGTGGTGACCTTATGCCGCTCCCCGTCGGTGACCTGGTCCCCGTCGCGGTACCACAGCACGTCGGGCTTGGGCACGCCGTCGCAGCGCACCTTCAGCGTGCAGTCGTCGTAGTCCTTCACGGACTGCTTCTGCAGGGGCTTGGTGAACACTGGCTCGCCAGCTGACAAGAGGAACAATGGTTTTAGTTGATGGAGATATATTTTACAGAGCACTGAAAATATTTATCTTTACCCGTGGATATAATCATTATAATTAATTTTATACTACAATTTTTGTTATAAAGGTAATGAAATTATTTTATCAATATAAATGAACCCCAGATCCCCAAAAGTATTTCCTCCAGCTCAGATGACTTAATATCTTTTAGCATTGAACTAGGAAAAAGCTTTAATACTATAGTTTGCCTTCACTGTTCCCATAGCACGAATCTACTTGTAGGCGCATGACGTCATGTGCCTACAAACCACAGCGGGGAAGGCGCGGGGTGGGGGTATCGCACCCGGCAATGAGCCGCCTTCCACTCACTCAGCTGACAGACGCAGTTGACTGCGAGCATTTCTAATTCTCCAATTTGTAGTATTACGGTAATAAACATTTTATTTTATTTTTTACTAGTTTTTTATAAAATCCCGAATGTGCCTATTCACACTAACCACATCTTCTGTCAAGTCGGCAGGAACTATAATAACATGGGAATCGCTCATGCCGTAGTGGAAATATTAGCGAAGCAGTAGTGGTGGTATCAAGGCTTGACTGCCCAGGGTACGCCAGAAGATCTCATGTATCATCACTCGTGGAGGCATTTTCTTTGCACTGACTAACTCTAATCCAACTCTTCTATGCTAGTTGCATACTACTGTGTACCTATTTAGTATTATTTCGGACTATTAATTTATCAAAGTATGCGACGATGACACGGGATATCATTGGAGTGAGATGTTTTTATGTCTCCCATATTATTTTTTAAATTGATACCCGATTTTATTAGACTTTGCGGTAGACGATGAAGCACGTTAGGAGATACTGGTAGTATCACTCACTGTGCACGCTGAGGCGGGCCTGCTGCGCTGCCTCCCCGAGCTGGTTCTTGGCCGTGAGGGTGTAGACGCCGGCGTCCTCCACGCCCACCTTCTTCACCACCAGCTTGTAGGTCTCGTTGGCCACGTCTTCCACTATTTCGTAGCGCGAAGACGGTTTGATTTCGTAGCCATCTTTGCTCCTGCAAAAAGTATTAAGTTCAGTACAAGCTAAAAAGAGAATCTGAGAGACGACAGAAACCGAATCTATGTGTAATTTTTTTGTATTTACTCCTGAAATAAAATTTGTTTGAATTCGGAGATTTTCGGAGACGAAAAGCCTTTCAGGTTTTCAAGTTACCTTACTGCCAAAATTTTGTAAAATTTATTCTGTAGTTTAGTTTTGTTCGGCCGTTTACATAAAAAGCCATAATAAGCAGACAGACAAACTCCCTTTCACACTTTTTATTAAGTTTTCCACAAAACAGACTGATACTGTCGCAAAAAATACAGCCACATTTCGGTAACTAATAATTCGTACTCACCACTTAACCTCGGCGATGGGGTTGGCCCTAACATTGGCGATGAAGGTGGTCTCCTCGAAGGGCACGGCGTTGACGTCCTTGAGCCCCTGCACCTCGGGCCGCAGCAGGATGTCCAGGCGCGCCGAGCTCTCGCCCACGCCGTACTTGTTCTTCGCCTGGATCGTGTACTCACCCGTGTCGGTGTTACGACCTGGGGAATTTAAATTGGATAAAATGGGAGAATAATCATGTCGTTTTGTCTTTTATTAGGAAAAAACATACCAATTTTTTTTATGAAGAGTGATTTTAAAACATTTTACTAATGGATAATTTTCCGTTTACTTTTTTTTATTATTTTTATACCACTAAGGTGGCAAATAAGTATACGATCCGCCTGATGGTAAGCGGTTACCGTAATCTATGAACGCTGGCAACACCAAGCGCATCACTCGCGCTTTGCCGACCCTTTATGAATCTTTTCACTCCCTTTTTGGAGACCCCCATACTCCAGTCTCTTGAGGAAACCTCAGTGGGAAATTGATTCCACAATCTCTGCGTGCGTGGAAGGAAACTCCTCTGAAAACGCACGGTACGAGACCAGTGTGGCTCCAGGGTATGCGGATGTACACCCCGGCGATGCCCAATGGAGTTTCATGATGAACCCACATTGCTACAACTTTCTTAAATTATATTTTAATCAATATTCCCTTTTCTAGTGCCATTGATATCGCTTGAAATTAAATAAAACATAAGTTTCAGATTCTGTCTATGAGCATAACCGGACAGTATTAAAATCACAGAACACAGAAAAGAGGTTAGAAAGGCGATCATACGGCGTTTGTACGGGAACCGATGTCGCCAGATGCGACCCCACCTTTTACTACCACCACACGTGCAGTTATACGCACAAGATTACACCAACACATGCAACATCATACAGAGCATTATAATTAGTCGGACCGCTATAAGCACCGCCCTGTCGACGGCTGGCGGGGCGTAAGGCCGCCCCACACGGACTAGCTTATTGGTCGCCCCTCTCGCGTCCCGCAGGCCCTCGGGGAGCATATTGGTCGATATTATTCTGCTCCCGCCTCCCGATGACCGTGGGAGGGCCTTGCGAGGCAACAGACTAAGCTAATTGGTCGATCGCAGAAGTCACTCACTCAGAGACAGGTTGCATTGCCTATGTACTGTGCAAAAGCAATTTATTTTACATATACGCTAGTGATTTCAACGATATCGATATTTGGTATTTTATCATTTGAACAAAATTCAAAATGAAAAAGAAAGATTATAATTATACTCGTTTTGGTAGGTATTATTCAAATTTAATCCTACTAATATTGAATTTTATGAAATCCATCACATTAATAAAATGATAAAGGTATTGTAATAAATAGGAAGGGCATATCCCTTCCTATTTATTACAATACCTTTATCTATATCTATAAGTATATGTAAAATAACTTTTTTTGCCAAACTACATAATATTTATATACCTTGAAACAAAATATATTTATTAAGAAATAACAAAATTAAATATCTACGAGTATTAAAAAAATATTATTTCTTAAACAGTTTACAATTAACCGGCGATGGGCCCGTAGACGCGCGCTAAAAACTAATTATAGCCGAATCGGATGATTTAAAAAAATGCAAATAATGGCGGGGGGGGCTTAATAATACATATATATAATAAAAAAATTATAAAAAAAATTGAGAAATTAAAGATTAATAAAAATATAAATAAATGTTGATGAGTCATGCAAATGACGTCTTTGGCCGCGCGGCCTATACGCGGTTGTACGAGTTAAAAAACTTATTCACTTACATTTCATTATTACCTATCTACTACAAAACATTTCCAAGAAATAATTTATCGATAAAGTACAATTTACGTCATTAGGTGAACACAGCACTAGAATAAGTGGTCACTTTGCGATCGTGACTTCCCGTTTGCCGCGCAATACATTTCGCGCTCATATCGTAAGAGCAAAAATTGCGAACGTACATTGCCGGCAATGTATATTTTTTAGAATTTAGTTTTTTAAATTATCACTACGATCATGTTTTAACAGTTTTTATCTAAAATATTATTATTATGAAGGATATTGAGACCTAGTATGTATAGAAATTCCTTCTTTGGCTACACTTGACACTTGACTTCTTGCTCTGCTAGTAATTATTGCATAAGATGGCATTTTCGAGTATTTTATGAGCCGCTTTCTACAATACTCACTTCGTTGCAGTCCGTGAGTGACTAAACAGCGCGATCGCACGTTTTTTCGACACCTGAGCATTTGCTCAGGCTTGTGGCGCGCCTGCCCCGCCCACAAGGCCATTCTAACCTCTTTTCTGTGTTCTGTGATTAAAATACCCTCATTTGACATTTCTAAAGCACTATAGGATAATGCAAGGATTGAGTACGAGTCATTTGGTACCTTCTGTATACCATCATGGATAAAAGCGTGATGTTATGTATGTATGTAGACTCATAATTTGAGCATGTTCTCAATCAGCATACTTGTACAGAACAGTATCTAAAACTGCACTAACCAGTAGGAATTTGTAAGGTGAAAGTGCACTCCTTGAGTCCATGGTCGATGTCCTTGGTGTCGGCGGAGATGAGGATGGCGGCGCTGGGCGCCAGCTCGTCGCCGTTGAGCAGCCACGACACGTGCGGCTGCGGGTCCGCAGTGCACACCGCCTGCAGGGTCACTGGCTCCCGCTGCAGCACGCGCTGGGCCTCCAGGGGACTCGTGAACTTTGGCTTGCGAAGCTCAGATTCGGCTGTAATAGGTAGTTAATTATACAAAAAAGGGAAAATGTAGCGACACCTATCGACACATAAAATAACCACATATCAAGGCAGTAAGCTCACTACAGTGGCGCGTAACTATAAATTCGACCAATCAGTTTACGAGGCCTGCATCGCGCAAGGATAAAGAATATCGTATCTAACACATACAATTGTCCGACATCAACCGTCAGGCTTCGGCCCACCAAGCAATATCACCTCGCCTGGTTGGAAGATCCTCCCTTTTCAATGGAGGAACACCAAACCTCGTTCCTCCACAAATATGTTAGTAAGGTATAGAAGAGTAAACTTATTAAAATTAAAATCAATGATGTGGAACTAATAAAGATTTTTTAAAATCCGCATAGTGATGACAAAGACTCTTTGTGAGTAACCAATTTCGAAAATGATATGAATGAAGATACTCACGTGACACCGAAAGCTCTGCCTTAATGACTTGCTTTCCGAGATCGTTAATGATCTCACACTGCCAGGCGCCAGCATCCTTCATCTGGACGCTGTCAATCTCCATCTTGTACAGATCCCCATCATTGGTGATGTGGACCCTGGCGCACGGCTTGACTTCCTTGCCGTCGTGCAGCCAGCGGATGGTGGGCTTGGGCTCCCCACTGGCCTGGACCGTGTACACCAGGGGGAGGGACTCGAAGGCGTGGCCGTCTTTCATGCTGCTTTCTTTGATTGTGGGTTGTGCTGTAAATTAAGATTGATTGTGTGAGGGTATGTAATGGAGTGTCGTACTGAACGCACGACTACTTCTTTTAAGCTATGAGATAGCAATAGGCCAGGAAGATAAGAGGATATTTATAAAGAAGAGGCAACTTAATTTCGCAGTTAAAATATAAAAATTAATAGCAAGATGGCGTTGGGCCAAAATTCTTCCATTTACAAGGTGTTTATTGTAAATAATGCATTGTTCTTATACATTTTTAATATTTTTTTTGTCGAATTTGGCATTTTATAATTTTTTCCATATCTTCCAATTTTAAGTATAAATACAGATGTAAATACTTATTTAATAATCATATGAACGATCGATTACATCATTGGTTATTTGGTTAAAGAAACCGTACCGTGGCAGGAATGGAATGGATATTTAATTAATTAAGTGACGAACCGCAGACTTTAGTATTGTTCTCGGCCACAGGTGTCCGCATTTCCGCAACGCAGTAAAAATATGATACTATCAATATAGGCGCGAATCAAATGATGTAACTGAAAGTTTTCTATATACAGAAAAGGTGTACAACTCATTACGTCACATTCTTAAGCCTAGAATTGAGGAAGCCTTTTCAAAAGTAGTGTATTTACATTATATATTTTCGCAGTATATACAGCAGTTATATTTTTTACTTGATCTTTCATAAGGGTACTTACAGCTCCAGGTATCTAGAAGGTCACAAAATATTTGTGTGTTGTTGTACTATAGTGTTTGTATACATACCATTTAACGACGTAAGGGCTTAAATATTACGGTCCATAAACATAAAAGCGACAATACCATGCAAGCGACGTACTACATTGGAATAATATTTTCGCTTACCTTGATGATGTGATGATTATTTTGAATGGACTAGTACCTCTGCCGCACCGAGCCCCATAGATTAGTATGCCAGAAGGGAATGTTATTACGCATGCGTGCTAAAACAAACATACGACAGCATTAGTCAAATGTGGAGAGACATTTAGAGGACAATTATATGGAAATTATCTGCCATTTTCTCAGAAATGAATAAAAAGTTGAAAAGAAATTAAGATATCAGTTAAGTGTTTAGTTTCCAATAGAGAAGAAAATGACAGATTTTATGGATTTCAACATCAGCAATTTCCACTTTCAGAATTAAAGCAGTAACATAATGTTATTCTCCCCGGACATACACTGCGTAGCGTTACATCATCAAATGCCAGTCTCTTTTATCGTATAACGTTCCCCGTTTGTTTAATATTTTGATTTTAACAATTACCTTTTTCGTCTTCCACATTAAGAATATCATCTAGAATGCTCCTTTGCCTTTTGCTTCGTTTTAGAAGGGCTTCTAATTCGTCATCCATCTCCTCTTCTAGATTATATAACTTGGTATCATTATTTTTCTTTCTCTCAACAGTCGTTTCTGTTACATCTTTCGTAATGTTATCAAAGTTTTTAATGGGGCTTAAAACAAATTCTTCTATAATTCTATTTTTGACGTTATCATTTTTTTTCTCAACGGAGTTGAATTCGTTTTCGTCAAATTCCTTCGATATGTGTATGAGTTTTTCTGTGATGTCGTTCTCGAATACCTTTTGCGACTTTTTTTTTACGATTAATGATTCTTCTTCATCCTCACCAATGATATAATCTTCTTTGAAAGAAGACTGTCGTACGTATGAGTCTTTACTGAATACTTTCCTCGTTTCGTCAATGTCGAATATGGATTTCGAAAGGTCTTCGATCGATATCTCTCTAGAGAGTGATTCGTTTTGCCAGCTCATTTCGTCTTCAGAGACTGACATAATGGAAACAGTACGGTTTGCTCCTTGCTTTCCACATCTCGACCCAGTGTCAGCTTCCGAGTCTGTTTGAGGTTCTTCAATGATACCATAAACACCTCTCCTTATGTGATCAGGTATAGTATAATGGCCCATCTCCGTTAAGAAATAACTATGACTAGCTATTTCTTCAACTTCCAAAGACGTTGTATGAGGTTTGTTTGGCTGTATTAACCGTCTGCTTCCGTTAAAGTCATCGTCATCATAATAAAGTGATGTTGACGTCATTTTGTGTAAAGTGCGCGTTTCGGCCGGACCTACCAGTTAAAATAGTATTATGTTGATTGAAGGTAATAGAACTATTTAGGTATGGTTAGATAAGATGAAACTATTGCGTTATCATTTTAGTGTAAAGTTGTTCTATAAGCAATCTCGTTTAATGATGTGAAGTTAGTTGATGATTCATGAATTGTTAAGAACTGGGAGGAGAAGGTAAGAAGCTTGGTACTGACCTGTGATGATAGCGCCATGAGACCGAGTGCTGCTGACTTTAGACATTACAATAGATCCGTCGCCGCCTGTCTTGAACGTTGTTACTGTTTCGAAAACTCGGCCTAAACATAACAAATCACACTTGGAATGTTAAAAACACAGTGTTAAAAGCATGCATAGTTGTGCGCGAAAACGTGAAATTCTCGCATACTAAAAGCTGTTTGCTGAACTGAAGAGATAAGCGTCGAAGCGTTTAATATTTATACCTTCAATTTCGGCACTTAACGGTTCCTCGACGGACTGTTTTTTAACTGATTTACGCTTGGATGATTTCAGGTCCTCAGCAATGGGTACCTCTTCAATGACCTCTGGTTTTGAGGCTCCCTTCTCCCCTGCCTCTTTTTTAGTGACAACCTCCTCTACGACCGGTTTCTTGTTCTGTTCGTTGTGGTTTTCGTCCCAAATAGACTTATCTTCGGCTGTCTCTGGTTCAGAGAAAGATTTCTTTCCAGTTTTAGTCGGTGTTGAATCTATTTCTTCTATAATGGGTTGACTTGGTTTGCCATCTTCAGCATCTTCCCAGAATGATTTCTCTTCAGCCACTTCAGGTTCAGTGACGGACTTCCTAGCTTTGTTACTAACTGGCGTCTCTGGCTCTTCTATAATCGGTTGTTTGGTCTTTCCGTCATCGGCGTCATCCCAAATAGACTTTTCCTCAACAACTTCAGGTTCGGTAATAGATTTTCTTCCTTTGGCTGGTTTTGTGTCCACTTCTTCTACCGAAGGCTTTTTTGGTTTCTTATCTTCTTCTGCGTCTTCCCAGAAAGACTTTTCCTCGGCTACCTCTGGCTCCGTTTTAGATTTCTTAGCTGCAGCAAGAGATGGTTTGTCAACTTCATCAACGCCTGGTTTTTGGGCTTTGCCATCTTCCTCATCATCCCATATTGACTTTTCTTCGACAGTTTCCGCCTTGGCTGTTTTAGCAGATTTTTTCGTTCCCATGTCCACGTCATCTTCCAATGGTTGTTTGGCTGTTTTGCTTTCGTCATCGACCTCAGTCTCAATAATGGCTTCTTTAGTCAACCTCGAATGTATCTCTCGCGCTATTAAACACAATGAAAAAAATGGTAACAATATAACATGAATTATTAAAATGGACAAATGTATTATATTAAAGACGTCACAAATGGTGAGTAAAGGTTGTGCAGGACAAAGTGCATCGATGGTCGTGAGTGACTAAGTCAGCATTTCAGTCTATTGAATGCTTCAATGGTTTAATATCCATACTCTTATGGTCGGTATCTATGGACACCAAAACAAAACTAACGTGCGGTTGTGGTAGTAATCTAGGGTTCAAAATCACTACTACGTTAATGCAAACTACTTTACCCGTATTTGTTTTTCCATCGAAGTACCAATTGTGTCGATTGTTGACAGATTCATATCGACGGGTATCTTGGGATCTTACCATATGCGTATGTGTAGTGTATGTGTGCCTGTATGTATGTGTGTGTAGTACTGTGTAGTGTTTGCTGGAACTATGACTACTTATGATGAAACAATCATGTAGTTGTGCTTTAGATTGACGCGCTGATTTTCAACCTTATTTTTTGGTGAATAGGGATCATTTTACAATTTATATTTTATGATACGTCCTCACAATCATAGGAGTCTCAAAATTGGATCGTATAACATGGACATAAGGTTGCTATTTCTGTGTTTGCGAATACTTACTGTGTACGGTGACCGTGCTCTTAGAAGAGACACTACCCATCTCGTTTTCAGCTCTTACTTCGTACTCCCCACCATCTTCTTCCTTCACCAGAGTCACTGTTAGGTGATAGTTCTCCAATCTAATAGAAAGCATTCGGAATAATTATTATGATAGAAGGAATTATATGGAATATTGGGATACACTTTAAAACAAAACGAAAATTCGACTTAGTATGGACACGCATAATTTACTAGCGCCAGCCATACAAAAACAATTTTTTATTTTGTTTTGGAGTGAATTTTATTACTGCTCTTGCATTTGGGAACGGACACGGAATCACTCTGCAAATTTTGCGCAATACATAAAAAAATATCCTGTATGAAGAGTTTGGAGATGATTGTACCTCTTAGTGTCCCGTTCGATCTTAATCCTGGCATCAGTGGTGACTTCTTTGCCATCCTTGTACCACTTGACCTTGGGTTCCGGGCAGCCTTCCACTTCCACGTCCAGCTTCAGCGTCTTACCAGCATCCACCGTCATGTCAATCAGGCTCTTGGTGAAACGAGGTTTCCCTGGAATCGTTCATTTTTAGGTAAATTATGATGCCGTGACAAGATGTTTAATTGGACAAATGAGGATTTACAAGTTTAAAATATTTAGGATGGAATTATTAGATGAGGCAGTCTGAAAATTATAGGTGGCGTTGTTCCTACAGTATATATTATTATTTGATGCACCAAAAGATTTGATTCGGTAGACATCATTTGGTGAAGCACAAATCATTTAGGAACTTAGAATGCATGGCTTGCTATTCCAAAAACAATTTCTTAGAAAAAGAACATTACTACTTCTTTTCGTATCGTGTAGAGGTCGGGTGCCCGTCATGTGAAGCGATGCAGTGAAGAGAGCGATTGGCGGCAAAATACAAACATACATTTAGCCGTGCACTTTACGTCAGACAAGTATAAATAGAGACGAATTTGTGGCCGCGATCCTCAGTATTGAGGGACCGAGGAAGAAGAAGAAGAAGTGTAGTTTTAGGCTGCCTGACCACCAGAGCGGATCGAGTACCTTCTTTGTAAACTATATCGAAAACTTACTGTTGACGGTGAAGGTAGCGGAGCAGGAGTCAGCTCCCAGATCGTTGGAGACCTTGCAGGTGTATTTGCCGGAGTACTCGGCGGACACTTCCTTGAGGATCAGCTTGTGCGTGCTGCCGCTGTCCACGCGGGTGAACACCGACTTCTTCTCCGTTATCTCTACGTCGCCGAGGTACCTGAAGAACACAAATAAAAAAATTGAAATGGATAATGTTTATCCATAGGCTTAACCCTATAAAGACGAAAAGACAGAGGTTATTGCTTGATTTTGTCGGATCACGTTGCCCTACTTTATCTTGTCACCTTCGTCAAACAGGATTTGGCCGAAAGATGTCTTTGCTGACCTGTTAGAAGCCGCCTCATTTTGTTCTAAGATACTTCGGTTACATTGTAGAACCTGAAGATAAATGGTGCATTTATGCATCATTCCATAGGAAAATTATCCATACTACCCTCACTTTGACTGGGATTGTTCCAGTCACACACAATACCTCTTTTAGGGATATGATAAACCCATTTCTAACCCCCAACGAAAACGAGGGGTGTTATAACTTTCTAGTGTATATCTGTGTCTATCTGTGACACATAGCTCCTGAACGGATGAACCGATTTTGTTTAAGTTTTTTTTATAGGTGTCTTAATCTAGATTGTTAATAGCTATGTATAAAAAATTTTGCTCTGCCGTTTGAAGATCATCAACTCTTTTCTACTTGGTGAAGAGATATCCTATTTGGGTGTCGGGGGTTTTTGACGGTTAGATTATTATAGAAATAGACATTTATTCGCAGGAACATGTGTTACAAAAGTTTATATTATAATATGCAGTACAATGTAGTCCGCCTTTATTATTAAGTAGCATAGGTCTTACCATTTGATACTGGGCTCGGGGTAGGCCTCCACGGAGACGGTGAACTCTATGTTGACGTCGCCCTCACTGGCGGAGGTGTCCTTCAGCTTCTGCGTGAACTGCGGCCCCGAGCGCACGTTCAGCACGCACGAGTCGGATGTGCTGCCGTGGACGTTACCGATCTGGAAGGATTATCATGAAATAAACCATTAAAAGCCTCTCCGCACATATCCGTGCTGTACCTTCCGTGAAATAACGGTGTCAGTTAAAAATAGACTATATTGTCAGGTGGTCTAAGTCGGTTTCTGATTATATCATTGCTATTAGTTTCACAGAACATCAATGAAGATCACTGACCCTGACAACATTTGAAAGATACTTAGCTAATATAAGAATGCAGTTCAAATCAAATCAATTTATTTGGTATAAGCGACCATCCATAAAGTACGTCACACGTTAAAGGGGGGGGGGGGGGAGCGGGAGGTCGACGAAGTGTGACGTTATGTGAGAAGGGGTGGGAGGAGTCTTACGTGTCGTGACGTCACATTTCAAAATCATATTAAAAAATAAAGTAAATGGAAATAAAACTAATTTCGGAACTGCCGTTTTAATTTAATAATGTTTAGATGTAAAATTGCAAAATATGTGACGTCACACTAGGGAGGGCGGGTCTCACAAATGTGATCAACTGTGGCAAGGATGGGAGAGGGGTAAAAAAATCACGAAATTAGTGTGACGTACTTTATGGATGACCCCTAAGTGATAGTATAATTTCGGTCTTATCATAAATAAATTACACAGATCCATAACACTTACTCATAATTATTGTGACATGCAAACATTTATGTACCCGAGGTATACTACGAGCTCTTATAGCAGAGCTGAAATTGAACTGTCCAGAAATTTCCAGAATAAGCTGACCTTTCATTGTACAAAAAATAAATAAAAAAATTAAGTTTTTAGTGCCCTACGGGTCCAGTACAATAACGAGTGCAGGGGACTGTTGAGACTGCCTCGCTTCTGTAGTGCGTCAGGGATGTTCGCTGAGGCTCGCACCGATGACTTTTATGCAGTCATGCGTAAAAGGATTGCATCCCTGATGCATCGAGTGCGGGGTAGTTCCAACAGTCTACTGGCTATTGTGGCCCAGGATTTCGAGAGTGTTAATAAGAGACACTGGCTGACTGTGCAAAAGCCAGCAGCCATGCTCGTCTCAATTAAATAATTTTTCTTAATATTTGTGTAAATGTAATTCTATGGACTGCTGTTTGTTCGAAATAAATGATATAATATTATTGTACGAAAAGCCTATACAGTGCGAGGTCAGCTCATACTGGAAATGTACGTATGGTACGTAATTGAATTGAAAGTGCATTGTTAAATAGCTTGTTTGAAAACGGTTAGCTTACCTCGCAAGAGTATTGTCCAGCGTCGGCGCGAGCGGCGGACGTAATGACGAGGGAGTGAGCCTCGCCTGCTGACGAGATCTTCACCGTCGACGACTCGGAGAGCTCCACCTTGTTCTTGAACCTAAAAATAAAAATAAATAAAAAAGTTTATTGCAGAAACTTGTACAACTTTTACAGTAAATCTTACGTAGGGACCTCCTTTTAAGTAAAAGATATACCTGTGCTAGGAGATCCCGGTCTTCAATGACAAATTATGAATTGGTAAAAGTGGTGTACAACCTGAACCTGAGTCAAAGATTACGTTTTAATTCTTTCAAAATAAAACCTTCCATCTTTGAGCACCATGTTGGTCATCCATGATCTACAAATAATCTATTTTCTATTGTGTCTGATGCGGTGGCAGTCAACGTGTTATTAAGAAAGGTTTATTAGAATAATCAATTTAGCCAATCTCCCTTGCATGCGATTTCCAATCAATCAAATACTTGTGAACCAGTTTTTCATGTTTGAATGTAAATCTTTCCAAGCGCTCTTACTACAGGGATTATTTCTACGATTAAGGAAAAACGGAATCAGCAAATAAAGAGATTAGGTACTTTTTAACAAGAAAGAACGTAAAAGTTCTTCTTTTCTTGATGATCTTGGCGACCAAGTCATATAGGTATATAAGGTTCAAATTTTTTAGCGGAAGTCGTTGTAAGGGATCAAATCTGAAATCACCAAAAATCCTGCCCCCCCGACATTTGGCGAGTGTATATTCAAACAAAATTTTGTTAATGAGGTGTGTTTTGGGGTAAGTTGTCTGTGCTACTACGTCATGTACATAAGTCGAAGCTATTCGAAGTCCTTACCATTTGACGGTAGGAGCCGGCTCCGACTGGGTCTCCACCTTAAAGGTGACGGATTCCTTCTCCTCGCAGACCTTGTTCTCGCCCATCTTCTTGATGACCTTAGGCGGTGACGTCACATGCCACTGCCAGAAGTCTGAGCATTGGTTCACCTCGTTCCTGGAAGAGATAAGGTCTGTTAGTATCGTTTTTAGTAGATCTATCACCAGACTTTCTGAGTCTTGGAAATTATCATCACTACAAAGTTTAAAAATTAAAATATACTAAGTTGTTAAAATTGTTGTGCCCAACAGGGTCCATGTGAACATATAATTATTATTATGAAGATCTTGTAAAACACATGTGATATGCAATAAAAAATTGAATTTGAATTTTAAATTGAATTTTAAAATAAAGTCGCCCACCTCGTACGTCAGTTTGTTCGTTAACTACTTCATAACTATACAACGGATTTTGATGCGGTTTCTACCATCATTTTGAGCATTTCTTTCGGAAGGTTCCATAATTATGCGGTGTTACGCAAACTTCATAATTATTTTTATTTTTAGCTCCGCTTTATTCCTTTCATATTTTTTTATCGTGATCTCTCTGTTTGGTTGAAGATAGTAATGCCTTTGTGAGCTATAAATGTGTGACGTGAGCGACACTATAGTTCATGTATAGTTCTCGCAAATCTTTATGAGCCCTGAACTGAGCTGTGAACTCTCTCCCTCTGCCTCTAGCACCTATAATAAGCGTACTATTATAGGTGCTAGAAGGAGAGAGGGAGAGAGTTCAGAGGGCTCATAAAGACACACAGGAAAGGCTAGGCGGATGAAGATTTAAGCGTTCGTTCACACTCGATACTTTTAGAGCGGAATCACGTGTTTTCACATTCGTTGGCTGCCTTTTGCTGACAAAAAGTGAATAAAAAACGCGAGAACGCGCGATTTTGCTGCTAAACGTGTGGGCCCTAAAACGTAAACTCTTTAGTGTCAAAGTGTTTATTTGCGTAGAATAGGGTGCACAGGATCTTATTATAATTTAACGTCAACATGCAAATTGATAAATTGATTTACATCATAAAAGCATTTATTTATGAGCCATTTCTTTAGCTTCTTAAGAAAGAAGAAAGAAATAAGGTTTATTAGTCAACACAATACATACTTAAATCACACCATATACAGTAAGAAATCTTAGACATTAACAACACAGGGCCAACCTTAAATTCATTTGAAATCTCATCTTATCTTCTTAAAAATAATAAGTTGACTTACTTAGCAACTACGGAGTAGGAGCCGGTGTCAGTAAGCTTGGCGTCCTTGATGGTGATCTTGTAGGTGTCATCCGACTGCTTGACGATGAGGATGCGCTCGGAGCTCTTGATCTCGTTGCCGTCCTTGTAGAACGTCACGTCGGGGGCGGGAGTGCCCTCGATCTCGATGGTGACCGTGTGGGATGAGCTCACCTGGGACAAATAAAGATAGTATTTAAATGATGTTCTAAGGAAATATTCAAGATTTTTTTTTACTTTGAAGGTTAGCGGTTTTATAACAAAAGCTGGTTTATAGCAAGTCTTGTAAACCAGAACCTAACATAGCCAATTCATCAATACATTGTATGCATCTTGAAGCGCTTAATTAGACTGTCTACTGTCTACGACTTAATTATTTTGTATAGTTATTTGTGAGAACTTTTAATTAGCCTTATCTCTTTTATTAACATTGTAACTATAGTGTATACCTAGCTGTAAGTTTTCCATAGATGTTAAAATAAAACCCAGATTTTAAGGAAGCCCTGTCTCTTTTTCTTATATGACGTTAGAAATTGACGAATTTATTTTAAACCTGGGTTTTATTAAACTTGCTTTAAAACATGTTTTATAATAAGACGATACCCCAGTTTTCAGGGAACAAGAACTGTGATGTCATGTGATTCTACGAAATAAAATGTTATCACTCACTGATGATAATCATGTTTTAAGAAGAGTTGTAAGTATGAATGGGGATGGTTATCAGATTAGGGACAGACCAAAGAAAAGATGGATGGACTGTGTGAAATATGACATGAATGAGAAGGAAGTAAATCTGGAAATGACGTCTGATAGAGATGAATGGAAGAAAAAGACATATTGCGCTGACCGCAAATAAAATGGGATAGGGCAGGAAAATTATGACTCACCATACAGGTCTGGTTCTCGACCTTCCTCTTGATCTTGGGCGCGGCCTTGACGACCAGCTGCAGGGTGGTGGTGTCCTCGCCCAGCTCGTTGCTGGCCGTGACCAGGTAGTCGCCCGCGTCCGCCTGCGTCACGTTCTTGATCACCAGGGACATGGTCTCCTCGTCCTCGTACAGGAACCTGGGGAAACAATAGTCAATAGTCAATAGTCATTTATTAGTAATTGTTGATTACATGTCAATAGGTACATACATCGCGTTCGAAATAAAATCTAATAATATACCGGTCAATGAAAAATAATAATAAACATGTCAAAAAATATGTCATATAAAACAAAGTAAATAACCAATCGTTAAAAATTAAATAATTCAATGTCAATACAAATAATGTCAATAAAATAATAAAATTAAATCAAATGTAAATAATAATAATAAAAATAAATAATGATGCTCATTCAATCCTGTATTGTGCGGCTGTAGCGGCATGTCGTGTAGCTCACGTCAAATTTTCGGATGACAGAGCTACACGACCTAAACCAACCATACCGGCATGGCAATGCAGGATTGAACGACGTATTGGTGAGGCCAGAACACTCATCGGCAAACTAATCTGTTTCAGAGAGGGCAACACTCGTCCTAGAGTGATGCGCTTTGTGAGACGGGCGTTCTCGGGGACTGATATCAGCCCTCGAGACTACTTTTCCCGTGTCACGGAGCGCATCGACTTCCTGAAACAGAAAGTGTATGCATGGGCAAACCGTATTCGTAGGTATAAGCGGCGTGTGGAGCGATACACTCAGAATCGCACGTTCCAAAGAGATGAAAGGTGGGTTTACAGGGCTTGGGAGCAACCAGACCAAAGTGTAACTGACATGCGCCTACCAGATGATAACACCATGTATTCATTTTGGCGTAGCATCTGGTCGGTGCCTGTCAGCCATACCGAGGGTGAATGGACTGGGGATGTCGAGCGAGCGTGCGGTCCAATACCAGAAATGGGGGCAATTACGATCAGCCCCCAAGACGTAACACGTGCAGTCCGTATGTTGCCTAACTGGAAATCTCCAGGACCGGACGGGCTGCACAACTTTTGGATTAAATGGTTTAAAAGATCGCACGCCCGCCTGGCGGCTCTGTTCCAGTCAGCCTTAGAGTCTGGATTGCTGCCGGAGTTTCTGACGACAGGAATAACCCACCTCCTCCATAAATCAGGTAGTACTGCGGAACCCAAAAATTATAGACCAATTACGTGTCTCCCTACAATTTATAAAGTTCTTACATCCATTTTGAGAGCTAAAATTAGCAAACACATTGATGACAATTCTATCATGTCCGCTTCTCAAAATGGATGTAGGAACGGGTCCCGCGGTACTAAGGAGTTGCTCCTCATTGATATGGCCATTAGCCAACAGGTTCGCCGTTCTCGAAAGGATCTGTCGACATGTTGGATAGACTATAAGAAGGCCTATGACTCGGTGCCACATACATGGCTCATGAGGGTGCTAGAGTTGTATAAAGTTGACGCAACTCTGTGCACTTTCCTGATGTCATGTATGAGGCAATGGAGGACAGTCCTTCGCTATCCAGGATGTCGGCATATCCAGAGGATTAGCGAGCCGATAAGGATAGAGCGAGGTATATTCCAGGGTGACAGTCTGAGTCCACTTTGGTTCTGCTTAGCCCTGAATCCCCTTAGCACACTGCTGGAGGATTCAGGTCTAGGCCATCGGTTGAGGAGAGGCGGTCAGGTTATATCTCACCTCCTTTACATGGATGACCTGAAACTCTTTGCTCCCAACAATTTGCAGCTGATGAAACTACTGAAGGCAGTGGCGTGCATTCCATAGAGACAAAAAGACACTGCCTACCCTAATAAATTAAGTAATACATGGCTATTTTTCTTTTATGTATGTTTTTATAAAACTATATTATTTATTTTGTTGCTATAAATTCTTATAGCTGCGCGGCGCGGCGGTTTCTATTCAAATATACCCGCGCGGCGGCGGTGCGGCGGCGCGGCGCTCACTCATAATAACAAGACAGCCTAAAAATTCTTCAAATGTACACATTCAAACATCTATATCCTATACCGACACAAAATTTATCGGTGCAATACACGCACACTAGCATTTTCGCCTAAGCGAGCCTAAGCGTGTTTTTGCGTGAAAGAGACAGATACGCTCGGTGTGCGAGCGACGCGACCACAAGATAAGTCGTATACGCGTTCTCTGTCTAGCGGGGCTCTGAGTGGCTCTGAGTGGCTCTGAGCGATATGCATCTGTATTAACCGTCAAATTGCAAAATATGCATGTTCGATGTCATTTCAATAGAGAATAAAGTACATTACAATTTGGTCGTTCAATTTCTGTTGACGTTATAGGCGTAAATCGGTCTAGCGGCGCTCCTATTGGTTGATAATCTGTATTAGCCAATGAGCATGAGCGACAGCTCATGCCACCTCGACAAATGATAATTTAGCAACCGCAGAAGCTGTCATACGCAATTACGCATTGTTTTTGTTTGTTTTTATTATCGTTTGTGGTGAATATCAAGTGAATTACGTTATTAATTATTGCCGAAAATGGAAGAGGTCACATGTGAGAGCTGTCCGGGAAATGTGTGTTTGCAAAAATTTAAGACAGGCGTCTTTACTTCACATAAGTTTGACGATAAAATTTGAGTAATTAAAAAAGGTCGGTGCGTACCGGATTTAGAATTGTTTCAAATAAAAGGTAAAGTTACAAGAAAATTCAATCCTATACAATATCAGACATATTATGGTTGGTTATCAGGTTGTAAACAAACATAGCAATCGTCTCTTGTTTTCCATGTAATTATTTTCAAATTAGCATAATGTGTGGACCGGTTCTGTTTACGAGGACGTACATAATTTCACTACAGCTGCAAAAAAACATGAACGATCTGAAAAACATTTAGAAGCTTCTATAAAATATATTTTATTTGGGAAAAATCGTAGGTATCGAAACGCGTTTAAATTCTCAGTTAAAAATAAATATCAACAAACATAATGCGAAAGTCGATCATGACCGTAACATATAAAAGTTTTTTTGTCTACCCTGTTGTAAATGTCTGTGCACGCCACTGACTGAAGGTAACTGAAACCTTCAGTAGCGCCATCAGGATGGAATTTGGTGTGGACAAATGTGCGGTCATGCATGTAAAGCGAGGGGAGATTGTGGAATCTGTGAGCACCCAACTCTCGGATTCCATAAACCTTAGATCCCTCTCAGCAACCGAAACCTATAAGTATTTGGGTATGTCCGAAGCGTTGGGCATCAATGTTGTTGACATGAAGCAGTCGTTGAGGGAACGCTTCTTTGGCCGACTGAAAAAAGTATTTAATAGTCTTTTATCAGGCGGTAATAAGGTGCGCGCCTTCAACGGCTGGGTCATGCCAGTTTTGATGTACTCTTTTGGCATACTCAAATGGACTCAAACAGAACTTGACGCCCTGGATAGGAAGGTCCGTACATTGCTGACGGCATATCGAATGCATCATCCACGGTCTTCGGTTATGAGATTGTATATCCCGCGGAGATGTGGAGGTCGAGGCTTTCTAAACGCTAAGACTATCCACAATCGCGAGATATGCAATCTCAGGGAATATTTCCTAGAAGCCAACGTGGGGATGCATCGAGATGTAGTAGCGGTGGACAAGGGCCTCACCCCGCTCTCCTTGGCTAAAGAGAACTGGCGCAAACCTGTAGTGCTTGACACTAACGATCGCAGGGAGGTATGGCAGAGCAAGGAGCTCCACGGACGCTTCTTCCGGGCCCTCCATGGGCCCGATGTAGACTTTTCAGCGTCCGTAGCCTGGCTACGTTCCGGGGACCTCTTTGGAGAAACCGAAGGTTTTGTTTGTGCAATTATGGATGAAGTTATGATGACAAATAACTACCGGAGATTTATTGTGAAGGACGGCACGGTTGACATATGTCGGGCATGCCACCGTCCAGGCGAATCAATCCGTCACATTATCTCCGGGTGTTCTCGTCTAGCTAACGGAGAGTATTTGCATAGACACAACCTTGTAGCCAGGATTATCCATCAGCAAATTGCTCTAAAATACAACCTTGTGGAATCGGAAGTGCCGTACTACAGGTATGTGCCCGACCCAGTTCTTGAAAAAGGCCATATCACACTATACTGGGATCAATCCATCATCACTGACAGGACTATTGTAGCCAATAGACCTGATATAGTGGTGGTGGATCGATCAGAGCGGCGCGCAATGATTGTCGACATAACGGTCCCGCATGACGAGAACCTCGTGAAAGCCGAGAAAGATAAACAGATCAAATATCTTGATTTGGCTCGCGAGGTTGTCGACATGTGGGATGTGGATTCAGCGATCATTGTGCCGATAGTCGTTTCGGCCAATGGCTTAATTACCGAGAGTCTCGACCGACACCTTAGGAGGCTCTCGTTAGGCAGTTGGATCAAGGGCCTGATTCAGAGAGCAGTACTTCTTGACACGGCACGCATTGTCAGGAGATTCCTTTCTCTGGAGCCCTGACCGCCGGTAGCTTGGACCCTATTCTAGATACCGGTGGGCTACTATTTTTTCATATTTTTAAATGTTTTTTTTAATATAGTTTTGTAAAAATATTTAAAAATATAAATAATATGTATAAAAAATGAATAAAAGATCATAAAAATAATACAGATCAATAATACAGTATTCTACCTAAAAAAACATTGTGGTGTTAACAAAATAGTACCTATGTTTAGTAATAACTTTGAACAATTTTTCTAAGACGATTTCGGGTAGGTTGTGAATATTTTTGTTAGTCAAGTAAATCGCATCGGAGATCACAGGGGGTTCTGGATAAAGTGGTACATTACGGAAAAAAATCTTTTAGAAATAGCGACAAAATTATGTAAAACTAGCTTCCGTCAGCCGCTTCGCCCGTGTGATATCTTTATGAGTTATATATTATTATAGCCTATGTTACTCAGTGATAATACAGCAAGCTGCTGGTGAAAGAATTTTTAAAATCAGTCCTTATTTTTAATGTTACAGTAGATTACAAACAAATAAACAACAAAAAATATTGATAAAAAAAATCTTCTCGACTACTCTCGAGTCGCTTTATAAGAATCAATATTCTTTATAAAATAATGGGATCTTTAGCGGCATGAAGAGCATGTTCTGCCATATTCCTGGCTTGTATAACCGTGCGTGTCTCTCCTGAACATGTTCATACGTACTTGTGCCTCGTGTCGGGCTCGACGTCCTGGCCGTTGTGCTTGAACACGATGGTGGGCTTGGGGAAGCCCTTGCACTGCAGCTCCAGCATGGCGGAGCCGCCGGCCGACACGATGGCCTCGCGGTGCTCGATCACCAGCGTCGGCTTCTCGGGCTCGCGGTGCAGCTCGTGGACAGCACCTGACGAACAATCAAGTACAATTACGTACGTGCTTATTATCACTGTTATATTAAAAATAATGATTAAATATTGTCACTTTAACTGCCATGGCAATCTTATTCAGAGGCTAAGCAATTATTATTATTATTATTTTGTTAAAATCTCTAGGATTTCTCTTGTATCGAGGGTACAGTTTACAAACATACATCTTACATGATGCACGCACACCCAGACCCGAAACAACTATCTGTAGATCATACAAATATTTGTTCGGTGCGGGGATCGAACCCGCGGCACGTAGCGCAGAAAGCTAATCGCTTAGCCACTGCGCCAACCGTGTCGTCTGTCATTCTTATTTTTTATTTACATTAAATTACATTATTCTCGCAGCTCTTACCACACCATTGTACTAATCAAGATTATAATATATTATTTTAAGAGTTTCCATGGAGTTTCTTTCCGGTCTTCTCCATGGGACCTACTATTTGGAACCGCGCACCTAGAGTCTCGACATTTCGTAAGTGCCTGTATCTGGTTTACATGAAATAAAAATCTAATAATTCTATTCCATTCAAAAATTGATAAATCTGTTGTTTGATAGAAGAAATCACTATAGAATGTATGAATAAAGACCTGTATGAAAGTGACGTAAATAATACACTCAAATCTATTATCTCATGGTTAGACAATAATAATCTAAAAATAAACTTATCCAAAACGAAATTAATGCAATTCAGTCAACGTGAAACTCATCCTAACTTAAATATACAGTATCAAAGTAACAATAATCATCAGGTTAACATCACTAAATTTCTGGGTATAACAATAGACCAAAGACTAGATTGGAAAGCTCATATTGAAAATCTTAGTAAAAGAGTAAGTAAATCTGCGTACTTACTATTCAAACTGTCTCCCGTCTTAAATACAGAAGCATTAATAACAGCATACCATGGTATTGTAAACTCAGTCATAAGATTTGGTGTAATTTTCTGGGGGAACTCTACGAACAGAGACATAATTTTCAAGATGCAAAAAAGATGCATCAGAGCAATGTTTAAATTACAATACACAGATTCATGTATGCCATACTTTATTAAGTACAAAATACTGACTTTACCTTCTCTTTATATATTTGAAGTTGCTAGAACAAATCCAAAACTATTTAAGCGACTCAATGATGTAAGTAATAGAGAAAGACGGGACAAAGATAGACTATGTGTCAGAATGTCTAGCACGGCTCTATTACACAAAAGTGTCTTCTGTATGGCACCAATAATATATAATAAAATACCCAAATCCATTAAAGACCTAAACATTAATCTTTTCAAAAAGAAACTCAAAGATTACTTAGCAGACAAATGCTATTACTCTATATCAGAGTTTCTGTCTGATAAGAATACTGAGTAAAAGTATATTTGATTGTAATTGTTGTGTTTTAAGATATTTTTATATTTTGTTAAATTTTTTGTATTTTATATTATTGTACACCCAATGGGTATGTTATAGTGACACTTGCTATTTACTATTAAGATCTTTTTTGTATTTACCTATGACAAACAATAAATAACTATTCTATTCTATACTATTCTTAGTTTGATTTCAGTTGTATGGATGAATATGTACATTAGACGTTGCTTAGTTGTGTTGAAAATTCTTAGGAGAAACTAAACAGAAGTTCTTGATGAAAAAAAATGGTGGAAACTATCTCTTATAGATCACTAGCGACCCGTCCCCGGCTACGCCCGGGTGCAATTTCTCTATTATCCTTACATTAAATATGAAAGTATTATACAGTGTTCATAATATGAACCTTCCTCTTGAATCACTCTATCTGTTAACAAAAACCGCATCAAAATCCGTTGCGTAGTTTTGAAGATCTAAGCATACATAGAGACAGACAGACAGCGGGAAGCGACTTTGTTTTTTAATATGTAGTGATGACAGTACCTTGAACGGTAAGCTCAGCGGAGCAGGAGATGTTGCCGGTGCTGGTCTTGGCGACGCAGGTGTAGATGCCCGCGTCTTCAGGCTTCACGTGCTGGAACACCAGCGCCAGGGAGTCCTCGTCGTCACCCAGGAGTACCTAGGAACAATATTATATTACCTTATAATATGTTCTAGAAAGTTTACTAAGACTAAGTGCTTTTAAAACCCCCGACTCCAACTAGAAAGAGCTGTAACTTTTCAATGGCTGAACAGATTTTAAAGAAACATAGCTAAAATGATACCCGATTAAACTAGCTTTCGTGTAAATAAAACTGCATTGAAATCGGTCTATCCGTTTTGGAGCTACGATGCCACAGACACAGATACACACTACAAACATAACACCCCTCTTTTTTGTTGCGGGTTACTGATCGATAATTTACAAAAAAAAAAGGATTTGAGTTTATCTATACCTTGAATCTTTCTTCAGGGTCGAAAGCTTCTCCATCTCGCTTCCACGAGAATGATGCTTTCTCCCCCTTAGCTAATAGACCTTCTCCACCAGGTAGTAGCTCACCGAAGATGTTTTTGTCATCTGAGGATTAGAGGATTTAAAATCTTTAACATGCACATCAAACTTGGTCAGTTTAAGAATACTGCAGTCAAACATGATCTTTACGCTGACGTAATAAATTGTAAAATTATTTAAGCGAGCGACTGCCATTGTTTGTTCGATCATCATCGATGTAACTTCTTAGTTGTGTCGTATACTATACCTGGGGGCTTACTGCGAACTCTTATATCAGGGCTGAAATTGAACTGCCCAGACATTTCCAGTATGAGCTGACCTCGCACTGTATAGGCTTTTCGTACAAGAAAGAAAGAAAGAAAGAAAGAAAAATCATTTATTTGCCACAAAAAACAAGACACAATAGAATGATAGACATAGGTTATAAGAAGAGGACAGGTGCATAGACAGAGAAGACATTATTTTAGGATGGCAACAATGTAAAATTGAGTAGAAAAAATAATAATTTAAAAGAATAAAAAATATGTGGGTATCTGCGACTGCGCATCACCTAATCAGTGTGTGTCCCGAGCTGTAGCAAATGGGTGTCCAGCTCAGCATGTGCCAGGCTATGACACCTGACGCTGATATTCTGCTGGATCCCGGCTATGACATACGGATGTCGAGCAAAGCAGTAAAGGAGTTTGCGTGTGTGCATTTTGTCGAATGTTGTGAAATCGAAGTAAGTATCATGTACATTATTTTACTTATAAACGATGACTATGCGTTATTCAACTGAGGTAGCTGATAAAATTAAATAAAAATACTTCTGGGTGCTACTAATATCATTTAGTGACACTGAATTAGCTAAATATTCAATAAGGAAATAATAATAATAACATTTATTTGCATAAGATTTGTATAGAATAATAATTAGTTTGAAATTAATAATTACTTGATTTATTTGATGTAATAATAAATTGATTTATTTGTTATCAAAATAATTCACTCATTCAGCAGGTATATGGTTAAAATTATGTCATTTGTAGGTAATATTAATCGAATGCTCATTTTTGTTCACAGGCTTTCCGTAGCAGAACGTCAATGTACAATGAAAGGTCAGCTTATTCTGGTAATTTCTGGGCAGTTCAATTTCTGCACTGCTATAACTTCTCGTAGTAACCCACGTTCTACATACCAAGCGTCAATAAATAGGTGTAATACTTTAAAATGATTACAAGATCATTCTAATTCTAGTTCACGGCATTATTTATAGTACCCATACTCCATAAACAAAGGCTGGAGGATGTCCAACTGTTTTTAAAATGTATGTATTTTATTTATAGTTTTCGTGTGTTTTTCAGTTATTATTGTACCTATGATGACGTGTTATTGATGTAATACGTTATAATTAGAATCATAAAATATAGTCATGTTTGTCTGTATTGTATTTAAAATGTAATGAGGTTTTATTTGGGTATCCATTTTCGTGGGCGTATGGCAGAATTCCAAAACATTACATAATTTGACGAAATCTTTAGCTATTTAATTCAAATCTGAGAGATATTGCGATAAGCGTTTGTAATAAAAATAAAAAAAGGAATTGACTGATTTATTACCTATGTTCCACCAAGTAATAATTTACTTAGAAATCATAACATCGAATCGATATATTTATTTTATGCATTTTCAAAGATAAAATAAGCTCTGTATAAAGATAACTAAATTGTAACTAACACTGAGTTTTTAATACTTGTGATAAAATTTTATAATAATAATAAACCTATTACTCAATTTTCTGTCCCATACATGTAAATTTCTGCTCATGATACTGCAAATCCGGGGAGCTTTTATCATTGTATTTTAATTCTTTAAATATCTACCGACAGTAAGAGTGAGATTCAAACCGAGATGTTCTTACGGAACAGCTGTGCACGTCTATAGCTAATAAGTCCGGCCGTATATTAAACTATGTAATCCAATATTTTTCCAAATGATTCGTGGAATATTCGAGAACTCACCAACAACAGACACAGTAGCCTCAGTGGTCACTTCTCCGTAGATGTTCATGGCTCTGCAGGAATACTTCCCGGCGTCAGTGGCCTGCACGTCGGGGATCACCAGCTCGTAGCAGCCGCGGTCGGCGCGCGTGCGGATGATGGACACGCGGTCCGACTCGGATGTGGTGATAATTTCTTTGTCGTCGCGGTAGCTGGGGAAACATGAAAAGATTGTTGTTTTCAGGTGTATAGATATGGTTACGTGAGTGAAGATTTCAGTAATTAATAAAGCTGATATTACATGGTTCAATTTTGCTTTCAATTTGATCGCTTCGATGGCATTGAGACATCTATATACATTAAAATTGATTTTGTGTGTATAAAGAAAGTCGTTCAATGTGCAATTTTCAATGCTTTTCAATGGAATAGCTTCAATTCGGTTGACCCGTGTAATATCGCCTAAATAACTAGCATTGATATAGCTATCAGTTGTCATAGTGATGATACTGAAACCTAAGATTAGAAAAAAAAGCAGTTGGCAGATAAGACAAAGTGTCATTCAATAAAGTAACCGCTTTCTTTGGCTTGAATGGCATACAGAATCAGATTGGGATTATATCAGGTGGCAAAAATATCTACGTATTCGGGGACGACAATACTGCAAAAATAAAAGACCAAAAGGATGGTTTTTATATAAGGTTATATGGGTTATTATTTCGGAATTAAGTTTACATTGCTTGAACAAGGTACGAGTATGCTTTAAAGGATAAAGAAGATATTTTTGAAGACGTAGGTAAGGTATCATCAAAATATACTTACAACTTAACATCAGGATTAGGGTCGCCCTTGACGTGGACCATGAAGCGCAAGTACGTGTTCTCCAGAATCTCAGTATCCTTCAGAGCCACTAAGAAGTACGGGGCCTTCAGAGCGTTCCTCTCCTTGCGCTCTTCGGGAGTCACTATAATCCGCACAGAACATTGCAAATTAGATTCAGATCATAAAGTAGAACCATTTGAGGCAGTTTATAAAATTTTGAATACTGCTGAAATTCTTGTAAATATATAGGTACATATAGACCAACCGAAAAATTATAGGCTTTAGACACCCGAGATTTTGAAGAGCTTTAAATAGTTCTTCAATGTTTTCTAAGAGACGTGCCTCAAACATCGATGTCTATAGATATGCTTAGTGAACTCAAAAAGTGAGACGTGTCAGGTACTCCATTTTCAGAAAAATGGAGTGGTTGATCACCAGTCAAATGCCGTTTACGAACATAATTATTAATTTGTGTATTGAATAAAAAATATATAATAACAGTAGCTATTCCATTATTGCATGTATCGCTGTTCTATTTAAATATAATTCGAACATTGTTGCATTTAGAATTAGACGTCTTCAAAAAATACGTCTCATTTTTTTAGCTTTCCTTTGTATGACAGAGCGTATCTATAGACATCGATGGCCTCAAATGTGTAAATAAGATTAGAAATAATAAAGGTTACATGTGTAAGTAAATAGGTGTACAACAATACTGATATAAGTGCAAAATACAGGAAAATTAAATAGAGTAAACTGATCAGGTATCAAACTACGTGTTATGTACGCCTTACAATGTCTTAATCGGTGAACGCGATGACGCATGCATAGAGTTACATTTCGACAATATTGTATAAGATTTTTGATTATAATAATTTAAATTTTGTATGTCTGTCAATTTAATGGGTTTGAGAAAAATTGTCAGTAAATCGAGAAAAACCACGGCTTAGAAAACAAACTTGCATTAAAAATACTTAAATATTTACGACAGATCGCCTAAAGAATAACTCGGATATTAATTAACTTACTTATTAAACCATATCACCCTAATTACAAAAAATGCATTTAAAGTAAGTTCAATAAAACCCCGGTTTTAATTATATCGGTCACTCTCTTACGTTATGTATCAAAAAAAGACAGGGCAATGTTAAAACATGGGTTTTACAAGACTTGCTAAAACCCATCTTTTGTAATAAGAGGGTATAAGTTTGGAGTTTATTATTGAGCTTGCTAGTAGTTTCTACCAAACTCACAATTTCTCTCAAACCTATAAAATGAATAGAAAAACGAGACTCACACTCCTGCACGACTAACTGAGCGGTACAATGAGTATTTCCCTTCAAATTCTCAGCGATCGCCGTATACACTCCTGCATCTTCCTCCCTGCAGTGCTTCAGTTCCATCTTGTGGCTTCCATCGTTTTCAATGGAAATGGAACAGCGGTCCATGAGACGGTCCGTCAAAGGCTTGTTGTCCTTAAGCCACATTACTTTGACTTCGTTGGCTTCACGCAGAAGACATTCGAAGATAGCATTTTCGCCAGCTGAGGATTCAGAGTTTGGTTAAAGGGAGAGTTCGTACGGGTTCGTTTACCTTGATGATACAATAATAGTTTTTCAAAATGTAGATATTTTGATAACTTTTTTGATAATGCTTTTGCCAAAAGGATATAAAATGATTTAAAAAAAAATGTGTATTATGATTTTAGATAATTTTTTCACGAAGTTCGAAATTAATAAAAATGTTGTTTTGATGAATAAGTTTACCGTACGAACTCTTACAATCAGAGATAGAGGAAAAATGTATTTTTAATGTACAAAGCGTTGTTAATGTGTAGTGTACGTTAGGTGACTATAAGCTTTATGTACAAGCACTAATAGTGTCTCTACTTCTATTGTGACGTGTTCTACGTTGGGGTGCAAATACTTACGCTCAATGTTCTGGCCTTCTAAGGTTTTCGAGAATATTGGTTTTCCATCTTGAGAATCAGATTTCGACATCGACTTTGACTTGGTGGATTCGTAGCCAGAGCTAACTGAACCATTCGCTAAAGCTTTCTTAGAGGATTTTCTCTCATAAGAGGAGTCTCCATTCTTAATGGTTTCATAGCTCTCTGTTTTGGAAGAAATTCCTTCAATCTTATCTCCATCAATGCTAGCTTCAATGCTGAATCTCTTTGAAGCATACTTAGATGCAATGCTGTCTATTTTGCTTTTGGTGTCGGATTCGAGTCCGTAGTTAGAGCTCTCAGTTCTACTTTCATATTTAGCGTCTAATCCGTACTTGGAAGCAATGCTGTCAATTTTGCTGGCAGTATCGCTTTCAATGGCATGATTAGATCTCTCAGATTTACTTTCGATCTTTGATTCAATTCCGTATTTGGAAGCAATGCTGTCAATCTTGCTGGCAGCATCGTATTCAATTCCATACTTCGAGCCAGCCTCGGATTTGCTTTCATAGCTGGACTCAATTCCATACTTGGATCCTCCTTCAGTTCTAGATGAATACTTGGACTCGTAACGGGAAGAGGCAGTTCCCTCAATGGCTCCTCCCGATTCGTACTTGGAGGATTCCAAACGTGATCCACTCTCGCGCCGTCCGTACGAAGAAGTTAATGCACTGCCTTCTTGTGTAGATGATGACTCATAGCGGCCGCCACTGGATAATTTTCGGCTGCTACTGGAGTATTCTGTAAGAAAATGAAAATAGCTTTGTTATTCTTGAACTGAGAATTTAGAAACTATGATGAAATTGTAATCATGTTTATCTAAATCCACATATTTTTTAATAAGAACTTTTCTATTATACTTTCATATCTTACCTCCGGAGAGCCGCGAACTGCGGCTATACCTAGACATCTCGTCTTCGACAGTTTCCTGTGCGGTTACAGTTTGATCGTTCCCAACAGCTTGCTGGTAAGACTCGGCGCCAGTTGAACTGGCCTTTTCTTCTGTTTTCTCTTGACTTTCTTCTACTACAGATTGCTGTGTTGTAATTTCATGTACATTAGAATACTGTTGTGTTGCTTCAACTGATTCTATAGTACTTTCTTGGGTTGTTATTGACTTTTGAACAGTTTCTTGCACAGACGCTTGTGTAGTAAGTTCTGTAGCTGTTGCTTGTTGTTCAGATTGTTCAAAGGTCGACTTTTGCTCAACTGTGGACGTAGCTAATGTAGCTTCTTGTACAGATGCTTGTGATTTTGACTCTACATTAGTTGCAGATTGTAGAGTGGTTGTTGCTTTCTGAGCAACCTGAGATGTTACTTCTAATGACGCTTGGACTGCGGACTGGTCAGTTACTGATGTCTTTTGAGCACTTTCTTCTTCAGTTTTATATGAAGCTTGTGTTTTGGTCTCTTGAGATGATTGTTCGACAGTTGTACTTTGAACAGATTTCTGTTGTTGAACCTTTACTTCTGATGCAGCCGCTACTACAGTCAGTTGGCTTCTTTGCTCAGACTGTGAAGCAGATGCTAATTGCTCGGTGACTTTAGAGCTTTCAACAGTCACAGATGATTTAGTTTCTAAACCACTTGTGACTTCACTCTTTGCAGCACTAACTGAACTGACTTTAACAGATTCTTGTGCCTCGCTGACTGAAGATACTTCAGTTACTTCAGACTTGGAGATTTTAGTGGCTACCTCACTTTCTACAGCACCTTTTCTCTTAGTTTTAAGGTGTTGAGATTCTTGTGTGCTTGCTACTTGAGTAGTCTCAACTTGTTCTACGCGAGAGCGTTTTTCTTTAGTTTCTACTGCTTCAGCTTGTGCAACCTCAGCGTGCTCTCTCTTTTTCTTCTTCTCTTCTAGTTCTGCCTCGATAACTTCAGTTGGTGGTAGTAGTTGAAGGTCGTCAGCTGCGTGTTCAGCTAAAGCAACTGAAAAACAAAAACGAGTAATTAGAATTAAAGAAAATGTATTAAAACAGGTATTTCCTGTTTTTTTATATTATAATATAAGTCACTAATTCAACTTTTCTATTAGAAATATTATTACTAGATATAGCATAATTTCCAAAATTGGTACATAATGTATCTTACCGGCGTCACTAGCGTATTTTCTGATCTCAGCGAGCCAGTTGGTCTTCACCTGCTCCTTATGAGCTGAGAGGGTGTGGCTGATCGGCGAGTTCTTCTCCCAGAGTTCGAACTTGAGCGGATCGCCAGGATTGTCCTTGACTTCTACTTCTGGTAGCTGGAGAAGATGAATTTGGTCATGTATTATAAACTTTAAATAAGCTTAAGACAAATCGTTTTTTCATATTATATACAGTCAGCCAAAGAATTGGTCTACGAAGCTAAGATTGCAATTTGTTTGTAAGCAAGAAAACAAAAAAGTCTATATTCTCTTGTCAAAATAATAAAGTTAGCGATATTTTCATTTGATAGGAAGTTCCGTTAAAATTAATAGACCACTTTTTTGACCGACCGTATACATCGTCTATCAGAAATGCTTGGTCATATTTAAGTGTGTGGATCAGAACATCAAACTGAACAACTTTTTCTACGCGACCAACATCGTAATTATCAACGGTCCCATACAAACATATTGAAGTTTGTATGGGACAGCTGATTATTTTTTCGTGATTACGATGTTTATCCTATAGGGAAAGTTTTATAGTTTGATGGTTTGATCGACACCCTTATATATGACCAGGCATTTTTGATACATGTTGTATAACATAAATATCGTCTGATATTTGTATAAGCAACCATTACATGACGAAGCGAAGTTGAGACTAAAGACTGTAGCGTAGTCGGAGACAATTTTCATTATTTTATGAAACCTTGCCTTTATTATGTCATTAAAAATTGTTCAGTGTAGTAGAAAATTAAAGTCTCCAAACATAATTTTCTAAGATTGCCTTCGTTTAAAATTAGCGAAACGCTTTCAAACTCTTCAATGTCGTCGTGCTGCTATTTCAATGACACAATGTCAATGTCTTGTGGACTCAACGTGTAGGTATAGTGCCACAAACTTATCTGACTCGGCGATCAAAATTGAAACTAACGTCGCTACAGAACAAAATTGACTTCAAAATGACATTTTTGTAGGGAGATGACATTGGTAAAAGCGACGGCAGCGACGCCACGACCGGGTCAGATAAGTTTGTGGCACTGTACTCCAAACAATGGCTACAGAATGCACTCCAAACCGAACAAGTACTAGCAAAGGTGAAAGTTATATTTGATACAGGGATATTGTCAATCCAGCAGTGGCGAAGACCATACAACCCGATTCCCATCGGCATCCCTTTAGAAATTGGTTAATGCATAGACCAACAGACAGAAGGGTACAGAAACGGTTTTTGGGTTTTTTCCATGTTAGTGGTAGCCGAAATCTTGATGCTTTGTCGGTAGTGTTATGAAAAATTATGCATTTATTGATGAGTGTGTTTTTTTTGGTGGGGTATATTTGGTACGGCTTTCCCTTTGAATATTTTCACCATTCGCCACTGCAAACCAGTGATATTATAATTTCACTAGTGAAATTATAATTGCACAAAACTTTGTCTGTATTAAATTGTGAGACGGTCAATGATTGGTCCGAGGTTAGGTGATATATGACCAATCATTGACCGTCTCACAATTTAACGGCCTTGCAGATACAGTGATATTGTCAAAATATTGCTGCCTTGCAATATCACTGCGTGGATCCAGTGGAATTATAATGTAACTGAAGTGAGCCCGTGAAATTGTGAGAAATGGAGGCGGCTGACAAAGTTTCGTGCAATTATAATTTCACTAGTGAAATTATAATATAACTGGTTTTATAATATCCCTGCGACATATACAAGTATCCTATTGATAAGGGACTACAGAATACTCGTACATTCCAGATGTAATTTTGGAATGTATCCAAATGGCTATTTTTTTAATTGAACTATTTTTGGAGTTGGATTCAAGTTCGTGCGAACCGTTAGTGAATGGAGATATAGTTAGAATCGTGTAGGTTGGGCTTTTCTGCGAAAAGGTGTGTAAGCGAATAGTTTCGTTAGTGGCAGGAAGTTATTGTTGCTTGCTAAATGCCAGTAAAATATAAATTCTAAGTGAGTAACGTTTTAATAATTAACTGTTTGTTTACGGCGCCTTGATTACGTAACAAAAATCTGACAGCCACAGCGACCACAAAACAATGCATCCCTTTCTTGCTTATAGATGTTTTCATAAGAGGATACGGACTAGGACGTTTATTTGCGACCACAACTGTGATATTTATCATACGTAATCAGGCGGCGGGACTCCAAAAGGAATTACCATTATTTATGTAGATATCTTTTTAACACAACACATAACACAAAGTCGTATTTGAAAATATTTACTAACCTTGATAATATCCTTTAGCACAAACACAGAGCGGTCATCAGAGACCCTCTTGACTTTACAGATGAGGATCCTAGCCTTGAAGAGGAACAGGTATCTCTCGCTAGCCTTGCCTGTGGCGTCGGTGACACTGAACCAGTCGTGGGTGAGCAGACGGCCGACCTTGTAGATGTTACCACGGAAGCCTTCGATGCTAGCGATGAACTTGTTGTCGGTAGCACGGTTCGGAACACTGAGAAAGAGTTCTAAAGCTTTCTGCAGGTCAGTGCAGTCTTCGCCTAGCCTTTTGGAGTATTTTACTAGTTCCTGGGTGAAGAGAAATAAGTACTTAAAGATGGTAGTCATAATTATACAATGTTTAATGATATTCATTTATTTATTTAATTAATTAGTACGGCCACAGGCCACTTACACTAAGCATACTACTCTAGACATACTGATAAAAACTTGTAAAATTTGTATTGGCCACTAGGAGCGCGTTGAGTGCAGTTAGGGAACGGGGTACAGGCGAGTTTGCACGCGTTATGGTGTGACAAGCTGACACAGAGAAAAGCCTGTGTCTTCTGCACCGGATGTAATTCTTAGGGATAAATAGCCGGGATAGCTCTTCATTTAGCCACAATCTCACACAGCAAGTGTAGGTAAGTGTAGTCACAAGCTCTGGTGCCACAATTTTATTGTACCGTGCACAATTTTGCACATAATTATACCGGTTATCACACAGTTAATCTTTGTACATTTAATACTTTGACTAAATTTCGATTTGCTATTTTACTATTATAGGTATCATACGTGATTCTGTATTTTAAACGTTTATGTCGTCAAGGTAACTTCAAGTGTACTAACCTTCAAAAGTAGTTGGTAGTCGTTGATCCTTTGGATTGGAAGCTTCAGATGTTCAGCGATACCTTTGTCGTCACCGAGGTTGTCTGCTAAATCCTGAAACGAAAACATAAATCAATTAATCCATAAAAATATACTATCATTAAAAAGCAATGAAATACAGAAATAACTTTATTTTCTTTGGATCTATTAAACTGCCACACTTTGGCGACACAATAGCGTACAATAAAAACATCAAGATGCCTGCCAAAGAAGCTTACCGAGACAATTCAAAAATAGTAGAATTCATATTCATTTAATACCATAGAAACAACGTAAATATTTCTATTTCAAGAATGTATATAATAAATTCTTGGACTTAAGCATCTATTTGTACTTGTTCTTATAATTAACTCGAATGTCACATCCCTGACTCGTGAACGAACACTGGTAAGCTCATATCATATCCTTACATTAAATATGAAAGTATTATATTATAAAGGTATAAACCTTCCGGAAGAAGTACTCAAGATGATGGTGAAAGCCGTAACAAAATCCGTTGTATACCTAGTTACGAAGTAGTTAGCGAACAAGCAGACAGACTATGTAAAGATGTTATTATATTTTCATATTCGTTATTTTGGCGTGTTTAGTTTAGGGATAATAAGTTTTAATTATTTTGTCCTTCATTGTCCTCACATAACATTTGTTCGAAATAAATAAAAAAGCCAGTTTGGACCGAGGCAACTAGAGTCTGACTATTCATAAGTGCCTGAAATGGTTTACATGCATAAAAATATGTTTGATTTTATTCGATCTGCCTACTATCATATTATATCGGCCCGTAAATATTCACTGCTGAACAGGTATTCATGTTATATAAAGTAAAATGTTCACTACAATAATTGGTTGATATCATTATGATCAGAATAATTATACTACCTACCTAATATTCTTTACACACCGGAGAACATTATGTTTGCGATTTGTACACAGGTGGACATTGGCCCTGCTCCCTATATTCTTAAAATAATGATGAATTTCAGTAAAATATCATTATTACATCTTGTCATACGTCAAAACCCATCGCTCTTCAAACATACATCCAAGTAATTAGTGATCCATTAACAAAACAATTTGGTTATGATGACAAACAAAAACAATGAAGTTTCTGATCACATACTTACATCTAGTTATTTTAAGAACATCGTTCCATTTCTCCATGAATCTAGTGCGGACGAATGAATTAAATATAAAAGGTTATTTTTAAATGTTCCCACTATTGGCCTTGACAAACGAGATCTAATGGACATTATTAACATTTTCTAGATCGCAGTGAAGTAACTTTTTAGTTATGTTAGCTTTTTTGAACTCTATAACGGTATGAGTTGCTATACGTAGAAGAATTTCATTATCACAAGCATTAACGGTAAAAGAAGAACATCGTGAGGAAATCTGCAAACCTGAGAGGGTTTCAAGAAGTCCTCTATAGTATATGAAGTCTGCCAACATGCACCAACCAGCGTGGTGGAATAAAGGCTTCTCATTCTGAGAAGCCAGCAATTGGACAGTAAAAGCCTGATTTATATTATACCTCCGTATAAGAATATTCATGTCAAATGTGTTTATGTCTGTATGTGTAATGCATTAGGCTTGACAACAACTGGTGGTATTCTGAAATTCTACCTTTTAGTTAGATTTAGCTAAGCTTTAATACATAAGTTGGGTGAGTCAGTCACCAATACATCAGCAACATTAAAATAGTGATCGTAGTTTCATGTAGTCACGGTATTTGTTTCACTACAAAACACTGCGATCGACAATCCACCAGTATAATGAAAATTCTTTGGGATCGTGACATGAGCAACCGCGGAGGATATTAGCGTTGATTTTGTTGCGCATTTTGACAGGACTTAACTAAACTATGGGGCACGGAGCCCGATGCATTGGATTGACCAGATCCGCTCGACACTCGACTCCAGTGTGAGCGACGCGATCCATGCTGCAGAGAACAGGGAAAATAGCGGAGTATAGTCCAGAAGACGGTGTTACATACATAGAGGTCACGACCCTCATCAATGAGGAAAACGACTCATGGAGGAGGAAACTAAATTAAGGGCGTTTGAACTTTTTGGGTTCAACTATGGAGAGGCGAAAAGTCGCGCGGCGCGCAAAGCGGCGTGTCGCTCTCTCGCTCGCTCTCCATGGACGGAGATACGCGCCTTTCTCCGCGTTGCGCTCCGCGCGACTTTAACCCTCTCCATAATTGAGGCCTTTGACTTCCATATTACAAGTTTTTACTTAGTTTGGAGGTCAAGAGTCCTTTGCACTGTGACTTTGTATTTTTGTGCCAATAAAACATTTTTTTGTAATTGTCTCTATAAATTTCAATAGAAAAAGAAAGTGACAGGATGCGTTTACCCTAGTTTAGTAATATCAAAATGCTCAACAGAATCTGGACCATTGAGTCTCAAACAATATAATAACCGAAAAGGAACAAGTAATCTTCAAGTAATCTAATCAAAACGCAACCCAGATTCTATCATTTTATAAATTGCAGTATTACCTATCACTAAAATATCTATCGTACGCCAAATATCAACATTACGCTCGTCTAATCAAACCGAACGTGCATAATTAATAGGACATGTGTCCGAAACATTCGTCGGATGTCACACTAATTGCTCGCCGATGTTGGCACCAGCTCAACAGCAATACTCACGAATATTGACAACGTGTTCCGATTGGTATTGTAAACTATTCGTTGCTAAGTTGTAAAATATTTTAATTTATATACCTAAGATTTAGAAAGATGGACACCGTCGTTTTACGCTTCTGTTGTTGAGAACACGAAGCTATTTAATTCGACTAGGCCTACCCCTATTTTTTGAAAGACTGGTCAAATCTCTGATCATTTCAAACTCATATTCGGCATAGCTGTTATGATTTGTTGACCATTGACCAACATCAAATATCAACAGTTCAACAACCAATAATATCTATCAATTGCTTTGAGTACTAGATACTCAAAGATTAATTGACTTGAGATTTGACGGCTCTACACAGTTAGTTGGAAATAAAAGCTGAAATGTCGAAAAAAGTAATATAAATCCGCTGTTTCCATCTACACACACACGCACATTTAGTAGTTTAACATTGAATTATTTGTATGGAACAGCTGATTTGTTTTCCCGAATTCAGATTTAGTCCCATAGTAAAAGTTGTTCTTATTGATGAGTCCAATAACCCCCTGTCAGCTTTATATACCTACCCCTTTTGATTAACTGTGTATAGATTTGATCAGCTTTTGATAAACCGCGCGGGTTTTAGACTACTATAGATCATTATGCAGTTGAAATCGTAAAAGCATTTCTTTCTAATTTTGACTTTACGGTTATATAGCTTATACCATGTTACGGGTGTTACAGGTCGTACAGACGTACACATTAATTTGTATTTTGTCAATGATCCTCGAAAACACACCCTTTATTCCCCGTTTCCTTAAAATCAATCTTGATTTACAATATTTGTTACCAGAAGTCCGAAATTCTACTCGAATACTTGTAACGGGCGTTACATGATTTTGGAATGACCCTTTAGTAAGTAAACCCATTCACTCATACTATCGCATATGAAGAGAGAAATGTGAGCGAAATTGTGTTTAGAAAAATGTAAAGAAACGACAAAAAGTTTGAATGGAAATGAAAGCGCATTGCATGTATTCCACTAATTTCAACTTTTTTATTGTATATACACCGGTAACTGAATCAGATTGTTGATTGGACATTGGCATGACGCAACACTTTCGTAGACATGATCAAGATACATTTCATCTGATTCATCCGTGGCTTCAAGTACGGTAGGAATTTTGATACGCTGCTGTTGCACTCATTACAATTAGAAGAAACTTTTACATTCTATGTCCGATACAAAATCGAGTTTGAGATTTTACTCGTAGCTTCATACAGTGGAAGATAGAAGTTACTATCTGACGGATTGAAAGCTTCCAGCCAGGCTAACATGACCCCGCGACATAATTTTGTCGTCGCATTATCTCGTTCGGAAACAGGTTATTAGAGGCATTATCTCGCCTTATCATGACGACAAACTTTTGTCGCGGCGCGCATCTTAGCCTAGCAGGTAAACATAGAATAGTGAATTTGTTAATCGGTGAGAGGAAATCCAGGTTAAGTTTAGGACTCATTTTATACTATAATAGAAATTCACTTTATCCTAACACATCCTTAATGTTATGTAGATGATTCCTTGATTTGTTTGTGCAAAGGAGCTAAAATACAATTATAGAAACATTGAATAGGAAACAAAAGTAATTACTTTAATTACAGAGACTACAGCATAGGGTTCTTTTATAAGGGATTCAATAGATTTTACAGGGTATGCAATGCGCGATTGATGCCCCTGGTGTTGCAAGGGTCCATAGACTACGGTAACCATCCGGCGGCAACCATCTTACCATCAGGCGGGCCGTATGCTTTTTGCCACCTCAGTGGTATAAAAATTTTACAAATGCAAAAATTGAAATCAGGTCGATATTTACGTCATCGGATTGGATTTAATCGATTTCAGCTAGTTTTTCAATAAACACATTATATTTTATCATAAACACAGCAATGGTGCTTGACGTCAGTGCATAACGTAAGTGAAAATCAATAGGCGTAGCGAGAAATTCTTATCTTATAAAATTTGACCCAAAAAACAAACATGGCAAGCAAAATAAAATCGTTTAAAAAGGATTTAAGTCATGGAAAATGTTCAAGTTTAGCAAACGTATGTTATTAAAAAGGCTTTTGTTAGTTTAGCGATTTACAAAAGTAGAGAGCAAATCATAGAGTAGGTTCCTACGAAGAGCCGCATGAAGTAACGATGAATTTTAAAGTGATGTTTTTATCACTATAATAAAAATTAAATTACATTTAATATTAGTAAATTGAACAAAAAATTGTATGGCCTACAGATAGGTGTTCTGGGTCTGGTTGATATATTTATGTGTACCTGTACCGAAGAAACAAGTATAGAAGTCCTTAAAAAATAAGGGCGCCCCTATATTTTTGTGAAATAAAAAAAAACTATAAGTTTATGTAATTATTATTATTATTATCTACACAGTCCATTTGTGTGTTTCGTAGGTACAATCAAGGACATTCGCGATTGTACACTTTGCTGAAAAAATTCTTTGTACAACTCCCGATACGTTAGCTACAGCCACATTTTGCTTCCGCAAATTAGGGCCACTTATCCTTGAGTCCTAATTGACGGAAGCAAAATGAGGGCGTGGCTAGCTTAGCGGGAGCTGTACAAAGAATTTTGTCGGCAAAGTGTACAACTGCCAAATCTCTTTATTGTACGTATCTATTATTCAAGAATAGATAGATTGGAGTTTGTGTAGGTATATTGTTCCTCATATAAACAATAATGAAACTTATCTGATAAATTATGATTTATGACCTTCCCAATTTTTGCGATTTCTTTGTATCGGAAGACACACCTACAACACAATGTTGTTAGACATTTTGAATCAGAATATAGAAACAAATATCGTTAGCAAAGTGAAACGCAGGCAAAATGTATTGAAAACGCCGCATTTCAAGTAAATTATAAACGACAGTAAATCAAAAGTTGCGCATACGTTAGAACTCGAGCATATATTTAGGGCACCTTGACATATTGAGCCGCGTCGCTCTGTTTCGCTAAAAGCTGTTTGTGCAATATTTTGTTACTAGAGAAACAAGAGCGGAAGCGTTTTAGAATTTGAAAACATTTGGATTTGATGGACTATTTAATATTTGTTTTACTAAACCTGTTTTGAAGTAATTTTATGTATTTATTTAATTCATCTTTAAGCAAAAATAAAAAATTAAAGATGGTATTTATATGTATAAAGAATTTGTATACACCAAACCTATTACCTTTTATTATTGTTACCTTTTGCTTTTTTATTTTTACTTTTTTATGTTTGTGCACTGTGTTGTCTGATGTCTAGTCCAAATAAATGATTATTCTTTCTTCTTTCTTTCTTTTTCTAAAACTAAACTATTTTGCCTCCCTCATACGAATTGATATACTTTTGATTAAATCTAGCAGGTGATCGTTATTTTTATTATTTTTTTAAATTGTAAACATGTCTTCTAATAACATTGTTGTTACATCAAGTTAAATATTCTATTTTATTAGGTCTGATTTTTCAATCGACAGATAACTTTATCAGAGGGACTAAATAAATTTGAATTTTTGACAGCTTTCCTATACAAAATATGTCAAGCGTCAAATTTATTCGATGGATAAAACTGCGATGCATTAACTGGCGATTGAAACATCAGCCCTTATAGTACTAACATTGAAGTCATGAATTTTATTGCAACGCTGGTTTTAATTTTTAACTATTGTTGGTTGAATTTTCATTTCATTCCAAGCATGTGGAAGTATCGCACTGATAATCAAAATGAATGTGAGGGATTAGCGTAAAAAATTTCGATGTCGTAATCACTATAAATAATTAGGGCAATGACTGTAATACATTTGCGCCTGTTCATTGAACTATAGCAAGCCATTATGCGCTTTATGTAGATGTAGTACAGCTTACAATGCTATTATTTCAATCATTGTACAAATAATAGTTGGATGGAGCACATCCAAATACTAGAAAAAATATTTGACGATTTTTTTTTTATTTTTTTGTTAAACGTCTCGACAGCTTCGCTTTGATTTGAGACGTTCCATCACGGGAACAATGATGTTGAATGAATTATGTCAAGTGACAGGTTTTTCGGTAATGACATCAGAAATATGCGTAAAATATTCAATGTTGTAAAAGCTACAAGAATTTTCAGTAGCAGAAAAATATCTCAAAATATGCCAAATTAAGTTGACGTTAAATTTAATTTCAAATTAATTTTATTATGTAAACATGACAATACGGGGACATTATAATAACCATAACATATATGTTCGTAATAGGGTGTTGAATTTGCATTCAGAGATGGTGGTGATAGCAGTAAATCCAGTGAAAGCATTTCATAGTCTTCATGAAAAAGGAAAGAATTCGAAAGTTCCGTCGAACTAACAGAAATCAATTAAGCAACAGTGCTTCTTAAAGATATCAATAGTCTTCTCTATGTTCATAGTCAGTTAAGATATGGTGTATGGAAGCCAGAAACAAGACAACAAAACAACACGTTACAGAGCACGAGACCTAACTATACATAACTGTTTTGTATGATCTTTAGCACAACACTAGCAATAACAAGCACTGCCTAACAACAAGTTCATTTTGATTTGCTTATTGTTTCATCCTATGGAAGATATTATTTAACATCGAACATAATCGTTATAAAAAAAAAATGGTACAGTAATTAATATTAATTGATCTGCTAAAGACCTACCTAACCTAACCGTCAAAACTCCCCGGCTTCAACTAGAAAAAGAGCTGTAACTTTTGATCGGCAGAAAAGATTTTCATGAAAACATAGCTAAGGTGATACCCGAGTAAACTAGCTTTCAATTTAAAAAAACTGCATTGAAATCGGTCCATCCGTTTTAGAGCTACGATGCCACAGACAGATACACTGATACACACTACAGACTTATAACACCACTCTTTTTGTCGGGGGTTAAAAACAATGCAATACAGTAAACTTGTTAATAGAATAGATAGAGTGCTACATTTGTATGCACTAGTAGAGATGCAGATCCAAGATATAATTAGCATCAGTAATCCCTAAAAACATATGCAAAAATTGGGTCAAGGTCATCCGGCGCGGCTTTAGCACACGTCCTGCGCGCGCGCTGCTCATATCGTGCGCACAGCGCGGCGTAGCAGAAAAATATAACATTGCCGCGAAACTCATCCTCCCACGCCGCACTAGAAATAAACCAGACGCGTTGCTTGTAACACTACACCCGTAACATTGAAACGAGGGGGGAAAAATCACGATATTTTCGCCACAGCCTACAGCCGGTCTAATTATAAGCGTCCAATGCTAATTGTGATGTTATAGTCGTACCTGAGCGCGCGGCGGTCGGTAAAGGTATCACGAGAACACAATCACAGTCACACACTTCACTCGGACGAGTGGTCGAAGGTCATAGATGCGCTGGAGCGAGCGAGGTGGTCGCGTCCGCGTCTTCCAAGCGACTGCTCTTCTCCTGGCCCTGTACTCTCCGCCCGCTAAACATAGAACACCCGCACACACGATGATTTTTAGAGGATAACGCCATTTCACCGGTGACGTGCAGTGTTATCTACCGGGGAACACGGGACAGCTTTCGACCGGCTCGCAAGGTCGACAAACAAACCTTGAAACATCCTTGTTAACAGCATTCGGGACGTTAGCCCAAGTGACACCGGTGTTATGAAAATGAAGTGTGTGAGCGTATTTTAATGTCAGAGATTATAAACAATAGCCAAGCAAATTAATTTATATGATAAGAATGCGAATCAGTTGCCAAATAGGAGTCTAGTTATAAAACTTAGCGGGCTGCATAAATATCAGCTACGTTTTGTTTTGGATAACTGTTATTGTCCCTTTGCCTAATTAGTTTGTTTATTATGTACATAGTAACAAATAGCACATTGGCTGCATTTGTACCCGTGTGTGTGACAGTGGCTTTCCTTTTAGATTTCAGAAATTCCCAAAAAAAAGAAAATATGGTGATTTTACTTGAATATAACTTTTTGATCTTCTATTTTGCGTGGGACACAGTCAAACCCACGTTGAGACGTACGTATATTCAGATCACGAGTTCTGGAAAATTAGGAACCACAAGTAACCATCATCTTGTTCACTTACAAAGTTACAATGCCTATCACAAATTAAATACTTGCCAAGGGTAGCAAACGCAGTGGTTTGCTACCATACTTACAACAGGAATTATATTGAACTTTAGAAGCTAGACGCGACCTCTCTACAATAAGATAGTCTCGGCGGTAAAGATATTATTATAGTCATTATTATCTTTATCTTTTACTACGAGTATGCATTCAAAGACATCCATGGAGCACAAGGGTTCCAGATGAAAACCAGTGGTAAGCACTTTCTGGTGGACACATATTTGGTCCAACTTTGAGACACATATGGCCCATGAAGATATTGTTCTGTTTATTTAATTGTGTGCTATTCTCTTCCTTCTTGTTTTCTATAAGGTGTTAATAATGTATGTTGCGTCTCATTTTGTTGTGTCCAAATAAATGTATAATCTATTCTATTCGTTCTTCTTCTTCTATAACCGCTTGGGATTTAGTTTTTCTGATAGCACTTACTGCTATCAGAAAACCTAAAAGCCAAGCGCTTAAAGTGATTAAAGTATTCAGAAATGTGGTATTGTTTACTTTCCTGATACGTAGAGTTATTTTGTAATACACCCACGGGAAGCAACGGAGTCCTCTATATTTAACTGAGACAACACTGCAGTGCGTCTGCAATAACTATATTAAATTAGAATTCCTCTGCGTAACCACGTGCATAAATAAGATGGCAGATTTATTGATTCTAACAAAACTGTATTTAGTTTCTGGAAACTCCGTCGAATTCAAAAAGCTCTTTGCAGAATGGGCTTTTTTAATTAGGTACTCTTGAAAGCTAACTTTACTGTCGACTCAACGATTGGACGTTTATCTATGACAGGAATGCTGGTGATTTCGTTTAGTTATTACAGCAATATAATGCAAATGAGTACGGAATGCTTCAGGCAGGATTAGAACAAAGCACCTTCATAGTAAATCTTAGTAGATTGGCGATAATAACATTCCATTTTTACCCGACTACGGAGAGGGTTATATTTTTGACCGGTATGTGGTTTACAAGTGGTACGGCGATGCTTATCGAGTTGCCTTAACATACCTGGAACAAAACTGTGTAGGAAAACAGTAAAACACCATGCACCATGCACCATGGAGTAAAACCTGACTATGCCCTTCTCTTTTAACCAGCAAATCTGTCCATTCTAAGGTGGCAGAAATCGCAAAGTGCAATAAGTCCGCCCTTTGTACATCTCTTTTACTAGTTATTGTAGCTTTTCTTCTATTTCTGGTGTGCAATAAAGTGTATTGTATTGTATGCCTTGACATCCACCTTGGAGTAAAACCTTGTGGCTGTCCTAAGATACAACTATACATAATAATTATCGAGGTCGAAAATCTAGCCAAATCACCCAATTTCTCAAAGGCTGAACAAATTTAACCAGCCTTCAAATTTCATGATATAGAAAAAAAGAAAGAAAATTATTTATTTGCCACAAAACAAAAAACACTAGAATGATAGACATAGGTTATAAGAAGAGGACAGGTGCATAGACAGAGAAGACGGTTTTGATATGATTGGTTGTTGAATTGATTGTTGACGTTGGTCAACCAATCACAACCACTAACATGAGATATAACATGTCCAGAGATTTGACCAGCATTTCAGAAGTATCTAAAAGTTAGAATGGGGACTTCTAGCAAAAGATGGGGCTGATGACGCAAACGTGATTGCAGTTGCCGATTTTCGTAATGGATCCTTTAATTGCCTCTGACATCACATTTGTAATTTAAGAAGATTCTATTCGTAACTCCGACCCATACGTCATGTACCGACTGACGACTGGATGATTTCACTGTGACTTAAACGCACAAAGGAAGTATAGATACAAGAGAATAATACGGCTGTAACATTATTTCTGGATTTGACTCAATCATGAGTTCATGACGAGTAGAAATGCGTAGGACTTCCTATTTAAGATACTGTTTCTTTTTAATCCCCGACAAAAAATATCTGTGTATCTATTATACCTCTCAAATGGATAGACCGATTTCAATGCTGTATTATTAATTGAAAGCTAGTTTAATCGGGTACCATCTTAGCTATGTTTCATGAAAATCTGTTCAGCCGTTTAAAAGTTACAGCTCTTTTTCTAGTTGGAGTCGGGGATTTTTGACGGTTAGGTTATGACTAATAGTCATTAGTCATAGGTGGAGCATTCGAATCGTTTAGCTTTTGAATGTTTATCTTTAGTGATTGAGATATGGGTGGTCAATTGAATATACAGTTGACGTAGGTATTAGACAAATATTTATGAAGAAATCTTTTTTATGTCATAGACCACCCCCTCACTTCCTCTAGGTGCTGAAAGACCCAACTAAAAAGGGTTATCGGAATCATGGATAGAAGAACCCACATATTTACTGATGGAATCCCATAGTTCAGGGGTTCATAGGGTTGCCTGGTGATCTGTAACACGGGTTTTACCTATCACAGACCCAGTCTCTATTTAAGTTGTTATTAGCTGTGACTATGTAATGTGTTGAAGAGAAAATAAACATTTACACTTTACTTCAATGATGAAGTAAAGTAAAGTAAATGAATACCAGGTCCTACATTTCTAGTTCCGATCCCTTTAAGGGCTTATTGTACTCATCATTATATAATTTTTTTACTACGGGACAACCCGAAAATCGTGAAAATAAAATCAGCTGTTCCATACAAATATGTGTGACTGTTCCTAGCCACCCCAGACTGATGGAAATTTAGTTTTTCCAATGGTAAGAAGTATTTGATTGTTTATCAAATATTACTCGACGAAGGCCCAAGTTCACCGACACTATAACAGACGATTAGAGCAAAATCAGCCGTTTAAACATGAATTTTTGAATGTGTAATCGACCGATTTATTTTTAAACATCTGTTATATTGTTGGTGAACTTGGCCCTAACCATACATTTAGGGCCAAGTTCACCAACAAACAGCAGTTTGTTTTTCCGCGAGTCCAGGTGTGTTTTAATTTCGTTCGTGAGATGTCTATGTGCCTTCTAAAATTGTTATCGGTTTTTATAAATATGTCTCTAGCGAATAAATGATTCTATTCTGAAATTCTTAAAGTTCAGCTTTAAATAATGCAAAATAATTAATAGTGAGATACGTTTTAAATTAAAACTGCAATCCGAATGATTTTAAAAATTGCATGTAGATTGCATTGCTTTTGTGTGTACTTTTACATTTTAAATATCACAAATAACGACGTCTTTCACGAACAAAATAATTAATCAATCTTCAAATTCTTTAAAGCATTTTGACCGTACTTTATATAGCACAATCCTCTCGTACTAATGTCCGAACAAACAGCACTACATTTAGAAAAGTCGACGACTGACATAGTTGTGTTCGCACATTTCCACAATTGGCATAAACCCACTGTTCTCATGTAAACAGACTGCAGTTCACCTCACTAATTACGTATTTGGCAGCATCCCTGTCTGCTTTAAGAAACGTATATTGTTTACCACGGGTAACTTTTCATAGTTGTAGAGAATGGTCGTAAACATTAGTTTGTGGCCGTGGATTGAAGGACGAATTAGTTTGGTTGTTCTGGTGTATTCCTATTGTTAGTTACCTAAGTGTTCTTATTGGCGAGTCGGAACCGAAAAGATAATACATGATCTATTGCCACGCCTGGAGTTAATTAGTTCCGATTAATTTTTCAAGCATCGAATTGATGCAGCTATAACATAGCGCAGAATGAAACTGTTATTCACTACAATGTTTCATCATCTTAATTTCATTGTAATCGTCTCTAGTTAAGTATTAGAATCAAGTGACATCCCAATCACCTCCCGTAGAGCCGTTATTACCTATATGAGATATGACGTATCTTTGTCATAAATAGAGAAATTTGCGACATTCTCTCTCCCACAGTCACGACAACGACATGACTATAGCATAGCCGATATACCTAAATACATAGGTAGGATGATATGTATGATATATATATGTATGATATATGTATGATGATACCTATGTGCAGGATGGTATGGATTCTGATGAAAAAATTATAGGTGGCTGGATCAAGGGCCTGATTCAGAAAGCAGTACCTTCTCCTTGATACTGCGCGAATTATTAGGACGTTTCTCTCTCTAGAGCTCTGACCGCCGGCGCCGCCGGTAGCTTGGACCCTCTTCCCGATGCCGGTGGGCTTACTACTCTTTTATATATTTAAGTAAATGTTTTTATTTATGTTAAAAAAAAGATCTGTATAAAATGATTTAAAAATATAAGTATAAAACTATGTTAAAAAGTTGAATAGGAAAGGGGATAAAAACAGTTTTTTTTTCTAGAACTTTTAAGTAATTTTATTATTATTAATGTATTTGAAAGCATATTACGTCTCTTTCGATGTATAATATTCTCATCAGGGTCAGTTCTTGGCATTTGATATACGTTATTTCATATCCAATATGTCATCCGCCGTCGTAAATATTTCTTTAGTGTCCCGAATTTATGTTCATTTTTAAAATCTTCTGTTGATAGGTGCGGTTATATTAAATTAGAATATTGTTATGGATATTAAGTTCTTTTTTATCAGCAATTGGATCATGGAAATAGGTCAAGAACGCATGAAGAAGACTGAAAAATATTATTAGACTGGGATTGATGAGATGAATCCTGAGATCATTTTTTCCCCCATCATTTTAATTTACCCGTTTTAATTTCTCTGTCTTTTATGTTTATTTCATCATAATCAACCTAGCCTTTTCTCAACGTTGTGGTCGGCTTCCAATATAAACAGGTGCGGCTAGATATCAGGGCGTCTACCGCGTAACTAAAATGGTAATGAACATCGACTCTGGTAATAAACTTCAATACGATCGTGAGAGACTAAACTTTGAGCTACCTTGTAAATTTAAAATATTTTTTTTTTTTTTTTTTTACAATATAGCTCGAAGTTTAGTTCAGGGTCATATTGAAATTTATTACCAGAGTTGATGTTCATTACCATTTTAATTACGCGGTAGACCCGCTGTATTTTATATGGAGCGACTGCCATCTGACCTCCGCCACCCAATTAATGGGAGACACTGATACCCTAAGGTTAGACCGGTTGTCACGACTGTTTGGGCTGCTGCTCTTTTGCTTTAACTTCGAGCGGTGTAAGTATGATTTTTTCTATTGTTAAAAGTTTCCCTTCTTTTAGATCAGTGACCTCAAATATCTGAATACCTACCACCTTGGCCTTCTCTCAATCCAATTGGAGTCTGCATGACTGTTGATGCACACTGATGAGGAGGAGCCCTGTCATACTGCACTTTACTTCGAAGGGCTTCTCTTAATGTCTTCACGTGTTTAAACTATAGGTGCTGTGGTGCTCACATATGGCCACATAGATACGACCCCTCGTTGGACAACCTCTGCGCGCAAGCGGGCCCACACCTTGAGGTGTCCTGTAGGCTAATTCACGTAACTAAAGAAGTGTAGGTGCCGCGCAGTTGCAGTAAAATTTTGATTAAAGTAACACATTTGGTATTCTCTAAGCTTCACTGAGATACGCTCGCGTCAAGTTCGAGCGTCACTGCAATATGATCAGCGCGTCATAACATTTCGTGACTCGTATAAATCGTCCATATTATACAGTTCTTTAGTGGCTATCCTCTCGCTGCAGAGGTCGCCACTAAAGAACTGTATATGGACGATTTGACCACCTCAGTTCATTCTGTCGATGATGGGATTCGCTTGGCGGACGAGTTACTCGCGTTATTTGAAGCTGGCGGATTTAGTCTCGTCAAATGGGCAAGCAATTCTCCTGAACTTCTCACTCATTTATCGGAGTCGTATCGTGCGACGATCGAGTTTACGGACGATAGTGATACACTGAAGGTTTTAGGCTTGAAATGGCTACCTACGTCTGATGTATTCTCGTTCACTACGTCCACCTGCCATTAGCCCTCTGGCTACCCAACGACACACCGCGGCGCGATCTTACCTCTGCATATTTACTGTGCTTCTGTTATGGATTGAGCTTTAATATAGTTTGACTTTGACGTTTGTTTTCCGTCTGTTACGCTTTGTTTTATTCCTATTATCTTTAAACTATTATTAGCCTACATAGAACTCAGTGATTTCATTCCATCTGAATAATATATTTACTGTTTTAGTGACATAGACACTAAATGCTTTCTAATAGTCTCACAATGATGTTGACTTCAATACTACTGCGGATGTAACAGTTGCGTATTTTGTTGAGTTGCGTCAATCCGTACCTGAGAACGGACGTAGACGTACAAGTTTTTTGTAACGGCCCACGCTTTACTTCTTTATATATTAATTTATTTATTTATTTTATTTTAAAGACATCTTATTGCTAACAGTTTTAAGTCCATGCACAATAAGAGATTACAATAATTTAATTTTAAAAACAATAATAGGTAAATAATTTCTAATGGCTGGTTCACACCACGTTATAAGCACAGTGTATTAGTTGCCAATAAGCGTAATCCCCATAGCGCAGTTGCAATTGCACTTGCAATAGTAGACTTTCGTCAGTAGGATTCTTATGGATAAATAACCTAACCGTCAAAAACCCCCGACTCCAACTAGAAACAGAGCTGTAACTTTTGAATGGCTGAACAGATTTTCATGAAACATAGCTATGATGGTTCCCGATTAAATTAGATTTCAATTTAAAAAAACTGGATTGAAATCGGTCCATCCGTTTTGGAGCTACGATGCAGATAGACACTACAACTACAAACACATAGATACACACTACAAACTTGTAACACTCTCTTTTTTGTCGGGGGTTAAAAAGAGGAGAAAGGAGCACGAATCTCTTTTACAGGAACAGTTTGGCATTACGTAGGTAAATGATAGCTATATCTTCATTCTATAAATGTAAAGTTTTTTTATTACTGTGTCATAATTGTTAAGATGATTATATTTTCAAATCAGTTCAATTTGCCAAAACTCATAAAAACGACCACGACACAATATCGAGCGCAATACAACGGTTACGGGCCGTTAATACTAATCGGTAACGTTTCAGTTAATCGGTTTTCGTGGTAATATTAATTGCTACCTACGCTCCGCACTTAGGGCCCGTACACACGAGCTACCTTTAGCATCCGCGAGTAGCGATTTAGCGATAGCATCGACGTTGCATCGCGATTTGTCGACTCACTGCGTCCGATGGCGGTTGCTAAATCGCGCGATTTAGCGGTTGCATCGATGTTGCATCGCGATTTGGCGACTCACTGCGTCCGATCGCGGTTGCTAAATCGCGCGATTTAGCGGTTGCATCGATGTTGCATCACGATTTGGCGACTCACTTCGTCTGATCGCGGATGCTAAAAGCATCACGAGTGAACGGGGTAGTGATCGATCGCTGCATCTAGCTTCCGATCGCTAGTCGCCGATGGTAAAAGTAGCTCGTGCGAATGGGCCTCCGAGTCGCTAGTCACTGATGCTAAAAGTAGCTCGTGTGAACGGGCCCTTAGTTGTTATAAAGGTACGGTTGATACCATGCTGTCGAGACGTCCACAAGTTTTTAGTTCTTTCATACCTTCCGAATTCCTGAGGAATATTTTTTTATTCTAGTTCTTTTATATGCGAAACATGGGCTATTTTTACATCAGTTACAATTTACAAGTTTACAATATACCGAGTATTTTATTTATTTCTTTATTTAAAATGCTTCATGTACAATGTACAAAGGCGGTCTTAATGCCGTATCGAGTATCGCCTTATTCAACCTTGCGGCATGCAAATTTAGGTTCATATAATTATATTATTTATGAAATCGTTATAATTACATGCAAAAGTATTTGGACTAAGTACATAAAATATATCAGTAAAATAAAATTACTTTATTATAGACGGTAAACAATACACAAAGATCAATATTCATAATACCATTGGTTGCATTTAGGAACAGAGGCTGAATCACTACAAATTATGCTCACTACATAAAAATATATCTTAAAAATTTCCCCATCACTCATCGTCCTCCTTTTACTTACTTTTACTTTTCTAAAGTATACATTAAAGATCTGTCTGGAAATATTGCGCAACTCTAAAGCAGTCAGCTGATTTATTCTATTAATTTATCATTTTCTGAGCCAAAATGTTCTAATATTATCGTGTTTATAGTCGATGTAGTGTGATTGCCCTCGATATGACTGGGTAAATTGACAGCACTCATACGCCGATGCGGCGGTATCTGAACTATTCTAGAACTTGGCTGCGTGCCTAACGCCCGAGCCTGTTGGCGCCCGGCTATCCTCACGCCTTCACATCATTGGGGCTTACAGATCAATTGTTTAGGCGTAATCGTAAATTGGCTAAATTAAGGACGGATACTGTAAACAAACTACGTTTGAGAAATGAAAATTGTTGTTGCGGTTTTTTATGACCAATTAAATCAAGATTATTGTAGTCATTGATTTTGATAATTAATAAATATAATTATGTAAATATCCCTGAAAAAATTTATCGTACCAAGTAGCGCCATCTACTGCACGTTTCCTAAATTAATAACCCAGACTCAAACCCAACATGTTGGCCAGTTTCCCGCTTGTTTCATAACGTATTTATAGATAGCATTGAATGGGAGCGTACGTAGTGCTTAACTCAAAGCTTAGATGGCGTCTTCTCCTCCTACTAGTTCCTCTGAGTGTTAAATCTATTACAGATGTCGCTGGTTTAGTCAAAAATAGAATACTAGCTCTACTCGGCGAGATAAGCACCCAGGGGGCTTACCACGAGCTCTTATAGCAGCAGAGTTGAACTGCCCAGACATTTCCAGTATAAGCTGACCTTTCACTGTACGAAAACCCTATACAGTGCGAGGTCAGCTCATACTGAAAATGTCTGGGCAGTTCAATTAGGTACTGCCCTGCTTATAGCAGAGTTCGTAGCAAACCTCCAGTTCCTCAAAGGCTGATCAAAAATCATCTCTCACGTACTGTGAAGTGCCATAAATCAGTGGTGTAAAATTTTCTATTCAGGAACTTGTACATCCACATATTATACTAATGACTAACCTGGAAGTACTTGATGACAACAGGGTCTGTGGCCAGCAGATGCTGTGCTCTCGGCTCGTCGCGACAGTACGCGACGTGCTTGTCGAATTCGCGCTCCATTCGTAATAATGCTCGTCCGAGCATTTTCGGTTCGCCGGCGTAGTATTTTATGCCTTCTAGCAGGACCCTGTAAATATAAAGTCGTGTTAGAAGCTTTGTCATACTGTGAATATGATTTAAGTACAGTTACTTAGTAAAGGTGTTATGTATTCACAATTAACCAGTTTTTCTACGATCACAGTCCAAACGGTAGCTTACTTTCTCAAACTCTACAAAAGTCTGATGGTAACAGAAGTGCGCCATCTACTGCCTGTTTACAAAAAGCTTACTCTAGTAGCTTTCGCTAAACGTGCAGTAGATGGCGCTAGTGTGTACCCTAATGCTGTAGAAACTCCAATTGCAGACTTTTTAGCTTTAAACTTTTTGCTTCGATTGTCTTTTCATATACCTATTTCAAGAACCTTATACATAATATTCTTGACCTATTTGGTATTGTAAAAAAACATGCATATAATGAACCATAAAGTTATTATTACTTTACCACTAGTAATAATAACTTTATGTAATGAACACTCACGTATTATGAAACTCGCAGATCTGTCTGAAGTTGGAGAAGAGGAGTTCCCGGTTGTCGAACACGGCTTTAGGGGTGACTTTCTTGTCGGTAAGCTTCATGTACCGGGACACTACCTGCTGCATGTCACGCCCGAACTCCTCCTCGGTCTCCACCAGTTCCCGTACCACGGCCCTGGAGGTCATAGGATTTTAGCTTATGAATATTTTTAGGGCAATGGATAAATTCGATTAATGGAAGAAGAAAGAAGAAAAGTTATTTATTTTTGCTTGATGAAGACGCAAACATAAACTAACAAAACACGACGAAAGAACAAATGATAAAAAACACATAAAATAATATAGCAAAAAAAGGATGAAAAGAAATTAAATACATAATATCTATAAACTACCAAGTAACGGTGCACCATGGGAGTAATTTTAGATTGTGTTCTGGTATTGACTATATATATAAAGCTCGATTACCACTGACTGACTCACTCACTGATTGACAGAATTGTTCTCCCAGATGGAGCCGTGGGGGGTACAAGTCATACATAAAGTCATACACCTCGAGGTCCAGTGAGTCCGGGAAAAATCCGAAATGACCTGAAAGTGGAACCCTGACCGGAACTGCCCTACGGATCTCGAAAATGGCAAGTCGAACACCCACACTGCCGGAACTAAAAATGTCAAGGACCCTGGGCCGTTTGACGAGCCGGTGAAAAAAAGATGGCTTCCATACAAAAAAAGATGGCGGCCATACAAAATTGGATCGCTCACCGTTCCGCAACCGTAATTAATACTATATGACCCATAAAAATGAAATTTGAGTGTAATTCGTTGTTAAAGAAAAATAAGGGTGTTAAAAATAGTGCTATACAGCCTATACCAAATTTATATCGTTATAAATATCAGTCACAAAATATCTCAGCTATTCAAGTTTGAATTTTCAAGCGGAAGTTTTATAATAATTGTGATATTAATAAATATTCATAATTCAGAAGTTTGATGACAAACACAATAAGACTTAAATACACCTCAAAGAAAATTTATTAATAGAGCCTTTTATATAAAAGATAAATCGTATTCTATCACGCAATTATATTTTGCAATTATGCTATCATAAATAATGAAAATCCGTTGGTTGTGGGTGAACCACATCAAACAGCCGAAGCTTTCAAGATCAATAGTCATATATTTCTATCACCACGCGATTTTAGCTCATGACGTCATAGTGAGGGTTCGAACACTTTAAATGATAAACATTACAATAAATTATCGAATGTGTTCCTAGCTCCTGAGTCAGCGGGAGAGCGCGCCATATCGATGCCAAGAGGTAAGGACGTGGGAGCATCTGTAATACTAATAGTGGATGGAAAGGTAACACAAGGATAGGAAGGTTGTGACTTGCTGAATGTCAAGGCACGAAGATATCAAATCATCGCAGATTATGAATACCATTTTTAAGTGATACAGAAGTGTGTTGTCACTGTCCGTGCTGAATAAATGTATTTTCTTTCTTTCTTTCTTCTTTCTTTAGAAGATATTTTGTTATGTAGTGCGCATAATTTGTAGTGTTTCAGTCTCTCATCCTAAATGCAACTGCAGTATTGGGATACACTTAAAACTCGATTTAGTATGGGGGAATGGGGATACGAATAACTTATTAGCGCAAGTCATACAAAATCAAATTTGTATTTAGTTTTGGAGTGAATTTTAGTACTGCGGTTACATTTGGGAACGGACACTGAATCAATTTGCAAATTTTGCGCATACAAATACATACGCATTTTACATAAAAAAATATCCTGAATATGGACAAACAGTTTTCTCTATTTTGCTCATTACATAAAAAAAGTTCCTGAATAAGGACGAAATGTTTTCTCCATTTTGCGCACTGCATAAGAAATTATCTTGAATATGGACAAACCGTTTTCTCTATTTTGAGCACTACTTAATTTTTTTTCCTGAATATGGACAAACCGTTTTCTCCACCCTTTGTCTCCTAGACAGAAGACAAAACGAAAAATCGAAAATGAAAACGGTAAAGAGATGGTTTTGTTCCCGTATTCCTCTCTTCCCTATTTCGCCGTGCTTACCCTGTAGAATGTTTTAACGTTTAATGTGATGCAGCCTGTTCGAAGGCTTTCTCTCATTCCAAGATCCAACCAAACCTTCAACCTTGTACCTATAGCTATTAGCTAAGATGTGACCCATAAGTCAAATCTTGCCAAATTAACCTGGACAAACTGTTGGCAGTTTTGACTAAATACCTAAGTAATAATATTGTTCTGGCATGAAACTGGGTTGGTGGCGAGACAAATGGTAATAATTGGATTTGGTGTTGATTTATGGCTATGTCTGTTGCAGATGTGCATTTCTACTGTGAGTTATTATATGAGCTGTTTACTGCGCATTTGAGTGTCGTGTTCCTAATACTAGACGTTGCAGTGAATCATGTGAGAGAACAAGTTGGTGGAAGCTGTAAATATGGAGAAAATAGAAACATATACAGCATGTGACATACTTATGGACTGATTAATGAACGTAGGTTCATACATGTATCATGTGTGGAGATCGTGTTTGAAGCAATTGAGGTAATAATATTAGGTGGCAACTTTATCAACAACCAAAATGAGAACTTAAAGAACGTGTATCAGAAATGCGTGGTCATATTTAAGGGTATGGATCAGACCATCAAACAGAACAACTTTCTCTATGGGACCAACATCGTAATCGCGAAAAAATTATCAGGTGTCCCACACGTTTGGGTCGAGTTGTTAATTAAATTTTGTATGGGACAGCTGACTATTTTTCCCATTGAAAGTTGTTCACACTAGGATCCACACCCCGCGTTTCTGATACACGTTGTATTTATTATTTGAAATAGGAAGGTATATTAAATTATACCTTTACATGTGCACCTTAAGTGATAAGGTAAATAATTTTTTTTTTTTTTTTGGTTCACCAACAATTGTTTACACTAACATTATTAGAGAAAACATTTATAAAAATACTAAAAAAACAGTGTAACAATTACTTAAAGGTAAACACAGCATGCACCAATAAAAAAGAACAGGAACTGTAAGCTAACCAAAACTATGTACCATAAGCATTATATTAAATTAAAATTAATAAAGAATTTAACTAAAATAAAGTGAATAAAACAGAGGTTATTCTAGATCTGATAGGCAGTGGAGAATTTTTATCTTTAGATTCGATAGAGAATCAAAGTGTAAATCGATGATATCGCTGCAGCTATTAATAATGCCATTAATTAGCCATTAATAATGTTGAATTCGTTTGCTTATGTTTGAGTCTTGAAGAATCAGCTCTATTTTATAAATACGTAATTTTAAATTTGTTGCTAAATAAATTAAATTTGGATCGAATCGCTAATGTTTATTGACGACAATTGTCTCAAGTGTGTTCAATGAACAGTAATCATTAATCAGATAGTAGATAATTAAAGCGGTAAGTACACAAGGATAGGCAACGGTCCAAGGTAATTTATATACAACGATTGCGGAGAAAATAATAATGAAGAAACCAATTAACGGGTTTGAGCAGTCCAATAAAATGTACTTAATGTCTCTTGTAATATAATATTCTTAGGAAGATACTGGAAGGTAAGATAGATGGCAAAAGGAGCAGGGGAAGAAGGAAATTAGCCTGGATTGATAACATCAAAAGCTGGACCAACATCAATGACGCTGCCAGTCTGTGCAGACTGGCACAAGATAGAGACGAGTTCCGTGTGGTGGTCGCCGACATCCGCTGAGGATATGGCACATGAAGAAGAAGAATGTCTCTTGTAGACAATGACCCGCATTTGCACACTACTGATACGATCAGTGACACGTCTTCTTGATGAATTGATTTGAACTTTTTTGATAGTTGCTGTATTTGCAATGTTTCAAATAATCATTTCGTTAATTTAGGTGAAGATAAAAAAAAAATACAAACAACATGTCACCTTCCAAAGCATCAGGTTTTCACTTTAAAATAAAATCCATAAAAACCAAATCCATTGAACTTCAAACTCCAAGAATACATTCCAATAATTCCAAACACAAAAGCAAAAGTATCTAAATTTAGATTCCTTAATCAGATACAAAACAAGGTAACTTGATTCTTACATCTAAAAACAAAAGACGGGAGACAGTTTGTTGACACGGAAGAGAAGAACTGCTGCCAAATTATGAAGCTGATGATAACTTAACGCCCCGTCCTGAATAACTTGAAAATATCCTCGGCTGCAGTCATAATTTGTTACATTTGTGTATGTTGACGATGTTTTGGTTGGCACGTGCGAAGTTGTTTGAGGAAAAATGAGAGATGTTAATGATATACAGTATGATGAGTGGTTTATTTAATAAGAGTTGCATGTTAATTATTATTGTCCGTTTTTGTTTTCAAAACAAAATCACATTTGTGTAGTTTACAAAAGGTTTCTTTTTCATTGGCTATATCCTAATAATCTTCTTTTTTTTCAGAAATACATACTTAACAGCCTTATCAATCCTAAAACCTACATTGAGTTCACCTTTTAGTTTCAAGTGTAGCATTGAAAACGCTCTGGATAAAACTCTTACTAGATTAAACATAGCTACATACAACACCATCTACATCATAACCAGGTACCAATTAACGCCAAAATTCATCCAAAAACCATAAACATTCCGAGTGTTATTACCAACAAGATTTGTCGCAATTTCACGACCACTTAAAAGGTACCTATAACTGTTATAACAAGCATCTAATAAGACTACTAGGAGTTACGACTCGGTCTCGCCAAAAGGTAAGTGCAATCATAAAGGGGATTAGCTTCACACGTGTACAAAATGCGTAGACGCCAAAAATTTACGAAAATAATTTGAGATCGATTTAGTCGGAACTTTGGTTCTTCTTGTTTAGAGACTGATAAGGTTGGATACGTTTACCCGTGAATATTTCTATCTTCAATCTCACCCCAGGCGATTACAATAAAATGATTTCAAAATTGTCTTTTCTAGCGATATGTACCTCCATTATGAGGTTACAAGCCTACTTATGCAACGTGTATGTACTTATCTAGTCATGGTTATGGGTGTGGAACAGAACATCAAACTGAACAACTTTCTCTATGGGATCAACATTGTAATCGCGAAAAAATAATCAGCTGTTCTTGGCCGTACCTGCACGAACGACACCGATTTTGTTGCGTACTTCAGAGAAAGGTAAAAAAAGAAACGGAAAGGTATAATACGCGTAGGTACTTGTACTGTACAGAGAGACCCCATCTGTATTTCTAAACACGTAAAAAATGGTAAACGTATTCGATAATGAGTAAACAACTTTGCGTAACCCGCACCGTAGAAGGTAATTTTCTTTAATTAATTATTTAATACAAGCCGAAATAGACGCAATAATCCAAATAACCTTTGTTTAGGAAGCCTCGTCTGAGCTTATTTCTGATCTCGTCTAGTATAATAATAAATTCCAACAATGTAACAACAGGTGTGAATTGTTTTAGTGTTGATATCATTATAACATGCTCTACTCAAGTGCAAGGTTTTTGGAAACCTCGAATTCCGGAAAACTGACCTTTGTAGTGTCACTACGACAAGGTGGAATGTGCAAAAATACCTATTGTTTAGAAAAAACAAATAATTATGTAGATCTGACATTGTGTTAGGTAAGTTTTAAAATATTTTTTAGGAATTGAATTTTAATGTGGCTCAAATTATTACAAATTCAAACTTTCTATTGTTTTCATGTGTACGGATGTAATATTTTATAAGTAGGTTTCAACATGAAACCCTTTAAGGATACAGCAACATATAACTAGTACCTATAATATGTACCTATAATGACAATAATTATTCTATTAGTAGGATTAAAAAATAATATGTTTATCTAGTGGTATTTAAATTATATTGAATTGCAAGTATATTATGTATTTTATTTTGTATCGAAGACTTAGGTTCAACGAATCCTAAGAACATCGTTATGAAGCTTTACAGATGGACTTGAAAGTTGCCGATACAATTTCCCTTTTTGTCTGAGCGAAAATAAAACTTTGATGTGGATTTCCTTTCAAACGATCCAGGTTTCTTTTGATGCGGCACATGTTGAAACAGTATTTTGTACTGTGCTTACGTCAATTTGTAACGATTTTGGATTTCAGGGTAATTGAGAACTTGCAAATTGAAGAAACAATTTATTTCCAAATGTAAACTGAGAGCTAAAAGCTTTATTTCCCAAAATTAAAATATTTGGAAGATATTTGAATGCTAATTTTGCCGGTAAATAAAAGCCTGAATATTGGATTTTTGGTCTTTTTACGTTTTCTGAAAATGGACAGCAGACAGAGCCACAGTTAATTGAGGCTGGCTCTACACTCCAGTCAGCTGCTTGTCTAGCACGATGATAAGCCTCATACAGGATATTTTTTTATGTAGTGCGCATAATTTGTAGAGTGATTCAGTTCTTTCTCTCTTTTCTTATTAAATCCTGTATGTGGTCGTTCCTAGTCGCTTGTAAAGGTCTACTCACTGTCGTCTCGCGGCCATAGCGTTCTGGTCCCTCTCAACGGTCTGCTTCTCCTGCAGCACCTGCGACGGCACGAAGCCCTGGCGCGTGTGCAGCTCGCCCCCCTGCACGTCCTCTATCACCCGCACTAGCCACCTGGAAGCAGAGGACGAGATCGTGAGTAAGTGGTAAAAAAGTGATTGAAGGGGGAAAACGTGTCATGTGTCCTAAATTGGAATAGTTGGAACTAGTAGAAGAGATGTCAAGAAAATATCAATAGTTTCACTATGTTTCGCCTTGGTTGGCTTACAAATTTTGACAATAGTACACCGCAAACTGGCCCTTTTCTATTTCTTCCGAGTCATGTGTCCACCCAAAGGGTGTGTGGAAGATATCGCTTTTAGCGACAGAAACGCCAATTAAACATGTTTTATTGTAAGTATCTTTTATATTTCTGGTGTATAGGTAATATAGTTTATTGTATTATAGATATATACATAAATAAATTCAGCCCATTACTGTCCCACTGCTGGGCACGGGCCTTTCCTCAGAATGAGAAGGTTTAGGCCTTAATCCATACAAAGATATATACATATAATTGATAAATAATCTAGTCATAATTATTACTTAGGTATCTTTGTTATTATAATTTGGCAAATTTAAAAACTAATCATTTAAGATATAATTATAATACTGATTGATATACTTATTGCTGCTTGTTGTATGGGTGAACTGAATAATTTTGTAGGCCACAGAAGAAAATCTTCAATTCTAATCAAAAAAGAAAATCTCCATTTATCTTTTGTTTTGCTCATAAGTAAATTGCACACGTCACAGAATATTCAAAATCTCCTAACTCCTAACATTTATTTTTCCGGCACTCGGATACGTACCATATGCTTTTCAGCCGAGTAAATATAATTTAAAATTACATTCAACACTAGAAACTGAGAGGGAACAATAAATTATATACGCCAGAGTTCTAGGAAAATCATCACCTGGGGCGTCGGTTGACATTTATTACAAGCTTCCATGTTGGACTATAAATATCGTGGCATTTAATATCAACCTGCGGGTCTACCGCGGAACTAAAATGGTAATGAACATCGACTCTGGTATCAAACTTCAATACGATCACTATGATTTCTCCTGTTTCGTGGGTACAGTTTACAGTCACACGCACCTAAACCAGGGTGAAGTTTGTCGTATGTATCTATTTGTGGCATCGTAGCTCTAAAACGGATGGACCGATTTCAATGCAGTTTTTAGTTGAAAGCTAGTTTAATCGAGTATCATCTTAGCTATATTTCATGAAAATCTGTTCAGCCGTTCAAAAGTTACAGCTCTTTTTCTAGTTGAAGTCGGGGGGGTTTTTGACGGTTAGGTTTTTCAGACGTAAGCTGTGTGTATAACATACTTACGAGAGAATTTCTGGTAGTTGTTTATTATGTTTTGTAGTATACAGAATATTCTCTGTTTTCGAGAACCCTCATGTTTTTAATTTCGGCGGAATTTAGGTCTCAATTTCGGTCGTTATTATCCCGTCTGCTTCGCGTTTTTCATTACATCAATCTATCCTCCTTACCTAAATTATTGTCTTAAATACCACAAAAACATGTAGCCATAAAATTTCGACGTTCCGTATTTACATTTTATTTATTTTTGTGTAGATATAGCCAGGTATGTTTACTGTTTTCTATGTTTATTATATTAGAATGTCTAATAGAATATAAAATATATTTCTTAAATTTCTTTCTTAGAGACTCCTCATTAATAAATCAAAAAGAGATTGAAGTTATAAATATACATGATTAGATGAACAAATTTTCCGCGGAAGCTTTTTCGCTGTCAATCTTAAGCATCGACGTCATGCGAGCGTTGGCCTGTGGTTCATTAGCCCAGTCTAGATTGTGTTTAGGTCTTTTTCCAGCTGCTTATAGCGTTTTGTTGCAACACCGTGACACGGGGATATTGTATGTGGTCTGAGTGACATGTGATGTGGCGTGGTTGTAGGAAATGATGTTGTTTTCTATACTTAGTTAATATTTTGGGTCATCGACCGCTAACACTTTCACTCATTCATCTACTATTTGGAACCGTGCACCTAGAATCTCGACATTTCATAAGTGCCTGTATCTGGTTTACATGAAATAAAGATCTATTCTATTCTATTCTGTTTTATTTTTTTATTTAACTTTCTTTTGTTTATTTTTTGGAGGGCCTTTGGTTGGGCGATCGACTGCTGAGCTACGTGTCGCGGGTTTAATTCCCTTACGGAACAAATATTTGTATGACCTACAGATTCTGATAGTTGTTTCGGGTCTAGGATTTTGTCTATGTGAGATGTATGTATGTTTGCAAACGCACCCACGATACAGGAATTACTTCTAGCGTGGGCCAACGTTTTTTTTATTGCTGTGTACCCTGGGCTATCTGCATTGATACCTTTCGCCATTGGTGGGGGAATAATTCTTCTACTACTGCATGAGAGATTTCTATAGATGGATAGCACGTGTCGGATCGACAGAAAAAGTAGTTCTACCTACGGTGTATATCTGAGCGACTAAGGGCCATTTTCACCGACACTAAAATATGTTTAAATTTTTTTAAATTTTTTAATTGAAAAAATGAAATCTCCAAATGAAAACCCATACAAAAATTCATGTTTAAACAGCAGATTTTGCCATAATCATCTGTTATGTTGTCGGCGAACTTGGGCCTAACACAAACATAGAGTTGAGTCAGTCATCAGCATGGCCCTTAGATAAAGCAGTTAAAATAATTTAGTTCTGACAAAAAATGTTGTTTCAACATCTGTTATTACGACACAAATATTATAAGAAAACACACAAACCGTCTTCTACACATTTTTATTACGTATTTACATATCTATAAAATGTAGGCGTCTATTTTGAATAGCCATTTGTTATTTCCAAGAGATTATAGTGATAATCATTCGGAACATTCGTTAGGTATTCTTTCGACTAATGATCGGTCTCGATTCTCGGGAAAAACAAAAAGGTGTTAAGTAGATCGAAGTAGGTAACCGTATTTAAAGAAATTAATGCATGAATATGTCATCCGGATCATATCGGTGGAATCTGTGCCTCATTTGTAGGAGTTCTAAAAAAGTTATTTCAAATGATATATTGTCTATTTCTCGGACGGCGTACTACGGCGTACTTGTGGCTATTAAGAAATAGCAGGTCAGAAGTTTTTTTCATAAGATGGAGTTTTCATTTGTTGATAAAAATATTAAATTTTTTTAAGAGCTACTAATTTAGCTGAAAGCGCATTAAAGTGTTTCGGAGCTATGAAAACTGTGTTTTATTAAATAATACAATAATTTCACAACTTCGTTGACTTTTTTATTATTTTTGTTATATTTAAAACGTTTAATTCCGCAATCTTTTGCTTCATTAAAAAACAGTAAAACCTATTAAATGTTTTGACTACTACACGCCATTACTACTTAGAAACATACAGTATGACATTTTATATCGCTCATAAAAACATAAAAAAAGCATAGGTACCACTTAAACAAAAGTTAGTAGGTATAGGATATCTACAATTTAAATAATCTAACCGTGAAAAACTTCCGACTCCAACTAGAAAAAGAGATGTAACTTTTGAACGGCTGACCAGATTTTCATGAAACAGCTATAAACTAGCTTTAAATTAAAAACAAACTGCTTTGAAATCGATCCATCCGTTTTGGAGAGACAGATACACAGATCCACAGATATATACACACAAGAAACTTAATATAAAACCCCTCTATTTTATCGGGGGTTAAAAAATAAGATAGATATTATGTTCCTTCAGAGGTCAAAACTGCCACCAGTTTTTCCAGGTTAATTTGTCTTATGGGTCACATGTTAGCTATACAAGGTCTGCTTGGATCTTGGAATGAGAGAAAGCCTTCGAGCAGTCTGCATCACATTAAACGTTAAAACATTCTGCACGGCAAAAAGGGGGAGAGAGAAAATCGGAGAGAAAACCATCTACCGTTTCCTCTCTCGATTTTTCGTTTTGTCTTCTATCAAGGAGACAAAGGGAGGAGAAAACGGGTTTGTCCACCCACCATGCCAGCCCTGGATGTAAATCGGGAGTCTTATTGTCTGGTGCTTTAAAATTACTAGATAATCAGTTGTTTCTTTTACGTTTGCTACTTTAATTGCGCCTCTCTGGTCTAGTGGTCGCAAGCTCGCCTGCCTAGCTTGAGGTCCTGGGTTCGATTCCCGGGTCCGGCAGTGTTATTGCCCGTTTATCTGTTAATATTCTCAGTAGCCCGGAGTTTGGAATTGTCCCCGGTAGATGGCGATACGCTCGCCTCCTATTACATGGGACTTAATAACGGCTGGCGAAATGTAGGTGTAATTCTCTGCCTAACCCTTCATGGAATACGAGCGTGATGCTATGCTATGTAACGCTACGTTCAGATGTAACGCGCGTCGACGCACGTCAACGCGGGATCCTGTGATCGGTTGTATGTAAACGCTATGTAGGCTTAAGCGCTTGCGTTAACGCTCGCTGACGCGCGTCTACGCGCGCTAATGTAATCGGTTGTACGTAGGTAAATACCATGATGTCTAGGCGCGCGATTCGAAAACACGTGTCAAATTTTTTGCCATCTGAACGTAGCTAACGTGCGCGTACGTTGCGATTTTTCGAATGGGTACTTTTTGTTTTCTATTTTGTTGTTAAGACCATTTATGATAAAAATATATACTAGTGAACACCCTTCTTTAAAATATTTTTCCACGAATTTTAATACAAATATACTTTAGTTCAATATTTCAATGGAGATAACATAAAAGAGTTTATAATAAAATGGTACTAATCTATTACATTTGGAATTATTTCAGATAATCAACAATTTATCTTAAGAGGTGGAAAATAGCCAAATCGCTATATCATAATTTTTGTATGAATGTCTCGATGTATAGGCACTTTAGTAGGTCGTTCTCGTTTTGCGGAAAAAATGGTTCATTAAATGAAATTGGAGTAATAACTGGGTAATAACATAATATTTATGTGTACCTAACTGTGAATATTTCATCCTTACAGCCCAATTGATAATTTTCCGCCTTTTTACGTTCCGTAAAGAAAAGTATCAAAAGATAACTAAGGTTTTCATGTAGCTGATCTTGTCAAAATAAAAACTAAAAAACATAAACCCCCTTATTACAAAAGAAGGTTTAAACTATGTTTAGTGAAACCCGGGTTATAAATATATCCGTCACTTTCTGACGTCATATAATAAAAAGAGACGGGGCTATCTTAGAACCTGGGTTTTACAAGTCTTGCTTTAAACAATATTTTTTAATAAGACAATGAGTTCAGAAAAACCTCAAAACGTTTGATTCAAATTGAATTCTGAATTACATGGGCTGGTTTCAAAGCATATTTTATCACTTAATTGTGGCTCAAAAAAATCCCGACTGCAAAGAAGTCACTGCTATTTCAACTATATTTTTCTTATATAGTCAAAAAAAAAACATACGCGTCGAATTGAGAACCTCCTAGTTTTTTTTGAAGTCGGTTAAAAATAGATACGTGTAGGTGGTACTTGATAGATGAAGATTTCTAAAAAACGAATGATGGATTTTTTTAAAGAGTGTAGTATTCAATTGCGTACCTACTTAAATAGGTAGAATAAGGTCCTTCCATTCATACATATACGAAATATTTTAAGAGTTGTATGTTGCATATATGCTTTGTAAAATTGTAGCAAAAATTTATTATTAATTGTATTAAACATTTTCATTTACGGTTTTGTCACGCGGCATTGGTTTTCATGTGAAGATCATTCACGCCGCCATGCCGCCGACCGTTTCACGTAGAAACTAGCATAATGGATGTTGAAAATAATGAGGAGCTAGTATTTCTTTGTGTCAAATAATTTTAAATATATTTATTAAAAAAATACATACATTTTTTTTTATCGTTTGGATAGTTTCTTTACCACCTATAGATGTAACTCTTAAAATAATTCATGAATGAATGGAAAGGCTATAATAATAATACGGTCCTACCCATAGATATCTTAGTCCCAATCCCTATAAGGGGTTACCGTTATACTTAACATTATATAACATGTTTTACTAAGGAAACAACCAGAAATAGCTAAAAAAAAAATCTGCTGTTCGATACATTAAGGTGATTAATATTGAATGATTTGTATCGGACATCTGTATTTTTTCTCGAAATTTCAGCATTGATCCGATGGTAAAAGTTGTTCTTCTTGAGGGACCGGGACTAGAAAGTTAGGACCTTGTATATTACTAGAAAGAATCCAGAATTTCCTAAAAAAATAAACTCCTATATCTGGTGACGCTGTATTTTTTTGTTCAGCTGTATCTCCCTCAGCACAGAGCTAGCATAAAGCTACCCAGTCCAACGACCCATCGCCAATGACGTCACAGTACCCGAGGTTATTCCAAACGTGCCGGATGCAATGTTATGATGCAGAGTATTACACAACTCTGTAAAGTCGGGCAAAGTCAGTATTTCTGGCCTGCGATGACGTAACGCTGAAAGGTGCAGTACTTTTGATCTATATCTGTTATGCTTATGACACATGAATTATGAAATGTTGAAAATATAAAGTGGCGACATCTTGAATACAATTTTTTATTTAAATATTAAAAACTAGTGGTCGCCCAGTAGCTGCAGCTGATAATTTTGTCGCGATTACGATGTTGGTCCCATAGAGAAAGTTGTTCAGTTTGATGGTCTGATCAACACCCTATTATATGACCACGCATTTCTGATACACGTTAACAATCTACGTATCTAGGTATCTAATTGTCACAGCATTATGCTGAGATGGGGGCCATTTTTGGTCTCGTCCAGGTTGCAGCTTTAATTATTCTTTTTTCTTTTGTTATTATTATTTTTTGTTTTATTTTTATATTTGTACTTTTGTAATTTTATTTGTTTCTGGCGAGTTCAGAATAAAACTGTTTTCTTTCTTTCTTTATTTTTCTTCTTTATAATTATAGGGGTATGTAGAGATAGAGTAGAGAAATCTAAAGAAGGAAACATAACTTTTCGGGACCTAGGTTTCACATTCAGGATATCACAGCCATTTTAATATTGTGTATGTATTTTACACAAATTATTCGATTTTCATGTGAAAATATTTAAAAAGATCAAACCTTTTTTTTAAATCGAAGGTTTTTCATATTAATAAAATCCTATGTTCATTAACTTTTATATCACCGAAGAGAAACATATGTATATCAAGACGTGTGCTCACCCACTTCACTCTAATTTAGAGCGACATTTTAGAGCGACATATTTAAAGTGAAAACATAAAAAAATATGTATTAAGTATCTGTTGAAAGGACAAATGCGGCTCCGACGAAATCAAATTTAGTCCCTACAACACCACTGATTGAAAAAAATATCTGATGCCAGCTAAATTGGGTAAGGAAGTCTCATGATTTACTGTTGCGTCTGTGTCTTACTATTTAACGAAGCGATAACAAACATAGACATTTGTTTAATCATTGTTAATTAACTACATACTGTAGATACTCATATTTTAGTTAGAATTGTTTTATAATTCAACATAACAATAATTTTATTACTAAAATACTTATAGTTTTCTTTGCAAATCCTATAGCCTAAAAATAAAAATAATATCTTTAAGACCATTATAAAAGATTTATAATAAAAGCACATTAAAAAATATCAGTAATATCTGTTATAATTAATGTAATAAACGTCATAAATCTAGAATAAGATAATAATGGAATACATACATCTACATGGATTCAATTTATCGAGTTTACAGATCGAATATTTCGAGCACACTGACAACATCCGATATGGTCTAGTGGCTAGGATACCTGGCTCTCACCCAGGAGGCTCGGGTTCGATTCCCGGTATCGGAAACTTCTTTTTACATTTTCACCATATCGAAAACCAAAAAATATTTCACTGAAAGGAGTGCCAAAATTAGTTTTCATTACATTGTTGATAAGTCGTTTTTTTTTGTTTATAGAAAATAAAATTAATTTATAGTGATGTTTATTTTTGCATGTACGCGGTTTGACTTTTTATAACCGCAGTGAATTAATCGAAATGAGTTTACAAGCGACTGTATTCATGAAATCCTCTAATTGTGTTTTGTTAAACCATCATGTTTCTATACCTAACTAACTGCTGCAACGTAGGTATTTTATTGCTCCATTGTTTTCTTTCAATCTCTACCGTTGTAATGTCTGTGGTCAATCAAGCCAAAATCGTCTGAACAACATTGTAAAAACCAACAATTATTATGAGACAATTACGACACGAAATAAATAATAATAGCAGAATTAGGGCCCAGGGGCCTCACTCGCCCGTTGCCGACCCTACTACTAGACAACTCGATACTTCCCCAAGGAGTACTGGCGACCTCGCTCACCGTTAGCACATAAAATGCACAAGAGCAGTGTTATTTGGCTACGATACTCTGCAAGACGGAGGTTCTTCCCCAGTCGAGCAGCTCCAATTTTAAGCAAAAAGGCACGATATACCAATAAAGTTATTATTATTACTACTAGTAATAATAACTTTATGGATATCTATACCTTTCGTAATTATCATGATATCAATCGATTATTATCGATTGGCGATCACTATACAGTTGAACGCAATCCACATATTATACCTCATAGCCTGATACGTTGTTCTTATTGCAACATTCAGCTAAAGCTAAACATTACCGACACATAATATATAATGTAAATATCTAACCGTTATTAAGATTTTGCCAAGTAAAACAAAAGCGCCTATACATTACGACCAAAGTTTTGAAATCTCGTAGACCTACGCATCCTAGTTTAGTTAATCCCTATGTAAAATATTATACCCAATAATTCAGGCCTGAAGGAAATAAACAACGCAGTGTGATAATAAAGAATTCTTAAGAATTCTTCGGGCACATTGCAAGGAAGCGTGGTGATAATTTGGAGAATATGCCCATGACGGGCAAGGTTGAAGGGAAAAGACCCAGGGGACGGAACCCAATGCGTTGGACTGACCAGATCCGCTCGACACTCGACTCCAGTGTGAGCGACGCCATTCATGCTGCAGGGAACAGGGCAAAATGGCGGAGTATAGTCCAAAAGAAGGTGATCATACATCGAGGTCACGACCCTCATCAGTGAGGAAAACGACTCATGGAGGGAGGGGGTGATAATAAAGAAAAAATAATTTATGTCACAAAAGTCTTTGTTCGTTCGTTGTAAGTTCGTTTATTTTTAGGGAGTTCGTATTGGTGACTTAGTAAAAAAAAAAAATACAGCAATGAATAAATGTTTGAATCTGATGATATTATTTTACCAGTTACAGTTTTTATAAGCTTTATAGGAAGTTGGCCCAGCTGGTGAAAGAGGAAAGATTAGGATAAGTTTTATATCTTTTCTTTTCGAGATTCTAGAGCATTCTCACATTTTTAGACTTCTTAACATTAGTCGCACGTAATTCGTACATGCACTTGTAAATTGGCAACAATCCGGAAATGTCCCAACTGTCTGTCTAGTTCCAGTGGACACGAGAATGTCTTGTCCACTTGTTTTTATGACAGATCTATGATGTCTACAAAATATACCTTTAGTTTGTACAACTGAACTGCTCATCCGCTCGTGACAGTTATGCCAATCAAACTATTTTGTCCCATTTCTGGTGAATGAAAAATAAAATGGTAGATTTCCTCAACCAAAATACCTACATGTATTTTGAAAATTAGGAATTTAGTTGAAGTTTGAAATACAGCAGAACATTAAAACAAGCTAAACATATAAAATAATATTTTTCTCAGCTTGTGCTAGGTTTTATTTATTTATAGGATTTACAATAAGAATTAAAATTTGCTTTTAGGTTGAGTTAAAATCTCTATACTATTAAAGTAACCCAAAATCATAAAACATTAAAAGTATCAAAAAAATGTTCTTAGCTGTAAACTTGGAACCTTTTCCTAACCAAGAAAAATGGGCGTTGATTTAACAAACAAAAAGTATAAAGAGAGTTTGAAATGAAAAACAAAATGTTCCGAAATCAAATCTCAAAAAAAAAACTATCGGAAAATCTAATTAAACACGCCGATTAGCTTCCAATGTTTACGAAACATCATTCCGTCTATATAAATAACGCATCACTGTCCGTCCCACATTCGTCAACCCATTCGAGTTCATGGCACAGGGTTAGGAAAATAACCTCTAAACATTGATCCCACGTAATGGTCATCAAAGAAGCGAGCTATAAATCTTTGTGAATAGTAATTTATAATAAGCGGAGACGGAAGACGTGTGCTAGTATGCCAGTTTCTGGGTTATGTTGATCAGAATCATTTTTAGTATATTCACTTGCATTTATTGGCTGGATTTGCTTGGTAGAACTTTTGTAAACTATGTCTCGTAAATGATGAAAATATGGGGGCCAAGCACGAACGATTTTAACGTATCGTAACGTTAACACGTACGTAATGTTTAAATCGATAACATAAACTTAAAAAAAAGGTAAAAACCGACTTCAAGAAAGTAAAAAGTATAAATTATTTATTTATTTATTTAAAATGCTTCATGTACAATGTACAAAGGCGGTCTTAATGCCGTAGGCATTCTCTACCAGACAACCTTAGGGTGATGCAGAGACAATGAAGGTAGATGAACAAAAAAAAACTTAAATGAGAGGTATAACTAAACTACTAAATTATTTATACTTTTTAGTTTTATGAAGTTGGTTATTACTTTTTTAAAGTTACTTTGTTTTCTATTTTGTCTGGCATCTTGGGAAGCATCGCTGTGTTGGCCTTAGGGATCCTACTGACAACACGACGCTAGTAGTAGGGTCGGCAACGCGCGAATGATGCCGTTGCTGTTACAAGCGTCCATAGGTTATGGTAACCGCTTACCATCAGGCGGCCCGTTGATTGTTTGCTAATTAAGTGGTATAAAAAATAAAAATAACACCCCTCTTTTTTGTCGGGGGGTTAAAACATTTATAACAAGATACACTCAAACAAAAACCATAAAATTTCTAATATAATAAAAGACTTAATTCTAGAACAACCTTCCGTTGGCATATATTATTTTCTAGAAGCTCATATTATACGAAAGTAAAAAGATCACTAAGCGTACTTGGCTAGAAATTGCGTTGTAGGCGGTTGGCCTCTTGCCCTATATTCAAAAATTGAATGTCTAGAGAATTTACCTGTTTCGCTGTTTCTATTTTATTGCACTTGAAAATGTATTTTTCATATAAAAACGTAGTAAACGATTCTCTGTCTGTAGGCAATTTCTTAAGCCTTTGCTGCAAATTTCCTTAATGTCTATGGTTTTAGGTATCTTAACAGATAATCAATACCATTTTTAGTTTTGGCGGATGTTGGTTAAAGTAATGGTACAGTTATTTACAGGGAGGCTATCAAATACAATGATAACAATTTAAATTCATCTTGAAACTAAGCAGCTCTAAAACCATTAAGAAAAGGTAGAGGTGATCTAAATAAAATAGTTAACTTGATTATCACTAGGGAACCTAAAATCGTAGGAACACGTGTTGAACCCCACGTCATCGCAACAAGATCTCAGTTTAACAAAGCGATAAAAGTAACGATGCCATTATTCCAACTCGCTCTTTTGAAATCGCATAAAACATGTACGATTTAGTAGCAGCCGCGTTAGTAGGAGACAAGTGGCTTTGTTAGCTAAAGCTATACTATTTCACAATCCTCTTAGCGTTCATAATAGCGACACCGATTTGACTGTCGTCGATAAAAGAGGAAACTAAACATTTTGTGAAAATATATTATAAACGAAACTACTAATAGAAGTGAAACAAAAAGAATCAGCTAAAGCTGAGATAACCACCCGTCATGCAAATCCATTAGAAGAGACTGAAAGATTCTAACAAAGATAAATAATAATTGCCGTAAGGTAGAATGTAGTGGAACTTACCTATTTATGTACAACATCTTATACCTGTACCTACATTGAAGGCAAATAAAATGATTCTGATTCTGATTGATTTCGAAATACAAAATAGATTTTCATAATCACAATCTTTCACATTACCAACTCATATAGCAACAATTGAAACGAGAAAACAAACATCGACATAGAAAGTCAAAACAACATCAGGAAATCGTGCCTGCATTCAACAGCAGCATAAACATGAGAAATAGGGCGAGACAACATGCGATGGAACTGCCAATTATAAACATGACATTCAAGATGCGGCAGCGTCCAAACTGAAATTAGGCCTTCTCCAGCGTTCCCGAATTAGACGTATAGGTAGACGGTAACTGGGACAGACATTAAGAGAATAGTGAAACTGTATATTACAGAACGTTTTGTCCCACCGAGTGGGTGTGCAAGCCATGTTAATAATGCTAATAATGTACGGTAGATTATTTTAAGAGTGGCGACCACGCCAATTTTTAAAGCCACTTTACGTTGACCTCTCTCTTTTCCTTTGAAGTTTTATAACAACGAACTGTCAGGGAAGATTTCATAGAAGTTGGCAGGTCGCCTGAAACTGGTTGCTGCTCACGCATCCGCGAAATGATTATGTAGTTGAAAGTTTTTTTGTCGAGAGTGGAGGACGTTGACCTGATATGAAGCATTGAAATAATGAGATTATTTATGCAATAATAAAATGCATTTCATGTTTCGTAATTTATGGACTTGAGGTATTTAGGTACAGTTGTATATCAACTGTCATATCTGAATTGTAATGAATGTTTTTGTCGGGTTAATAGAGCTTCTTGTGATTTAAAGGGGTTATTAACACGATATCGCATACGACAAGTTGTGTGATGGCTTTTATTCCATCATAGTTTAGGGCCATATCACACTAGCTACTTTTCGCAGTAGAATAGCGCGTTTTCGCGTGCGTTATTCACCGGCCGACAACGCAAAATCGCGCAATTCGGCTGCAAAAGGTAACAAGTGTATATGGGCCTTACTCATACAAGATTAGGACAAAGTCCAATTCAAGTTCTGTTATATGCTAAAAGCCCTAAAATAATCAGTAGGGGAGAGTGTGTATGAAAGAGCCAGGCTTTGAAAGAGCCGATGCAATTTTCTCCTACTTGCCAAAATCAATTCAAATTTAATTTTCCTCTTTGTATGACAACACTGAATAGCTGTGACCCACAGACATTCAGTGTTGTCATATAAAGATTAAAATTAAATTATGGTAAGATTTTGGCAAGCGGGAGAAAATTGCATCGGCTCTTTCAAAGCCTGGCTCTTTCATACACACTCCCCCTAAGTATAAGTTTCCATCAAAAAAAATTCTTATCCTTTTGCAGTTATCCTCATAAACTTTTACGCTGCGGGAAATTGCACGGAGCAGTGACATAATTGGGCAAATCATTTAGCGGAAAACAACTGCTGGCAATCAGCCAGGGAATCGCTACGATATAGACATTAATATAAAATTGTGAGAAGTAGAAATAAATAATGAAGCTTACCCACTCACCTTGGTAACGAAATACCGATGAAAGGATCGCTAGAAACTGATCTTAGAAATATAGTCGAACTAGTACAATAAATGTAAATAATTAAATCCAGCCTGTTACTGTCCCACTGCTGGGCACGGGCCTCTTCTCAGAAGGAGAATGGTTAGGCCTTAGTCCACCACGCGGGCCTAGTGTGGAGTGGCGGACTACACACACCATCGAGGACTTTATGAGGCTCTCTCAGGGTTGCAGGTTTCCTCACGATGTTTTCCTTCACCGTTAATGCAAGTCATAATCAAAGTCAGAGGTATGGGCCGGATGCTAACTAAGACCCTCCTGCATGGAAGGCAAGCGTTCAACCGCTAGGCTATCATTGCTTATATAAATATATATATATAATATATAAATATAATAATATATTTTTCTGTATTATTTTATAAGCCAAAAGTTTTATCGATATTGTATTATAGGGTATTTCTATTTGAAATGACAAACCTAACCTAATCCACTTAGTATCCACCCTTTGGGTTTAGTTCCTATTCAAAATGGTAAGCCAATACTTATAAGTTCGACAGTTCAATACCCATGGTATATGTCTGCGACTCTGTACAATTTTTCATTGTGGCAACACTTGCAACAGGTGATAGTTGTCACTATCGATGGAATGGTTGGCATGTTAATTACATTTATGAAAACTGGCCAACACACCTGGTTTACACATTTCCGAGCGCAGACGTTAAGACAAGAACATTACAATCTTTTGATGCATAGTGTGTATTGAATAAAATAAGAGTATTTTTTTTTTCACTTTGCCCGTCACTAATATTTCTCCTGTATCGTGAGTACAGTTACTACCTGTAGATCATATAAATATTCATTCCGTGCAAGCAGCATGCATGCAAGTTCCCTGTTCTATCAATAATAATATGAATGACTGATTTCAACAATTAAACGTACAGCGACTAATGGTTATTGGAAACTAACTAAATCGGGTTAATCAGGGCCTATATCAGTGTTTGTCTTAAGCTCACGTTCTTAACCATAACACAAACATTTTTAGTAAGTACGACGGGAATAAATTGGTAACATTGAGTAAGCTACATAATAATATACCTATAAATTTTGGAGGTCTGAAAACCTTTGCTGATATTTATTTTAAAAACGCATAGCGACAGACTCTGTACGTGTTTTATAATACCCAAAGCATGTAAGCTATCAAATAAATAAGATCAAAGCGAATATCTTTATTTTATATCCCACAGTATTAGATATTGGGGACAAACTATTATAAAATGCATCGGGCATGGTCGGTCATCTTCAGATCTTGACCATCATATTGAAGTGGTTACCCGTGTAATAATATTTTTATGTCAATTCTTAAGAGAAATCCATTTCTAGGTTGTCAAGGGCGGTTACTCCTTATATAAAATCAGGGAAAGATGTATATTTGTATCTTACTTTTTGTTTTATGCTTCTTTTAACTGTTGAATGTTTATGGTTTCGTCGTTGGAATTTTTATCAGAAAATCCTTCATTTCATCTTGCAATTACTGATAACCTACAGTTGACGAGGTATTTTTTTTTTACTTTATCTTAAGTATATTACGACCGTTTAACTCAGACGGTTCGTGTCTGATTTTGAGGTAGTTTCGCGGTGCGGGGGGTGTGATACACGCCTATCGTTGGCTAAGCTAATCTTTATGGTGCGTATCATGGGCCCGTGAATGGCATCTCGCGTCACACCCCTCCCGCACCGCGCAACTTCTTCATAAACTCCCCAACCGTCTCAGTTAAGCGGTCGTACTTACTTACCTACAATTATACTTATCGTGACAATTTTGTCATCACCGCATAAAGTGCTACTTGTGATTACTTAAGCTGCTTAGACATATTTTTGATATTTAAAAAGGCAATGGGTTGGTAGATAATTTTTTTAATCCTTTTTTGTTCGTTCTTTTTTTGCTATATTATTTTATGTATTTTTTATCATTTGTTCTTTCGTCGTGTTTTGTTAGGTTTTGTTTGCGTCTTCATCAAGCAAAAATAAATAACTTTGCTTTCTTTTGTAAATAGCCAAAGATAACTCTTACTCTTCGAGTGCCATATTAACTGCTTTATGAAAACCTACTTCAATAACACATTTTTTTTAATCCGGTCGATTTCTGTGTTACATTTCGTCAACACAAAAATAAAAAGGCGACGTCGCGCGACCTCACTAAGCGAAACTTTTCGCAAATTGCGCATTTCGTAACATCGCGTAATGAGGTCGCGTAGCTTTTAACTGTCGCACTAATACATCATTGTTATGTAATGGGCAATGGCTGAACTGAATTATACGAAAAAACATGTCCAGATGTTAACACGGTCACGCATATGACTTTTTTTGTGAGCGATGTGGACTGTACTCGTATCTTCCCTCAGGGAGCCATTAAGAGGGTTTGAAAAGGCTCTGACGACGTTTTAACAATTTGTATTGAAATAATCTTAAAGTAAGATAATGATGATTTCAGTAAATCGATTTATTATCATTGAGTCATCAACAATACTACAGTAATGATAGACTAAATTATCATACTCATTGCGATAAATAAGTACTTAGTTATAAGTATATGAGTACCTATAGTATGCTTTTTATCTTTCTGCAAGACCGTTGTTATAAACGCTACTACAGCAAGGCGTTCTTCAAAAAGAGGGTAAAAATAAATTAACAACGTCGGCAACGCGCGTTTAATGCCCCTGGTGTAGCAAGCGTCCATATACTACGGTAATTGCTTACCATCGGGCGACGTATGCTTATTTGCCACCTTATTGGTATAAAAAAAACTTGAATACTGTATCTAATTAAACTATGCACAGACCTATGTGATAAGCAAGTCAAAAAGAGCCATTCAGAATCCAAGTGGCTTCTAACCTTTTAGTTATTTCCTTGCTAATTATTATCAATAAAAAAATTACAATAGTAATACTTTTGCCATATTCTTACCTCCCTTCTCCGTCAGTCTTGGAATTCACAGTCTTTCTTCTGGGGTGATTCTTCTTGGGTCGCACGGCTATCTTGTGCTTCGCAGCGGAGGCGTCCAGTAGTTCGGCTTTGATGTCCAACTCAGGGTCGAGCCGAAGCTTCCTGGACGGGTAGGGATCATGTTAATGGATGAAATGGGTTAGTTTACACGCAAGAGGGGACTAGACTAACATATAGGTAGAAATAACAAAAATATCTGTTTCATAGTGTTCGTTTCGTAGTGTGGCAAAGAGTAGTTTGTTTCATTAAATAATAATTCGTTTGTATTTTTTGTTGGGAAAAGAAAAATTGAATTATAGGCCTACTGCATAACTAAGACGGTCGGTGCCTGAGCTTATGAAGTAGTTGCGCGATGCGGGAGGGGTGTGACGCGAGATGTCAGTCACGGGCTTAGCCAGTAGTATGCGCGTGTCACATCTCCCCCCGCACCACGCAACCACCTCAACTTCAGACATCAACCATCTGAGTTAAGCGGTTGGCCTATAGGAACAAATGGATAAGGAAGATAATCAAAACAGAAGACGTCACAGTAAAGATAAAGAAAATGGATTGGAAATGGGCAGGACACATAGTAAGGGGACATGATAAAGGGATCCAAACCATGATGACGTAGTACCCGAGGGACAGAAAAAGGAAACAAGGATGTCATTTTGGATGGGAAGATGAAAACATAGCGGTAGCGGGAAGAATTTGGAGTAGGACGGCACAGGATAGGATAAAATGAAGGGAACTAGAGGAAGCTTTTGTCACGGGACGAAGGGACGTTAATTAATTTTGTCCTTTAATAATAGTGTGTGGATTTTGTAAATGTCCGAAATAAAAGCTTTTATAAATTTTGTTGTTGTGTTTGAGATGAAAAAGTGATAAAAAAAAATATGTTCAGATTAAGATAGGTTACGGTTCACTTGATCGTAAATGGTTATAATATCTGCTCTACTATTTATTCTTTGTCGTCGATTCCAAGTCATGATGTAATTTAAATACATATTACAATCGCATCACTTTTTATAGCTATTTGTCGTTCGTTCTAGACTCTTCGATGCCCAAATTTTTAACCAAGTCACGGATCAGATCCAACTTCCCCAACTTGTCCTACCACCAAGAGATGCCAAGATGGCCCAGTAAAATTTTAATTAGCAGTAACCCATGAAAACCAGCCTCGCCTTACTGTGAAATAAGTAGTAACGTGTGTACATTAGCCAAATAGGTACTTGACTAATTCTTAAACAATTTTTCCTCTTTTCCTTTCAGCATCTGGTATTACAATAATTATCTCCTCAAACTACTCACAGGAATGATGACTAACAAACATTAACAATGTCTACTCAGAATAACTCCTGGCCGTGTGCATTCTATCAGCTGATTCAACACTCGTCAAATTAAAAAGAAAATCTCTTGAAAACTTTACCTACTGTCTGGGAAACATTCGATGCACATGCCAAATTAGTGTCAGGGAAATTCTGTATACCTATGTTGGAGTATATAGTACATTTATTTATTCCAGGTAGTTTTGTATACTTCTTCACATGAAAAAGCGACTTCGAAAAAAGGATAAGTAGTAGTAAGACACGTACGTTTTTTTTTCTTTCGTATGTTCACTTTTTTATTATTATTCTGCTTGGTTTAAAGGTTGGGTACCTATTAACATTGTATATTATGGATATTAGCAATAGCATGATCATGAGTTTCAATTGTATATACCTACTTACCTACCTACTTATACAAGGTCCAAACATTCTAGTCCCAATCCCTTTGGAACAGCAGTTTTTTTTGGCGATTTCATGTTTGGTCCCATAGTAAAACTTATTCATAATGATGAGTAAGGATCGGGACTAGAAAGGTAGGACCATAAACAGGATATTTTTTTATGTAGTGCGCATAGTTTGTATAGTGATTCAGTGTCTGTTTCTAAATGCAACCGCAGTATTGGGAATTCGGGATACAAATTCGACTTAGAATGTCTCGCAAAATTTACTAGCGCAATCCATACAAAATCAATTTTTTATTTTGTTTTGGAGTGAATTTTAGTACTGCGGTTGTATTTGGGAACGGACACTGAATCACTCGGCAAAAGCGCACTACATAAAAAAAATTCTTGCATATGAAAAGTGTGACTTCTAGATCGTGGGATACCTTTGTGCCTCAGAGCAGACGGTCATAGTTGTCATGCGAATAGCTGGTAGGCGTCCCGGCCAAATAGCATTTGGTTTGCAACTACTTACCAGTCAAATAAAACAGTTTGAATAAAAAGTAAGTATATCTATCCTTTTAGACAAGATGATAAATAAAATACTCTTCGATCGCCAGAGACTTTAAGAAGCGCCAGAAAAAATGTATGGGACTGACAATAAATTACGAATCTCGTGATCTATCGATAGGTTATGCGTTCAGTATAATCTGCTGACGTTTCTATTTTCGAGCGATTGAAGATTGTCATCGTCTCTCATGGGGCTGATAAGATACAACTGAACATTGTCCTCTAACAAAAAGTACAGTGATTATTACCGGTTGTCACATCAGAAGTGTGAAGAGAAATAGTATCAAATAGTATCATGGTGGGTCGTACCGACTTTATTCATGGACAGCCATAAAACACTTTGATTAACGGCAACTTTTGACACACAATACCGGTGATATTTTATTATAAATAATGCCCATCGTGTGACAGGCAAGGCTGTGATGTTTGGTCTCGCTTCAAAAATTGTCTGTAGATAAAAGTAGTGTCTACGTCATCAAGTGGTGGGACATTTCACTGTCAGGGTTTGGGCGGCCGGCAGCTCAGGTTGCATCATGTGATCGGCTAGTGGTCACTCGATCGAGTTTTAGGTTTCTTGGCAAATGAAAGAATTGCGTACCTAACAGACGAAAGTTAGGCAATTCTTTCAACTGCCATCTCTATCTCTTTTTATCTAAACTAATAGATATTATAAAGAGAAAAGATTTGATTTTTTGTATGTTTGTTTGTTTGTAATGGATAAACTCAAAAACTACTGGACCGATTTTAAAAACTCTTTCACCAGCCCAATGCTACATTATCAGTGAGTAACATAGGCTATAATTTATAAAGATATTATGCGGGCGAAGCCGCTGGCGGAAGCTAGTACGTAATACTCATATTTAATAATGCCTGGTTTTATAAAAAATTGTATTCATTATCAGATTATCGGATGAAAAAAATGCAGGCAAAAAGTTCCAGCCATTTTGGCAACGGTACTGAAGATTCCATGAATTTTCTCAGTATTGTACCTTTCCAAAATGTTTAAAATTTTTGTGGCAAGATTTCAAAATTATTATTTTCTTCTTAAAATTTAATAGATATAGTTTTTGGCATTCTAAAGAGTATTTTATGTATGAATCCCTCCTATTCTACAATAGTCTACAATATATGCTTATTAAGGGCGTAACACAGGGGCGGGCGTAATGACACATTTGAAGATAGACGAACATGATGTCTTGACGGACATTGATCCGCGGCTATTTTAAATTAATGATCTCTTTGGCGGTCATAGTGCTAGTGACTTCATACGAATTTGTTAATTTAATGTTTTCTCAAACTATTTTCTAGCTTTTTAAGATTGCACTAGAAATAAATTATAAGAAAAACTAAGGTTAAATACTATTCAGTAATCTGTGGTTATACTAATTAGATCATCATCATCATTCTCCTGGCCTTATCTCATTTTATTTGGGGTCGGAAAGAAAGAAAGAAAACAACATTTGCGGGTCGGCGCAATGTCATTTTCTTTTTATATAGATATATTATGAAAGATTTTTCTTTGGGTAAATGTTCATCTGCAAGCTCGCAAGCTCAAGCAGTGACAGTCGATGGTGGCTGCAGTGTCGAAACTGATGAGATTATAGTTCCGCCTATATCTTGATATCAATGTCAGCACTGACCTGACACAGACCACAATATTCATTAGAGTTATTACCTACTGGTAAAAGGACTAACCAAATAATCGTTAACTATAAAATTTTGTGTCTTACCGATACGATGGCGTCACTCACTGTGCACACCATCGGTGCTGCAACCCATATTCACACTTATATAAACCTAATTGGAAACATTATTACTTGAGGCAGCCGCCGCCGCAGCGGCTTTGGTCTTAATTATTTTATATCCTTTCACAATTATCTATTAATTTTAATATCTATAATTACCTATTTACCTCAGTAGGTAATTGTTCAAACTTTTACCCGCTTTTTTTGTTTTTTCTTTCCTGAAGTTTACTACTTTTTCTTAGGCCATGATAGTCAATAACATACAGCCAATAGGTACTGTAAACATTTTGTAAATACACTTTGTTGTACTATCGTGACGCTGAGATAATGCGATAGATCATAGATATATTCATGTAGGTGTGCATTTTAACTAAATATTAATATTTATTCATTTTATTACTTCGCCATTAAGGTTCATCATTTTAAGTGGTATTTCCTATCTTCAAAGGTAAAGGCACAACATAAAATAATCTCATTCAAGTTCGTATTTATCATTATTTAGAAACCCATATTTTCCGTTGCCTTATTAGGTGCGTACAAGCACCAAAATCATCATAAAAGGGACGAAAGGTTACTGACACATTTTCATAAATGGTTTCCACGCCAGCTTTTCGTACATTTACTACACATTAGAAGCATTAATTTAAGGCCCAGTGGTACATCCTAAGTTGGCGTGTGCGGTTATTTCGGGCTGGCCCAGAAACGACATGACGTCAATACGACACAGTTCGTAACGGGGTTAACTCAAAACTGTTGTGAACACCCTGTCATTAATGAACCTGCCTAATATTATTGTAGCATAATAATGTTTGTTATAACATTGTGTATTTTCAGCCTTGCTACTGCAAATTTTCAATTTATATAGAATGTATCACAATACGAAACATGCTAAATGTTTAGGTTAATTTAATCCCAAAGGTTGTTCAGATAGTTTCGCAGGAATTGATCAAAATATAAATCCAATCAAAAATTATTGGTTTGCTCTACTGGAAATTAAAATAGTAATAAACTGAATTCTATTGCGTCATCCTAACCCATTTGACCAGACCTTGTATTTGTAATTTCAAAACCAAACGTTGTAAATCAGTTCAGTTGTAAATCAAACTACTAGTACACTCAATGGAGTGTTATGAAGAAACCTTGTCCAGAGGAAGTTTATCGACGTCAGAAAACAAGGATACGTTATGGTTTGCTCGGAATGAATCAGTTGGGTTAGGTTAGTTCCTCAAGGGTGTTATAGAGTAATAGCTTTCTCTTCGTGGATACAAAAAAGGAAAAAATCATCAATGATTGCAGTTTCTATTTAGCTACGCTCTCTCTAACCTACCATTTGTAAATACTTTAGTATAGGTTACCTTTATCAAATTTACGGGTAGTTTCTGATAAAGAAAATCTGTACCTCTGTGTGTATCTATCTGTATCTGTCTAGTTAAATTTTAATTTCGATAAGAAATTAAAATTTAACTAGGTACAAATTTTCTTCTACCTATATCATTTGTAAAAATATCACATGCTCTTCGGAATCTAATTTGACAGACTTTGTTATAGATAACGCGTTCATAAGTTTATCATACGGACAAGTCTCACATATAAATTTTGACAGTTAAACTCTAGCTGTTACTTGTGATGAAGATTCTGGCCGTTAATAATTTGAACCTTTGAACCATACAGTATAGGGTATGTTCTTTGGCTTATCACTATTCTTTTATTTAAAACCCTTTTATTAGCTTCACCTGTAACTAACTATGTAAAAAAATATTGGAAGTTAAATTTGACCCACTTCCCGGTTTCCGATTGAGCTGAAATTTTGCATACACGTTTAGTTTGACAAAAGTGAGACAAAAGTGTTTTCTCTAGTTTTTTTTTTAAACTATAATATTTATATAATTAGAGTTCGGAAGGGGTCCACCCAAAGGTTGTCTGTAAGAAATCGCCGATAGCGATAAGACCGCCCATTGTACCAGTTAAGTCATTATAATGTATTATGTTTATGACTCCTAAAAAACTGGTGTAGGTACAATAAAGAGTTCTAGTGGTCGCCCAGTGGTCGAAGTTCAATCACATATTATATAAAAAATTTAGCTTTCTGCACTCCTCCTCCAATAAACTTTTATCTATGCCAAATCTCACACTCCTCCGTGTGCGCAATATGCTTAAAAAGGGGTACCATTCTATTAATTTATTATGAATGCAGACATTAATGTAGTAGAAGCTTCCAAAAGTCCATTACAATGAAGTGTTTAGAGCACCAAGTATTTGATATGGCACAATAAATGTAAGTGGCATTGCCGATGTGTTACCTGGACGGGTATGTTTGGCACTCGGCCAAGCTAAGATCGCTTCGTCTTATTCCTTGGCTTGCGGCTTTGTGTGGTGCTTTTCCTATATTTTCATAAGTATCCTATTAAACGTTTCATATTCATCAGTTTAGTGCACCTGCTGGAATTTCCAGACATAAGATTTCAGGGAAAATATTAAGGAATTTTATAGACATCTATTTGAACAGAGGATGGGTAAATTTATTTTTAGTAATTCATTTTAGATGTTTTTCATATTAATGCCAGGTGATGCCTGTTCAATTAAAATAATTGCACCTATTTATATATCTACTTATTTTTTTTACTAAAACATTTCTTAATACTGTCATCTAATATATAGATATTATTCTAGACATAATAATTGTTGTATAGGATATAAACAATATACAAAATATTGCATACTATGCTGGCCAATTCGACACCATTTTCTTTTACTTTGACAAATGAAACACAATTTGAAGATGTTTTCAAGGATATAGAAGTGAAGACATGACGAATAATGTAAATTATTTTAAATTATGATATTACGGGTCATCGTTGTGAGTCAGAGATTCATTTCTAGAGAATTCTATCACACGCGAAAGTCACCCATAAATATTCGTGAGTAGACTTGATCATGATACTAATGCGTGTTTCTATAATAATAAATAAACTAGTGGTCTGCCAGTGGCGGAAATTCGACCTTAATTCATTAAATTTTTAAGTTTGAACGATATTGAGTTTTTTTTTGTCAAATTGTATACCTATCTCTATAATCATTCCTTATAATTTTTTTGAATTTTATTCTAGTAGTGTTTGTTGTTTGCCTTATTTCCCTGCAATATCTATGAAATTTAAAATTTGACATAGTAACAGTTGAAAAATAAACAATTACCTACAGCTTGTATCGGTATTTTTTTTAACTGTCACTAATATTAATTTTTTGCTTTCTGCACTCCTTCTCCATAATATAAACTTTAACTATACCAAATCTCATACACCTTCGTGCGCGCAATATGCTTAAAAAGGGGTAAAAAGTTTTTTCTTCACTTATTATTAATATTATAATGGATTCCTTTAAATACCCCAAGATTGATTTATAATACTCTATTACAAGTGCTCAATACTTTTAAATAAATAAATATTATAATGCAAGTGCTATCTCGATCAAATTTCAGAAGTCATAAAATAATAGATAAATACATTCAATTCGACAAAATGTTCTACAGTTCTGATGTGTTAAATCATTTTATCTGGACAGTATCCAAGGGCTCTTGAGAACCTTGCTACAGACAAAACTGTTATTGATATTGCACAGATCGATATTATTATTATGACTTTAGACTCCCAGAAACAACTGCTGGAGCAATACCAATGCTATTTATTACAAGATATATTACATTTGAATAATTTATTTTAGTTTTAAGTAGAACGAACCATTTACCATCAAGTGACTTATATAACAAATTGACGTAATTATAGAACATTTTAGAATGACGTCGAATAAAATGGGTAGGCATTTGTCGTGTGCAATGTTGATATAGTCCGGGCATATTGGCAAATGACCTAACACAAGAAGTGAATAAATAATGATAGTTGGAATTATATTTACAAAGTGAAAAAACCTACCAAAAGCTTTCTAAATTGAAAAGAAACTCAGAAAAGTTTATCATCTTTATTACATAAAACTAAATGATACACAAGAATTTCTAACTTAATAATAATAAATGAATGTGTAAAGCCATGTCGGCATAATGACAGTTATCACAATACAGTTATAATATGTCGATCACAACATAAAATGATAAATACAACAATATGACGATATATTGCAAGCGAGATATATACAATGCAGGATGAGTCCGATCTTCTGTCTTCTATATCAATGATAGTACATTTTGTAGGTCGGTACGCTAAACACATAGTCCAAGGATGGACCTCTGGTTTTGAAGAAATGATTCTCGTAACAATAAACGCGGCCTCTGTACCTGCATCAATAATGTTTTTTTTTTATTACGTCATCAGGCGATTATTGTGATGGTAATGGATGGTGATTGGTTATGTATCGATGCTTGTTTAGAGGCAATGAATGAGTTGGTTTCGTTATTTTTGTGGTAATGATGGGGCGTATATTAGTTTGTCCGCAACATTACTGGTTATGAAGTATGAGGGTACTGAAGACTTGGATTAGTCAGCTGAGTGCATCTTTATGACTTATAGTCGATACATTACTCAGTCAGCCATGACTAATACCTGTAAGTGCTGAGATAATGTACCTACATAGTATAGATACGCATCAGAAGCTTGTTTAGCTTCGGAAGTAAAAAATTGAATTCGGGAATGATACGAGTTGCTGTTACCCAAATATTTCATTGCAATAACTTTTTTTTTTATATCAGAAAATCGTTATACAACAGCGTCAAAATGATAATGGAGATTAATGGGTACAAAAGTGGGAATAAAAAAAAACATGTAAATTAATATAAATTATAGTGCGTTGCGCAAACGGCGGTGCAACGAACCCGTTGCTAAAATTACACAGTATCGAAGTCACAGGAGGAATGCTGGACGCATCGGAGCTATTAAAATGCATTCTTGACATTTATACTCCTTCCGCAACACATTCCCACTGGCGAATATGATACTGCCACTCCTAGTTGTGTCAGTTTTGGTTTGATATGTTGCACATGTGGAGTGTAGGTATATCGTTTTACGAGTGTTACTGCGGTAAGAGTTTCAGTGACTGTCAGACTGACTGACATGTGGTGTCGAAAGTATTCATGGATTAGGGGTGTGAAAAGCAAATGTAGACAATACAGTGAATAGAGTTTTAGGAAATGATAGTAGTATTATTTTACAGTAAATGGTTTACACAAGTTTAATCAAACATCTAAATGAGGGACCGCAAACAAATCGTTCGTCGTAGAGTTATTATGAGTTGGATAAATGTTAACTATAAATTAGTGTGTGGAGAAACTAGGTACTTCACAAAATATTATTCTGGTAACCGAGTTTAGAGCCGGGTAACGATCAGTTTCACATCGCGCACATGTCCGTACAGTTTATTTATGAAATACATCAATGAGGGCACAGTCGTGCAAAGCTCATGCCAATAATAAATATGTACTTACTTTGATCCGAGAGCTGACTTGGTGTCGAGAACCTCTACAATGTCGCCGGCTTTTAGTGAAACTTCGTCATCGGCAACAGCTGAATAGTCGGCTGATGCTACCACAACATCTTCTACCTGAAACAAAAGAAAAGAAACCTTTAAATATCGTTCTAGGAAAATGCCTTTTTTCTATTCTATTAAAGGGCTCTCTATCAAATTACCTTAGGCGGACTTCTGCTACAACTTGACCTGGATCTAGAACTAGACATAGATCGAGACGAGTATCGTTTGTAACTTGGCGTTGTTTCCAAGCTATTCATTCGACTTCTAGTGTTTTCTCTATCTAATAATACTCCGCTATATCTACGCGACCAGCCACCGAGTCTTGTGATTCTCTGATTATTACTAATATTGCAGTATCCAGTGAATGACTGTAAATCTTCGTCATCATCATCAACGATAGGACAACTATACATAGAAAATCGGTGGGCTGTTGGTTGACTAAGGTTTAAAGCTGAAAATACGTGTAAGGGTTCAAAGTGTCGTATTCCATTTTCATCAAGAACTGTGTATGCGACTTGTCCTGTCAAAACAGAGCGACTGGCTTCACGAGGTACAACCGCTTGCAAACCTTTCTTCATGATCAACAATGCGCCTTTGTGTTTCCTTCTTTGAAACAAAAAGTCTTCCATCGCAAGGCTGTTTTCTGGGTCTAGCAAGTTTATTGGAACGTCTTCAGAAGTCATTAGAGAAGACTCCTCAGGAACAATCATTAGCGCAGCACTTTCTCGTACCAAATCCCTAAATTTAGGATCTGTGCGAGCCAGTTCTGGATCAGTCTCCAGTTTGCGTAATGCGGAATGCAAGCTCGGTGTCTTATCCGCTAGTTTCCGCATGACTGTCAGCCTTTTCAATATATTAAGACTTGTGGGGTCAGTGGCTATTTTAGACATGCTGTCTTCGTCGTTTATGACTGACATCAAGTGAGCGGCGACATCTCTCATCCCGAGAATTCTCGCGAGTCCTACGGACTGAATAATTAACTCTTTTAGGTTTTGTTTATCTTTGTCTTGAAAAAGTATGTCTAATTCCTTGCTACTCGCTTCTTGCACGGCACATACAATGGCTTTCTGTAGAGTTTCTGTAACTTCGCGGTCAGTTTTAACAAATGAAATGGACTCTGATATACGACCCAGCACATGATGAAGGAGGCTCGTATCACTCTTGGAAATATTTTTAAATGCTGGACCCAATACTTCGTTTTCGCTGCTCAAGTAGTTACCGAATTTTTCGATTATGTCTTCTTCAGTAAAGGAATTTTTGTGCAAAGCACTATTAACAGCAATTTTAATCAATTCAACCTTTGGTTGTGAGGTGTTTTCGAGAATTTCTCCACGAAGAATCTCTTTATCTTCTTCTTTCTGAAGAATATTGAACATAGCAGATACAAGATCTTCATCAATTGTCTTCCCTAAGATGCTATCAATAGACTTTAAAATCATCTGATACTTTTCTTTACTGTTATTATTATTGACTTCTTCGAACTGTTCAGCTGTGACTAGAGCAGCCAAGACGGCAGCAGCGATAGAGTTCTTTACATGCTCTTGGTGAGCGGTTTGACCATTTTCACCAGTATGTTCCTGCATGTCTGTTCGCTTTTTGTTGGCTTTTCCTTTTTTGCTCTCATTTGTCAATCCGTTTTCTTTGCAGTTTTCACGTATTTCAGATTTTAAATGAGCACTCATTTCAATTATAGAAGTTATTACGTCCATTAACTGATTTGCTACTTCGTCTTTTAATCCAAAGTCTGTGACAAAGGCTTTCAAAGCCTCAGCATTTCTTGTGTGATTTAATACAACGTTGATAGCTGGTAATTCAGCGGGAACTTGTCTACCAATTGACATACCAGCTTCAGAGAGTTGACGCAGCATATTTGTATCAATAGTCAATTCTCCTTTTGTAGATGTAGTGTCATTTGGATTTGTCTTAACTTTCAATAGCTTCAATTCTTCAGGAGTAACAACGAAACTTTGCACAGAGAATTCAAGTCCTTCTTCACCTTCAGTCAGGTCGGGAGCAACAAACTTCAATCCTTCCGGTGTTTGTACAATTTGGCCAGGGACAAATGTTACACCGTGGTCGTCAGTTTCTATGACTCTACCGGGTACGAACCTTGGGCCTTCTTCAGTGTCAACAACTTGGCCGGGTACGAACCTCGACCCTTCGTCTTCTGTAGATATCACTTGACCGGGTATAAATGTAGGGCCAGCTTTAGTTTCAATAATTTGGCCAGGTACAAAACGAGGACCATCAATCGTATGAATTGTTTGACCGGGAACAAATTTTGGACCCGACTTAGTGTTTACCACTTGACCAGGCACAAACTTAGGCCCATCAGCTGTGTCAACAACTTGTCCTGGAACAAACTGTTCTCCATTTTCTGTAAACACTATTTGACCCGGTACGAAAATGCCTTCAACCATCATTCCAGGGACAAAGCGAGACTCGTTTGCTTCATTTTTAACAAGTCTTCCTGGCACGACCTTTCCCTCTAATTTTGGCACCCTTGGGCCTGGGTAAAATTCGATGCCCTTCGCGGTTTGAATCATATGTCCAAACACGTATAAAGATTCTTCAGAAAGAGAACACGTCTTTATGTCAATCGGCAGACCCACTGGAGCACCGTCGCTAAATGTGATTTCATCAATAGATTTAGCAACAGAAAATTCAACGTGTCCATCTGCTTGAACAATGGATTTTCCTGGCATGAATTTTTCCCCGCAATCAGTATGAACTATTTGTCCTTCAATAAACTTTGGCCCATCAACCGTTTCAACAGTAGTGCCGGGAACAAACTCCAGCTTTTTGTTACTTGTTGTTCTTGTTATGCCAGGAACAAAGCAAGTTTCACCATCAATAGCCACTGTTTGTCCTGGAACAAATTTAAGGCCATTCGGTGTAGCTATTGTGGCTCCTGGTACAAAGTGTAATTCGTCATCTTGGTGCAGCACTTGTCCAGGTACAAACTGCCACTCATTGTTAATCTTAGCGTTTTGCCCAGGAGTGAACGTAATTCCACTATTTTCTGTAATTGTTTGGCCAGGAACAAATTGCACTCCATCTGGTGTTGTGACAGTTTGTCCGGGTACAAAAACTTCTTCAGGTCCGGTGTTTATTATTTTTCCAGGTACAAACTTGAGGCCTTCTTCAGATAGGACTGTTTGCCCTTCAGCAAAGCGGTACGTATCATCTTTGTTTTTTACTGTTTGTCCACAAACGAATTCCTCGCCGTTAGATGTTTTTAGTACTTGTCCAGCAAGGAAGAACGGCTCATTTGTGCTCTCATTTATTACAATATGTCCAGGTATCAAGCCTGGTCCAGCAGGCGTATTAACAGTTAAGCCAGGGATAAACACAGGTCCAGTGGGCGTATCTACTGTTTGTCCGGGTACAAAAATAGGTCCCTGTGGTGTATTCACAAGTTGACCAGGAATAAATTTTTTCGCTTTGTTTATATCCAAAGTAAGTCCGGATATTTTAGCTACTTTCTCCCTTTTACCTTTTTTTATATGTTTAACAAACTCGGGGAGATTCTCCATTGTAGGAAGCATATCAATTTTATCACTTTGCACTAACTTTTCAATAATATCTGCAGTTTCAGTTAAACGCTCATTACTTATTTCTTTGACGGCACTCAAAACTGTTTCAGCTGGGCGAGTTTTTATCGGCTTCAATGGGTTAACACAAGGCACTGCTTCTAAAGGTATCGACACTTCACCAACATTGCGGTCAACTTCATACAATTCTGCCTCACAGTGGTGAGGGGTTATTTTTACCGGCGTCGGCAATTTCGTTGCCTTAGGCAGGATACGGTCGTTTATCACATCTTTTTCAAATGTTTCCGAATCCCAAGTCTCAATGATTGGATGCATTTGATCTCTCCATTCACTTGAACACATAATAATGCTTGACTTTGAACGCATATGGTGCGCATCAAAGCTATTATAACTAAATGTCTTGACGTCATGTTTGTCATTTATATCTTCAAATTTAGCTTTTTTCGCTTTCCGTTCTACGCGGTGCTTTTCTTCCTCTAACTCTTGCACTTCTGCTAATTTTTCTTTATTTTCAAATATTTTCTTCATGGAAGACAGTCCAGCTGCACGTTTCCTCTTCTTCTTTCTTTCTTCTAATTCTTCAATTTCTCTTTGTTTTAACACTTCGGCATTGGGTCCTTCACCTTCATACATTTCAACATCTTCAGTGAAATCCTTAAAGTCCATGGAGACACTGCGACCATGTTTTGTTTTTATTAACACAGTATCAGAGTCCTTAGCCAGCATGACATCTCTGACGTCACCGTCTCGCACTGCCGCTTCCATTTGAGCGGAGAACACCAAGCTGCATCTTCTTTCTTGCACTGTATACACGTAACGCTTGTCTTCAGTCACTTGTTTACCCAATAAAAGTTCCATTAAAGTTTTCTGCGCTTCTGTAGAGCCATCGAGTACAGGGAAAATATATCTGTAGTCTGGAAGAATCTCATGTTTTCTGTTGCCGTAATTAATTTCAGGTGAGTAGTGATGCGGTCCAAGTTCTCCGGATACGTTTGTTATTCTACATTTTGCCTTCGACGAGCGGGCGGTGAGAAGTACTGGAATGTAGTGGTGTGAAGGCAGCCCGTAAGATTTTCCGGTGATCCTGCAGCATCGTTTTGCGTCTGCTGGCGAAATCGGCGCCAGGAGCGGGAAATAATTAGGCTTTGGTAGCCCTCTACTGCGACCTGTGATTCTACAAAACGACATCTTGATTTATTTAGGCGGGCATAATTGTTTGTACAATATTTGTAAGCTTGGTTTATTTTTGTTTGATAATCGCGATCGTTGCGGCGGGAGGTTCGCGTGCGCGTGTGGGCGCGTGTGCTCTGTGCGGAGTGTGCAGGGCGACTAACGCTGCGAAGTTTTGTGGCTGAGCTTTAGGCGCCCGCGCATCGATTCGCACCTTCGGCTCAGACGGTGTGCCGTATATTTGTTCCGGTTACAGGTTATTTATAAACAAAAGAAAGATGAATTTATTCTTTAAGCCAAAATATATGACACAGTTCCATGTTGAAAACAACGAAACGGAAAATTGAATAGTTTTCCTCAGATATTGTTTATTGCATTACTTTATTTAAGACGATTTTTTTAGTCATCCTACGTGAAGTAAATGCGTAACTAGTTCTCGTAAGAAAGGTCGTTTTTGTTAGGAGTTACTCGAAAAATATAAAAAAACCTGTCAGAAATTCACTGTAGGTAAGATGTCATCTGCAGAAAACACTCGAGAGTTAATAAACCAAATGTAATTAAGCATTCGTCTGGTTGTCACAGCAGAGATTGCCTCGTCAACAAAACAGCAGTTATTTTTAATTTTTAATCTAAACCTGAACCTTCGCGGTGATTGCAAACGGACGCGGTCACATCCAGTCTATTTTCGTTAGGAAATTAATAGAAAGTTGAAATAAAACTAGGTGAAGTACAAATGTTATTTTAAAATACATATTAAACAAGAACAAAATATATATTATATTTGTATTTAATTAAGACATAGTATATGAACATGATATAAAAGTTAGCAATTATTTAATTGTTGGACTAATTATTAAATGTGAAAACGAATCAATCATAAGGTAATGTAATCGACAGAAATATTAGATATATAAGAAAAGTGACAAAGTAAATGGTTCTGTCATCGAATGCCACCTTGAAATTTTCTCTAAAACGTTTAGCTGGCTGAACCAGTTATTATTAAATTCATAAAATGATTATCATCCATACGAACCTACGTAAGCCCTTCGGCATTGACACTACTTTACATCGGATCAAACGCAATCAGATCCACATTCGAAGAATTCTATTTTCAGAATAGAACCAGATTTATTTCATAACAGCTACGTTATTCTAACCTTACCTTGGTATAATAACGCACAATAGTTTCCTGTTTGAGTTATTGAAACACCCGTACCTATTGCTCTTCAAAGACGTCGAATGTTTAGAAACAAAACAAGCTATTTAAAACCAGTAAACTTTTACTACGGCACCCGAATGTATTCGTAAATGTTGTAAACTGGGTATTTCAGCGTACACTTACGACTTGTATTTGCTGTTTACCTGTTTTTCTATTATTTTTACTGTTTATCTGTTTTTTCTTTTTAACCCCCGACAAAAAAGAGGGTTGTTAATAATTTTTGTAGTGTGTATCTGCCTGTGGCATCGTAGCTCCAAAATGGATGGACTGATTACAATGCATTTTTTTTAATAGAAAGCTATTTTAGTCGGGAGTCATCTTAGCTATGTTTCCTGAAAATCTGTTGATCCGTTCAAAAGTTACAGCTCTTTTTCTAGCTGGTATCGAGGGCTTTTTGACGGTTAGGTTAATGTTGCATCAATATTGGTCGTAATTCTCCCACCGAAAGCTTCCCTGAAATTATTATTATTATTAGCGTACGGTGTCCCACTGCAGGGCAAAGACCTTTATTTCCCTTTAAGACAACATTTTATTAAATCATTTAATTTGGAGTGTTTCGTAACCGGCCTTGTAATCTAAATTAAAATTAATATAATATAATTGGTCAATTGGTCATTAGTTCTTCTTCAGGAAAGAAAAGCTGTAACTATCGAAAATATCGACAGAAGCAGCTTCAAAGGTAAGAAATTTGTAGCAATAATAAATAGGTAGGTATGCAAGATACAAACTTGTATGATAATATTGTCAAGATAAAACCAAATTGTTACATAGGATTAGCATTTTCTCATATAGTTACAATTAAAAGGGCATTATTTAAACGTAAGCGACCATTAACGTACGGACCGTTTAGCAAATGGGGTCGCAAAACAATGTTGACAGTAAATTTATGGGCGTATGTTCACTCCTATATAATTTCACACCAGATTCCAATAGCAGAGTTGACAAATTGCTTGCAATCTATCCGTTCAGTTTTAATAGAGGAGAAATTTTAAACGCTAGGTATGCGATTCGTTTGGAGAAATGTATTTATATTAATATTTTACTTCTAGCTTTATACAAAAATGTTGTTTTTAGTGTATTACGTAAATTTCTAGAACAATTTAACACAAGGAAGAGACTGCAATACTGTTACAACTGTAACAGTTTCCAGTTTAAAGGCTATAAATAACGACCACAGTTAAAATATTTGTGGCCTGTTGTTAACCTATGAATACAATTTGTAATACACGGGTCATTCCACTCCGTAGAGAATGTACACGCGGAGAGAAGTAGGTCAAGTAAGTTGCATCAACTACCTAAATGTTAGTAATCCATTATGAATATTTTATTTATAAATACATTGTTTACGTTAACTTTACAAAACAAAATATTATAATTATTATTATTTTTTTTTATTTTTTTTTTGTTACAAAAATAAGGTAAAGTTTACTAAATGTTTCTTGTTGTCACATATAAAAACGTATAATATAGTTCGAGAATAATTGATATTACAGCAAGATTTGTTTCTTTGCGCATATTTTTAATCCCCGCCAATCAGAGGGGTGTCATAAGTTTGTAGTGTGTGCAGCATCGTAGATCCAAAACGGATGGACCGATTTCAATGCAGTTTTTTTAATTGAAAGCTAGTTTAATCGGGAGTCATCTTAGCTATGTTCCATGAAAATCTCTTCAGCCGTTTTAAAGTTATACCTCTTTTTCTATTTAGAGACGGGAGTTTTTAACGGAGTTATTTCATCATGTTTCTGGTGCTCGACTACTACTAGATTTGCGTTCTAAGATGTGAACAAGTATCCCGCCAAAACTGTCCTCATTCTGAACGTCGCGGTTATGGCAGTATCCCAGAGTATATTTTAGAAGGCATGTTTTTCTCTTTTTAGCAGTGTAAATTACATTAAACTATTTAATGTGATAGGGTACAGTGTGTGCGCCAGGCGGCTATAATTATATTACTGAAGTTTTGAATGTACAGTCATAAGGACACTAATGGACTGCTGTCTGTAACTTTGGGCATGATAATAATTATATGGATTAAGCATCTCTAATTACTCCTATCCTCCATATTATATTGTATTCTTAATTATGGAGAACCGGTACTAGTTTTTAACTACGTGTTTATCTATATAAGAGAAAAGTTTGTACCTCTTTTTAAGCATATTGCGCGAACGGAGGAGTGTGAGATTTGGCATAGTTAAAGTTTATGTGCAGAAAGCCGACCACAGGGCGACCACTAGTAATATTTAAATATAGTTAGTTACGTGCAGCATCCCATATAATTTATGGAAATATTAAGTGCAGTCACAGAGTGCAATAACTAATTATCAACGGATCTAATTCAAGGAAATTCTAGAATAATATTCCATTAGATATTTTTCAATTTGATTTTTATATATATTTAACGTTAGATATACATGTAATGAATATTTTTGAATGCTCTTAATTTACATTCTAGCCACTAAAAACCATGTGTTAGATACATTACAACTACTTAGCCTAGTCTGTAGTGTTTATATTTGAGTGACCTAACTTTTGACGTGAAACCTTGAATATGTTTTATTTTTGGTGTTATGAAAATAAATAGAGAAACACTGTATGTAATTGGGTCAGGTGCATGTGTTAGATCATTGCTTCAATAAAAACGTTCGATTTTGCTTCGAAACACGAAAATTCTACAAGTGACGTAGAATTTCCGGAGCAATCGAATCTCGTCACGTAGATAAAATTCATTCGAATAGACTATGTGAGAAATCCATTTACATTGTTTCTATGCAAATTTGAGACAGTAAAAATCGAATAGAGGAATAAGAATAATTATGTAATAGAAATAGAAATATTTTTTATTCACAGGAAACATGGCTACAGGTTGTTACAAATGTTGTATAAGTACATCATGTCTCGCCGAAGAACGGCATGCAAAAATAGGTTGCAAATTTGCTCGGGTTATAAATATAATATATAAAATAAATATAAATTAAGACTATAATATAATAACAATCACCAATTTCAATTAATAATAAATTCTCCAATAATAATTTAAGGTGTCATTTCATCAAAATACTAAGAATACGATTCTATTGAATAAATACGAATAATCCTCCTATCTGTCCTCTAATCCTCCTAATGAAGTATAGGTACACTATACAAACATGGAGACCACTTTACATAGAATACAATAGAAATAGGTACCTACTCTTTACTACCCCTGATAAAAGAGGAGCAATAAACATAATAATAACAATTTAAGATTGTACAATGGGCGACCTTATCGCAATCCGGGATTTCTTGTCCTTATTTCCTTACCGGTTCTTCTCCATAGGACCTACGATTTGAAATCGCGCACCTAGAATCTCGATATTTCATAAGTGCCTGTGTCTGGTTTACATGAAATAAAGATCTATTCTATTCTAAAAGAAATCGCAATAAAATTAGACACACAAAAGCCAGATCAGACCAATATAATAGATATATTTCAGGCGATTGAAGTAAAATTGATAGCCTCACGAAAGCCATCAAACACTTTGGTCGAATCACCTTGGAGTTTGGTTTGCGGACGTATGAGGTTACTCAGACCTTATACGTGGTAACCGAGAGTAAATTTGTCATCAGTCTGCCATATCATAATGTATGATGTCTTGACTTGTCGGGGTTTTAAAATATGTAATTATGTGCGAACAGTAGATTCGCTAGAGTGGTGAATAATATTTTTATGTAAAGTTTACGATTGATATAATTTACGATTTCTAGGAAATCACCATATTTTTATTTAAAAAAACAAGGATACCGCACTTTTGTTTCGTCAACAAATAAGTAATCCTTCTCTTACATACTCGTAGATCTCTTATGACTTTGTAAATCTATACCTTTATGTATCTAATAATATAAAGTTTGTTTGTATGGAGGGTGTAACAACTGGTTTTTTTTTTTAAGAATTCTTTCACCAATTGATATCTACAACTCTACACCATCCCTGGGTGATATAGGCTATATTTTATTTTGATAAAAATTAAACATTGAAACCGCGGGCAACAGTTTCAGGTAGGTAGTACTTAAATAATATTTTTAATTACTGATACCAACATTTTGGAAATAAAATAATCTGCGGATATTGTGGATAATTTTACTATTTTAGTTCCACTGTTGAGTATCGAAACTATTTACTATATCTACTACTCCCATGAAAACACAACACACAGAATTTAACAGTCTCACTTTTATTATAACCCAAGAAAATACACAAGTGTCGGGCATCCATTGAGAAAGCGGAAACGTCGAGAAGCTCGAAGTAGGCGACACCTGCGCACGCGCCACTTCCGGCGGACGTCAGGTGCCGCGCTGAGTGGCCGAGGTAAGAATAGACGACATTGCTGAAGGTATCAAGTTCAATTTTGTAGAGGAAATTGCAATTTTCACGCTATTTTTCTTCGCGAGGTCAGTAGAGATACAAAGGGTAGGTATCGATACGAGTGTTTCTTGGTAGTGTTCTTGTTGTCTGTAGTAGCGTCCTTGTTGTCTGTATTAGCATCTGTCGGTATAATAACCTAACCGTCAAAAACCCTCGACTCCAACTACAAAAAGAGCTGTAACTTTTGAACATCTGAACAGATTTTCATGAAGCATAGTTAAGATGATTCCCGATTAAACTAAATTTCAATTAAAAAAACTTCATTGAAATCGGTCTATCCGTTTTGGAGCTATGATGCCACAGACAGACATACAGATACTCAGATACATACTACAAACTTATAACACTCCTCTATTTTGTCGGGGGTTAAAAAGGTAAATGACCCTAACTACAAGTCGAGGGACCAAAGAAACAAAACTGTAATTAGAAAGTTCATTATAATGGCTCAGCTAACCTATGCAATTATACTACTATTATTAGGTAGATACTATTGATAATAACTATCTTTCATTTTCGTTACAGGGAAACAGTACTAATACTAATTTTCGGTGCTGCCTTGAATACCTACCGATGAAATTGAAAAGTTCCACGAAAATTGTATGTCAGAGATAACCGTTCAAACATATCAACACGCTACGAAATAAAAAACTGTCATAAAACGAATACTGTCTATTCACTTAAATGACTCACATTATGTCCCATTTGCATAACCGAGTCACTCTTTTGACTCACTTTGTGACAATAAAGGGGAAAAAGCAATATATATTCCGGTTTCCACAAAACGTATAATAAATAATGGTTTTTCTTGAAACCTTTTAGATTTAATGTAACGTGCGAACCACAATGCCGTGCCAATTTTTATGACCAGTTAATTCTAACATGAGAAAACTTATTGATATAAGGAAAGAGAAGATAGCGCTTATTATTAAAGAAAAATGAATCAAATCAATGGCTTTCAAGCTGATGTGAAATCAAAGATTAAAAACATAGGTATTAATCGGTATCGAAACTATAAGATACTATGAATACCTACCTACTAAAGCAAATGGCAAACATTTATATTAGTAATAATGTGACACAATTCTGCAATCCGCGTGCCGGAATACTGGGCCAAGTGTATTTAATTTGCCATCGACACGCTAAGAAGAAGAATGTCAAACACATTAGAACCATAGAACCAATGAAATGAACCTGGATATATGATGGTCTCATTACTTCGATCCATTTAGAATAGAATAGATCTTTATTTCATGTAAACGAGATACAGGCACTTATGAAATGTCGAGACTCTAGGTGCGCGGTTCCAAATAGTAAGTCCTATGGAGAAGAATCGGCAAGAAGCTCCATGGAACTTTTAAAATAATAGATTACAATCTTGATCAGTACAATGTTGTGGTAAGCGCTGCGAGAATAATGTAATTTAATATGAATAAAAAATAAGAATAGGATAATAATGATTTGCCGCTGAATAAGATTGCCATGGCAGTTACAAGCTGACCAGTTAGGTACGACAGACGGCACTATATTTAATTCAGCAATGCGTCAGTTCTATCAACGCAGTGCATGTCTCGTATCTACGAATGTACTATTTGAATCATTGCAGCGACAAGCGAGTGCTTTAAGATCTATGTCTTGCCAGTAGCATTAAAGACGTTAGCACTTAAAATAAACATCAGCAAATACAAATAACTACTCTTGAAAATTTATTGTTTCAGAAATTATGCCAATCATAAAATTATAGTTATAGCTACAAGTGTATATGCTCTCTATTTCACGAATATAAGCTGCTCGGGAGCTCCAATCTTTAGGCACTTTCCGCGGTTTTTATTTATGTCTGTCTAAATACCTAACTAGATATCTAGATATTGAAAATGAAGATCTTTTTTTATATAGGTATTATATCATTAGGAATTATGTAATCTATCCACGTTTCCAGTTCTAATGTAGCGGTATGTTTTTCTCACAGTTACCTACTGTTTCTATCTACGAGTATGTTATCTCTTTCATTAAACGTTTACAAGAAGCATTGGAAGTTAATGCAATCTTTAAATAATATTGTGAAACTATGAGGAAAATCTTTACCAAGAAGTCGAAGATAGGTTTTCGCACGGCAACATTTTCGCCAACGATTATAATTTTATTTACTCATACAATATTCCCGTGTGTAACTACGATGGACATCGTGTCATTAACCGCTTCCCTGAAACGTTTTACGACTCATGACTTCACAGAAAAATTACCGTAATTTTGGCACTAAATTATAAGCGAGTAAGCGACGGAGTGATCGAGATAAAAACCTCATTTTTCTGATGAGCCATTTGTTTACGGAAGACGTAAAGAGGTGATGCTATAAAATTAGTGACATATTGCTTTTAACTCTTTTTTTTGATATGATCATGTCTTTGCTAAATGTGAACTATTGTTAAAAGTCTGCTACTTGATTTATAAGGTTATTGGCATCAGTAACTATATTCTAGATAGCTGTTTTTAGCGAAGAGCTAGAAGCTCGCATAATATTTCCTGAGATGAACGAGTTTGCGAGGCTTGTTATTATTATAACATCGCCGTTTATAATATAGGTATCTATATTACAAAATCGAAACTGCATGTGCATTGCAAATAATCGTGCACCTAATACTTAATTTCCTGAAAAATACTACAATACTATTACTGCTATTTTCCTATTGATGGGTATCTGCAACATCTCACCAAATGTCTCATTTTCCTATCACCATAATATTATTATCATCATAGACAGCTCTTTAGGAAATCCCCAGTCGATGGCGGGAAATTTTGACATCTGTCAATATCATCAATATCACGCATCTAAAGGCAGAAAAGCGATGAAAATCTTTCAGCCCCTTTCAGCCTATATAATTAGATAATAATTTAGAACATCGATAAAATTATTACCGAGACGTTTTTATTAATTAATTACATCAAATGTGCGATGGAAGAACTCATTAAATTAAACAAATTGTTTTGATTTCTTTAACACAAGAGACAAGAGACTTGGTCGGTATCTATCTTATTGGATGGGATTCAAAGGAACCTAGTTTTATAGCCAAACAAAACTAGTGCGCGTATTTAAAAGTTTCTAGGAAAACCTACTACCTACGTTATTTCGTTGCTTCTAGTGCTTATTTCTAGATTTTCTAGATTTATTTATGTAACTCTACTTTGGGTTAACTATAGTGTTCTCCACCAACGCATTGTAAGGATTTCAAAAGATTTCCGTTTTAGTTAAAATTATTTAGATGCCTATTTACATAAATATAATTAGGTAGGTATTAACTCGAAGACAAAGAGTAAGTATAACATCGTAACATTAAAATGTCGTATAACATTCGAACACTGTTGAATTGTTCATCTTATACGAGTAGTATGTGTAGGTAGTGAATTTATATCAAAAATAATAATAACATTTTTTAAATAGTACAGGATGCAAAATATTTACGGTTATAGATTTGTAAAACAGCAATATTGAAGCAAAAACATGTTTTATTTTAGATTATTTAGGTTAATTTTATATTTTGATACGTAGGATACGCCTCTACTCATTAGAAATTTACATAAAAACTAAACAATCTGCAACTAGTTATAGTACCTAGTTTTCAGTTTCGAATTCATTCAGATTAGTTAGCTAAGTACTTACTGAATGTTCTCATTTTTTGAATCAGCCGTTTACATTATTGTACCTTTTTACACTAAGTGGAGCCCTGATATGGCGAGAAGGGGTAGCGGCAGACCGCGAAAGAAATGGCGGAATGAACTTGATGAAACAAAATAATTAATGGTTCACATTGGCTCTAAAGGTCTGGAAATCTTGGGGTGAGGCCTTTGCCCAGTGGGCAGTTGGAACAGAAATATTAAAAAAAAACCTGAAATTAAAACCAAATTCTCTTTAAATTTTTTATGCAACTGGAAAACTTAAAATCTGTCGAACAAATAAATATTATGTTGCGAATTTCCGTATTTTTAACCGACTTCAAAAAAAAGGAGGAGGTTCTCAATTCGAGGCGTATGTTTTTTTTTATTATTTTTTTATGTTTGTTACCTCATATCTCTCGACTGCGTGAACCGATTTTGATGATTCTTTTTTTATTTGAAAGCTGGTGCTTCCCGATTGGTCCCATTTTAATTTGGTCCAGTTCTGACAATGGGATCCATGAGAAAACTATATAAGTCTTAAATTTACATTAAGTACGTGCGCGACTTTTTATGTTTGTTACCTCATAACTTTCGACTGCGTGAACCGATTTCGATGATTCTTTTTTTGTTTGAAAGGATATACTTCCGAAGTGTTCCCGTTTAAATTTGGTGAGGATCTGATGAAGATCTTCGGAGATAGACAATGGAACTCTTGAATGAATAACAGCACATCACTCGCGATTGCTGTAATCTCATGTTTATGTATTGTTTATGCCACTCAAAATTGAAAAATAAAATAAACTTTAAAAAAAGTAAAAACCGACTTCAAAAAAAAAACTAAAAAGTATCTATAACATAATTTTCTTAAAAAATTAACAGCTTCTGAAGTCGGGGCCTATAATTCTTCAATGCACCTAGCTTGGCAGTGGCCCCGACTTCAGCTGTTAATTTTTTTAAGAAAATTATTTTATCGATCATCATACCGATTTTCCTATAATATTATTTATATTAATAGTAATCTCTAGCCAGCAGATATATTAGGTATCAAGAAAAGGAAAATTACCTATGTAGGTATTTATGAATTTCCGCTTCTCAAACATGCTATATTTTTTAAAGTCTACATGGTTATACCTAGCTAGTTGTGTTAGCCAGTGGGGCGCCTCATTTCATAAACACATTTGTAACAGTGTGCAATAATATTCTATTAGGTAAACAGAACAACGGTTGCATCAGAAGTGGTGCGGAGTGATGTGACAGTAGCCACTTGTGCTAAAATATGCCATCCATTGACAGACGACGGACGTGGCATTCAGAAAATGCCATTTTTCATTTTTGACAAATATTGTCCTATATTCCTACATAGAAGAAATAGGTAAAGAGTTGCTTTGCAATCTGCTTCTAAAAGAAAGAAAGAAAGTAAAAATAAAGTTTAAAAAAAATTAAAACCGATTTAAAAAAAAAAAAAAAACTTAAAGATAATAGCTCCTAAAGTCGGCGCCACTGCCAAGCTATGTAGGTGCATTGAAGAATTAAAGGCCTCGACTTCAGAAGCTGTTAAGTTTGTTAAGAAAAATATCTTATACTTTTTAGTATCTTGGAGTCGGTTTTTACTTTTTTTAAAGTTTATTTTATTTTTCTATTTTGAGTGGCATAAACAATACGTATACCTGCAATTACAGCAATGGCGAGTGATATGCTGTTATTCATTCAAGATTTCAATTGTCTATCTCCGAAGGTCTTCATCAGATCTTCACCAAATTTAAATGGGACCACCGCGAGAGTATACCCTTTTATACATCATAGTTACCTATATAGGATGTAAGTGCCATGGATTCAGTACTCTGGAGACATTTGCATTCGCAGTTTTTCTACTACTAACTAAATAATCTGCGAACAAATCGTAATATTCTCTCCTTGAGTTTTCCAGAATTATGTACCTACCGAATCCATGGTATCGGTTTTCGATACGATGTCACTTACACCCTGTATTTTACAACATGTATGCACATACGCACGTACATCACTACTTACGTCAGTCTTCCGCAGCTTGTTTATATCACTCAGAGACGTGACACTCGCTTTGTTTTCCAAAATTAATGCTTGGTGAAAGAACAACAAACTGTTATTGTCTTATCATACGTTTTGTCGCTATAAACTCGACAATAACTCGAGGTGTAATGTACTGACAGATTTAAGTGGCAATAAGCCTTTGTGAAAGTGCAGCGGGCAGTGGCTTCTAAGAATAGGAAACCTTTGAGCTGGCCTGCATTATTTATGACTGTTCCTGGAAAGGTAGTTAAGAACAATGCGACCGCATGACATTTTAGAGAACAGCGGGTCTACCGCGTAACTAAAATGGTAATGAACATCGACACTGGTAAGTAATGAACATGAAAATGAATCTTCAGATGGGAGTCCCAACTTTATGATCGGTATTTTTTTTACAAAATAGCTCGAAGTTTAGGCTCTCACGATCGTATTGAAGTATATTATCAGAGTCTGATGTTCATTACCATTTTGTTACGCGGCAGACCCGCTGGTAAGCAATGAAATTACTTCTGCAACTATGCAGGTTCGGGAATCAACTCCTCACCAAGATTTTCTCAAGAGACTACGGCCCCCTGATTATGTATCATGAATAAGACAGTTGTTGTCGCAAATAAACGTCCTATTCCGTATCCTCTTATGAAAACGTCTATAAGCGAGAGAGGGATGCATTATTTGTTGGTCGCTGTGGCTGTCAGGTTTTTCTTATGTAATCAAGGCGCGGGTCTTTAGGCGTTCGACACCACGCGCGGTTGGGTCTACGGTGTCAGTCGCCGTAGGGTTCTTTTTGAATGCGACTTTGGAACCACGGTGTCAATTGCCCACGATTTTTTTGTAATGGGGCCATTGTGACCCCTGTTTCAAACGCCCAAGTGCTCCTTATCGATGGGGTGATTTGGACCACTATGACAAGTTTAAAAATCTAGTGTGCTTCGTATGTTTTTTTGTATAGACGGGTAGAAAAAAGATTTGTGATTTGTGGCAATTTCGTAATGACGTCCGATAGAGATAAATGGAAGAAAAAGACATATTGCGCCGACCACACATAAAATGGGATAAGGGCAGGAGAATGATGACGGTGATTCATGGAGTGTCTGTCGAATCATTTCAGTATCATTATTCAATGGGTGATTGTGAAAATAGATACCTAATATTGCGTATCGTCCTATTGTCTTTGAATGTAAGCGGTACAATTATTATTGCACAATAATTTCAGCTTCTTTTCGTAAAAATAAAACCAGCTTGTTCAAGGACTGTATGTAACACAGCTAATTTAAATTTTCTGGAGAAATGTATTTAAAAATGTAAAGTAATGACAGTCTCAATCGACTGTTTTGACTTCTGTGATAAAAGGCGGTACAGTATTGCGTTATTTTCCACCCGACTCCCACGGAATAGAAAGGAGGGTAATGTTTGTAAGGCGTGGATACACATCTCTACAAACACCTGAAGCTTATAATTATGCAATACAAACTTCACGATGTTGTTTTCTGCTGTTTTCATGAGCTTTTAATGCTGCAGAATTTATAAAGAAATCCTTATGTTGCAAGACACTAAAGCTAGCAATCAGGCACTCGTAATCAGGGATTTAAAAGGTAAAATTAACAAAGTTAAAAATTCTAATGCTTAGAAGAATATATAACTATGGATTATAAAATTATTGCGGTTCATGGCGCCTAAGGTTTTCTTCACAACTTGATTAGCCAGAACAGGTTTATTAGGGAATCAATTAAGTACATCTACCTCCCAAGTCCCAACTCGACTCGACACAATTACTGAAGAAAATGGAGAAATAATGGGACCAATTTTAAAATCTCTATACACTTCTATCCGCTCAAGGGGCAAAAAATCACTATATTATTATCACGTTGAGAACACTGTCAAGAAGTCGATTAGTAAAAAACAAAAAAGCATAGATTATCGCCAAGATTTTTTATTTATAACCATCGGAAAATCGCTGTAGTTCAGGTTCAAAAGTAACACAATACGCTTGAAGAGTGGAGGAGTTGGCCAATATCCCAGTTCGGAGAGTTTGACAAATGATAGCAATTATTATTGCCTTGAAAATCGCGATTTTAGGTCGGTATAATTGGCGACAGACAGTAGGTAACCATAGAAGAGACGTTAAAACATTTTTCATAAGGTTAGTTACACGCGTTGAGGCGAAATTCAAGTTGTAACGAACTTATTTCCAGCTCAGCAAGGGCCTGGCTATTAAAAATCCACAAAGATCAAGCGCCAAGATTGAGAACGAAACAAAAACCTCAGGGCTTCTTAAAAGAAATGAATTATATCTCGAGGAAGCAGAAAAATCGGCCGCCAACGACCAGCACGGCATAAATTATAACGACAGACACGGTGCACCACATTGGGACGCCTCCAAACTAATTATAAGCTCGTAAATTTGTGAATGCTGCCATACTTCACGCAGCCCTTCGAAACACTGCATTAATTTAAAGTTGGACGTTACAAGGCAAGCTGGGTGACAAATACGTGCAAATGTTGTTAATGTGTGTGCTGTTAGCTAAATTAATTTATGAAGAAGATTCGCTTTGACATTTGCTGGCATTTCCTGATTTAGGATTGAGAGATGGAGTTGCAAACTGAGTCGTTTGGTCAAATTAATGATGATCAAAATTGACGGTTCAATAAAACACAAAGAAACATTCTAAGCGGTCATAAAAATGAACAATAATGTCATCCTGTAGCTAAAACGGTGGGTGGAGAATCGCCTTTTTCTCCACCCGTTATCTATGGCCCCGATTTTTCTATGGACAAACACGTTTTCTCCACCCCTTGTCTCCTTGACAGATTTCAAAACGAAAAGTCGAAAGAGAAAACGGTAAAGAAATGGTTTGGGCCCCGATTTATCTATGGACAAACACGTTTTCTCGGTTTGTTCCCACTAGTTCTACTAAACAGTCCTACGGTAGAACTAATGGGAATTTTTTTTCTCATTAGTTCTACGATTTGTCTTGTTACAAAATAGTAGAACTAGTGGGAATAGAAATTCCCACTTGTTCTACCACAGTTCTACGGTAGAACTAATGGGAATTTTTTTTCTCATTAGTTCTACGATTTATGTTGTTGCAAAATAGTAGAACTAGTGGGAATAGAAATTCCCACTTGTTCTACCACAGTTCTACGGTAGAACTAATGGCAGTTTTTGTTCCCACTAGAACTACGTTTTGACATATTCCAGAATAGTAGAACTAGTGAAACTTTAGTTCTAAGTAGTTCTACACTAAGACATGTATTACCCAATATGCCAGTCGTGCCTCAATGTCAGGTTTAAAGGAAACTTAAATATTATTGGACACAATAAAACACTATTAATTAAATGACACATTGTTTATGTAACAATAAAATAAGTATAAGAAATAAAGGACTGGATCTAGCTGTAAATGAACCAGTTCCTAATTTCAGACATAAAAAGGCATCAATTATAGAAACAAATAAAATTGCTGAAGTTATTTTGCACAAATAGTAAAGCTGTAGCAAACCGTATGTATTCGGTACTGAGTAACGGGTGCGCCATCTAGTACCGAGTAACGAAACGTTACACACGAATGCATCTCGTTACTCCCATATTATATTACCATATTATGTTCCCTCCTAGAGCCTAAACGAGTAAAATTTAAACAAATGATTAGATTCGTTTTAAAATCGCAAGCGACATTGGTTACACGGATTTTGAAAAAAAAAAAAAAAAACAACGTGGCGGATTTTTGCCACCAGTAAGTGTAGCAGTTGTATTTTTTTGTGACGTTAGAAAGTCTCCAAGAGACGTTTTCATAAATATATATATCTTATTACAGTAGAATATTATATCATCATCATCATCATCATTGACAGCCTGTTTCTACCCACTGCTGAGTATAGGCCTCCTCCTCCTAGAATATATACAGGGTGACTGGTAAATCGAGGGAATCATTGAAGGAGGGTATGGTACTCATCATTATGAACAACTTTTACAATGGGACAAAAGCGGAAATCGCGAAAAAAAAATCTGCTGTTCCATACATTTTGTCGATTAATATTGAATTATTTGTATGGAACAGCTGATTTTATTTTCGCGATTTCAGTTTCGGTCCCATAGTAAAAGTTGTTTATAATGATGAATAGAACACCCTCCTTCAACGATTCCCTCGATTTACCAGTCACCCTGTATAATAACTTAATATTAATAAAACTAAAAAGTTTTAAATAAATAAATTATAAATCAAAAAACCCGACTGCTTAAAAAGTGAACTTTAAATAAAAACTGAAAAGAAAAAAATAAGTCCAGTAGAATTCTAATGCGGAACATAGCGACTTTAACAGTCGGGACCCATTAAAAATCGAGACTGGCTCAAATCTTCTCAACGGGTCCCGACTGTTAAAGCCGGTATGTTTCGCATTAGAATTCTACTGGACTTGCTTTTTTCTTTTTAGTTTTTATTTAAAGTTCACTTTTGAAGCAGTCGGGTTTTTTTTTGGAAATGATTCGGTAGTTTAGTATTTGTTTGTTTTGTTTCATAAACAGTGTGCCATTTAATTAATAGTGTTTTATTGTGTCCAATAATATTTAAGTTTCCTTTAAACCTACCATTGAGGCACGACTGGCATATTGGGTAATACATGTCTTAGTGTAGAACTACTTAGAACTAAAGTTTCACTAGTTCTACTATTCTGGAATATGTCAAAACGTAGTTCTAGTGGGAACAAAAACTCCCATTAGTTCTACCGTAGAACTGTGGTAGAACAAGTGGGAATTTCTATTCCCACTAGTTCTACTATTTTGCAACAAGATAAATCGTAGAACTAATGAGAAAAAAAATTCCCATTAGTTCCACCGTAGAACTGTGGTAGAACAAGTGGGAATTTCTATTCCCACTAGTTCTACTATTTTGTAACAAGACAAATCGTAGAACTAATGAGAAAAAAAATTCCCATTAGTTCTACCGTAGGACTGTTTAGTAGAACTAGTGGGAACAAACCGTTTTCTCCACCATTTGTCTCCTTGATAGAAGATAAAACGAAAAATTGTGAGAGAAAACGGTAATGAGATGTCTTGTCCTCGATTTTTGTCTCCCTTTTTTTGCCGCTGCTAGCCCTACTGGAGTTTCCAAGTACCTAATATTAAAACATACAGATGGACAGACGTGATCATAAACCTCATTTTGGTAAATTTAGGAATCACATCTTGAAAACGTGCCTGTTCAGATATAATACGATGCTCGTATATCACACTCGCAACTCCAAACTGTTAATTGTATATTTTATTTATTATGTAAAACATAATTCTGAATAAATAAGTACTTGATTCCATGTTGTTTAAGGCCAATATTTTTAAAAGAAGATAAAGCAAATGCCTTGCATCCCGGAGAACATTGTCCGAATTACCTTTAATTCGGACGGATTTATTGTGCACTTTATATTAGCGGACGTTTATTAAAACGACATTGAAATATGAGTGTGATATTTTTTTATTTTGACTCCTGAGACCTAGTTATGTATCTGAAAACGGAACTGAAAACTTGGTATTTGGAAAATTTCCGAGAAAATTATTTCAAGAAACTGGAATACTCGAGAACGAGCCTTAAATTTTTATTTTTGTAAATTATCCCTTTTTTTCTACGTCATTGAGATTGGATCGTTGTTCATGTCAATGATAACACTAATATATTACAGTCTAGGCCTACGCCATGTATCTTAACTGTTAACAATCCCATTTGTTCGGCTATTTCGTCGAGAGGCGATTAACACGTTGATTAATGTGGATCCGTACGCCGTTTGGCACGGGCGGGGTGGTTGCGAAACGCGAGTTTACCTAATTATACTGCTGGGTTCATGGTTGAGTTTGGCCGAATTGGCTTTACAAAACTGTATATCGTGCATCGGGATTGTCCGTTTTATAAACTGCGAGGTAGAAGGTTTCTGCCCACTATCCGTACCAAACTATGACCGTAATAGGAGCGTATGCAATGGCAGAACCGGCTAGTTTCGAAAACAAATAAAATTTTACTTTCTACAGATGATTTAGTAGATGCTCGTAATTTTTTTGCCTGATACGCTCCTTTTATGGGCATGATATGGTACGAGTAGTGGGGTGTTGGAAATATATGGTAGGTACATATGTTACAAATTGAAGAACGGCGGGTTTCTCTGTAAGTGCTTTTGAACATAATTATCATCTTGCCTGTATTCCCTGACGAATTAGCAGTATTATTTAACCACACACACACTTCACCGAAATATAAATACTTTTCAATTCATTAATTTTCTTGCGCTAAGCAAGGGTTTTCAGCCTTATTCTAGAGAGCATCATACATGAACTTTAATCATAATATAGCCTTGTAATTAGGCTAATAAATAATAATTCATTTAATTATAGTTTAAATTATTATTAATCTGACCTAAGCAAGGTGAGAAAATTCATTTCAATATTATAGTAGCTATATCATTAGTGTAAGGTGTTATTATTACTATAACAGTTACAGTCCACTGTTGGAAGTAAGCACGTTATGGAAAAGAAATTACTTTATTTATGGATGGCGGTTATCCCGCGATTAAAAATAATATTTTTATGTTTAACGCATCTACGCCATCTTCCCTAATCAATACCACGTAATTTCCCACCACCTGAAGGTTTTTCCACCTTCCACTTCAAAACACAAACAAACGGACTTTCCTCATAATTAGCAAGTTTTCCGTGACGTAACGTGTCCACTTTTATTCGGTAACTGGTTCAGGGCCGCGGTTCAACCTATGCTGGAGTTCTGGGAACTCCTCACGGATAGTTTGCCAAATGTTGTTGACTTATATGTAGAGAAACATCGCTGGTTTGTTTAGTCTGAGTTTTGAAGAGCTTAAGTAAATGAAATAATCCTTTATTAATTGTTTTATTTTGGTACGTGGGAAGTAATATCTAGAATCGAAAGAAGGAAAGAAAAATAATTTTATTCCGTACGGGATAATGACGGCGCATTATTCACAATAAACGAAACACAATGAGAAATAGGTACTCTTCTAATAAAAAATAAAATGTCGCCGAGCATGCCCTTACCGAAAAGGTTACCAACTCAGCATAATTATACTGTAGGTATGTGGGGGACACCCAGCGCTTTCAGTTGGCACCTCTGCAATGACACACGGACGTAGGTAAGTAAACAGATAGTAAGTAGATTTAAAATATAATATTGGTTCATACTATAAAACAATTTGAGAATCTTCCTTTGCATACTGCCACTATTGCTATCAGCAGTGGAGTAAAAGGCTTGATGAGGCTCTATTCAGGCACATGATGTGCACTCTCGCATCATTATGCGTTTCACAAAGCACAATATCAGCAGAGCTGTGAATTTGCTAGCTTTTAAGAATAAAGGTGATTTCGTTTCCTTCTTTATCTAAATCACCAGTTTGAGTGCAAATAGTAAGCTTGTCTTAAATTTTTTAAAACCATTTAGAATTACTAGAAAATATAATTAATCTATGGATACTGAAGTTTCTTGTACTTGTCTATCTTGCTTATTTGTATCAAAAAGATAATCTAGAAATGGGATAACAAAACAATCTGTGGAGGGACGAGGTATGGTGTTCCTCCATTGAAAAGGGAGGATCCTCCGACCAGGCGAGGTGATATTGCCTGGCGGGCCGAAGCCCGACGGTTGATGTCGGACAGTTGTACATGTGTTAGATATGATATTATTTTTCCTTGCGCGATGCAGGCCTCGTAATCTGATTGGTTGAATTCATATATACGCGCCACTGTAGTCAGCTTGCTGCCGTGCTAAGTAGTTATTCTATGTGGCGATAGGTGTCGCTACACAATCCATTTCAGTTCATTCATAAGAAATAATTACTTACAATTATGTAAAATTATGCAAATAAATTCATGGTCACGGCTCGACGATTAATAAGACGCAAGTTATTATATAAGCGCGTCGGCAATCGGAATGCGGCGTTATCCTAAAATAAAATGGGCGAACTCTTAAATAGTTAGATAAGTACTACCCACGTCTACTTGTTCGCATAGTTTCCAAGGGATACCACACAACAATTAATTAATTATTATTTAGTTAACAAGGGGTACTCTCCCAGTAACAGTGTCTCGGGAGACACTGGTTCTGGGAGAGTGCGGGCTATGAGCGACGCTCATTGCCTTTTTTCCTAAGACGCTAATTCCGCGGAGCTCGCACGCGGTCTATGGTGTTTATTGTACGCTATTTCCCTATAAGGTATGATGCCTTAATGCTCATAATTAATCCTAGAAAGTTCTTGAAGTATGGGTACCAGAATTGTTCCCAATTTGCACAGATTATGGGTCAGACGCGATCTCCGCATAGAGATCATAGAACTAAGATCTCGTATAGTTCCTATCTAACTCAGGTCCCGCATCACACCATGTCTTCAGATTCGATTTTGTGGGAACCAAATCGGGAGATAAATTATTCGATAATTATTGCCATGTACAGTAATGGTTCATTTTTCATGTTGTTAGCACAGACCTCTGATGTAGCTCTTGCACGGCATTTATAAAGTATCTATACATACTCGTCAAGTTCGGACTATATTATTTTGGTCGGGTTTACATTGCATTAGGTACATAATAATACATCAAAATGGTACGAGATTGGTACTAATTTCAAATGAGAGCACCTTTTTGTCTACGTCGTCGTTTACATACGACTACTTCAAGATATACATTTCCAGTACCTATAAGCTGAACTCGTATTTATATACTCGGCTATACATAATAATATATACTTCGCTTTACGTAAAATGAAAGGTCAGCTTACACTTAAAACGTACAGCTTGATACGTGCGTACAAAGCATCAAGATCACTTTAGTTAGCACGCGCATGTCACTATAGTCTATTAAAGTCTACATAGACAAGCTCTAGCTCAATTGTAGACGATGCGCTAAATTGCTATGGACATAGTTCTATCTATTATGTATATCTGTACCACGGTACCAGTGGCCTTGTTTAACCCCAGACAAAAAAAAAGGGGCGTTATTGTAGTGTGTATCTGTGGTTTCGTAGCTCTAGAACGAATGGCCCAATTTCAATGCAGTTTTTTTAATTGAAAGCTTGTTTAATCGGGTATCATCTTAGTTATGTTTCATGAAAATCTGTTCAGCCGTTCAAAAGTTCCAGCTCTTTTTCTAGATGTAGTCGGGGGTTTTTATAAGCGGTTTTTCTTTAAACCTCAAGTATAATATGTACGGTAGCTGTTTTTAAGTTTTCCTAGACCCTTTTCTTCTATAAAACAAACACCTACAATAAATATATTTGTAGCAGCACCTAATTACGTCGACGTCTGTCAACTGGCGAACACGCCACAACAAAGTACGCTCACAAATAGACTGCACTTCAAAATAGAACCCTTGGGAGTGTCAGGAAATATCTTTGCTTCAGTAAAATAATATGAAAATATTGTACGTACATTTTATCTTACTGTAATACATCAATCACTGTGTCATTTAGCGTTTACCTGTCAGTGGTATAAGTGATATATTTTTTGGCGTAATACATGTTGGTACTACATCGCCCAGAGAGAAACAATACCATGGGCGTACATAGTGACAATTTTGTCAAGATGAGAAGCATGAAAACTCGGTGAAATATACTATTTCGGAATCATATAATTAATAGCTTCCGCTAGCGGCTTCGCCCGCGTGATATCTTTATAAATTATAGCCTATGTTACTCACTGATAATATAGCACTCTGCTGGTGAAATAATTTTTAAAATCGGTCCAGTATTTTTTAGTTTATCCATTACAAACAAACAAACATACAATCTGTTCTCTTTATAATATTAAGTATAGAACACGGAGGCGAGAAGGGAAGAAGTAGGTATAGATTAATTTTATTTAATAGTTTATGTAAATACATGAAAAGACCCAGAAAACATTAAATAGGAGAACAAAGTACAAAGGTACTGCTTATTGCACAAAATAAATCTCTATAATATAATCTTAGACGAATGATATGTCATGATATGACATAGGTAGGTATATATCCTCCAAAAATATAATAATATTAGTTTAGAAATTTAGAATGTTATTTTGCTGAAGTATCGAAACGATAGAAGTGAAATATAAATCTCGAGTTACGTACTTTTTAGCAAGGGCCTGCAAGGACAATGCGTCCACGAGTGATGAGACATGTGATCATCTGTTGCACCCTGGGCAGTCAGCCTCGACCCTACCATTACTGACTGGCCAATCTTTCCACTATGGCATGGTCGATGCCCATGTGATAGTTTGTGCCAACTCGACACAAGAAGAAGCAAAAGCCTTTTGAGATGGAGGCTTTTTCTTCTTTAAGGAACATTTTTAACACCCGACAAAAAAGAGGGGTGTTATAAATTTGTAGTGTGTATCTGTGGCATCGTAGTTCCAAAACGGAAGGACCGATTTCAGTGCAGGTTTTTTTAATTGAAAGCTAGTTTAATCAGGGAATCATCTTAGCCCTTTGAACACCAATTCTGAGAAATCTTTTGTTTTCAATTTAATCGAGCGGAGAGGTCTATGTTTCCTAAAAATATATTCAGCTGTTCAAAAGTACAGCTCTCTTTCTAGCTGGAGTAGGGGGTTTTTAACGGTTAGTTTATTATGAAATGTATTTTGTATACCCTTTATCAGATTAAAACTATCGACATTTTTACTTACACTTTAAATTCAGAAATATCGCCAAAATAAATATTGGACCAATTCACTAAGACTCGCTGAAAAGTACAGTAGCGCCATCTTTTGAAAGCAACTTGAACTGATGCCAGTTTCATAATTCAGTTTGCGTCTGAAATGTGCGATGTACTGTAACACATTAATACTTCGTACCATCCTAGCTAGATGTCGCTGTACAAAATAAACTCACGCGCAGTATTTTAGTAACTACGACTCTCATTCCATCTAGTGAAGAAAGAAGTAACTATACGATGTTTTACACACATTCCTACGTAACAACTCATAGTAATACACTGCCGGACCTTGAATGGGCCTTCTTCCACGTAAGAACGAAGAAGCATCTTGTGGAGATACCGCCATAGCCACCATGATTTTTAGGCACATTAGTGTTATTTAGAAGTAGAAACCACTGTACAATGTACATGTCCTACTTTGGTAATTTTTGAGGATTTCGGGAAGTTATCATTTTATACCAATTTTAGACCGAAGAGCACATAACATTGTTACTTCAGCTTCAACAACCTATATTTATCGATTTATACGCAAAATTATTGGAAAGTTTTCCTTCCATGAGCTTAGCGATGCGGACGCTTGAGTCATGCTCGTGAACGGGTGCCGACTGTCGGGCCTGGTCAGCTTGTAACTACCACGGCATTCTTATTTAAAGTCATTATTATTAACCTGTTCTAATTAATTTTTATTCACATTAAATTACACTATCCTCGCAGGCCGCAGCTCTTACCACAGTATTGAATCTACTAATCAAGATTGTAATCTTTTATTTTAAAGAGTTTCCATGGAGTTTTTCACCGGTTCTTTTCCATTGGACCTACTATTTGGAACCGCGTACCTAGAGTCTCGAAATTTCATAAGTGCCTGTATTTGGTTTCCATGAAATAAAGATCCATTCTATTCTATTCCATAATTGATGCGATCTTAATTTGAACGTATAAAAATAGAGATGTGATCTAAATATAGGTACCCGTTGCATTGTAGAGATGGCTTTGGCAGTCGCCAGCAAATTCGTCGGCGCAAACCGACTGCAAGTGATAAAACGGAATTTATCGCCTATCCCTGGATGATTTTATAAAATTAATAGATCCGACGACAATGAGACGAACGACGTGATAATATCTAACGTTGCCAAACTAAATAACTGCTATTTGTATTGTTTTACTGTTTTTATGAGCTTCGGTACGACGATATCGTTTAGTGAAATGAGCTCGGTATTTAATCGACGTTAAGTCCTTGGCATTCGGTTAAAAATACCCATTACCTAATCAATTTAGAATTTCAAGTGCAGATTTTACAGAGATTATAGTATATTATAAGACACCTTTTGGGTTTGAGCGATAGAAATTTCGGGAATGTTGGTCAAGGCCGAAACTATTCCTTAACAAGAAAAACAAACATTGAATTAGATTAGAACTGGAAATGATACCAAATAGTTTTATAGTTTAACAGATTAAACTGAGTATTATTAGAACTAGTGGTCGCCCTGTGGTCGAAATTCAACCATAATTTTAGCTTTCTGCACTCCTTCTCCATATAAACTTTAACTATGCCAAATCTCACACTCCTCCATGCGCGCAATATGCTTAAAAAGGGGTACAAAGTTTTCTCTTCACGTTTTCATATACAGGTTATGGAAAGGTGTGAAGGAAAGCAAGAAATGACAAAAGCTTAGCTTTTGCTACACTCATACTTATTTGTGTAATTAGTTTCTTCATATTGTGTAATTTAAGAATGATTTGTAAGTGTATTGTTGTTTATTCTTGAATAAATAAATAATAATAGGATATTTAAGATGGAGTATTCAATACACCATAAAACATTTTACGAGGTGGTTAAAAAGTGAAGATGATTACTCAGTTCACTACAGGTAGGCAGTTAAACTACAAAATTTCAATTAAAAAACCGGCCAAGTGCGAGTCGGACTCGCGCACTAAGGGTTCCGTACCATTATCTATAAAAACGAGCAAAAAAATCACGTTTGTTGTATGGGAACCCCCTTAAATATTTATTTTATTGTTTTTTAGTATTTGTTGTTATAGCGGCAACAGAAATACATCATCTGTGAAAATTTCAACTGCCTAACTATCACGGTTCATGAGATACAGCCTGGTGGACGGACAGCGGAGTCTTAGTAATAGGGTCCCTTTGGGTACGGAACCCTAAAAACTGTAACTCCGCTTCGAAATTACACCACATCAAAGAAGATACACAAACAATAAGAGTTGACAATGTAGAAGGAAAAAAAGTTGAGATACGAGTAAAAACAATTTTTTTATATATTATTTCATGAGCTGGCAAGCATTTAGTTTTGCTGTACTCTGTATCAATTTTAAGTCCAATGCCAGTGATATAGGAGATGTCAGAGATGAGATAAAGTCGTTAAAGAATTTATAAGTTTATTTTTGTTTTCATCAAATATAACCTAACCGTCAAAAACCCCCGACTCCGACTAGAAAAAGAGCTGTAACTTTTGAACGGCCGAACAAATTTTCATGAAACATGGCTAAGATGATACCCGATTAAACTAGCTATCGATTAAAATTGAAATTGATCCATCCGTTTTGGAGCTACGAAGCCACGGACAGATATACCGGTACACATTACAAACTTATAACATCCCTCTTTTTTGTCGGGTGTTAAAATAAATCGCTCTCTAAAGCTTAATATAGATTTTGATCCCAAAGAACTAAGTAACTAAATTAATATTACGATTGGAATCGAATCTAAAATTAAGCATGGTAATGAAACTGAGAGCTTCGACATTTTTCTGTGAAGTATTCGCGTACTTTTCTAGGTTAACTAAAAATATTGAGACATTGAGAAAGGTTGACCCGGCTATTTTGAACACCATCACGCAAAATGTAGTAAACTGTCCGTTACAAATGAGCTATGGACAGGAGCTGAAGAAATAATTTATTTTATTTAACACGCTTTTTTTAGCTTCACCTGTAACTAACTAACTAACTATGTAAGAAAATCTTGGAAGTTAAATTTGATCCACTTTCCGGTTTCTGATTGATCTGAAATTTTGCATACATCTTCAGTTTGGATGACTAAAGCGTGTTCTATAGTTTCTTTTAAACTATATTTTTTTATTGAATTTATACGTTTTGTCATAATCTCATTTGGCGAATTGGAAGTGTTATTATTTGTAGAAAAATAAAACACTCATACAATTAACTTGACTATCATAATTTTCAATTAATAGTTAATTAAAGACTGTAAATTGATTTCCCTGAAAGAGAATAGGTATATTTTGCTTATAGCTACCAAGTGGGCAACCAGATTGGTGAGGTGACTGACAGCTTTCTTTATAACCCCCAGCAAAATAGTGGGGTGTTTTAAGTTTGTAGTGTGTATCGTGTGTATCTATGTATATGTGTATTTGTAACATAAAACACCCCTCTTTTTTGTCGGGGGTTAAAAATCGGGTAATACGTTTGTATGGACAAAACGCCGCCCACGTTTTCTCATAAGACAAATCCCATCTGGCGTTGCCTATGTTACATTTCGTAGGTATTCATACTTCACGTCTGAAACCGATAAGTAAGATTTATGACGGAAAACACGAGCTCATCTGGCAGTGTGTTTTGAGCATAAGCCTTTAAGTGTATTGCTGACAGAAATACGGTTAGCACGACAAAACTGGGCGTAGTTGGCAAGAATATTACTGCATTAGACGATATTTAAAAGCTATGTGCATTAGCGGGTAATGTAAATTTGAAATTGAATAGATTTCCGCTATGTATTAATAATAGTGTATGTAATAGAATAAATCCAAATTGCTATAATTACTACGTTAGAATCTATGCTCGGGTCTTATCTACATCTTAAGTGCAATGCTATTAGCTTCTAAGCTTTCTTCTAAGGGAACATAATTTGTATTTATGTCGTAAGAGATTTTAGATGGCAAAATGTTGGTACGTTTGTCTGAAATTGAATATTTTGTTTTAGCCGAGGAAATCTTCGTGATTTACACTACTCTGCGTATATAATGTCCCTGCTACAAAGCAGACTTTAGATTTGAGTGATTTCATTTATAAATCTTTTGTCCGAGTTTACTATAGATATTACAATAGGCAGGCAGCTAATAGTTTAGAAAGAGCTAGTCCTTAACGTGCCACGATGCCTGCACACATGAATTTCTCAGATGCCGCGTGGGCAAATGCAGCATACGGAATGTTAAAAATGTAAGAACGACATGGATTTGGCACTCACTGCACCCTGAATGCGCTGATAGTTGATTCATGTTGTATAATAATACGATGCTACTCATTGATATCTAAAGAATCCCATTTCTATTTCAAGATACTAATCTAGATTCATGTCAGAAGAAGAAAACCTCCACTCATCAACCATCGATGTATCTATCTCATTCGCTCATACAATTAGCGGTACATTTTTTATTAGTGTGATGAGATCTTATTTTGGGCTATTCTCTGCCTATGGGAGGGGTGTATATCAACTGTACAAAATTGCCTGGCTAGTCCAGGCTGTACGAACATGTATGTTTAGGCTCGATTTTTGCTTAGCGTTTTTATGGCGCAATGCGAGAATTCGCTGAATTTTGCTAGGTCTTGACTCTTGAGCATTGGTGGTTAGGTTAGAGTTTAGACTTCTAGTTCGTCAAGTTTCGTTGTGCATGATGTAAGTAATCAAATCCAGTTCGTCAAGAAAACTTTGATATTATACCGGTACCATAATCTTACATTCATCTATACCTTATGAGGGATTCCGCAGGGTTCTACTCTAGGACCCCATACCTTACACATTAAACTTTTATTCTATTTATAAAATAATGTCTTGTATACTCACATCCATGTTTTGCTGCAGTGTCTTCACCCGGGCACGCGTCTCGCTGAGCGTGCGCGGTCGCAGCGCCGGCACTGCCTGCCGCGACAACCACTCGCCGAACTCTGTGCACACAACACCGTCACACTCCGGTATGAGACTCGAGGAGTTAGTAGAAAATGCAGGAAAGATTTAGAGGAATGAAGTAGGTAATATTGAGGGCCTGCCTTCCGAGTTAGATAATGTACGTATAGTTACAGAAAGTATATTATTTGATTCGGTTCCCGAGAATAGTGGTTTAAATGTAGGCCTATGTTGCAATTGAAGATAGCTACTGTGACAGGCTAAGTTCATGATGATGATGAGAATAAACTAAAAGAGCTGGATGGTATTCCAGAGAATAATCTTATAGAAGACATAATCTATGTGGGATGTGCTGAATCTTACGTAGCACTTGTAACGTCAGTTACAGCTATCGCGTTATTCAGTGGTCATAAAGGGCAAGGTGGATTATTTGCTATATTATCAGATCAGTCAGCGAATATTAACTGGCAATGGGCAGACCCCGAATATTATTTTAAACAGCTGAAGAGGAAAGCATAACAGAGAAGATTTAGGTAACACATCATTATAGTACAAGATATGGAATACATTGTAGAAATTATACAATTTATATACAAGAAAGAAATAAGGTGCATATTCACTGGGCAATATGTTGCACGAGATATAGTCAACATCTTTATTAAAATGGTCGCAGGACATTTGTTAATCCGGAAATAATTTTTCACTCTTGAATAAACATAAGTATGGCAAAGCATATGGTCGATTTGTGATTGTGACTAATGCTTTAAACTAATTTCAACAAATTATAAATGTTAATGTTAGTCACAAGGGTTTTATTTTGCTGACCATATCTACACAACTTATTTTGGAGCAGATGGGAACAAATTGCTTTTTTATTTTATTTATGTACAAATTTTGGAGCTCTTGGGAATAAATGTATAAAAAAATTAATTCCAAAGAACAAAAGATTTGGAGTAACTGGAAATAAGCCCGACAGTCAACATCGTATGATGTTTGGAACTATAACTGGATGTTACAACCCAACGTTTATCGCCCAGTGAATAGACACACTATAATTAAAAGAAGTAGGATTAATCCACAACATTATTATTATGAGGGAACAGTTAGAATGACCGAAAAAACAAAAGTTATACATAAAGCTAAGATTAAAAACAAAAATGAAATATAAAACATGCAAGTAGTTCAACTAATAGTTGGTGTAGTGTGTAAGAAATCTAAGAAAACCGTTCGTGTTATAAAGTATAAAGTGCTACTTCAATTCTACTACATCATTCGTGACGTGTCGATAGATAAATTGACAGTTGATTAAACGTTTGATTTTTGGCACCTAGATTAACTTTGTCAATAAAATGGCAATGGTAAAAATGGTCACCAATGATCCTTGCATAGTTCATCAGCAAGTTATGAAAGATATAGTATCTATAGCTAGTAGAGATTATAATACACAGTAATTAGTAATAGAATTATCCAGGTTTTGCCATCTAGAACCGACTAAGGACCATGTTCACCGACAATATAACAGATGTTTAAAACGAAATCGGCCGATTACCCATACAAAAATTCATGTTTAAACGGCTGATTTTACTCTAATCATCTGTTATGTTGTCGGTGAACTTGGGCCTAAGTCAGTCACAAATTCACAATGAATCGGTCCCTTGTTATTATTGACAAATTACAATGTTATCTTGGCTGAGAACACACTGATACTATTTGTACTTGTACTGTTAGCTTCGTCTCTATTTTGCCAACATCATTTTTCAATAGTTACACGTGGTAATGTAACGCCAATTTACTTCATAATCATAATTTTAGGCAATGAGTGTATGAGGACCTTGCAATGGTATTTATCATGAAGCATTTCAGGGCAAAGGAGTCAATTTATCTATTGACCCTACATTGGTCATTGTGATAGGCCATAGTATCCTGTAGCCTTTGTGTGGAAAGATAGTTATAGCATAGACGGTCAGCGTTATCGTAAGATAATTTAGTCTGTCAAAATGTAAGAAGATTAATCATGCCAATAAGTTCAAGATATTTAGAAGAACAATGATAACGAGGTTTAGATAAAAGTAATGGAATCGATGTAAACAATGCTTGTTGCATTATTGTTTGTATGTTTAATGCAATATTTGTGGAAATAACGTCTGCTCACGTAAATCAAAGCAATGAAATATTATGACGTATAGATGCAATAATAGTTTTATTAGAACTTATCGGGCTTCTGTTTTTGACTGGAGCATCATGTATTGTTCAAGCATTATGTAAATAGTTTTAAGAGCTTTTGTGTATGAAGCTGTAGTTGTTGAAAACTCAGGCTTTTTTCTTTCGACTTCTTTTAGTGACTTCAGACGAAGTTCCACAAATATTATTTTCTAGGAAACATCTATTATTTTTCTACTGAAAAGAGTTAAGTTTTCTACAGTTGCTAAGTTTCTATCATTGTTCATCTCAAATTTCCACTGACCTATCGCCTCCGCGGTCATTATGTCTTGTGTGCTGTGTTCCATGGTGTGTGTGTGTGTTACACTATTGCTATACAATATTAATAGTGTATGTGTGTGTAGTGTGATCACGGCACTATACACTGTCACTTGTTTTGTTTGTCGTCACTTCGTTTTGTTTCACTGCGTTCGCTTCGTTAGTGCGCGTATCGTTAACGAGTTCGTTTTGTTTAAATATTGTTCTAAGCTAATTTTCATTATCTAGAAGTCAAATAACATTACAATACGATTTTAAAACTAAAATGAAGAGCTGGTTCTTATTTTTACATAATTATTATAATGGCCTACAATGTTTTTACGTATTTTAAAAAGTACGAGCACATCAAAATCCCAATTGAGTTAATTTATAGACGCATAAATAAATTTTGAAGTCAGAACCTCACATTATTTATTTTTATAACTTGTATCTATATATTTTTCAGCGTCAACTTGCGCCACTTTTACGTCATCGTGAAGATTTCAGCGATTAAATTAAGACACGTATAAAATATAAGATAGACACGAGCGTTGAACCTACGGTAGGTATTATAACAGCTGATCGTGCTTTCAATGTTGGAATAGACGTGATCTCAGTCGTGCGACATCTCGGGAAAGTGTGAGCGTCTGATTATAAATACGCTTGTAAAATTTACTAGGCAGTTGAATTTATACTAACGAAATAAATGTAGATTAAAATAATTATTATATTATAGGATACCTACAGTCCTATACAGGATATTTTTTATGTAGCGCACAAAATTTGCAGTGTGATTCAGTATCCGTTCCCGAATGCAACCGCAGTAGCAAAAATTTACTCCAAAACAAAATAAAAAATTGATTTTGTATGGCTTGAGAAGAATTTGTAATGGAATCTGGGGAACAAATTCACACGTTCGTAAGGGTCCCGCGAAACATTAGCGTAGTTAATGTAAGTCGGGCTAGTATTGGCACCAGAGCTGGGGAAAAAATGCATATAAACAAATCAATAATAAATAATCAATTGTATAGTACGTATGTCCATTCATATAATTATGGAACATCTTCTGTTTATATATGCAGAAACGAATTGCTTTACGAAATAAAGATAATGTTTGGTAATGGCAATAAAAAGCAAAGTTTATAATTGGTAAATTGCGATTGGTAAGTATGGGAACCAGCTATAAAAATCTAAATATTTAAGAATACTAGTGGTCGCTCAGTGGTCGAAATTCGACCGTAGGTAATATTATATATATATTTTAGCTTTCTGCACTTCTTCTCCATATAAACATTAACTATGCCAAATCTCACACTCCTCCATTCGCGCAATATGCTTAAAAAGGGGTGTAAAGTCTCTTCACGTAGGTATTAATGTATAGATAATTCGAATTAAGGTTTTTTTTTAAAGCTTCATATTATATTGATTGTTGAAATATTCAGCTTAAAAGTTTCCATTTCCCTGCATTGTTAAGAGCCTCATGCACCCAGTGACCCACCCATTATAAACCACAAAGTCATAAGATGTATTTTGGCAGAACCTGGTTCACACCTGCACGTAGTTAATTCCTAAAGAATTACACGTATGCACCGCGCTCCGCTGCGCCTGCGCGTGGCGCAAACATGTCATCGACGTGCCAGCGGGGATTGCCAAATGTCTGACTATACTTGAACTTGCGAGACGAAGAAGAAAATTTAAATAAGATATGTGTAATTATAAAATTTAAGTATAAAGAAACTCGACGGCTGCATGGTTCACTGGCGATAAAAACACGTGTTCTAGAACGTAGTGACCATTTACGTTGAAAGTAAGGTCAGCTGTAGCAAACAGCACATATCGCTACGCGGCTACGAAGGGTCTACGAGTCTCGTAGCAATTCTTTTAAGTTATTTTGAAGTTGTGGAAGCAAAGCGTATATTACGGAGTGAATGTAATTGGGACTCCCTTTTTTTTACAATATTACATAGATCTCGATATCTGTCATGAAATATGATATGTACCAAATATGTACCTAATTATATTTTATTGAAAGAAAAGAAAGAAAGAAAAAAGAAAAAAGTATTTATTTGACACAGCACAAAAACAATTTTAAAGATAAAGTAACAAAAAATAAAAGAATAAAACATGTAAAAGAAAAAAATATTTATCTTAAATAACAAATGGGTTGTACGTCGCAGCTGTGTCAAAAAGGCAGGGGGGGGGGGGGGGTAAGGGTTATTGATATATAATTTGTGTAAGTTAAGTGTGTTTCATTATAATAGTGTATAATAAATTATCTACTAAAATCTAAGTGCTTTGGGTACAACTTATATTTCAATAAATAAATAATCAATAAAATATACATTAGCGAGTATCAATAATGAATTTACTAAGATTATCATTCATCGTAGCGTTACTAAACCGTAATTCTGCAGCAATAGATTATAACCATTTCCATAAAGACAGATCGTAATCTTTGTTTACTTCATAAAGAGCACTGCTATATATCTAGACCATACCTCACCCGAGACATCCTCGAAGGAATTATCTGGCAAGATTATAATATCAATATCTATAAACGTGACGTTGACGCGTCTGAGCCCTGGGATTAGTCCGGGTTTAATATTTTATGCCCATGCGTTCCAATCTGAGAACTCATACGACATGATACAAGAAAGCATCTTGTTAGGTATATGGAGTTAACTTGTCGCAGATTATTGGACACACTCTTAATCCAAGCTTTTTTGGTTAATTTATTTATCTATACTAATATTATAAAGAGGTAAGATTTTATTTGTATTTAAGAACTACAGAATCGATTCTATAAATTCTTTCACTATTTATTTTCAGCCTGTGTTGTCCCACTGCAGGGCAAAGGCTTCCCTCTCCTTTTTCCACACACTTCTGGTTCTTGCTAGTACGGACCAGTTTTTTCGGTAGGAGTCAAGCTCGTTTCACTCTAGTGTTTGAAAATTATAAGTTTTTATACGTAAGGAGTTTAGGAATTTAATAATTTTTGTAATTACAAAAATGTTATATACTGGCAGCTATGTCAGTGTGCACGCAGTCAACGTCTCTGCTACGTTATTTAATTCATCATCCGTACAAACATACTCTAGATTACGTCAAGCCCGAAATCTAATTAATTATTATAATTATCTGTGATCTGTGTGACCTCTCATAAATAGTCGCAAGGTCGGCTGCACTTCCATGGCATATGGCCGACGCTGGAGTGACGCGAGAGCTATTCAGTGACATCCGGTTTATCGGATTTACGAGATGCGCTTGCTATGTGGACTAACGTCAGGGTTAGAGATTGGAATCGAGTCAGAATGACGCGTCAGTGTGGATAGATACAAATCATTAAGCTCCACTTGATGGTATATTTCGGGCAGACTTTTCAGTTATCTTATAACTTATAACTTTATCCGAGGGAATAAATTTGAATTTTTGACAGTTTTCCCACTGGGTTAAACATTATTTAGCAATTGAAAAATCAGCCCCTAACCGATAATTAAATGATCCCAATACGTGGCATATTTGAATTGTAAACGCGACTCCAATCAGTAATAAAATGTAATATTAAACAAATTAATTTTGGTTTTATATCAGCCTCGGAAGACATTAATCCTAGTGGAAAGATGCATGTGATACTAAAACGAACCATGATCATGGAAATATAGATATCGTTGACCCTAATCAACAAGTACGAGAAAGAAAAAACAAAAAATCATACCTACATTCGAATTCAAAGTCAAAAGTTTTTATTTCAACTGGGCCTTTACAAGCACTTTCAAAACGTCATGATTCTAGGTCCACGGTTCCAAGTGGGTTGATCCTGGAGAAGATACCGGCAAGAAACTCCATGGACACTCATTTCATAATAATTGAGAACCTCCTTCTTTTTGAAGTCGGTTAATAAAAGAGGCTACACGCATAAATCAACAGACATTAATAAATCTATGCACACAGCCTAAATCGCAACAGGAGTAGAAAGCAAAACATAATTATACACTATACATTAACGAAGATTAACCAGATAGATGCGACAGACTTAATAAATGTATGAACTTGAAATAGCTGGGGTTATTCTTAGCGCCGCCTACGACGTCACACTAAATATGTGTAAATACACTCCTCTGTGTAACTGACTCACTTCGAAAGTGTCACCCATCGTAATTTGAATGGAATTGTGTCGTGGGAAATTTAAAAAAATACTTGATTGTGTTATGGGAACACACATTCTAAAACTTAACACTGATAATGAATACAATTATTTGTAAAGATTTAGATATTATAAAGATTATTTGTAAAGATTACCTATATTTTAAGTTACTATTATCTAATTATTAAATAATATCTATAATTGTCAAGTTCGAAAATCTGTAACATGGGTAAATTAATGGTCATTATTTAATTAAATTATTAATAGCGTAATGGGCATAGTGTGTGTAGTATGTACCATAGGATACTTAAATAAAAATCCGAAAAAAATATTGTTTCATGCCCATAACAGGCGGAACATGATGTACCTCTAGTATTGTTAACATCCCATAACCATGTTTCTTGCAAATAAACATTTCTATTTCTATAAGAGAATTTTACAACAACAATCAAAAGCTGTGATGAAGAACATTACTGCTCATTGTTTAGTCCAAATAACAAAAGAACAAACAAGACAGAATCACCAATGTAAAGTTCAAATTAGAACAATTAGAATTATGAATCAGATCCAATGGCGGAATGAAATTACTTTTGTGCGAATAACTTTGCCAATTGTCAGAAAATCGGTGTCACTAATTAGATATCGAACGATTCATCACTATCACTCAATGACGAGTTCGCAGCTGGAAATGTCACGTGTTGCACAGTTAATTATACACTGAAGCACTATGCTGAAAGGGTTTAGATGAGACAGAGGACATGGCTGATATATTGTTGGACAAGAAACGACTCCAAATTGATTAGCAAGTTCTAGATGTTAAAGAATCATTCATAGTTTTTAGTGCTGTGATTTTAAAGAATCATTAATAATTTGCAGTGCTGTGATTTTAGAGAATCATTAATAATTTGCAGTGCTGTGATTTTAGAGAACCCTTCGTGGTTTCCAGTGCTGTGATTTTAGAGAATCATTCGTAGTTTCCAGTGCTGTGATTTTAGAGAATCATTAATAATTTGCAGTGCTGTGATTTTGGAGAACCCTTCGTGGTTTCCAGTGCTGTGATTTTAGAGAATCATTCGTAGTTTCCAGTGCTGTGATTTTAGAGAATCATTCGTAGTTTCTAGTGCTGTGATTTTATAATTGAAACCAGTGCTTATTATACAGGTGCAAGATGCTACGACTACATATCTACCAGCTGTTTAGCTTTTTTGAGTTCTCGCCTTCGGTTACGACGCGTACTGACAAACTGAGGTGAAAAAGATGAACAAAATGACATTTAGTTCGTGCGTTAAAGTAATTTAATAAGTAAAACATACTTTTAGTTGAGAATCTAGTAAAGTTAAAGAGTATTGACCAGCGGTAGCATTCATTCTGAACATATTTCCTTTGCTTCCTAAACTGTGTCAGTATTCGTCTGCTAAGCTGTTTCACCTAAATAACAAGACCTCATTATTTTAAAAGCTTACCTTCTATAATTCTGGCATCAAACACACTTCAATTATTAGTGTGAATAATATTTTTACATGATTTGTTTAGTCTGCTAGATATAATGTAGAAAGCCAGACTATAAAAGGTATTCTGAGGCAAATGTATATGTTTATGTAGAATTAGAGCCTATGAAGCAATATTATAACTTATAGTCCAGAATAGAATCCAGGATCCTTCCAAAGCACCGTTGCGTTGGCGAGTAATGGGGCGCAAGGCCGGGATGATAGGAGGATTTGGCGTCGCAGGCCAAGATCGTCTTTGGGTCGCTGAGCCAGCAGAATAAGCACAAACATAAATATTTTTTTATAAAGATAACATAAAATATCCCTTGTAGTTGCCCAGCAAAATAAATAAAGAAGTTCCACAGATTTTGTGTTTAAGAAGTAGTAGTTCCATTGTCTATTGTAGTGGGACAGTCATAAAAATAATGACAAGGAATGTGATCCCAAAACCAGTGATTGATGGATAACCTATTTACGAGTACTACATTGACCTACTTTCGTAAACATTAAACCTGGCGTGACTGACGAGCACAGTCTCGAGTTTTTCTAAGATCTAAACATCACCATGGAAACAGCATAACTACCGGAGTAAACATTGTCAAGAGCAATTTTTTTACTATAGAAATAAAAAAATATGTTACAAAATGTCTTCTGAAAAATAATAAGAAAAATCAACCGAGTACTATTGATTACAGAAATGATGTCATTCAAACGACAGTTCTAAAAGTTGATACTAAGAACGAAAGAACTCTTCGACGCCCAAATGTCAGTGTACGGCGCGCCAATCAGCTCCGCGTTCCTCTCTGTTTACTAATCCACAAACTTATCACAGCACTTCCAATCACTCTTACATCGAAGCAATAAGACCTACAATCCCTTGATTAATGATGCAAAAAAGTTTGTCAAAGAAAAAGACTGCGAATTTAATATTGCGAATGACGAAGCTCTTATCACTGGGTAATAACGACTGTTATTCATTGTTTGGTGTACGAAGAAAGTTTGTGGGAGTAATACAGGCCCGGTAGGCCGGTCTAAATGCGTCCACGTCTTTGGCACGGCACTGGGGCAAGGACGCGGAGCGCCTATGCAGTCGGCAGATTGATTGACCGATTAATCTCTGGGAGACAAGACTGGGTAAAATGAAATATTATTATCGATCTTATTACACGAATGTTGGACATTTGGACGTTTTATATTTTCTACGACAATTCAGATGAAAGATATAATTAATTTAGAACGGAAACAGCAACAAATATATGCCACATTTCCCAATCGTTTGTATACAAGATTAAATGAAAGAAACTGATTTTTTTTATGAAGATGGAAGATGCTCGCTCACACTTTCCCAAGGAGATAAATATATTATGTATACAAGTTATATACTGTAGTTTCGCCTGAAACTCATTCATGAAACTATTTCAGCTGTACCGTACTGTGCTCACTTGGTAACCGATTGAGCCATCGTCTACGCAAGATCTACTATCACGCCGTGTTTAGGTATAATGTTTATTTAAATGACGGTGAAATCCATACAGAGGTGTTATTCTATAAAAAGATCTCGCATCTTGATTCGAATCTCACCTTTACTGTCGATTGATTTGACGAATTGACATCGATAACTACTGTGAACATGCTCTATAGTCATGTTAACATAATATGTAAAGTGACATTCGAATCGAGATTCGATATGTTCTTATAGAGTTTTTCAGATCACGAAACCCCTTGAAAGCTGCCTAACCTAACCTCAGGTTGAAAGATCAAAAAGCTACTGAAATCAACCATAATTAGAACTGCGCCAAAATATATTTTACTCGTCGTAATAATTACTCTTCAGTTATGAATAATTGATTTCGACTATCGTATTTGTGCAGCTAGTTAGTAAATTTCACGTTTACTATCCAAGAGAGCTTGGCTGCCGAAACTGTCAACCGTTTTATGAAATATATTATCTGATTTAAATTGATTTTCTTTATTTAATAATGTTTCTTCTGTTAGTAAAAATGTAGTTTCATCATGTTTTTCAGTTCTATGTTTGATGGTTTGAAATAATGCGTTTATTATGAGTCCTTTCAACTCTATTGACGTTTCTGTCTCGGCTGTAGTGGTTGTACATTTAAATAGTTGTTTTCATAGATATTTTTATTTACATGTGATGTTATTGCAAGATTTTCGATGTGTTATGTACAGTCCTTGATTTTACATGTTTTACTTCAATAATTTCTTGTTAATTAATTTGTCATATAGGTATATTTTTTTATTTTCGTTTTGAATTAGACATTTGTATAAAAATCCTGAAATTGTTTTGTAAGTTTTCCGTGTGATGATACAAATCGATGTTATGAACGTTCACTTCACTTCACACACGAGATGGTTGGGATCGTGGGTATGTACACATGAGGAGTCAATGGGGTCGGTAGCGACTATTACAGGACGATTACGAAACGGTTCGATCGCCGAACTATTGGTGTCGACTCGCGCGCGTGCGTCGCCGGCCCAAACACACCCGTGACTGCGTACACTCGCACGTATTTTGATACCGTCACTACGTTCGAACTTCCAATATCCTATCAGACTGGTATTGAAATCCACTTGAATTGTTTTGCGGAATGTTTTGAATCAATTGAAAGATAATGTGATTCATTTTAGGTGGTATGTGGACTATGTAGCGCCATTTTAGGGCTGCATAGTGTGCAAAACATGTCTCGTCTTCAAGTGCCAAGCGTTATTGACATACGAATGACAAATGATTGGCAGATAAGTGTATCTCTTCGTTAATATTTAAACGTAAAAGAAAACAAAGAGACGTAAGATGAATAAATATAATAAATAGTTTCAATTTACATAAATACATAATCCGTTACTGTTATGGCGCTATTTCATTGGTGTTGGCGGAGTACGTATATTAATCTGAAATAAAGAGTTTATTTTAAACAATGTGCTCGTACGCATGTCGGATACGAAAAGGCGGGAGTATTCCGGAATCCGGATGCACATGTCTGTTTGGACTAACTAAAATAGATAAGAAAAATACGCATCAAGCTTCTGGGACACCTTGATTGATGGAGGCTATCGGTTTTGTTTCAGAAGGTATTGATATAAGAATAGTCATTACATAGTTTGACCACACTATGGTTGATCTATATTTTAGAGCTTAGAAGATTTACCAATCTAACCACGCAGAAGAACAGTATAATGTACGAACGAAAAAGCTCTTCACTCCATATATAACCAAACCGTCAAAAACCCCCGACTTCGGCTAGAACGGCTGAACAGATTTTCATGAAACATAGCTAAGATGATTCCCGATTAAACTAGCTTTCAATTTAAAAAAACTGTATTGAAATCGGTCCATCCATTTTAGAGCTACGATGCTACAGACAGATACACAGATACACACTTCAAACTTATAACATCCTTCTTTTTTGTCGGGGGTTGTGAATACTGGTAGTCAGCCGCACCTAGTGACACAGGTCAGTACCTCAGGTCATGTTCCAGTCCGCCAGGTCCCGCTGCGAGCTGGACAGCAGCAGACAGCGCCGCACCACGTCCAGCCCGTCCAGGCGCACGGCCAGCACGCCGCACACGGCCGCGCCGCCGCGCGCCGCCCGCACGGGGATCACCTCGGTGTAGCCCGAGCTGCCCGTGCTGTACGCCAGCAGGTCGCCCAGGTACAGGTACGCGTGTCTGGGAGGCAGTTGCGGGAGCTTGGTTTGTAAGTCAGTCGTAGAATTAACTCTTTATGCGGACAAGCGGAAGCGAGAGACAGCCTATTCCCGAAAACCCGCGACTCCAACTAGAAAAAGAGCGACTTAGTGATTTTCCTTGAACTATAGCTTTTACAGCCATGAGCTACGTATGCCATGTAATTGTCAGTTTATTATTTTATCGTAAACACACTATTTTAAAATGAACAGTCTGAGATTCACAATATTTTATGAAAAATTTCACACCGGCGTTGGTTACCAGACTGGTGACCATTGATATCGTAAACGGCTTCAATAATGATTTATTTGTTACTGGGCTTGTCATATTTCTATGTTACCTACCCTAAAAAGGAGCTATAGTCACTACGCTAGGTAAGCAGAGTTACGTTCTTCCGTAAAGTTGACGTTCACTTGAACTGAATGTTTTCTGCTTCCCTTGTTGCACAGCAAGAGAAGATTCTGAAGACCTCGTGATGTGGGAAGTTGTATCCAAGTAGAAACTCACCCGATATCCTCACAGCTTTCCAATCCGAGCGGGTCTTCAGCCGGTTCGCTGACGACGCTGAACACGATGCAGTGGCGGGCGTCCTCGGCCATCTTGCTGGCGGCGCGACAGCGGGCCATGTGGCCCAGCATCGGAAGATCGCTGTCTTCTAGCTCGAACGCTGGGGGCAAGCTCACTCGATGTACGAAATTGACAATGTGGAAAAACTTGTCGGGGTTTGAATGGCTTACTGATTACTGTTACTTATAACATTGTAAGACATTTATTTTGTTATAGATTTCTCATACAGTCGAGAAATATTCTGACAAAAAGCTTTGACTCTTTTGATAAAAAAATTAACAAATAATATCAACAATTTTTATACGTTTTCAAAATTAATGAAAATAATTGATGTTCCTTGCATAAAACCTTTATTCCTCTATGATTATGAGTGGCACTTGGTTCATGAACTCGACCACATGACCTGGCGGGCTCGGCTACTCTGACACACAAACATGGCGCCGCCGCGCGTCGCCCGATCTTAATGCCTACATCATTTTTGAATGTACTGCAGCTTTAATTTGATATTTGAAATGAATTCTATACCATTCATAGAGCCTAGATTTAAAATATTTTGCATTATTAAAATAAGACCGTGTACTTTACAGTTAGTCGGACAGGGTATATAAAGTCGAAAGTCATTGTACTCATCATTATGAACAATTTATACTATGTGAACACGCATAAAATCGCAAAATAAAATCTGCTGTTCCACACATTTAATCGATTACCTAATATTGAATTATTTGTATGGAAAAGTTGATTTTTTTTACGCTTTCCTACTAACCGTTTATAGCTATATAGTTCGTCACATCGCACTTCAGGGTAGAAGATGGAAAAATCTTTGCATATTGAATGCACTACCATCTATATACTTATATACCTACATATCTAGACTAGGCGCTATTCTGTCCGTAGATAACATACGAGGATGCGAACCAAATACTCACACTTCTTGAAGTTGAAGTAGCACTTGTCCACATAATGCTTGGGCTTAGGCAAGCTATTGGGTGTCTCCAGCTCAGCGCCGCTCCGTCCCAGGAAGCTGTAGGCGACGTAGACGCGCTGCACGTGAGGGTCCACCATGGCCTCACACTCCTCGTTTAAGGCCAGCCAGAGCACGGTGACTTCCAGCCTTTGGTTGCTGGCTTCTTCTTTCACTTTCGGTTTCGGTTGGCTATTATCCTGAGTATGAAGTAAATTAAGGCAAATTTTGCGATGCATAGTCTTAGAGATGTTAGACTGAGCCAAGTAACAGAGCGCAAGTCACTTGATCTCATAATTGATATAGTTACTATCCGTGCACATAAAGAATGGGAATAAACATGGCGTCGCCTATATTCACCTCTCGCTTGCACTCTGACGCTGTCTATAATCACATACGCTGGTAGCGTCCACAAAAAAAGTACCTTATTCACGCGTTGCGATAACAGTTTTTTTAGTCATAACTTCATACTGAGTCATACTGTAGTATCTTGAGTAGTCTCAAATCTGTGCGCTATTCTGTGAGATAAATGCATTCTGAGAGTTTTCCGTGTTATTGATTTATAGTTATTGTTAAAGTTATTTGTTATTGTTGATAAAGTAACATAACGTTTTAATATCGTTATTTCTTCTGATATAACGTTATGTGCGTCGTTGTCGCTGTAAGTACCGTGTATGCTGACAGAACGGGCTAGATGAGCCACCATTTCTAATCCCATTCTTTATCCGCACGGATAGTACATAGTTACCTGTACGACTTAGATACTTAACGCTGTACGAATATAATAACTACGGCACATAAAACACAAGAGGAAATGGCAAGTAGGCGGAGCGGTGTAAGCTCCTGTTAATAAGTTACACGTTCATACAGGATATTTTTTTATGTAGTGCGCATAATTTGTAGATTGATTCAATCTCTGTGCCTAATTGCAACCGCAGTACACACACACACTCACACACAAACACAACACACTTACACACACACACTTTAAAACAGAACGAAAATTCGACTTAGTATGCGGGACACGCATAATTTACTAGCAGAAGCCATACAAAATGAAATTTTTATTTTGTTTTAGAGTGAATTTCAGTACTGCGGTTGCATTTGGGAACGGACGCCGAATCACTCTGCAAAATACTATCAGCAAACCTTTGAGTGATCGAAAGCCAAACAACATTCAATATATTTACTACTTTTGTTGCTGATTGTACTTAGGTATCGTTACTTGAGAGGCTTTCTCGTGCGCCCCCGTATCTCATATTATTCATTTACTAGCTTCCGCCAGCGGCTTCGCCACCGTTATATCTTTATAAATTATAGCCTATGTTACTCAGTGATAATATAGCATAATATTTTTAAAATCGGTCCCGTTGTTTTTGAGTTTATCCATTACAAACAAACATACAAAAAATCAAATCTTTTCACTTTTTATCCATTGTGGCGTCGCTTGCTGGCCCACAGCAAGGCTAAAAGATATATCAATATATTATTTTAGATTTTACTAACCCTTTGTGGCTCCTCCATTTCCTGCTTATATTGAGGCACAATCTTCACCTTCTTTACCGTCTCTGCTCTATTTGGGCCTGAAAACAATATGGTATAAATCCCCTTATTAATAAACGATGATAAACTTTTTTAACCCCCGACAAAAACGAGTGTTATGAGTTTGTAGTGTATATTTGTGGATATGTGTATATGTCTGTGGCATCGTAGCTCCAAAACGGATGGACCGATTTCAATGCAATTTTAATTGAAAGCTAGTTTCATCGGGTATCATCTTAGCTATGTTTAATGAAAATCTATTCAGCCGTTCAAAAGTTACAGCTCTTTTTCTAGTTGGAGTCGGGGGTTTTTGACGGTTAGGCTATCTGCTATCGTTTTACACCTGTCAATGCTCATGTTACGGCGGTCAACAAAGTTGACGAGGCAGACTCTCCAGAGACGTATTCTACTAAGCAACGTATGAAGGATACATTATGATGCGGAAGGTCGATTCACATAATTGTAGTGTGTGCAGAGTCATAGAGGATGTTCATCATATTTTGGCGGAGTGCAGTCGCAATGAGGTCCAAAGACGTCACGCCTTTGGTAATGCTAGGTTTAGTTTAGGTTTTTATAATAGTATTTTAGCCTCACCATTGTCAGATGAGGCTCAAATGATTCTGAAAGTTGTTATTGTAGGTTTAAGGTTGCGGGTACCATAGTTTTAATATGTAATTTTTTTGTTTATATTCTTATTTTAATTATTTTGTTTGTATACAATCATGAGGGTGACATTTTCATAATTGAAAAAACCCCCTAAATGAAAAATAAAGATTAAAAAAAAAGGATACATCACCTATCAGCTTGCTAATGTTATCGTATTTCTTGTATATTTCCATGTCGTTCTGGTCTTCCCTGTCTGTAATCTTCAGTGGCTCCTCCGTCTTGTCTGTATTATAAATTCAATGTTAATTGATTGATACGTTCGGCTACATACCAAGCTATCCATTTCCAGTATAAGTAGACCTCGCATTGTATAGGTTTTCCGTACAATAAGAGGTCAGCTTATACTGAAAATGTATAACTTGATATGTCGCCGAGCGTACATAATTTTTTTTTTTTTATTCATTTTTATAGTAAAAAAAAGTAGTAGTAATAATAAATAAATACATAAAAAAATACTATGTTGCATATTCTTTGCGCAAACAAGCAAAACTTCTCAAAAAAAAAATTGAGGTGCACTGTGTTATTATTTTATTTATTTGTTTGAAGAGGTAGGGCACTAAGCCCCTTTGTCACTGCGACCTGCGAAGATCTATTGTGACGCCTCTTGTATTATTACAGCACTCCCTCTAGCCGTAAGTCAATAATAAAATTGACTATATTCTTGGGGTGGAGGGATTTAATCTCATCTGGTGAGATTAGGTGGCCCCCCAGGTGCTGGCTTCTAGTGTGGTGTACTACGTCACACTCGCATAGGATATGTATGGGCGTCTCATCCTTTTCGCGACAGAATCTGCAAATTGTGGTGTCACTAAGGCCCATTTTTTGTAGATGCTTGTTTAGTTTGCAGTGCCCAGTGAGGGTTCTTGTCAAGATCCTAATTCGGCTCCTGTTCATGGAAAGCGCTTGTTCCGTAAACTTTCTGTTGAAGCCTGTGAGAAGCGCTTTGGAGTGTGCTTGGCCTGAGGACTTTTCCCAGAGCTTGATACTCTGTTTATAGCCCCAGGACCTGAGGTAGGTGGAGGTTGTGCACTTAGGAATTCCACAAATGGGTTCAGGGCCCATTGTGGTGCTTTCCGCTCCAGCTCTTGCTAGCTCATCGGCAGTTTCATTACCACCGATGCCACTGTGTCCAGGTACCCATCCTATCGCTACCGAGTTCGATGTTCCTAGTAAGTTCAGCAGCTGGACACACTCCTTGATGAGTTTAGAGTTGATCTCCTCTGAGTTAAGGGCTTTAATTACAGCTTGACTATCAGAGAAGATAAAGATGTGCCTGTTTAGATAGGCTTTTTGCAGACTCTCACGAACACAGCCTATGATGGCGAGTAGTTCTGCTTGAAATACAGTGGCGTATTGCCCAAGGTTAGCAAATTTTTGCACCCTTGGTTGTCCTCCGTGGTATCCAGCTCCTGCTAGACCCTCTTTCTTTGATCCATCGGTGAACCAAACAATATCACAGGTCCGGGGTTCGCAAGGCATATTGTCCTTCCATTCGGACCTCTGAGGTATGAATGTCCTAAACAGCTTATTGAAACTGTATTCTTTTAGCTGAACATCAGAGGGCATGGCTGTGATGCTTTGATTCATGAGGTTTTCGTGCAGAACTCTCATGATTTTTGATCTCCATCTTGTCCTTCCTGCATGGTTAGCCCTTAGCATGGCTGCTCTAGCGTCCATTTGCACCTGCACATGTAGTGGAACGAGGTTGAGCATCGCTTCCAGGGCAGAGGTCGGAGTCGATGAGAGAGCTCCCGTTGTGGTGATACACGCGAGTCGTTGGAGGCTTGTAGGATTATCTCTGCAGGTTACCTGGTCAACTTTTTTGTGCCATACCACACAGCCATATGTTATCATGGGCCTTGCTATAGCTGTATACAGCCACAGCGCTGCCCTTGGTCTGAGTCCCCATCTTGAGTTGACCAGTCTGCAGGAGGCCCCTAAAGCGATTTTAGCTTTTCTAGTCACAAATTTGATGTGTTGATTCCAGGTGAGTTTTTGATCGAGGATGATCCCTAGATATTTGACTTCACTGGAGAATTTGACTGTTTTTCCGAAGAGAGTAGGCTGTTTTAAAGCCTCCAGTTTCCTCTGCACTGTGTTACATGCACTGTATATCACCGATGCCGTTATTGGGCCCCACCTGTATAACTTGTAATCTTTAGAAAATCATAATATTTTTGTCGTAAGCTAGAAATGGAAACGAATACTCACTAGGTCGCCTCATATTTTGAAGGAGTGATTCATCTTGATACACGTCTCGGTTCTGGTAAAGAAAAACGTTAGTCCTACAAATATTTCAAAATAAAAAAAGAACGGATTACGTGTTCATTATTATATAAGGTCTTATTTTGATAATCCAAAACATTTTAAAGCTAAGCTCTATGAATGGTATAGAATTCATTTCAAATATCAAATTAAAGCTGCATTAGATTCAAAATTTATGTAGACGTTAAGATCGGGCGGCGACGCAATGTGTGTGTGTCAGAGTAGCTGAGCCCGCCAGGTCATGTGGTCGAAATCATGACCTTAGTGCCATTCATAATCATAGAGGAATAAAGGCTTTATGCAAACGGAAACATCAATTATTTTAATTAATTTTGAAAACGTATACAAAAACATTGATATTATTTTAATAAGAAGCTAGAAGGCCTCTTTGTAACCTATAGATACTTCCTAAAATACTTTGGATTATTAAAATGAGACTACAGATAAGGTCCTATGTTTAGATTTTATACAATGAAGATTCTTCTGAGGGACAAGCACGAATGTTTTTGACGTATCATAACGTTAACTTAAACAAATTTTGAATAAAAAATACACGTTTAATCAAAGATATTTTGTAAAAATACTTTCAGTATTTTTACATTTTTAAGAAACAAGTGTATGTTGGTCATTGGACGTAGGTTACCATAATATTAGTCAGTATTACTCGGTGCTGCCACTTAATTAATTTAATTTATGTTTGTTTAGCAGAACAACTTTGAGTATAGATACCTTGATAGATACTCAAAGCAGAACAATGTCAATTTTTAGTATTAAGTGATCTTGGTGTAAGTTTATTTAAGTTTTGTGCGTCATACTGGGCGTAGAAATAAAAACTTTTTCTTTCTTTCTTTGTGAAAAATGAAACAAAAATGCGATAGAATTATTGTATTTTTGATTCAAAATTTGCTTACGTTAACGTTACGATTCGTCAAAAACATTTGTGCTTGGTCCTCATAAGTATCTTCATTGTATAAAAACCATAAAGTTATTATTACTAGTGGTAACTAATAATAACTTTATGATAAAAACTAAATATGTTAATCTACACAATTTTAATTGGCGAACTTCTAGTCCAAACGCGTGTGAGTAGATGGTTATCTGGGAGAATGAATTCGTGAATGAATCGACTTTGGTAATAAATATGTATATTTATTTTATTCTATCTAATACAACTCAAACTTAATTATTCTACTTAGGCATAAATATATAATAATACTTTTCAACTAATACAACAAAAACTATCTATGATAAGGAACATTTCAATTGCTTTACTTATGTTAGGTTAATTTTAAATAATAATAAATATGGAAAATAAACCCAGTGATGTCCCAATTTCAGACCATTTTGAAAAACGGCGAGTCTGCCGCGTTTCTAAAATGGTAATGAACATCGATTCTGGTAATAAACTTCAATACGGTCATGAGCGACTAAACTTCGAGTTACCTTGTTAAAAATTACCGATCATGAAGTTATGATATAGTTCATGATCGGTAAAAAAATTACAAGGTAGCTCAAAGTTTAGTCTCTCACGATCGTATTGAAGTTTATTACCAGAGTCGATGTTCATTACCATTTTCATTACGCTGTAGACCCGCCGATCCTATTTTTCTACCAAGTGTTTGTTATAGTAGGAATGCTTTTTGAAACTCACATCTTTGGCACTGCCTCTTCGCTGCATTCTGGCCACAATACTTCTCTAAAAAATTACATTCAAAATATTTACTAGATAAACTTACAAAAATATGATAGATAATTAGTCTATGTCAATGAACTACAATAACTTCTTATCATGAAATTTTAATCATTCCCGAAGTAACAGTGAAGGATAACATTGTAAGGAATCTGGCAGGTCCTATTCTAGATTTCATATAACAATATACAAATAAATTGCGCGGTAATTGTGCCGCGGGTTCGACCCCGCACGGAACAAATATTTGTATGATCTACAGATAGTGGTTTCGGGTCTGGTTGTGTGTGCATGTGACATGTATGTTTGTAAACTGTACCCTCGACACAGGAGAAATCCTAGTGAGGGGCAATGTGAAAAAAAAAAAAAAAAAAAAAAAACTTTTACATTGTTGTGTTCCTAACGGTGAGCAAGGTCGCTACCTACTGCCAACACGATGCTAGTAGTAGGGTTGACAACGCGCGGGTAATGCTCCTGGTGTTGTACGCGTCCATAGGTTTCGGTGACCACTTACCACCAGGCGGGCCGTATGATTGTTTGCCACCTTGTATAAGGCTAGATCCCAGCTGTGGGAAAATTAATAAGTAGATGATCTAAGGGGATGTCGCTACAGTAAAAGGCATGATTATAAAAAAACAATGACTACTTACTAAGGAGCTAAAACTGGAATGCGCTTGGGATACAATTTCCTGTCGAAAATCAGATTTATTAAAATAACAATTTATAATAACTAGTGGTCGCACAGTGGTCGAAGTTCGACCACACTATATTATATAAATTTTAGCTTTCTGCACTCCTCCATATAAACATTAACTATGCCAAATCACACACTCCTCCGTGCGCGCAATATGCTTAAAAAGGGGTACAAAGTTTTCTAATATCTAGTTACTTGTTGACCACGACATTAACAATCGACCAAACACAGAGGTGATCTTGTAAATATATCCTATTAGCATTAAGAGCGCAAGTGCAAAATTAATTACGTGTCACATAAGACATAACCCAGTTAAATCGATTTTATCTCAAAATCATAATTGTAATTTGTCGTCTAGAGAGGATTGGATGGCGGAATGGAGCCCAGGTGTAGTGGGCCAATATAACACAAAGATTTTCGGTAACTAATTATCAACTTACGTCGTCAGGCAGCCTCGTAAAATCGCTTTGCAGAGTGCTTTTCTAAAAAAATATATAATGTTTTATTTTTTATTTGTCTTTATTGGTTGAAATCGCTTTGAGAATATTTATATGACAATTTAACTCGCTCTGAAGTTGTAAAGGTAATAAGGTAATGTACGTAAGTACTGCCACCTGATTGCCTTTTCCATGGGCATACCCAGGATCTGCTCAGAGTTGGCGCAATTTTAGCTACAAAGTGTTATAATTTTTTTGAAAATACTCACATCTAACGCCTGTTTCAAATCTCCCGCCATTTTAATTCTGGTTTCCTGAAAATGATACTTTAATTGGCTTTTTGAATCCACGAACAAGTACAATACTCAAAACGAGACGTGAGCGGTGGGCTTTGCATTTGTGCGAGGCCGACACGCGCAGGGGTTCAATTCTTGCACATAAGAATTGAAAGCATAGACGTAAAATTTTTACAACTCCACACCATACCGAGTAGTACAAATATTGTAAATACCAATTTCATTGAACAACTATATTACTTATATAAAAAATTTCGTTCGAATTCAATGTTACATGACGTCCATAATGTTAAGTAGAAGGAAGATAACCAATATAACTATGTCGTGTTTACTTAGTCGACAAAATTGCTAATAAGGTAATTGAAATATTCGCAGGCCTCCATAATAGATTACTGACGCGCCGCCCACTCACACAGATACAAAGCTTTATGAAACTGTGTATTTTATCTTTGAGAGAAACGCTTGTCACCTGCGAGTGAATGTTTTTGACGTATCATAACGTTAACGGAAGCAAATTTTGTTTATGAAATACAATAAATCTATCAGATTTTTGTTTAATTTTACACAACACACACTTGTTTCTGGAAAATGTAAAAGTGCATGTATTTTCCAAAAATAATATTAATCTTGGATTAAACGTGTATTTTTTATTCAAAATTTGCTTACGTTAACGTTACGATACGTTAAAAACATTCGTGCTTGGCACACTGTTTTACCAATAAGTGCGCGTTGTTCTGTAAACGCACAAAATTTAATCTATGTAGTATTAAATAAGGCAGTTAGTCTGAACTTAGTTTTAGTATGAATTAGGATTTGGTCGTACCACTTCGTTGACTATTATTCCAGATGCGTCACGGCTCTGAAAATATAAACAGATTATGAATGTGCTGATCACAAAATTGTTTCATAGCTATAGTAGATACATACCTAATTAAGCAAAGTCGTAGCCAGGAATTTACCTAGTTTAGGGAGAGGGGGGGTTGAACCCTGAGTCCCTGACTAAGAAAGGCAATTTAGGAACACCTTTAAGAAACTGGTTAGATAACCACGATTAAAAAAAAAAAGAAAAAATATTCTGTTTAATTAGTGTATTGATTTTAAAAGTAATTTTACCGTCTGAGGTTACGAGTGGGGGTTGGAACCCCTTAAACCTCCTCCCTGGCTATGGCCTTGTATATCAGGTCGAAGGATAACTGTACAAGGAGCTATCTTTCCAGCCCCGATCCCTTTAAGGGGTTATTGTATGTACTCATCATTATAAACAACTTTTACTATAGAGCCGCCGACACTGAAATTGCGGAAAGAAAAACGTTTTTTTTTTTTTTTTTTTTAAACATTGCCCCTCACTAGCGTTTCTCCTGTATCGAGGGTACAGTTCACAAACATACATGTCACATGCACACACAACCAGACCCGAAACAACTATTTGTAGATCATACAATATTTGTTCCGCGCGGGGATCGAACCCGCGGCACGTAGCGCAGAAAGCTAATTGCTTAGCCACTGCGCCAACCGTGTCGTCATTATATTATATTATTATTTATACATTATATTATATTATTGGTGCCGTATTATATTATTCGACTAACGTAACAGCTGATATTTTTTCGCGATTTCAGGTTTGGTCTCATTGTAAAAGTTGTTTATAATGACGAGTACTATAACCCCTTAAAAGGATTGGGACTAGAAAGGTAGGACCATAGAAACGAAAATAAATTAATTCCAAAAAAAAAAGATTTTTTTAAATGTATAATTGATACCGTAAAAGTAGGACCGTATATAAATGTGATTGTATTAAAAAGAATGGAAAAAAATGTGAAACATACGGGTGTTTCTCCCTTTTCTGCTAGAGATATAACTTCGGACGGTGCGGGCGGCGCCGGCGTCGCGGGCGGCGCGGGCGGCGCGTCGCTCTCCGGCGTCAGCACGCTGGTGCGGCGCGGCCGCACCGGCGGGTACCTGCTGGCCTGCAGCACACGTCACCATTATGTCAACGTGTTAGCTTACAGAACCGCAGTTTGTTGTTGCATTCCTGATTTCCTATCCCTAGTTTATAGGTTACATAGGGGGTCTCGAAACTCAAATACAAGCAATCAGCAAAAGGCTCGATTATGGCGGCTCAGGAATAAATAATTAACCGTAACCCGATGCGGGCTGGATACATCTTGTTTGTCGTTTCGCTCTTGACAGAACGGCTGTGGTTAATTAATAACACTATTATAGCTGGATACGTATACGCTCTCGTAATTAGGTGCATTACAATGGCTTAGGTATCTTCAACAAAGGACTTTTTTGAAATCGATAAATAATACGCTTATGAAAAGCTCTTAATTATCAACCAATCGATTGGCGCAGTGGCTAAACGATTGATTTTCTAGACTATGGCCTTCAGATCATTATTTTGTTTTTTATGTATGAGAGTAGTATCCTGGGTGTTAAATTAACGGATAAGGTTCGCAATACCATACTGCGCTCCAAAACAAAAATTACTGACGTAGCTCGAAAAGCCGCTAAACTAAAGTAGGATTGGCTGACCACGTCTGGCGTATGGCTGATCTGTGGGCCAAAATAATCACACAGGGGAGTCCTGACACAGCAAAACGGCGACGCGGCAGACTGCGAAAGAGATGGCGGGACGAACTAGACACATTCGCACATGATCAAACATTGCCCAGCAGTGGGATGATACAGGCATACAGTAACAGTATGAATGAGAGATTAACGTCAGATAGCTCCACACATGAAACAACCTAGTGACCATCGTTATTTAAAAGAAAAAAATCGGCATAGAAACAAACACAAATTTGTATACCTACCTACATTAATCCTTATTGATCGACACATGTTGGTAGGTACTGAGTCTGACATGTTGCCAAATCGTCTCGGCGATCTGGGTAACACGGACTGACATATATCGTAACGACTATAGATAAGTTTCGAATGGTTGAATATTGATTCTAATTACCTATTATTTTTGTTGTGAATTAATTGAAGTATGAATGGAAAGATGGCGCTGTAGAGTAATAATTATTGTTATCATAATGGCTACGTTCAGTAATTCATTTTTCGGTGTGAAAGTCACTCGTGCGATTGTCGCTCGCTCTTTGGGAATAATTGAACGGCTTCGGGCTATCCACAGCTGCGTGTGACCAATCGACGTTACCACAAAATTCTGTCGGATCCTATGACTATAGTCATTGGTCGATTGTCACCTCAATTAACTGAACGGTTTTGTGTAACTGAATAACTGAGCGGGCGTCGTCGGGCAATCGCACCGCTCACCCTGTAAAATAGTAGAGTGAAAGACGCACTGCTGTCAACTGACCAATGACTTAGTCATTGGATCGATATTTTAAGGTCACTCGATTGGTCTCGATTGGTCACTCGCTTATCGCAGGTGTTAGTACCTAAGGGTCGCTCGTAGCCGTCCAATTATTCCATGTAACTCCGAGCTGCTACTGATTATTTCTTTAATTAAATATACACTCTATTAACAATTCACTCGACCGAGAAATAAAGAACGAGAAGAAACCCTCTCGCTCAGCAGCTGCGCTTGCGAGAAGAACATCAATGATGCAGTTTCCGTTTTTAATACTGATATTAAATTGTGTGCACTCACATCGTACATCTGTTCGGCCTTCGTAGGCGGTGTCTGTGTGCTGGCGTCGGCGCCTCTGTTGGGGTGCACCTTGAGCGCGCTGCTGCCCCAGCGACGCGACGTGCGCGTGTACTCCTGCGCACACAACACATTCTACTGCAAGTTGCAACTCATCCAAACAATTTAGTCGAGTTGTGGTTAATATACGCAGGTCGCAATTTCGTACTGATTTTGATACATATTATTCTTATTTCTAGTATACATGCGTATCTCCATACATTCCCATAGACACAAGCATACGACGAAATAGTTATTCGACTTAAATTGTATACAATACACCATTATTTTTAGTAAATGCGAAAGCGAAAGGGCTTAGTTATACCTACTGTCACTATGTACAACTTTTACTACAGTATTAACCATGAAACTGCGACAAAAGAAATCTGCTGTTCCATACATTTAGTTGAGTAAAATTGAATTATTTGTATGTATGGGACACCATACTGTTTTCGCGATTTCATGTTTGGTTCCATAGTAAAAGTTGAATATATTATTGAATAAAATAACGCTCATTCGGCTTTCGTATATAATGAAAATAATGTTGTATATGCGATCGGCCGCTGCAGCGACAGGTCCAGGTGCACGAACTATATCGATCTGTCTGATGCACTCACGACGTCCTTGCACACGTTGGTGCCGGTGCGCTCGCCCACGGGCGCGGGCTCGGCGCAGCGCTGCTGCAGCGACAGGTCCAGGTGCACGAACTATATCGATCTGTCTGATGCACTCACGACGTCCTTGCACACGTTGGTGCCGGTGCGCTCGCCCACGGGCGCGGGCTCGGCGCAGCGCTGCTGCAGCGACAGGTCCAGGTCCACGAACTCGTTGGACGGCTCGTCGTCCACCTGCTGCAGCAGCTGCGAGCTGCGCAGGTAACTGCCCGTCTTCGTCACGGGGGGCGCCGCCGGCTGTGCCACAAGGACAATGTGTTCTTATTGATCTTGTATACTTCTGAAAACTCTTGGTTATCTCATTTTATTAATAAACGAAATGTATGAACCCAAGAAGGAGCATAGAAGACACTTAAATTTTGACGAATTCAGTGATTTCTCTCTAAAGAGCTGAAAGCAGGTAATAATACTGGCCTAAAAGTATCCGTTGGTGCAGCCTCAGCCCAGGCAAACTGAGGCAGCTCATTTTGAGGCAGACTCGTAGGTATAATTTCATTGAAGTTTTGATGTCGATTTCCATTGCTTTACGCACGCGTTGCGGCTCGGGGGACCGCATCCTTATTCACTTAATGCACCAATCGAACTGAGGCGCATTTCAGCGCGACAGAACACCTCGTGGACTGCCTTGGACAACTCGCTTGAACTGCCTTTTACATGGCCTCAACCCGAGACTGCCTCTAGTGGATACTAAGGTTTATAGAAATGTGGAATGGAAATATTTCCTGTTAATAAATAAATGATGGTGTAGGGTCGTACCCTTGCGATAGCCCTGTTGATGATGGACAGCAGCTTGGTGTCGGCGCGCAGCAGGCACCACAGGTCGATGACGCCCATCTCGTCGCCCGCGTCCAGCGAGTCCGACATGTCGCGGTTGCCGGCGCGAGCGCTCAGCATCTGTGGCCCCGCCAGCTGCAACACAATGACATAACAGTGCCGATCACTTCAAAAGAAAGAAAAAACGCTCTTTCCAAGAAGTTCCTCGGCTGAGCCCTGTCAACTGTCATAGGTTATTTGGTCCACGTTTACGAATATCGAGTTTGTATGGCTATTGAGCCATAATTTCATACGTATCCAGTTACAGTTCTAAATCGTTGACAAGTGCTATAACAAGGTAGGACCATTCTATGTAACTTCTTTTGCTTTCTTTTGCCTCTACAAAACATTGCTGGCTACGTGCAGAACGGACTGGCTCGACTCCCAAGTGCCACGTTTTCACGGAATACCGGCGTAAAGTCATATATATCAAGTTATCTTTTATTTTGTTTTTCTCTCGTGTGTTGTCACTGTCTGTGCTGAATAAGTGTATTTTCTTTCTTTCTTCTTTCATTCGATAAATGACGAGTTATACCACAAATCCCAATTGAATTGCCCTATCAATGAGGATTTGTGGAAGAAAATTCCATAAATTCCATTAATGGGGCAATTCAATGGGGATTTGTGGAATGAACCGATGAATAGTAGCGGAAGCCGAACCTTTTTCTCCTCACTCTTTCCCTCTCCCCTCACTTCTTATTAGTTGGCAAAACGCATTGGCTACTGTTACTAGTTCATAATTGTATGAGTCGTGGACTGCGGAGTTGAATCAATAAAATCCATCATCTGTAACTAAAAGTAGAAACACCTACTAGCGTGTCGTGACGCGCCGTAACCAATAAAAATGCCGAATAGGACGCGCTCCTGAATAGATTCGTTTGATTGGTCAAACCTACGTCACTTCAGCTGACGATATAATACCAAATGTGCCGCTTAATAAAGATGAATTACGTACCAAAGCGAGCGAAATGTCAGCTCTCCTGTTGGTGTGTAACAATGCGTCGCGCAGTGGCAGCGTGCAGCTCGCAAACGGCTGATCTGGCTTGTCCAATTCACTGATAAGTATCGGCATCTCCTCCTAAAAAGTCATACCCAATATTCGCAAGAGGTATGGTATCAAATTCAAAGTTTTTTATGTAAACTGGGCCTTTGCAGGCACTTTCAAAACGTCGTGATTCTAGGCGCACGGTTCCAAGTGGGTTGGTCTTGGAGAAGATACCGGCAAGAAACTCCATGGACACAATAATACCCGGGGCCGCGGGAGTGGCTCAAGCTATTATTCAACCTGATTTACACAATATTACAAAAAAAATAACAGCTAAGATCATAATAAATAAGTACCACTATAATTTAAATAGTTAAGTAGATATTTTAGGCTCTACCGGAAACCACATATCTATCTGACCTGACTCCTATATTTTTTACCTGAGACATAAACTGGCACTTTCAGTCACCCAACTACGTAACGTATAGCAGAATGGTACTCACATGTTTCATATAATGCAAGAATTCGTCAGTGACCTTGATATCATATTCTGTGGAGAAGTCGAACAAAACCACCCGTCCGGTGTGCATGCGCGTCATAGCTGTGTTCTGGTCGTAGAACTTCCACGTTAACACCAGGTTCTTGTTGCGGGAGTTCAGAACCGCCTGGATGGTGTGGAACAAGTGGTTAATCTGAGAGGACTTTGGTACTAGGGATTTTTCGGGGAAATCTGTGTCATCTCTTGGTGTCATATCTTGAACACAAAAGGCTTCTTAGGTTTTTAGAATGTTACGTCATAGTATGAATCACCGCCTCTCGCTGTTGCTGGTGCGTTGATCAAGTTTAAAAAGCTTTTCTGAAGTTGTATAATAGTACTGCCCAACGTCGTGAAGGTAACTACAGAACAAATAATAGATCATTACCACTATACGTCTGACGAACATACTTAAGGTGATTTGCCCAGATTACAACTTCTTATCGAACACAATGATTTCGTTTCTATGAGACAAACTAAGTGGATACAACTCTTCACTGAGGTACATGGTTATCGCATTCAAGACCTCAGGATTACGCTCGTGGCCATAAGACCAATGACGTTGATGGCATGATTAGCGCTACTACGCATTCTGCTTTCCGGGCTTTTTGTTGAGTTAAGATTCCCACACGAAACAAATATTTCGATGCCTCCCACGTAAGTTGTTGTATCTCCAAAAATGCAATTTTACAGAAGAGCGTTTTGAATATACAAATGCGAATAAAAACTCCATTTTTCATTTTATTATACAACATTATACATCTCATAAAGCCTTGAAAAACACGTCTTTTTATAAATTTTTTAATTGAAATAAATTAAATACATAAAATTGGAATTTTGTGGCTTACAACAACTTACGTGGGAGGCATCGATTTGTATCACGTACAGATAGTTGTTACGGATCTGGGTGAGTGTACGGTCGGCTAAGAAAATGATCTATCAATTTTAACAGAACTTTCTATTTTAAATGTGTACACCACAGACTACCCCATTTCATTTTATCCATCCAAAGGTTGTCTAGAAAAGATCGCTTTAAGTGATAAGACCGCCTAATGTGCATTGTTTTACACTGTTTCTGCTATAAATGTTTTATTTATGTTAGTGTGCAATTAAGCATATTTCTATTCTATTCTATTCTATCAAATGAAAATATCACATAATTAATTATTTTGATAAGAGAATAAAAACTTTTTTGCTTTAAAGCGTACAAACCAATTTGAAACCTTAGGGTGACAGATCATATCTTTGGTCAACTGTACATGTGAGATGTGTGTTAGTAAACTGTACCAACGCTACAGGAAAAATGGAAGAGTGGGTAATTGAAACCAATGCAAAACAAATAACCTCGTCGGACAGAACGACGGTGCCGATGTGCAGCGTGAAGATGCAGTGCGGCGCGGTGGTGTCGCCGATGCTCTGCGTGGCCACGCCGCGCCGCAGCGCGATGGGCCGCGCGCCGCGCACGCTCGACGCCGACGACGCCGACGCCTGCGTCGACTCGCCTGCGCTCTGTGATCCACGGAGCTAAGAGTTCAATACGGTAGTCTGTTTATAATTTAACTTTACATGTCAAACGTCTAAAAGTAATAGATGTATCTATCTATATACAGAATTTTTATTTATGTAGTGCGCAAAATTTGCAGTGATTCAGTGCCCGTTCCCAAATGCAATAACCAACAGGCCTCCGCATTTGTGAGAGATCGCTGTATGGAATGCGGTTGGTGAGTACGTTTGATCTAGCAGACTCGCCGGTAGCGACTGGAGCAATATGTACTATAGCAGCGCAGCAATTGAGCTCAAAATAGCATACATCGCACACGGGAGTGAAATATCTGTTACGAAGTAACTATTATCAATGATACCGTGGAGGAAAGATGCACCTATCAGCATAGTTCGCAACGGGTCTGAGTGGCCTAGTAGGTTACGCCGGCCGTACCTACAGTGGTACCCCGAGACAATAGTACTGGGAGAGTGCGGGGTATGAGCAGCGGTCGGGCACAGTGCCCGCTTCCTCAGCCCCCGATTCCTTGGAACTCGCACGCGTACTATATTGTCAAATTAGAAACTATGATATGACGGATTCCTGAGTCGAATTAGATTGGAATCCTGTGTCATAGCACGTCACGTCTCATTACTGTGTCGTGTTACATAATAATATCAGTAATGTGGCGATCGCCTTATGCCTCTCACACGAATACGTTTTCTAGTACCTCGTACTGTAATTCACGTAATTTATTGTATACGCGACAGTTATTTGCATCGTTTCAGAGACCTACCTAAGTAAACAGGGCTCATTTTCTAAACATCTACTCACTTTCCTTAAGTCAACAGATTTTTACTGGTAAAAAAGTTTTCTTATGAAAAGCACAGTACAACACAATCAGCAGGAAAAGTTTTGCAATAACGAAACAAAACAATTATTTTATAAATATGTATATTTCTTTATAGGTATTCTATCTAATACAACTCAAACTTAATTATTCTACTTAGCCATAAATATAATAATTATACTTTTCAACTAATACAACAAAAACTATCTATGATAAGGAACATTTCAATTGCTTTACTTATGTTAGGTTAATATTAAATAAGGAAAATAAATTTACCCAGCGATGTCCCAATTTCAGACCATTTTGAAGAACGGCGAGTCTGCCGCTTGACTAAAATGGGAATGAATATCGACTCTGGTAATAAACTTCAATACGGTCGTGAGCGACTAAACTTTAAGCTAACTTGTAAAAAAAATACCGATCATAACAACTTCAATCTGTAAAAAAATTAGAAGGTAGGTCCAAGTTTAGCCTCTCACGATCGTATTGAAGTTTATTACCAGAGTCAATGTTCATTACCATTTTCGTTACGCGGTAGACCAACTGATGGAAAGACGGCCATATAGTGTCATGTTATCCACAGGCTGGCACAAAATTTTGGAGTATTAAGGGTGGCTACCCTTTCTGTTATTGTTAGAGTTCTGGTATTAGGAAAATAGGTGAATTTTGAATATAAAAAAAACCTCGTTATCAGTTTATTAAAAAAAGGTACAGTCAAAGAGAAAATTGAACTCTCTAACTATAACAGAAAGGGTAGCCACAATTATTGCCCCAAAATTTTGCGCCACCTTGTATAGACGTGCAGGAACAACCATGACCTGCAAAATGGGGACGAAATCGGAACTTCTCATTTTTTAAAGCTATCGACATAATAAATAGCTACAGTTGGAAGCTAGACAATCTTACATAAACGAAATTACCCATTCTAACCAAATTACAACTGTCTACAACCAACATGTCTACAGTATCTAAATACATTACCAACCCAATTTTACTTATGATTAATTTCAATGCGGGTCCCATAAACAATTTCTGTGGACACGCTGAGCGCCATATTCTCATCGGTGGCCGACATCGACTTAGCACCCGGTTAGTCTCGAACTAGCCGTCACATCTCAAGCCAACTAATATGTTTGGTTGTTGATGTTGGTCAACCAATAATAACAGTTACAGTACCACAAACTTATCCGACCCGGTCATGGCGCCCTGCCTTCGCTTTTACCAATGTCATCTCCCTACAAAAATGACATTTTGAAGTCATTTTTGTCATCGATGTCTATAGATACGCTCTGTCATACAAAGGGAAGCTAAAAAAATGAGACGTATTTTTTGAAGAAGTCAAATTCTAAATTCAACAATGTTCGAAGTATATTGAAATAGAACAGCGATACATGCACTAATGGAATAGCTACTGTTATTTTATATTTTTTATTCAATACACAAATTAATAATTATGTTTGTAAACGGCATTTGACTGGTGATCAACCACTCCATTTTTCTGAAAATGGAGTACCTGACACGTCTCACTTATTGAGTTCACTAAGCATATCTATAGACATCGATGATTTTTGTTCTGTAGCGACGTTAGTTCCAATTTTGATCACCGGGTCAGATAAGTTTGTGGCACTGTAACATGAGACTTGAAAGTGATCACAGATTAAATCAGATTTGGCCATTGTGAAGAGGAGCCAGTAGACTAAGGCCCCTTCTCATTCTAAAATAGTCCCGTTTTAAGCAGTTGGACAGCAATAGGCTGGATTTATTTCTTTATTTAAAGCTTATACGTCAAGAAATATATGGTTAAAATGCCGTTACTCATGACGTAACTTTACACAGCGTTTATTAGTAAGAGGGTAGTAGTCTACTGGACTGTATACATGGAAGTCACCTCGGTGGGCCGCTGGCTGAGCAGCAGGTTCTTACAGCGCGCCAGTTCGTCGGATATAGCTTGCAGGGCCGCCTCCATCTTCTGCGCCGGCGCTTCAGCCTTCGCTGGATCAGTTCTGTAATAGCCACATTAATTGGCGTAAACTATGACTTGTGACTCCGAAAGAGATCAGGGGGCCTAAAAGGCCACATTGAGCAATTCATCTAATGATCTGCTTAGTAACTCTCAAACAGATGATTACTGAATATGAACCTTATGTGGATGACATTAAGAGTCGTCAATTAAGTAGATATTTTGACATTCGTAATATGAATCATATTATGATTCATCTAAAGCGGCCTTTTTAGCCCCCCAGAAAGAAGGCACTTTATAAAGATCGCAATTTTTTTTTAATCTTTGCTCCTCACTAGCATTTTTAAAATCGGTATAGTATTTTTGGAGTTTATCCATTACAAACAAACAAACATACAAAAAATCTAATCTTTTAACTTTATAATATTAGTTTAGATAATGTGCTCTTACGCGCTATCCTGTTTCCCCTGCTCATTGGATAACCGCCGTGCTGTAACAAATATAATTTCTATTGACTTTCAATTAATATTACCTATGGGAACACTGAATAGCTGATAGACACAGAAGTAAGAATGTGGATAATATGAAGGCTAAATATTGTTGTTATGTTGCTTTTTAGACACAAATTTGTTCAGTTGGGATTTCTAGTGGTCGCACAAAAATATACACGTGATTGTCACAAGATCATCGTAATGTCATTCTAAGCCCACCCCTCCTGTTCGAACCTCACGTGATTAAAGGATGACCCCTTATGAATAAATTATCGTATTTATCGTTATATTTGAGATCTGTCCCACTAGAGATAAAAAATTGTTCCGTGTGCGCCTACTATAATGGTTACCGCAATACGGGCTTAGCAGTTTGTTTGCTTTCTTTCAATAACCTAACCGTCAAAATCCCCCGACTCCAACTAGAAAAAGAGCTGTAACTTTTGAACGGCTCAACAGATTTTCATGAAACATAGCCAAGATGATATCCGATTACACTAGCTTTCAATTCAAACAAATGTCCATAAAATCGGTCCATTCATTTTGGAGCTACGATGCCACAGACACAGATCGGACGGATTTATGAAAAGAGTATGCATGGAGTTTCTTGCCGGTATCTTCTCCAGGACCAACCCACTTGGAACCGTGCGCCTAGAATCACGACGTTTTGAAAGTGCCTGCAAAGGCCCAGTTGAAATAAAAATCTTTGACTTTGACTTTGATCCGGAACTTATAACACCCCTCTTTTTTGTCGGGGGTTAAAAATATATACATCCGCTTCGACGAAAGGTTACTTACTCGATGTACACGGCATTTCCCCTTCGCTGAGAGAGAACGGTGTGGCAGGCGCGGTGTAGGAGTCAGTGTACGTCGATGTCATCTTGTCTTCTCCGGGGGACAACGGTCGACTCTTCACCGGACTTTTTGCTGTGGAAGAAATAAAAATATAACTTTTGGCACAATAATTCTATTTCAATGGATAATGGACATAACATTTATTACCCGACTACGGAAAGGGTTATATGTTTGACCGGTATGTATATGTATGTATGTTCATTTATACTTCATGTTTAAAGATGTTTATTTTCTTCATGGAACTACCTATCTAGGCGAATTTATCAAATTTTATTTTATTTATCAAAGTTCTGTCAATTTCAAAGGCGATTTGACGGCACGATTGGCGCAGTGGCTAAGCGTTTAGCTTTCTGCGCTACGTACCGGTTCGATCCCGCACGGAACAAATATTTGTATGATCTACAAACTATAGATGTTCTGGGTCTGGGTGTGTGTTTGTAAACTGTATCCACGATACATACAGGAGAAATAAAATTCGGCGGAAAAGTTTAAAAAAATATATAACGAAGGTATTTATTGCTATCACAGTGGATATATGTATACAGTGAATTGACTCCTTTAACTTGACACCAAACGCCGATATCGTTAGGTACTATTACCGGACTGAGCTATGGGGGGCTAAAAAGGCCGCTTTAGATGAATCATAATGATTCATATTACGAATGTCAAATATCTACTTAATTGACGACTCTTAATGTCATCCGCATAAGGTTTATTTCAGTAATCATCTGTTTGACAGTTACTATAGATATAAACATTTTAACATAACTTAAATATAATATTAATGTTACCGCCTGTCCTAATACTTGCAACACCCTAACAGGGTCATGTACCAGGTTAGTTTATAACAACTTATGTGTACATTGTGCAATAAATAAATAAATAAAATAGTACTAAGCAGATCATTAGATGAATTGCTCAATGTGGCCTTTTTAGGCCCCCTGGTCGTTCAGTAAGCGGCTGCGACGCCTCCCACCCCGCGCTCCACCGCCGAGTAGTATCACTGGATACAAATTTCCACAGGGATGCTATGGTTTCATTATCGATGAGCCTTGTACTGTTACGCTGCGTTCAGACGACACGCGCCCGCTAAGCGCACGCCACGCGCGTCAGCACCCGCGTAAAACTCGCTTTGAAAGGATGATGCCAATTTTGGTCCCACCCTCCAATAGCGACGTGTCATACATCGTTGGATAGGTATTTTGTAGCTGAATAAAAGTTACTATGGCGCCAAGATTCAAATCTTAGTCCGTTTAGAGTTATGCATTATTAAACATGTCAGTTTAACAATAGTCAAGCGTAATTAGCCTATTTCTATTTGTATTCGCATTGAATTGCATTATTCTCGCAGAGCTTACCACAACATTGTACTGATAAAGATTGTCAAGATCTATTATTTATTTGAAAAGAGTTTCCATGGAGTTTCTTGCCGGTTCTTCTCCATAGGATCTACTATTTGGAACCGTGCACCTAGAGTCTCGACATTTCATAAGTGCCTGTATCTGGTTTACATGAAATAAAGATCTATTCTATTCTATTCTATTCTATTCTATTCTAATGCTTTCCCCTAATATAATACAGTTTTTGAATTAATACCTACTAGTATTAGATACCCATCTACCGTTATCGTCAGAGTCGTAAGGAGGGTTTTTTAGAAATAAAACACAATGGTAAGGTATAGTCCGCGCACGAGCTCTGAGGAATCAGCACCTGAGGAAACGGTCCTCCTCGCCTCACACCTCACTCGTCCTCACTCGTCCTTACGACTCTGATGATAACTGTAGATAGGTATATAATACTAGTATTAATTCAAAAACTGTATTGTATTAGGGAAAAGCATTATGTTTAACCATTGTTAAACTGACATGTTTAATAATGCATAACTCTGAACGGACTACGATTTGTAACTTGACGCCATAGTAACTTTTGTTCAGCTCAAAAATACCTATCCAACGATGTATGACACGTAGCTATTGGAGGGTGGGACCAGAGTTCATACAAATCCTGGCATCATCCTTTTTGTATATAATTTGAGTCTTAGGGCACATCAATAGATCTCAAATTAGTCCAACCGCACACGCCACGCACCCGCCCCGCACACGCGTTGCACCCCCAGCCCTGTACGCCTTGCTATTTTACTATATATAGGCTGATATTGCGCGTGCCGAGCGCCAGTGTAAGGGCGGATCCACACATGCCGCCGGCTTATGCCGCCGGGTTCACTCAGATGACTGACAGACTCGTGTATATATAATTTTTTCGTCACCGATCGGTCATCTGAGTGAACCCGGCGGCATAAGCCGGCGGCATGTGTGGATGCGCCATAAGGCGGGCCCTGTGCGTGGTCGGCGCGGGAGGTGTGAACGCGCCCTTACCGTCTCCCTCGGAAGGCAGGTCGGTCATGGAGGATATCTCGCCGTCGGTGTCGGGCGAGGTGCCGCGCGTCTGCTTGCCGGAGTCCAGGGCGTAGGTTCCCTGCTCCGACGTGGCAGGCTTGCACGGCTGCTGCGGCTGACTCGCCGCACCATCTTGTTTACCCTCTACTTGGACGCCTGCAACATGATGGAAATATCAATACCGGATATACAGGGTGCGGCCGATGTTATCATATTAAATGGAACCACGTATTTAGTATCACTTTCTGTGACCGTAAAGCTAAAGTAATGTTCATGTTATTGTTGGGTTGATTGTTCGATCAAAATAATTTTGATTTAAAAAAACCAATTGCTTTTTTCTTTTATTTGATTCGGATTTTGTTTCTTTGGTTTAATACAAAACAAAAACAATTTCGACGATAGTGTCATTTCCGAAGACATTATTGAGTTGATTATTACTTTTTAAAATGAAAAATGATTCAAGTACTCTCCGCATAGAATGAGACTAATAAAATACACTTGTAATTGTAGTATATTGTTCATCTTTGTTAATGACAGGGCCAACCATAGCAATGTCCTTTCCTAATTGATACTATACATATACACCACAACTTTTTTATTACCAGAATGCTTTTAAGGAGATGCTCTGTTCATCATTCTACACATCTTTTCCTACGGGACGAACACAGAAATCAAGAAATAAAAATAGCTGATCCATTCAAACATCTCAATATTACTCAACTAAATTATTTTTCGCGATTTTATCGTGAGTCTCATAGTTAAGGTTGTTTGGAAATTGAAAAGGGGAGAAGAGCAATATCTTAAAAAAAATCTGGTAATAAAAGATTAGGTCTGCATTATCCCACTTTGGTTGTTTCAGTATATCTTCACTTCAGAATAATTACACTTCATACTCGGGTGTACAGAGACGTACACAAAAAATGAGTAGACTATAAGAAACTCGAAAACAGTAGGTTCGGAGGAAGATGACGACAGTACAGAGGCAGATAAAGAAAGAGGAAAATTTGTGTTGGAGGAAATTAACTGCTCACCAATAGTATGTTCTTTAAGTGTCTGATCTTGCGGCTTTTCATCCGACTTTTCTTCCACTTGCGTGCCCCGATCGTCCACATTGTCAGGTGTGTAATAATTATTCAGAGACATTTCCAGCGACGGTCTCACGTTACTGTCTTCTACCTTGTTTCTGCTATTAGACAATCTCCTGTGGTGCATCTCAATAGAGTCCTTGCTGGCTGAGGAATGATATTTTCGATGTTCTCTGTATTCTTTCTTATCTGCCGCTAAATCTTCCCTAGTATTGGCGTCTGCAGTGCCTTCGTTGAGTGCGAGTGCGGCCAGCGCATCACTTCCTGTAGCTTTGCTAATCGACGTTTTTTTCGGTTTCTTATCCTTATTTTTATGCGACTCTTTCTTTTTGCCGTCAAAAGAGAACCGTCTAAGTACGCTTCGCTTCCAGTCCTTACTATTGGTGTCTGACACTGGAATGGGACCCGGTATTTGTAAGCTATTATGTCGATCATTTTTTATTCCTTGAACTACTTTTGTCCCAAGATCATCACATTTTAAGTCGGTTTTATTACAATAAGGCATGGTGGCACATTCTTTTTGATACGAACACCTGTAAAATGCTTATTATAATAATTCCAAAATTTGCCAATTTACGGGTTAAAATAAATTGGTCGGTCATAAGTTTTTAAACTGTCATGGTCACTAACATTAGTATTAGAGTTCAAAACGGGGTATTTACCATGTTTATATCTTGTTTTGAGTTCCCGTTATTTTGGCACTGTTGCAAGCGCCATGGTCACGGATAAACTAAAAGTATTTGCGGGTGGATGTTTATTGGCAGACAAAACGGTCTACCCTCCTTCTGTTACGTTTTGCGTGCTCCAGGTACACCAGTGGCGGTACCTCCATACAAGCCCAAAAGCCCGGCATTCCCTAATCCGAAACGAACTTATTCATTCGCGTGATAAAATAATATTTTAAATATTGCGCGCCAAATGTCGCGACTCGCCCGCCAGTAATACATTCACCCTATAACAATATTTCAAACGAAAAGAGTAGAGTCATGCGTCACGCTCGCACATGCGCCTTCAGATTCAGGCTTTTGCTGACCTCATTTAACCCCGACCTCTCGCTCTAGCGCAGAACAAAACTAGTGACATTACATCTATAGATCTCCTATAGATATGGTCCAATTTGTACTAGGAAAAAGCCGGGCATGCATTCCTGTGAACGTAGCTATAAATGCGCGGGAGTTGAGTTAACGTTCTGTTGCATACTTCAGATGTATTTTTGTTTTGAACGAAATATTGGTGTTGCAATTTCATATCGTTATTTTTGTGTAGTATTTGCCGTGATTTAGAGATATAACATTTATGTTGTGATGAAGACAATGACTGCGGAAACAAACGTATTAATTGTTTGTTCTTTGTGATGGTTTATAAAGTGTTCAGCTGTTGCTCTTATTAGTAGATTACATTTTCACCGTGATTTTAAGAGAAATAACCCGTTGTGTTTAACAAAATAATAATCCCAAAGATGTGTGTATAGTTGTCATTCAAATGCTTAAATTTAACCGGGTTCTATAAGTGAGGTTAAAGTTAAATCATTAACGCAGTCGGAAAGGTAGAAACTTTAAAAGTGAACTGGGTAGGTGCCTTTTCTATTTGTTATGAATTCGGTTTCAACTAAATATCTTTATTTACATTTTTATAATGATTTAACTAGATGGCGTAAATTGTTTATAACATGCATGAGGAATTATACTGCCATCTATTATCAATTCATGTAAACTACAACAAATCTATAAAACCGTGTTACTCGCTAGATGTCGTTAAATTGAGTGAAATAAACTGACTATGAAAGGAATTCATATTTTAAGACACGCACACATAATATATTATAGTCCAGTAGGTTTGTCGGGCATGCCCTATAGTCAACCCCTAGGCACGCCACTGGGTACCACTATCACTTAAGTCACTCACAACTCGATTCTGTTCCCGAAAAACAACAACACAACAAGATATAAACATGGTAAATACCCCGTTCTGAACTCTAATACTAATATTAGTCAGTCAGTTTAGGATATTTTCGCTACGCTTTGTTGGAGTCAAATGACATTAATAAAAAATAAAAATAAACAATTACGAATCACGTGACGAGCGTTTATCAATACAGTACCGCCAAAATAAAATGAATAATTTACGTAATGTTGCTGACGTTATTATACCCAGGGGGCGTGGAAATATTTATTAAGAAATATATGAATAGAACCGTACTGAACTGTAATGAAAGAATATACCAGTAACTGTACTGAATGAAAATTATCATAACTTGAAATTCCTACTTGATGTAGTAATAATGACTATATCAAGTAGGAATAAATAAAGTTCCCTGCATAGAAACCGCTGGGAAATAAAATAAGAAATATAGAAACATGTGTGATACGTACTTTGAACAATTTTTGCAGCGCTCCTTGATAATCGTGGGATCTTGCTGGTTCAAAGACTTGATCGCGTCGTCCACCTCGGTTAGGCTGTCGGTCATCGGCAACTTCAAGTTCCCGGGCAACATTTCTACTTTACTTGGCACTTGGTCCATGTTCGTCGCTAATTCTGGATTGCCAAATATTATGTCCGATTTACTCGCTCTTCGTTCGTCATTTCGCTCCATCCTTAGCTTACAACCTAATTCGTTACTTTGCTTCCGGTAATCGTTCTTTACAAAATTATGGTTGGGGTATTCCATATCTTGCGTCTTGATAGAGTCGGCAGTCTTGATGGACTCGCAGTCGTCGAGCATACGCAGTCTTTGTTTAGGAATCATGCCAGTCTTGTTCACATCACGAGATTGACTTTCGAGCATTTCCATCTCTTCTCTCAGTTCTTGGGCGTTAGGGCCTATTTTGTGTTTAATGGGTACTCGGTTTTCGGCTTTCCTGCCGTGTGCTAATTCCGATGTGTTCAGTTGAAGACTTTCAATCAATTTTAGTTCCTCTTGTTTGTTTAGGTTACCGAGTACTGAATTCAGATTGTATGCATCACTATTATCAATTATTTCACGATCGTCTCTTTGTTTTTTATTGTACAGTACAAATTCCGGTTTATTTGATTCAGAACTATCACGTGGTTCTATGTCGTCTTTACGCTTTTGGTTGCAAAGTATTGATTCTGGTGTGTATGGCTCAGGACTTTCGAGCATCTCACGATCCTCTCCCTGCCTTTGATGGCCGAGGACTATTTCCGGCTTATGTGTCTTTTGGATCTCGTCCTCCATCTGCGACTTTAGTTTCCTGAACATTAATTCTGACTGGTTTATCTCATATTCATGCATTACTCCATCGTCTCTAAGCCTTTGGTCACCAGTTCTTAATTCTGGTTTATCTGCTATCTCATATTCATGCATTATTCCATCGTCTCTAAGCCTTTGGTCACCAGTTCTTAATTCTGGTTTATCTGCTATGTCTTTATCCGCCGTCACCAGCAACTCTGGCATGCCCTGTACTAATTCCGGTTTATTTGCATCACGATTTTCAGCTGTATTCGACTTTTGTTTGCCGGGTTTTTTTAAAGACGTTTCGGTCTGAGAAATAAAATAACAAATTTGGACTGTTTCAGAACTGAGTGTTAATTGTCAATATGAATACAAACATATTATTCATAAATTGTACTCACATCAGGCTTGTCGTTAGGGCTCTTCGGGGTTGAAGCAGAATAACTTGTTTCAGCAGTTTCACTAGATTTGCCTTGTTTGTATGCTGGTAATTCGGTCGTCTAGAACAAACAACGGTTATCGCACATCCATGAATCAACTCGACCTATTGCAGTAATGCTGGACATGGGGCATGGGGTATCGACATAATTACCGATGGCGGCGACAACGTATCGTGATATAATTAACTTACCCCCGTTATTTTCATACTGTCAATCTGGTTTTGGAGTTCAATAACTCTCATTTTCAATTCTTGATTAAGTTTATTTAGAGCCTGAAAAAAGATACCATGTGTTATTTAAACAGGATATTTTTTTATGTAGTGTGCATAATTTGCAGAGTAATTCAGTGTCCGTTCCCAAATGCAACTGCAGTATTCAAATTGAATCCAAAACCAAATAAATTTTTGATTTTGTATGGCTTCCGCTATTGAATTATGTGTATCCTCCATACTAAGTCGAATTTTCATTTTGTTTTAAAGTGCATTACCATACTGCGGTTGTATTTAAAAACAGACACTGAATAACTCTGCAAATTATCCGCGTTACATAAAAAAATAACCTGTATTCTACTTCTATTTTATACTAAGAAACTGGCCGAAAAATGTTTTTGATTAATAAAAACAAATTACAGTAGGGCTGGAAACAGTTGCGTAGCTGGCGTAGCGAATATAAAGATTTTGTTAAGAGTAAGCAGTATCCTCCATGTTTTATCTTTTTTCTCTTATGCATTAATAAAGATTCTGTTGTCACGAAGCCGTTTGCCAAATTAATACTTTCACATCGAAAACTAATAGTAACGGTTATCGAGTTCCGTCGGTTAACAGTGCACGTTGTCGGGCTGACTATGAGCCAGTACGCATGCTCACCGCATTGCCGTCGGCGTCCTGGCTCTTGTCCATGTAGCCGGAATCGTCGGACGCCTTGGACCACTTGCATTCGTCCGCACAGCCGCGCGGCAACACGCCCAGACAACGCGTCGTCTGCGCCGCTTGCATGTCCGCCTGAAATACAAATACTCTTCATATCATGCCTATGTTACCCCACATCCCACAAATATAGTACGACACCACTAAGACGTTACATCGCTGTACCTGATCGCATAAACAATGGCAGTCGCTCAGTTAGATAATTTTAGCACCTCAGAATTTTCGAATTTAAGCGCGGGTCAGAAATTGATTATTTATAACTTGCGTTAACAGTGAAGAAAATAATCGTTCGGAAACCTGTGCATCTGAGAGCCTCATGCAGTCCTCGATAGTGTGTGTGTAGTCTGCCAACTTGCACCAAGCCAGCGTGATGAACTAAGGTCTAACCCTTCTCACTCTGAGAAGCGGCCCGTGCCCAGCAGTGGGACAGTAATGGGCTGGATTTATTTATTTATTATTTATAAAGTAGCCGTATTCAGACCAGCTGAAAAGGCTCGCCCGCTGTCACACGCACCTGCGGGTCAACATCGTAACTAAAACGGTAATGACTATGGACTCTGGTAATAAACTTCAATACGATCGTGAGACTAAACTTTGATCTACCTTGTAAAAAAAAATACCGATCATGAAGATGGGAGTCCCAACAGCATGATCGGTAAATATTTACAAGGTAGCTCGAAGCTTAGCCTCTAGAATAGAATAGATCTTTAATTCATGTAAACCAGATACAGGCACTTATGAAATATCGAGACTCTAGGTGCGCGGATCCAAATAGTAGATCCTATGGAGAAGAACTCTCATGCTGCAACTGCTTATTGAGAACAATACAATAATCATACTTTATTCGGAGAACACTCCACTGGTTCGGCCACTTGGGGCGGAGGACAGGCGCATTTGGATACCTGAAGCCAAACGTTTATATAAATATTTTCAATCTATAAAATGGAGCATCTATACGAAACTGGTCATGTCCATCAGCTCATACGTAGATCGATAACTGTCAATATCGATCAAAACATAGACATCACTAAAATATGAAGTTTGGGTACCAACATGATGGGGCTGCATCCCATAGCGTCGGAGATACAAGCTTTCAAAAAATTTATGACGTGTTCACATAGACATCACTAAAATATGAAGTTTGGGTACCAACTACCAACATGATGGAGCTGCGTCCCATAGCGTCGGAGATACAAGCTTTCAAAAAAATTATGACGTGTTCACATAGACATCACTAAAATATGAAGTTTGGGTACCAACTACCAACATGATGGAGCTGCGTCCCATAGCGTGGGAGATACAAGCTTTCAAAAAAATTATGACGTGTTCACATAGACATCACTAAAATATGAAGTTTGGGTACCAACATGATGGGACTGTAGGGTATTAAAGGTTTTCTCGTCGACACTAAAGATTAACAGAATCGAGCTAATTTTAAATTTTGTAGACGTTATAATGATGCCTTATTGGTGATACTGATATCCTTCAGAATTGGTGTGAAGTATTCGCAACAGGCGTAAATGTTTAAAAATCTGCAGGGCAAAATTTTAAGGGCGTGTTCTGTTCATCATCATGAACAACTTTTACTACGGGAACAAAGCGGAAATCACGAAAACATAAAATCTGCTGTTCCATACAAATAATATTACTCGACTAAATATAGAGATATAGTTTTTCGCGATTTCAGCGTTGGTCCTATAGTAGTAGTACTTAAAATTTGTCTGGTACTTAATTTAAAAATAGTGGTGTATTTTCTGCCTATCTCCAAGGAAAAAAGGTGTGATAAAACGTTATACTGCAGGTTACAGAATAGTTACTACGTAATTAATTCTATAAAATAATCATACTTTAGTAGAAGACTTGGTCGATCCGCTCTCTTTGGGCGGAGGGCAGAAACATTTCACACCCTGGAAATAAACACTGAACTACAACCAAGTTCGCTTATCTATGATCTGAATTCGTGCGCTTCGAATCATGAAACTAGTCGCGCATATACGAAATATGCATGTGAATAAAGCCATTGAAATCTATGATCTGGGGCCTACCAGCGTCAAATAGCAAACGGTTCATTTTCAAGGCATTTTGTCCTATGAGTCGTATTTACTTCGTACTATGACGTCTTTAAATCATGTCTGGTTTTAGTCTACTGAACGACCGAAAAGTGAACTATTTTGGGCTATAGCAACAATTTGAAAGGAGACATTTCATAATATAGATTGTATTATGTCAGTGTAATGTCAATTGTAACGTCATGGTACGAAAATTAGTGAACAAGACTTTTGTTTTGCATTTCCAGCTTATATTCCATCTACATAAAGAAATCATTTAACTGACACATCATGGTACGAATAACCAGAACTATTAATTTTAAGCCTTAAACATAACTGCAATAAGAGACGCTGGTAGGCCGCCTGAATGGTTTTCTTGATCCATACTATCGATTGACAAAATCGAATAGGTATACCTATCTGGGAGGCAATTCTAATTTCCTGCGAGATGATCTTTGTACATCGAGCGCTTTTTGACGTTTATGGTAGTTCGAATTCGAAATGTTCGTCTCGAACGGTACCGACCAGTCGAAGCATTTTGAGCTGCTTTCCTTCGAGAAATGTCGAGCTTGAGCTTTCTAGAATAACTCAACTTAATTAGCACTCGACAAAAGTTCAAATTCAAACTTTTCCTCAAATTCGAGACTTTCGATTGGACGAGAATTGCCCCCCCTGTACCCTGAGTGTGAGTTTCTATAAAATACAAAAAATTCTTTCGTCGCGTTTACCGCGTTCGGGGCATCGATTGGTGGAAGCCTGGAGCCGTCCAACCGCGATCGATATACGTAAAATCGAATCGAAATCGAGATTGCTAAAATAAACTTACACTTGGGCCTCTGTAGGCCTAGCGATGGAAGAAAGAGTATTATTGTTTATGTTTATAAAATGATCATACTTTAGTCGGAGTACACTTGGGTGACTCGCCCTCTTGAGGCGGAGGACATTTGCATTTATGCTGAAACGAAACATTCATATTATATTTTATTAACAGGCACTATACTGTGGTTGTACTCGTATTCATTTTATTTATTACACATTTGTTTTTGTTTAATGGATCGCTAGAAATTTTTAAGATGGGGTTGGAATTAGGTTCACTAAATGGTGACGTATTCGCTCGGTATCACATAGAATATTATCACTTTTATTATAGTTATGCAATGTCATACCTTTCTAGTCCCGATCCCTCTAAGGGGTGATTGTACAGATCATTATGAACAACTTTTACAATGAGACCAAACTAGAAATACCAAAAGAAAAACATCTGCTGTTCTATACAATCAATTCTATATGACTCAACTAAATGAATGGAACAGCTGATACTTTTTTCGTGATTTCAGGGTTGTTCCCATAGTAATAGTTGTTCATAATTATGAGTACAACAACCCCTTAAAGGGATCAGGACTGGAAAAGTAGGGCCTTGTATATTATATTTCTTCTTCTTTCTTTATGGCGATTGAGCCGATGTCGATTATTCTGCCAGAATATTATATTTCAAATGTTTGTGTAATATAATGATAGTACCGGTCAATAATTAATTTATCGATGAAATTGTACAGCAATGTGTTCACGATGATGGACTAACTAAACGAAAGCAAACGTTACTGGACCGCCTGTGATCACATAACTAAATAATCTACTTGTACACTACCCGGCACGAATCTTTTGCGTTGATCCATAATGACTTTTAATTCATTAACTGACACAATTCCGGTAAGAGGTGTCCACTCGTTAGATAGAATAGAATAGAATAGAATAATATTTATTTGCTTAATGAGTTAAGCGATTTTGATCCTAAAGCTTCGTTACCACCAGAGCTGTGCGTGTACAGGCAAGAAGGCAAGCAAGAATTAAAACTTGGAAAAAATATAAGAAATGTATATATTTTTTCCGAGTTTTAACTCTTGCTGTTAAAACAACCGAGTGTTTGTTTTGTTATGCCATGATAGGTGCGGGTAATGTTGTCCGACTATCATTTCTGTTAAATTTTGATGCGACTGTTGCCGCTGTTAATAAAACAACCGTGCTGGTTGAGTGAGTTAGGTAGCCTTACTCCTGAGATAATTTATTTACGCGCTAACAAACTCACTCCACCGAGCTCAAGAATCGTGCCGGCTACTACCTACGAGTATACTACCCGACAACTACGAGGGTCATTCAATAAATACTTAGCCTACAAAAAGTAAACGAAAATTTTGGAAAAGTGGGAATTTATTTTTCAACATAGTCTCCTTTTAGTTCGATACACTTAGCCCAGCGATGCTCCAACTTTTTTAATCCGTCCTAAAAATAGTTTTTGTCAAACTCTGCAAAATAGGCCTCCGTGGCGGCGATGACCTCCTCATTCGATCCATATCTATTCCCGGCGAGTGATTTTTTCAGATTAGGAAACAGAAAGAAGTCACAAGGGGCCAAATCTGGAGAATACGGTGGATGGGGCAGCAATTCGTAGCGTAATTCGACCAATTTGGCCATGGCAACGGCAGACGTGTGAACCGGTGCGTTGTCGTGGTGAAACAGCACTTTTTTCTTCGCCAGATGGGGTCGTTTTTTCTTTAATTCGGCGTCGAATCGGCCCAATAAATCGGCATAGTAAAGCCCTGTAATTGTTTTACCCTTCTCGAGGTAATCGATGTAGATCACACCTTGTGAATCCCAGAAAACGGTGGCCATAACTTTTCCGGCCGATTTTACAGTTTTCGCCTTCTTTGCCTTGTGCAACGTTCCCCGGTCTGGATCCATTGTTTTGATTGCTCCTTGGTCTCTGGTGTGTACCAGTGGATCCAGGTTTCATCGACGGTCACAAAACGACGCAAAAACTCCGCTGGATTCCGCTTAAACAGCGCCAAACACGTCTCCGATATGGTCTCACGGTTGCGCTTGTTTTCTGGTGTGAGTAAACGCGGCACCCATCGCGCCGACAGCTTTCTCATGCCGAGTTCCTCGTGAAGAATATGATGCACTGTTCCTTCTGAAATGCCTACAGTCTCAGCTAGCTCCCGAACCTTCAATCGGCGATCTGCCAATACGAGATCATGGATTTTTTTAATGTTTTCCTCCGTAGCAGCTGTTTTCGGTGCACCTGGACGTGGTTCATCAAAAACCGACGTACGGCCACGTGCAAACTCGTTGAACCAATTCTTGACGGTGGCCATCGATGGAGAAGAGTCACCGTACACAGCATCCAAGCGCTCTTTGATTTCGATGCGCGTTTTCCCTTCCAAAAATAGGAATCGAATCACCGAACGATATTGCTCTTTTTCCATTTTTGTAAAACCGATCGACACGTTGGCTTCCATAAGTTGTCAAATTAAAACAAATGAAGGGATTGGAATGAAAATTTGAAAAAAGAATTTAAAAAGAATGTGCTACACTGTGGTAAAACTCTTTTGAAACTACAGCGCCCTCTGGCGATGAGGCTAGGTACTTATTGAATGCACCTCGTATAACTTGTCACTCCACGTCTCCCGCTTCCGGGCAAACCAGGGGGCTTACTGCGAGCTCTTATCACTGACTGACTGACTGACTGTCAGTATTACTCGGTGCTGCCATTTAATTAATTTAATTTATGTTTTGTTTAGCCGAACAACTTTGAGTATAGGAAGGCTTCTTTGGTCATTGATAGATACCCAAAGCGGAAAATCAATGACAATTTTTAGTATTAAGTGATCTTGGTGTGAGTTTATTTATGTTTTGTGCGTCATACTGGGCGTAGAAATAAAAGCTTTTTCTTTCTTTCTTTCTTTCTTTATAGCAGGGCAGAAATAGGACTGCCGAGAAATTACCGGAATAAGCTGACCTTTCACTGTACGAAAAGCCTATACAGTGCGAGGTCAGTTCATACTGGAAATGTCTGGGCAGTTCAATTACAGCCCTGCTATAAGAGTTTGTAGTAAGCCCTCAAATCCAGCATCCAAACCGAATCCAGCTTCCCAGCTATTTCCCCAACAACGCCTTAAGCCGAAGCCCGAATCCCTCAAGGAGGCGCCATTAGCTGCTGTTGCTTAGTTTATAATTTTAAATTACTCGGCTGGAAGTCCTTCTCGGCCATGCCTTGTTTCCTGAATAAGCAGCAACATTAAATAAAAGTTTTTGCATGCCCATTAGTCACCATACGGCCTACGGGTGGGACGCAAAGTGACACATTATATTTCTGTTGTCGAATGATCATCTCTGCTGGTAACTCGTATTTGTTTACACAAGTAAAGTGATCATACTTTATGTGCTTTAGTCGTTGTAAATTTGACTTCGGGTGAGTCACCCTCTGGCCGCGCAGGATGGCAGGCGCAGTCACATTTTGTATTCTGAACGAAAATACAATATTATTGTAGGATTGATATACCGATATCTGTGGGCCGAACACGAATGTTTTGACGTATCGTAACGTTAACGTAAGCAAATTTTGAATAAAAAATAGGTATAGTTCTCGCAAATCTTTATGAGCCCTGAACTGAACTCTGAACTCTCTCTCTTTCTCCCTCTAGCACCTGTAATAAGCGAACTATTATAGGTGATAGAGGGAGAGAGGGAGATAGTTCGAGGGCTCATAAAGATTTGCGCGTACTATACTCGTTTAATTAATGATATTTTTTGAAAATACTTGCAGTATTTTTACATTTTCATGAAACAAGTGTGTACGTTGCGTAATATTTAATAAAAATGCGATAGAATTATTGTATTTTTAATTCCAAATTTGCTTACTTTAACGTTACGATACGTAAAACCATTCGCGCTTGGTCCTCAGTAGTGAAGTCTGATACTACGGGCCCTTAACTACATCAATATGTACCAACTACATATGATACAGAAATATTATTGGTGAACAAAGGAAAAACAAAATGGCCATAGAACATATTAATAAAGCTATCATACTTTCTTTGAAGTGGACTCCACCAATTCCTTCGTAACGCGTGGAGGACAGGCACATTTCGAAGAATCAGAGGCATTTGGTTCCTAAAATAAACATGTACAATCCACAGACACGCATCGATCACACTCAAACGCATTGTGTTCGGGATGACAGAGTGAGACACCGCTATGTTACATATTAGGAATAGAAAGAGAGCAAGCGTCACTCAGCCGCCTGTCATGAGTGCCATCGCACAATAACCTGCCTATAAGGTCCTACGTTAAAAAAAAGCGACTTTCATCGGCCGGAGGCCCTTCAGGCCTTACCGAAAGTCCTGTTAAAACAGTGAACGCTCAATGGCCCAAAAGTGAGAGAAAAAAAATAAAAAAAAGAATGCGAATTATACACGGTGTAATTGAATAAATGCAAAACTTGATTACCTTGTTCATAATTTATAAATAATATTTATAATATAATAAATTTCAGTAACATTTAATATAGGTATTTTTTTCATAAAATATGATATTCGCCATACCGACGCTCGATTGAGTCAAAGAAAATTAAATCTTATTCCAACATAATAAGAATCAATTTTAAATGCAGTAAGTAATGCTAGGCTCAAAACTATTTTGATATACCCAATCTTCGAGAAAGAGGTGGATTGATGAAAATTTAAAACATACTGGAGAAAATCGGAAAGAGAAGGCAAAGGAGAGGAAAGTTTGGAAGAAGTTGGAGGAGACCTGCGCCCATAAAAGGGGCCTTAACTGTATAATTCATTCATACTCTATTTAATTAACTTTTTTTTATGATGTGTAATTCTTTATTATTATTGTTATTATTTCACCTACAGTAAATATTGTTAGTGGTAGAATAACTCACCTCTATGGTCGTTATATGGTCCTCTATGGTCTTGTTGACCCGGTCGGACATGTTGGCGGATTTCAACCTTGTGTCCAGCTCCGCTACCTTCCGCTTTTCCATTGATAACTGCGTTGTTAGTTCAGCTGTAACATGAAAAAAAGTAAAACACCAACTTAGTTCTCTTAGTTTTACTTTTGAGTAATATAATATCTAATAATTATAATTACTACAAGTATGTGCCCGACTCAGTTCTCGAAAATGGTCATGTTACATCATGTCACATGTAAAATTAAAAATTAAAAAAAAGCTTTTTCTTTCTTTCTTTCATCTATCATCACTGACAGGACTGTTGTCGCCAATAAGCCTGACATAGTGGTGATAGATAGATCAGCACGCCGTGCAATAATTGTTGACATTACCGTCCCACATGATGAGAACCTCGTAAAAGCCGAAAAAGATAAACAAATCAAATATCTGGACTTGGCTCGCGAGGTTGTCGATATGTGGGACGTGGAGTCAGCAATCATTGTGCCGATAGTCGTAACGACTAATGGCTTAATTGCCAAGAGTCTCGACCAACACCTCGAGAGGCTCTCGCTAGGTGGCTGGATCAAGGGCCTGGTTCAGAAAGCAGTAGGTACTCCTTGACACTGCGCGCATTGTTAGGAGGTTTCTCTCTCTAGACCCCTGACCACCGGTAGCTTGGACCCTATTCCCGATGCCAGTGGCCTACTATTCTTTCATATTTTTAAATGTTTTTTTTATTTTTTTTTATTTAATTGTAAAATTATTTAAAAATTAAATAAAGGGACAATTTACAAATCACCAGGTCCCCAGCCACGGAAGTAACAAGACCAGGGGGCCTAAAAAGGCCACATTGAGCAATTCATCTAATGATCTGCATAGTAACTGTCAAACAGATGATTACTGAATATGAACCTTATGCGGATGACATTAAGAGTTGTCAATTAAGTAGATATTTTGACATTCGTAATATGTACTCACCATTGCGTCCTTCAGCGCTTCTCAGAGAAGTAAGTAGGTCGCTGGTTCGCTTGACGGTGCTTTGCATTTCATGTTCGCTTGAGGCACGCTCACTGCGCACGCGCACGTTTTCCTTGCGCACTTCCGACACTTCGCTCTCTAGCCGACCAATGCGGGTAGAGTACTCGCCGTGAGCTTGGCATAGTTCCTGACATAAAAGAGTTATAAATCGTAATTTCTAACGGAAATTTCTCATTGCAATTTCTGCTAGTAAGTCATAATTTGACCTATAAATTTAATCAAGTGCTATAATTACCTATTTCTTGTAGTTGCAACAAGAGGAACCATAGTTCTGGCGTGTTTATGTAAATATAAAAATGAATAAATGTAATTAATGAAAATCGTGCACTTATGCTGCTTACCTCTTCTAAATTGAAGATTTTTTGTTTCAACTCCTCCATGGCAGTTCTACATTTATTTTCGTCACACGGCAAGTCCGTATTCCTCCTAAAACATTATTGCATTTATCTTGCCAATATAGAGCGCAGGCAACGCGTCTATTTGTAAAATGTCATTGTTTGTAAAAGCATCAATATGCTATTTTTATTTATTTATTTACTTTTATTAATTACGAAACCAATAACAATAATAAAAGATAGGCACATAGGTAATTAATTACACATATAAACAAAACAACACAGTCATACAACTCTCTCACAAAAAAGCAGACACTCCGACAATATATCCGCCCATCCATCCGCAAACAAGTCACAGTAAGGATTGTCATCCAGAAGAGCGTTAAGCACGGAAGCGCGCGCGGTATGGGCGAGTTGGGCCGGGCCACGGTGCGACACGATGGTACGGCGAACAACTCGTGCCTTCTATTGCGTCGATAGTTGTCGGGAGTATAAAATCGAGACAGCTCGTCGTGGAGATATGGCGCATCAATTTTTCCGCGGAGGATTTTACACATGAATGCAAGTTGGTACCTATTCCGTCTGACTTCCAAAGAGTTATAGCCCAGGGAACCCAAAAGAAATTTCGTAGGGTACATATGTATAGGGGTAGTATCCATTGATGCGCTTGTAGAGGTATCTGAGGAAGGCTTAACACAAGATTATGGGAATAACCAAATTATGCCACTGTATACTTACATTTCCAGTTCACGAGTTTCAGTTTGAGCCGATCTCACACTAGTTAGTACTCTGAAAAATAGTTGTATAATTATTATTAATTTAAGTACATTTTGCAAATTATAAACAATTCCAATACCTATTCTTTCATACATACCTTTCAGCATTTTGACATGAAACTGAACATTTAAGAACAGGTTCACTCGGTTTTGGGCTACAGGAGTGCCTGTAATGAATATTAATTTTAGTTGCTTTCTTCCATCAAGTCTGATGGCGAACGCGCATTTAGGTAAGTCATGCTGCAGATCTAACATGCTTTTTATGTCAATGCCAATGTTTCTACACAATGGGTTTCTGAAGATGGAAGACGACACCGAGGCCGGCCCAGAAAATGGTGGCGAGATGACCTGGACGAGTATCAGAGGGGCTGGTTCGAGGTGGCGTAGAAAGAGACATATCAACTTCTATTTCTATTTTTTTTTAAATAAATGTTGCCCCTACTATCACTTCTCCTGTATTGAGGGTACAGTTTAAAAACATACATGTCACATGCACACACACCCAGACCCACTTGGGAGGCCTTTGCCCCGCAATGGGACAGTCAGTATGGTTGAATAAAAAATATATATTTGTAATTGGCATATAATGCTACGGTAGCTCAGTATTGTTTGAGTTTCAACTACTATTACACCAGTATAGAATAACTAGGATTACTTTTTGGGGGGTGTTGTCGCTGTTCCAGCTGTTGTGGTTGTTGTTGTGGTGGGACACCGCGGACACTTGGATGTGGACGGCACTGGGGCTTTTTTGTTGAATTGCTTGGCTGAGCAAAGCCTCATGTTGAGCATCCGAATCCTCTCAGCCATTTGCTGGTTTGCATGCTTTAATGATGTAATACTGAAAAGTGATATAAGACCTTGGGTTGGTGTTCTGTATTACGGTACGATTAAAAAAAGGCAACCAATATAATTTATGTAGTTTCTTGTTTGCAGTTGCAGAAGATGTTGGGAAGGACTAGATATAGTAAATCAAAAATGGATTTTATTACATTCTGGCCCAGCAGTGGAGACAATATTGGCTGATGGTATCAGTATTATAATTGAACTGAATCATGGTACATCATCATCATTCTTGGCTTCTATGCAACTACCCTACCTACTAGCCTTATAGACCAGGGCCAAACCGATTTTAAAAACCCAAATTTAAAAAAAATTCTTAGCGGTATGTGGATGGTCGGAAAATTTAGGGTAAATTATAAGTAATATAAGAAAAATAAAGCAGACTCGGAAAAAGTTCCGGAAGGGGGGTGGGGGGGGCTAAATATACGTTTTGACGGTTTTATACTGGTTATTTACGATTTGTGGCTAAAATATGCATCCTATCGAAAAAAGTATAAGGTAAAAGATGTAGATAATTAAGAAATCTAAAACTTTTTTAATGAGCATTTTTCAACATAACCCTAAAATTATAGAGAAAAACGCTAAAAACCGATTTTTTCGTTTTTTATTTTTATAACCCGCAATTTTTAATTTTTTTTTAATGTTTCTCATTTAATACTTTCCTTTTTATGTTTTAAATAAGCGATAATTTTTTTAAAACAAAATATTTAGTATTCGATTTTATACGAATTAAAATTAAAAAAACAGCCTAATTTTCAATCGAAAAAGTTCACTACAAAATTTTCGATTTTTTATCTTTATGAATACTCATTTTCTTCGTTGAAACCTCTATTTTATGACTGTATGAAAAATATATATTGTTCGTATGGAAAAATATCGTTAAAAATGCAAAAAACTAAAAAATACATTTTTCATTATCGTTTTTTCAGTTAATCTTGAGATTTTTTTATTTTTTGTTGCAAATATTGGTGAAAAAGATTTGCTTTCATGTAATGTAATATTATGTACAAAATCTAAAATGAAAAGAAATCGAAGAGTTAGAAGATGAACCCGAAGAAAACGAAATCTACATTAGTTCTACTGATGAAGAGCGACCTACAAATAAAATGGAATTAAAATAAAAAAAACGGTATTTGACTGTAATAACACAATTTTATATTTAATTTTTTTTTAACTGACTTGTACATTAACTGTAGCTTACGTATAAAAAAAATCTGAATAAATAGCCTATGTTTTTTGGAGTTTTTACGTATTCGATTATTGTTTACAGTTAGAGCATTGCACTGAAACTGTTACTGGTATAAACTATAAGGTCCGACCTTTCTAGACCCAATCCCTTTAATGGGTTATTGTATTCATCATTATGAACAACTTTTACTATTGGACCAAATGTGAAATCGCAAGTAAAAAAAATCTGCTGTTGCATACATTTAGTCAATAAATATGAATTATTTGTACGGATCAACAGTTTTTTTTTCGCGGTTTCTTGGTTGGTCTCATAATAAAAGTTGTTCATAATGATGAGTACAATAACCCATTAAAGGGATTGGGTCTAGAAAGGTCGGACTTTATAGTTTATACCAATAACAGTTTCAGTGCAATGCTCTAACTGTAAACAATAATCGAATACGTAAAACCTCCAAAAAACAAAGGCTATTTATTCAGATTTTTTTTATACGTATGCTACAGTTAATGTACAAGTCAGTTTAAAAAAATTTAAATATAAAATTGTGTTATTACAGTCAAATACCGATTTTTTTATTTTAATTCCATTTTATTTGTAGGTCGTTCTTCATCAGTAGAACTAATGTAGATTTCGTTTTCTTCGGGTTCATCTTCTAACTCTTCGATTTCTTTTCATTTTAGATTTAGTACATAACATTACATTACATGAAAGCAAATCTTTTTCACCAATATTTGCAACAAAAAATAAAAAAATCTCAAGATTAACTGAAAAAACGATAATGAAAAATGTATTTTTTGGTTTTTTGCATTTTTAACGATATTTTTCCATACGAACAATATATATTTTTCATACCGTCATAAAATAGACGTTTCAACAAAGAAAATGAGTATTCATAAAGATAAAAAATCGAAAATTTTGTAGTGAACTTTTTCGATTGAAAATTAGGCTGTTTTTTTAATTTTAATTCGTATAAAATCGAATACTAAATATTTTGTTTTAAAAAAATTATCGCTTATTTAAAACATAAAAAGGAAAGTATTAAATGAGAAACATTAAAAAAAAATTAAAAATTGCGGGTTATAAAAATAAAAAACGAAAAAATCGGTTTTTAGCGTTTTTCTCGATAATTTTAGGGTTATGTTGAAAAATGCTCATTAAAAAAGTTTTAGATTTCTTAATTATCTACATCTTTTACCTTATACTTTTTTCGATAGGATGCATATTTTAGCCACAAATCGTAAATAACCAGTATAAAGCCGTCAAAACGTATATTTAGCCCCCCCCACCCCCCTTCCGGAACTTTTTCCGAGTCTGCTTTATTTTTCTTATATTACTTATAATTTACCCTAAATTTTCCGACCATCCACATACTGCTAAGAATTTTTTTTTTTTTCAAAAATTATTGGCCCTGGTCTATTATTAATCATAAAAAATTTACAATAACCGACTCGCGACTAGTTTCAGCTTCAGACTTTCATGAAACATAGTTAAGATGATACCCAACTAAACTAGTTTTAATTTTTTTTTTAAACTGCATAGAAATCGGTACCTCCGTTTTAGAGCTACGATGCCAGAGACAGATACACACTACAAACTTATAACATCCCTCTTTTTTGTCGTGGTTAAAAATTATAACCTTTAAATAGATATTTCCCCATTCTTTCCCACCTCTAAAAATGTAAATCATTTTTTACTCTTTATACTAACGATTCCTTCTGCTCATTGACCATTGATTTAGTCCCAACACAGCATTCCTTCATCTCCTTAGCCTGAAGGCTCCTCTGTGCCGTGGTCATCCGCTGCACCTTGGTGGACAGTCCCTTGATTTTGTCCTGCTGTCCATTGATGGTCCGCTTCAGGTCCAAGTTGTTCTCGAGGAGAGCAAAGTACAGATCTTCTAGTTCTCTCTTGCTTAATTTTGATGGGCATATTCGGTATAGTTCTATGGATAAAAATAAATATTTAAGCTGGATGACATTTGTCACTGCATTGCCCTATTTTTTTTTACTAGTGGTAGAAATTCAACGATAATTTTAGCTTTCTGCACTCCTTCTCCATATAAACTGTTATGTACTCAAGTGAGGGTACATTATAAAAGTGTCAGTATGAGCTGTCAACCTAACCAGAGTGAATTGTGCTACGTAATTTAATGGATTTAGTGAGTATATAATATAAACTTTAACTGATGCCAAATCCCACACTCCTCCATACACGCAATATGCTTAAAAAAGGGGTAAAAAATTTTCTCCTCACTTAGTATATAATATATAGATTTATTATATTAGATAGATAATTTGCAAAACTGAAAATGTGGTCCCACTGCAAGGCCATTGCTATAATCATTATACTTTATGTATACATTGATAATTGCGGTCAGTCTAGTAAAGAATGTGTAAGGATCTTATGACTAACTTAAGAATTCAAAATCCATCGCGGGTCCAACCTGGATGAGACTAGCATAGGATTATGGAGACAGGCACAATCAAAGAGAGGCCTATGACCGGCATTAGGTGATGTAGGGCTGTTGATGATGATGAGGTTTTAAAATGATGGACTGATGGTGTTATTTACCTCGATCAGATGATCTAGCCGAGTGACTCTTGCATACGTTGTTATAATCGCACTTTTCGACTTTATCTTTACTGTAACAACTCATGATGAAAAGTTGCACTCAAAACCACAAACAAAAACAAAAATATTATAGCTTATTTTTTCGGCTTTTTGAACCAAACATCGCAGGTATAGTATGATGACCGCCTACGTTTACATTTTCACTCAGAATGTTTTTACGCAACATAATTTTAGCCCGATGTAGTCATGGATGTTTGTTGTAATTTCACATCAATGTAAAATTCGTTGTCGATAAAATGAAAAGACCGCCATAGCAACTTCTGCGGCTAAAATGTCAACATGACAACTGTCAGATGGATTGAATGATTGAAGATTGAAATAAGTTTTATTTTTTAGATGATAAAGTTCAATTTGCTTTAACCGTTTACTTTTTGCGCCATCTAGTGTTACAAAAGAAAACCAGTAGGTCAAAGTCAAAACAAAGGGTTTTTTAAATTAAGTAAAACTTTAGGAAAGACGGTAGGTAGAAAAAATTATTTATATTTTTTCTACCTACCGTCTTCTTTAACGATGTAAAAATTAGACTGACCCACTGAAATAGACTGAAATGAATAATCTCAGTTAAAGAACCCGCTTAAAATTGATATAAATTAACAAAAATGAATACAATGTCAGTGAAACCTAGAGCTTTTGAGAATAAGTACATCAAATAATGTTTAATTTCATGTTTCCATCAATTTTGCCTATGTATCCCTGGACTCAAAAGCACTGCTGACCCGCTTAGGTCCGGTGTGTAGTCAATAGTCACTTACCTAATAGGTACCTACCTAGTGTAGTCCAGTTAAGCATAAATTAATAGGTAGAGACTCAGCAGACAAAAGTCTAGTTGAAACTATAATTTCTCACATTTCCCGTCCCGGATTCTGCCACAGATTCCGGATTGATGCTGAAGATCCTGCATTAGCTAACAGAGACTCTTGTTCTACTATACCTGCTGAGTGAAAGCTATTGAGTAGGTAGGTAGTACTTATCTGAGATGTTTCGCTTTATTTGGACACTTGAGCTGTTCAGTGTTCTAATATTCTTACAAGACGTTGACTGTACCTACATTGGATTTGAAATAAAATAAAATGACGAATCCATCAACAGATTTTATTGAACAATATTATTTAACATTATAACACATCGCTTGGGTACTTACGAACTTATACTAGGTACTATTGGAATGAAAGTAAAATCATAAGAAGGTGTAATAGGCAGTGACGGATTTACCAGCAGGCTGATTATTTTATCCGCAGATTTTAGGGGCGGCAAAGTTGGGACCATATTATGTTTTTTATGTCTTAGGTATTGTAATTAAAAGTGTTAATCCGCCACTGCATTACCTACTAACCTATTATTACAAATAAAACAAAGCGTATTAGGCATAGATACCTATAGATCTGTGGTAAGCCTATTTTATCCATAAATATTTTTCACAGCTAAGTCAAACATTAAAAATATTTTTGTGACTGGGTTGGGTTGCCATGTACGTAGGTAGTAGGTACAGTCGGCGTACGATACACTGGAACAGTTAAGGTTTTCCAGTGTATTTGACGGTGACTGTACATCAGCACAATTTTATCATATAACAAATTTTATCGTCTTTTTATAGGCTCTCGACATTATCCCAATGCGTTATTGCGATATCTGTTTTCAGTACATTTTGTAGGACGATGCGATCTTACGCACTGCCGTGATAATGCGTCCTAATCAAAAAGGAACCTTAAAGGCAGGACCACACATGCACGTTATTATCGGTTGATAATATCGCAAATATCTATTTTAGTACACTTTGTTCATCATCGCAGCACATAATGCCATGTTTGTCTCTGCATCACCCTAAGGTAGACTGGCAGAAAATGCCTATGGCATTAAGTCCGCCTTTGTGCAGTGTTATTTTTACCTGTGCATAAAGCATTAAATAAATAAATAAATAATGCGTCTTAATACAAAATGTACTAAAATTATCTACCTATCTGCGATACCTATATTGTCGACCGATAATAGGTAACGCGGCTGTGTAGGCCTTAATTAGTCACTTTATTACTTGTAAAGTTGGTAGATAAGTTATGGAGAAATAAGTTGCTAAGCAGAAGAATGAGGTACCTATTTCTACCAAGCTCTGCATTTATTCCTTATTTCCTTCCTACAGATGTTATTTTTGTGTCTCTTTGGACACAGATCTAAATAGTGTCGGCGATTATTAATAGTTTTAGATTTTTTGGACTTAGGTAGATATTATAAATCCTAGCACACATAGCTTTTCACTTAAAATTACGACCAAATACATAATAAATTAGGATACTTTATTATAAACATAGATAGGTACATCTTAAGGTCTAACATAATTTTCAAGTTTTTAAGGATCTTTTATAATAATTTACACAAATAAATTTAAATTATTTAATACTGGGTAACTCACAACGTAATCACATAGTTATCGCATAGGTTTTACACATTAATTTATATTGGCACTCATGCCTAGGTAAGTATTTAAGTTTTGTAATGCAAGTAAACTGTTTCTACCAATTTAAAGAGAAAAAATCCAATGCCGCATCCAGACTAGCTGAGGTAGTGTGCGGCGCGCCTCGTAGGCGAGTTGTCAGCGACCGCAGCATAGTGTCTCACGCCTCGACTTGAGCAATTTATTCAACGGGAGGCATGGTGGCCCTGGAGCATGCTCGAGACTATCATGATTCATGGTCATTATAATAATTTTAATAAGAAGTGTAAATAATGAGAGACGAGCGAGGCATTCGTCTGGGTCATTTTGTGGCCGATATGTGACGAATATCATCCACCCACGACATTAGATATATAATTTGATGCCAAATAAAATAATGACAGTCGTTAGGACAAACGCTAGATTGCTTTCAACCTCGATTAAATCATAAATAATTATTTATAAAATTATTAGTACCTATAATTATAACTACGACTGAAGAATTTCAGATACGTGGAACGTAATTTTTTGAAAAGCGTTTCATGATTTTGTAATAAACTTACTTGCACTACAAAAAAATCCTAAACATCTCATTATCGACACAATCATTTCAATTGATCGAAGAGATTTTCCCAGTAGTGGGACAGTAGAGGTTAGGGAAAATAATTATGAGATTACACGATAAAAGCCGTAAATAAAACCTTACTATATATTATAAATCACAATAGGATTCTTAATCCCAAATAAATGGTATTTAAACATTATGGGCAGAGTATCTACTTCAAGCTACATGATATTAAATACCCGACCAATATCCACATTTTCCGGACATTATCGTAACTAGCATATACTCTGCATTCAAATGAATTAAAGGTTAATTAAATTTTTATTATTATTATCTAGAGTTCTAAATGCACAACATTTATATTTATTACTCGCTAATATTAGGACCTTTTAGGCCGAAAAAAATATTTATTTAGGCATAAACTCCTTTGATAGAACATGGATGCCTAAATGGCGCTGCCTCGTTACGAGAAACCCTTTGGTTTTGGTTAATATTTATAGGCAAATACTTCCGGAGATCAAAAATATGTATACCTACTAATAAATTTATTTTCACGAACCGTTCTCATTATAATTATGTGTTTTTTTTAGTACAGAACAGTTGCAGATTACTAGGTAGGTACATCAACTGTAAGTAATTGATTAGATTTCCTGAAAACGAGAAAATGATTCATTTTAGCCGATACTAGTTATTATAACTTGTAATATCTACTTACTAAAACTGTTTTCAGGTATCTCTCTTTTTTCTTTTCACCTATTCAGAACCACAATAATAATATTTTAATAATACGATTATGAATAGTCTAGGAACCTTTGGAACTTTAGTAAGGTGTAATTTAGTTCAGTTACGAGATAGCAATAATAGAAAATAATTCACCATAACCTAAGCAAAACTATTAATGTATTTCATGATTAAAGTGTGGGGCTTAAGCATTGTAATTATTAACTTACTGCTCTATAGGTAGTTATAGGTAGTCTGCTCTAAAGTCATCGAACTAAACAAGAACTAAGTAAAATTACTTGTTTAAGTTCTTTTACATTTGCACACGTATTTCTCAAATCATGTGAGTCTACTGTTATAGCTACAACTTATGTTCTCAGCAATTCAGAAGACAATAATTACACTATTAGGTAGTCCATTTCTTCTACGTCATAGAATTCAAACATGTCTAACATTTATCTAATTCATAATAATATTATTATGATGTACGTAAGTTTGTAAAACATGTCCATAATTACCATCCAAAAGTTACTTTTGCATAAATATATCTTCAATCTACATATATATTATCATTCCATAAGATACGTCTCAATATATTCTATTTTGTGGCAAAAACTACCGTATAGTTACAGTCACACAATTATTGTCGTGATTTCAAATTTTCTAGCTCTATATTATAATCCTATAGAGATAAACATTCACATATAGATCATTTAGTTCTCTAATATTTTACATTTATCAAATTAGATGAAATTATGGGTACCTAATGAAAGTTGCATACACGCTTGCACTAATTAATATTAAGCAAACTTTTGAAAAAGTTACGCTTTTTATTCTAAATCCGAAGTTGTTGGGTTAGTATTAACTTAAATCAGTAATAATATCTCGTAAAGAAAGTTCATTTCACGTCATAATTCACTTTGTCTTATGTAAAATTGTGTAAGTAAATTTTTTAAAGATACATTTATAGGCTCATTTATTATTCGAAGATAGAATGGTTTCTTAAAATTCATCATTGATTTTTATAACATTTCGTAAATAATCTAGGATGTTTCTATAATAATTGCGCATGCAAGTAGATTGTTATTTCCATGTTAATCTTAGGCCTCCATCAGAGAGGCCTCAGGCCTAGCTACCGACTTAGGTTAGCTACCCGTAGTCGATTGGATTACACCCAGCTCAGATCCCTAACGTTGCTCAGTTCGAGGCGGCCTCATATATATAAAGTAACTTAAATTGAGGTACACACTTGGTACTTACTTGCAGCAGAGTAACGCGTGCGTATGCCTCGAGCAAAGCAATTTTAACAAAATTTTATTTATTTTGTAGTAATTATCGATAAGTACTTGAACGAGAACAAGGGAAATATTGAACGACCGGATGTAGCTATCAGTTATTAGTTGAAAATAACAAATATCTGAAAGAAATTCAAAACTCATTTTTTATAAAGTCTCGCGTATTGGTATAAAAAAATAAAATCTGGAAGTTTTGTTCTTCAAAACCTGGGAACGGAAATCAGAGCCTCGTCCAAACAATCATCCAATACCTCTATGAAAATATTATTTCCGAAAGGATTTTGTGATTTATTAATAAATTAAATTTGGAAACTAGGTATAGGCAATGTAAATCAGAATTATGCAAATTATTTGTATCAAATAAAAAATCGGGAATTAGGTACAAGTTGAGTATCAACTCTGAGAGTTTTAGATTATAACTAAACATAAATCGTTTCGTCACCATATTCGAAATAAGTTAGGTACACCTTGGCGTTGTTATTATTTGCAGACATGACGTCACGTTATGCCGTCGCTCGTCTTATTGCTTATCGAGACCAGTAGCGCGGCTCTGGGCGGCCTGTCTCCGTAGGTCCGATCGTATGCACGCTGTGATGGCCGTGCCGACTGCCAGCATTCCGCACAGCGTGAGGTTCGACCACAGATCACCCGTGGCGGTTAGCATCCACTCGTAAAGCAATGTTGTTACGATGCCGAATATCTGAAATGAGGGTAAGTTGGATTAGTGCATTGGTAGTATGTAAGTGTTAAGGTTGCCGCAGACATATCGCCCCGGCAACAGATCAGCATTGCCTCTCGCGGTGCAGATTTCTCTTTACTAAACTCTATACCTACTGTGACGGCATCGTCTCGCTTTGGCACAAAGAAGGGAACGGCTAGCGGTGAGTGGTCAAATCGTCGACTGTGCGCTTATGCCTCTCCATAACCGCGGTTAAGCCGCGCCGTCCGTCGCGTCGCCAATGGATGTGCGAAGCGCCTATAGCTGTCTCTATAGTCCCCGAGCTTGCATCTCGTGGGGCACTCTGCTTGTCAACGAGATGTAAGGGAACAGCTCGTTACCAAGCAAGGGGCCAGGGAGCCGTATCCGCGTTGACGGTTGGTTGATGGTGAGACGATGTGACGAGGCGATGCCGATCTGGTGCCGGGGTGGTATTTCTGCGTCAACCTTTACTCTTTGAAGAATATGCTTTCTAAAGATGAGCAGTTGCATCTTCCTGAAGGTATACTGATAAAATCATATGTAAGGGATCTTCATTTCGGTTGTAGCTTGAATAATAACATGCTAGTTTTTTCTCACCTGAACGACGGCGTTCAATAGTCCTGACGTGGTGCCCTCTGGTTCAGGGTACGTGATCTCGGAAGCTAACTCGAAGCCCACCGGTAAGTAGCCCGTCATGAAGAATCTAAAAATCACAAAGAGATTTTTTTTAAATGATCTGCCGTGACAGTAGACCACAGAACACAGAAAGATGTTTTCTGTGTTCTGTGCGGTAGACCGACAGTGTGGTGTCCTTGAAACGGCATATCTTGTCAAGGATGAGTTTGCAGAGTAACTGAACTTACCCAAGGAAAATACTGCTCAAATAAACGACGGAGATATATCCGCAATCCAGGATAAAGGTGAAGATCACCATGCCCACGACAGACGCCGCGTAGACAGCGAGACTGGTTTCCTTGAACCGATGTGTTTTATCCAGAATTATGCCACAGACCACGGAGCCTGCCATGCCAGCCACCACGATGACCAGCCCGATGCGACCTGCGTCTGTGTGAGCGGTCTGGAAGGTAACATTTCATTTGTAAGAATTACAAACTCGACGATAATAGACTGAATGTGGATAAGAAGATAATAGTATGGATGAAGAAATGGCTGAAAGATATCTTACATAACATCATCCCCAATCTAATGTTGACCTCCATAGAGGTCTTTCTCTCTGAGAGAGGGATTGGGCCGTTGGGTCTGTCAGAAGTCTTCTAGATTTTTCTTCTTAGACAGACGTTTTCTGACCATTCGAGCAGTATTTTTATAGGAATTCACCAACAATTATTGATATTTAATGACCAAAAATCTATGAAAAAGTATGTCAGCCCTAGGATACGACGAAATTTTATTGGTAACAGTATTTATAAAATCGTTGAAAAATTTAAGCAACACTGATGAAGCTCTTCGCTTACCGGATAATAAATCAGTATAACTTGGTTGAGCAGCGTGGATATAGCGTAGAAAGTTCCCACATTGAGCCCGTATGAGATTAGGAGCAGCACGTAGTTGCGGTTCGTGATGAGCCTCTTCAGGGAGTGGAGGAAGTTGGAGTCCAGGGCGTTGCCGAGGTCTGCGGCGGCGGACGGCGGGGTAGGGGGAGCCGCTTTGAAAACTGTCAAATATATTATTGTACCTTTAGTACTTATTACATGTCTCTTGTCTTGTTTTTCTTGAAGAGCTTGTCAAAAAATTTATGGTGAAAGACTGCAGCGAAAAATAAAAGTGCGTAGGTACCTAATGGTTGAATAATAGAAATGATGTACACATTATGTAGGTACTATTAGTAACTTTGTTAAAGACTCTCGAATTAACCGTATGTTATTGCAAATCTCGTGAAGTAAGTCAATAAGGTTTTCTGTTAATTTTCATTAAAAAGTAGAAATCAGCAGAATAGCTAATATTCTGCATACTTTGCAGGAGCAAACAGCAGAGGAAATTGGGTTAGTTGTTCATACGTTAAACTACTTGTAAATACACATAGCAAACTATCGCTGCTTATGAGATACCTACTAGCTTCCGCCAGCAGCTTCGCCCGCGTGATATCTTTAGATATCATAGCCTATGTTATTCAGTGATATTATAGCATACTGCTGGTGAAGGAATTTTTAAAATCGGTCCAGTCGTATTTGAGTTAATCCATTACAAACAAACAAACATACTAAAAATCTAATCTTTTCTTTTTTTAATATTAGTTTAAATTAGATGTATGAGCAGTGCTATCGTACGACATCTAATTGTTTCCTAGTCATCGTTATGGACCCCTTAAGTATTATTTTGCCTTGTGGTAACCAATATACCTAGAGATTATTAATAGCACCCAACAGTGAACCAACGATACTCACCTCAACCCTTTTCATAAAAATTTCGTCGTCGTCGAATTAAATGTTCGGTAGACACGTATAATCCAGATTTTTTTTAAGTTATCTTCTCATTTCAAGAAATCTTAGATAAATAAAATAAGATGCTACACTTTTATTTATGCACACCGTTTTATTTTCAGATCTAATGACAGAGTTGAGAGAAAAGAGAGAGATAGTAGATAGTTTAAATCGTCCAGTATTACCTACATATATATTTTATTACTTACAGAGCACTATGAAGACAAACAGCACGCTGGTGAACCCAGCAACGAGATAGAACATGAGACGGAAGTCACCAGCTATCTCTTCGACCGTGCCTGATGCTCGAACCAGCATCGGTGGCACCACGAAGCCTATCGCGATGCCAAGCTGGGGAGAAACAAATCATTAGAGCAAAAGTTGAAAGAGTCAAGAGAGATTCTATCCTATCTTAATTTCACAGTGAATCTGTCCGCGGTAAAGTTCCAGCAAAGCAGGACTTAGTAGACAAGCCGGGATGACATCTGAATTCGAGAGGCTGTGGTCGAATATCTTACCTCTTCAGAACACGCCTGGAATTGGTTCGCGTGTAGACGTTGAGAATTTGGGGTAGCTTAGTTTGGACCATTCAAGGAATTCTATGTTAAAATGGGACTGTTCCTAGCCACCTCAGACCGACTAAAATTTAGTTTTTCGTATAGTTAGAAGTATTTGGTTGTTCATACCTCTCAACAAACAAAAGTAACATACAATAAAAATATAGAGGGTCAAGCAAGACCTACTCGAAACGATAATTCAGAATGTAGACTATTGTTGCTCATACAAAAATAAATAAGAAGATCACTTTTTGGCAAGGAATGTAAATTTCACCAACAAAATAATATATTTTTTAAATGAAAACGGTCATCAGGGCCGACACCGACAATATAACAGACGTTTAAAGTGACAACCGTTCATGTCAAACGACTGATTTTTGACCTAACCATCTGTTAAATTGTCGGTGATCATGGGCCAGCAGGTAATACGCAGAGCTTATCGCAACTACAGATTATTTCAGTACGGTTCATAGAAAATGAGATTTTCTGTGGAAGTTACAGCGAGTGGAAATTCACGTCAGAACTAATTTCATTCTATTCAGTGAACCTGGCGGGTTTGTGATTAATCCGCTTACGAAGAGGCTTTTCAAGTGCGTCTATTTATGTTTTACAAAGTGTTATTACGAATTTCTGTTAGCATTATAAACAGCTTTTACTATGGGACGTACCTAGGTGTGTAGACGACTTTAAATAATTTATTTTTACGATCACGTGGTGCATCACCTGTCTGCAAGACTCAAGTTACATAAACGTTTATTAAAGCGAAAATATCCTAGTCTATGGTTTATTATATTAATTTATACACTGTGTTTTAACCCCCGACAAAAAAGAGGGGTGTGATAAGTTTCTAGTATGTATCTGTGTATATGTGTCTGTCTGTGGCATCGTAGTTCCAAAACGGATGGACCGATTTCAATGAAGTTTATTTTTAATGGAAAGCTAAATCGGGTATCATCTTAGCTATGTTTCATGAAAATCTGTTCAGCCGTTCAAAAGTTACAGGCTCTCTTTTTATAGTTGAAGTCGGAGTCTTTGACGGTTAGGTTATTAAGTTTTTTAATTCTTAACCTAGCCTAATACCAGCTGGAGTACCGGCAAACCGCACAGATTACATAATAACGTCGTTGTCACAAAACAAAAGAATCACGATAATCTGCAAATCATGGCGCTTAACTATCACGAAACATAAATAATGAGTGTTTACGTTTGTCCAGATTTAACTGGTTTAACTGTAATGAGGCAGTCATAACTCTTTCAAGGTTCCGTTTATATTTTTATGACTATGCAAGAATTTGTTATCTTCAAGAATGCAAATCTTCACTCCAAAGTGAAGAGATTAGCATAAAATAGAATAATTTCTTTGCAGCTTTGTTAATACTATCTACTTAATGATAACTTGTTTAATCTTGGATTCCTAAACATTTAATAGAGATTAAATAAATGTTTATATGAAATAGCAAAACTTGCACTTCCATCTATACTTACTATCGTAAACTGACTAATTAGCTAATAAATAAAATTATAAATTAAAAAAAAAATCCTAGTGACGGGCAACCCTTTTTAACAAAGAAAAATAATAATAAAAAAGAATAAATCTACCAAATCAGTAGATGTTTCTTTGCAAATCTTGAATAAATAGAATGCCAAAGCGAATTTTAATATCGTCAGTGGACGGGTCGTTAATCATTGCATGCTGTGTACCTGCTGGACAAAAGGTATTGTATGTGATTTTGCCAGTTTGTCACAGTCTGTGTGAAAATTGAAATTTTTTCGCTGAACGTTCGATGATGGTACACATTCGTTACAGTTTAGATAGGTAGCCATAGCAACTGATTAACCCTCACTGGGCACTGCAAACTAAAGAAGCATCTACAAAAAATGGGCCTTAGTGACACCACAATTTGCAGATTCTGTCGCGAGAAGGATGAGACGCCCATACATATCCTATGCAAGTGTGACGTAGTACACCACACTAGAAGCCAGCACCTGGGGGGCCACCTAATCTCACCAGATGAGATTAAATCCCTCCACCCCAAGAATAAAGTCAATTTTATTATTGACTTACGGCTAGAGGGAGTGCTGTAATAATACAAGAGGCGTCACAATAGATCTTCGCAGGTCGCAGTGACAAAGGGGCTTAGTACCCTACCTCTTCAAACAAATAAATAAATAGCAACTGATACCTCTTTACTTACATACATAGACATTATAGGTGTGTATTGTACCTATATACAGGGTGGCGACAACGGCAATGGTACGACATTAAATTATACCACGTATTTGTTATCACGTTCTGAAGCTATACACAAAATATCTATGATTTTCATGCATATTATTTTTGGATAATATTTCACTCTACTTCCATTCGTCTAGGTGAAGGGATATCGATTATGTCATCTTTATCTATTCTATACCATATAAAAAAATATAAAATATATTTTTGGTTAGGACACGTTAGAGAATTTTCTAATATAGCCTAGAGATAGTGATTTGTGCAAAATTAAGAAAATTTTACTTAGATTCTGTGGCTAAACTACTCGGCTGTGCAATTTTAAAACCTAGCAACTGACATTTCTAAGAAAATCGGTGTTTTTGCATTTTTCACTTGCTAAGATTCTTAAAGATAAAGATAAAGATATATTTATTTGCTGTAACATGTGTAAATTACAATGACGTGCATGCAATGGTGTTACATATTAATAGAGCTACATGTTATACCATTGAAGGCGTACAAATATTTAAGTTGTATTAAATTGAAAGCAAGTGAAAAATGCAAAAACAGATTTAAAAAAAAATGTTATTTGCTAGGTTTTAAAATTGCACAGCCATACTGATTGGATTTGATTGATTTTTTGTGTACGGTCACAGGACGTGATACCAAATACGTGGTTTTATTTAATGTCGTTCCGTCGTCACCACCCTGTATAGATTGCTGACTATAAGCCCATGGCCATAATCGATCATAGGAAAAATCGCTTGCCGAGAGCAAATTAGACCGTGAAATTAAATAGCTCTAACTTCTGGAAGAGATCCGATCAATCTTAACAAAGATCAAGAACTTTGAGATTAAAGGTTATCTGGAAAGGTTAATGGACTTTCTGTTGCGAAATTACTACCTATAAAAATAATTATAAGATATTTGTGATTAATAAACATGTCAATCAAATAGGTCATCTCCAAAACAAGATTTCAAAAATAATAATTATACAGGATGGCGCAAAGGGTGGCTACTTAATATACTCGTCAAAACAAAATAAGGGCCACCTTATATTTTTGATCTTCTGGGCAAATTATGAGGTTCCTAGGTTTCTAAGTTGTAAAATTCATTGCAATGATTTGTTTTTAATGAAATGGGCTTAAATTTTACACAATCCACAGAAAAAAAAAAACAATTTTACAACATTTTCAAGTAAAGTGAAATTTCAACAAAAAGTACACTTGGACTAAAAATGCAATTAAAAATGAAATTCCACGGCGTTTATTCTTCTTCCTTTTTGAATCAATATCTGGTGTAACCTCCTCTTTTCTGAACATATTCTTGAAGCCTAGAGGACATTTTCTATCAGATGCCGCATTGTTTCTTGAGAGATTTGTTCCTAGCTCGATTTTAGGACGTTTAAGGGCTGTCTTTCATTGTCCACTGATCAATTTGTGTCTCATACTCTTCTTTTCAACAGATCCCACATGTGTTCAATTGTGTTCAAGCCCGAACTGTTCGCTGGCCTCGGCAGCACTTGTATACAAGCCTCTTCTAGTGTCTCTCTGGTGGCTCTAACAGTATAAGCGCGTGCATTGCCGTGCAACAGCTTGAAACCTGCCAACGTGTGGTGCCACTTGCTATGCAAATGGCACCACATAGAGTCTTATGACCTCCTGGATGTATCGTTAAGTTTTTACTGTACCCTGGTTCTGAATTATAAAGCTCAGTTCTTCCAGTTTGGCTTATGCCTTCCCACACCATAACATTGGGCCCCCCAAATCGATCATTGTTGTGGATGCAGGCATCTGCAAATTGCTCCCTTTTCATCTCCACACCCTTATGCAACGGTCAACACTAAAAACTTTTACTTTGCTCTCATCTGTAAAAAGTAATGTGCTTCAGTTACTTACGCTACAGTCCAATTGTTGCCTTGCGGATGTTTATTGATATGCATGATGAATACTGGTCTATGGAATTCGCACCACTTGACTCCTGGACAATTGTTGGTATTCATAAAACTGGTTTCTAATTGTTTGGTCACTTAGTCACGTGCCTGTGGCCAGGCACAAGCGGGTTTGCACAGAGCGGGAAGTGACGGTGCTCTCTCTGCGTGCATGTAAGTCTATGTAGCGGTCTTTTTGAGCGGTGATTCCTCTGGCTCTGTCTAATTCCTGACTTCTGACAAAATTTTGGATCTCATAAAAGCAATTCCAGGCATTCTGAATCGCTCGCTGCAAAAATCTCGGCTGTAAAACTACAGATCGCCACGAATAGCCTTCTTGGATGAGTGTTATGGTCCTGGTCGTTGTAATTAACTCCATTTGAAGTCGAACCTGTGGAATTACGTTCTTAAAATGCCGATGTACGCACTGACTTGACACACTAAACTGTTATCAGTACAATACAAATGTTAAATGAGCTTTAGTTCACGTTAAAAACAGGGTAAAATTAATTCGTTTCAAAAAAGTTGATAAAATCTACCCATTTTAACGGTTTTTCAAGCGGAATGCTGTAAAAGTGTTCGCAAACACTTAAAATAACACAACGCTGTTCAATTTGCCAGATGGATATAGTTAATGATCATTAAATCATCCATAATGTCGAAATTTGCAAGTGGCCCTTATTTTGTTTTGACGAGTATAGATTTTTGAAAAAAGGTACTGTCCGCGAGTAAATTTACATTTCTCAAAACACTTTAGTGGTGATCAATCGACTCTTTTTAAAACGCTTTTATTAGCTTCACTTGTAACTAACTATGTAAAAAAATCTTGGAAGTTAAAATTGACCCACTTCCCGGTTTCCGAATGAGCTGAAATTTTGCATACACGTTTAGTTTGGATGACAAAAGCGTTTTCTTAATTTTTTTTTAAACTATAATATTATTCCTAACATGAATGTTTTCTCCAAACAATAGAAATCGTACGAACCGAATTTGCGAAAAATGCAAAAATCTATTTTCTATACATTTTCTATAAAACATAGATTACCTTCGTATGCACGTAGGTAATCTAAAATCAATGTACCTACCTTACACTGATCCATTAAATTCATAGCATTGTATTCCCGCACCCCACCACCACCCACGTAATCCGTAATTGTATTTTTCTAAATTAAAACTTTCTTTTTAAATTATTATTTTAAATAAATATGTTTATTTGCTTTGATTTCTTTTATTAGAGTTTGTATTTGAATACAAAACAATAAACTTAATCGACCAGTGTTACTTTAAGATTAACAGTGCTGTCATTGTAACACCTTGACAAGTTGAAGAAGTTTCACATTTTCCTTATAGCACTCCCAAACTGGTTGGTAGATCAGTAACCTACAATTGACTATAAAATTTTAAATGCCATTTGAAATAGTTAAAGGCCCTTTCGCAATATATTTTGATACGGGGAATTTTTATCTCTTCATTCTCAATATTTTTTGTTTTACCAGGCTATTAATAAGTACTGTGTAGGTGATCAAGTCCGTACTATGAACGATCTTAACAGATTGATGCTGTGTTTTTTTGTGGCAAATAAATTATTTTTCTTTCTTTCTGATGACATAAATATATATATATAATAACAGGAGAAAAAATACAGGGCTAGGTGTCACTAGACGTGATGAACAATAAAAACACTAAAAGTATAGTACCAATTCTTCGATATTAAATGTACATAAAGCGAGGAACTATTTTAAATAACAACAATCAACAAAACCAACAATAACATCTTTATTACAGAACGACGGACGCTTAGCGGTGACCTAACTTGAGCAGATCTTGAGTGACGTCCGAGTATTTTTTTGAAATGACAAACTCAATCTTTGCTCAAGTAGATATCACCTCTGAGCGTCGTTTTTAATAAACACATTAGACAATTTCATATTGGAGAAGGCAAAAAAAATATCGAATGAAACTTATCTGACTGATCAAGACTATCCGAGGACGTCGACGTATAATAAAATGAAGTCAAGAAGTTACTATATTATGCATTAAAACAAATAAAAATAACTACCGAACATGTAACAGCTTACATAACAGTGGGTACCTACACCACAATTGCAGAGTTACATTCAATTTGATCAATGATTCAAAACGCGTCTGGCGGAGACCCCTCGTTCAAATTGGATGATCGTTTCCGAGCACAATCACGCGAGCAGTGGAACTGTACCGACTCACGTGGACTGATTGTGTGTTAGGAAGACTAGAATTAGTGATACAGTTGTATGGATTCATCAATAAAACCTTAGTTATACAAAAGAATAGAATAGAAGATTTATTTGTCTTTCAAATTACATAGGTAGCAATATAGGATGTATCCCCACATCATACCTGAAGGTAAAAGACAAAAAGGTCTTGGCCTCAGCATAGTAGTTGGCAGCGCGAGGCATGTCAACTGTTCTGTCCAAGCCAGTCATGCGTTCATCCATCTACATCTGCATCCCAGTACACATTACTAGTAACCAAGGACCTAACGACTGAAAGACGATGAACTAACCTTTCGAAATAGCAGCCCTAATTCCCCAGGCCACTGAATTGGAAAATTATGTTCCACATATCCAGATATCCATGAAATATTTATACAGATTGCTGACATCGAGATAATTTCAAATTGCATCAATAATACGCGTCGTAAATAACACGATTCTAGATCCATTTAAAATATTGTATGTTCCTAGACAAGAACAGGCGACTAGAGTTGTTAAAACTAATTTTCCATTTTACTGTACCTAATATTATTTAATACTAGTAATCAGAATCACTAATCAGCGCAACACCACATATCTACCTATAGAAAACCACATTCCTACAGAACTAACAAATCTTTATGGTTAGATTACTTTACGACCTACTCGCATTGATAAGCAGTTGATTAATTTCAATGATTATGTACATTCTTTACACCTAAAACACTAAGGAACATTGGCCAGTAACCAAGGCTCATAACGAGGCTGACTTGCGCCAGATAGATATTAAATACTTTATAGGCTGACATTCAGGCTTACATTCAGAGACGACAGAAACGAGTCTAAGCGTGAACTTACGCTTCCATCTGTCAAAATTTGTTCGTACCTAAGTTTGACAGATGGAAGCGTAAGTTCACGCTTAGACTCGTTTCTGTCGTCTCTGAATGTAAGCCTCAGAGACGATAGAAACGAGTCTAAGTGTGAACTTATGCTTCCATCTGTCAAACTTACGAACAAATAAAGTTGATTTTGACAGATGGAAGCGTAAGTTCACGCTTAGACTCGTTTCTGAATGTCAGCCTTAGATATATCGTCACTTAATTTCTTGAACTCATTTTTAGATAAACTACAGGTCGCAATTCGACCGTAATATTATAAATATATTTAAGGTGTTTGCACTCCTTCTCCATAAAAACTTTCAACTATGCCAAATCTCAACTCCTCCGTGCGCGCAATATTCTTAATTAAAAAGGAGTACAAAGTATTCTATTCACGTATTGATATATAGATGAAAGAATACAATTGAAATACAACATCCTATTGTGCTGGTCAAGGATAGATGGAAGAAAATATTTGCAAAGTCGACGGGTTAGCAACCTCGTGCCCCTAATGCATCGTTCATCGTCAATAAACTTTGTTTCAACACAGCGTGAAGAATATTTAATTACCGAAGAATACTGGGTATTCGTACGTCAAATAGACTATTGTTTTGGCATGGGCGTTAAACATGATTAGTATTTTTAAAACAGGTGCTTCACAGGTGCCTTGGGCTTCGTATTTGACTTCGTTCATGTTCGGTGCAAGAAAATACTGAAGTAAAATATTTATTTCCTACTAGCTGTGCCCACGACACCGTTCGCGGACTTCGGAAGATGCGATTTTAGAAAAACAAAATACATACGGTAACCCCCGACTCCAACTAGAAAAAGAGCTGTAACTTTTGAACGGCTGAACAGATTTTCATGAAACATAACTAACTGTCGGAAACATGGTGAAGCACTATTTCCTTGTCACATTTCATCAAGAGCATGATGATTATGAGCTTGTTATTATTACCTAGATTCAATGTTTTATTATTATTATTGACTCTCTACACCTGTTGGTTGAAAACTGTAAGTGTAAAGAGTAATTGAATTATAATAAATAAATAAATAATATCATGACTGGTTCAGCCGTTTAGTCGTGAAAATGTAACAAACAGAGAGATAGAGTTACTTTCGCATTTTTAATATTATTAGGGATAGGGACGGGCTTTTCGGATCAAGATGATGGATAACTGCTTTGTTATGATACCTATATTATACAAATTGAGGTGATGATACTAAATTCGTGACCTTCGCATTTTAACGCCAATAAGATTCAAATTCAATTTGTCATTATAATTAACACAGTTGAATAAATACATAAATAGGTACCCGTATGTCCTGACACTGAATATTTTGACAGCCAAGTGCAAATAAGAATACCAAGTTAATATTGTAATGACTATGTTGCTAAATATAACTTTTTACATTATTACCTAGTATCTACTTTATTCGTTACTATATTGAAAAGTGATACCATGGATTCAGTACATTATTCTGAATCCCTCAGAGATAGAAAAATGAGTCTGTCATTTCAAAAATGTTACGACTCCGTTCGCAACACCTGACAAAAGAGGGGTGTTGTAAGTTTGTAGTGTGTATATGTATATCTGTGTATCTGCGATTTCAATGCAGTTTTTTTTAATCGAAAGCTAATTTAATCGGGTATCATCTTAGCTATGTTTCATGAAAATCTGTTCAGCCAATCAAAAGCTACAGCTCTTTTTCTAGTTGGAGTCGGAGGTTGTTGACGGTTAAGTTAGAGATAAGTACCTAATCAATTTACTTGGGAGTCTTGGGACGTTCCTTTAATTCGCGTCAAGTGTACAATAAAGAGAAAAGGTAAAATATTTTACTCTCTTATCAAACTGGAGACAGGCGAAGGGAAGATGGGAATTGGCCATCAGCTTTTATTACGCTGACTAACCTTATAGCGTTGAGTTAAGATTTATAATTGAATGGCTTCCTCGTCGAGGTCGACCAGGGTCTAGAGACCTTGCGCTGTGATTTTTATTAATATTTCCTTCTACTCTATTAGGATGAAGTGTTATAATGTCTAATATTTCCGTAAAGATTAGAATTTTCACATTGGTTTCTGTATATCTTATCTCATGCGGCCTAGATGTAAATTAATGTCAATGCTACATAAATAAAATGATCAAGGGCTGTAAAAGTAATCCCAATTTATTTAAAACTTCGGCCCGTCCCGACTTCGCACAGGTGGACATTTATTTATATTATAAAAACATTTTATAGGTAATTTTTTTACACCTTGGGTACATAATTAGACATTTCGTAGGGAACAAAATTTAAAAAAAAAATGCATATTTTTCTCAGTGATAATAATATAGCAAGATACTATAGAAACTGGTGAAAGGATTTTAAAAATCGGTCCTGTAGTTTTCGAATTTATTCATAGCAAACAATATGTTTATGTTATATGTTTTTAAGCAAATAAATATTATTTTATTTTAGTTTTTATTTTAATACAAATCTGATCTGACAAATAGGTGTGGAAGATAATTTAATTTAACATTCAGATTAATAAGATTCACAACTAAACTATATATAATAAAACTGTGTAGGTATTAAATGCTCAACAATATAAAAACTGGATTTATACAAATTTTGTTCAATTCGTCACGAATGCATTGACATCAAATTTCGGTCCGGTTTTTAAACTGTTTCGCATTCAATATGCAGTTTTACTGTTTGGTTGTGAATCCTGATATCGATGTTACTGACAAACTTGTTTCTTGGGGTTTTACGAACACACACCGCATCTTTACCTTAATGATTTTCCCTAAACTCAGTTATACAAAGAAACAAAGTTTGTCGCCCAACAATCTTCCACAACTTTATAATGAATTTATTCAAAGATTTGCGAGAAACTTCAACGTCGCCGAAATGTCGAAATTGCGAAGTTTTTGCTTTTAAGGCTTTGTTATATTGAATAATAAATAAGGATTGAGGTTGACAAGAAACATTGAATTGTTTTCAGCATCTTTGTGCTGAATGAGTTCTTCCTAGGTTTAATAATATCTCTTAATTCTATTCTTCCTTGGTATAATAACTCAAAGTTAAAGTCTAAATCAAAGTTATTTATTTCAACTGGCCTTTTGCGGCACTTTCAAAATTTCGTGATTGTAAGTGCTCGGTTCCAAGTGGGTTGGTCCTGGGGAAGATACCGGCTAGCAACTCCATGGATACTCTTTTCAAACAACAGATTTACAATAATACCTTATATGTGGGCCAAACTTCGATCTGAATTTACACAATATTACAAAAATATTAAGATCATCTCCTACTTCTATTATTCCTATAGGTATTTACGTAACTGCCTCATTTGTCTAGTGGCCGCAATTGCAGTTGGTGGGCCTGAGGTCTCAGATTCAATTCCCATGTCGAGATTATCAGTAGCAGCCTGGATTTTGGAACTGAGCCCAGTTGATGGTAATAGGATCGCCCCTTTTTTATGGCACTTAAAATACAGGGTTATTGGTAGTTAACTAATAGTGCTTTAAGGGTACCTATTGTACTTATCATTATAAACAACTTTTACGATGGCACCAAAACTGAAATCGCGAAAATAAAAACCAACTGTCCTAATACATTTATTAAAGTAGCATTTAGTCGAGTAAAATTGAATCATTTATATAATAATACTCTTTCAAACAAAAAATAATCATTAAAATCGGATAACAATAAATTGACTAAGATATAGCTGAACATACAAAAAAAAAACATACAGTCGAATTGAGAATCTCTTTCGTTTTTGGAAGTCGGTTTAAAAATTGTGATTGGTGAGATTAGCCGATCGTCGATCGACGCACGACTTCCAAGAGGATTATGGTCATGACCACTGACCGGGTGCATCCGCCACTGATTTATGCAAAAACATACAAGTGGTTCATAACTAATTAAAACTAGTAATTAGGCTTAAATAATTCGCACTACCTATTTACCAATACACCAAGGTACCTGTAGCACTAATAACGTTATCGCGTTGATTAAAATCATGTAGTGTGAATAAGTACCTTTTGGAATATTACACTTCGTCGACGAAGCTAGTTTTTTAAATTGATGCTAAATCACAACAATAATTTAAGAAAATAGCTTTCAAAGATTCAAAGATTTATTGCTTACTAAGTGTTTACATTGGTGTTACGTTTTGTTTTGGAACTTATAACTTAGTGGCCTTTTACAAGCATTGCAATATTTCCATTTTAATGATATTAGCTTGCCATGTAAGATAAACAACAGAAGCAGCTGAGATTTCTGTTTTGTCTCTAAAGAAAGATTTATTTTTATTATTTTTGGTATTGAATATCTCTCAACCTCAAGAGTTCATTATTTTGACCACTTGAATCGATAAAATAAAGCCGTTTTTCCTCCTTTGTCCGATAAACGCCCTCCATTATAAATTCCATTATTGGCTGATTAATAAATCGAGATCGAACCTCTTAACTGGAGTTAAGTATCCGATTCTTAGTCCGAGAGTTAGTATTGGATCAAATTTAAAAGTTCAAGACATCTCTTAGGCCGCCCTTTGTACATTTCTTTTTCTATTTATTGTATCTTGTTTTCTCTTTCTCCAGGTTCAGCATGCTGGGTGGACAAACCCGTTTCCTCATGCCTTCGTCGCCTTGGCAGAAAAAGAAACGAAAAATCGAGAGTAAAAATGATAAAGTGCTGATTTGTCGCCGATTTTTCTGTGGACAAACCCGTTTTCTCCAACCTTTGTTTTCTTAACAGAAGACAAAACGAAAAATCGAGAGAGAAACCGGTAAAAAGAGTTTTGTCTCCGTTTTCCTCTCTTCGCTTTTTTGCCGGGCTAACTCTGCTGGTGTGCAATAAAGTGTATTGTAGGTGTTAAATCGACGGTTGGAAGGCTATTTGTCCTAAGCGACATTTTTTTGTAAATATTTTTTGTGAATAAAATATTTTTGCCTACTTAAATTTTGTTTTTCGAAAAATAAAATACAAATATAAACAAATTCGCTTAGAGCAACCGCTAGCAACTCGCCTTTCAACCGTTGGTATTGTATTGTATACACTGGAGCCTTATAATAGCTGGGAATAAGTATAGAATGAAAATTAAGTAGCATGAAAGCCAAACTGCTATGCCACGTAATTTGTATACGATCTACCAAAAGGTCACCTTTTTGTTTTAGGTACCTCGTCCTTGAAAAATTCAGATCTTTTGTATTTTCACCTTCACTTTATTCTTATCATTCAAAGTCGTAATAAACAGCTTATAAACATCGAATACGTTTATGATAAACATTTCAGTACTCTTAGTATCGTAAGCATAATATTCGATGTACTTGAAATCTCTTCAGAATTCAAGTAGAAAACCACTTGAAGCAAGGATTGTTTGCTTCCATTCCTCAAATATACAGTTAGATCTATCACACATCACAGATTTTATGGCCCAATAGTTCGGATGGATTTCCAATTGGGGTGAAGGATATTTTTGTTGGAATGGATATCGTGGAAGCGCAGATTTACCTCCTCAAATACGGTCACGAAAAAGGTTCAGCTGTATTACAAATCCATCGATTCATGAAAATCTTTAATGCGTAAGTAAAGGGCCTTACTATTGTTACATATTATTGGATATTGTACGTCAAGATATAGGTTTCCTTGAAGATGATCAATTGACAATTAGTAATTCGATTATGACGTCCAAATGCTTGTTGCATTTGGACGTCATAATAGACTAAACTTATCCTGAATATGTGTCAGAGAGAAACGCGCGGTGGCATTCGTCAACAGTCATTATAATTTACGACAATAACAGAACAATTTTATTTATGTGAGATAGTAAAGTATTATGAAAAAAGGCATTGTTGTTTGTAGTCATCAAAAATATTGAATTTGCCATCACATACTAAGAAGAAGAATCCACCTTCCTATAATCTGTGATTGCAGCTTATAATGACATCGAAACCAAATTGATGTCATATACCTATATTGAGGCATGTGATACGAACCTTGCTGATTACTTAATCTTTCCACTGAGAAAGGCCTCTCAACAAAGGTTGTAACGGTAGGTCGTGTCTGAATGCCAAAGGCGCGCCGGACATATTTTAGTATTTATCCTCAATCACGGAGTTTATTTCGGCACACGCGTCACCAAACTGGCTAGCATAATTATATTCAAAAAACAACATTTAAATCTACGGCATACCTGATTCCCAAAAACGCCAACACTGCAGGCGGAAGACACCTGGTTAGCTCCGAACCACACGGCGGCAAGCCGTGGCGGCACGTTCAGGATGAAGACCTGGGAGATGGAAACCACCGTCTGGCCCATGAAGCCCAGCCAGAACAAGTGCTGCGGCACGGAGAACACCTTCAGCCATGCTCCCAAGCAAGTGCCGGATGCACCGATGATTGTAGTGATGCGAAGGTCCTGGAAGAAAGGAAAAAAATAAGTTTAGGAGTAATATACATAGCATTAGGTACGCCTGAATTACCCGACGGGGTAGGCACACAAGCAGACGGGTGTACACCTATTTTTCTCATGTAAGGTAGGAAAGATTTCCGCCATTCAGCGGGCAAAGTCCCAAACGTCGTTCTATTTGAATTCCTAACAATAAATATTTACTCACACTGTAGCATATATTTTTTTGTAACGCATTTCACATGTCATTGTTTATCTTGTACATCCTACATCTATGAATGTCACTAAAATGAGCCCTTTAAATTGTGAGAAATGGAGGCGGTTGCCAAAGTTTCGTGTAATTATAATTTTACTAGTGAAATTATAATATCACTGGTTTGACAATATCGCTGCAACATATACAAAGTTAAAACTTGGTTAAACTTTTAATTGAGTGATCCTAGGCATGTTGACATCACGTAGACATCACGTAGACATGGATTAGTGAATATTTAAGACGTAGAATAATATAGCAGGAATATTGCACGTGTCAACATTGCTCTGTAGCAAGGGTCATCAAAGATGCCATATAGGGTAGCTTTTATAGCTTAACTGCACATAAGGATAATGGGGACTAATACGATCTGTCGACTCGATTTTTCGCCTTGTAGACTATCAACGAGAAAACGGTTTATAACGTTAATAAATAATCGTTCTTTACATAATATAGTTATAGTTACTTATTATGAAATAAAGTCAAAGTCAAAGATTTTTATTTCAACTGGGCCTTTGCAGGCACTTTCAAAACGTCGTGATTCTAGGCGCACGGTTCCAAGTGGGTTGGTCCTGGAGAAGATACCGGCAAGAAACTCCATGGATACTCTTAAAGTCTCTAATAAAGTCGCTTTCCGTGTCAGTCTGTATATCCGCTAACTCCTCCACGCAACGGATTTTGATGCGGTTTTCACTATCATCTTGAGCATTTCTTCCGGAAGGTTTATATGTATAATAATTTCATATTTACTGTCAGGATAGTGGAGAAATTGCATCCGTGAGAAGCCGGGGACGGGTCGCTAGTAAATATAATATTATGATTTCTCACCACGCCAGCCACAACCAAAACTTAGCACGAATAATTAATCTTAGGATACCTACAGTTCCTTACTGCTAAATCTTTATTCCCAAAAATAGACATTAGTAAAAAGGTGTTCAAAATCCACAAAAAATTCGCAAGGTTGAACGAACACCACGTGATCGGTTTTTGTAATGGATACGAAACAGTACTCAAAATGAACCGGTTTTTATATTGACGTAACGTAATTTTACGTAATACCTGTTTAAAGATTGTTTATTTACATAATGATAACTTGATAACTTAGGTATTGCTTCGCATCTCGATTCCTTTTGCTGTTATTTAACGCATAGAAAGATAATTTTATACATGCTTCCCTCAAAACTGAGGCAACAAACGTTAATATAAGTTGGTAAGCGGCATGCGATAAATGGCTGGCGACACACAATTAATTAAGTTTTTACGATCGACTAGCCATTTATGGCTAAGTTTAATTTGCCTCACTTTGAGTCCGCGTAGGCACTTAGGCTGACATTCAGAGACGACAGAAACTAGTCTAAGCGTGAACTTACGCTTCCATCTGTCAAACTTACAAACAAATCTTGACAGATGGAAGCGTAAGTTCACGCTTAGACTCGTTTCTGTCGTCTCTGAATGTCAGTCTCAGCTTCTATGCGTTATTATTCTAAGGCTGTACTTTTACAAAGTTATGTTTCTTAGATGAACAGTAAAATTAGAGGCAAAAAGAAAAAGAGGAAGACCAAGAAGAATCAACACTAACCAACTGAAAGAAAAGGAAACGTAGAAGCATATAAAGAACAAATGCCTAGAAATAAAATTTTGGATAGATGATGGGATGAACAGTTTCAGTAGGTAAGTTGTGATTCAGTTCAGACGTTATCGTATACGACGTGTAATTTAAATATTGCCGAACCTCAGACACCCGAATTAGAACATCTAGTTAAAAGCATAATGCAATAACCAAAACTTAAGTTTTTAAAGTTAACTATTCTTATTTAAAAAATAGTTTTGAGCCTAGCATAAGCCGACCTTCCACTGGCAGCGGAGCGGACTTCGTACGGACTCCGTTTATCTCGCAACGGTAAACGTCATAGAAGTGCTTCCACCAACAAAGAGTCTAGCGGAGAGGACTGAACGAGTAAAAATTGTTAATAACGAACTCGTTCTTCATTCTCTTTTGCAGTGGATGGCAATTGTCAAAACTCTTTTTTAATGAAAGGCAAAACCTATTTTACCTAGTTGGGGTCCGTTCCGTCCAGCTATTACTTGCTCATTACCCTTTCGCAGTGAAAGCCCGGCTTTATGTATTTTCAAATGACATTTAAAAATTATATTATCAATATCATAAAAACACATTACTAGATGCATTTTAATAATGGACAAATATGTTTTCTGCTGATTTATAAATGTCAATGCCATTGTATGGACCAAAATATTAGTTTTATTTGGAGATTTACTTTATCAGCGTGCCAAATTACTTAGTATATTTAGCTCAATCCTTATACAACATAGTTTTTGTACAAAGAAGTATAAATATTCTGCCAAGGCTGTCACCATTCCGGATCTCCTAATCTGTGATTACTTTAGTCATTTAACTATTTAGCAGAAGTAGTACCTAGTGGGTGTTCGTATGCCCAGCAAATGCTGAGTTGGAAACCCATTCTGTACTGGCATACCGACAGCATATTGATTTCTATAATAAGCGTTAATTTTTGATTTTTTTACTTTTTTATGTTTGTGCATTGTGTTGTCTGATGTCTAGTCCGAAATTCCGAATAAATGATATTTCTTTCCTTTTTCTTTCTTTCTTTCTTTCTAATAGGTAGTAATACAACGTGTAATTATTTAATGCAAAACCTCACACACCCTAAGTATAAAATCTAGTTATAAGAATAAATCAATAAACAAAACTTAACTTTATAAAGTTAACTATTATTGAAAATAGTTTTGAGCTTAGCATGCCTTACTGCATTTAAAATTGAGTCTTATTGTCTTGAAATAGGAATAGATTTTTTTTGGCTCGCGATACTCTTTAAAGAATTGCTTATATTTTCAAAAAATACCTATATTAAAAAGTTTTAAATTATGAAGAAAATTATATTCAGGTATTGCGTTTTTTTTTCTTTTGCGTTTTTTCAAATACACCGTGTATAAATTGAATAAAGTAAACTTGGGAATCTAATTATGTAAAAAATCTAGTATCATATCAAAGTACTATCTAGTTTAGCTCATTAACTAGAAATTTATAAAATGTTACTTGGATCATTGTGAACCATATATCCATTTCTATAGTAATCCGTAATGCTAGCCATAATTTATGATCAATTATGTGGTGATAGCAAACTCGTGTAGGTAGTGGTACTCGATACAATGTTAGTAACACGTTACAAACATTGTTGCAACGTAAATCTTTCAAGAAAATAATTAACAGAAAGTGCTAATGGAAACTGTTTTACCAACACAGTTGTTAATGAATGCAAATTCCTGTGTTAAATATTCATAACTGCACTCAGTACTTAATTGTTTTATGGTTTTCAGAGATTTAGAGCATTCTTGTGCAAGTAGGTAGATATGCGATTAAACAAGTTAGATTTGTTGATAAAAGTAACTTAACAGAGGAATCTGTTTTAGGCTTATGATCCAGAATAAATACCTACCTACTTCAAGGTAGTAAGAATAGAAGAAACGAGATTTTTCGAACAAGAATAATAATAACAATAATTTTTAGAATAAGAATAATAATTTATTTTAATTAATAACAAATAATTTTCATTTCAAATAAATCATTGTTTTTTATTAGTACTAGATACCTTTTGTTGCAAACTAAAATTGTTCTACCCTGTTGTACCTAAATACATAGAATCGATTAGTATCACCTCATTGACACTACGTAGGTACTGTATTATTAATATTATGATAACCTTTGTCTTAGAAACCGATAGCATTTGAACCTAATTAATAAAGGTCACGTTGGCACGAGGGAAATACACGATTATTGGTTTAGAATAGAATAGATCTTTTATTTTTTTATAAAACATTGCCCCTCACTAGTATTTCTCCTGTATCGAGGGTACAGTTTACAAACATACATGTCACATGCACACACAACCAGACCCGAAACAACTATCTGTAGATCATACAAATATTTGTTCCGTGCGGGGATCGAACCCGCGGCACGTAGCGCAGAAAGCTAATCGCTTAGCCACTGCGCCAACCGTGTCGTCTTTATTTCATGTAAACCAGATACAAGCACTTATAATAAATGTTGAAAATCTAGGTGTGCTATTCCAAATAATAAGTCCTATGGAGAAGAACCGGCGAGAAACTCCATGGAAACTCTTTTAAAATAATAGACTGATTACAATCTTGATTAGTACAATGTTGTGGTAAGAGCTGCGAGAATAATGTTCTTTAATGTGAATAAAAAATAAGAAAGGGATAATAATGATTTGCCTCTGAATAAGATTGCCATGACAGTTACAAGCTGACCAAGAGTTTGAATAAGTATAGAATGGAAATGTAGACGATGGCGACGGTTAGTAACTAGTGTTTGAAAATCTTCACTTGACAAAATAACATAACTCTCCTTAGGTAGCAGGAGTGGACTGGATGCAAAAGGCAGAGGACCACTGTGTTTAAGCGTAATCCTAAGTCTATGAACTTGTTGAGTCATTGTTTGTAATCTGTGCCTTGCTTGATTGGGCACGGCATAGATTATAAATTCACCCACAAACCTGTATCTATATATTAATATGTGAGGAGAAAACTTTGTACCCCTTTATAAGCATTTTGTGTGCACGGAGGAGTGTGAGATTTGGCTTTAAAGTTTATATGGAGAAGGAGTGCAGAATGATAAAATTACGGTCGAATTTCGACCACAGGGCGACCAATAGTAAGTTTTTAATTTGTGTTGCAATCGGTATAGTCACATGGCTCGGTTCAGTGCTTGTATCGCATTTTTGCTGGTGTTTGGTTTGGACACTGCTGTTTTTAATGTATGTCGTGTTTTTGCAGAAATAAATTATTTTCCTTCCCTTTTCTTTCTTTCTTTTCTGACGCAACTTGAGAGAGGCTATTTGCAACAATGACATTTTACAAATAGACGGGCCATACACCAACATCAATGCACTACAAAATGGCGTAAACTTTACTATAGCTACATAGCAGTACGTATAATTATACAGTGCGCGAAGAAAGGGAAAGGAAATGAAAGCCACCATACGTCATGTCGGTTGTTAGAAAAAGATGAATATAGACGTTTAGTAACGTGGCATTAGCTGCTGCATGCTCATTCTCTCAGTCGGTGCAGGGCATTTACCTTGCATTTATCTTGCCAATATAGAGCGCGGGCAACGCGTCTATTTGTAAAATATCATTGATTTGCAACAGTGTAGGTACTGTTTTAGATTTGAATTGAATGAGATTTCTATTTATAATCTATCCTTTACAAACAATAAACGTTTGAACCTAGAAGATACAAAAACACGTTGGCACAGCACACAACAGTCACTTCAAAAACAAAATTAATTAAAAAGTGTTTCCAAACGCTGAAATTGTGCGACAGGATAGCGGGAACACAAACATGAACACTCTCACTTAACATCGGCAAACAGCGTCACATACGTTTTAATTAAACTCCAACGATTTGTGAGACATGTCACACGGCACGACACATCCTTTTTAATACCTCAAACATACCTGGAGGGTTATATTATATACCTACCGGTCTATTTCCTCTGGTATTTTCATATGGTCTGGCTCAGAAATGTCAATGTTTAAGTCAGTTAGTCTTGTAGAATAGATATAGGTCTTACGTAGAAATATTACTGTCTTGCACACAAGGCTCCTAGTTATCTTTGGCAGATAAACTAACCGTCAAAAACCCCGGACTCCAACTAGAAAAAGAGCTGTAACTTTTGAACGGCTAAACAGATTTTCATGTAACATAGCTAAGATGATACCCGATTAAACTAGCTTTCAAATAAATAAACTACATTGAAATTGGTCCATCCGTTTTGGAGCTACGATGCCACAGACAGATAGATAGATACACAGATCCACAAATACACACTACAAACTTATAAGACCCCTCTTTTTTGTCGGGGGTTAAAAATTTTATGTGTAAATCCACTCTTAGTCCGGATTCAGATTAAAGATATCGGAGTGTACCGTGGGCTTCTAAAGACGCCCAGTCTTTAGAAGCCCACGTTTAGTAGTTGACGCTTACGAGTTGTGTCTTGTATTAATTGCATAGAGGCTGGAAATACAATACATTTTAGAGGTAAATTACACGCACAATTAATGAATACGTGGAGTATGGAGTTAATTGCTTAGGCAATAACAAAGGCATCTAAATCAGGCTTTACGTAACTGACGGACTGTGTAATAAGTACTTATAGGGCGATGCAGGCATTATAGAATCAAGTACCTATTATACATTTGAACTGGCTAAATTAATATTCCTACTTATCAAAGTCAAAGTTTTTATTTCAACTGGGCCTTTGCAGGCACTTTCAAAACGTGATTCTAGGTGCACGGTTCCAAGTGGGTTGGTCCTGGAGAAGATACCGGCAAGAAACTCCATTGATACTCTTTTCATAAATCAAGTTTACAATAATATCTGTTGTGTTGTGTGTGTGTGTTATCTTTCAGTAATGATGTACGTTTGAAGTTTGAATCATAATCAATTCACACTCTAGAAATAAGGAAAACCGTTTTATCTGTGACTTGTATCAATAAGAAAGTCTAAATAATAAATCACTATATCCAGGAAAAGGGAATCGAATAAAATAATCAATACGTGATTCGCCTTCAATAAGGCATACGGTCCCAAAATGATCAAATTCGTGTGAAGTTTAAAATAAGTACTGTAATTGATTCTTAGAATAGAATAGAAATACTCTTTATTGTACACCAGTTTTGTAGGAGTAGAACAGAATAGAATAGAATAGATCTTTATTTCATGTAAACCAGATACAGGCACTTATGAAATGTCGAGACTCTAGGTGGTTCCAAATAGTAGGTCCTATGGAGAAGAACCGGCAAGAAACTCCGTGGTTCATAAACATATAAATATTATAATTACCAAAATAGTACAATGGGCGGTAACATCGCTATCGGCGATTTCTTACAGATAACCTTTGGATGGAAAATATTGCATGTTAAAAACGAGAGAATCCTGCCGTGTAACAATAAATTTAAAACTAGAAACTTTATAAATTATAAGTATATAATTAAACACAAATCTTCAATCAATCAATCTCAATCTTACTTCTTTCTTTTACTAAAATACCTTTAAAAGTGCTATAATTACTCCTACTCCAAGGAAAGACATGATCTTCTACTAAGGATGCAGGCTAAATCGTCAGAAATAGATGAAAAGGCTAGTTATTATGATTAAAGAACTCCTGAAGTAGGTAAGTATCCAGAAAATGTCTCAGCATAATACAAGTTATAAACATAAGCGTGTGAATTTCCCAGTGTATGTACTCTCGTAATAAGCAGTCCCGTCCGTATTATTAAAATGAACCAAGTTTCCGGTCCTCAAACCGAGCCAGAAATAATTCAATTTAGATTCCATATTTTATGAACAGGACTAAATGCGACAGATAATAGCGCTTAACCGTTATTTGGAATATGAATTTTCATTTGAATACAAATACTCAGTTGAAATTATTATAAACATTTTTAATTTACGGCGTATTGGAGAATTCGTACGTTGAGAGCATTTTCGAGAAGAAAATTAATTATTAACAGTTTCATTTCGCGTCGTCTATCGAGATAAATTCTCGTTTCTGCTAAGAACCATCGCAGGAAGCATTAATTATTATAATCCCTGGAATCTGCTTGCGTAGAGTTCTTTCAAGGTTTCAATTAATTATAAAATATATCATTTCAGGACCAGGAAAAAAAGAACATCAATACGCTCAATATATAAGAATGACTTTGATATATTATTTATTTATTTATAAATACATGACAAATAGATATGAAGTAGCAGCATAAAGTACAAAGGTAATGCTTATTTCTAAAGAAATCTCTTCCAGCAGACCTGCGGGAGGAGAGTTTAACAAGAAGAAACTGTGAAACTTTACTGTCTTTATCGCTGTAGTTTTCGGACATATTTGTGAAGTAATTTTTAATTTGACAAAGCAGTAATAAAAGTTCATTGAACTTATTAAGGCAGCCAGTAAACAATTACAGACAATTCGCAACATTTATTTAGACAATAAAACCACAACGAATGCTTTAAGATTAAAATCAATCTGCAGTAATATGTAATAGTAAATCGCTTAGTTTTTGTAGCCTGTCTTATAATTTAAGTATTAGTTATACATAATTATAAGCGTCGTTTTTAGTGTAGAATTAAATTATAATTTTTCCTTGTCTTATCTACTTCCAAGCAATGTGCATTATTGAAAGGTATTCAGCTTAGCAAAAAAAAAGTATAGGTAAGATAAATATAAATACTAAATACATAATTAATTAACTATTATTGTTAAACGTAATCTTAAAATATCTAATTTTAACTGAATTTAATATTTGATTGTTTTATTGAACCAAGCTTCCAAGCGTCGATCCATCTATGATCAGATCAGCCTACCGAAATCAACATTTTACATACAAGGGGATGGTTATTATAGATATAATTACCATCTGAGATTGAACTTCATTACAACAGAAGTCATTTAATAAAATTTAATCCAAAATTTCAGGCATTATCTGGTATTAACCTTTACACGTTCCAGAAAACATATTTCAAATTCTTAAAAGCTCTGCATCTGCATAAAGACTCCAAAGCATTCATGGAAACGAAATAAAAACCATTTTTTTACAACCCTGACAATGCGATTGTAGGCTAAGATAGGAGCTATAGTCACTAATAGATTTAAGTTGTTCCGGGTCACAAAGCAAGGAATCTCGGCAAGTTCCGAAGTTAATTGCCTGGTACAAATACGAGCTCCTACTGAGACGGATTCGATCCGAATCGAGTATTATTGGAGAACTTTGTGGAATTAAAATAAAGGTTTTCTTTTTGTACGAACACATAAGTACTACCTATACCTATTGGCTTCATAAAGAGATAGAAATAGAAGAAAAAAAAAGGGATTTCTCTCAATCTTGAAAAAAAAAATACATGAAAAATATTTACTTAGTACCTACCAGCGGTTTCAATTTTTTTTTTTTTCGGAAAAAGTGAATTTCTTACTACAGAGGAATAAAACACCAAATATGATGAATGTCAAATTATGTTTACATCGATGAAATTGTGTAGTTTCTTATACCGACTGCAAACGTAAATCTAAACACAGAGTAAGACTGAGAGTGTTCCAATAAGGAAAAGAGGAAACAAAACAGAGTTGCAAAACCAATCTCAATTCAATACAGAATAAATAAAAAAGTACCTACAACAACAACACATCACGCTTCTCAGCGGGAAACATAGTAAACGACAATAAAAATACTATAGGTAACCGATAATGGTATGGAAACGAATGTTTGCAAATGTCTTAAAATATAAGATAATTAAGCAGGGCTAGCACTTCTCAGTACAGTCTCTTACTCGTTTTCTCTCTCCTTTCAGCTACGACACGGTTGGCGTAGTGGCTAAGCGATTAGCTTTCTGCGCTACGTGCCGCGGGTTCGATCCCCGCACGGAACAAATATTTGTATGACCTACAGATAGTTTTTCCGGGTCTGGGTGTGTGTGCATGTGACATGTATGTTTGTAAACTATACCCTCGATACAGGTGAAATCCTAGTGAGAGGCAATGTTTAAAAAAAATCTACCACAGTGACGGGCAAAGGGGAGAATTTTCGTTTTGTCTACTTTCAAGGAGACAAAGGGTAATGATGAAAATGAGTTTGTCTACTCGCGTACTCAGCCCTGCTTGGGCACGTAAATAACTTCTATAACTTGTATAAAAAAGGAAGAAACAAAACGGATACTAAGTAAGTTTAAGATTTTTATGTTATAAAACACGCGGCGTATTGTATTTTTTTAAAAATGGCGGGTTGTCCGTTTCTGCATGTAAGGTTAATAAGCTAAGATGTGGGTATTTTTATAAAATACTATCTAGAATAATTAATATTTAGAACGATGCATATTTTGTGATATTTACTAATTTTAATATATTGGTATTAAAATTAGTAAATATTAAAACAGTAATTATTATTATTGTTCTAGTTAAATATTTAATCGACTATTTAATTGTATCGAGTCAGACTTTATGGCAACACTTTGTATATAAAGTGTTGACGTTTGAAAGGTGAGGTCATTCCTTGTTCGACGATTGAACCAAACCGTTGTGACAGAAAATAAATCCGTTTATATCACAATAATCTTCGTTTAATTTTAGAGATAAAGAGTAGATCCTTTATCTCAGAAGTGGGATTAGTCAATTACGCCTACAATTTTGAAGAAATATAACCAAAAAAATCTCCACGTGTTTTTTGTTATTTACGAAAGTAGTTGGTTATTATCCGGGTATAAAATGGATAATAAAACTAGCGGTAATCGCAAGAACAATGAGCGAAAACGTCGCCGTGACCGGAGCAGAGAAACAAGAACAAGCACTACGCATAAACAGAAGCAGCGAAGGCAGCGATCGAGCGTTCGTGATGATTCACTGGAATCTCTTCGTAGCGGAGGGCGCAGTTCCCGTGAGCAGCCTACGAGAAGACGCCGTCACCAACCGAAAAGGAGTAGCAGCCGTGACGGGTATCGCAGTCGGAGCAGCAGCTATGAGCAGCGTCGGCGACATCGTCCCAGCCGGGGCATGGATGGAAGACGCAACAGGCGACGCCGCAGCAGCCGCTCAGAATCCAGCTCAAAGCATTACACACCTCCACTTCCTGATCACGTGAGTCCTCCCAATATTGTTAATAGTGACACGCAAGCATTTCTTGCTACTTTAGTGGAGGCTTTAACCAATAGTCGCCCTCAGAGTAACAAATTTCCCATGTTAGGTAATGTGATTCCAGATTTTGACCCTATGGTTAAGAGTCAGACTATATTTATGTGGATCCACAAAGTTGAGGAATGTGCGAGGCTCTACGGTTGGGGCGACGACCAGATAATACATTACGCTTTGCCTAAACTGTCAGGGATTGCAAAATCCTGGTACCAGGCTCTTCCATCTATGTCGTATTCATGGTCTGAGTGGAAGGGCAAACTGGAGCAATCATTTCCGAGTAGCGAAGACTATGCCGAATTACTTACCGATATGTTGTCAAAACGCGTAAAATTTAACGATTGCTTAGAACATTATTATTATGAAAAAATTAATCTACTTAATCGATGCGAAATACATGGTAAACGTGCGGTAGATTGCCTACTTTATGGGATTGAGGATCGGTCGTTGAGATTAGGCGCCAAAGCAGCAAAATGTCAGGAGCCGGAACAGGTCCTTACATATTTTCAATCAATCAAGCAACAGCTTCGTGAACCCGATAGATCAAAGATCAACTATGATAAGCGTAACAACACTACCTCCTCATCATCTAGTAATAGTGTTAGGCAGACGGCTAATGGCAGTGAGACTAAGACTTCGAAGTCGCACAATAATGCGTCAATTGTATGCTTTAATTGCAATGAACCTGGGCATTACAGTTCCAAATGCACAAAAAAGATATTGAAGTGTAATATATGTGCCAAATTAGGTCATTTGTCAATTAACTGTCCCAGATTACCCTCTGACTCAGCTAATAAAATCGATAAACCAAAAGAAAAAGACGTGATGCGTATTGAAACAAATAATTATAATGACAATAAATATTTAATGTATTTGAAACTCAACGGTGAGGTTATTCAAGGTTACGTGGATTTGGGTAGCCAATGTACGCTAATTCGTCATAGTGAGGCTGTTAAGAGGGGAATCACGTGGACTGATAGCAACTTACCGACTATGAGGGGTATAGGTGAGAGTATTGTAGTACCATTAGGTGAAGCAAATGTCATAATTGAAATTCAAGGTATTGTGGAGAAGGTTAACGCTTACATCGTTGATGATAGCGTTATTAAATATTCAGTTTTAATTGGACACAGTTTCACAGAGAAACCAAATATAGTCATTACAAAAAATACTCATTCATTAATATTTACTCGTGACAATTCAGTGAAATTACAGCTATGCTTGAAAACTAGTACTGTAATACCCCCTAAGGAAATGTATCCGTTACCGTGTATCTCTACAAACAAATTTACGGGTGTAGTTTACATCAGTGGCTCTTTACGCGGCAAGCCACAGAACGATTATTATTTGATGCCGGGTGAATATGAAATAGAAAACGGAGAGGTTAGGATACTGGTTCAAAACCTTAGTGATAGTAGGGTTTGTTTAGATAAGGATACGCTCATTACACGAGCTCCTTGTACCAGAGACTACTTAAGTGTAAATTTATTAAATCTTGAGAACGCTGAGACTAATTCTGCTTTCAATTATGGCAAACAACTTAGCGAAGATGAGGTTAACAAATTAAAGAAGCTGCTCAAACGTTATGAAACGTGTTTTTCGGATAACCTAAAAGACCTGGGGTTGACTAGTGTAGTTCAAATGGAAATTACATTAAGTGATTCGCAACCAGTAGTTTATCGCCCGTATAGGCTCTCCTTTCCGGAGCGTAGACAAGTACAATCTATGGTAAAGGAAATGATCGATGCGGGCATAGTATGCGAGTCAAACTCGCCTTACGCTAGTCCAGTGTTACTAGTAAAGAAAAAGACCGGCGAAAGCAGATTATGTGTCGATTATCGTGCATTAAATAATAAAACAAAAAGGGAACACTATCCGCTACCTTTGATTGATGATCAACTTGACAGATTAGCTGGTAATTGTTTATTTGTAAGTTTAGACCTTGCATCAGGCTACTACCAGATTGAAGTAGAGGCAAATTCTCAAGATAAGACTGCATTTGTAACTCCCGATGGGCAATATCAGTTTAAACGCATGCCATTTGGATTAGCCAACGCTCCTTCTATTTTTCAACGAGCAATGAATAAAATACTGTCGAAAGTCTGTTATACGATCGTTTATATGGATGACGTATTGATTCCTTCAAGTTCTTTTGATCAGGGAATGAGACGGCTAGAGGAGGTGCTTCAACTTATTAAAGACGCAGGTCTTACACTTAAGGTAAACAAATGTAATTTTTTCTGTACCGAACTAGAGTTCCTAGGATTTAATGTAAGCAGTGACGGCATACGCCCAGGAAAGCGCAAAACATTAGCTATAGAAAATTTCCCAATACCGCAAAACGTCCATGATATCAGACGATTTATCGGCCTAACTAGCTTTTTCCGGAGGTTTGTAAAGGACTTTGCCCTTATTGCTCGTCCACTAACAGACCTCTTAAAATCTAAATTCGAATGGAAATGGACGGCGGATGAGGCGGAGTCATTTAGAATGCTAAAGGAAAAATTAGTTGAACGCCCCATATTAGCTTTATACGACCCCCAATTAGAAACCGAAATTCATACAGACGCTTCGAAGCTAGGTATTGCAGGGATTCTCCTACAGCGAGGCATAGACGGTTTACTTAGGCCAGTGGCGTATTACAGTCGTAAAACTACAGTAGATGAGCAAAAATTTCACTCTTTTGAGTTGGAAACCTTAGCGGTTGTCGCTTCTTTAAATCGTTTCCGAGTCTATTTATTGGGGCTAAGATTTAAAATAGTCACCGACTGTAACGCCCTTCGTACCACCTTAACTAAGAGAGATCTTGTACCACGAATTTCTCGCTGGTGGATCCAGTTTCTAGAGTATGACTGCGAAATTGAGTACAGACCCGGTTCGCGTATGGCTCACGTAGATGCTCTCAGTCGTGCCCCTGTCAGTGAACCAACCGATATGGACACGGAGCATGTTTTAGATGTTTTACACGTAGAAGTTCGTGACTGGATCGCTACTGTACAGGGTGATGATAGTGAGATAAAACGTATAAGAGTTATCTTAGAAGACGACAAGACAAAGTTTGTAGCTGACGTCCGTAAGAATTATTTGTTGAAAGGTAGTTATGTGTATAAAATTTTAGACGAAGGATTGCGATGGGTAGTTCCGAGGGGTTGTAGGTGGCAAGTGTTGCGCATGAACCATGATGAAGTGGGCCATTTTGGCTTCGAAAAAACTTTGAATCGTATCAGAAGCATATTTTGGTTCCCAAAAATGCGTAGGTTCACTAAGAAATATGTCTCAGCTTGTTTGGAGTGTGCGCACCATAAGGCACCTGGTGGTCCCAAAGAAGGAGTGCTTCATCCCATACCTAAGTTAGAGAAACCATTCCATACACTTCATGCCGATCATTTGGGCCCGTTCATTCGCTCTAGGAGAGGCAACATGTATTTGCTTGTTATTATAGATGCCTTTACAAAATTTATTAATATACGAGCTGTAAAAGATACCAAGACAACTACGGCAATCAAGGCATTTAAGGAACATTTTAGCTATTTCGGTGTTCCTTCTCGCCTTATAACAGATCGCGGCTCTTGTTTCACAAGTGCAAAATTTAAGAATTTTATGGACCATTTAAAAATAAAGCACATCCTGAACGCTGTAGCTACTCCAAGAGCGAATGGACAGGTCGAAAGGTTTAACCGAACCATAATTGATGCTTTGAGTACAAAATGTCATGGTGGAAATGACAATTTATGGGACGATTATATCGGTGACGTACAGTTAGGCATTAATACTACTGTTAATAAAACAACAGGAAAGAGTCCCTCTGAGTTGTTGTTCGGTTGCAGATTGACGAATGCGTCTGAAAATGTATTGTCTGATGTAATTGCCGAAACAACTGAACGAATCGATGGTGATGCGTTAGTAAAACTAAGATCCAATGCTAGGGAAAGGATAGAAAAACAACAGGATTATGCTAAAAAGCAGTTTGATAAACATAGGAAGGTTCAGGCAAAATATAACGTAGGTGATTTAGTCAGGATAGAAAGGACCGTAATAGACAAAGATCATGTAGGAAAATCACATAAACTCGTCCCCAAATTCCAAGGCCCCTATCGAATCCTCAAAATATTACCTAATGACAGATTTCTCGTCGAAGACACCCCTTTAACAAGAAAAGGCAACAAGAGGTATGAGAATGTTGTTGCATTAGATAAAATCCATCCCTGGTTAAACTTTAAAGGTTACTCCAGTGAAAACACTGACAGTGATCAGAGTGAGGATACAGAAATAGAGGCAGAGAGAGAATGATCTATTATTTTACATCGTAGGTGAGAACAATAAGTATTCAATTTTGTCGATGATAATAATATGCTAATTTACATTGATTAATCAACTTCCCTAATGATATAACGAATGGAGATTCCGTGTCATTATTAAGAATATATATATCCATGTATACATGAGCAATCCGTGCAGATATGAATGGCGTTGAGGAATCGATGTCGCACATATGATTGCAAGATAGTGAATAAGATTAATGATTAAATTAGATGTGAGCACAATTTGTCATAGAGGTCAGTGCAGATTATGAATGGTACCAAGATAACGGTGCCGCACAGTTGACCAAAGACCGTGACAGATTGTGCAAGAAACAAAGAATGAGAATACAGACCCAGATTCAGGAATTTAAATTGTGATTAGAATTTGTGACAGATATAATTATGTAGATTGTTGTACCTTAGTTCAACTATAAAGTAAATTAATATTGCATAATGAATTATTGAACAATGAAATCAGATGTAGAAGCATGAATGATAATGTATTTATAATCAAGATATTATGTACCTTTATTTTGTTATTTTTTTATTTAAGTATTTTTTTTCTTTTTCTGTATTTTTTTTATATACACCAAATAAGTGAGAGGACTCACTTAAACAGGATGGCCGAGTTGTAAGGTTAATAAGCTAAGATGTGGGTATTTTTATAAAATACTATCTAGAATAATTAATATTTAGAACGATGCATATTTTGTGATATTTACTAATTTTAATATATTGGTATTAAAATTAGTAAATATTAAAACAGTAATTATTATTATTGTTCTAGTTAAATATTTAATCGACTATTTAATTGTATCGAGTCAGACTTTATGGCAACACTTTGTATATAAAGTGTTGACGTTTGAAAGGTGAGGTCATTCCTTGTTCGACGATTGAACCAAACCGTTGTGACAGAAAATAAATCCGTTTATATCACAATAATCTTCGTTTAATTTTAGAGATAAAGAGTAGATCCTTTATGCACGACACCGAATCAAGAACTTAAACTTAAAATTACTAAAACCAAATAATTATCTTTTTTACCAATTCAAGATTCGCTGCACCATCCTGTCAATTTTTTGTCATATTGATATTCTGTTGTATTATATAACCTTCAACAAACAGGTTTCGAAAATTCAAAACATTTAAGTATTATTTTAAGCAAGATTTGAAACGGTATTATCTACATAATTTGTGTTAAAAATATGTATAAGTAGCTAGAAATATTGTGCCGTGAAATAAGTAGGTACGTATAAATTATTCATTGGAAAAATAATATTGTTGTAGCAGCAAAAACCGTCAAATTTATTATACCCATAATGTATTTTGCACACTATTCAACGAATCGTAACCATCCAGGATAATTTATTACAAGAAAGCAAATATTTTGAATTCTTCAAAACGTTTTCCATCATCCCCGCCGGTTTCCGCCCCTCCTACGCAATATCCTACACACCGCGGAAGATCCTTCGTATTTCTCCTATTGTAAGCTGTTTCATACATTTTTCACAGTTAGTTTAATGTATAAAACACACGAACAAAGTGTTTTCATATTATCAGACTCTAGGAATGCGCAATAGACGTTACTCTCAGACATAATTTTAATCACGTATAAGTTTAAGTTAAATTAAAATTACTTATTAGTCTTATTAGGCTAGATTGTAATTGATTATTAAGAACATGGTTCTTTTTAGTAAAACAAAAAAAAAACAAAAAAAACAGCTAGTTTGTATGAAAGGTGGTCTAACATGACCTCATATTCTTCATAATATATTAGATTAACTTTGATCCAAGACTGCTCTTAAATGAGTTTAGAATTCTGGAATGAATGCTGACCAAGTCTTGTTTGTAAACAAAAAAGTCTTTACGAGAGATTGCAATACAATCAATTGGTTAATTTTAACAAACTAAGGCCCAAGTTCACCGACAACATAACAGACGGTTAGGGCAAAATCTGCGTTTGAACATTACTTTTTGTATGGATAAATAATCGGCCGATATTCTGGCCTAGTCTGGCCCTAAGAGCCATTTTCACCGGCAAAATAACACAATATGTATAAAATGAAATCGGCGGATTACTCATCAAAAATTTCATGTTTAAATGGCTGATTTTGTACTAATCATCTGTTATGTTGTCGGTGAAATTGGGCCTTAATCTATTTATATAAATTATCAATGTGTTAACGTAGCACAATTTTCCACAGACAATAGAAATTCTAAAGACAAAACCACTCATGTGTGACCGTTCCGTAGAAACACTTTGAAAGAAAAAGATGCGCTGCCAGCACACATGAGATGCATTTCCTCACGATACACAAAGCGTCGGCGGATTTCCGTTCGAAGCTTACGACGTGAGTGTATAAGAAGAGTGAGTAGTGAAGCTTTCTAGGGCTGCTCTATTCAGCTCATCTTTGGTCCTAAATAACTTTGTGTGCGAGCATCAGATAGTTTGAAATGATTGAATGTATCACCATCCTTTCATGTGAAGAGCGAGGTATTTTAGTTTTTTTGTTCGAATATTGAAAATTACTCATTAGTTTTATCGTCGAATTCTCAAACACAACTCAGTTTTAAGTTGTCATTAAGACTCATGTTTTTACTTTATGTTGGTTTGTCGCGACCGAATGGCTTTGAAGAATGTCTTAAAGTTAAATCTCCTTTGAGGAATCGAAAGTCTGGATACAGAACATTTTAGTTTAACTCTAGTAAGTTTTTTTAAAAAGGAGTTTGTAATCAACTAAATTTTATCTTCTTGACGATGCGTAATAGCGCAATCGAATCTGAGTGACTGAGAGTGAGTGAGTGAGTGCGTGAGTTAGTGAGTATATTGAGTGAAAATGCATTTAGTGGACCTACTGACAACTAGGTAAACTAGATGCATTTTCACTCAATATACGAGTAGGTTTTCATTTGGTATTTATTAAAGTGGCCTTTCACGAGCTCTCCATTCAGCTCAGCTAAGGTACAAAATAACACTCCGTACGAATGTCAGACTTTTTTTTTTTTTTTTAACATTGCCCCTCACTATGATTTCTCCTGTATCGAGGGTACAGTTTACAAACATAAATGTCACATGCACACACAACCAGACCCAAAACAACTATCTGTAGATCAAACAAATATTTGTTCCGTGCGGGGATCGAACCGGTTTGTTCCCACTAGTTCTACTAAACAGTCCTTCGGTAGAACTAATGGGAATTTTTGTTCCTCTCTCTCTCTTTCACATATTTCATCAACATTTTTATTTTTCCGTGCGGGTATCAATCAAACCCGCGGACGCAGCGTAGAAATCAAATCATATAAAACGTGTCGTCAAAAGTATCATTAGGTATATTACATTGTTATTGTTTTAACCGATTTCGAAAAAGGAGGTTCTCAATTCGACTGTATGATGTTTTTGTGCATAAAGGCACCGAGTTCAGAATTAAAATTCTTCAATGCACCTAGCTTGGCAGTGGCACCGACATCAGAAGCTGTTAAGTTTTTTAAGAAAAATATTTTATACTTTTTAATTTTTTATAGAGAGTTATTACATTTTTTAAGTTTATTTTATTAGTTACGATAAAGGATTTCCGAGTGAATCCGCCGCCAAAAATAGAGAAGGAATATATACTTACAAACTTGGGATATGGGGCATACAGAGTATGAGATGGACACATAATTCCTAGAGTATGTTGGAAGGACATCGCTTGAGGTTGAAGCGAAATGCCAAAACAAATACCTTGGGCAGTGGATTTGCCAAGGCATATTTGGAACAGTTTGCATTCTTCCTATAAACAACGTTAGGGCGTTGTTTATAGGAAGAATGCCTTTAATTCTTCAATGCACCTTAGCTTGGCAGTGGCACCGACTTCAGAAGTTGTTAAGTTTTTTAAGAAATTTATTTTAAACCTATGTTTTAAATTTTTGAAGTAAGATTTTCCTCTTTTTTAAAGTTATTTTTTTTATTAACATTTTTTGTGTTAATCTTGTGCTATTTTCTGTGCGAGTCCAAAATAATATTATTTTCTGTCTCTCTTTCACTCAGTATGATAATTTCCCAGCAGTTAGAACACTCAAACACCGATCGACCTTCACCGAGATGTTTATTTAATGAAACATATTTTATATTTAATATAATATGTCAATAAATATATTGCATATGGGTTGCCTAACAAATTTCAGTCCAGTATATGTTTAATTAATAATTTAAAAAAAATATTTTTTTAAACTTTGCACCGGTCTGATTATTGAATAAAAATTAAATGAAAATAAAGATTATTTCATTATGAACACGGTGGTATAGGGTTGCCTGCGAAAAATCAGTCCCGAATTCCGGTTGCCGAATTTTGAAAAGTGAAAACTGATGCGAGTGAATATGTGCGACATAATTTTTTTTTCAAAGCCGCTTTTTAATCCTATTAATATATATATTTTTGAAATGTGCTAATTATGCCCTTTCATTTGATACCCTACACAACATCATTAAAAAAATTTTTTTTTTTAGTTCATCACTCTATTTCCTCTTGAGGGCGCCATATTATGTTAAATGTGACTTCACATAGCCTATAACCAGCGGACAATCAGGACGCTTCCAAAGACACCTCATTTGTCGAATTATGATAAGTAGTTTAGAAGTTATGAGGGAATGGTAAAAAAAAAGTTTTTTTAGATTTTTTGCATTTTCTGAGCAAATGTACTATAGTAATATTTAATTTTTTTCACCATCGGAATGTAGAGATTTCAACGAACAAAAAACACACCAACTTTTTGAAAAAAACTGATATTTTGACGGTGAATTTTCGATTGAAAATACTACTACTACTACTTTTTCGATATTAATTCAAAATAAGGTGAAAAAATAAATATTTCAAATCAAATAAATTACAGCGTATTTGGCACATAAAAAGGTAAGTTTTCACCAAATTTCATGAAAAAATATAAAAAATTGTAAAAGATAAAAATAAAAAACCAAAAACTTGGTTTTTTGAATTTTTCACATAAATTTTGAGGTTATGTGAAAAAAGTGTAAATAAAAAAGTTTTAGATCTCTTTATTACCTACAACTTTGCCATAGGACTTTTAGTTTTGCCTTAACCCCCCGCCCCTCTTCCCCTTCCCGACCTCAGATCGCCCGTAAATTATTTTTCCTTTCATTTTTATAATATTCTCCTCCTTTTCCAATGGGTTTCATCCTACTATTATTTATTTTTATGTGCCAAATACGCTGTAATTTATTTGATTTGAAATATTTATTTTTTCACCTTATTTTGAATTAATATCGAAAAAGTACCCTAATTTTCAATCGAAAATTCACCGTCAAAATATCAGCTTTTTTCAAAAAGTTGGTGTGTTTTCTGTTCGTTGAAATCTCTACATTCCGATGGTGAAAAAAATTAAATATTACTATAGTAAATTTTCTCAGAAAATGCAAAAAATCTAAAAAATCTTTTTTTTTTACCATTCCCTCATAACTTCTAAACTACTTATCATAATTCGACAAATGAGGTGTCTTTGGAAGCGTCTTGATTGTCCGCTGGTTATAGGCTATGTGACATCACATTTAATTTAAGATGGCGCCCTCAAGAGGACATAGAGTGATGAACTAAAAAAAAAAATTGTTTAATGATGTCGTGTAGGGTATCAAATGAAAGGGCATAATTAGCACATTTCAAAAATATATATATTAAAAGGATTAAAAAGCGGCTTTGAAAAAAAAAATATGTCGCACATATTCACTCGCATCAGTTTTCACTTTTCAAAATTCGGCAACCGGAATTCGGGACTGATTTTTCGCAGGCAACCCTATACCACCGTGTTCATAATGAAATAATCTTTATTTTCATTTAATTTTTATTCAATAATCAGACCGGTGCAAAGTTTAAAAAAAGTATTTTTTTAAATTATTAATTAAACATATACTGGACTGAAATTTGTTAGGCAACCCATATGCAATATATTTATTGACATATTATATTAAATATAAAATATGTTTCATTAAATAAATATCTCGGTGAAGGTCGTTGTTAAAGGGATCTTAGACTATAAACTAGGTTGTTCAGTGCTACTACCGTTTTGTCTTCCGGCATTACGAATATTTATAGAAACGATATATAAAAAGTAATCACGAGAATATTTGCGGGATTTTTTCCTCGGGAATATGGAAGGAAAGACGTTACATTTTGTATCCTCGCCGACGACATACTAGTTCATGCGATATTATTATATTTTGGTTGGATACCTATACAGGATGACTGGTAAATCGAGGGAATCATTGAAGGAGGGTATGGTACTCATCATCATGAACAACTTTTACTATGGGACCAAAGCGGAAATCACAAAAAAAAAATCAGCTGTTCCATACATTTTGTCGATTAATATTGAATTATTTGTATGGAACAGCTGATTTTATTTTCACGATTTCAGTTTCGGTCCCATAGTAAAAGTTGTTTATAATGATGAGTAGAACACCCTCCTTCAACGATTCCCTCGATTTACCAGTCACCCTGTATAAGTACCGCAATATTGCGCATTTTGTTTATTTCATGCTGAGTTATGGAAAATATAATAAAATTAAAAAAATTGGTTACTAGTTTCGGCGCGAATCGATGGAAGAAATATTGGGTTTATTTAAAATCCCCGACAAAAAATATATATACATATACCTATGTATAGGCTATGTATTTGGGGTTCTGTGTATCTGCGGAACTGTGTATTTGTGGTTCATGTTCAGCCGGTCAAAAGTTTTTGACGGTTATGTTATGTCTATCTGAAATCTTCAATCAAGAATGTGACATCGACATTTTGCAACTAATGACAGTAAGGTTGGCGTCTGAGCCATGTATCCCGGGTTCAATTTCCATTTGGAACAAATTTGTGTGGCCTACAGTGATGGTTGTTCGGGGTCTGAGTGTGTACAGTTTACAAACTTTCCTATATCTCACTATACCCAGACCCGAAACAACTATCTGTAGATTATACAAATATTTGTTCCGTGCGGGGATCGAACCCGCAGCACGTAGCGCAGAAAGCTAATCGCTTAACCACTGCGCCTTCCGTGTCATCGGGTATGATTGTATACTCACAATACCTATCTACAGGAGAATTGCCAGTAAGGCCGGGCTGGCTTATTGTAATCATTGTACCTACACTCACACGATGAATGGATTTCAAAACGAGCCACGTAACTTGAATGGATTTTACTTCACGTGTGTAAGTGTAGCACATGACGCGTGTTCTGGACAGGTGTTCGCAAGGACATGCGCATACGAATAAATCTTTCTCCCTAATTTATACAGGACATTTTTTATGTAGTGCGCATAATTAGCAGAGTGATTCAGTGATGTCCGTCCCCGAATGCAGCCGCAGTAATAAAATTTGATTGTGTATGGCTTGCGCTAGTAAATTATGCGTGTCGGCCATACTAAGTCGAATTTTCGATTTGTTTTAAAGTGTATTCCAACCCAATACTGCGGTTGCACTTAGGAACAGAGACTGAATCAATCTGCAAAAAGCGTAGGTACTACATAAAAATATATCCTATATGAATAAAAGATTTTCTTTTTATCATTTTATTTCAGAGAATAATGTAATTTAATGTGAATAAAAAATAAGAATAGGATAATAATTATTTGCCTAAAATGGTAATGAACATCGACTCTGGTACTAAACTTCAGTTCAACTGTGAGAGACTAAAAAAAAAGCTAGGTACCTTAAAAACAATCCGATCATGAATGATGATCATGATGGGACTCCCATAACTTCATGATCGATATTTTTTTTTTATAAGGTAGCTCTAAATTTTGTCTCTCACTTACGTATTAAAATTTATTACCAGAGTCGATATTCATTACCATTTTGGTTACGCGGTGGACCCGCTGGTCAAGACAGTGATGAGGATGAGCATGATTTAATGAGTGTCCTGTCTGTTATACCATCGAATACAACAATTTATCTATGAATCAACATAAATATTCAAGTGCCAGTAGTATGCAAAATCTACTTGACAAACAAAAGAAACTATAGCAGAGAAATAATGATTAATGATTATCATCATACAGGAGTGTAGACAGATTACATGATTTTGATAATATGTCCTATGCATGACTTCAGATAACATTGAAAATAGAATAGAAATTGAAGAATGCAACAGATTACAAGATACTTATGCAGTAACTATTTAAAATAAATTAGATGGGTGCGACCAATGTTAACATAGATTGTTTGTAAATAATAGATACGATAATCATAGGGCTAAAATGGAGCCCACGCTACTACGGCAATTAGGTTTCAAAGACTTATCCTAATTTGTATAATGTTGTACCTACCATTATACAGTCGGCCAAAGAATTGGTCTATCACTCTAAGGTACAAATTTGTATGCACACCATTAAACAAAAAGGTCTAGGAAGTTTCAACTTTAGTAATATTTTCATTTGATGCACGGAACAAATATTTGTATGATCTACAGATAGTTGTTTCGGGTCTGGTTGTGTGTGCATATGACATGTATGTTTGTAAACTGTACCCTCGATACAGGAGAAATCCTAGTGAGGGGCAATGTTTTTAAAAAAAGAAAGAAAGAAAGAAAGATAGGTATTTCTGATAAAATTGATACATCACTTTTTGTCCGACATTATCACAGTATACATACAACAACCTGAAATGATATGCTTTCCCGAACCAGTAACTAACTCTGGTCCTTTGGTTATGTTCTCGACGGGTCCTTCTGTACGAATCATGCTGTCATGTATCTAGCGTGGTAAAAACACTGTCTACAAACTTAATCAATCAATCAATTCAGGTCATGGCAGTCCACTTCAGAATAATCCTCCTACAAACCTACTAATTAAGTATAAACAGTTTGTTGCGGTGTATGGACTGACGGAAAACTGCTGACATAATATTCTAAACCGTACTCAACTAATTACATACATAAAGATAACTGCCCATTGTTCAGAGATAAACAAATACTTCACAAATACTAATATTTACGGGATTATAATTTATCTCGAGACGAAGATAATTATTATAAAGGATAGAAATCAGACTTAGATCAACACTTAACTGAGCACCTGGTAATGATGATAAGACAATAATATCCATACAAATACATAAAACTGATGGTATTGCAACCGATAAATATTATGAAGACGTTAAAAGAGAAATTAATGCTAGAAAAATTAAGAATAATTATGTTGAAACATCTTCAAAATTTAGGAATTATTCAGCGTTGGCCCCAATTTAAGCTAGTATGTCGAACAATCTACCGTACTTTTTATTCAAAGTCAAAAGATTTTTATTTCAACTGGGCCTTTGCAGGCACTTTCAAAACGTCGTGATTCTAGATGCACGGTTCCAAGTGGGTTGGTCCTGGAGAAGATACCGGCACGAAACTCCATGGATAATCTTTCCATAAATCAAGTTTACAATAATATCTGATGCATCAGGAGCGGCCCCGGCTAAAATTCGACCTGAATTTACACAATATTACAAAAAAAAAGAACAGCAAAGATCAAAGATTAAGTGAATATGGCTATATAAATCAGGTATTTAAAAAAAATACACTATTAAAACACTTTTGTCGACTTCAAAATGTTCTAGACGAAATAGATAAGTCATGATCATTGTATCAAGTCTCAACTACCGACACATTGTGATGCCAATACTAATTAGCTACATAAACAAAGATTATATTAAGACTTACAAATTCACGATGATATTAATGGAAAAATGTCAACAAGCATCCGTCAGTTTCTTTTCCACAGTATTATGGTACTTTTTTCCCTTGTTATCGAACCAATAGGTAACAAAATCGTTCGTATTTATTTCTTCACTTTTAATTTATTATTCGATTCTCAAATTATTATTATCTTTTACTTTTAAACCAATCAGGAATTTCCGTTTTTTTAACAACCTGGCTCATTATATTCAATATAGTTTGCGGTTTCACATGTAATTAGTCGTAAGTTCTTTGGAATGAGCTAAAATAATTATGTATAGACGTAAGTCAATTAAAAAAAAAATATGTAGTGCGCATAATTGTAGAATGATTCAGTCTGTGTTCCTAAATGCAACCGCAGTACTGGGATACACTTTAAAACAAATAAAAAATTCGACTTAGTGTGGTGGACACGTACAATTTATTAGCGCAAGCCATACAAAATAAAAATAAAAAATTGTTTTGGAATTAATTTTAGTAGGCAGTTGCATTTAAGAACGGACACCGAATCACTCTGCAAATTTTGCGCACTACAAAAAAAGAATATCCTGCATACGCTTTGTTTATTAATTAATTTGAAGTCATGGGGTTAAAACCATTAGCGCTGCCTTGGGGACAAGACCCAAAACATATATCATAATCGAAGGCAGATTCGTGATGCAGTAATGTTGTATATTGCTGCCGTCACCTTCCTCAAAGCTGATAATATGAGAGTGACGGAATTCCTGTCTCTCAATAAGATCATTACCTTATATGGATTAGCCTGGTGATACAGGTTCTACCTAAATCAGACACCAGTCTCTATTTTACGTGTATTTCTGTTATTAATGTGTTTCTATGATGATGAGAAAATAAAGATAATTATATTCTATTCTAAAAATTCTATTCATATATACTATCCAATAAGTATAATTAAGTATATAAATCGTTAATATATACGTACGGGTCGTGTACACCAACCAAATAAAAACTGCTGGTTACCAATAGATAACAAAGTTAATTTTAAATGAGTTTTGCTCATAAACGTCTGTTATTCATTCGATTTAATTTACCCTAAGCACAAGCAAAGGACTCTGAATTGCTGGCATTACCGTTTTGGCCAATCAGAATGACAAAGGAACGCATTGTTGAAATAAAAAGTACATCTGAGAAGGTCTCGCAAATTCTCTTCCCCGGAAATTAACGAGTCATTTTGGGAGATTTTGATAATTCTTTTATCCGCAATGTCGCTGACTCGCTGTTGTGCAGTAAAATATCTCAAGAAGGAAATAATTTGTACTGAATTTAAATTAAATTTATGCTCGCTTTAATTTAAATATTCTAAGTAACAACATTACGTTTCGAGGCCTCAGTAATTTGGAATTGAAGGTATTTCATGCAGAGTATTTGTATTATTTTTGATTGTAAGTATTTCTTTATTTTAAATTGTACATAGACCACGGCTGTCGATCTGTGAAAGTATGCATATACAGGATATGTTTTTATGTAGTGCGCAAAATTTGCAGTGATTCAGTGTCCGTTACCAATATGTATCCGCAGTACGAAAATTCACTCCAAAACAAAATAAAAATTTGATTTTTATGGCTTGCACTAGTAGCGTGTCCCCCACACTAAGTCGAATTTTTGTTTTGTTTTAAAGTGTATCCCAATACTGCGGTTGCATTTAGGAACGGAGACTGAATCACTCTACAAATTATGCGCACTACATAAAAAAAAATCCTGTAGGTATAAGCTAAAGGAATATGGGAGAACATTAATTAATGTTCGCCCGAAACAATTGATAGGTATAGATATAATAGTCCTAACACTTGTATTATTCGAAGGAAAACTCCAATAGGAAAACTGATGACGACAATAAATGATAAATTTGATAAACATATTGCCCGAGTGCGTCCGGGTCGCATGATGAGCACTCGAATGACTCGGGTTGAGTCGTGCTTGGTGTACCGAAAATATGCACGTGAGTACAGCTGTATAATAAACACTTTTAATCATGAATTGTATGCTTTCCAAATGACGTATCGGAATACCTAATACGCATAAAAATGAAATTAAAATCTTACCGTCTTTTCCAAAAACCAGGAGCCGGGAGGCATGAAAACAATGTACACAACCATCGTGATCATCGACGTCCAATACACCAAAGAGCTCGTCACTCCATAGTAGGGCACCACAACATCCTGGATGATAGTATACTGAACCCAGTGAACCCCACTAGCTGCCGAGTGAACACTAAATAAGAAGAGAATTATCCATCTATAGGGAGAGACCACGTATTTTATCTCTGTTTTACTAGGCAACGCCATGTTCGATACATGTGGCGGGGGTCTGCAAATAATAAATTTTACCATTTTAAAGTAAACACAAACTATATTCAACAGACGCGTCGTATAGATAGATAGTAATATGATGGACTAACAGCTCTTTGGCAGTCGTGGCCTCCGATACGTGTGGCGGTGCAACAGGCCTGTAAATTATATATTTTAATTTCCGGTTTTAGCATAATAGTCGCGAAATAAATAAAATAAGTTATTTTGTTAAACTAACTTCTCTTTGACAGACGCGGCCTCTGATACGTTTGCCGGTGGTGGTGGTCTGTAAATAATCAATTTTGCCGTTTATATACTTTAAACGCCAAGTACATTCAACAGAAGCACCGTAGATATGTAGATCATGATGGAATACTAACTGCTCTTCGACCGACATGGCCCCCTCACTGCTTCTTCAGCTTGCTGCTTGCAAGCTGCTTCGGGATGCCGTCGGAAAATGTTGCTGGAGATCTTATCCTTCAAATAAAAGGCAATGCCCATAACAAAAATCACGCGAATTCCTAAAATCTTCCAACTCTTTATCATACATCAACTTCAACTCTTGGTTAGTGGCTTCTGTGTAGGAATGACCACAATTGAGCCAGTTTCGCGTAATGTGATAGACCATCAAACGCTGGAGTTTCTTAGAGTATTAGTAACTTATTTCAATTCAAATTCTAGGTTTATGACTCCCGATTATTCACTTCACTTCACTATTTTATAATTTAATAGCTCCATCGTGACATTACATTTGTAACACAAAATAACATTTGCTGTCTACGATTTCCACAGAATGACGCTGACAGTTACTTCTTACATTTAAAAAATAATCCAAGCTTTTACGTCTTCGAATATTAGTTTTTTGAGCTATCAAGACCAACAAAAATCTATACTTTAGAGTATTGAATACTCAAAGATTAATACGTGAAGAGAAATCTTTGTACCCCTTTTTAAGCATATTGTGCGTACGGAGGAGTGTGAGATTTGGCGTAGTTTATGGCGAAGGAGCGCAGAAAGCTCGAACGGTCGAAATAAAAATATGTTTTGTTTTTATCTCAGAACGATAGATAGCGGCCTCAGGTGAAGCACCCGCTTACGCTATGGTCTTTGACGTTTGCCCGCTCATAAAGATCCGTAAATATTGCCAGCAAAGTATGAAGGAACAATGAGCAGCTTTCCAATATCAATCAATTGTCAGTTTCAATTTCACACGGTGCATAATCTGCTTTACTTTCAACTCTGCGATCATTATTATAATTGTAAACCTTACCAACCTTACAGTGTTGAAACTCAATAAGCATGATTTCTCGAATTTCCTTTCCAACAAAAAAAGAATTTTCAAAATCGGTCCGTAATTGACGGGGAAATCGGTGAACATAAATAAAAAAATAAGTAAATATAAAAACATACCTACAGTCGAACATAACCTCCTCCTTTTTTGAAGTCGGTTCAAAATAAATTATTTGGTTGCAACAAAATTGAAACACCACAAGATGTAATATTTTTATTTATCACAAAAAAAAAAGCCCTAATTATATTTTTGTTGAATAAAAATAATATCTTTTATTTTACACATATAAAGGTAGGTACCCATATGTCTGTTGGACAGTTGGGTAAGAAGTAGTGTATTCTGAGAATCTGCAAGTGACTTTTATTAACAACCAGATTAGCAGGAATTAAACTAATATCCGCTACCTGGTGCAGCGACTAAGCTATACTGCAGTCCGCGTGGCAGCATACTGGACCAAACATTTTATTTATTTGCCATCGACACGCTAAGAAGAAGAATTAAGAAAGAAGAGAAAATAAGTAAAGTTACTTAATTTCTCACTGTAAGTTAGGCATACATTGTAAGCAGCTATGCGTGGATAGCTTACTAAAGAATTATGGGAGAATAAATTAATGTCCGTCCGAAAGAATTGATATAATAGTCATGACACCTGTATATTATTCGAAGGAAAACTACAATAGGAAAACTGATGACGACAATAAATGATAAATTTGATAAACATATTGCCCGAGTGCGTCCGCGTCGCTTGATGAGCACTCGTATGACTCCGGTTGAGTCGTGCCTGGCATACCCAAAATATGCACGTGAGTACAGCTGTATAATTATGTACACTTTTAACCATGAATTGTATACTTTTGAAATGACGTATCGGAATCTATATACTTGACGAGAAAAGTTTGTGCCCCTTTTTAAACATATTGCACGTACGGAGGAGTGTGAGATTTGGCATAGTTACAGTCTATATGGAGAAGGAGTGCAGAAAGCTGAAATGTATGTTTATTATTACTGTAGAATTGCGACCACTGGGCGACCACTAGAACCATATGCATAAAAATAACGAAATTAAAATCTTACCGTCTTGGTCAAAACCCAGCAGCCGGGAGCCATGAAAGTCATGTACAGAAGCATTGAGCTCATCGACGTCCAATACACGAAGTAGCTTGACACTCCATAGTACGGCACCACAACGTCCTGGATGATAGTATACTGCACCCAGTGGGCCGCACTACTCGCCGAGAGAAGAGTAAATAAGGCCAGAACTATCCATCTACGAGGATAGACCACGTATTTTATCATTCTCGATTTACTAAGCAACGCATTATTGTGTTGTGGCGGAGGTCTGTAAATAATACATTTATCGTTTTAACGTATTAAACAAGAGTGTATTTATTAGAACTCTCGTATATAAGGGCTTATTTTAATAATGCAAAATATTTTAGGACGTAAATCTATAGGTTACAAAGACTTTATTTAGCTTTTTTTTTAAATTAATATTATAATTTTTTTATACCTACGATTTCAAAATTAATTAAAATAATTGATGTTTCCGTTTGCATAAAACCTTTATTCCTCTATGATTATGAATGGCACTAAGGTCATGAACTCAACCATATGACCTGGCGGGCTCGGCTGCTGACACACACACGCATCGCGTACGTGAATGCGTACATATTATGAATCTACTGCAGCTTAAATTTGATATTTGAAATTTTATACTATTCATTAGATTAATAAAATAAGACCTAATAGATATTATAGGTAGTAATATGATGGACTAACAGCTCTTTGGCAGTCGTGGCCTCCGATACGTGTGGCGGTGTAACTGGTCTGTAAATAATCAATTTTCGCGTTTTAACGTAATACTTGGTAAATAATCGCAAAGGAGATTCAATAGAAGCACCATAGATACGTTTACTAACTTCTCTACAACAGACGCGGCCGCTGATACGTTTGCCGGTGGTGGTGGTCTGTAAATAATCAATTTCGCCGTTTATATACGTAAGACGCCGAGTACATTCAATAGAAGCACCATTGACATGGAGAACACGATGGACTACTAACTGCTCTTCGACCGACATGGCCCCCTCACTGCTTCTTCAGCGTGCGACTTGCAAGCTGCTTCAGGATGCCGTCGGAAAATGCTGTAGCAGATCTTATCCTTCAAATAAAAGGCAATGCTCATAGCAGAAATCACGCGAATTCTTAAAATCTTGTAATTCTATAACATACATCATTTCAACAGATTTCAACTGAAACTGAATGGAATAGCGCTGACAGTTACTTCTTACATTTTAAAAATAATCCACGCTTTTACGTCTTCGAATATTAGTTTTTTGAGCCACAAGAACAACAAAAATAATCTATAGTATACTTTGATAGTATACGTGAAGAGAAAACTTTGTATCCTAACGTAGGTGTGTGAGATTTGGCAGACTACACTCAGAAACAATGAATAGAATAGAATAGATCTTTATTTCATGTAAACCAGATACAGGCACTTATGAAATGTCGAGACTCTAGGTGCACGGTTCCAAATAGTAGATCCTATGGAGAAGAACCGGCAAGAAACTCCATGGAAACTCTTTTAAAATAAATAATAGATCTTGACAGTCTTTATCAGTACAATGTTGTGGTAAGATCTGCGAGAATAATGCAATTCAATGCGAATATAAATAAAACTAGGATAATAATGAATTGCCTCTGAATAAGATTGCCATGGCAGTTACGAGCTGATGACGCATGTGTCAGCCTCGCCAAGCTCGACCACAATGAAGGGAACTCAACGACCCGACACACAACGCCACCATCAGCGAGACATTTTAGTGAGCATGACACTCATAGTACCAGACAACATGTAGGTAGGTATTTAGTAAATATATCTATAACATTATTACTTACATCAAAAAATGAGTCCGGGTCGCCAAAATAATAATCCTTAATACCTCGGAAACTAAGAATGATAGCTTATTCAAATAAAAAGTATTTTATAGACCTATTTAATACTACTCAAATAATACGCTTCGACAGCTGATAATTTGCATTGATAGGGGAATGCGAGAATATTCCCCAACAACACCTCGGAATCTTTGTGCCATATACTGAATCGCATGACATCTGTAATAAATAACAATACGCGGAGGTAATACAAAGTATTAAAATGTGAGAAAATGATAAGTGTGAAATTGAAATTAAAAAAATCTGCTGTAATATGATATTATATAATTTATTTATTTATTTAACAATTTATGTACACACAGAAAGAAGAATAATTACAATTAAATAGGAAAGATGACACAAAGGTACTGCTTATATTTACGTGTTTTTTTTTAATAAGTAAAAAGAAATAGGTATACCCAACTAAGAAGTTTTATTAATTTTATTTGAAATAGTCTATAATATTTGTCTGCGGGCTTTAAAATACTTTTTATTTGAATTTTATGCTAAAGTTCTTAGTTTCCGAGATATTAAGGTTTATTATATTATTGACCCGGATTCATTGCGTCCGAGCACGTCCGAGTGTAGTTTATGTATATGGAGAAGGAGTGCAAAAAGCTATTTATATATAATATGTGGTCGAATTTCGACCACTGGGCGACTACTAGTAAATCTATATATTAATACGTGAAGAGAAAACTTTGTACCCCTTAGCATATGCGTAAGCATAGATTGCTGTTGACACAAAAGGCTGTCTTGGATTTTGCTGGATTCTTATTATAGATTAATGACTTGCAGCGCAGCGGTGACTGTTATCTGAGGCTGGATCTTCGATTATCTCAATAATATAAAATGTAAAGGCTTGTAAACATGTTTGTTACTCAATCACGCATGGCTGAACGGATTAGGACGAAATTTGGCACACACTTAGAATTATTGATTGGTTTCTGCTGGAGCAGCAGCGGAATCCAATCAATAATCTAAGGGCACACAGATAGACCATGGCCTGGATTATCATCATTCTCCCGCCCTAATCCCATTTTATTTGGGTTGGCGCGACGATATAGTGTCCTGGATGGACCCAAAGAAGTGTTCTGTGATAACTTATGATAATTTTCGGGTACATGAAGTATATAGTTACCGATGCGAGTGAAATCGCTAACAACAGCTACTTTAGAATAAAAAAAAATCACTTTCGCTATGGCCTTTGAGTATGCTATGGCCCTAATGTGGCACTCCTATTTCTGCGTGATACGATATTTTAACCGACTTCTAAAAAAGGAGGAGGTTCTGTTTGACTGTATGTATTTTTTTTGTATGTTCACCGATATCACCGCCAATTGCAGACCACCTTTGAAAATTCTTTGTTTTGTTTGAAAGGGTATACTCTCGAGGTGGTCTCATTTAAATTTGGTGGAGATCTGATGAAGACCTTTGGAGATAGACGATGGAACCCTTCAATGGATAATAGTAAATCACTCGCGATTGCTGTATTGCCTATCTATGAGAAAAATAAAATAAACTTTTCTTAAAAATCTTACAGTGCCACAAAATTATCTGACCCCCTGACCAAAATTGGAACTAACGTCGCTACGGAACAAAAACGACACGATCATGAAGTTAGGACTCCCATCTTTATGATCGATAAACAAAATATTAAGGTAGCTCTAAGCTGTCTCACAATCGTATTGAATTAGTTTATTAACAAAGCAGGGACGGATACCGATATTTTAGAAATATCGATATTCGGCTGTAAAATACCGATATTTTACATATATATCGGTATATTCAAGTATCGGTAAAATATCGATACAAAATATCGCTTTTTTAAGTACCGGTATTAAGTTATCGATATTTATATCGATACTCAATACCGATTTTAATATCGGTATATGGGTATTATATCGATATTTTTATATCGGTATAAATAAATATCGGTAATCCGGTCCCTGTAACAAAGTCGATGTTCATTACCATTTTAGTTACGCGGCAGACCCCCCGATTCTAAAATGTCTTTCACTGATAGAAAGTATATCTCTGAGTGATCTTGGAGGATACGTACTTATTTGTCGTTTTGATAAAAATAAAATGCATGGGTGGAACCACGGTTAACAGCTACTTACGTAAAAAAACCAAATATACAATATTACCATATTTCCTGAAAGCCAATCAGTGGGAAAATAGGCAATGAGGTCTACAATCATGAATATCATTGACGTCCAGTACACCAGGATGCTCGAAACTCCATAATACTTCAGGACCATGTCCAATGTGTGTATACTGTATCCATTGCATCGAGTTGGACGCCGAGTGGAAGCCGAAAAGGGACAAAACCACCCATCTGATAGGATAAACCCAAAAATGACCGGCGATATACACATACTTACTTATGCCGACGGCACGAGCAAGATAGAGGTAATTTTTATTTCGGTAACCGGTATTAATACCGGTTGTATTCAGGAACTACCATAATAATTAGGGTTGTCTATAAAAATACCGGTAAAAATAATACAGTTGTAACCGAGAAATTCAGGTATTGGTCACAGACGAAAGACTTTTGTCTGTGGTATTGGTCATACCGGTTTCCGACGAAGCTGAGCACAAAATTGTTTTACTTTAGGTCTTTCGCGCAATCTGTCAAGAGGATGGGAATCCGTATGATTTTCTCAGCAACAACACATTACTATCACCAATCCGTTTGTCGTGGTTAGTCGAACCATTTATATTAAGTTTACCGGCGTGTCCTATTTTATAAAACGAGGCACGTAATTATTACAATTGGACGCATTGTTAAAATAAAAAGGACATCTTTAAGGTCTCGCAAATTGTCTCCATGAGATGTCAGTTTGACAATTGCTTTATCCGCAATTCATCATTATTTTTCCTCCAAAAGGTAAAAAAAAACACGTTTTGATAAGTGCGCAAATTAATTTTTTATCCGAATTACTTAGTTTAAAATTATTCTAGTTGGAAAGAAAACATACCATTGTTATTATTTCAAATTACGTTGGATTCTTTAACGTTCCAGTTTGTTATTATCTCAGGTTCTGAATGTTTTTGTTTTTGTCTCACGTTTTATGTAAGTAACGTCGCGCGTCGTCTACGTTTTCGTAATCATAGTTTGGGATACCTGTCTCAGCTTTTTTACTTTAGAAGCATTGACATTTAGAAGTCACTGATTTCATTCATGTCACCCTGACAGATTTAAGAAAGGACATTGGACAAAGTACTTTGTGATTTTTTCTAACTAATGTCAAATTGTCAATATTACGCAAAAAAAAAACATGAATCATAAGAATAGGCTAACAAGAGTTAATTAAATATAGCGCGAGGTTATGTTATACCTAGTTTTTGCATGACAGAACAATTTTTTGCTAGATACTATTATCCTTATCACAGTATCATTTCATTACAAGAACACAAGGATCAAACTTTTGCTAAAGGTCGGCAACGCATAGATATAAGAGCCTACTTTATTAGCGCAGGTCCTTATAAGGGGTTATTTATAGTAATACTCATCATTGTAAACAATTTTACTATGGAAATAACCAAAAAATCGTAAAAATAAAAATCTGCTGTTCCATACACTTCGTCGAGTAATATTGAATTAGGTATTTGTATAGAACAGCAGATTTTTTTTCGCGATTTCATGGTTGGTCCCATAGTAATAGTTGTGCATAAAGATGAGTACTATATCCCCTTGAAAGGACTTCCACTAATAAAGTAGGACATTAAATTATATTATATCTGTGGCAATAACTATAGGTATAGGTAGCTGCGGATGTCGTTTGCCATTTTCTATAAAATTTTATGAAGACTTTATACGAATAAAGTTCTAAATACTCAAAGCGAATAAAGGATGCTGGGCTTGTGAATTTCCATATCTGCAGTTTTACATTTGCATTATAATACCACGATCGTAATTATTTAAAGAAATAACCATGACACCTGTAATTACGAAGGGAATCCCAAAGAAATATACTGATTGTTGATGACGACACAGGTGACGTACAGTTTGGGGTGAGCTCATGTTCTGACGTGTATATAACAAAAAAATAACAGATTTCCTGTAGAATGACGAAGGTAAAAAGGTAGCAAGACCGTTTAACCTTAAATGACTGTTATCAAAAACACTTAATGTCAATCATGCTCATGACGATGTTCTAAGCAACCTCGACGTTGTGCTGGCTTAGAGCGGGTCGACAACTGATACGAATAACTTGAGGATCCTGAAGATGCCTTTCTTTAATATCAGCGAGATGTAGAGAAATACGAGGTCGGGAAACAGGTATACCCGTGATTCGCATAATTTTGATTGTGTCAAAAAGTTTGGCATAAAGTTTTTTCGCATAATTATTATTGCCATAATTGTTTGTGAGCATAAGAGTTTCATTGAAGCGACACACCGTTACAGTAGGTTAAGCTGTGGCTGAAGTGGCCCTAGGGCCAATGCCGCGAACATGTAATCTACATTATCTACGCTGTACGCATAAAAGAATTTTGGCCAAAGGCGAACACTGTCATTATGTCCAATCAGGTTATGCGAAATCACAAGTATAACAAGTACAGTTATGCGAATACAAAATATGACTTAATATTATATGCGAGCCAATATGAAAGCGGTAACTTGATTTAACATACCTTATAATTTGTTACACGCGATTCATTTCCAATACAGTATGGACTGAGAGCTGACGAGCTGACAAACATGGTGAGGTAATTTTATCATCCTTGAAACTCAGGATTATTTATATAATCGTTAATAAGTTACCGGTTCCATATTGGCACGTTTGTAACTAAATCATATTTTGTAGTCGCATAATTATACTTCTCATACTTGTCATTTCGCATAACCTGATTAGGCATAGTGACAGTGTTTGCATTTGGCCTCGATCTGTACAATGTAGAGAAGAGTTTCTTGATGAAGACTAAAACAATAGCCCCCTTAATCATAAAAACTTTGTAATATTTTAACTCTGATTAAATTATACCTATCATTGTCATTTGTATGCCAATGAATATAGATGATAATAGACTTAAGAGCTTGTTTAGTTACATAAAGTTTAATCATCTTTTGTGAACGAAGGGTTATGTAGGTACCTAACTATGATTATGTACTTTATTCGTTGTTTTAGTTTAAAATGATTGCGGCATATCATCAGTTCCAGGTATAATAAAGTTTGTCATATCATAATCCGTTTAAAAAGTAAGTTTTAACGAAGTCAAACGCGTGTATCTTGTTTATCAACACAATTTATTCTACGAAACTTAACGAATTTCAATCCAAATCATGACTATTGTAATGAATATTAACAAAAGTGATAATTTTCTTACCGTCTTATCCAACAGCCAGCTGGCAGGAAATATGAGAGGAATGTACACTATCATGAAGATCATTGACGTCCAGTAAACCTGGATGCTCGAAACTCCATAGTACTTCACGACAGCGTCCTGAATTATAGTGTACTGTATCCATTGCATCGAATTAGACGCGGAGAAGAAGACGAATACGCACAAAACAAGCCATCGGATGGGATACACTTTGTATTCCGTCTCTCCCTTCTTAGTAGGTGACTCTAACACGCCTCCCTTCTCGGCAACCCCGTCCATAACACTTCCGCATACTTCGATATTCTTAGGATCAGCCATCTTTTTTATATTTCTGAATATATATTTATTAAAATAGATTCTCTATATTTTATTGTCGTATTATTGTCTGAATTTTGGCATCTAAATGGCACTAGTATAACTAAATTTATTTGTATTAAATATTTAAGATATAAACTATTTATTGTCAGTTTTCCCGCGCGCGCGTATGTTGTTTATGCGAGGTACGGGCGTGTATCTCGCGCGGCGGCCGGCCGTCGACTTAGCAGAGTGTTTTTCATTTCCCTACAATCAGAGGCTGAATGGAGCGCTTCCCGTGCACCCTCCGTCCGCAGCCCCGTGGCGATAACAATGATGCGGACTAGACCGGCTGTCTGTCAACAACATAATCGAGTGATTACAAACGTAAATAGGATATAGATTACAACTATGGTTGTAAAGTATGAGTTATCATAACGTAAAAGATATTTGGATAGATGCTTATCCGATGAGTGTACATGTGTAATATAGTAATAAAGGAAGTTAGTAACTGATATCAATAGATGTTATCAAAATATAGGCAGGTAATCTGAAATCATCAGGCAAATGTTTTGATAAACTTCAGTAACAACGTTGATATACAAGATGACATTAAAGCATCATTTAAAAAGTCTATACCTAATATAAAGTCTTTTATTTTCAAATGTGATTGACAGGATCCTAAGGCATTCACTACAGCAGTTTAGCTACATACGATAGGCTTAATATAATAAAAACGGTTATCAACACTGGCCGAATCCATTCATAAATTATTTTACAAGTATCATTTTATTCATTGCACAGGCACGTAACTTCAGTAATATGAACGCGTTGTTTAAACATGGATTCGAACCCAAAACAGTACGTTCATTTCCGGCGATACAACATAATTTCCCAGCCATTTGTCAACATTATTGGGAAGCGTGTCACCCGGTGACAATGCCGGGGTAACACGTGAAGCATGTACGGTGAGCTAAGAAAGTGTTGACGTAGGACAAAGCAGGGACCGAAACCGGTATGACCAATACCTGTATTTCTCGGTTACAACCTTTATTATTTTTACCGGCATTTTTATAGATAACTTAAATTTTTATGGTAGTTTTATCAAATTGAATACAACCGGTATTAATACCGGTTACCTGAATAAAAATTACCTCTATCTTACACGTGCCGTCAGCATAAAGTCAAAGGGCGGGTAGCACCTGTGTGTGTAGGTATATGTATATCGCCGGTCATTTTAAGGTTACCGGTAATAAAAGAGGTAACATGTTTATTTATCTTGGTTACCCAGATACCGGTCACCGTATTCTTAGAAGTAACCATAATTCTTCGATACCTGTACCGTAATTAATAGCGGTTTTCGGACCCTGCTGTAAGGGCCCTTCACACGTTCGTCGAATAGAGGCTAACATGAACGTGTGGGCACTTGCGACGGATAGCGGACGAATGACGCCGAACATTGGCGAATGTCAACGAATGCGCCCTCCATAGGAACGTGTAGAGGGCCTTTGATACGTTGGTACAATCAGTGTCCTGGGACGACGGTGACACGTTGTGGTGACGTTACACCGTGCACTCCACAGCGAGGGTACCGAGGGTACCGAGGGGGGTGGGAAGATAGTCCCTGTGATATGCCTCGTATGGGCGTGGCTCCGTGGTGGGCTTCGGCGTTGTCTTCTAAGTGTTCCTCAAGCCCACCATCAGGTGCCGAAGTGGACCATTATGGTGAGTTTAGCTGATAACAGTCCATGTACTCTATGCGGAGGACAGTCTGAAAATTTTCATCACGTAAAACAAAAGTAACCTAACCTTCAAAAACCCAACTCTAACTAGAAAAAAGAGCTGTAACTTTTGAACGGCTGAACAGATTTCCGCGAAACTTAGCTAAGATGAGACCCGATTAAACTAGCTTTCAATTAAAAAAACTGCACTGAAATCGGTTCATCCGTTTTGGAGCTACGATGCCACAGACAGATAACAGATCCACAGATACACAAGTACATAAATAACACCCCTCTTTTTTGTCGGGGGTACAAAAAGGTACACTTGGCATTAGTCAGCGCTCTATTTAGCTGTGACTGTACACGTGTAGTATCATAGAAATTCTCTGTACTCTATGACGATGCGATGTAGAGAGTGTTGTGTCCTTGCGCGAAATTGAGGCCGGGGTCCACGTAAATGGGGGCCCAATGTGTAAATTGCGGGATGACCTCTGCGAGAATTTGCGAACGAGAGAGCATAGTTCGGAGTGCAATCGGGGACAGACGCGTAACGTTTTTAGGGTTCCGTACCCAAAGGGTAAAACAGGACCCTATTACTAAGGCTCCGCTGTCTGCCCGTCTGTCACCAGGCTGTATCTCATGAACCGTGATATAGTTAGACCGTTGAAATTTTCACAGATGATGATGTATTTCTGTTGCCGCTATAACAACAAATACTAAAAAATAAATATAAGGGGCTCCCATACAACAGACATGATTTTTTTGCCGTTTTTATGTATAATAGTACGGAACCCTTCGTGCGCGAGTCCGACTTGCACTTGGCCGGTTTTTTCTATTAAAAAGGACACTATCAATCATGGGATTTGGTCCAAATGCTGCCCAGAAATGAAACTGCATTTATTCGCTGACGTGGACTTATGTCAGGAAATGAAACCGCTTTATAATTTGACCCGAGGGTATCCATACAAAATAATGTAGAAGTAGCAATTAGTAGGTACTGAATAACTGACCGAAAAATAACTTGCCATCATTTTGAGAGATAAAAATATTCTGATATCGGTCATATTAATATTCCTTTAAAAGAAAACTATTATCCTACATTGCCTACGATGCTTGATGGGACCAAAGGGTTAGGTGCGCGTTCACCTTATATTTCATTATATAGTAGCAAGCAATTAAAAAAAAACATGACTACCAAAAAAAACCAATTTGAAAAATAACTAATTAAATTCTTCTTAAAACAAACGTAATTGATAAGTATCTTTAAGTTTTCTAATGTCCTTTCTGATAACATTACAATTTCATTATTTTGGGTCAAGGCAATGTGGAATGTTTTAGATACTATGATAAAACTTTGTTTACAACTTTTATAAATATCAATTATTTTAATCTTCATTTTTATTTCTTTGGATGTAATGCAATGATTTATTTATATGAAATACAATGTTTGATGGAAAATTACAGTGAAAATCTGTGTATAGTCTGCCTGTGTATTTGTTCCGGCTAATCTCCGAAACGTCTGGATCGATTTTGACGGGACTTTCACTGGCAGATAGCTGATATTATAAGGAGTAACTTAGCAACTTATAATTTAGAAAAATAATTAAGGTTCAGAGCAAAATAAAAATAAAAAAAAGTCCACGCGGACGAAGTCGCGGACACAGCTATAGTTACTAAATATTACCTTATCATTACACCTATACCTTCTTCTATGGCTTAATGGATGCCAAAGTTAAAGGTATAATGGACAAGTAATTATAACTGATCTGTTAATGAGTTGCCGGCAATCCCAGCAAATTGCCGCCGTCGTTAGCGACACAGCCTGTTGGAACTGCGAAGATGAGGAACCAACAGTTGACGATTTTGAATAATGGCCTTGAATATTTTATCTTGTGAATTAAGCTGAACCAAAATTACGGTGACTAGTTCGCCGAGTAGATAACTCTTCTAATTATACCTCAGATGAAATACGAGTTCATCAGGCGCAACCTGGACAGTCAGCCCCATTGCAAACATTTGATAGAAAGAAAGAAAAAAAAATAACACAAGAAAGAAAACATTCAAGATAAAAAAAAAAACACTACAATAAAAGACAAATAAGAATTTTTTTGAAGTAAATTTCTGACTGTATCTTTCCTAGTGTATAAATTAGCCTCATTGAATTTATGATGAATTTATTAGTTATAAACAGTAATCTTTCTTCTATGTATATTGTTTAATTAAACCTCTAAATAATAAAAGTTAGAACGATACAATTACACTTTTTATTCCAGCTTTATTTATTTGCAAGTGGTTACCACAATACAACTTGCTGCGACATTAATAACATAAGTTTAAATTCATTGGAAATTGTGATATTTCTGTAACATCCTTATAAGAATTACGAACTAAAAACACAAGTATTATTATATACCTAATTACGAATAATGTTTATTGTACCAATTTCTGATTGGAATTATGTGTGTACGCTTTAATTACTTCACATAGAATAGTATAAATTAAATATTTTATTTAACCTAGAATTAGGTAGAAAAATATTCGTAGGTATGCCTCATAAAGTGGCGGATGTGTCGGGAAAAATATTATCTATAGCAACTTTTTTACCATACTCTTGGCGAATAAACATCTTTATTTAATGTAGGTACTCCATAATGAAATAAGTTTCCTGTCCCTTTTGTCACAAGCAGCTGTGGCAATTCTGTAAGGAACAAACGAAATAAAATCCAAAATTTTGAGTTACTGCAGGTAAAACAAGAAAGGGACTTTGATAATATTTAAGTGCTATCAGACCATAAAATTTTACTACTACGTTTATGTATCAGACTGATCTAAAATTGCGACACGAATTTAAACGGCAATTCAAAGTGACGTTTTCAATTTCATAACGAATTGTTGTGGCGCTTAGAAAGGAACGCATCAAAACAGAAACAATAGTTCCTGCATAGACATATTACAAGTTCCTGCAAACACCACCCTGGTTTGAGGCTCTCGATCACACATACATCAGTGGTAAGTGCAGGAAAAGGATGGACGAAAGGAAGAAGGTACATGTCGTGCCAACTCAGACAAAAAATCCGCATAAGGAGCTATGAAAAAAGTAAAGTATTGTCTTTGTTTTGATGCGTTCCTTTACAAGCACTACGACACCAATCTAACAGCAAAATACAACGACATTTTGAATTTATATAAGCAGATTTCTTACAGGATCAGCGCCATTGCTTCAGTTCCGTAATTAAGGACTTTAATAGAAGATGACTCGGTGTTAAAGTTAATTAAGTTAATCTTAATGAACGCTGAATACTTTGAACTAATGAAGTCCGACCCTGAATTTGTAAGTAGGGAAACGAATCCAAGAGTACTTTGTTTCTCATCTCTATGCTGATTTGGTAGTGAATGAAAAGTTTTGAGTTTCGCCACGCAAGTTGTGGGTGACAAATGAGAAAATGGATGTTATAATAATAATAATTAATTTCTTTATTCGGGTAACTATAGACCCATAATGTGTTAGTAAATACATACTTAATAATAATATATAGAGAAATGACTTTGGTAATCAAATGTACCTAGTAGATAAAATATCTTTAGAACGCTTAGCTGAAAGAAAAAACCAATATAGAAACATATAAAGATTTAAAAGATTTGGCATTGGATAGGACTGGATGGAAATTGATACACCGACAAGTGAAATATACCTAACCCAACCAAAGACAAGACAAAAAAGTGGTGTATCAATTTTAACAGAACTTCCTACAAATGATAACATTGATAACTAACTAAAACCTAACCGTCAAAAACCCCCGACTCCAACTAGAAAAAGAGCTGTAACTTTTGAACGGCTGAACAGATTTTCATGAAACATAGCTAAGATGATTCCCGATTAAACTAGCTTTCAATAAAAAAACTGAATTGACTATAACACCCCTCTTTTTTGTCGAGGATTAAAAATGGGTTATGAGGAACATCTGAATGTAATCAGGGGGTCTTCGTATCTAAAATGGTAATGAACATCGACTCTGGTAATCAATAGGATCGTGAGAGACTAAACTTCGTGCTATCTTGTAAAAAACAGAGTGATCATGAACTTGGGAATCCTATCTTCATATCGGTCATTGTTGCGTACATGAACGTAAAAGTGGTTAAGTGTAACTATACAAACCCACTAGATGGATTCTAATTAAATTTGCATTAGTTAAGTACACCATTATCACCGATTGTGAAGATGGTCCTTTGTTCCGCGATTCTACTTTGTTTCTTGCTCTCAGAGTCAGTCGCTTTGGTCACAAAATCTGTTTACTTATTTTTTCTTTGCTACCAGGAAATGCAAATTTGGCTGTAATTAAGAAAAACTTTGAATAAGATCTATTTATTACGTTTGTTTTTTAGGAAGCGAAGAAAAAACTCTTCAATAGCTTCAATGAGAATCGGCATAATAATCTCTTAGTAGCATTCAGTGAAGGCTATGAATTTATATCGACAGCAATAAAATTAGATAAGAATTAAAATAAATTAATAGTAAAAAATCATTTCTAAAAACAAGCTTCTACACGAGTCACGACTTTTTGAAAGTGCCTACAAAGGCCCAGTTGAATTATAAAACTTTGACTTTGTTTCCTACTCTTCAAGTTCTTTCATTTGATACCTATATTATCGGGGTTGACAAAATATGTACCTACCATCCACCATCTTGTGGCGGTGGTCATTTTGAAAAATTACAATATTATGTATTCGTCGTTAAATAAATAACCTATGAGACAATTAAAGTCAGACAGCACCTTAAATTCCTTTCAGTCCCTTTCACTTAAAATCCAACTGTGTTTGCCATTCTTGCGAGTGTACAAACTATTAAAAAAAGGACAATCCGACTTCAATAAACTAAAAAGTATAAAAAAATGTTCTTAAAAAACTTAACAGCTTCTGAAGTCGGTGCCACTGCCGAGGTAGGTGCATTGAAGAATTAAGGCCCCGACTTCAGAAGCTGTTAAGTTTTTTCATTCAAGAGTTCCATTGTCTATCTCCGAAGTTCTTCATCAGGTCTTCACCAAATTTAAATAGGACCACCTCGAGAGTATACGCTTCAACAAAAAAATAATTTTCAAAATCGGTCTGCGATTGGCGGATTAATAGCGTAACAAACCATACAAAAAACAAACCTACATTTGATTTGAGAACCTCTTCTTTCCTTTTTCAAGTCGGTTAAAAATGTGCAAATTGCGTTCGCAGACCTAAGCGAAGCGAAGCATCCCCTAGCCTCTACAGGAAATATGGACCTTTACTTAAACCAATTCAAGTTAAACGAAGGATTGGTCCATTAGCATGCGATACACGGACTTGACGCGCGCCTGCTTTACGGAAATATACGACGTGGGTCCTGGCATAAATCCCGGATGGCTCGGGCCTTTGAACACGGGACCGTGGTTAGCCTTGAACCACGACCTTTGTCACCGGTAGGTCATGAATACTAAGCTTGTCCGAGTTTCGGGGATTGTTTGATTTGTGGGGTTGAGCAGCTGACAACCGGTCGTGAGTGGCAGATTTAATACGTGACTCATGACTAAACTCGGATAATTATGCATGGTATGCAGTTGGTGACCGTTACAGAATTCCCTTAGAAATTTTGCGGGGGTTGCACAAACAATAGGCAATGTTTGCTAATGAGAGTTTATGTCCTTGAGCTACCTATATACAGGATATTTTAGTATATAGTATAGTATTAGTAGAAAGATTTCATACTGCGATAAATTGTATTTTCGGAGTATCTATTATGCTTCTCCTCCATTTACCTATCACACCCATTTTTTTTCCTGACTGTATTAATTTCAACCAGTGTCATAGAACAGCTTCGCATAGTAATAATCAACTACGATAGGCAGTTATTTTGCGATGAAACAGCACTGCTAGTTTTGTTTATTTTTATGTTTTAGATAATTAAGCTGTACATAGTTAAGTTTAGATTTCTTAAATTTAATAACGTGATTGTGTTAAATTATAGTCTATATTAATATCATAAAGATACATTTGCTATACTCGTAACAATGGTTCACAAATCCTGTTCTCCATATATCCCGTCCCGACAGCTATTAAACGTTTTTAATATACAAGTATCACACTCCAACAGTTCAGCGCTTTCAACTGTGAAGAGCCCTTTGTCCAGCAACTAGCAACATGAAGTACTTACTATGTATGAATGATATGAAAACATAATTTTAAAACATCGCCGCGTCCCTTTGTCGAAAGCTTTGGCCATTAATAACGAAAGTTTCTTTGTTTTGTTCCCATCAAAAGCGGACATTTTCGCTATAAATTTGTTTTGAGGACGTACAACGTTGATTAGTACAATGTTGTGGTAAGAGCTGCGAGATTAACAATAATTATTATTTATTGTAAATAAAAAGAATAGGCTAATAATTATATATACCTCTGAATAAGATTGCCATGGCAGTTTACACGCTGACCAGCCACGACTTGACGCAAAATAAGCAATGCTCAATGCAACACGCATAGATTTATGAAGCATTTATTTATTGGGCATAAGAAAATATTCGCCCTTCGCCAGTGGTAGACCATCCGTCACCACCGTCAAATTTTTTATGTAATTAAAAAGAACCTCATATAGGTATTTTTCAACATTACACGTGAAACACACATAACACATGTACACATGTGAAACACATTAATGTGTGTGGTGGTTTTTTTACATTTGTAATTTATTTCTCCATTGACTGTTACAATAAATTATCTAGTTGTTATTCAAATCTTCACACGATTAAGCACAGGCGGCCATAAACAAGCGGATTTGTAAATACCAGTCAAGATAAAATATTATAAAATGCGTAAATGGAATTTGATACCGAATCTTTCTTTCGATAAAACTATAATAATTCCGTGTCGTTTTATAAGAAAAATGATTATTTAGGCAGACTATAGATGGTTTAGAAATCTTAATAGTTTTGGTAGTCCGTTTAGCTCGTCAATCACGAAAACAAAGCCTTACAAATAAACATTAATCTAACACACATCTAGAACTGTGGTACAATCTTAAGATGATCAGCAAGAAATAATGTGTAGAAAACGATCAACTATGATTCCCAGAGATGGAGTCTGGTCATCAGATGTCCTCATTTTGCACCATACTTAAAGGATAAATTCCTTCTCTCCATCCTTTTCTCCACCACTCAATGCTATCTCAGAAAATAACTCAATTATAATAGTTGTGAAAGTATTAAAATCAGAAGTTCTTTTCGTCTAATTCCGACTGAAATCAACGAATCTAAAATGAGACAAGCGACGAAATTCAGGAACATATTCTGGAACGTCCCGATTTACAACGAATTAAGAAAACTGCTCAGGGCTTTTTTCCTGTCACGCGGATTTTGATTTGCGTGTCTAGCCTGTGTAATCTATAGGGAGTCCGCAATGCGTGAAATAGCGCGCTGCAGGCCACATACAGGACAGGAAGAGCATGTATGAAACGATAGGATTCGGGCGACATACGCTGAGCTTCCACGACACAGGGAATCCTAGTGTGGAAGCTAGAGCCAATTGTTACTAGATTTAAGTTTTTTTTATTTGCGGTTGCAAATCGGCATGACAGGAAAAAGGCCCTTACAGATTTCCTACGAGTAAATACCCTGCTTATTCGACCCTACTTATGTAATACTGAAATCAAAATCCTTTTCATATTCCCAACATAAGCACTTGACAATTATTACTCTATTCTAACCATAAACTTATTAACTAGTAATAATAAGTTTATGATTCTAACAGGGGTATGATTAATGTTATATCCAAAGGGACCGCAAATCGATTGCCCCAGTAGATAAAATGAACCACAGCGGCCACGTGCTAATTGGATGGGACTCTATGGATATAACCAACGTCCACTGCATTTACGATGACCATTATTTCCTCTGCAGCTGACCTACCAGCGTACTCTTCAACTCCCAGAAGTGTCATCACTAACGCCATCTAGTTATCGTAAAGGTACTAATTTGTGGTCCTCAGGTACGCAAAGGGCGATTTATTGACATAATAAAATCGACTATTTCCTTGTTGTCGAGTAAAGGCAATTTATGTAGTAATAAAAATGGTGCTTTTCGTTTGGAATGACTTTTTTATGTTACAAAAAATATAAAACATAAGTTATAAAATATTATCTTGTGCTCGTAGGATTTTGTAGTCCTAAGGGGTCAGAAGTCTAAACTTCAGATATCGGTAAGCATCATGAATCAAGTTGAATTTTCTAAATTTATTTGTTAACCCAAATACAAATTGCAGCATATTAAACGGAAATTGGTACGAGGTATCTAACCTTAACTAAAATATATTTTTATTTATTTTGTCCAGATTTTTGAGAAAAGGCGTCAATCTACGTAACATTGAAGCTGTCATAAAATAGAAATAAAACCTGAAAAACAATAAGGACCTGTTCGGCTATTTTATGTGTAGCACAGCAAGAATGAGATGAAAATTGCGTACGTGCGTCTTCAAGGCGCATCTATTGTGAAGAATAGGTGTTAAACGAATATTTATTGTCTCCAACAGGTTTAGCGTAAGTCAAAGGTCACGTGCGTGTACATAACACATCTATTTATATAATTTTTCTCATGTAATATAATAATAATTATAGTAAATCAGCTCACTTCTCAGAATGAGACCACTGACCTGGTGTGATTTTACGGACTAAATCCATCATTGAGAACTTGAGAGACTTTCTCGGGTGTGCAGGTTGACGTTTTTGCTGTTTATGTTAACCCGTTAACGCCTAAACAATACACCGTTTACCAGTATTACGGCTTAATATATTTTATCCATGAAGATGCTTCTGGTCATTAATCTTCGCGGTTCATTTCACGCAGATTTTGCACGCATCGCCTTCTTCAATGTGGCTGATTTACAAAAAAGGTTGTATACAAAACGAACAAAGGCAAAAAATGTGTTTAAAGTTTTGTGAGCGTGCAAAAAGTTGTAATTTTAGGAGAGGAACGTGACTGGCAAATGAATGGGACTTGTTTAGAAAAAAAAAACTGGTAACATTTTAGAAAACTGTAATGTTTCAGTTGGCGATAAGCAAAGCCGGATAATGATAGCAGTTGTTCTGTCGGTAACCTAAGGTTGATTTTCGGTCCTAAGGTACAGATTAAATAGTTATAAGTTACCTATTTAACCTGGTAATGAATACGATTTTCAGGGTTTTTTAAGAAGTGTAAGTGACCGCTGTATCTACACCTGCTGCCCTACCCAATACCCATCAAAGATTAGAGACGTGATAGTTATCAGTTCGGTTCGTACCTTCTACAAATTGAGACTGTAGATGAGACGGGATGTAAGATTAATTCCGGCTCGTTGCCCAATTAATCGATCTTCATATTGTGTTGTCAGCACCTTACGCCCTTCATAAGGCAGCTGGCGAACAACGCCCTAAAAACATGTCCATCGCTCCACCAGTAAGCAAAAATTATGTTAAAATATTGCAATAGACGTAAAAATGCAGTCATTGACGAATGCGCACTGAAAGTGCACGTCCGATACACGCGAGCACGAGTCTTCCACGAGTAGCACTTGCGGGCGTTGTACCTGCTAAATTATTGTTTGCCGATAACTTCGAGACACGGCAAATCAGTAATCGGTAGTTATTGACTCACGTGAACACGTGTAAAGGCGATTGTTTTCGGTAAATAAACATTGGTAGAGGTAATGCATCTAGTTGGAGTGTTAGTTACATATTATGCTCCACGTGGTCGTCAGTGTCTAAACTCGACCTTGGTAGTAAAACATATAATAGCAGTTTAATATAAATTATTCTATACCAGTAAGTATAGAAAGAAAGAAAAATATTGTATTCCTGTAAAAACAAAAATATTTATTATAGAAGAATTTTTATTGACCGGTAGTTTAGATATAAAATTTTATATGCGTGCTAATTTCTGTGTCGATTAAAGTGGCCAAATTTTATGGTAACCAACCCGCAGTTGACAATTCAACTACAATATGACAAAACAAAAAGCTCAGTTTTAATGGTGTACGTGCAATGATTTCGGTATAGCAAAAAGGACCACAGATGCGGACTGAAGGACTAAAAGTACCCAAAAGTGCCAGAAACACTGGAAAAGCGGGGTATTTTCTGTCAAATTGCTGTTTGTCATTAACGCTATCCTGTTTTGCCGTTTCATAAGTTTAGAAGTATTCGCCTTTTAGTACAGTATTACGTTTCCTAATATTATGTTATTTTTAAATCTTACAAAATTCTACGCATTTATGTTATCATGTTTGGTTCCACTTGAATACATATCAATAAAGATTTTTTGTGCATGTTTACTGTGAATATCAAAAAAGGGTAGATGTAATGTATGGTATATTTTAGACGAAATAATTTGATATTTTTTGTTATATTTGTAAATAAATTACATTTCATTGTACACAAATGTTATTAGAATGATGTCCTTGAAAGCAGTGTGTGACAGAATGGATATTTTTATTTTTTATTAATTCCTTGAACCCGAGGACTTTCAATCATGGTTCAATATATTTTGTAAGCAGAATTAATTAATTAATAAATTATTTTCCGGGTAAAACACTCTTTTGAATGCAGTTTGTTAGCTGCAATTCAAAATGCAACGTTAAATTAAAGGCATCGATTGAATATTTCAGGAGTTTCAATGGAGATTTGTTTTCCACTCGGCTTCGTGATGCTAAAATAGCGACAATAACCATAAAATCAATAAATGCAACAAATAAAATGAGAATTGAATATGAAACAGATTGATACATTTTCAAAAGAAAAATCACAGCCATCCAATATCAACTAGTAGAATAAACACAAGAGTGTCTTTTGATACGCGCACCGATACATCAATACTAAAAGGTTTAGTCTCCAGCTATGGGGAAGATGTGGCCTCCCATTTGTCTTGTGAGTGTACTTTGACTGGGAATTAGGTCACTCACACCCTACTTACTTGATGTGTGGTTACTAGAAGTGGTGTAAGATATACGGGTCGAATTGAGGACTTCCTCTTTGTCTTCGGTACCTCTATTATGAGCTTGTAAGTCTATAGGTACTCGGTAATGACTGTAGAATAATATTAGTATGAAATTAAGTGTGGCGCCTCTAGCGGTTACTACACTAAACTAAAATTTCATACTAACATGTAAATGATTCCATAGTCGCTAGCATGTATAGAATTTTAAATTCATAATAAAGGAATTGTCATCTAATAACCTGTGATCTTAAACCGAAGGTTGGTTATAACTACTTTTTACTGCAAATTCGAGTATGCAAGTAATTTTTTTAGAAAGGGAATTTCTTCAATCCGCTCGATATGCTCGCATCAAGTTCGAGCGTCACTGCAATATGATCGGCGCTTCATAAAATTACGTGAATTAGGCCTCTGGTGTTGTAAGCGTCCATAGGTTGCGGTGATCGCTTACCATCAGATGAATCTTATGCTTGTTTACCAAGTAAGTAGTATTTCAATATAGTAGACACTTCCATGCTTTCCACATCTGCTGCAGTTTCAGTGTTTAATGAGCGTTCCCTGATTCAGCGTTTATCATCACCGACAGTTAATAGCCTCTGCAAAGACTATTGATTTATGCCGAACGTGTTTTATGCATCTAGGGCAAAGAAAAAATAATTTATTCTCTTCGAGAAAGTCGATAAGTCATAAATTAATAAACGATGGAAATCAACAAAGTTGGCCAAGCTTTATTGAAAAACTTTGCAAATCTAGATGAATGATAAAAAATTGAAAACCATTTCAAAATGTTTTTAGGTACATTTTAAAAGTTTTTGTATTTCCTTTAAGTGGTGCTGATTGATGAACATCTAAAAGCAAGATATAAACAAAATCTATACTTGACTGTCAACGCTGGACGGAAAGAGTGTAGTTCAGATCTCCCGGCTCTGAAAAAATGACTTAATGGAGGACGCGTCAGGCCTTTTATTAAATGCAAGTGACCTAGCACCGTATAAGTAAAAAATAAGTCTGTGGTGAGGGACGCTTATAACTAAAAATATCTTCAAGGCAGTTGTGTTTTACCATCTTCCGGCTGACGGTAAATCTTGTGTTTAATATAGTGCATGACCCACGCAAATGACATAAACTAACAACAACAAACCAATAATCAGGCATCTTAATCTCTATGATAGTAACGTGTCTTGTCACTGTTAAACCACATAGATAGATCAGCGAGATTCTTATAAAAAAATTGACAGATCGTAGCAAGATACCAGCGCAGTACGTTATACATGGTTAGTTGGAATGATAATAAAGCCCAAAGGGGATTATCGTACTCATCATTATAAACTATTTTTAATAAAAATCGGCTTTTCCATACAAATATTTCAATATTACTCGACTTTAATGTATGGAACAGTAGATTTTTATTTCGCGATTTCAGGGCTTTTCCCATAGTAGATAATGATAGAGTTCATAATGTAGAATGATCCACTTTCGACTTTATATTATATCCCCACTAACCATGAAGAGAATAACGACCCAGGAGACGAAGCACGATATACGCGTGTCAAGACATGTCTCGGATTTAGTGGAATCTTGTGCAATTGTCCATCAATTATTTATTGCTGAAATGTGTTTTGGCTAACAGAGTGAACCAGGTATATGACAGGTCCAGTACACAATTAAGAAGTAACAACGATGTAATAGATCGAACAACCAATGGCAGACACTCGCTTAGATAATTTTACAACTTATTGTGTCAGCATACAGATCATGTAGGACTGCAGTACTAATAAACATTTGCGGTCTTGAAGACGCACTTAGTTCGGAAGTAATTGGTTTTACGAAGTTTGTCGAAGCGACTTCTTAGTTGTCTCGTACTATAAGCGCCTGTAATTTTTTCGAGTCCCACGTGAAATAATTTATTAAGTCTTATTTCACCGTGATAAACCCGCTGGCGAGATTTTTATACAAATTTTTAACTAAATAAAATAATTGATCGGATAACACACAATCACATAAATAGCCTATTGTACCTATCGTCTAGCCTTTCAACCAATTCGCTGCATTCATACGCCAATTTATAACCTACACATTCAATCGGTATTAAATTGATTTGTTTTAAACATTACGCGTGTTCGCATGTGTACGCATGATAAATAATAATTAACTCATCAAATGACGAAACACAGACATTTAAAGTAAATCCGTAGAGTTTTTTGCCGGTTCGTCTATAAAGGACCAACTTTTTTAGAACCGTGCACCGAGTCTTTAATATTTAAAAAGTGCCTAATACATTTTGGTTTATTCGAAATAAAAACTTTTCTATTGCATTCTAAATACCGACATCGCTGTATGTGCCGATCATGTGCCGATCGTGCCTTTTAGCAGAATGCGGAAGCGGATATCCGCAGTTTGGCCGTAGCCTAAGGGCTAAATTATATTGAGTGGCAATCTCCATCATACTTGAAGCTTCTGGTAGGTATTTCAAAGCAAACTGAACGAAGGACGAACGATATAATGTGTAATAAATTTAATTAAGCACTGCTATGTATATTTTAACTTATGACTCAAAGGACCAAACAGTACCACAGTACAGGACAGTATCATAAAATATTTTAAAACTCTATTGTGCGAAGGACCAAAAAGTACCACTATGTATTGATTACGAGTATAATGGTAATAATTATTGTCTTATTCTAGCATACCTTTTAAATTGCGTTTAAATAATCGAACAATGTTTACACACGGTTAATCTGAAAGAGTAGGTATATGAAGCCGTAAGGGTGTTACTGTACTCACCATTATAAAGAGCTTTTACTATGGGACTCATCGGACGAACCATGAAATCGCGAAAAAAATAAGTTTTCTGTTCCATACAAATAATTCAATATTACTTGACTTAGGGCCATTTTCATCGACAAGAAAACTGACGATTAAGACAAAATAGGTCGTTTACAGTGAAGTTTTGTACTAATAAACGGTTGATTTCAGTTTAAACATCTGTTATGTCGTCGGTGAACATGGCCCTAAATGTACTTATGGAACAGCAGATTACAAATTTTTCGCCATTTTCGGGGATGATTTCATAGTAAAAGTTTTTCATAATGATAAGTATATTAACCCTCTTTTGACCTAACTGAACCGTGTGTTATTTTTAAACACTTTATGTTTGTAAAGCCTCAAGAAAATGCATGTGTACCTAGCCTACATAAACGTTATACGAAAAGTAACTCCAACTTAATTACACAACCCTACTAATGCGTCTAGTATAACTTGACCTGTCTAGTGGACCTCTGGGCTTTGTAAGTGGCATTATTTGAAAACAGTGCGGTGTAATATCAGGGTCATCTTATAGTTGTGTTGCAAGATGGATGAAGGCGGATATTCAACAAAGGGTAAAATGTAGCCAATGATCGTGTCCGGTGAGGAGACATGAGATAATGTATAATATTATGTTTTAAAATCAAGCGTTGAGCGTAGAAATAGCGTCTTTTCATCAATCATTCTCTGTTTGTCATTGTTTACTTCAAAAGCAGTATTTTGAGAGAGGCTTATATCCAAAAGTCGACTGTGGTCTTTAGAACCTTTAAGTTTCTATGCTATAAAAATGTCTGCTCCCGTGAAAATTCAAAGTCAAAAGGCACAGTTTTTTTTTGTCATCGATGTCTTTCCTGGCTCTTTCGAAATGTCAAAATTTTTGTTGTATGGTTCCGAAATTTAATTGGTCCTAGAGAGAAAAGACCGGCAAGACTCTATTGATACGATGTCAGGCATCGATGCCAATTACAGATATCGGATGCCGGTAACATCTACTTGTAGTAGATATCGTTCGTTTCGCTTGGATGCGGATTCTCATCAATATCAGCATTATATCGCAGTTGACAGCGTGAACATTGTTATAGTAGGCATCGATGCCAAAAATAACGATGCTGATATCCGACGCCGCATCTTTGATATCGATGCGCATCGATGACAAAAATATCCAAAAACATGTCTACTGGTCACTGGTGAAGTAGATTTAGTTGGAGATACCTAGGTACATATAAGTAACGTATACCTTTGCAGTAGAATTCGCCGAAAATGTAGAAGTAAAGATTGCCTGCTGGGAATAATGTAGCGAAATAGTAGTCATAAGCCGCAAATATACTGCCTACTAATTTAATAACTTACAAACCTAACATTATCTCTCCCGCCAAGCTTTGTTCAGTCCCGCCACTCGAATTAAATATGGAAATTCCCCCATATTTTACCTGGATATTTTGATATAAAACTGAATTTTCACATTTCAGGTAGAATTGGAAACTAGGTCACAAAATGCTATACCAAAACCACTCGCACTGTGTATTTTATGTGTTTATACGTTTTTTGTGAAATAAAACCAGAATGATGAATGCGTGGAAAGCTACAGGAGTGTATGAATGCGATATGCTAATAGATTACGTTTTTCGGTGGAAATTGAAAACATTTTGTCATTTCGATTTGTATCAAATAGCTTTTCATGTTCAGAAACAATGACGCTGTGCTACGTCTGTTTCTGAACATCATCAAAATCTATTTCTCGAACCATTTTTTTGTACTACTAAGGTGGCTAACAAGTATACGGCCCACCTGATGGTAAATGGTTACTATAACCTACGGACGCTTGCAGCACCAGGGGGCATCACTTGCGCGTCCTTCCCCACGGACTTCCCCAAGGAGCACTGGCGACCTTGCTCACCGATAGGAATATAACACTGCAACAGAACAGTGTTATTTGGCTACGATATTCTGCAAGGTGGAGGTACTTGCCCAGCCAGGCAGCTCCAATTTTCAGCGGAAACTCCCGCTATACCCTAGCTCTCTTTTATGTGACTATAAAACCATAAATCATAGGTGCTTATGTCTGGGTTCCTGGATACTAAATTATTTTTTTCCTATTCTGCATTTCCTACACAAGTACCAACATGAAAGTTTTTTTTGTTTTAAAGCGTCCCTAGGATTTCTCCTGTATCGAGGGTACGGTGTACAAACACATACACCCAGGCCCGAAGCAACTATCTGTAGTCTATCATTATAAATATTTGTTCCGTGCGGGGATCGAACCCGCAGCACGTAGCGCAGAAAGCTAATCGCTTAGCCACTGCGCCAACCGTGTCGTCATCTAGTTATTCTACATTTATTATGTTTTTGACATAAAAACCTTATCGGCACAAATTACTACGCAATGACATAATAATATTATCATAATACTACATAATATAATCAATAATTATTAATTAATCAATGTCGTAAATGTCGTAAATAAATAAATGCCTCCAACACAGCTGATTGTATTTTATTTCACTAATACTATAAAAGTCGGATCAAGGACAATGAAATAACCGATATAACAAGTTTAACGTATTATTACATATCTTAAGTGATAAGAAACCACAATTACGATATCAGCTCGTAAAATATTAACACCCATTTCAGGATAAAAACACATAACATAACATTTTTAACTGTTTATTGGCGGAGTTCGTTAGGGTGACCATAGATTGGTTAAGCTCTAGTAATAATGGTGGCTAATTTATCGTATTGGGTGTATACCTGTGAAGATAAAATTTGTTGTTTAAATAAATAAATAAATAAATAATAAATAAATATTAACACCCATTTCAGGATAAAAAGCGGAAGAAAATAAAATTATCTACTTAAAATTTGTTTAAGCCAATTTCTACATAGAATAAAATAAAGTTGATTTCCGCGTCTTTCTGTCTGTATTTCCGCTAATTCCTCCTAAACGACGCAACGGATTTTGCGATTTTCAAAAATTTCAGGCGAGATGAAATTACGTACATCGTACTTGGTTAATTTAAACTACAAAGCAAAGTACCTACATAATTTTCTTGCGTAAGAACTTTCTAAAAGGAAATGAACTACCAAGAAACTATCCTAAACGAAGTGGAATAGCTCCACATTTATCTCTACTTACGCTCTATTTAACTCCATTACCAGTTAAATCTAGAAACTTAACTCACTGCGAAGTAACTTAGAAATTTGGGTAATTTAATAAAGAAGACCACCAAGAGATGATATCTAAACTCATCATAGATGATAATCATTGTTACTAAGATTATTAACAACTTTTGTCCCATATCTTTGATGAATAGATATTTGTTTTTTTAATCTATTTATTTAACTATTTATGTACACACGAAAGAAGTATAATTACAATTAAATAGGAAAGATGACACAAAGGTACTGCTTAATTTTAAAGAAATCTCTTCCAGCAGACCTGCGAGAGGAGAGTTTGCAAAAAAAGAAATGTAGACTTTAGTGTGTTTTAATTATTTTTTATTCCTAATAATATGTTTGTTATGACTACAGTGCATCTTGGTGACTATACTTACTAGCGGGTGTACCGCGTAACATAATAGTAGTGAACATCAGACTCTGTATATTTTAAGCTTTGGTATAACATACTCTAGATACATTATATTATAATGTATCTAGAATCAATTTACGAAGCAGGGTCTACCACTTATCAAAATGGTAATGACCATTGGACTCTGGTAATAAACTTCAATACGATCGTGAGACTAAATTTCGAACTACCTTGTAAAAAAAATACCGATCATGAAGATGGGAGTCCCAACTATAAGATCGGTAATTTTGGGTTGGTGGACTACACGCACCATCGAGAAATTTATCAGGCCCTCTCAGATGTGCAGGTTTCCTCACGATGTTTTCCTTCACCGTTAACGCAAGTGATAATCAAATCCTGATCCGCACATAAATTCGAAAAGACAGAGGTGCGGGCCGGTTGCGAACTCAGACCCTCCTGCATGGAAGGCAAGCGTTCAACCGCTAGGCTATCGCTGCTACGTAACATGTAAGTATAGGAAAATGAATTACAGCGTGTCGGTACTCTTTAACACAATAACAAAAGCTTTTAAACCTAAAAGCTTGTCAGTGGCAATATGCACATAAAGTAGATACGAATATTTCGTTACGTAGGTCTAATTCAATGAAAGCGTTCGTTTTTAAGCAACAAGTGACTTGGCACTTAAACATGGCAATATTGCCAATAAACTTTACAGACTTCCATGATACAGTGAGTGAATGTTCAAGCTGTGTTTTTGTTTGTTTATTACAACATAGGTAATTCCTTTTACGACACAGGTCATACAGGTAACACGTGGTTACATTTGTTTTATTACGAGCATATAAATTTAACTACACTTTTAGTGTTATTGTAGAATTTTTTAATAATAGCGAAGTACTATCTCCTAGAAATGGGCTGAGTTTTTCTATATTTGTCAGTGATTACATGACATTGACAAAAAATATCGATGACGGAATCAATGACAAAATTATTAATGATTTTTTATAACTGTCACCGCATTCACGCATTGCATGTCGTCATTGTCATGTCACAGCTGAAACCGAAGTTCACGTTCATTCAGTCATGGACAATATCGAGTGATGATGACTTTAGCCATTGATGATTTTGTCGTTGTCACTGCATGATGAAATGATTTTAAAATATCGATGATATGCATATGACATGATATCGGACTCAACTCTACTATTTCCCCATATTCAGAGGCCCAATTCACGTATTTAAAAATGTTCAAAATATAATTCGGATCTCATTCCGATCTACTACCAATGTCATAAATGCATAGACTTATTATATAAGTAACAGGACTGTGCACTCTGCTAAAACAGCGAGCCACCTGAGATAGTTACCACAGAGTAATTTTATCTTGCTCTATTAGAGTGACCATCATTTTGTGCATCGAGTGAGACGTTGTCATTTTTAATTTTCCTGTGATGAATTGTGTGTGTGACTGAATTTGAAAAATAAGTTACGCAGATACCTTTAAAAAAATCTATGAATTTTGGAATTATCGGGGTGGGCTCGGTCTGTCATTGTTTAATTACATGTAACTACACTTGTAAATATGGTTAAACATATCCACTCCGCACCGCATTTAGTACCCATATCGTAAACAATAATTATGTAGAATCAATTTTCTAATTAAACAGTTTTCTTAATCTTCCTTGATTTCTACAAACTTAGATATCAATAAAATTCCGTTTTACCAAGGATAGAAAATCTTGGACCATTTATCTAATAATGATAGGTCTGTTTTATTTGCCCACGGATGCAACGGACGGACGGATGGTTTTATTTAAAGTGGTACCTAATAGTTTCACAGCATTGCACTATCACCGCCAATACCAATAAGGTATGCGAAACATGAAATGAATATAATATAAAACATGCAGGTAGCAGTGCACGCCGTGCACTACGTGAAGAAAAAATACACCTGACTGCCTACTAGCCTGCCTACCTTAAAAAAAATAGTATTGAATAATATTATAATAATTACATTAATTGTGTGTAATATCAGTTAATTTAAGTCTTAGAGTGATGTGGCCAATCATAAAAAATCATTTAACTTGACAATACAACAAGTAAGCTATTTTTACCTACACCGTAAGAAATGTCTGTGCACGCTACTGGCAGGTAGGTACTTGCTACATTTCGTTTATACACACGATATTAAATAACATCTCATACATAGCATCACGTCTATGTATTCCCCGAAAGTTTAGGCAGAAATGTACTACTATTGTACATCCACATTCCGCCGATACCGTTGTTATGTAGGTCCTATGTAATAGAAAGAAAGAAAATAAATTTATTTTTTGCACAAAGGACACAGGATAGTAAAATAAAAATATAAAAACGAAAAAAACTTTTAACGCAACTATACAATAAGCTTTTAAATTATAGTTTAAAAAAAACAAAAAACACGCTTCTGAAGGTGCCTGCAAAGGCCCAGTTGAAATAAAAACCTTGGGCTTCGGCCTCAACTTTGGCTTCGGCTTCGGCCTCGGCATCGGCTTTGACTTTGACTTCGAATTGCACTTTGTCGTCGACTTTGACCTTGACTTCGATTTTTCGTATTCTTCTCAGCAAACCCTTTCATTTGATACCTATATCATGGGAGTGCTTATTAATTAACTAGTCCGCCATCTTTGGGAGCCTGCCATATTGGATTTAGAATGACGTAACTTAGCTAACCATACATTGTCATCTAAACTAAACGTGTATGTAAAATTTCAGCTCAATCGGAAACCGGGAAGTGGGTCAAATTTAACTTCCAAGATTTTCTTACATGTTAGTTAGTTACTTACAGGTGAAGCTAATAAAAGCGTACTAAAAAGACAGGTTAACATAAACAGTATTATTTCGAAGCTAATATTTAGGCATTGCAGTCGGGTCGGTACATTAGTTAATGTCTTTCGTGAACATGACTTATTGAAGTCATCTAGTTAAAATGATGACTGGCATCGCCACCGAATTTTTCCCAAATTTTATAGTAATCAAAATTTTTAGGATGCCGAAATAGCGAACTAATTATAATTAATAATTATATTTTAAAATTTGTCATTGATTTAATTAATATAGTGAAATCGTAGCACTAGTACAAACCCAAAGTCCGACAGTAATATGTAAATATTGTCACCCTATCAGCAACTTAGACACATTTTGTAAAATTTCATTATATTCAAGGTTACCCGTGGAAGGATATTATTACAGCCAGAATATGTTGCAATTCCACAACCTTTCACGCATCACATTCACCATTTTTGTAAATAAAATATTAAAATACGATTAAATATTAATTTAGTACCGTCAACCTGTCACAAATTGAATGACACGAGCTTTTTTTGAAGTTGTCATAATACACTAATAAAATCTATCATAAAAGTACGGAGGTTTAGTTTTTTAATTATAAAATTACGAAAAAAGATTATGATGGTAAATTTACCATCATAATCTTTACAAATTTGTTTATATTTAAATTTTAAAAAACATTGTACATCTAGCAAGATAATAAATTCATTATTTTAATAATTTTTGTGTACGATTCCAATCTTCGTACCAAATCTACTAAAATGTACCAACTTCTATCCTGGCAATTGTTAAAACGAGACACACAGCTCCGTGGTCGCTCTTTCTAGAGGGTCTCGTCTCCTTTTACTTCAAATACAATTCTTAAGCGATTGTGATAAGGTCTGTTTTTCTTTGCGATATTTTGCTTATTGCTTGTTCTAGTTGTAGGGGGAAGCCCTACTTATTATTTCTATGCATAAATGTCACAAATGGTATTCTCCTACCCTAACAAACAACGTCAAACGTGACATTATATTGTAATGAGATCGAAAGTTGAATAAAAGGCAAATCGGTATTCTGCTAAAATTTTGAACTGACACAGATAATAAAATTGACACTCTCGTCTATACACAAACGTCAAAAATGAGATTGAAATGAGTTTGTAAGAAGATTGAATCCAAATCATACTGGAATCGGACTGAACTTTAAGAGGAGTAGAATATCTACATGACTTTTTGTCAATTCATAATATAATCTCAGTTCGGTCAACTTTCAGTCATATTATAAATTAATTACGAGAATTGGGCTTCAGGTATTAAGTTTTATGTGGATGTGCAGCAACGTACGAATTACCTACACCATTATTAACGACTGCCAATTTACACTTAGCGTAGGTAATTTTCCTTAAGAAACATGCACTGTAGCACTTTACACGTGATTGCCTATAAGAACTATCTTGTAAGTAATTAAAATTTATCTTGGTTTTGAGAAAGAAACGGAAACAAAAACAATAAAAAGTCCTGGGCTCCAAGTCTGCTATTTCAATTTTGTCAGAATGCTTCCACAATGATAATAAAATTGAAAGAAAGAAAGAAGAAAAGAAAGAAAATACATTTATTCAGCACAGACAGTGACACACGAGAGAGAAATAGGTAAAATATAAATTAACTTAAACCTTTAAACAATAAAATATAAAAAATAAAACAGTCACTGAGAACAAAATAAAAAAATTAAAGTAAAATCATAAAGTTATTATTAAGTAATAATAACTTTATGAGTAAAATAGTCATCCTATTATAATTGCACATTTTGACAGATTTTGTATGGTAAAACCTGGTAAAAGTATGGGTAAATCTGTCAAAATGAGTAATTCTAAGATAACTATTGTAATTATGATGCTGGATCGGTACAGACAGTTTTCTCGAAAATATACACCACTGATAATTTAAAACACGATCATAAATAAATTTTATGCGCACTGGCCGTAAACATGCATAAAATAATAACGTTTACTTTACATAAACTTTGCAAGCACTAGAAATTCCTCGAGTGACATACAATACTTACACTCCGATAACTTAAAAAATAAAAAACAATAATAAGTGTTTATTAAAAATCACTCACCGTTTTATCCAGAAACCAGCTGGCCGGAAATATCAGAGGCACGTAGGTGACCATGTACACCATGGATGTCCACGACACAAAGTTGCTCGAAACACCATAGTACTTCACAACCACATCCTGGATGATGGTGTACTGGGTCCACTGCAGGGAGTTGGAGGCTGAATAGAGCACAAACATCCCGAGTATCGCCCATCTCCTATGCAGCACTTCGTACTTCGTCCTGGGAGAGTCTACCGCAAGATCGTCCATTACACTACCGACCAACGAACTTCTGTTAGAGTTGTCATCGTCGAAGACTATTTTTGGAGTTACAGGCTCTGCTGGGTTTAACAGGCCATTAGCCTGTGACAAGTCCTTCTGAGTCATTTTTATTTTAGAGTTATTTTTATTAAAAAATGCACTTTTAGTCTTCTTAGTAAATTGTTTAAGGCACTTGTTTCTAATTTCTATTGTACTTATCACTTATTTTGGTCCCAATTTCGTTGACAACAAGCGACACTTTTTAGTTCACTAAAGATTAGTACCGATATCAGTCTTTTCTTTTACGACACCGCTATTTTCTAAGTGTTTAGATAATTTTAGGAGATAAAGTCAATGGATTTAGCTAAGCAGTCAATTTTTCGCTGAGATAACATCTGAAATGTTGTCTGCGGCGAAACATATCTTGCGATAAAGTTAACTATTCGTTAGTTCTAAAATCTAAAATACTTTATAATTATGTTTGTTTGTGTGTAAGGGTGACATTTTTAATAATATTGTAATCTTTGGAATTACTGAACCGATTCTAAATATTTTTTCACTAAGGGTTCAATTATGGAGAGGCAGAAAGTCATTTCTGCTAGACAACCTTGGGGATATAATTTATTTACATACACTAATTACCTACTTTCGCAAGGCAAAATGGTGTTTTGCCAGCAGTAGTGTAGAGATAGTCGCTTATCACAGTCCACGGGTGGATTGTGATAGGTTGTGTACATAATATATAGGTACTGAATTTTTAGGTTCATAGATAGCCAGGTGCTTCTAATGCCAGTCAATTAAATAATAAACTTTAATAGCAATAAAGATTTATGAGATACGACAGTTATCACGCTGAATACAGGATATTTTTTTATGTAGTGCGCATAATTTGTAGTGATTCAGTGTCCGCTCCCAAATACAACCGCAGACCGCAGTACAAAAAGTTAGTCCAACAAAATAAAAATTTGATTTTGTATGCTTGCGCTAGTAAATTATGCGCGTCCCCCATACTAAGTCGAATTTTCGTTTTGTTTTAAAGTGAATCCCAATACTGCGGTTGCATTTAGGAACAGAGACTGAATCACTCTACAAATTATGCGCACTACATAAAAAATTATCCTGTATACATAAATCACCGTTACCGTTATCTTAATTACCGTTAATTACACAGGTAATACCATCACAAAGGTCCTATTCCCTTCATTCCCTACATTTCCCATACCGTCACCAATTCCCATCACAACAAAATCGACACCTTTTAACAACTAAAAAGACTTAAGTATAATTCTTTACAATAAAACTATACGTCAAACTATAATCAGTAGCACATATAAACTGAACTTACGGAAAAACACATCACTTAATTAATGACCGAAGAGTATGAGTGAGTTTTAATTGGTCGGTTAATAACGATAAAATGAGATAACGCAGCAACATTATTTGCATCTCCCGTGACAATGACAATGATATGGAGAATATCTCTAGTTACTCTGTGACGTTCATTGACCTATTCATACAAGACATTAATCATTTGAGTAGTCAGGTGACTGGGGACCGCTTCGAAACTCGGGCTGCGGTCCTAGTCGCCCGAGCCATTTATTTTATTATTTTTCTTCAAAAGGCTAGGACTACTAGCGGTATGAACAAAAAAATCTCATGTTTAATCCGAACTATACTACAGTAAGGGCTATTTTCACCGACAAAATAACAGATGTTTAAAATGAAACCGCCGATTATCCACACAAAATTCATGTTTAAACGGTTGATTTTGCTCTAAACGTCTGTTATGTTGTCGGTGATCTTGGACCTTGAAGGAAAAGTCTTTGAAATAAAAAGCAAATCACTTTCTGATTTAATAACGAGTATTTCCATATACTCGTACTATGGTTACCTACATAGTTTATTAGGAGTTCACTAAAGGCCTTTCCAATGCTTCAATGATATTATTAAAAAAAAATGCGTATGGGTTTTTGATTTTTCTGGTGACTGTGCAATTTGCGTCATGTGGTTTGTGGTCTCAGTACCTCGTAGCCTGAATACTCCATATTTATTCTGTAATTAATTTTACGCCGTCAATCTTGTATCAATCAACTCAGCCATACCGACGTCAACGGCTGGACCTAAGACTCTCAAATTGCGCTAAATACTTAGATCTCTTTCCCTATCCAGCGGCCTTCTCTAGGTATCAAGGTATTATTAGGAGTATTTTAAAGAATGTGTGAGGAATCTATTACTGTGTTTTACAGGAAGTTATGGTCGTTACCAGCTCAAGGATAATGATTTTAACATCGATATGTACGTTCGCGTAAACGCTCTATAACATAAATTCGATATTATTACATCACCATTACGGATTGGATAATTGGATAAATTTTTCGCTAAAAAAGAATGGAAGCGCTTCTGAAAATAATTTATTTGAAATTTAAATCGCGGGATCACAGGAGCGCATTAATAATTTTTTATTAACCTACTTTGCAAATAATTATTGTATGTGTTTAAAACATACACTAATACAAAACACAGTAACCTGCCTTGCTTCTTATCAATTTAAGTAAGTATACATATTCACTATCATCGAAGCAAATATTCTTAATTGTTACAATAACAATATCATTCAGAAGGAATACTCTAAACGAACCCCTTGAATGGAAAGATTAATGTTTTAGTTTCGCTTCATTAGGTAAGGAACTTTGTCGATATCTTAGTTACCTATTATCTGTCTAGAAGAGTACTTTTACTTTGCTGTGCTTGGTATTGGTAATTATACCATGATTATACCTATAAAAGATCTTACGGTACCTTTTTTGGTCCTTGTACTCATCATTATGATATTTTTTTACAGTGCGACCATCACTAAATCAACCAAAAAAAATATCGAACGTCTGTTCCATAACATATTATTACTCAACGAAATGTATGGAACAGCAGATTTTTTTCACAGTCACGTGAGAGAAGTTGAATTTTCGTTTTCAGATTATGACCTTGGGGAAAATTGTTCAGTTTCATGGACCTAATTCAAAGTTAAAGTCAAAGATTTTTATTTCAACTGGGCCTTTGCAGGCACTTTCGAAACGTCGTGATTCTAGGTGCACGGCTCCAAATGGGTTGGTCTTGGAGAAGATACCGGCAAGAAACTCTATGGATACTCTTTCATAAAACAACATTACCTCCTAAAATATGTAATTTTTAGTTCACCCAGTATCGGTACATTGTTTTATTTCACTGAAACAACATTTTTAGCAATTTTTAAACACAACGAGCGAGCCACAGGATTACTTTCTGTGGAAACATTTTGTTTTTTATCGCTTACTGATCGCTATATTAAATAATGTAGCCAACTATGCAGATAAACCATTATGAAGAAATATAGATAGTTTTATTTTGGTATTACTTTTTCTACTTAGGTAGCCTACACTATCAAAGCCACTGGAAAATGTTGCCGTGATACTTTTGCTTTACAATATAGCTAGTATAATAAAGTTAATTGGATATAAAATCTGGTATAACCCCATAGTCAGATAGCTATTAGATGACGCACTTTTGATCACTCCAGCATGGCGTGGTCATATAACCGACGATTTTTATTAGCGTATTAGGTATTCTAGACAATGTAGATCTAGCATTCATACCTACGATAAAACCTAGATCTGTAATCTTATGACTCAATGTACATAACACACAATGACACGTCTAACGAATAGGTAGATGTAGGTGGAAAATATTTGCGATGAAGTTAAACGGGAAGTATGAAGCAATATCATAATATGTTTGAACTAGAAACGACCGCAATTCACTCCAAGTAGGAATATGATTTCACCCTCTAGGAATGGATTTTTGTATAATTATTTATTTGAGGGCTGATTTTTCAATCGCCCGTTAATGTTTTATCCAACGAATAAATTTGACACTTGACAGATGTTGTATAGGAAAGCTGTTACATTTTGTTCCCTCGGATAAAGTTAACTGACGATTGAAAAATCAGCCCTTAGTGGAAATGCGACCGACGAAACATTTTCTGAAGAATAGATATTTTTAAAAAAATCGCTGTGGCTGGCGCGTATTCACTGAGCTAAAGCGACAGGAACAACTGCACCTTCAGACTGACCATGCCTAAATAAAATCATCAAAATTAAGGTTTTGTATCTTGTTTCCTCTTCCAAAAGTGGACCGATTTTTATATTTTTTCCCCTAGTGTATTGAAAAACATTGTTCTAAGTCTGTACGTTTTACTTTTTGTTTTGAAATACAGACACTGTCAAACTGTGTATAATAAATGTTCATTAATGAGTTGTGTGAAGATTGTTTTAAACAAAAACAGAGTATACGTTATATAATCGTACACCTCTGCTTACCCTTTGGGGAATTATAGGTACAGGCGTCATGTTATGTTACGAATGATATCCGTGGTTACGTTACGAATAACAAATGTCGCACACGCAATCGTAGTGTTACTGACTAGGTACCTACCTATAGAAGGTAGTAGTAGGTACATATAAGGGCCCTTTCACACGAGCCACTTTTAGCATCGGTGACTAGCAAATAAGTCGCTTTTCGGAAGCTAGATGCAGCGATCGATCGCTGCCCCGTTCACATGCGATACTTTTAACATCGGCGACTAGCGACTCGGAGGCCCGTTCACACGAGCTACTTTTAGCATCGGCGACTAGCGATCGGCAGGGTAATCACGATGCGCAATCGTAATCGGGATCGATTCACTTTTGACAGTTTAAGAATGTCCGTTGCGATTTTCGAATTGTCGTTCAAAATATTTTTTAAAGTATACTGCGCAATGTACATTGTATAACTGCCAAAATTGAGCCGATTCAGATTTCGAACGTGCATCGTGATTAGGATTGCCGATGCTAGATGCAGCCATCGATTGCTGCCCCATTCACTCGCGATACTTTAAACAACCGCGATCGGACGCAGTGAGTCGCTAAAACGCGATGCAGCATCGATGCTATCGCAAAATCGCTAGTCGCCGATGTTAAAAGTAGCTCGTGTGAACGGGCCCTAATATATATTATTACCTAGATACTAACACTAGGTAGTTATTCTGCCTGTATAAAATGCTAATCCGCAAAAAAATTGTGTCAGTGTTGGATCGCTAGTATATCAATAGCAATACTAACCTAACCGTCAAAAACCCCCGACTCTAAAGAGCTGTAACTTTTGAATGGCAGCACAGATTTTCATGAAACATAGCTAAGAGGATTCCTGATTAAACTAGCTTTCAATTTAAAAAAAACTGCATGGACAGCGGTCCATCCGTTTTGGAGCTACAATGCCAGATACACACTTATAACACCCCTCTTTTTTGTCGGGGGTTAAAAAATAAGTAGATAGATATTCTTGGCATATTGAGTGCCAATATGGATAGGATTTATCAAACAAAAATGTATACGATACCTACCTTTGAATTGCGTATTTTACCTTCCTAACGTCACAAAATTCAGTTTTCCTGTACCTATGTATTCTATAAAGTAACAATTCAACAAGTTTGTTCCAAATACTGGTGAATTTGTTTTGCTGACTATATTTTCAAATCATAAACAACTACGAAAGTGACAAAACATAACCTACAATAAAATTATAAGCCGCAATATTATTAAAAATTTATTTACATTTCACTGTAAAACTTTATTTCGATACACTAAATCACTGGTAATACCGATATAGTTTTTATCACAAATATCACTGAAATTACACCAACATCTGTTGGTCTTTCGTCAATAAACCGGGCACTGATTCTCGAACAGTTTCATACTTCATACTATAATGTTCAGTTCATTAGGTACTTGAGGCAATAGTACGCTGCCGTCTACAGCCAATAAGAATCCACACACACTCGCTTGCTCATTTAAAAATTACACGATACAAAATAATGTTTACGAATTGATCCCTTTTAGGTTATGTGAGGTGACAGGCGAAATGTCCGCGCATGCGTGGTTTCCAGTCTACCCGACTCGCGTGGCATTAAAAATGAATAAGGTCGAAACAATAGGTTCGTTATCAATTTACTTTTTTTATCTGTGGGTTAACCTTGGTATATTTCTGGCGCGTTTTCCTTCAGGACAAAATTCGAAATTTAAAAAGATAATTGCTGGACTTATCGAAACGATAGAATTAACGAATTAACATTCTACTAGGTAAGCAGTTAAATGTTTTCAGTCGTCATGATATTGTCATAGGACATTATGGGGTGGTGGGGCCATAGATGTAGGGAAGTGAAAATATCCTAAGTCTATGGGTGGGGCCATCAATACGCCTGTCAAGAGGGGTGGGCAAATTAGGTACCTACCCATTATGTTTTTATGGCCGTATATGTGGGTGGAACAGTCATCAGCTGACATTTACGTGATTGTAACACTGTATTCCATCCAAAGGTTGCCTGGAAGAAATTGCTTTATATGCGATAAGGCCACCATTAAACTATAATTATCTATAATCTCCTATACTATAAAAATTATGCTAAATTGGCAGTCGCGCTTACCTATTTCTATCACTGGCCCAATAAAGCGATGACACATAATTACTAATCACAGGATCTTATATAATAATAAATCCAGCCCTTTACTGTCCCACGGCTAAGCACGGGCCTCTTCTCAGGATAAGAATGGTTAAGCCTTAGTCCACCACGCTGGCCTGATGCGGGTTGGCGGACTACACACACTTCAAGCACCTCGTGACTTTAATAAATTATGACTTACGGATCACAATTTGATTGTCACTCGCGCTAAAGAATCTTATAAACTCAACCTCTCCCCTCGATTAAGGTCCGATAAAATTTAAAACATAATAGATTTCTCAGAAATTGTTCATTTAATTCTAGCATATTAGGTTTAGAATAAGAAAACCTCTTGAATATATATATTTAACATATTGATAGTCCCTTAGCCACTGGAGTAGCCATTGAAGAGACAATACGATCGATGACAACCAATTGAAAACTGACCTAGCCCTCGCTATAAAATACACCTTAACTCCATACTATAAGGTTCAAAACACAACTTCGAAAGACGGACAATGTTAACTAGACAGGCATTATTTTCGTTGCGCTGATAAAAACCAATCAATAAATAGCTCGTCTACCATTGAATATATTAAATGGTTTATTTATATAGGGTGACTGGTAGAACGAGGGAATTGTTGTACTCATCATTATGAACAACTTTTATTAGAGGAAGAACCCTAAAATCGCGAAAATAAAGTCAGCTGTTCCGTACACTTAGTCGAATAATATTGAACTGTGTATTTACATGGAACAGCTGATTTTTTTTCGCGATTTCCGATTTAGCCCCATAGTAAAAGTTGTTCATAATGATGAGTAGGTACAATACCCTCATGTACCTATGTGGAGTGAATTATTTTTCTTTCTTTCTTTCTTTTCTTTCTCATGTTGAAAGCTAGTGCTCTCGCAATTAAGTTTTAGTAGAACAACTGGTAGCCGTGTGTAACTTCAGATTCTCTGTTCGGAAGCGCCTGTCATAAAGTCTTTAGCAACATTTCTCTCATGTAGGGAATTCCGCTACTATTTTATTTATCCATCATTTTTCAGATACTAAATTATTATTTTAATTCCGCTTAAATATGAGACCAGTGACCACTTATTGGAGTATTGATTAATATGGCACTGTGCTTTTTCAGCGAATGAATTATCTGTACTTCTGAATACGGCTTTATTAAAATAGTTTTGATTTATTGAATATTGCAGAACACTGCATGCATTGAGAATCAGGTCAGGAGGTACCTACTGCTTCAACTTTAGCCATTGCTGGAGTTGGTGCTTTTTATTAACGAGTTCAAAAAAAGGAGGAGGTTCTCAATTCTAAAGTTTTTTTTGTCTGTTTGGTCAGCGATACTTCTTCGCCAATCTTCCGAGACCTAAATGGTAGGTACTTATAAGTTTATAAGTGCGTACGTTAGTCGCGTACCGCAGCCATGAGCGCGCATTCGTGAAATGTGCGTCGTCGGCGCGTTAATATTACGCCGTGTGCATAGGCCCTTAACTTATCGATACGTCAAAAACATTCGCACTCGACCCGAAACAAAACCTACATATAATATTTATATTTCAACACACTCCAGAGTCCAGAGTAACCAATATTAAAATGGAACCGGTCACGATTCACGGGGAGAGCATTGCAAATGAGTCGGAAAGAGCTTTCAGAGTTCATTTATTCGGAAAACTAATCTAAAGTCGATTTATCTTTCTTGTCCAATCTTTGTAGTTTGCAGTCCTTAAGCCCATCACACACGTAGCTATAATATATATTAATATACTGAGCTATATATTACATTATAGCAAGCCCCCATACGTGGTAGCTATACTATAACATATTTTGATGACGCAATAGAAATATATATTATAGCTGCGTCTGAGGTCGCTCGAAGTTTACTATGGAAAATATATCGTAATATGTCTTGCTATAATATATTATAGCTACGTGTGTGACGGGCTTTAAACGTCCTTCAAAGTTGGCCTCTAGCTTTTTTTGCCGTTTAGGGGTTGAGTAACACTTGAAATAGTATTTATAGCCAAAAGGAATCATTTATTACTTTGTTAACAGGTAAGTTAGTATACTCTTACATATTAATATAAAAAATATATCTACTTATCATTAAGAACAACTTTTTACTATGGAAACAATTCAGAAATCGCCATAAAAAATATCTTCCATTCATTTAGTCGATATTTAATTATTTGTGTGGAACAGCAGATTGTTATTTTTCGCGATTTCATGTTTGTTCCTATAGTAATAGTTGTTCATAATGATGAGTAGGTACTAACCCTTAAAGGGATCGGAACTAGAAAAGTAGCCGTCACCTCGTCCTTCTAATAATTATTACACAGCAGTCAATTACTTTATTTCATACCTAGATATACTCGGAAACAATGAATCCAGGTCAATAATAAACCTTAAATCTCGGAAACTAAGAATATAAGCTTATTCAAATAAAAAGTATTTTATAGACTATTTAATACTACTCAAATAAAATTCATGAAACTGTTTAGTTATTATTTGTTTTACAATTAAAAATAAAAATACAATTTACAAAACAGATAAATTAAAAATGCGTAAATATTGTTGCTAGTTTTTTTTTAATTTCCATTTTTTTCACATTTTTAATTTTCTCATATTATTTTAATACTTTGTATTATCTACCTCCGTTTATTGTTTAATGTATACAGCAAAATACGATTCGGTATACAGCACAAAGTTTCTGAGGCGATGTTGGAGAATATTCTCGCATTCCTCTATCAATGCAATTATCAGCTGTCGAAGCGTATTATTTGAGTAGTATTAAATAGGTCTATAATTTTTTTTTTTTTATAAGCCATCATTCTTAGTTTCCGAGATATTAGGGTTTATTAAGTTGGTGACCAGGATTCATTGCGTCCGAGTGTAGTCATTACTATTGACATACCTAGTATATTGTTCTCATGTATAAAGTACGTTTGCCCGAAATAACGTACAATACTTTATTCTTGTACGGGTTGCAACAAGACTAAACATCATATAGATCGTTGTCACCATATTCCAAATAAGTTTCACTTTGGCGTGATGTGACGTCACGTTATACCGTCCTTCTTACTACTCAGCGATTTTTGTACGGTTAATCGCAGCCTGTCTTCGTAGGTCGGATTTTATGGCCGCCGTGATGATCGTGCCGAGTCCCAGCATCGCGCACAGCGTGACGTTGGACCACAGATCACCCACAGTGGACAGCATCCACTCGTATAGCAAGGTTATGAAAATCCCGAAAAACTGGAATAAGGAAATATTGTATTAGTTCAGTGAGCCTACATTGCCTGTACCTTCTAGTTAGTAGAGTAGGTAAACAAGACTTTAGCACCTCTTTTCTTAGAAGGCACTTTTGTTTTTCTATATACTATGTCCTTAGTTCGTCTTACTTTTTTGTACAACTAAATAATTATGTCAAACAGATATACCTACAGCCCGCCTGAAGAAGTGATTCCACCAACAAAGAGTCTAGCGGAGAGGACTGAACGAGTAAAAATAGTTAATAACGAACTCGTTCTTCATTTCTCCTTTGTAGAGGAAGGCAATTGTCAAAACTCTTTCATAATGGAAGGTAAAACCTATTTTAGCTAGTTGGGGTCCGTTCCAGCCAGCTATTACTTGCTCATTACCCTTTCGCAGTAGAAGCCCGGCTTGATGGTAAGCGGTTACCTATAGACGTTTGCAACACCAGGGGCATCCCTCGCGCGTTGCCGCAATACCCTTACTGCCAACACGACGCTTCCTCAAGGAGCACTGGCGACCTTGCTCACCGTTAGGAACACAACACTGCAAAAGAGCAGTTTTATTTGGCTACAATATGTTTTAAGGTGGAGGCACTTCCCCAGTCGGGCTGCTTCAATGTTGAGCGGAAAGTCCCGCTATACCCTACCTCTCTTGTAGATGAGATTATTATGATGATCAGCAGCATCTTCCTGTAGGCGTACTTATCAAATCTTATATCTATATAAATATCTATATATCTATATATATAATCTTATATCTTATGCGCAATTTGGGAGAGACAGTCTAACAGTCAACTGCATTAGGACGATTGAATTGCTAAAAGGCTGGTTGTGTTGCGTAGTCGCAACGGATCAACGCATTGAATGTCACATCTGCGTTGCGACGACGCACAACGTCGCAACGCAAGAGGGCGACGTACGCCATCGCAGCGCAGCGTCTCAGGGTGGATTTGGACAATGGATCGAAACAAACGTGATCTAAAATTGATCGTGTTAAAAAATGTGTTAAAAAGTGTACACACATCCAGTTTGCCCCTCTAGCAGTGGAACACTGTCCGTCGTCGCACCGGAGCTCCGACAGCTTAGCGCCTTAGCGCATCACCCTCCCCCCACTTCGTCTCTCGTCCGTCGACCCGTTGAAACTTCGCGTGCGATAACGCAACGCATAATGTGGTATGACACAAAAAAAAAAAAGTAATACAACGTAGCGTTGACATTGTGACGACGCAACGCAACGCACTAATGAGGCCTCAGCCTAAGGATGATCCTAAGTCATATCTACAGCTAATTTATTCTCACCTGAACGACGGAGTTCAATAGTCCTGACGTGGTGCCCTCTGGTTCAGGGTACGTGATCTCGGAAGCGAACTCGAAGCCAACCGGCAAGTAGCCCGTCATGAAGAATCTAAAAAATCACCAAACAGGACAGTTTATAGGTTAGTTTTATTTGTGAGTGCTGAACTTCTGAGGCTCTCCATATGTTCTTGTATGTTAGCATGTCGTATCACCCCGGCAACAGTTGAGCATCGCTACAATTCGAGCGGTTCGGTATTCTTTGAATTAAACTCCTTACTGCAACGCGCACTTAAATTTTATTGCCTTAGATATCAGATATACTCGAATGTAGCTTTCTATATTATTCATTTATTTTCAGCCTGTGTTGTCCCACTGCAGGGCAAAGGCCTTCCTCTCCTTGTTCCACTCACTCTGGTTTTTGCTAGTAGGAACCAGTTTTTTTCGGTAGGAGTCAAGCTCGTCCCGCCATCTTCGCCTCGGTCTGCCGCGATGCCGTATAATATTTACTGGGACCCACCCACTCAGTTGTTCTTTTAGTCCAAAGCTTGTCAGACTTTTGTCGGACGTGTCCACTGTCGAGCCCCATCCCACTGAACTTGGCAGCTTTTTGGGTAACGTCTGTGATCTTTGTTTTGGAGCGCAGTATTGTGTTTCTTACACGGTCAGTAAATCAAATTTCTAAAATACTGCGCTACATGGCTTTCTATAGTGAAGGATTTTTTAGAATCGGTACAGTAGTGCCAGAGAATATCCCTACATACAAACAAACAAAATTACCGCTTTATAATATTAGTATAGATTGGTCTTTTTATACTTCTACTCCCTTCTATTATATTATCATAACTATGTAAAATTAAATTCTGTTTGAATATAAGACTTCGATGTAGGTACTCGAAGTCCTGGTGAATATTAAGATCAGTGGACAAACCAGTTATCTCCAACCTTTGTCTCCCTGATAGAAGACAAAACGAAAACTCGAGAAATTTTGGTGGTAGTAGTATCTCGCTGGTATGCCAGACCGGGGAAGTACTACCCTCCGACAGAATATCGACGTTAAGTAGCAGTGTGCATACTGTTGCGTTTCGTTCAGTGAGTATGGAGCGCTGGAGGCCCAATTCCTCCCTTAGTCCCCTTCCTTCTCGTTTCCCTCCCTTTTTCCTAACACCATCCTAAAAGGTCGGCAACGCATCGGTGAGTCCTCTGGTGTTGCGGATGTTCATGGGCGGCGGTGATCACTTACCATCAGGTGAACCGCAAGCACGTTTGCCATAAAAGCTATAAAAAAAAATACGAGTAAACAGCAAAGAGATGATTTTGTTCCCGATTTTTGACCGTCCCCATTTTCCTGTGCTAGTCCTATTGCATGCCAAGCTTCACGTGGAGTAGACCGAAAGTGGTCTCCTTGAACCGGTGCAGCGTAATAAGGATAAACTTGTAGAGAAGATGAACTTACCCAAGTACAAAACCGCTGATATAAACGACAGCGATGTAACCACAGTTCAGAGTAAACGTGAACATTACCATGCCCACGACAGACGCCGCGTAGACCACGAGTGTGGTTTCCTTGTACTTATGTGTTTTATCCAGAATTAAGCCACAGCCCAACGAGCCTCCCATGCCAGCCACCACGATGACGAGCCCGATACGACCTGCATCTTTCTGAGCCGTCTGGAAGTTAACATTTAGAGACCGATTCAATAAACCACGCTTACGACATTAGGCCCAAGTTCACCGACAACATAACAGACGATTAAAGCAAAATCAGCCGTTTAAACATTAATTTTTGTATGGGTAATCGGCCTATTTCATTTTAAACATGTTTTATTGTCGGTGAACTTGGCCCTAAGACCGCCCTTGTACAATTTAAATGATGCATAAAATATAAAAAAAGACACTAGTTTATTGGTGAGTATGGAAATATATAATTATATGGGTATATTCATTGACCTACTAACTACATTGCAGATTGGGTCCGCGCTCAAAAGTGTCAGTCTAAAGAGTTCCAAAACGAAAAAAGAGTTCCAATCGCGCGCCAGTCTTGTTTCGTCAACCGACCGATAAATGCCGCATTGTATTGTGAAAAAGTTGAATAGGCCGATAAATTATTGCAAGTAAAATTAAGCTGTTTACTAATGACGATACCGTTTTCGAATTAGATGTTTATAATTTTCATCTCATTTACGCTTAAATAGGTTGACTCTGGACATATTTTTTTTTTTGGTTTTCAACTTTTTCACAGTACAGTAAAGCATTTTTGACGTGTATTCTGTGGGTTGACAAAACAAAGACTGATGCGCAATTGGAACAGTTTTTTCGTTTTAGAACTCTTTTAGCTCATTGTACTAGGTCAAACAATGGAACACATTACTTACCGGATAATAAATTAGTATAACTTGATTGAGGAGAGTCGATATGGCGTAGAAGATGCCCAAGTTGATGCCATAAGAGATGAGGAGCAGCACGTAGTTGCGGTTCGTGATGAGGTTTTTCATGCATTGGCGGAAGTCAGTATCCACACTGTCGGAGAAGTCTGCGGCGGCGGACGGCGGGGAAGGGGGGGCCGCTTTGAAGACTACATGAATTAAATATTTAATTAATTTCTTCTTTCTTTGTTCTTACTTTTAAAAAAATCGTTGCTCTATGATTTCTCCTGTATCGAGGGTACAGTTCACAAACATACATTATCACATGCACACACACCCACACCGGGAACAACTATCTACTAGATCATACAAATATTTAGTTCCGTGCGAGGATCGAACCCGCGGCACGTAGCGCAGAAAGCTAATCGCTTAGCAACTGCGCTAACCGTGTCGTCGTGTCGTTTGCCCTACAAGTGACAGTTAAAGGGTCGATCTTCATATTTAGGACGAGCAGAGGGCTATTTAAGGTACCTAATCTTATAACTATAAGGTCTAACTCTTCTCATTCTGAGAAGAGGCCCGTGCCCAGCAGTGGGACAGTAATAGGCAGATTTTTTATTATTCTAAAAATAGAGATAATTATTATAATAGAATTCAAACCATTCAGTCTGAAATACAGATACATATTGTCATCTTCCAATAATTCAGAAAACTTACAAATCACTATTAAAAGGGTTAGCACGCTGTTAACCCCGGCGAAGAGATAAAACATGACGCTAAGGTCATTAGCCGTCTCCTCGAACGTGCCTCTTGCTCGAACCAAATACGGGGGCAGCAGGAAGCCTAACGCGACCCCAACCTGTACACAAACAAACAAATCACAATTCATTGATTGATCATTGATTTGGTATTTGGTTGTCAATAGTAAATAAACCCAGGTTTTTGAGGGTTAGGCTATTAAAGAAATTCTCAGTGTCCATCTGAAGTTGTACTGGTACAGTATCCGGTAAATGGCTATAGAATCACCCTCCTACTTGGGACTTAATAACGGCATAGATGATAAATATCCGTATACATCAGTGGCCCGAGCACGAATATTTTGACTTATGGTAACGTAAACGTAAGAAAATTTTGAACCAAAAATACACGTTTAATATATGATTTTTTTTTTTAAATACATGCTATATTTTTACGTTTTCACGAAACAAGTGTTGCATAAAATTGAACTAAAATGCGATAGATTCATCGTATTTTATGATCAAAATTTGCTTACGTTTACGTTACCATACGTCAAAACTTTCACGCTCGGCACTCAGTATACGTCTGCCTTGCTCCTCGAGGAGTACAGGCGTCATGATGTTTCTTCTAATACAGTATACCTGGTCTCCAAAAACGCCAATACTGCAGGCAGTGGCCACCTGGTCAGGTCCAAACCACACAGCGGCCAGCCGGGGCGGTATGTTCAAGATGACGACCTGGGCGGTGGATACCACGATCTGGCCCGTGAAGCCAAGCCAGAACAAATGGCGCGGGACGGAGAACACCTTCAGCCACGCGCCCACGCAAGTGCACGCCACACCGAGGATAGTAACCACGCGCAGGTCCTATGAAGCCAAAATAAAATAATAAAATAGAATAGATCTTTATTTCATGTAAATACAGGCACTTATGAAATGTCGAGACTCTAGGTGCGCGGTTCCAAATAGTACGTCCTATGGAGAAGAACCGGCAAGAAGCTCGACGGAAACTCTTATAGAATAATAGATTACAATCTTTATTAGTACAATGTTGTGGTAAGAGTTGCGAGAATAATGTAATTTAATGTGAATAAAAATAAATTCGATTAGGACAGAAAGATGAAAATAAAGGAAATGAAATGGAAAGATGAATGGTGGTGGAGTGGTGATGGTGGAATGGAAGGATGGATGGATGGAAAGATTTCAGATTGGTTGTATTGGTGAATTATAAAATTTTACATTATTTATTACTCGATGATCAGCACAATTTCGATATTTTCGAAAAGAAAGCCCTATTGTATCCTTCCTGTTCTACCTGGCATTCCTGGCAATTAAATTTCTTTTCTTTAACACTAACTATGCATGAATAGGAATGAGAGAGAACCCATTTCCATCCGAAAAAAATACACTTTGACACTATTACCGAAGAGTTTCCACAAAAAGGAAATCTGATGACAACAATCGATGATCAATTTAATAAACAGTGTGGCAGATCAAGATCTCGCCTCGTAATTAACTCAAAAATAAGAACTCGGCTGAATGGGGCATTTTTTTTATAGCATAGGTGTCAAACGAGCTCGCGGTTCACCTGACGGTAAGTTATCACCGCCGCCCATGAACATCCGCAACACCAGAGGAGTCACCGATGCGTTGCCGACCTTTTAAGATGGTGTTAGGAAAAGGGAGGGACTGGAGAAGGGGACTAAGGGAGGAATTGGGCCTCTGGCGCTCCACACTCACCGCACGAAACGCAACAGTATGCATACTGCTACCTAACGTCAATATGCTGTAGGTTAGGTACGAATATCGTATATCCGAAATAAGCACGCGAGTAAAGCTGTGTACAATTATAATCCTGAATCGTATGCTTTTAAAACGACTGATACGATTACAGAACTACAAATTTTCTTAAAACAACGTAACAACAATTTAAAGGATAAAAATCTTACTGTCCTAGTCAACAATATGCTGCCGGGAGGCATGAAAACAATGTAGAGAACCATCGTGATCATCGAAGTCCAATACAAGACTATGCTTGAAACCCCATAGTATGGCACCAAAACGTCCTGGATGATGGTGTACTGTGTCCAGTGCATCGCATTTATCGCTGCGCTAAAGCTGTATAACGTCAAGATCACCCATCTATAACGATATACCACGTATTGTACTATCACAGTATTCTCAGTAGGCAACACGCGTGGCGGTGGTCTGTAAATAACAAATTTCGTCGTTTTATCGTAATAAACAGAAAGAATATTAATTAAAAGAAGGATCATGAAAAATTATGGTCTTACAGCTCTTTGGCAGACGTGGCCTCCGATACATTTGGCGGTGTAAGGGGTCTGTAAATAATCAATTTAGCAGTTTTAACGTAACAAACACAAACGACAGTCAGACAAAAAAGTGGTGTATCAATTTTAACAGAACTTCCTACAAATGATAACTAACTAAAACCTAACCGTCAAAAACCCTCGACTCCAACTAGAAAAAGAGCTGTAACTTTTGAACGGCTAAACAGATTTTTATGAAACATAGATAAGATGGTACCCGACATTTGACTCTTTTACTAGTTGGAGTCGGGGGTTTTTGACGGTTAGGTTATTGGTTAATGGTGTACAAACAAATTGAAACCTTAGGGTGGTAGACCAATTCTTTGGCTGACAGAACATCATACAAAAGAAGCATCATATTATTATAATTAGATAAACATACGTCACTGGAAAGGCAAAATTACTTTACCGCCAAATTGGGATACATAGTTACATATTCGGAATCAGCGAATTTATCTGCATCGATCTGTTTATGTAGCGTTGCAATTGAAGCACTTTTATAGGTTACCGAAGCGAAAAGTGCTTCGATTGCAATGCTACCTAAATAGACCAATGCAGAAAAATTTGCTGATTCCGAATATTTGTATAGTAACTCAATAGGTATGCCCAATTTGGCGGTTAAGTAATTTTGCCTTTCCAGTGATTATGATGGACTCACAGCTCCTTGGCAGACGTGGCATCCGATGCGTTTGGCGGTGGTCTGTAAATAATCGATTTTGCAGTTTAACGCCAAAGATGCAATATTAATTCAATGAAAGCACCTGAGATTGTTAAAAATATAATGGACTAACGTGTTCTCGGCAGACATGGTCAGCCTACTGCTGCTTCTAAGTGCAGGCTACGTCGCACAAAAAATATTTAAGTATCTTCATATCACTTTATAGATAAATGTGACCGTTTCCGATTATATCTCCGTTTACACATTTTACCGCATTTTACACTCCTGTGCTCAATAACAATATTATGCGTTATAGTAAGGTTATAGGTGACAATTTATTTGGCAGTTATTTCGGTTTTTATTAAAGAGAGGTCTTTAGTCATTGGTTTTTATTTATTGAGGTTTTTATGTAACGAAATCCTAAGTCTATGATGTAGATATTTGGACACAGTTGGACACAGACATATTATAATACCAGTAGCAGACCAAACATGAATCCATTAGATGGGTAGGATTCTTTATCCCTTTTGTACTAAGCGACAACTGACTAATAGTATCTCGCTCTTTTACCTGTTGTCGCACTGACTCACTCATAGACAAAATTTGAAGCGTAGCTTGTGTCATAATAAGACACATAAGTTTAATCTGCTTTTCTTGCTGACCGTACAAAATACGACTGTACAATTTCACCCGTATCCGGGATTATAGGCCGTGTTTGCGGACATCCGGACGACAAGAGCGGTACGAGCGATGCGAGCGGTGACGGACATGCATCCGGCGTGTTCTGAATATTCCGTTCCAATTAGTTATGTACCTACTAGTTCGCAGTTGGAACTACGTATGTTTGAACTTGCTTTGCGAATGAAGGCTGCTTGGATTCAGTGTGCTCGTAAATTCACAATTGTAAAGTCTACCCTACAAATTGTCTTTACTTTTCACACAGAAAGCAAACAGGATTACTTATCTATATATTGATACGTGAAGATAAAAAAAAATACCCCTTTTAAAGCATATTGCGCGCACGGAGGAGTGTGAGATTTGGCATAGTTAAAGTTTATATGGAGAGGGAGTGCAGAAAGCTAAAATTACGGTCGACTTTCGACCACTGGGCGACAACTAGCCTATTAATACGTGAATAGATAACTTTGTACCAATTTTTAAGCATATTGCGCGCACGGAGGACTGTGAGATTATATGGAGAAGGAGTGCAGAAAGCTAAAATGTATATATATTATAATATTACGGTCGAATTTCGACCACTGGGCGACCACTAGCAAAAATTAATGAGCCATTAGTATTTTACATTGTAGAGTCAATTTTCAAAATCCAATTTCGCTTAATTTTACTAGAACAGTGATAATTTGTTTTCATTAGAAATTACAAAGTAAACAAAAGTTATCCGCAAGTATCATTATCTTTGTGTTATCAGCCACTTCAAGCAATTGCCTCTTCAAAGTTACATGGAGTAGATGGGAAAATATAAATAGCTTACAGGTATTATACCTAATACTCGTTAAATTTTATCGTGACGATGGGTTTCTTAAATGTTTAGAAGATAATATCTTATCGAACTGTTGGTTGATGTGATGGTTAGGAAAATCGAGGATCGCAGTTTATTACAGTGACCGAAAACCGCTATAAATTAAGGTACAGGTATCGAAGAAATAACACTACTTCTATGAATATGGTTACCGCTATCTGGGTAACCAAGATGAATATACATGTTACCTCTAAATTTAGGTAACGATTTTAATACCGTTAACCCAAAAAATTACCGGCGATAATCTACACATACACAGGTGCTGCCCGCCCTTTGACTTTATGTCGACGGCACGTATAAGATAGAGGTTATTTTTTTTCGGTAACCGGTATTAATACCGGTTGTATTCAATTTGATCGAACTACCTTAAAAACTAAGGTTACTGTGGACGAACGAGGTATGGTGTTCCTTCATTGAAAAGGGAGGATCTTCCAGCCAGGCGAGGTGATATTGCCTGGTGGGCCGAAGCCCGACGGTTGATGTCGGACAGTTGTATGGCGTTAGATACGATATTCTTTTTCCTTGCGTGATGTAGGCCTCGTAATCTGATTGGTCAATTTCATACTTTCGCGCCATTGTAGTAAGCTTTGATGCCTTGCTAAGTAGTTCTTCTATGTGGCGATAGATATCGCTACAGTTACCATTAAAAATACCTGTAAAAATAATAAAGGTTGTAACCGAGAAATACAGGTATAGGTCTTACCGGTTTTGGTCTCTGGTTTATTATTCCAAATACTGTAAATTATGTTGAAATGTAACTGTTTTTCGATGCGGTTACAGACAGACCATGTGCGATGATACAAATTCCATTATTATGTCTTGCGGTTACGAAAATCATTTCAATAATGTCGCGCAAATCGTGAAATCCTTTTTTGTAGTTTTTTGAGCTGCTGTTTACGAATACGTAAGGTCCTACCTTTCTAATCCCAATCCCTTTAAGAGATTATTGTACTCATCACTATGAACCACTTTTATTATGGGGCCAAAGCTGAAATCGCGAAATATGTGTGTGTTTTCTCCTCATGGTAGGTACGCAGCCTACACGATCTTCTGTTGTTTAAGAAGACAATATAAATCGCAGCTCCCCGCTATAATGACGGCACGACATCTGTCCATAACGTTTGCATGTAAATCTCTCATGTTTATTGTCTCACAAGCTTTTGCTTGAGTTCGTAAGGGTAATTATTCTGAGGGATGAGCACGAATGTTTTGACGTATGGTAAAGTAAACTTAAGCGAATTTTGACTATAAAATACGATGAATCTATAGCATTTTTGTTCAATTTTATGCAACAAACACATTTGTTTCATGAAAATGTAAAAATGTTACATGTATTTCCAAAAAAATGTCATGGATTAAACGTGTATTTTTGGTACATTTGGTTACATTTACTTTACTATACGTCAAAACATTCGTGCTCGGCCCACTGTTCTGCTATCAGGCACCGCAGTAAGTATAATTTTATTTAAATATTTGTATTCTCACAGGCCACAGCCCTTGCAGATTACTCACAGTAGATTTATATCTCGCCAAACTTTTATGAATAGAATAGAATTCTTCATTTGCCTGAAATATGGCATTTAAACAGATCTTCTAGTAATTTTACAGTTGTTCTTCATATTTCGCCTACATAAAATTTCAGCGTCCAAATACTTTCATTTTATCACAAAATCACAATAAAATTATTGCATTTGCTGCCTTAATTTTGCGATCAAATAAATTATTTTACTATCTTTTTTTCAAGATTATCTTTATTTTTTTGCTTATCTAAATATAAGAAATTTTAACACGTACGTCCCGTCGTACCCAGTGGCATAGCTAGAGCAAGGCACCCAGTGCGAATAATAAAAAATAAAATTGGTTTATTTTTTGTTGTTTTTGCAACAGTTTTCATTGCATTGTACAAAAAAAAGGGACAGGAAACTTATGAAATAGCAATAATTATTATCTTAGGACACTGGTAACCATACTAAACAATTAAAAATATAGTGCAGACTAAAAATATAGTGTTATGATTGTGTTTTTACGCAAAGAAAAACAAAACAAAGATCTATAATAATATAGCAAAGAATCCGGATGTATTTGCGACTAACGCCATGTCATTTGATTACCTATCATGTTGCACTGCATGTCGTAACGCCACATCGCGATCACTCAACTAAGCTGGTATTAGGTTACTTGCAAGTATGTTAGGTAGTACATAAACACATGAGTAGAGCACCTAAGAACGATGAAATATTGACATAGTATGATAATTATTTAGATGGGCTTACCACCCTAATATCTTTTACGAAGCCATCATGTTACAGGAACGTTTTGTTTCAAGCTTGAAGTAATGTCAATCTAATTCGTGAATAAAAGCTCCTTGAAAAGAAGACAAAACGGAAAATCGAGAGAGAAAACGATAAAGAGATGGTTTTGTCTCCGGTTATCTCTTCCTCTTTTTTGCTTTGCTGCAAAAAATCCACCCTGCAAATTAAAGGGGGTGCATTTTTGAGACGGGGCAGTAATGGCAGGTACAACGTTGTAGCTATAGGGAAACGTTCTTAGGAGACTGTCCATATCTTTTGGAGATATTCCGCTTTTTAGTTTTATCTTCTCTCAAGGAGACAAAGGGAGGAGACGACGGCTTTGTACACCCACAGTGGCAGCCCTGCATTTATAATATTTAAGTTTATGACGTCACTTCCTTTCAACCTGGTTTTCTCCACTTATGAGTTGCCAAACCCTTGGTTTCACTTGAATAGTAATTTTGTTTTCTAATTAGCTATTCAAAAATATGTTGGCAATGTTTGGAAGTGAAATTGCTATGAACACAATCCCCAAGGCCGGTATACAGGCAAAGTGCTGGCTCGGCTTTGCAGTGTATAACCTATTTAGCCTTATTTTTTCACAGAAAAATGCTGCTTCCAAATTATAGATATCTATAATATCTTCGGCTGCTTCTAATTCTCTTGAAAAAAGCTCTGCCTACACCGCCGCGGTGGCGCGAGCGATAGGTAGCGGTTCAGTTGTTCTTCTATTTGAATTCATATTTTATTTATTTATTTTCTGCACACACGTACACAACACCGTCACCTCAATGAGGCTCCCGATGTAAACCAGTGCTGACGGGTTGCCCACAGCGCGGCAGCATATGCTGAGCGGAAGCTTTTTGAAACAGATGCGACGTACAATTCGTTTTATAGATTTATATTTATTTAAACATTTTTATTTTGTGATTTGTCAATTATTATTTTGTTCTTTCTTTCTTTCCTAGCTGTACCCCACTGCGTGTATTTGTGGTGTCCCATACCCATATGAGATACAGGCCATTACAACAGACTGTCCGCTAATGGGTGGCATATTCAGAGGCGGTGTAGGCAGTGGTGGGTGCCGCGGCCGTAGCACTAGTACTAGATAAGACAATTTGTAATTTCTGATAGGGATCACATGGCAAGGATTTTAATAATCTATCAGTTTATAAAACCAGACAACTTATTCCAACACCGCCATATTGTGAATTTTATCGGAACTAAGTAATAATTGTATTATTTTATAGTCTTTATTTTAGGCATTTTAAGCCCGTCACACACGTAGCTATAATATATATTAATATACTGAGCTATATATTACATTATAGCAAGCCCCCATACGTGGTAGGCGTGGTAGCTATACTATAACATATTTTGATGACGTAATAGAAATATATATTATAGCTGCGTCTGAGGTCGCTCGAAGATTACTATGGAAAATATATCGTAATATGTCTTGCTATAATATATATTATAGCTACGTGTGTGATGGGCTTTATGGGAAGATCACAGCTGATATAAAAAATTGTATGAAAGTACTTATCGCACAGTGATTATAAAAATGAACCGATGATACATATAATGTGAGCACGTGAGTGTGTATAATTGTTTTCTCTCTGAGCCACCAGATGTCGTCATAAGCGTTGTTCACATATTAGAATGTACTTTCATTCATTTCGACTACGGTGACCATGCTGCTGAGCCTATTTAATTGTTGTATTAAATTATTGGAACCGGAGCTAATTACATTAAATTAATTTAGAAAAATATACAATATATAACTGTCATGTAGTATAGTAAGTTTAAAACAGCAAGCGTTTGTTCCAAATAAATGATTTTATTATTATACTTTTTTTTTACAATTTACGTAAGTATAAATAATTAGGTACTTAACTATGTAAAATTGTGGGATTAATAAAAAATGATATTGATAAAAAAGGAATTTGACACCAAAGAAAATCAATAATGATAACTATTGATAACAAAGTGATTTGACACCAGCGGAAATCGATAAATTAAAATAGTTATGACAAAAAATATATACATATATAAAAAAAAAAACTTAATAGGACGGTCACAAAGGACTTTGAATTGAACTGTAGATGTAGATACTTACCCGATGTTTATGATAGTTGTGATAGATAAATAAATATAATATATCTATTATATATGTTGCAATAATTGTAATGAGCTTGAATTGAAATTAATTTCACTTTACATCTGTATTTAGACCGGCAATCAAAACAAAAATTACATACACAACCAGTGTGACGTTAAGAAAAACAAACACGTAAATTAAGATCACAAAAAACCTAACAAACCATCTCAATTACTCTATTAACATAAATTAAAATATCCATTACAAAATCTTTTCATTTCATCACGACGCCATTACATTTTAATAAAAAGCAATTTCCCTTTGCCTTGAATATGGTCACATTACACACTCGGCATCGAGCCTCGTGATAAGAACAAACTCATCTGCGCGAGCGCAGCGGCCTTGCGCACTCGCGTCTTACCGCGGTATCTCCAAGACAAATAAAAGTACACTCTATCTTACGTGAATAAAGATGAAATTGGAGTAACAGAGAAAAGTGATAACGAAAATTCTTCCCAAAGTGTCAGTGAGTGCACAAAAAAAAAATCGTTTAGTGAAATTAATGTTTGAGTGAGTGTGCATATACTTATATACTTTACAACTGGTAAGCTTTCTTTAATCACTATGTAATTACGCATTGTTTGTCCAAAATTGTACACTGTTTGCTTGTTACGTAAAGTGTGATAAATTAAAAGGGAAATTATTTTCAGCGGTACTAAACAATTTATTACGACGATTATAAAAAATAAAAGGTAAGTTAATTATAACGAATGCGCACTATAATAAATAAGTATTTTAAGTTTACAGAACAATCTCTTTGAAGTTTTGATAGTATTCATAACTATTTTAAATGAAAATACGAAATAAAGAAAAATGTACAGATTGCTAATGTTTCTTATAACCAAATAGAATGACTAAGAACCAGTAGAATCCCTTCTTCTTGATATACCTCTTGAGTATATGGAGGCCTCATTACCAACTGTTATCAAATGTAACAGTTCTTTGACGTCAACTTGCTGAGGCCCTTGGCATAATTAATTAAGTAAATAGTTGTTTTATGATAAATTAGTTCCGTTTTTTAAACGTATCGCATCGTATTTTACCACAGTTTTATGTAGGTACTATACCTTCTATCATAAAAAGTGTAAACACTAAATGCGTCATTTATCTACCTAGCTATACAGGGTGACTGGTAAATCGAGGGAATCGTTGAAGGAGGGTGTTCTAATCATCATTATAAACAACTTTTACTATGGGACCGAAACTGAAATCGCGAAAATAAAATCAGCTGTTCCATACAAATAATTCAATAATGTATGGAACAGCTGATTTTTTTTCGCGATTTCCGCTTTGGTGCCATAGTAAAAGTTGTTCATAATGATGAGTACCATACCCTCCTTCAATGATTCCCTCGATTTACCAGTCACCCTGCGCCTTCTTTATCCACTATCTGCAACAAAAACATAACTGTTTAGAAAACTCTTCTAAACTGGACACCAGTTCCTCTTAGTCAGACACTTTGAAATCCCATATTTATTTGTACAAACATTTCTCTACATATTCGAGTTTCGACTGTTTGATTCAGGGCTGGCAAACCTAGTATACGTCACATGGACAGCATGTACGAAATATTATTTGTACCAAATTCATTTAGGCCACAAATAACGGGATTTGGGGATTTAGTCCAACCATATAAAAAAAATATCTCGGTGGAAAGACCAAATATTTATCCGCATTTAGTTCATTGAAGCTACATTATGATTATGGATAAACCAAAGTGAAAAAAGGTTTTTCCTTATCAGTTAGGTACTAATGTAGTGCCGAGTTGCTCTCGTAAAGTCGTATTTATTTATTTATTTGGGATAAACAAACAGTTACACATTGTGTCTTAGCTAATTAGGTAATATCTATTAAAAAGCAAATAATCGAATGTGCAACTTATTGGACCTTCTTCTTCTTCCTCAGTCCCACAATACTGAGGATCGCGACCACAAATTCGTCTCCATTTATACTTTTATGACGTAGAGTGCACGGCATGTTGTATGTTGCCGCCAACCGCTCTCTTGACTGCATCGCTCCACCTGACGGGCGCCCGACCTGTCGCTCTCCTGGCCTCCAAGTGACCTAATATGAGCTTACTCTCCAAGCTATGTTCGGAGATCGCATGATGTGTGTGTTATTGGACCTATAGCCACAAAAATGCGAGTTTTTCTTATTCAGACATTGCCGAAATTGTCAAAAACATTAATTCGAAGTAGAAAAGGTTGCCCATCCCTGGTAAACTTTGTTTAAACGTTCGAAGAACCAAAACTTTCAAAGTGCCGCAGTTTTCTATAAACGATAAACAGAAAGTCAAGGTACCGAGGGATTTGATACGAAATAGGGCATTTTATCACTTTATAGTTTCTCTATAGTTGCCTATTGAAACAGTAAAAAAAAAATGCAGATCAGCTCTGCTTCCTTTGCCGTTTTGGTCTGGTGACTTTGTTGTCTGTGTGGTTTGAGTTCGCTGTCATTACTAGTTAAGATGTTTATTTTCATTAATAAGTAGGTACTTTGTTTTGTTTCTTGCAATATTACTTAGAACAATCAATTGTATCTTAAATATCTAATCTAGTTTTATAGGAAACAGACCCAAATAACTTTTTTTTTTCGAATCTCACCCTTCTCCGTGCGCTCAATGTGCTTAAAAAGGGGTATCTACCTATAAAGTTTTCTCTTCCCGTATATCGAAGTTGGCATACTTCTTAAAGTACCCATTGAAGTACCAACCTATCGATTGTTTGACGCCCTAGAATCTAGATACTCTTTAATTATTGAACTGGTTTGTTTATACTTGTGATAACAAGACAGAAATAGATATTATAAGATAAGCACAACATGCATAATTGCACATGTCTGGGTCCTCGAGTTTTTAGAAGTGTCTATTGAGATTCTACAACTAGATGAGTCAACGTTATATCAATACCTTAATAACAATTTTAATAATCAATAGAAAATGCTAAACAGTAACAGAACTCTTCAATCTCCTATTAGAATAGATGTTTATTTCGTGTAAACCAGATACAGGCACTTAAGAAATGTCGAGACTCTAGGTGCGCGGTTCCAAATGTTCCAAATGTTTTCTTGCCGGTACTTTTCCATGATGTACTCATCATGGAAAAGTACCGGCAAGAAAACATGGAATCCTATCCTAAGCTATACCACATTCTTATCGTAAACCAATCATTCATAAGTAGTGGGTAAAGCTCTGAAACTATAGTCTCGGGTTTATATAATATATTAGTATTTATTTTGTAGTAAGTATACCTATTACCTATCACCTATTATAATATAATATTGATAGTTTCGAGCGTACGGCACTCGTGGGTTGCAGCCTTAGATTATATAAAGTTGCAGCTGAAAACCAGCGTCAGGTGGCCAGTATCACTGCCTCCTGACATTATGCTGAGCTGCGGCCTTTTGGCACAATAACTCTTTTTATTTTATATGTTTTCTTTGTTATTGGTTTTATTTATTTTTTGTTGTGCTAATAAAGTATTTTTCGTTCTTTCTTTCTTTCCTTTTATCTGCAGGGTTAGCGTTTTTTCATTTATTTCCTGACCCTCGAAACATTGCTCGAAGCCCATACTACTTGCTAAAAGTCATGGATTCTTAGAAGCGATTCTATATTCTGGACAATTTTTTTAAATTTCAATGTTTGAACACCTAGGTATTTGCTAAGTATCTTGGATAGCCAGATTTCGGACCAATGGGCCGAGCACGAATGTTTTGACGTATAGTAACGTAAAGGTAACCAAATTTAGAACCAAAAATACACGTTTAATTCGTGATATTTTTTTGGAAATACATGCAATATTTTTACATTTTAATGAAACAAGTGCATTTGTTGCATAAAATTGAACAAAAAAGCGATAGATTAATTGTATTTTATAACCAAAATTTGCTTACGTTTACGTTACTATACGTCAAAACATTCGTGCTCGGCCTACAGTAATTTATGTGTTGCGTAACTCGCGTAACCGCCTTGGACCCATCTTGGACCCGTGCACCGAGAATCACGACGTTCTGGCCGCCTATTACGTATGTTAAATATGACAGTAATTGGCATCGCAAATAAACGTCCTATTCCGTATCCTCTTATGAAAATGTCTATAAGCGAGAAAGGGATGCATTGTTTGTTGGTCGCTGTGGCTGTCACATTTTTCTTACGTAGGTAATCAAGGCCCTGAAAGTGCCTGCAAAGGCCAAGTCGAAATAAACAACTTTGACGTTGACTTTGACTGTATGAAATGTATCAGATCTCGTTTCGCTTTCCATGAACAGGAGCCGCATTAGGATCTTGACAATAACCCCCACGGGGCACTACAAACTAAACAAGCACCTGGAAAAAATGGGCCTTAGTGAAACCATAATTGGCGGATTCTGTCGCGAGAACGATGATTCATATCCTATGCGAGTGTGACGTAGTACACCACACAAGAAGCCAGCACCTGGGAGGCCACCTAATCTCACCAGATGAGATTAAATCCCTCCACCCCAAGAATAAAGTCAATTTTATCATTGACTTACGGCTAGAGGGAGTGCTGTAATGAGTCAAGAGGCGTCACAATAGATCTTCGCATGTCGCAGTGACAAAGGGGCTTAGTACCTACCTCTGCAAATAAATAAATAAATAACAAATAATGAGATCTCGTTATAAATAATGATGATACACTAGAACATTATCCCTCTCTGCCACTCTCCAAATATTGATATGTCAAAAAGGCTCACTCAGTAGTCAGCAGGTAGAAACAAATTGTGGATAACGTTGATGTTAACCCATCCAAGTCACATATTTAAAACGATTCAAACAATGCACTGTTCCTGGTTGTCACACAATGGATTTTCTCATCGTTAAATTAAGTTGACGCAGTTTTGGTTATTGGGTGAATCAACTATTTTACCCACACTTTGCTGTCCCCAACATGTTATTATAAAAATACACTAATTGACAATAGTCATACAGAAAAGTAATATCACAATTGTATCTAAGATTATTAGGCACAACGGGAAACTAGATTACGTTCTCGAAAATCTTTAATTTCTATGAAATTTAATGGTAACTCAGTATATGAAATATTCGCACCATACAAAATATTCTTGTCCGAAACCACTTTAACTTGTGAACTTTCATTATAAATTAACGTTTAATTCTTACTTTCGGCTAATTTTTATTGTAGAACAAGATGACATAATACACTTTATTGTGTGTAATAAAAAACAAGAAAAAGACAAACCACTTTTATAAAAAAAAATGTCTAAATTGTGTCCCTTACTAGAATGCTTTTCCTTTCGTATACAGAGTTCCGTTCAAGAATTTTGCCAGGAAATACATAGATAGCTCTGTTTGTCATAAGTAGCTTCCATTTTGTTTGCCTTTACTCGTACGGCGCAGCGGAGCCCTTCGATAGCGTCGTCGAGCCGCCAGTCCGCGAAGAACGTTTGGAGAGAGTGCGTGCCTTTTTGTGTCGTCGACTGAGTGACCGCGATTTCTCGATGTAAGTTTAAATATTATTAATAATAATTGTACGTTTTTATAGTACGTAACATATGTTTTCGACTAAAGTTCACGTAATGTACCATATTCAAATTTTTATGAGCTCTTTTCATCAAAGATACCAATTGTCTGCTGAGTTACCCATATATTGTGTTACTTTGGTGGTAACTCCAGAGACATTATTGGTAACTCCAGAGACATTTCGTGCTTGACTTTGACTAGTCTTTGATGGTTGATAGTAGATTGATCGTGTTTGGTTTTATCGCGAACTTCTTTTAGTCCGATTGACATTTTAAATTACTTGTTTGATTTATCGTGAAAATCTTTTTTTAGTTCAACTGACATTGCTAAATTATTAAAGTTATTGATAAGTAGTCTACAATTTATTAGAAATATTATTTTCAGAATATAATTCAACCAAAAAATGGCGCGACTAGAGGCGGGTGAAAAACAAAGAAGGTACAGGGAAAGACTCAAACAGAACACCGAGAAATACGAAGAGGCTAAAAGAAAGCACTGTGAACACTACCATAAAGTTAAAAGGCTTTCAAAGACTTAACACCAAAAGAAAAGAAGCAAATATCATCTGAAAGTTAAGACAAAGGAAATACAGAGAGAAAAGGAAGAACTTACAATCGATCTTGGATGGAACACCACCGAGTTCTCCGGTATCTGGCGTACTCATTGTATACGAGTACAACCAGACACCACCGGCATCTCCGGCATCAATTGCATCTCGAGAACGTGGACGAAAAAAAGTAAGAAAAGATAGGAGTAAAGTCTACAGAGAGAACAAGAAATTACATTAGGAAAATAAGAAGTTAAAGAAAGTTTGTGAGAAGTACAAGAAAAGACTGATTAGAAATAAAATAAGAGGAAGAGAGTATGAAGATCAGAAAGAGAAACGAAATTATAAGCTGTTGACAAATTCGATGAAAGAGCGATATGGAAGTATTAAGAGCCACAAAGAGAAAAGATTATTTAAAAGCCTACTTAAAACTGATAACTATAGACAAATCTAGAAAGAAAACGCAATTACTACGGGAAACATTACGAATAAACAGAGAGTATGCTAAAAAGAAAAGGACACACTCGTTACTCGTTGAAATATCTGAAATTGTGCCTTTGTTGATTTATTATGTTTGATCTTTTGATTTTTTTGACAAATATAGAATTATGTTTATTCACTTATATGCCGTCCATCGGCTAGATTAATATTTTTTATTGTATGTCTTAGGCGTAACCCAAATCCGTCTCTGGAGTTGCTTATTGTCCCCAAATTTAAAATCACATTTTTTATTACAATTTGCTCATTATTTGATTGAATAACTTTATATTAGCAGTTTTTAATTAAAAAGATTGTTGAGCTTTTAAACAAAATTAATTGTAATTTCTATTTCTTTTACATTTAGTTTTATTTAAAAAAATCCCTCATTTTTTTGTATTTTGGTAACGCAAAAGACAAAACATTGGTGGGTTTTATATTAAAATTTAAGAATACATGAAGACTGATTATGCCAAAATAGTTAATTTTGCATGTAAGAGTAAATAAAAAATAATTAATAATTTTCACGTGTTTATTCACTATTTATCGAACGCTGAATGCAGGTAACACTGGCGACAGTTTTTGAGGGTATGTGTTGTAGTTTTTTACTATAACTATGTTAAATTCGTATAGACTTCGCTGCCCTTCTAGATCATCATAGTAGATGATATTGCTAGTGCCATAAGTGACTCAAAATAAAATAAAATGAATATTTATTTTTCAGAAAAAAAAAATTCAAACCTGTCCTAAGTGTGGGTATAATAGTTGATTGACCCTATTATCAGCATAACTTCTGGGTTATTTTAATAAAATTGTCATTAGTATGTATGAGATTGTAAAGGATAAGATTAGATAGAATTGAGATTTTCCGGAAAATAACTAAAGGTAAAGAGTTATCGACTTCGATAACAAGATGAAACAAGGCGGTGGGCTGGTAAAGCAATGGCTAAAGCCTAATGTCGATGGAATAGACGAATCCGTGAATGAAGGCCTAAAACCAACAAACGTAGCGACCGACGGACGCGCATATATTCATGTACCTACAACCTGAAGAAATGACCTGTGGTTTACTGGATGTGATAGGCTTTGTACCGTGTCTTGTAACAGGCCTATATCCAGGTGTTGCAATAGACGGCAAGTTAATTGATGTGATTCACAATGATATAAAATTCATATTTTTGTCGATATACAAAGAGGAAAGTTTTTTTTTATTTTTATTTATTTACTTCCACACTTGCAACTATCCTTACAGGCTAACCTAATGCGATAGAAGTATTAGTATCTTAATAATATTACATTTTTCTTAAATTCTATAACTAAGCACAAACAATGCTGCCCTTGTGAATTCACTCAGAGAACAACTAAATAGGTCCGTCTCATCAGCTATGAGGTTGAGACTGTGGAGCGCACGCGTCAGTGGCGCTTCACATAAAAGGTTGGTCCGGCCGCGCGGCACCGCCAGCAGCCGCGGCTGCCGCCGTCTCCACACGTATTTATCCGGGACACACAAGGTCACCTGCGCCAATATATCGGCATTATGCACCTTTCCTCTAATTATTTTAAATATATATGAGGTATCAATGTATCCTACCATACCCAACACAAATAATGTTGGATGCTTGAATATCTATACATATGATAAAAGACTAGCAATAAAAATAATGATTGACTACTAATCTTATATGTGTACACAATCTATATTTATTAATAATCAATTATTTTTATTTTTATTTTTATTCACATTAAATTACATTATTCTCGCAGCTCTTACCGCAACATTGTACTGATAAAGATTATAATCTATTTTTTGAAAAGAGTTACCATGGAGTTTCTTGCCGGTTCTTCTCCATAGGGTCTACTATTTGGAACCGTGCACCTAGAGTCTCGACATTTCATAAGTGCCTGTATCTGGTTTACATGAAATAAAGATCTATTCTATTCTATTCTAATCTAATTATTTAAAACATAAATGAATAAGTAATTATTATTTATACCTCTAAATAAATATTAGAACTTCCTGTGCAATTTTCCATCAAGAGTTCCTCCGTTTGTTAGAGGAAATCATTTATAAACACAAGATTTTAAATTACTTTCACATCCTCCAGCAGGGCTAATACGGTGGGTGGACAACACCACTTTCTTCTCCCTTCGTCTCCTTGATAGAAGATAAAATGAAGAATCGAGAGAGAAAACGGTAGAGTGAGTTTTGTCTCCGATTTTTTCTCTTCCCTATTTTGCCGTATCAGCCCTGGTGCTAAGCATGTTTTGTATCCTCAGCAAAGATCAATTTCTTTTCGAAATTTTAAGCAACTTTATATTACTTATTTTATTTCTCAGCTGTTTCATTGATACACGGTGTTAATGTTTCATCTTTTTTTGTTGATTTGTATGCAATTTGTTCTGTAACAAATTGTGTTTTAATTCTGATCTCTATTATCAAAGTCGTAAGATCCATTAGATCATTATCTAACGATGAGTCATGAATCATTTTTTGTATCGTTTAATTATTTTTCGTAAGATTCTCAGTTTTAAAGAGCAATGACATTGCTCTTTCAGTTTAGTAGCTTCCAAATATTTTTGTTTCTTAGAAAGTCGTCACTAGATCAGAAATTCAAAATAATTAACCGTCGTTCGCTCGATTCCCAGTTAGGAAAAGATTATTTATCTTCAGAAAAATTGACGGGTCATTTTTGGAACAACATGAATTGATTGTTATAGCGTAAGTTGATTGATTAAAAGCCTAGAGTTATAAATAAGTTCAATGTTCTTAACTCATACGCGTATTTTTTTTTATTTTTTTTATTAAGTATACATTCCCTCTCTAAGATTTCTCCTGTATCGAGGATACAGTTTACAAACATACATACACACCCAGAACCGGAACAATTATCTACAAATCATACAAATATAGTGTCGTCAGTATGTTCTCATATTCTTGGTAATCTAAACGTTACACTTCTGCCCATCACTGATCACATTGAGGATCACATGTGTGAAGGCAATATTTTTTATATAAATTATGAAGAAATTATGTTAACAATCTAAAAGAAAGTGATATTCATAGAGATAATCAGAAGATCAATGAGAACCTACAATATAAATGAGCGGCGATTTCACACACGCCAAACGGAAATTGCTTATTATCTATGATCGTCATAGATAATGAGTTAGCAATCTTTCACTACTTACACAGTCGTAAATTTAATCCCGATTAGATACCACGTAAGCCCATGGCTTTCGCGTTCGTCGGCTGCCTTTTGCATACAAAAAGTGAATAACGAACGCGAAAACGCGCGCTTCTACTTTAAAATGTAACAAGGGTGCTATATTGCCCTTGGTGGGTTTGGTATGCAAAGAAAGAAAGAAAGAAAGATAGAAAGAAAAATAATTTTATTCCGTACGGGATAATGACGGCGCCACATTCACAATAGACAAAACACAATAAAAAAGAAATAGGTACACTAATTCTCATAAAAAATAAAAAATACCGTCGAGCATGCCCGTACCGAAAAGGTTACCAAGGTGCTGTCTTTATAAAGCTTGCAAGACAAGCTATAGGAGCTTGTCTTAATAATGTCTAATGAAAATAAATCCAGCCCATTACTGTCCCACTGCTGGGCAAGTCCTCTTCTCAGAATAAGAAGGGTTAAGCCTTAGTCCACCACGCTGGCCTGGTCTGGGTTGGTGGACTAAACACACCATCAAAAACTTTATGAGGCCCTCTCAGCTGTGCAGGTTTCCTCACGATGTTTTCCTTCACCGTTATCGCAAGTCATAATCAAATTCTGATCCGCACATGAATTCGAAAAGTCAGAGGTGCGAGCTGGTTTCGCACTCGGACCGCATGGACGGCGAGCGCTAAACCGCTAGGCTATCACTGCATTCGATCTCCTATTGTAAGTAATAAACGCTGCGCTGTTTATTACCGGGTGCAGACTGAAATCTGGCTGAAAAGTGATGATCCAGCGCAACGTTTTACGAATTGTAATTTTGGAAGCATGAAGTGACCAGTGATGACTGAGATTACCAGTATTAAGTTAGTGATGAAATGATGAAGGAGAACTTCGTCACAGGCTTATGATCTCTTGTACCTACCTAAATCACAGACTTATAATACCAGCAGCAGACCAAACATGAATCTATTAGATGGGTAGGATTCTTTATCCCTTTTGTACTAAGCGACAACTGGATAATAGTATCTCATTCTTTTACCTGTTGTCACACTGACTCACACATAGTCAAAATTTGACGGGTAGCTTGATTGTAATGTTTATCCCGCGCCGTCATAATAATAAGACACATAAGTTCAATCGCATTTTATAGATTAAATCGCGTTTAAATGAAAAATATTACTTGTTTGGCATGTAATAGATGGTAGAATATTATAGTAGTTCCATTGTGCTCATATGTCTGTAACATTTTTATTACCATGTTTCCTTGTGTGTACATAAATAAATAATAAAATGGTGAAGTGCTGTACGTACCGGTGTGACAGTGCTACGAGGTGCATTCAATAAGTACCTAGCCTCATCGCCAGAGGGCGCTGTAGTTTCAAAAGAGTTTTACCACAGTGTAGCACATTCTTTTTAAATTCTTTTTTCAAATTTTCATTCCAATCCCTTCATTTGTTTTAATTTGACAACTTATGGAAGCCAACGTGTCGATCGGTTTTACAAAAATGGAAAAAGAGCAATATCGTTCGGTGATTCGATTCCTATTTTTGGAAGGGAAAACGCGCATCGAAATCAAAGAGCGCTTGGATGCTGTGTACGGTGACTCTTCTCCATCGATGGCCACCGTCAAGAATTGGTTCAACGAGTTTGCACGTGGCCGTACGTCGGTTTTTGATGAACCACGTCCAGGTGCACCGAAAACAGCTGCTACGGAGGAAAACATTAAAAAAATCCATGATCTCGTATTGGCAGATCGCCGATTGAAGGTTCGGGAGCTAGCTGAGACTGTAGGCATTTCAGAAGGAACAGTGCATCATATTCTTCACGAGGAACTCGGCATGAGAAAGCTGTCGGCGCGATGGGTGCCGCGTTTACTCACACCAGAAAACAAGCGCAACCGTGAGACCACATCGGAGACGTGTTTGGCGCTGTTTAAGCGGAATCCAGCGGAGTTTTTGCGTCGTTTTGTGACCGTCGATGAAACCTGGATCCACTGGTACACACCAGAGACCAAGGAGCAATCAAAACAATGGATCCAGACCGGGGAACGTGCTCCAAAGAAGGCGAAAACTGTAAAATCGGCCGGAAAAGTTATGGCCACCGTTTTCTGGGATTCACAAGGTGTGATCTACATCGATTACCTCGAGAAGGGTAAAACAATTACAGGGCTTTACTATGCCGATTTATTGGGCCGATTCGACGCCGAATTAAAGAAAAAACGACCCCATCTGGCGAAGAAAAAAGTGCTGTTTCACCACGACAACGCACCGGTTCACACGTCTGCCGTTGCCATGGCCAAATTGGTCGAATTACGCTACGAATTGCTGCCCCATCCACCGTATTCTCCAGATTTGGCCCCTTGTGACTTCTTTCTGTTTCCTAATCTGAAAAAATCACTCGCCGGGAATAGATATGGATCGAATGAGGAGGTCATCGCCGCCACGGAGGCCTATTTTGCAGAGTTTGACAAAAACTATTTTTCGGACGGATTAAAAAAGTTGGAGCATCGCTGGGCTAAGTGTATCGAACTAAAAGGAGACTATGTTGAAAAATAAATTCCCACTTTTCCAAAATTTTCGTTTACTTTTTGTAGGCTAAGTATTTATTGAATGACCCTCGTAGCTACGACAAAACACCGTGATTGACCTTTCATAAGTAAGTCCCTATGTTTTCAGAGAATGTTTGGTCTACTACTGTTATTATATGTCTGTGACCCAAATGTATCATTCAGAACATAAAATATGATTGAATCTCGATTCAATATCCATTTCAGTTTAACCCGCAAACCACGCACAGCAATAACGTACTGCAAATATTATATGCATTTTGTTTTCCGTGTCAAGGACTTACATGTTCGCGGTAAATTATAATACTTTGTGTGTTACGTGGGTCAACAGTAGGAAAATTAAGTTTGGCCCGAACATTGTCCTAAGTAAACCTGGTTCCCATGTAAGTAAACGAAAAGATAAACAGTGTGTATTAAGGGGTATGTGTAACTCGTGTTTACGGTTTAGTAACCTAAAGTTTAATATTTTTTATCTTTTGTTTAGGAGCAGATCACGTAAATGTTATATTAATATTGCTTTCCAGTAGGTATCTTACTAACTCGGATGTTAAAGTGCCGTTGTGGTTGACGATTCAGCTAGAGTTGCCAACTTTTTTAAAAGAAATAATGTAGGTATATATGATTAGAATAGAATAGATCTTTATTTCATCTAAACCAGATACAGGCACATATGAAATGTCGAGGCTCTAGGTGCGCGGTTCCAAATAGTAGGTCCTATGGAGAAGAGCCGGTAAGAAACTCCATCATTGATTTCAAAGAGGGTAACTAACGAGTACCTACAGCAGAGCTAATAGCTCTAATAGCTAATAGCTCTAATAGCTAATAGCTCTGCTGTAAGTACAGTGTAAGTACAGTGTCTGTAAGTACAGTGAGTAGACAAACCCGTTTTCTCCGCTCAAAATTGGAGCTGCCCGACTGGGGAAGTACCTTGCCGAATATCGTAGCCAAATAACACTGCTCTTTTGCAATGTTGTTCCTAATGGTAAATAAAGTCACCAGTGCTCCTTAGGGAAGGGTCGTCTCCTACTGCCAACACAACCATAGTGGTAGGGTCGGCGACGCGCGAGAGATGCTCCTGGTGTTGCAAGCGTTCATAGGCTACGGTAACTGCTTACCATCAGGCGGGCCGTATGCTTATTTGCCACCTTAATGGTATAAAAACTCAGTAATTTTTTCACCACATCACCTTGGTTGTCAACCTTCAGCTTATCTCCTCATACATCACAATCGAACATCTGCATTCTGCATAAAATTACAGATATCCTCACAACAGGTGATAATGAGTACGTCGTGCGTCGTGCGCGCACGTTATCATCGCCTTGGCGTGACATGTTTGCACATACTACGTATATCTAGGTATATCTAATATGTACACAGTGGCCCAAGATTGTTGGGGCCACTTCACCTAATTGTGGTTGCAACATGAATGATGAGGCGTTACGTATTAAAGCTAAGCCCTTTGTGGGCTAGTTAGGGTTTTAGGGACAGATTTAGGTAAAGGATTTACGAGATAATTTGAATATAAACTGCTCATGTTTTCACTAATTACACATTTTTCCCTTGAAGTCTAACTAACTTTACACCACTGCATTAGTGAAGAATTACTATGTAAACTTTTAAATTAATATCTCACCTCAATGTGGGTTGGATCGTTTTCCTGTAGCAACGTCCAGTTGTCGATGGTAAAAATGCAAAGCAATAACTATTTAACACGCTTTTCTTTTCAATAAAATGGTAGTGAAGGAATACTTAGCAATGGATAAAAATTCAATAAAGTCGTTTCAGATGTGACACAATTTGTAAACTTTTGTAATATCTCTGCGAAATAATGAGACGGTTCAATTGTCATGTCTTGTCTATCAGATGTTTAGCAACCTTCTGAGAACACTGGATTGTCTATATTGACTGTATTAAGTATCCTATATATTATAGTATATGCACCTAGAATCACGACGTTTTGAAAGTGCCTGCAAAGGCCCAATTGAAATAAAAATCTTTGACTTTGATTATGACTTATCTACTAAAGGCATTATAATGATTTCTCACAGCTCCATTTGATTGTGGTCACAAACGCGAAGGCCCATCGTAAATAAAGTAGGCTACAAACAAACACTAGGAAAATTTTGTTCTAGAGTGACACGTGTCTAGTAACTAATAGAGTTAGAGGTAGTTAATAGAGTTCTGATTGCAATGACTGAATAATAATTAGGTACTCACACTAGCCACTTTTTGTAGCAGAATCGTGCGTTTTCGCGTTCTTTGACTGCCTATATTGCTTACAAAAAGTGAATAACGATCGCGAAAACACGCGATTCTGCTGCAAAAAGTAGTTAATGTGCTTCTTATGGCCCTAAGATTATTGACACCAAAGGGCTATAACCAAAAACCCCCGACTCAACTAGAAAAAGAGCTGTAACTTTTGAACAGCTGAACAGATTTTCATGAAACATAGCTAAGATGATACCCAAATAAACTAGCTTTCGATTACAAAACTGGGGGCCTAAAAAGGCCACATTGAGCAATTCATCTACTGATCTGCATAGTAACTGTCAAACAGATGATTACTGAATATGAACCTTATGTAGATGACATTAAGAGTCGTCAATTAAGTAGATATTTTGACATTCATAATATGAATCATATTGTGATTCATCTATAGCGGCCTTTTTTAGCCCCCCAGCATTGTAATCCGTTAGATACAAGATACCTGCACAATATGCACAGATACACATTACAAAATAATACCCCTCTTTTTTGTCGGGGGCTAAAAACCAGTTGATTCGGTATATAAACTGTTAAAACCTTTATTTGTCCGTCTAATAACTATATTGAGAAGGTAAATCATACTTCAAAAACCTCGCTCTGACGTCAAAGTATTCAAATTGATACAACACGATCCCGACATTTACACTACGAATCCTTTACAAAATCACTTCTTTTCCATTAAAAATGTGGCTGTGTTGATGATAGGCATTTCCTTGATGCCTTGTTGGTTGATGACCTTGACCTGGAAGTTCGGCAGGTTCACGAACAGCCGCGTGTGGACCTCACTGACGCACATCTTTATTATCTCGTAGGCTTCTTGTTCTGATAGGACTGTGGAGAGATTATCGTGATGAGTACCGCATTCTTGTTGATAAAAAGACAGGAATACTAAATTAAGCACTGTCCAAGTGTTCACTGCCGAACATAAATATGACGTTTTCATAGACAACTCGAGCCGGGCTAACATGAACGCCGCGACATAATTTTGTCGTCGCATTATCTCGTGCGGAAACATAGGTTTTTAGAGGCATTATCTCGTCTTGTCTTGTCATGACGACAAACTTATGTCGCAGTGCGCATGTTAGCGTAGCATAGCAGACAATGTGTCGATTCCATGGCGCATTTTGACAGTACTAAAGATTATTTCATTATTACATAGAACTTACATAATGTTTTTTTCAGTTATATTACTTAATCATTTTTGTGCATGGATGTGATCGTTAAAATCTCTGTTAATTTTTCTACAACTATCCGTGGTAATCTGTAATTGACTTAATGTTACCTACATAATAATTATGCTCACCGCCTATTCTTTGTATAGCTGTTGGTTTTCCTAACCATAAGTAAATAAACTAAACTAAACGCATCTTCTGTCACTTTCTTCTTCAATTAAAATAAAAAAGGGACAAAAGCCCTTAGTTTAGTTTAGTCCTATCAAAGTACGCAACAGAATTAACACCAATGAAGGTAGATGCACCAAAAAACGGGGGACAAATAATTATAAATGCTCATATACAGGATAATTTTTTTATGTAGTGCGCATAATTTGCAGATTGATTCAGTGGACGTTCCTAAATGCACTCTATGCAAATACACACAATAAAATTCACTCCAACACAAAATAAAAAATTGATTTTGTGTCGAATGATTGCGCTAGTAAATTATAATGCGTGTCCCCCATACTAAGTCAAATTTTCGAATACTGCGGTTGCATTTAGGAACAGAGACTAAATCAACCTACAAATCATGCGCACTACATCTACATACACATATATCTACATATCCTGTATTATGGGTAGACAAATTATACCATATTATACCAGTAAAAGCTATGGGTACTTAAAATATTCAATAATCTCACTGGGTTTATGATATCTGTCCAGTATTCCCAAGCTGAGCAGTCCTCCAAAGCCGTGGACTCCAAAAGGCACCCTGACGCTAGAGGCCAGGAAGTCCACGGTGTATAACTGTCCCCCTTCCACCTCGTCGTAACCACCCATCAATGCGTTCACCATGGATGGAGTCTATGGATAAATATTGATCAAAAATTTGCATTTTTTTTTATGGGTTTATAAAAAAAATTGCAGATTCTCGTGTTGCGAAGCTTGTGATCGCCTGGCACAACCTGAGGGCTAATTCACGTAATTTTAAGACGCGCCGATCGTATTGCAGTGACTCTCGAACTTGACGCGAGCGGATCTCACTGAAGCTCAGAGGATACCAAATGGCAGAATAGCCATTACCATGTGAGCTACTGAAGACACAATTATCCGTGCGCACAATATGCTTAAAAAGGGGTACAAAGTTTTCTCTTCACGTATTAATATATACATATAATTATATAGATTACGTAAATGGGTAAGTATACCTAAACAAAATGATCTTGAATCTGAGTTCCTTCAAGCATAACGGTCTGAAGCTAGATGAATACAAGATAAAATAGAAAGTACTTACTTGGTAACTACTGCGGTAAGTACTATTTTAATTTAGGCGTACTAATGCACCAAAATTTACTCTTTATTCATACACAAAATCCTACAAGACTGATAATAGGGAATATGCATAAAATTAAAAAATAATTTGACTATATTCAAGCCTATTTACCACATTTTTTTCTATGTTATAAAGATGTAAATGATTAATTTAAAAACAAAACATGCATATTTCCTATTATCATTCAAGTTTCAATCAACAATAACTTGGAAAAAAAAAACTAAAACTACTTATACAAAATTGTTAGAACAGACAAAATTAAAATATAAAAGTAGTTTCTTCATGAAGGTAATTAAATTAGCTCCGTAGTAATTAGCATTGATATTATAAATTCGTACGGACGAAAGTGTTACAGAAAACGTAATAATTATGTATGGACGAAAGTGCTTTGCATGTTCAATTAACCCATAGTCTGTCGACAGGCAACATGATACTTACTTTTTTTTTTTTTACTTTTATAATCGGTCTAATTGAAAAAACGCAATACTTGAATATAGGTTGTTCTTATTTGACTACTGAGTATTAAATCGTTTTAGGACCATTAAAAAAAGTAAAAAAAATAATTAAATTCGCCATTCTGATGCTCTTATGCCAAAGAAAATTTAATCTGATTTCAAAATAATAAGACTTAATTTTAAATGCAGTAAGTTATGCTAGGCTCAAAACTATTTTCTCAAAAATAATAGTTAACTTTAAAAATACTTAATATTTAGTTATTAATTTATGCTTTTTACTAGATATTCTAATTGGGGTGTGTGAGGATTAGCCTTAATTAAATTACACTTTTACTTAATTATCCTCTATGGCATCAACATCGTAATCATGAAAAAATAATCAGCTGATACGTATGGGTCCAGTAGTATTGAAGTTTTGTATGGGACAGCTGATTACTTTTTCGCGAATACGATGTTGGTCCCATATAAAAAGTACAGTTACTGTTAGCCTGTTAAATCTTCCCACTGCTGGGCAAAGGCCTCCCCCCTCGACTTCCATGCTGTTCGATCATGTGCCAATATGTCTAGTTCGTCCGGCCATCTCTTTCGCGGTCTGCCGCGTCGCCGTTTTGCTGTGTCTGGGCTCCACTGCGTGGTTATTTTGGCCCACAGTTCAGACGGCATACAGCAGACGTGGCCAACCCAATCCCACTTTAGTTTAGCGGCTTTTCGATCTACGTGTATTTTGTGTTTTGGAGTGCAATGTGGTGTTTCCTTATCCGTTAATGTAACACCCAGGATACTACGCTCCATTGCACGCCGGCAAACCTAGTGGCATAAACTAGTACTTATCAGATAGAAATATCGAAGATATTCGGTTTCGGTCGACCTACCCCGCCTTTCAGAGCCTCCATCAAGGTCTTCCTGGTGAAGTGCACAGCGGCCGCTGTTCCCAACTGGTATCCATTTCTCATCTTGTACAGCTGCACATTCTTGCCGATGAACTGCGCGAATTGACTTGTGTCACCTGGATCACCGATCACGCCCAAGACGAGTCTGTCTGATATGTGGTGCAGCTTTTTCTCGTCTGGAAAATGGGGTGATGTTAGAAGAAAGAAGAATCCACTGGTGAATCGACTTGCTGATCTGGGGGCCTAAAAAGGCCACATTGAGCAATTCATCTAATGATCTGCTTAGTAGCTGTCAAACAGATGATTACTGAATATGAACCTTATGCGGATGACATTAAGAGTCGTCAATTAAGTAGATATTTTGACATTCGTAATACTCGTATGAATCATATTATGATTCATCTAAAGCGGCCTTTTTAGCCCCCCTGGTCTCGCGGGAGAGATTGACCAAGAGTTTCTTTATAACTCAAAGGTGATGGTTTGAGGTTACCTTAACCTATGGACGCTTGCAACACCAGTGGTATCACTCGAGCGTTGCCGACCTTACTACAGGGTCGACGACGATGACGCTTCCCAAAGGAGCACTAGCCGCCTTGTTCCCGGTTAGCAACACATCACTGCAAAGGGGCAGTGTTATTTGTCTACGATATTCTGCAAGGTGGAGGTACTTCCCCAGTCGGGCAGCTCCAATTTTGAGCGGGAAGTCCCGCTATGCCCTGCCTCTCTTAAAAGTTTAATACAGATCTTAATTTTTTTTAATTTCTCATTCATCGTAGGTATAATTAATTACAAACATAGGTAGATAGGTACATCTCACATGCACACACCCAGACTCGAAACCATATAGTCGAATTTTTAATTAGACGAAGTCAACTGACGTTTACTGTGTTGTCAGTTTTTGATGAAATAAAAATAGTGTTGTGACAAAGTGAATGATTGAAAAAACTCCTCAATGAATGAAATTGCCTCGATTGTCTAGTGAATAGTTAGTGTGCCGAACTGCCGATACGGGGTTCGAATTTTAGTCGAGCTTTGTACAGTCGAACCAGCGGATTCATGACCCACTCGGCCGATAATTCGTTTGAAATTGTCAAAACCGTAAAGATCAATTTTCCAAAATGCACTTTTTGATAAAGTTGGCACTCAGAAGCCCAATTCTCGTAATTAATTTATAATATGACTGAAAGTTGACCGAACTGAGATTATATTATGAATTGACAAAAAGTCATGTATTCTACTCCTCTTATCTAGGAATACAGTGAGAACGTGGATCAGATGGCATGGTGAAGAGGGCAGCCTCTTAGACAGAAGCGTATTATAATCATGACGTTCGTCGAATCACGAACCAACAGAAAATGAAGATGCAACGCAATTACGCATCCCTTTACCGATATTTTGCGGCACGGTATGACGTTTGTCTACAAACAATAAGGAATTACTTACACAGCACTGGACTGCATTAAAGACATTATGCTAAGAAAGTAACCATTACGCATTGTTGTTGATTGAACCAAACTTGTGATTATTTAGACTTCGATTAGACTCACGTCATCTTTTCAGACGAGAAATCCTTTAAATATTTTCAGCACGGCCGCTTTTACTTAAATGGTTACGATAAGACATGATGACATGAGGATCACGTAGTGACTAATCAATTGTCTGACCGAATTTCAGCTAACATGTGGGCTTGGATGGGTGCCGGAAGTGTAGCCGAGCTCGTCCAGATTTCTTTACATGGAAATGCAATTAACTATGTTGACTTATTAGAAGAAACTATGTTATCGTTGGTGCAAACAGTTTACCCGCGAGAAGAAGTTTCAAACTTTTTCTACTTTCACGATAACTGCCCAGTGCAGACGGCCAGAGCTGTCACTAATTGGTTTCGGAAGCATTCACAAGCCATCTAGATCTCCGGATATCAATCCGATTGTTTCTGGGGTTTGATGGTCCACGCCACGGTGCTTACACTCGGTTTTAGGTAAAATTTATGTAGTGACCTGTTATTTATTTAATTTATTGTAAATATTTTATTAAAGCATTTACTGAAATACCTACCGTCTTTTACTGTGTATTTCCCCGATCTCTTATATTTACTATGTTTTGTGCAGTAGGTAAGGTCATTAAATAATAAACAATTGCATATTAGTGCGAGATTTATAATAACCAACAAACCGTCACATCAATCGACGTCCTTGATCGATGCCATTCGGGTGGATCATAGATTAATATGCGTATTGGGTATATTGGGGTGGATTATGATTATATCTTAGATTATATTTTCAACACCCTCGCATTACGGCGTTGAATTTTAAAGCTAAGTCAGTCAGTGTTCATTGTCTACCATTACAAGACCATTACGCATGTTAGTATTTAAAATTTATTGTAGGTAACGTCAAGGTAGTGCCAAAGGAGAAAGATATCGTACACCTCATGTCTACGACCTCAGATGTAGAACCCGCTTACGCGTAGTCAGGGTAACCAAGGAGACAGCAACTGGAAAAATTGCTGTCACTGTCAGTGTTAATAAAATTGATAACAAGTTTGTTGCCAGGGAATTATGTTTAAGCGAAATTCAACCTAATTGTATTAAAATGTACGTAAAAAATTAAGCCTTAGGTGGGTCATGATTCCGATTGTTTGACTGTACATACCAACGAGTTTTCGACGACTATGTTCCTATAGTATCTACCTATACTGAATACCGAGTGTTTTAAACATTGTAGTTACATACTACTAGTAACTTATATCAGAGCACTTTTATACAATTTTATTGTAAAATAGAAATAATATTCTTTTAATAGTTTGAAATGATTAACTATTCACACTCATTGTTCATTCATCTGATTGAACGAGAACTGAACGCATCACTATTACTTTAAATATGGCAACATTATTTTACAAAGTGACATTAGCTACTGTCAGTTGGCTTCGTCTAATTAAAAATTAGACTATAGATCATAACCGATCTACGAAGACTGATTATATGGTTAGTAATGATGGACATAGACTCTTGTCTATGTCAATCATTATCAACCATGAAATTGGTGTTCTAGATAATTAGTACCAGTGATTAGTTCAGTCCATAAAGCAGGTATTATGCAAGAATGTGGTCCAACTCTGAACTATAAAAACAATGTCATGTATTTACGACTTTAAAAGCCTATAAATGAAGCCCGTATAGACTAATGACGGTCAAGGTTACGTAGATACATTACAGATTACGGGAAAGTATACTTGCCGTGATAAAAATGTATAAAGTTAATTTCTTAGTAGTAGTTCCATCTCGGGATACATATTTTTTACATTTCGTTAATATTCCCGAACCTTAAATTATCATTTATCAAGTTCGCCGACACGAACAAAAACTCTCTAACTCGAATGTACCGTACTATAGAGTGTAGGTAGGCCATTCAAACATTTTGTCTTAGCATTTTGTTTGGAAAAGTTGTCGATAAGCAATTACAAAACATTCGGAACTGATATCTATTTATGTACGTCATTAATCATGTCTCCGGCATAATTTTGGTAATTGCTTTATATGCTTAGTTACTTAATCTTTATTTTAAACGACAAATACGGTTTTGACGCAATACGCACAAGGTAGCTCGTGCGCTTTTTTGTATGCAGCCGATTTGAAATTAATTGTTTACCACTGGCGCCAATTGGGTCTACAACTGACTGATAATTTTTCTAACAGAAAAGCCAATTTCATTGATTGCCAGACCTGAGTGTCGAAACCACAAGCCACAACCAATCCACATACCTAATCACGGGCAATAAAATATTATAAAACATCATTAAAATGTGGCGACCAGAGGGAAAATACAATGAAAACAATAGATAACAATTGGAAACTAACCTCGCTAAATAATTTATTTTATAGTCATATTGTATCTATCATTGATCATTGAAATGTTATGAAAATGTAACAATGACAAGACAATGGAGATTCTGCAAAAACTATAAAAATATTTAGTTTATAAAACTAAGACTGTTAATAAAACTAAGATATTTAGTTTATAAGACTGAGATTGTTAATAACATGACATTGCTTCCATTGCTTAGATAGTGTGTCAAGTTTTCATAATTATTTTATAACAAAATATTACAATAACTTCATTATTTTAACTCTTACTAGTCTAAACAAAGTTGTTTTATCTATATCATTAATTGGTATAATAAATAACTAATCTAATTAATTGTCGTTTGTTGAGATCGCGCCCAGCCATCTTGAAGATCAGATAATTCAAATTCAAAGATTTATTGCCTACTAAGTTAATAACATTGGTGTAACATTTTGTTTTGGTACTGATAACTTAGTGGCCTTTTACAAGCATTGCAATATTGAGTTGTATTATTATTACAATATTATTTTTAAAATTTATTGTAGTACAATAAGTTTTTCAGTAAACCGAACCGATAATAATCCCCTAGTACTACGTGTCCCCCATGATACCTATGGAAAAAGTTCTTAGCGAGAGAGAAGTGCGGGTCTACCGCGTAACTAAAATTGTAATGAACATCGACATCGGTATTAAACTTCAATACGATCGCGAGAGCCTAAACTTTGAGCTAACTTGTATTTTTTTTACCGATCATGAAGATAGGAGTCCCAACTATATGATAGGTATTTTTTTTACAAGTTAGCTCAAAGTTTAGGCTCTCACGATCGTATTGAAGTTTAATACCGATGTCGATGTTCATTACAATTTTAGTTACGCGGTAGACCCGCTGATATACGAACAGTGCCTACATAAATCAATTGTGGTCTCTCGCGAAGCTAGCCGCAAAAATATTCAAGCAGAAGAATCATTCTAATAAAGAAGAGAGTGAGATAACGTAGGATAAACTTATGCCCGAACATTTCCCTATTTGTGTTACAAAAAGCCAAGAAGTCTTCTCTTAAGAAAAGTTAGAAGAGGTAAAATTATTGAACAAAGTACCGTGTTTCATGACGATGATGCTCTGAGTATTTGTCTGATCGCCGGCGATTATGGTAAAATCCTTGCATTGCATGCCTAGAAGACATTGGAAGTACAGACTGGTGTTAGGCATAATAACGTAGAAAAATCACAAATTAATAAACGTGGAAGTAATAAAAATATAACATTTCTATATAAAAATATTCTTCAAAAACAACTTGACATTGACGTCTATCAGCTAAAGTAAATAGTTCCACAGATAATTGTTATTTATATCTTGAAGATAATTTAGATTTTCATTGAAAAAGGCGGAAACGGCAAAATGGGAAGAGAAAAATCGGAGACAAAACAATCTCTTTACCGTTTTCTCTCTCGATTTTGCGTTTTGTCTTCTGTCAAGGAGACGAAGGAAGGAGAAAACGGGTTTATCCACCCGCCGTACTAGTCCTGCAGGATCCTCTATAGAAGGAGAAACGCTGGGCCACGCTTTTATTCACAAAGGGTTTCAAGATGAAATAAAAAAAAGAAAGTTCAAAAACTAAAATCCGACTAACTGAAAAAGAATGAAACAAGAAAATATTAATACATATTCATAGTGATGTTCAGAGGATAGCCGTGGTCATATGCCACTTTGCCCTAAAGCTTATGGTCGATTACTACTGTTAGAATGCATTATTTTGATAGGGTAGGTGTCATAATTATGACCAGTGACCACGGCTATAAAATATATATACACCTCTTTATGACGATGCCAGAGCAATCGAGTAAGGTATTACCGTTCCAATCTGACTGCTTGATCTATAGGCCTACTGATATATCTCAACATGTCCGTTATTGGTTTGCGGGCTCTTGCTCGTGAGTGCAACTGTAACTGTAACTTCCTGCCTACTTTCGGTTACTGTGGCTTTAAGTTTCAAAAAAAAAGTTATGTTTAAAAGTAAGATTTTACCACGTTTTCTTCCCGCGGTAACCATAATCAAATCCGAATAGTTTCGTTATAAAATTCGGTTGAAAATCTTGTTCAAACAAAATATATCATACTTCATCTGATTTAGCAGATCCTATTTATAATGCAGACCAAGGTTAGGACTCCGAGTTAGCTTATAAAGTTTGTTTAAGGCCTTCAACATACAAAAGTAAGATCACAACCTTTCTGTAATTTCTGTACAAACATGCAAATATTACAGAAAATGTACGATATTCAAGGATCCACGCAAGTTTAAGAAAACCTTGTTATTCATTATTCTTTTTGGGGATTTAGATTGTTAAACCCAAAGGTTTCTGTTGCAAGCGCAATTTATTGACTTTACTGATTATGAACCACCCACGGAACATTTCTACGCCCACAAAGTCTGTTCGAGCATTTTCTACAGCGTTTTTAACACAATTCACAGTGTTTTTCACAGTACTGCAACCGCCATCTCCTATATCTTCTCATTTTGAACCTTTTATAACACCCATTCTCTACAACTGATTTCGAATTTCTCAACCAATTTTTTCTTGGTCTTTACAATACGCCTATATGGTCTGTGCGAGCATTTTAATAGTATTAGTCACCTTGCGTTTCGAACGCTATCGCGACTGCTATCTTCTCAGCTCTATCACATATCTATAAATAAATCACGATTGTTATCACCGGTATCTTCTCAGCTTGAAGTTCTAAATTTGGATGAATTAAATCTTCAAAACACTGGCCCTCCAAGAGCAGTTCTTCAAAAAAGAACAATGGCTCATGTATCTTATCTACGCCTACAATGTCTGTGCGAGCAATTCAATAGTACAGCTTCAATATAATAGGCACTGCGTTTCGCACATTACCGCGACCGCTATCCATAAGATCTCTGCTTGAGAAATGTTCGCACTTCTGTTACCTCACCGATATAGACATGACAATTTTAACACCTTACACATTGTTAGCGTCTTCACATCTGTACTAATTCGTTGCATAACTTTGAATGACATTTTGAAGTTTGAACTAACATGTGAATAAGAATTGTGTGTTGAATAAACGGAGATAACATAGGCAAGTAGGCAGTTAGTAGTCGATAACTAGCCTGCAGTAGGATAAACAATTTATAGCTACATTGATGGTACTCAATAGCGATGTGCAATAGTACCGTTTCTAAGTGCAAAGTGCTGGTGTAGGCGCCGATTTAAACAATGATAAGATGAGACTATGTAAAACAATTATCAATATTTGTAAAAGTAGGTATATTTAACTAAGTAGCTACAGTTACCGCTTCTAACGAATCCCAAAGGCAATTAAAATACCTATTTCTTTGGTGAGGGATAGGGTGTTGAACCCCTTAGTCACTGGGCTCGGACCTCTTCTCAGAATGAGAAGGGTTAGGCCTTAACCCACCACGCTGGCCTGGTGCAGGTTGTCGAACTACACACACCATCGAGGACTTAATGAGGCCCTCTCAGGTGTGCAGGTTTCCTCACGATGATTTCCTTTACCGTTAACGCAAGTTATAGGAATCAATTTCGATCCGCTCATAAATCCGAAAATTCTGAAGTACAGGCCGGATTCGATCTCAGTCCTGCATGGACGGCAAGTTTTCAACCGCTAGACAATCACCGCGAAGATCTATATATATTATAACACAGTTTTGAATTGATTGTTTCTATCCATTACCTGTTCATAAAAAATAATTGTGGTTCTAATTCTTTCCAAGTTTCCTGAAAGTGTTCCCAAGGCATCACTGCCCTACTGTTGGGAAGCTACCATGACTTTTAACACGCATTGTGCCATCCCGTTGTTACACTGGGAACTGCATTGTTGCTCCATCACGCCTTACATCTATCTGATAGTGTGTGAAGCTCAGCTTCAGCTTTATTCGGTTAAGTAACTGTGCTCAACTGTTTAGCATTGTTTGTGATTGTGACTTTTCTGTTCTTGGCTTAGTTCGTATCTGTTTCATTCCTAGGTTACCGGGTTGTAAATGCAATGATAGATGCTTCAGTACTCTTATTACTTCTCTGCTTTGTGTCCATTTTATCAGATCAGTTCCAAATCGTTGCCAACTGGAAATGCATCTCTTTTTTGAAGTTTAGTGCTTTGGCATTACTCTCTGTTTAATGTCTTACTAATTAAAGTTGTACCTATACCTAGACGTTTAGCTTATTATTTCGTTTCTGCATCTTATACTTGATTAGGATCAGTCAAACATTACCATCGCATATTAGATGGAACTTTTGCTCTAAAATAGTTCTCAGACGTTTCCCGTTGTGGCAAGTTGTCAAATAAATTTCACAAACCTATTACGAGTTTTACATAATATGTATTATGTTAACCACATTTATTCTTGAATGCTTTCGATGCTAAAACCATGAGCAATACCATTCCACGTCTAGGCATTGCAAGAATGTAGTCGGCTGCGACCCTTTTGGATAAAATAATCATCATTCAGAACATACCTACTAACTGTACTAACCCTTTTATAAGCTGACCACCAAAATTACTTACTGAAGTTTTGGCAAGTTAAATTACTTTCGGAATGAGTTTTGTTTATGTAACGTAAAAGGTCATGTCGATAAAAAATGTGGAAGTAAATACCACCATCAAGCTTCATCAAATGACGAAACGAAGACAATAGTATAGCAGTATACTATAGTAGTGCAGAGTAGTATAGTAGTAGTGTAGTGTACAGTGGCGAAGGGTGTATATAACACGATTCACATCGGCTTCCCTTTCTAAACGTGGCCATTACCAGTAGATATCAATACTATGTATTAATAAATAAATAGTTATGTGAAGGTAGGTAAGCTGCTTCATGAGTTCATGCCATAGATAAATTAATACTGCACAGCATGTGGAATGCCTAACCAAGCTATTCTTTGGACGGGTTCCCTTATAAAAATATTCACCCTTCGCCACTGGTAGTGTATAGTAGTAGTGTAGTGTATTAGTACTTAGTAGTGTGTGTACTATAGTATTGTTCAAGGCCTCATCTGGCCGATTGTGATTAGAAAGAGTGGTTATCTTGACCATCAGGTTATTCCGTGCCAATGATTTCCTACTAGCTAGACAGACGAGCTGGTTGTTCTGTTTTCCTCTCAGACGAAAAACCCGCTAACGCTAAGTTTTCCTAAAAAATATTTCCGTGACTGCTATGAATTCTGGACCGACAGATAATGTACTTTTTTGTGTCTGCGATGTACGTGGTATCGAAACCGGGATCTCGGGTAATTCAGATCATCTATCGCGATTAGATTTGATGCAGATGATGTATTTACTACTTATGTGTCCCACAACAGACGGACAACAGGTTTTTCTTCTTCTATAATTATATATACTCTTGCATTTAGGTACAATATCAGAACATAATTCCTGGGGTTCTAGATCCATTCTGGGTGCCTAGATCCATTCGTCAGTAGGAAACAAGTCGGAGAGCATACATAGGTTGTAGTTGGGGGGAGAAACGAGGTATAATTTTTCATTTCTTTTTGCTCGGTCACTCGGTGTTGCCACATAATCAGTTTAATTATGTTTAGCAGAACGATTATCTTGGTTTAAGGTTTTAGGTAAGTTTCTAGCGTCATACCGAGCGTAAAAATAAAAACAATAATCTTCTTTCTTTCTTTCTTTTCTTTCATACTATACTAACGTCACTGATACTATAGCAACAAAAATCTGTTATTTTTTTATAAGAAAATCTAACTCTTTTTGATAATAATTCAAGCCATTTTCTTCTACAGGTATTCAAACAAGACCCAAATTAATAATGAAAGGACCAAATTTTGTGTTTTGACCAGTCCCAAGTGTGAAAGTGACGGCTCATCAATAATCAGTGAAGGTTAGAACGAGACAGAATGCCCGACACACTATCCTTATCAGCGGGGGTCAGCCTTGGTCTGCTGGCTGGAATTGTATCAGGAGTGTGCTACTTCGTCGCCAATGGACTGACATGGCCCAAGTAAGTTAATTTTCCGTTTGAAATGTATTTAAAATACTTCATAACAACTGTGTGATCTGCTGATACTCACCTTTAAACTTTTTTATTGTTTGTGTTTAATGCTAACGAACCACAAACCTTGCACCTTCGGATGGCACGAAAGAGTTTCAGAGGAAAAACGCGGGAAAGTTTTTGCGTATGCCGGCGACATCTGTAGGCGTTATGACGAACTATTACCTTCATTATTTGAGTAAATAGTTTAAAATCGCCAACCTAGATGGCGCTAAAATAGGAAAAAATATTCTTTGGCTTTCGTGTATATATTCATCTAGTATTAAATAAAGAATGCCCAAAGTAAAAGAAAAATAAAGTATAATTCATTATTTATTTTTAATTCTTTGTACAGTGAAGTGATGAATGTTTTATGATGACGTTACATGTTTTAAACAAACAATATTAATTAATTATTTAATGCAACCTTTGCAAAACTGGCAGATAAACATCAGGCGCTGAGCGTTAATTTCGTCACATCCGAGGTTTTCCACACGTTGTCCAACAAAAGGTCCGATGTTGCGTGCGAAGCGTAACCGACGCGCCGACGAGATGCGGCGTTTGCATTTTTATTCTTTTTCCGCTTTTTCTGCATTCGAAACCCAAATCAAATGTCGCGTTAGTCACGTTCGGGACCGTTAGTAATAGGGTTGGCGAGTTACTCAATTGTTCTCTATACAGGATGTAAGGGACATCGTAACGAAAACTGATGCCATGGATTCAGTACATGAATCTGAACACCTGAGCATAAGAATGTTGCGTCGGTCTTTTCAAAATTTTTACGATTTTGTTCACAGATTTTTTAGGTAGGTATAAAAACTGCGAACAAAATCGTAAAATTTTTGGAAAGACCGACGCAAAATTCTTATTATCGGTGAATTTTCATTATCGGTCTGTAATTGGCGGAGTAATCACGTAACAAACACAAAAAAAAAACTGTCGCATTGAGAACCACCTCCTTTTTTAATCGACTTCAAAAAAGGAGAAGGTTCTCAATTCAATTAGACAGTTTTTTTTTTGTTTGTCGATTATTTTGAAATGAAAATATCCTAAGTCTATGGTTCACCCCTACAGATACAGTTGACGTCATTATTAGTTATTTCGATCAGTTGTCTCCGTTATGGAACACAGCAGTCATCGGGCACCTATTGACCATTATTACATTTCATGGTGCAATGAACAGTGAACACCCGTTTGGACCGTACTGCGTTTGTGTCGCTGGACTCGCTGGTGGTTCTGTACATGCGATTACGTAGACACAACTTTGCTTCGGTATTTTAGTGCTGAAACACAGACAACTCAGCTAAGTTGGCTAAGTTGTCTGTCTGCTGAAATAAGGCTTCGTAATGGGAGAGATAAAGGTTTCTATTCGAAAGATGAAAAATAGTTTAATTTAAAAGCTGGCGTAACGTTAGTTTAAAATGTTTTTATGTCATAATGAGCTATTGCAAGGCGCTGATTTGGACTTATGTAATAGGTCTTGTTTCTCGACTTAAGCACACTTTAGCGAATAGGTTTTTCACACAGAACTTTTATTTTCTGTGTTCTGTGGTTTTTTACATAGGCATTGTAATTATGTAGCACACACTGTTTGCTTTGTCGATATGTCTTTTTGTATATTGTTTTATGTCTAAGAACTGTTAATTTGCCGACCCACATTATTGCTACACCAAGTAATAGTTTGTCTGTGGAAGCTTAAAAATGGCCTTCTTTTTTATTACGTATCTATCTTGGACACTCTATGCTAGCTGGAAGTTCTCCGAACGGAATAAAATAAAATAAATATATTAAAGAGAATGAAAGAATTTAAACACTTAAAAACTTTTCATTTGAGATAATCAAGAAACATGAATATACAGCAACTTTGAATGAAAATCTATATTGGCAAGTCAGGCTGAAGCGGGGTCTTCATTTTTATGAAGAAGAAGTTTTTTTTTTCGCCTTTTCGTAAGCATTTGTTTTTACAAATGCTTACGAAAAGGCGAAAAAAACTGTAGAGATTTCCACCAATTAAATCGAATCGAATCATCGATCAATTTTGAAAATAGAACCTATTGAACTCCAACGACCAAAAGGGGAGGTCCATTAATTGTATAGGCATCGGGCATATCGCCGCTCGCGCTATCGTTCACAGTTCACTCCATTCAGTCACTCCGCGCTGATGCTACCGAACGGAAATTCGGAAACGATCGGCTGCTTCCGTGCCATTTGAATTTGGAATTTGTGTTCTAGTGTTGTGTTGTGAGTGCCTATGTGGGAATTGTGATTACGTGTGGATCTTTTGCAAAGGATTTTGAAGGTATGTGATGATTTCAATTTAAATTAATTATTTTTATTAAAGTTCTTTTCAATATATCTACTTACTTATATGTAATAATGTGGAAGATAGGATTCGAATGATGTACCTATTGATATTTCTTCGAAACAGCAATTCAAATAATGGGTGTATCAATGTGTGAATCTAGAAATTGCAATATTATTATGCCTTTCTCCTAGAATATTTCTCGTATGTTGTGGTGCAGTAGGCTGATGTCAACTTAGTGTTTACTTAGGTACTTTTGACTAAAAACAAAACATATCGTCACGCTAGACAGCACCTAAAGGTGAGGCAGAAGTGTCGCTCCATAGCTTGCCGTTGACGGTATTCGGTAACATGTGTTACGGACGTAATTACGGTAGGGGTGACCCTATAAGGTATTTATCGGGCATCATTTCGCTGTGTGTTATTGAAAACAACAGAAATGTTGGTCAGAGTGTCATCTTAGGGGAATAACCATAGTTTTTTTTTTTTTTTTTGTTTCTTTTGTCCCATATGGGACAGGCAAAGGGAGCTGAGCCCATACAGCCATGTAACCATAGATATATATAAATATACATAGAGAGATATAGATGTCATAGATAGGGGTGAGAATCTAACCGTCTTATATCTCAACGTTCTTGTACAGTAAATAGATCACATTAGTTCATAGAGATAATATATAGTAACTATTTCTATGCATTAGTTATATGGCACACATAACATATTATCACGCAGATTTTTTTTTTCTGATAGGACTGTCAGAGTTACTTAGCATGTAGGTACTTAGGTACGCAAGTTGATCTTAAAAAAATAAAAAACAATTTTAAGTATAGAAACTTCGTATTTTGAAGAATAAATTTAAAAATTTGAATCTGTCATTCATAATAGCAAAAAAATCGGCTTACAATGCCTTGTATTACTTAATTATTTTTACATAGGGAATGTACTCAAAGATTTATCAACAAACTTTTTTAACATATCTACTGTAATTTGAACCATATACCTTAACCTTAACCCTGTAAGGCTTTATCAATACCATGCTTTTTTTTTTTCTTTTTTTTTTTGCTTTAGACGCTAGTATCACTTGTCCAGCTCCTTGACTACGCTTTTGTATAGAAAACTAGGCAAAATGGCGTCAATGATTGAAAAAACATATAATCTAATGGTAGATAATAGTGAAAGGTAAAAGGCTCGTGATTTTGATAAACTATCACGTACGACAACCATTGAAATCAATTCCTCATAGTCAACGCTATGCTCGTGCGCCCCAGAATATTTTTTTGTTATATTCTTTTAAAAAGTAGTGATACTCTAGCGGTTGAATGTTTGCCTTCCATGCAGAAGGATCTGAGTTCGATCCCGGCCTGCACCTCTGACTTTTGGTATTGATGTCCGGATCAGAATTCGATTATCAGTCGTGTTAACGGTGAAGGAAAACATCGTGAGGAAACCTTGCACATCTGAGAGGGCCTCATAAAGTTCTCGATGGTGTGTGTAGTCTACCAATCTGCGCCAGGCCAGCGTGGTGGACTAAGGCCTAACCCTTCTCTTTCTGAAAAGAGGCCCGTGTCCTGCAGTGGGACAGTAATGGGCTGGATTTATTTATTCTTTTAAGAGAGTTAGCATCAGTATGCAGAACAATAAACTTAGATCAGTATAAGGTACAGTGATTTTAGATTACGTGCATACGAAGGCATGTTTTCATAGGAAATGTGTGGGAAATCGTTTTTTGTATTTTTCTCAATCATAAAGTGCCACCAGGGCCCTCCCGCGGTTATCGAACAAAATTAAGTAGGTATCTATTATTGCCTAGAAACCATACGGCATATTCTTTTGTTCCAGAACCAAAGTAAAATAAATGCCGCTACTGGCTAAAATATCCACTTAAGTATTGAAGGCCATATTCAATCGTGATTAGATAATTTTCATATCGAAAATGAGACTTGATTTTATTGTATTGACTGTAAAAATATGAGTAATGTAAAATACCAATTTGCATCATAGAACTTGTCTACAGTCAGAGGACATCAAACTTATTATTATTCTACTATTTAATTATTATTTTATTACATTACTAGCTGTGCCCGCGACTTCGTCAGCGTAGAATTTAACAGAATTATTTTTTCTTTAAATTATAAGTACTCGTAGGTATCTAAAAATAACCTAAGTTACTCCTTATTACATCAGTTATCTGGCAGTGAAAGTTCCACAATCCGTCCAGCCATTTCGGAGATTAGCCCGAATAAAAAACAAAAAAAAAAACCTACTTTTGTATAGATTGTGGTATGCAAAAATTAGTAGGTATTAATGAAGACGATGTTCTGAATAAATTGAAAATAATAATATAGGTAAATGATTTTACATTGATATATTAATTAGATATTAATAAAATAAAAAAATACGCATAGAAACTATAAATTTTAATAAGATTATAATTAAACATCTCAAAATTGCAATAGACATTATTATCAAAATGAGAACATAGACAATATCATCCAGTTACGAAATATCTTTAGAATAGCGGTTAATCTCATTTTAATAGTAGCATACGAGTGTTGTGCTTGTGATCTCAAGGAGACACGGTGAAATTTAGCAACAATAGTCTACAGACAATGCCTAACCCAAATGAAACACAAAATGGCGTGTAATTAATACGTAATCGATGTCAACCGCAAATTTTGCAACGCGTTCACGCTTCCAACTCGACTTGATACCAAACACAGAAAAACACCGTATTAAAAAACAAACAAATCATAGTATAGCTAAAACACAGTGTGACAGAACTGAAAAACAGTTTTCTGCGATAAACCTGTCGTTTCATGACGTCGGTAACCAATTATAGGAATACGCGTATAGCGGTGGCCACTTAATTTGGTCGGTTGTCAACTGTTTTGACGCGCCAAAAGCGCATCGACACGGTTCGATGCGCGTAGCGAGTCCGTTGTTCGAAATTTGAATTTATTTTGTTCCTCTATGGTTTCATGGTATGCTGTGCATTTTTTATTTCATTTAGGTAGAGAGACTACCTCGGTATATATATAATTTTATGTTTCCATTCTTCGGGCATTTTTTCTTTTTAAAATAATTATATAACATACGGTCGATGATCCACCTTTCCTGCTAAAATGTAAGTTAAAATAATATTCTTATTAGTTAGCTTATTAGATATAAAGGATATTACGTAACTCCACTTGCTATTCTAGGTGTGATCACATGGTTTCCTGTGCACGTGCGCCTATCTTCCGGAAAGACAATCGCAGGCGCAGGATTGAATAAAAATTGAAAGTAGATAGATAAGTAGGTACATAGTACATACACTAGCTAGAGATACGTAGCCTATGCAATAGCATAATCTACACGATAAAAATATGAATAAAAATTAAAAAGCGATTACCTAAGTAGTATCTAGTAGTATTTGGTAACATTTTGGTAAAACCATTAATTTTGTTGAGCCATTTGCTCTGAATGCCTTACGTCCATGGGATGCTCCAACTCGTGGCGGGAAATTCAATACCTATTTTTACCCGACTACGGAGAGGGTTATATGTATGTATTTATTTCCAGTTCAAGTTCCCTATTGGTACCTAACTACTCCGAACAGTCATACCAGTCCATCGTACCGTATTTGGTCACGGGCTCCCGACTACCGGAAGGTTAACAAACTATGATACTCATGTAATTTGTATTTCATGTGTACAACTTCCTACTTATTAAGGACAGCTTAATAAGTATTATTATACTAACCTAACCGTCAAAAACCCCCAAGTAGAAAAAGAGCTGTAACTTTTGAACGCCTGAATAGATTTTCATGAAACATAGCTAAGACGAAACCCGATTACACTAGCTTTAAATTTTTAAAAAATAACTTCATTGAAATCGGTCCATCAGTTTTGGAGCTACGATTCTAAAGACAGATACACATAATACACAGATTCACAGATACACAGATACACACTATAAAATTATAACACCCCTCTTTTTTATCGGGGGTTAAAAATAAAACCTTTATACCTAAGTAGGTACCTAGGATTTTAAACAATTTATTCAGCGTAAGCAAGCAATGCACAATCAGCGGGCTGAAGAACCGATGACCGTTGCGGTAGACGAGTTCTCGTTCTCGAGTAGAGACCGCGAGTAGGCAGACATAGCGTGGAGCGCCCCCCGACCAGGTGGAGCGACGACTTGCAGAAGGTGGCTGGTAGACAGTGGATGCGGAGAGCCGAAGATTGGGATCAGTGGCGCTTACTGGTAGAGGCATGTCCAGCAATGGACGAATGTGGGCTGATGATGACGAAGCAAGGAAATCATGTCCAATAGATATTTGATGTCGAGATTTGATGATGGTGTGATGAACCATACTATACATGGTTAAAAAAAACTTAATAAATGTTTCTATGAAGGTAGTTATAAGGAAGGCGCCTTAATGCAAACAAATAGCTAAACCACATATCAGAACATTCAGTTCAAGTGGCAAGCAGGCGTTCTACAAATTTTACCTCGCTGTAAAGACTGCAGCAGCTGGCTGTCGATAAGGACAGAGTATTATTGTCCCGATATAGAAGAAAAAATTTTGGTTGTCAATCAGTTGAAGAAGGACGACTCATTAATACTATTGTACGGCATACGGTATATAGGTACGGCATTTTTCAAGTATATTCTGTCGGTTGACTAAATAAAGACAGGCGCGCGATTGGAACTCTTTTTTCGTTTTGGAACTCTTTTGGCTCGGACACTTTTGAGCACGGGCCCAATGTTCATTGTAGTAGCTATAATAGGGCCTGATGCTATGCTTTGTTTTAAACTCAAGATTAGTTAAATAATTACATTTATTTACATAGTACACAAGGCTAACGCACTATCAAACTATAACGGCGCCAAGTCAACCTTTCTTCTTCAAAGAACCCTTAGCTGGCGTAGGCGTGGCCGGTGCGGGCGTCGTTGTAGTTTGAGGACTGGACTCACCAGTCAAGACGAACCTCTTGACTCGGGCCTTCAACTCTAAATACAATCGGTTCTCCTGGTTTAGCTGCGGGAATATTACAAGGCGCTTGTCTGCTTCCTGTAAAATATAATGGCGTTCGGTTAGAACTCTATATACGTTTTTCATTCCTCCATGACAAAGTTTTGTTTTTGTTATGGTGCAAAAAATACTCCCAATTTCTACTTGGAAAACAATCTACAATTGCATTTATAACCTGTTTAACAACTATCAGGTAGTACGTCTTCTTGTGCTCGAACTGATCAGTGGCGTACTCATAGGTCTCCAGGTTGAACAGCCCCATCAGCGCGCCGCTCTCGTCACATAGATCGAACTGGGTGAAGATCCCCAGCCGGCACTTCTTCCTAATGTACTCCAGCATTATCCTCACGGGACAGTTGGGGTTGACCAGCAAGGTTTTCTCCACCGAGATGTCCATTTCACCGGAACTACGACGAATGTATGATAATTCGGGAGCATCTTTGTAGATTACGTGTATGAACATTGTTTTCGGTTTGACAGTGACACTCGAATGACAGTTGTATTTATGGAACATATTTGTCTGGGTTCTAAAGTTAAAAAGGTTGTAACTTTGGGGTTTTGTTTATGTTTAAAAGTTTTAAAAAAGTAATGTTGTAAAGAAACCTTTAGGAAGCCTTTAGGTTATTAATCTGAGAAAGAAACTCTGTCTGTGTTTGTTTGTTACCTTTTCTCTTTTCGTTTATATTATCTCTATGCCTTTTCATGATATATTCTATATCTATCTATCTATTTTCTAAATACCTACCTGTTGTCTGGTACTATGAGTCTGTCATGCTCACTAAAATGTCTCGCTGATGGTGGCGTTGTGTGTCGGGCCGTTGAGTTCCCTTCATTGTGGTCGAGCTTGGCGACGCTGACGCATGCGTCATGCTCGTGAACGGGTGCCGTCTGTCGGAACTGGTCAGCTCATAAAGTAATTATTACTTAGTAATAATAACTTTATGGGTCAGCTTGTAACTGCCATGGCAATCTTATTCACAGGCAAATCATTATTATCCTAGTCTTATTTTTATTCACATTAAATTACATTATTCTCGCAGCTCTTACCACATTGTACTGATAAAGATTATAATCTATTTTTTGAAAAGAGTTACCATGGAGTTTCTTGCCGGTTCTTCTCCATAGGGTCTACTATTTGGAACCGTGCACCTAGAGTCTCGACATTTCATAAGTGCCTGTATCTGGTTTACATGAAATAAAGATCTATTCTATTCTATTCTATGCCTTTTCACTTCTGAACAGATCTTGATGAAAGACGAGGAAATAGTGTTCATAGTGAGGAAGGACATTTTTATATTTTGTTCATACATATAGGTACTATTTTAAACTGTTCTCAACTAACACGTCATCTGACGTATTAAATGCGTACTTCCGTCAATATTTACATCTAATATGACCTAAATAAATAGCCAGCTATGTTCTATCTAACGCTATGGTCGGAACGCTTATCGTAAACGGCTGTTGACCGATAAACCTGATATTTATTTGATTATTTTTTGTATTATTTGATATAGTGGTTGCCCAGTGGTCGAAATTCGACCGTAATTTTAGCTTTCTGCACTACTTCTCCATATAAACTTTAACTATGCCAAATCTGACAGTCCTCCGTTCGCGCAATATGTTTAAAAAGGGGTAAGTACATTGTTTTCTCTTCACTTAATAGTACTATAATTATATTAATACGTGAAGAGGAAACAATGTACCGGTGTAATTATGTTGCTACGAACTGTCAAATGTATGAAAATGAACACTGTGTCACTGAACTGCGTTATTCTCATACTAGATCTGAGAACAGCGTGGTTTTACAATGACAAGACACGATAATGTCATAGAGAATAAGGTACCTACAGGAGTTTAAATTCCTTTTGTACTATTTTTATAAAATTAGTGGCAAATTACCTAGGTAAGTATATTATGATTAATTAATCACTTACTCAACAAAATAACAAAAATAGGTATACTACTTATAAAAACTTCTCCATGAGCTATTTTCGTTTTCTAATTAGCTTTAATAAAATCAATTATGGCCTAATTCATTACAAATTAACAAATAACAGGCGTATCGCAAACAATTGGATCGCCCTACATTGTACGACGTCCACTAAAACATTACAATAAATTTAATACGTCATGCAGGTAAAGGTCATCGTACACTGGACCCGCAGCCTTGACCGCAAAACAGTTGCGCTCACTCGCATTTACAGCCGTTTCCCAACTCAAAGAATCTAACTAAAGCGATTCATATTTCATAAGAGAGTTGCAACAGCGGCTGGGCGCTCGCCGAAGCAGTCGCGGTTTGCGCGAACACCGCGCGTCCGATAACGAACCGCACAGTCGTTCCGGCACGCGGGAGATTTGCACGCTTTGTAAACAAACAACACGTAATCGATTCGCAAATTGTTCGAAATACAAATTCGAATCGAATACGAACTATCCATTCAAAATGATGTGACAATAGAACTGTCTTTTAAAAATCGAAATACGAATTCCACGAAATACAAAAAAAAAGTTCCGATAGTGATGTGAAAAAAAACCAGGAACATGAGTTTATCAAGTGTATCGAGTTTAGTGACTTTTGGGGTCTCAGCATGGCCACCACCCGGGCCGCTGCCAGCCTCCTTTCAGTTCCACCATCAGGGCTCGAACTTCGCTGTATTCTTGATACTCTTTGCCCTGTGCATGATGGAAGTTGTGGTCATAAGGATCATAACTGAGGAGCAGGCGAGAGAGCAAGGAAGCCGGAGTGTAACATCAATGTGGTTTGATTTGGACGACGAGTGAATGACTCAAAATGTGGACTATAGTGATGTGACTGCTAGTAGTATTTTAGTTAAGTTTTAGTACGGGTTAAAATTAAGATTGTTGTTCAATGTAGATAGTTATTTGGTTAGTCTGAATTAGTAATAGCATTTTGTTATAATTTACCAAGTTTCTGATAGTCTTTTCTTGTGTAAGTTACTTCCCTCTTTACTTAACTGTATATAAAATGTTTTATAATACAAAAAACAGAATTCCTGTGCCAACATCGACTAGGTTTTTGTAATACTTAAATAAACTTTACATGTAAAGTACTTTTGTTTATTCATTTTTAAATATAAAACCATACAGTTGGAGAAGAGACCAAAAAAATTACTTGAAAAAGACATTATTCTTAATGAGAAATTAATGTAAGATTATCATAAAATATCGTCATCATCTGATTCAAACACCAAAAAACCTAGGTTTTCTTGCAAAAAAGATGACTTTGAGTTTAATGAAATCATTAACCAACGGTTCAATTGATATAAAAGATGAATGTTTAATAATGATTCAAAATCAGCACTTTTTACTATTAGATATAAATATCACGTAGCTACTGATAATTATCGTCATAAAATAATATAGGCACAGTATCGTTTATTGTACCTACACCAAATAATGACAAAAAACAAACCCGACTGCAAAAAAAACGAATCAAAAATATGGAAACAAGATGAAAAGAAAACCGAGTATCCTTTATACAAAATTATAACATGCAGTCGGAGCCATGTTTTACGGCGTTCGTAACGCCCTAGACGCCTCTGACAGCAAAATGGGTACCTAATTAAAAAAAATTGGTTCTATCAAACCTGGAAACAATAGGCCGTACAGGGAGGGCATTTTTTTTTTTTTTTACTTTGATGACCAGCCTGTCTTTTTTGGATTTGTCTAGTTCGTCCCGCCATCTCTTTCGCGGTCTGCCGCGTCGCCGTTTTGCACACATCATTGGCACGTGATCGAACAGCATGGAAATCAAGGGCCTTTGCCCAGCAGTGGGAAGATACCGGCTAACAGTATCAGTACTACTTTGATGGAAAATAAGAGGTTTTTTAATAACAGAGTACAGTTTTCTCATCTTAGAGATCATCCCTCGGACAAGGTTTATATTTTCTAGCCTCCTATTCCACTTCGCTCTGTATGGTATAAAGTTTGAGATAACATACGTAAGTACCACATCGCGCCTTTTTTCCATTGAGGTACCTATTAGTAGAGGCTACAGAAATCTATTCTATTCTTATTGAATATCCACATTAACCAATGCATATTTTTAATATACCTTGTACTTAAAAAAAAAAAAAAAAAAAAAAAGTTATATATATAAAAGGTATATATATACCTTGTACTGGGAGTAAAAAATGAAAAGTACTACCTGCTACTAATTTTTAAAAGGAATTGATTCTATTATTAACACTTGGCGAGACACTGCACAAGTGCACACATATTATATTTCCTTCGGGAAAGTTGTTCGGTTTCATGGAGCAGCGGGTCTACCGCGTAAATAAAATTGTAATGAACATCGACACTGGTATTAAACTTCAATACGATCGTGAGAGCCTAAACTTTGAGCTAACTTGTATTTTTTTTACCGATCATGAAGATAGGAGTCCCAACTATATGATAGGTATTTTTTTAGCCTTAGTCCAACACGCTGGCCTATTGCTGGTTGGCGGACTACACACACCATCGAGAACTTTAGAGGGCCTATCAGGTGTGCAGGTTTCCTCACGATGTTTTCCTTCACCGTTAACGCAAATGATGATCAAATTCTGAATTCTGATACGCACATAAATTTGAAAAGTTAGAGGTGCGGGCCGGTTTTGACCTCAGACCCTCCTGCATGGAGAGCAAGCGTTCAACCTCTAGGCTATCACTGCTTTTTAATGCAATTCCAATATATTAAAGACTGAGGAGTTTCTATTATCATTTTGTATTTTATGCGTATTAATGATCCGATATGCTAATATAATCCCAAGGTGGGAAAGACACTACCAGCTGGAAACCACGTTACCTACTCCATAAACTTCATTTTAATTAAGTATAAGATATGTGAATATGTGAATATGAGAGGGGCTCGTAGCTACATAGCTACCGCGCAGATCAGTCGATCAGCGAGGTTAAGCTGCGGTTGCCGCGGTCAGTCCCTGGATGGGTGACCATTTCTTCGAACATCGAGACCCCCTCCGTGCCTCGGATAGCACGTTAAGCAGTTGGTCCCGGTTGTCATACGAATACCTTTGACAGTCGTTACGGGAGTCAGTAACCCAAAAAGTCTGACAACCGGTCTAACCTTAGGGTATCAGTGTCTCCCTGTAATTGGGTGGCGGAGGTCAGATGGCAGTCGCTCTGTATAAAATACTGTTACTCAGCCGTATCTGGTTAGACTGGGAGCCGACCCCAACGTAGTTGGGATAAAGGCCAGGCAGATGATGATATGTGAATATGTGAATGTGTGTGTAGATATGAGAATTTAGTCTATTGTCCACAGATAACATTGTCTGGTTATTCGAAATCTAGATAAAACGTGGAGTAACTTTTACAGATTTATTTATTCGTTATTGCATTTTTTTTTTTTTTTTTAACATTGCTTTGGATTTATAATTGTGTGTCTGGGTTTTTGTGGTTAATAAATGTAGTTTCTTTCTTTATTTTCTAGCCAGTTAATCTTGTCGTTAAAATTCGTTGCATCTGAAAGAACAATGCGCAATAATCATTGTCCCATGAATTTTATACAATGACAAAAGGCACTTTTAAGATTATGAATTTACAATAATAATTACATTAATGTTAATTAAAATAAGGCACTCCAAATTAACATAATATTATCGTTGGTTTTTTATATAATTTGTTTTTTTATATCACTGGTCCTTTGATACAAAAATGAGTCTTTTGTGGCGTAGCCGCGCGGACCTACTGCGGTCTGCGAGTGACCCAATGGGTCTAAATTAATTAATTATAAAATTATTATTATGACACAGACCTAGGATTTTTTTAGAAGAATAAACCCGTCATTATAGTCATCATTTTGAACAACTTTTGATATAGGACCAGATATGAAATCGCGAAAAAAAAGAGGTTTGCCGTACAGAATAATAATTCAATATATTATTACTCGAATAAATGTCACCCCCTTCCAGGTGTAGACACCCCCCGTCTGACTAACCTTAAATATTCTAGCGCGTGCGACTCGATTCTGATGACGTCGTCCGAATTCTACCTCTACAATTCGGACAATATAGATCCTTCGTCGTGTTCGGCGCATTCGATGCAGATAGCGAGACCACCAGCCAATTCGATTACTGCAGCGCGTGCGGCGCATTCGGCGCGTGCAGATGCGCGTTCACATTTAGCCACGTAGGTACCTCCATCGGCATCGCTTCAATCCAAGGCGAGATAATCTTTGACCCTGTAATTATGACGTAGGTATAATGTTTATGTTATTTGTTACGGTTCACGTAAACCAAAACAAATGATTTATACTTACTATCTCTACCATAACTCAACTGTAAGTTACTTAACAGAATTGCATAAAGATACCTGATTAGCCCGCAGTGGTTGGCTTGGCTTCGATTCTAACCCCGCACTGATCATTTATTATTAAATATTTGTAATTTATCTTGAATCGCAAATGCACAAACAGCTACCCGAAATAATTGAGATATGAAGACCATTAAAAAAAATATATAAACTTTAAAAAAAGTAAAAACAGAGATAAAATAATTTTCTTCAAAAACTTAACAGCTTCTGAAGTAGGGTGTTCGTCCCGGGAGTCTCGAGTCTCGAAGTCCCGGGAGTCTCGTGACTATCTTCATCGAGACCGAGACCGAGACCTAAACTTACTACTCCCGGGAATATCGAGACTAGCTATCACCATTATAAAACGTTCGTAGTAATCAAATAATTAAGAAAAATAATGATCTACTTAACGGGTAAAAGTCTTTAATTACACTAAATAAAATAATTATCGATTTGCTTATCAAGAATAATAATATTCTCAATTCACGCGCACTGCGAACGGCGCGGGCGGCGCGTCGTCTCGGTGGTCGGCCGCCCGCTCACAGATTAACTCGGTTTGGATGGTGGAACCAAACTCTGCGTTCACAATAAATAGTCCTGACTGTCGACTAATGAACTTCAAGCTCTCCCGGAGCCAATACTCCCACTCTTCCCGACTGTCAATCCCACATGGTGGTGGGGTCAGCTTTCCTTGTATTTTGCTTCCACTTCGCTCTGTGTTTGACATCCGTGTCGGAAACTTTTCATGTCGCCATATCTCTGTGCACTACATCCATCCACCTGGTTTTAGGTCTCCCTCGAGATCTCCTACCAGGTAAGGACAGCTACAATGCCTACGTAATCCGGTAGTCTTCTTTTTACATGTCCAATGTCCATACTATCTCAGCCTACTCTCCCGCAGCTTGTCGGCGATGTCGCGTACACCAAGACTACCCCTAACGTACTAAAGTAAGGGTTTTTAATTGATACACTACTCAAACAACTTGTCTAGGGAACAAGCAAATTATATCAACTTGTTATTTGTGAACCCTTTAGAAAAAGTACAGGGCCACTAAAATTGATAAATATAGGTTGAAAGTGCATTAAATAATAGTTCAAAATTTTAAAAATTCTAACAAGAGAAGCAAATGTTTTTTGAAATAAAGAGGGGAAACTTTAACATGCACGCAGGGTCGAGTTTTCTAACGTAAAGATTTGGGAGATTGTCAGTTTTCGTTTTTTTTTTTTTTTGTGAAGCGCAATAATTATTGCTGCTTTCTAGTAATTTTTCTGTCTCTGAGCATGATATCACCTCGTCATTAAATGCGGGAAGAGATGCTTAGGTCTGTGGGTATGTTGGAAGCTGGGCGCAGTCAACTCGAAATTGCGGACGCTCTTAACACGCATCCAAGGAGTAATTTGCCGATTATGGGCACGCTACAGGGCTACAGGAGATATAGCCAAGTGTCACCGAGAAAGATACAGGGGCACTTCCCAGAGACAAGACCGTTTTCTGCAGAATGCTGGAAAAAGGCAGCCCCAGATTACAGTTCGTCAGTTAGTAGGAAGACGTGCTGTCTTCCTACTAACTACAAGTGGTTGTCAGTAACCAAACTGCCAGGAGAAGATTATGTGAAGTCAATCTTTACGCTCGCGGACCGCTAAGAGTTCTTGCTCTGCGACGTGAAAATCGAGGGTATTGCTTATTGTGGGGTAACGCACATTTGCGATGGACCGACAATCAGTGGGCAGGTATTCGGTTTTCCGATGAATCTTGCTTCGGGCTTCAACTCGTTTCAAGGAGTGTGCGTGTTTGGCGAATTCCTGGTCACAAGAGTCGACTCCAGAATCCTCAGGAAGTTCATCTTTACCAAGACCGTACGATTATGGTGTAGGCTGGAATTCGCATGGGTAGAAGAACAGATCACGTTTGTATACGAGGCAATATAAATGGGAGCAATACCGTGACCAGGTTGTGCACTCTATGGTCTTCCCTCCCTTCCTTCATCTTCCCTTACGATAATGCACGTGTACACACATCATGGCTGGTGGTGAATGTGTTCAGCGAGTTCAGACCAGACCAGTTCAGGGCAATATCACGGTATTGAGTGGCCTGCTCGGTCCGCCGATCTCAATCAGACTGATCATGCGTGGGATTTGCTCGGGAGAAGACCTTTCAGTGATCTTCCCCAAAATTTTACCAAAGAACAAAATCTTTTTTCACTTCTTTCCAGAGTATGGAATCTTATTCCACAGATGACAATTGATAACCTCATACTCAGTACCTGTGCCATACCGATGCCGTCGCTAACGCCTTGGGAGATCCAACAGACCTTTAAAAAGTTGCTAGGAATGTTTTTTTTAAATTACCGGAACAATTTTTTTCGCTTTTGGCAGTATTTTAGTTGATCTCAATAATTTTTAATTTGGTCTCGAATTTCCCGAGACTCCCGGGACTGGTTTTAAAACTCCGATACTGGTCCCGGGACCAGAAATACCCTCGAGACCGAAATCCCTAATCTGAAGTCGGTGGTACTGCCAAGCTAGATGCATTGAAGAGTTATAGGCCCTGACTTCAGAAGCTGTTAAGTTTTTTAAGAAAATTATTTTATACTTTTTAGTTTTTTGAAGTCGGTTTTTACATTTGTTTTTTTTAATATTCTATTCTTTTTTTTAGTGGCGTAAGCAATGAATAAACATGCGAAACATCGCGAGTGATATGCTGTTATTCATTCAAGAGTTCCACCGTATCTCTGAAGGTCTTCACCAAATTTTGATGGGACCACCACGAGAGTATACCATACCATAATATTGAATTATTTGTATGGATTATTCTCATTTTCTCATTTTTTTGGTTAAATTGTCAACCTTCCTTGCTTCCTTAACTTTCTCCTCTATTTCACTCTATCCTTGACATCCGTATCGGAAACTTCGTATATGGCCATACTTATCTCTATGCACTACATCTATCCACCAAGTACAGATGTAGGGCCAAGTTGCCTACGTAATTCAGTGGTCTTCTCTTCAAATTTCATGCAGTTCCAAAAAGTATCATACTCATACGACTTTACAAAGATTTTCTTTTGTCTTCAAGCATGGAAGTAATCTATAGATAAGAACTATTTATTAAAAGGTTTTGTGGCATTTGCAGATACTTAGGTACATAATTTAAAATTAATTGAATACAAACTCACTAATGATGTTATTACTCAAGTTCCTAGCGTATGAGATTATTGCGGCTTCAAGGACCAGAGTTAACATTTTAAGAATTAAATGAAAGGACGTTAATATCATGTTGAAGTAATAAATATTCCTATAGTTTAAAAACAAACTAAAGAAAACGCTTTTGTCATCCAAACTAAACGTGTATGCAAAATTTCAGCTTAATCGGAAACCGGGAAGTGGGTCAAATTTAACTTCCAAGATATTTTTACATAGTTAGTCACAAGTGAAACTAATAAAAGCGCTTTAAAAAATGACGCTTTATCGAATAAAATTGCAAAGAATATTAAAATACAGATGTCAGTATCCTTAGTAATGTTTAGAAACGGTCTCTTCCGCAATATGTACTGGATGCAATAGACGGCCGCGCCTAATTTGAAATACCTAGTAGGTATATTGTAATCGGATATTTAGCATTTGGTAGGAGCAAGCACGCTATCGGATGTCGATATAATATTCCAAAATCCTTGTTCGAGATTACTAAATTGTTCACGCAGATGTTAAATTATTGATATATTTACCTACTGTTTCGGTAGAACAAAGAGGTAGGTATAAGATCACCGGATATAGATGAAGTTTATTCAGGAAATTATAGAAGCATACAATTTTTTTTTTTCTTACTTTGTCTGCATTTCTCATCTCCTCACCTGATGGTAAATGATAATGCTGCCGAGGATGGATAACGCAAACTAAACTAATAATAGTTACTATTATTATTTATTTATTTCAAGCAAAGAATATCTTAATTTCTAGGATACAAACACTTTGAGACACAGCTTGAACCTTATCCTTGTCCTTCGAGCCGGATCCGATCCAGCTCGAAGGACCATATGTTGGGCTTTACAACCCCAACAGAAATATCATAACATTCCACTGTTGGGCGTAACAACCCCAACACTTGTATACAAATACTTGTTCCGTGAGGGGATCGAACCCGTGGCACGTAGCGTAGAAAGCTAATCGCTTAGCCACTGCGCCAGCCGTGTCGTAGTACTGTATGTTATGTAGAAAATGGTACAGGGGCTTACTACGAGCTCTTATAGCAGTGCTGAAATTGAACTGCCAAGAAATTTCCAGAATAAGCTGACCTTTCATTGTACGAAAAGACTATACAGTGCGACGTCAGCTCACTGGAAATGTCTGGGCAGTTCAATTACAGCCCTGCTATAAGAGTTCGTAGTAAGCCCCCAGTTCTCTTAACAACATTGTTGTTATCAAATGTACTATGTTCATAAACAAGGTCTATCTCACATTCACCTACCTTGGGTAGTTTAGTATTGACATTTTATTTTTACATTATCTATTAATTTTAACCTAATTTACATTACTTACCATTTATTGATTTATTGTAATTATTTTTATTGAAATGACATTTAAACTAGCTCACGATTATGGGTGATTACTCATTTGTACACCTCTTTAGGTATAACATGTTTGGACTATAAATTATATTTTCATCCCACCATCTCGGAAAGAGTATTTTTAATCTTCAATATCTGAGTGGAAAAGCCGTTTTTATTCTCTAGAGGATAAAGTAAATTTTCATCCCACCATCTCGGAAAGAGTATTTTTAATCTTCAATATCTGAGTGGAAAAGCCGTTTTTATTCTCTAGAGGATAAAGTAAATTTTCATCCCACCATCTCGGAAAGAGTATTTTTAATCTTCAATATCTGAGTGGAAAAGCCGTTTTTATTCTCTAGAGGATAAAGTAAATTGAATTTAGAACATCGTGTGCACTAAGTTTGTGAATTAAACGTTTTTTTTTTGCATTTAGTCATTTCCTCGCTGAGGTGGAATGAAAAGTTACGTGTTGCACTCGAGTGCAAAGATTTTTCTCCTCGTGCTCTTTTGATTCCCTCGCTAACGCTCAGGATTCTAATTTTGAATCACTCGCTCGGTCATCAAAATTGAACACGCGGTTAAAAAGCAACTTTGCACTCTTGTATAACAAATAACTATTTAACATCTAAAGAAAGAAAGAAAAATGATTTATTTCGGCCTCGCACAGAAAATTACATACAAAAAGAAAACATTAAAATAATAACAAAAAACTAACACACTACCACTATCACTACTACTAACACTAACATAAAAAAAAAATATGTCCAAAAACTAAAACCCGACTTCTGAAAAGGTATGAAACTAGAAAATATTAATAGATACATATTCATAGTGATGTTCAGAAGAAAGCCGTGATTTTTTTTTCGGAGCCTCGATCTTCTGCTTACAATATATACCTATATATTTTTGAAATGTGCTAATTATGCCCTTTCATTTGATACCCAACACGGCAGCATCAATAAAATAATATATTTTAGTTCATTACTTTATGTCCTATAAAGGGCGCCATATAAAATTCCATGTGACGTCTACTATTTGGAACCGTGCACCTAGAGTCTCGACATTTCATAAGTGCCTGTATCTGGTTTACATGAAATAAAGATCTATTCTATTCTATTCATAGCCTATAACCAGCGGACAATTAAAGCGCTTCCAACGATACCTCATTTGTCGAATTATGATAAGTAGTACAGAAGTTATGAGGGAACAGATGAACATACATAGATACATACATACCGGTCAAACATAACCCTCTTCGTAGTCGGGAAAAAATATTATCCTATTTAGGACTGTATGATCATTGATCACACATGTTTAATGCAAATAAATTATTTGATTTGATTTGATTCACGTAGACTTGGTGAATAAATTTCGCGACTATAAATATCTGTGTTACATAATTTTTGTAGCCTTGGCGTGACCTTCACAGCGAGGTCAAACCAGTTCTATAAATATTTATGAAAGTGATTCTTTAATTCACTACCTGGTGCATCTACTCTTCAAGTCATCCGCGTTGAGTCCGGTTTTCAACCCCCGACAAAAAAGGGGGTGTTATAAGTTTGTAGTGTGTTTCTGTATTAGTGTCTGTCTATGGCATCGTAGCTCCAAAACGGACTGACCGATTTCAATGCAGTTTTTTTTAATTAAAGCTAGTTTAATCGGTTATTATCTTTTCATGAAAATCTGTTCAGACGTTCAAAAGTTACAGCTCTTTGTCTAGTTGGAGTCGGGGGTTTTTGACGGTTAGGTTATTAGGTACATACGTATACAACTTGTATACGCCAGTAAAAGTGCGTAAACATATGAAAGGCCGTCCAAATTACTCAAGTAAAATGAATTACCCGCCATATTGAAGGGAGATTAGCCAAGCGTGGGCCAGTGTGTCCAAACCTCGGTTAGTTGATCTGCGACTGTTGAGCAACGGTGCCAACAGGCCGCTGCAACTAGTGGCCGCAACCAGTTGCAACTCTTGTGAAAATCTGCATACCTACTAAATGTGAAAGGTTTCCAGATATGGATAATTGTGTGGGTGGAGGAAATCCAGTTTTAATAACTTCCCTGGCCTACCAGCGTCAAATAAAAAGAGGTAATTTTTATGGCATTTTAACCCCCGACAAAAAAGAGGGGTGTTGTAAGTTAAGTGTGTATCTGTGCATATGTGTATCTGTGCATTTGTCTGTGGCATCGTAGCTCCCAAACGGATGGAACGATTTCAATGCAGTTTTTTTAATTGAAAGCTGATTTAATCAGGTATCATCTTAGCTATGTTTAATGAAAATCTGTTGGGCCTTTCAAAAGGTACAGCTCTTTTTCTAGTTAGAGTCGGGGGTTTTTGACGGTTAGGTTATGTATATGTAGTCCTTACGAGTTAATTCTACTACGAAGTGAATACGATTCATAATATGAATCGTATTCACTTCGTAGTAGAACATCTCTAAATCATGTCTGATTTTTAGACGATTAATTAGGATCTACTAACTACCTCTTAATTATGTCTAGAGGTCGCAAGAGCGGCTGCAGAGTCTAAGGTCGGCTGTTTCGTTTCAAAAGTAAACTCTGGTCCGAATGCGTGCTCTACATAATGTAAGCGAGAGTAAATATTGTGTATTTAGCCTTCAGATACAAAACGTGTAAACTTCCGGTGTTCGATTATTTTCCGGTTTCATAATGAACCGAATACAAAATTGTTTTACCAAGTTGTTGTTACTAACATAACATCTGGCATTATAGGTAAAAAGAAAATACATTTATTCAACACGGACAGTGAAAACACACGAGAGAAAAATAAAATAAAAGATAACATAAAGTTTAAACAAAAAAAAACAGACACGTGATAGAACAAATTTAAAAGAAAAAAAAAATAGTAATTACAAAATATTGCATTATGTTGTCAAATAGAAGGGCGCGGAGATCCCAGTGCTGATTTTCAGTTGGCACCCCTGTTACATACATATTTTCCAATACCTACCTATTTACGCGAATTGAATCCATTGAGGTACTAAGATTTTGCGATTTCAGTGTTGTTCCCATAGTCAAAGTTGTTCATAATGATGAATACAAGAACTCCTTAAAGGGAATGGGACTGGAAAGGTAGGGCCTTGTATACAAATAAGTTCATAATGTTAAATTCTCTACGAATCCAGTTGGAACATTATCAATGTTTTGTATGGAAAAGTAACATTTACTTACAATAAAATTTCATCATCAAGTTATGAAAAGAAGCTAAACATAGCACATTGACTTCGCTAATGATTATTATTGATAATCAATATTGGACGCTTCTCTCAACAGTTTTTCAACAGGCACTACCGTTGTGACTAATATTAAATCAATCACGTTAGCCATAGATCATTATCGATTGCTAATATCGCAATCTGTTTGTTGAATCATCTCATAATCATGTTACTTTATAAATAAGCCATACACGTTACTTTTCCTGTGTTATAAAAGACTACCCAAGGAATCTTTGGATAGATAAGCAATATCCATCTCGACACTGAAATGGGAGCGTAGTTTTTTCAAGAACACGGACCATAATTTATGTATTGGTCCTATCATTATCACATACTATTGACGTATTGACGACACGATTGGCTTGGTAGCTTTCTGCGCTACGTGCCGCGGGTTCGATCCCCGCACGGAACAAATATATGTATGATCGACAGATAGTTGTTCCGGGTCTGGGCGTGTGTGCATGTGACATGTATGTTTGTAAACTGTACCCTCGATACAGGAGAAATCCTAGTGAGGAGCAACGTTTAAAAAAAAAAAAAACCTATTATTATAAGTATATTAATACGTGAAGAGAAAACTTTGTATCCCTTTTTAAGCATATTGCGCGCACAGTGCAGTGTGAGATTTGGCATAGTTATAGTTTATATGGAGAAGGAGCCACTAGGCGACCACTAGTATCACTAAATTAACCAAGCGTTATGATGGAAATATTCCCACACTCATTGAAACTGTACAAGTATGCCCATGATCAGCAGTAGGAGTCTACTAGCTGTCATTACAACACTCACAGGAAGAGAAAGGGTGGCCATACACGACCCGACTAGGTTATTAACATTACTTACAAGTTACCGTGTGTATGTAGCAAGATTTTCGTCATGCCAGGCAACGGGCTCTTGGTAGTTGGTATAACCATTAACCATTTGTATTTTTCCGTAGCTGGGGGGGGGGTCCTCATCTTATCTATGACTCAATGCGTTTCCCAATTACACGCATTTGCAAGTAAATATAGAAATGTTAGATTTATTTAGCTTTATTGCACAGTGTGTGACTTGCGAATGGTCTTGACATTATTATTATAATAATGATTAAGTAAATGCGTATGTGTTCAGATAAATCACCGCATCATTTTTAATCTTTTTATGAGGCTTCGTAGCTTTGGGTGTCGTGGGAGCAAGCTCAACAGCGCATCCTGTTGCTTTGGGTTCGATGACCAGATTGAAAAAGTATGACCTTAGGAAAAGGAATTGTATTTTAGGCAGCCTGGTGTAAGAGAAAAAGAAAGAAAACATTTTTATTCTGGAATCGCCAGGAACAATTAATAAAAGTACAAAGGTACAAAAAAATAGATATATAAAAAAAAACAAAACAAAAACAATAATTAAAGCAACCTGGACGAAACAAAAAATAGCCCCCATCTCAGCAGAACGAGGTGATTGGGTAAACCAAAGCTTACGCATTTTCTGCCGCCAGCGCGGCAGCGCCGCGATCCCGGTTGCAGAGCCGGGAGCAGAATCTACGTTGAAACAAAATAATATGTATTTCAAACTTATTAAAACATTATTAATAGTTATTTGTTATACAAGAGTGCAAAGTTGCTTTTTAACCGCGTGTTCAATTTTGATGACCGAGCAAGCGAAGGATTCTAAAATTGAATCACGAGCGCAGCGAGTGATTCAAAATTAGAATCCTGAGCGTTAGCGAGGGAATCAAAAGAGCACGAGGTGAAAAATCTTTGCACTCGAGTGCAACACGTAACTTTTCATTCCACCTCAGCGAGGAAATGACTAAATGCAAAAAAAAAACGTTTAATTCACAAACTTAGTGCACACGATGTTCTAAATTCAATTTACTTTATCCTCTAGAGAATAAAAACGGCTTTTCCACTCAGATATTGAAGATTAAAAATACTCTTTCCGAGATGGTGGGATGAAAATTTACTTTATCCTCTAGAGAATAAAAACGGCTTTTCCACTCAGATATTGAAGATTAAAAATACTCTTTCCGAGATGGTGGGATGAAAACGTTTATTAACGCACACCAGTCGTACCAGTTACAGAAAAGCTGAAAAGTAACGTTTGTTCGTGGTATGGACATGTAATGCGGAGAGATGAGAATCATGTTATAAGAAGAGTAATTTATTGTAAGTATGAATGTTGATGGTTACCAGAGAAGAGGCAGCCCAAAGAAAGGATGGATGGACTGTGTGAAACATGACATGAATTTGGAAATAGCGTCTGATAGAGATGAATCGAAGAAAAAGACATATTGCGCCGAACTCTAATAAATAAGGAGAACGATGATGATGAAACAGGCTTATTAACAGTACCCACTCAGGAATTATTACAGCGCGTACAGATGGATGCTGTCTACATTTTTAATACTGCATCAACAGTTCACCACATCAAGACTGACAACTAGACAGTGGCGAAGAGTCCATACAACTCAATCCCCATCGGCTTCCTTTTAGGAATTGGTTAGTGCATAGAACAACGTAATATTATATTATTTACTCATCCAACTGACAAAAAAACGGTTGTCAATCAGTTAGGTCAAGCTCTTCCAGACATGACTATATATAGATTACAAGAGACGGTATGGATTTTTATCTTGCAGCATTAATTGTAGAAATTTTTAGAGGGCATTTTTGGGACGGCTTCCCCTTTTAAAACTGTCACCCTTCGCCACTGCAACTAGATAACCTAACCGTCAAAAACCCCCGACTCCAACTAGAAAAAGAGCTGTAACTTTTGAAAGGCTGAACTGATTTTCATGAAACATACCTAACATGATTACCGATTAAACTAGCATTCAATTAAAAAAAACTGCATTGAAGTCGGTCCATTTTTTTTGGAGTTACAATGCCACAGACAGTTACGCAGATACACACTACAAACGTATAAGTATAATACCCCTCTTTTTTGTAGAGGGTTAAAAATTCCTAAGGCATTAAGACCACCTATGGTTAATTGTAGTTGTTAAAATAAATTAATAATGCAGCACGGCATGGCACGCTTTGCGCAGTGGCTAAGCAATTAGCTTTCTGCTCTACGTGTCTTGGGTTCGACCCTCGCACGGAACGAATATTATTTGTATAGCTCACAGTTGTTCCGGTTCTGAGTGTGTGTGCACGTGACATGTATGATTATAAACTTTACAATAGAATAGATCTATCTTTATTTCATGTAAACCAGATACAGGCACTTATGAAATGTCGAGACTCTAGGTGCACGGTTCCAAATAGTAGATCCTATGGAGAAGAACCGGCAAGAAACTCCATGGTAACTCTTTTCAAATAAATAATAGATCTTGACAATCTTTATCAGTAGGTACAATGTTGTGATAAGAGCTGCGAGAATAATGCAATTCAATGCGAATACAAATAAGACTGTACCCCTGATACAGGAGAAATCCTAGTGGGGGCAAAGATTTTGAAAAGAGAAAAAAATAAAATTGCCGAATCAATTGCCGAGATCAATATAATAAAAAAAGTAGTATGAGAAGTACTTAGACGCCTAAGTGCTCAGTTTTATATTTTTATTTTATATTCTTTAAATAATTAGGCTGTGTACCAGTGGCGAAGAGTCTATACAACCCGATTCCATCGGCTTCCCTTTAGGAATTGGTTAGTGCATAGACAAACGTAATATTATATTATTTACTCATCCAACTGACAAAAAAGAGGCTTGTTATTGAGTTAAGTCGAGCTGTTCCAGACATGACTATAAATATATTACAAGAGACGGTATGGATTTTTGTCTTGCATTAATTGCAGTAATTTTTAGAGGGCATTTTTGGGACGGCTTCCCCTTTTAAAACTGTCACCCTTCGCCACTGCTGTGTACATACATAGTTAAGTTTATATTGCAAATAATTTTTTTGTAAATAAAGAAAGTATTTCGATAAACAAACGTACCATTTCATAGTTTATTCGCAAAATTTATTCATACGCATATTTATAACAACGCAATGCGATATGCAAATCCTTTCACATTATTCAAGCAGGTAGTAAGTATAAATTTGAATAAAAACAAAAGCTGTCCGTTACAATGTTATAACACTTATGAAACGTAATTACTAACCTTTAAGCAACGCACAGCTTTAGCAGCTAAAGTTACACATGTTCCATTTTGTAACATAAGTTAGTACCTAAGTACTAAGTGTAGATTGTGTTCTGGTGTTGGGTAAGTGTTCCTCCTTGTTGGCGAGCTGATAGATGCTGCTGTTAATTATCTTTCTTTTTCTTCTCTGTTACTCATTCTTTACCAATGACATTTTACAAATAGACAAGCCATAAACCAACATTAATGCACTACAAAATGGCGTAAATTTACTATAGCTACATATAATTATACAGTGCGCGAAGAAAGGGAAAGAAAACGAAAGCCACCATACGCCATGTCAGTTGCTAGAAAAAGATGAATATAGACGTTTAGTAACGTAGCATTAGCTGCTGCATGCTCATTCTCTCAGTCAGTGCAGGGCATTTACCTTGCGTTTATCTTGCCAATATAGAGCTCGAGCAACGCGTCTATTTGTAAAATGTCATTGTTCTTTACCTAATGCTCGGTGTACGCCTCCTACTTTGAATAGAATAGAAATACTCTTTATTTTAGATACACGTGATAAAAAAGAAGCAATGAACATAGGTACATTTTAAGATTGTAGCTGTTTGTTTGTTTGTTGTTTGGTTGTTGTTGTTGTTGGGCGGTCTTATTGCCATTGGCGATTTCTTACAGACAAACTTTGGATGGACAGTACAGCATGTAAAAAACAAGGGTAGCTCGTCGTGTAGCGACGAACTTGACGCGACGCTATTAGTAGAGTCGGCAACGCGCGGGATGCTCGTGACGTTGCAAGCGTCCTTAGGTTACGGTAACCGATTAGGTACCATTAGGCGGCTCGTAAGATAGTCTGCCACAATAGCAGTATAAAAAATATCCCCAATAAGTTCAAAGCTAACCAGCCGGGCTAACATGAGCACCCTGACATAATTTTATCGTCGCATTATCTCGTGCGGAAACAGGTTTTTAGAGGCATTATCTCGTCTTGTCATGACGACAAACTTTTATCACAGCGCGCATGTTAGCCTAGCAGGACTTGGTTTGCGACCGTCAGTCCTCCATCACTGGTGTACCTACTGCTATTAAATACAATATTCTCTTGGTTCCAGGAACGAGCGTGAGTCTGGAAGATGCATCACCTCTTCGCGGGACGACGGCGTGTGTCGTAGCTGTGGAGGCGACAAACACGGCGGGGCTCTACCCTGCATCTGTTATACGCAGGAGTGAGTACTGATCTTTTAATCAAATGAAATAATTTATTTGCATTAAATATATGTGATCATACAGTCCTAAGTATAGGATAATATTTTATAGTCCAAACAATGTTCTATCTAAAGAGGTGTATCTACAAATGAGAAATCTCCATCATCGTGTGTGCTAGTTTAAATGTCATTTCAATAAAAAAAAAATTACAATAAATTAATAATAAGTGGTAATTAAATAAATGGTAAATAATTTAAATGAAGTCAACATAATGTAAAAAAAATATGTCAACACTAATCAAGGTTTAAAATGAGTCATTAAAAAAATATTTTACATTATAATACCATTTAGCAGTTAATACCTATTTGTTTTAACCTTTTCTTATTTAACATGTTTTTCAAAGTTTTGAGTTCTTTAATCTTTTCATAAATTATTGGCCCCACTGATCATCATCAGTTCGAACGAATCGTGACCTATTCAGCAATTGCATGATCAGATTAACATTTATAATGATTATAGCGTGTTTCCGATTTAATTCAAACTTGGAGTTACCTTGGGGAACCTTTTCTCTAAATATTTAGGTAGGCCATATACAGTATAAGGGAAGGTGGATGCTGCTTGCAAGGCCTTAACCAAGGGGTGACCCGAGGTTCAACCTCCACCCCCAAACCACAAAAAATGAAATTATTTTTAAAATGCATTCACTCGTTAATAAATTTTTGATAAGTCCCGTCGAGTAACTAGCATTAAACTTTTTAAAATTTTATTTAAAATTAAAGTTGCTCTTAATTGCCTTTCTTGTCCAGGATTCGAACCCACCGAATTGAATTCCTGGCTACCACCTTGGCTGCTGATAAAAAGCAGATATCATGATAACGCCACATAAAATTATTAAAGCTTTTTTGGTACGAACTGCAAAAGGTACACTTACCACTCACCATGTCCTGTCTCCCTTTTGACCAATTATTGAACTACTAGCTTTTGCCCGCGGCTTCACTCTCCTAGGGGTACTACTCCATGTACCCGGATAAAAAGTATCCTTTGTTCTTATCCAGGATATGTTCTACCTGTGTGGCACATTTCTCCCAAATCCGTTCAGCTGTTAAGGCGTGATTGATCCCATCATCTGACGAAAACCAAACATTAGTATCGTTTCAGGCCCAATATGGCCGTTTGTGATCTGAAAGGTCATCAAACATTCAGGAGGGTCTGAGTTCCAACCTGGCCCACACTTCTGACTTTTCGGATTCATGTGCGGTTTAGAATTTGATTATCATTTGCTAACGGTGAAGAAAAACATCGTGAGGAAACCTGCGCATCTGAGAGGGCCTCATAAAGTTCTCGATGGTGTGTGTAGTCCGCCAACTCGCAATAGGTTAGCGTGGTGGACGAAGGCCTAACCCTTCTCATTCTGAAAAGAGACCCGTGTCCTGCAATGGGACAGTAATGGGCTGGATTTATTTATTTATTTACCATGCATATTCTAGGCCTGTGAAGTTCGAGTCGGGTGCGTGGTTCCTGCGGCAGGTGCACCGAGCTATCAGCGTCATGCCGTGGAGCATCTCCACCGACAAGCTCGAGCAAATAGGTCAGTACCACAAAGCGTGAATTCGTTTTGTTTGTGAAATGTATCATCGCGACGTATCGTGACGGCACATATTACGCGTTTCCTAATATGTCTACCGCGAACAGTTTTCTTAACGCCAGGAAAAACATTTCTAAACGGTTACTATGTTGAAACTAGACATTCAACATTTCTAAGACCAGCTAACTTCCTATCACGCTAACTTAGAATTTTAAAATATCCCATGAATCATCATTTAGTTACTGGAGAAATTAAGCCACCATTGCAGAGTTGTACTATATATCCTGTCATAATATTACTATAATTAGTGATGTGCTTTGATTTGCATTGAATTTTGGATCCCATGGCGAAATACAAAAGTCTGTTGCTCACTTCGACCTGTAAAGAAAGATCTCTAGAAAGATCTCTTTCGGTGACACAGCTGCTAACTTCCCCAATCTGTACCTTAGCTAATCACAAAATTGTCAATACCCTTCAATTAAGAGATTTTTATCTACGTCAGCTCAGCTTTATTTAGAAAGAGGAATGATAAAGATCCATTTTCACACAGCAAACAATTTTAAACCGGATATTACTTAATATTTTCCAGAGGAAGAATGCGACGGCTACGACACGCCAGGCCCCAGCGATGCCTCGCGTGGAGAACTGAAGAAAATCAGGGAGTTCTTGGAGACCATCTCCGCGAAGCTGGCCGGTGGACCGCTGGAGGGTACCAGAGTGGCCCCGCTGTACGACCATCCTGCATGTGAGTGCCAGTTCCCAATTCAACCAATAGATAGCTATTAGTTGGTTATTGTTGACGCTAGATGTCGTTGTAAATACGTCGAAAATAATATATAGATCTAGAATGGATTCGTCTGTAATTCAGTAACGCGTTATATTTTTAACACGCTAATATTTTTTTATTCTGATTCGAAAATGATTTCATGTTTGCATGTAGTATTGATTGGAGTACTGCAATACCTTATCTGAACGAATAATAAATTGCAGTAATTGTACTAGACCATACATTGTGTGCATGTTTAGCATATCTAGCGATAATATAAACCTGCGTAGATATTCGCATGTTCGAGCGATACCACGTGGGGCTGCGCGGCGCTCTGATGTCGCTAGCGATCGCGCTGCGAGACGCGCTCACACGTAAGCAGAGTATAGCATAGCATGCACTGTGAGATTAACTTTAGCAATACTCGTTCTACGGAAATCTGTTCTTAAGAGTACGCATGCCGTGAAGACAAACTCACCGGTGGGCGCGAACAAAATGCTTGCTATTTCACCAAGCGTTGTGTAATGAGTAGATAGTCACCCAGTAATGAGTAGATAGTCAGAAGCTAGTGCGCGCGCGCACACCCTCCCGTAATTATTGTAAAAACGTGCCGCGCCCTTTTTTTAACAGTCCTTTGGGAAACGTTTTCTTACAAAAAACTACTAAATATAGCTATGCAAAATGAAGTTAATTGAACTTTCGAATAAACAAACTATGCCTATTGCTATATTATTTTGGAATTTTCATACTCCTAATATTATTTATTTACACCCAAAGTTGCGTTAAAATTAATGTCAAAATATGAATATTTTAATGTCAAAATATGAATATTTTGAGGCTCGTTACCTTAAATTAAATAAAAAAAAATACTGTTCTATTTAGCAATGATCCTAGATAATGAGGAGACAAATTGATATCATAATAACTTTTGGGAGTTTAATATCAAATAGTAAAGTTATAATCTACGTTTGTATGGAAAAATAATCGGCATGCGCAGCCTTATGACCTTTATTGATATTATGCTGGGTAGAGATTGCAATATGTTTATTTAATGAGCAAATGTTAGCATGTGAATGAAACGCTAACACAATATTTACAGGCGCTATTTGATGTTTAGATGCAGTTTTCTTGTTCCTATTTAATTGCACTTGTTTTTATTTACACTGGATGTTTTTTATGTATTCTGCACGATTTTCGTTTTGTTTTTTTCATTGCCTTGCATGGTGAAAATTAGCAAAATTATCAATATCCACAAACCAAAAGGATTAAGTAAGTAGGCAGGTACTTATTTATATTTTTATAATTTTTTAAATTATTTTAATCGTTGTCATTTGTACGTTAGACTAAAAAGAGACCAACACCTATAATTACGTGGAATTAACAGCTTTAATCAATTATGTGCATCAGGATAGGAATTAGGCGTTCTTACTCACATAATTTAATATGATCACCAATCCGTTTCCCAATGTTCTCTGACTAGCATTCACCCAGGGATCCCATTTCCTACAGTTGGCGTTTACGGGTTTTAATGTGTGCAGAAATGAATCGTTGGAGTAAAACGCCTGAGAAAATCTATCGTAGCTATTAATTACGCATTTGTTCAGATTTGCTATGAACAGATTGCAGGCGCTTGAATCATTTTCATTGAAAGCCGTTTGGGATTAGTTATAAATAATGGTTCCAACTCGGATATCTGAATACATTTATTACATTTGTTACATTTTCAGTGGTCATTTAACTAAGTGGTGTTAGTGGGCGAAACGGCGTACTTACTTATCTATCTACTAAATAAATTTTGACGAGGGTTCATTTGGAAACCTACTATAACAAGTGGAAATTTTATTATGAAAGAATTCTTATCTGAAAAGTCAGTTAAGCAACGGTTTTATTTGCATAGCAAATTGTGAATAAAGTATACAACAAATTAAAGCTGTTTCTCGGTTATTATAAAATATGAAATAATAAAATTGATTACTCGAAAATTGTATAATAATTTAGATTGTTTGATTTCTGATCAACGAACTAATAAATACTTAAACAACTTTTTTGGGTAAGTCGTTCACCTCTCTGAAGTCACATGAGGTAGAAGTTTATTCTGTGGTACAGGGATGTTTTGTAAAGGTATGGTTTACACAACAATCCAATAAATATTAGATAAGTATTAAACTTTTGATTAGGTACTAAGGTTTTCAGAACAAACCAATCGTTATCAAACACCTCAAAATTAAACTTGATGACAGAATAAGTACAAAAAATAATTTGTAGATACTAAACTGTTAAAACAAAATAGGTAGATAATTTAAAAAAGTATACAGAAATGTAAATTATAAGTCATGTGGGACACCACAAACACGGAATCACTAAATAAAATTAACATTATGTTATGAAATAACGTACTTATTTATTTTCCAACCATACCTACATTTTCTTTTTTGTAATAAATGAACATAACTAAACACACGAGTCGTTTTTTTTCTGGTTTTGCCGCTGACGTCATTTGACAGTCAATGTTTTTACACTTAACTTTGAACCCAGTTTTTATAGAAACTTTATTATGATCGGTAAACAAAAACTGTACGCAGTAATAGGTATAATAAGATGTATGACAAAAACTTGTAATTTATGTTGTTTTTCTAATGGAAAAGTTTATGGGAGACCTAACACTTCGTTTATAATTTTGGTAAACACACTAGAATCTACGTCTCCTCAAGAATTTTGGAAGTAAAATACTATAAAATAAAAAAGTCGTCCTAACTAAACTTTTATATAAAATTTATTTATATAACATACCATACCTACATATACATATTGAATCGTAATAGTGTGTAATATATTATTATATATTTAAGTATTTGATGTAAATAACAATAATGTAAAGGTTGTCTGGGACAGATCGCTGTTACCTTTAGGCTCGTTGGCCCGCGCTAAAAACAAATTATAGCCGAATCCGATGATTTAAAAAAATGCAAATAATAAACTAAATAAATACCAATAATAGGAAAACTGCCAAGATATAAACTTGGTGAAGGTAAAGAATTATTCATTTGTTTATTTTCTAAAGAAAATACTTCTTTTGCAACATTATCATTTCACACTTCCCCGTCTGACTACAGTGAACTGACATTAATTATAATGTAGTCAGTGTAATTCATATCGTTCTGTGCGACTGCGCAGATCGTGTTGCCAGGTCTTGAAAGTTAAAGGATCCGTAAAAAAACACACAAATTCCATTGTGTAAATTAGGAAATGAAATGATGGAAACAAATCTTAAGCTAACCAAGGAGTATATTTATGTGGAATTATGGAGTTTCTTGCCGGTATCTTCTCCAGGACCAACTCACTTAGAACCGTGCGCCTAGAATCACGACGTTTTGAAATTACCTGCAAAGGCCCAGTTGAAATAAAAACTTTGACTTTGACTTTGTCGTTGTCGTCTTCATTGATGTCGTCACTGTTCGACACCATGAGATTTTTAAATGTGAAGAAAAAATTCGATTCTGTGAGCGGCGTTTGCGGTAGCTTGGTTGGCAAGAACGGTTGGTGTAGGTACTAAACCAGAAGGTCGCAAGATTGGAGTTCTACTCGTAGTCCATTTTTTTTTTTTCAGAATCTTTCTTACCTTTCGCAAGGCCACTGTTTATATTTATTTGTTGCATGGCATTAATAGTTTTAGATAATTATACAAAGATTCTATAGGTACCTACATCATCTATAATATTTTTAGCAAAGATTTTCCTCAAAGGTGAAAATCCCCATTGTTATTATCAGCATCATGACCTGCAACCTATGGTACTTATTACGATATAACGTATATCTAATAAGTACCTACCATAGCTTGCAACTTGCAGGTTGCTTAACAAAAAATATGCCTCAGAACCTTTTTCTCCAGATTTCAGGGAAAACGTTTTTAACCTGGCAACTGCAACCATAAAACTTCTTACTTCACCACCGCGACTTCGCCCGAATGCGTCCGACACGCTCCATTCGTATTTAGCATACCATTGACTTGCAGACGTTAATAATCATGATAATTAGCCGGTCATACGCTGCATACGTATGGTCACAATTTACTTACAAATGAAGATCAAGGGACACTTTGTATGAGAATGACGTTAATTCTGCAATAGAATTACAACTCACGTAATGCCTTTGACAATATTTCTTAGTAATTAATGTACGTGATCCTGGTTTTACTTTCACGAGTCATGTTTTATCAATGATGTAATTCGATAAAATAGTTCTAAGCATAGAATGTGGACTGCAAACAGGCTGTTCTTAATTTTGTGTCGTTGGACGGGTTAATTATGAAGAAATCTTAAGATTACCATGACAGATGATTCACCTGCAACAAAAATATCATTGCCCCGGGATTTTGCGCCAGCCTGTATGTTATTATTAGAATGTTTTACAGAAAAAAAATACTGTAAGTAGATGATGATAACTATAGTGTTAGGCGATAGCCTAGCGGTTGAACGCTTGCCTTCCATGCAGGAAGGTCTGTCTTCGAACCCGGCCCGCACTTATGACTTTTCGGATTCATGTGCGGATTAGAATTTGATTATCACTTGTGTTAATGGTAATGGAAAACTTAAAAGAAAAGATAAAAAGAGAAAGAAACTGTTTTAATTTTTACGCCCAGTATGACGCACGAAACTGAACTAAAACCTTACACCAAGACCGCTAATTACTAAATCATAAGTTATTTTTAAACAAATAATATTTAAACTAAACATCGTGAGGAAACCTGCGCATCTGAGAGGGCCTCATAAAGTTCTCGATGGTGTCTGTAGTCCGCCAACCCGCACTAGGCCAGCGTGGTGGACTACGGCCTAACCCTTCTCATTCTGAGAAGAGGCCCGTGCCCAGCAGTTGGACAGTAATGAGCTAGATTTATACATTTTTAAGATGATGAATCATTACTCGGCCAATTATTATCATAATTCATAAGTAGATATTATTTCACAAATAACCGTCGGACGGGCGTTTAATTTCCTCTATTATGTTCACATTAGCCGAGGTAACCATAAGTACATGGTAATAGGTGAACAATGGCATTGAAAATCAAAGAACATTGTGATCTGTATAGTTCGTTATTCTTAAAACTTGAACGGTTGTTCTACCGAACATAATTTCGAATACAATCGGTACAAGTTATCTGTCTTGACTTTTAAAAGAAAATTATCAGTTTCATGATGAAGGAAAATCTCCGAAGGATATCGAATGACTACAACTTTTTTTTTTTAATAAGCATAGAATGGAATATAATAGATCTTTATTTCTTGCAAACCAAATAAAGGCACTTATCAAATGTCGAGACTCGAGACTCTAGGTGCGCAGTTCCAAATAGTAGATCCTATGGAGAAGAACGGCAGGAAACTCCATAATTTCTTTTGTATGATAATGAGTTTATTTCTTAATATGGTTTAATAGCATATTTTCTCCGTCATGATAAACCAGAATCTGCTTTACAATAATGCAATAGTGAAATAAAAATGCTTAGTCAGTCAATAAAAATTCAAAATCAGTTACCTACAATTAAAATTAAATTTTACACCGAAAGAAAGAAAGAAAAGAAAGAAAGAAAACAAACAAACAAAACAAAAATAAACATTTAAAAATATAAAAAGTAGTAAGTAACCCACCGGGGGTTACTTACTACTTTTTATATTTTTAAATGTTTATTTTTATGAAAACATTTAGAAAAGTAAATATACCAAGCTAGTAGGTGACACTGGGATTCAAGATAGTGCGTGTGAGTTTCGCATGCCCATAAATAGTGAAACTTGTATGTAGGCCCACAATTATTATGCACGCGATGCATCGTTATTACGCGTTTAATTGGGCCAAGAATAAAATAATTACTATTAAACTGTAATCATACGCAATTGCAAGTAATCGTAGGACTTTGTACACGTCATTATGTTACAACTTAGGTTTTAAACTTAGTTATAAACGTGATATTACGTGGCTGTAGTTTCTTAGGATGGTCAGTGTATTTAGAATTTCAATCTGAACCTTGTCAATTGGCTACCAGGCCTGCAGGTTTCCTCACGATGTTTTCATTTACCGTTTAATGAAAGTGATACGTAATTTATTTAAAATGCTTCATGTACAATGTACAAAGGCGGTCTTAATGCCGTCGGCATTCTCTACCAGACAACCTTAAGGTGATGCAGAGATTAATGAAGGTAGATGCACCAAAAAACAAACTTAAATGAGATGTAAGTAGGTACATTAAATTATACCTGTACCTGTGTAATCTAATTGCGATCCGCTCATTAATTCGAAAAGTCAGAGGTTCGGGCCAGTTTCGATCACAGACCCTCCTGCATGGAAGGCAAGCGTTCAACCGCTAGGCTGTGACTGCTTCTTACTATGTATATGTATTATGGAAAAATCTTCGCATAAAATATTTACCATTATCCCTTTTATGTCGTTTCAAAATAAAATGAGAAAGTCTAAGCTAGCGAAGGCAAAGGTCATGGGCCCTCTATCTGATGCATGGTCCAGCTGCAGGTACACCCGCGCCATTCGCGTTGTTTTATTTTGTCCATTTTATTACTTTCTGTTTAGAGAGCTTTACTGTCGGCTGTACGTGTTTTAGCTACCAGAGACAATTCTCGTTTCGTGAGAGTTTTTGACGTTTATGATGATTCGAATTCGAAATGTAAATCCCGAACGCTATGAACCAGTCGAAGCAACTCGAGCCACTTTCCTTCGAGAGATATCGGACTCGACTTTTCCGAAATAGCTTTACTTAATTACTACTCGAGAAAAGTACGAATACGAACTTTTTCTCGAATTCGAGATTAAGTCCATGCCACGAGAATTTGACTTTTTTCGTTTTAATAGAGCACATCCAGGTAACTTTTTACTAGAATTGGCAATACTGGTTCCTAGTGTCAAAGTATTTTTTTAAAAGAAAGAAAAAAGAAATCTTGTAACTTGGTTAATGTGAAACTTGCCTAAGGATTAGGGTTACCAAATTTTTGAACAAAAAATAAAGAATATTTAGGTATGAAAAGTTAAATGAACAGTAGGTATTTTAATTTTTATAAGATTTTTATTTTTATCTATCAGAGCTCTTCGCACAGTTTAACAAATTCGTGTTATTTTTGAAGGTTTCGTAAGCTTCACTACATTTTAGATCAAAATTAAAATACCGACCGAAAAATTATTTTTATACTGGTGATGAAACTAACAGTATTTTGCGTACTTTATTTTTGATGAACAGTAAACAGTATTATTAAGCGAAAAACAGTATAATACTGTTTTTAACGGTATGGTTGTGGTTGGCAACCCTACTAAGGATAGCCGAAACATCACCTCTTCTCACAATCATGCAACTTCTACTCAATACGGAGCTAATATTGGTCACGTACCTTAAAATACAAAAGCTAGATATCAAAGGTAATGTGATTGTATGCCTATATTTCCTATCACTTAGATTTCACCGCCACTAAAATTATTTCAAACAGCATCTCCACCATATTTCTTATCCGCATCTTAGAAAACATTACCATATTTTACATCCATGTCGTTTTTTGCTGCACAGTTCCACCGCCTTACTGCCATAAAAGAGCAATGTAGCACACATACATACATTTGATGGTGTTGCTGTTGTTCGGCTATTGAATATTACCGCGGCTATCGATGTACTCATCATTATATCCACAAATAAAATCTTTAATGGTATGCCAAATACACGTCAGGCCGAGAAAAATTACACACTGGAAAAAATCGGTAAATACGTGCAGGGAATGTGTGTTTATTGCGTATTTCGCCTACTAGATTTTTTACGGTAGCATTTTGTTATGCAATGCGAATGTAGTATGCAGTATTCTAATTGAACTGTTATGTAAATTGTGTTTGCATATCCAAGTTAATTAGAATTCTTCACACATATTTGCTTTTGATATGATCAATCAAATGTAGCATCGATTTTCTTCGTAAACGTCCTTCTTCGTGGCGCGTTGTAAAGCTTCGCTTTGTGAGAAGATGTCACTCACGGTTGGCGCAGTGGCTAAGTGTTGAGCTTTCTGCGCTAAATGTCACAGGTTACATTCCTGTATGGACAAATATTTATATCATCTACATAGTATAGTCATATAGTTGTTTCTGGTGTGAATGTCTTTAAATTTTGATTGTAAAATACAATGAATTTATCGCATTTTTTATTTATTTAATGCAACATACTCACTTGTTTCATGAAATTGTAAAAATAAAGCATATATTTTCAAAAAATATCATGGATTAAACGTGTATTTTTGATTTCTTAAAGTTACTTGCCTACAAATTCGTGCTCGGCCCACTGTACCTACGATACAGAAATACAGTAAGAGGTGAGGTTTTAAGAAAATACAAAACACAAGAAAGTAGGAAAGAAAATGTTTTCGTTTTTACACCAAGTATGACGCACTAAACTTAACTAAAACCTATAAACAGTTCGTTCATTCGACATTTTACTTCCACTTCTCATAGTCATCATCAGTCTAGTCAACTATGTTGTCAGTTCCACAACCTTATTAAGTGAAACCAGATAATTTATTCAAACCTTACTATTAACAAGAACGTGAACGTCATCTTAACGTCAGTCCTTTTCAGATTGCTGCTAAGGTTTCTAGTAAAATTTCTCTAACGACCACAAGACTTTCATTGCATATTTGCTGTTAATTACCGATAGTACCTACTTACGTACTATAAATATTGTCTTCCCTACCTTTCTTAAAGACTACATTAACTTTAGCATTACTTATAGTGAAACCGGGTGCTCTTATGGACTTGCTGACGATTCGGACACAGTGTCCCAATTAACACATTTTAATTTCAATATTTTTTCACTGACAATTCGGACACAATAAAATTTTCGAAGCTGTAGTACAGTCATAAAAATATTGTGACCTCTCCGCTCGATTAAGGTCCGATCGGATGGCGAATATTGGGCCGTACATGCTTATAACAGTAGCTTTGTAATCAACAGATTAAAAAAAACTACAAATAGCCTAACAATCTGCCTAAAATTGTCAATTTCTTTATAATTCATACATATACTTTATATTTTTCTTTATATTAGTACGCAATCCAGTAACGCAAATACTATTCCATAACCCCACATGCTGTGCTCTTTTCTTGCCCTCCAGTGTACTCAATAGCCCATAAAACGGGGTACAATTCCCAACACCGAGCTAGGCCATGGTTTAATATTCAGGCTTTTTATTACGTCCACCCGACCGTGGGACCGCGAAATGGAAACAAAAAAAATTGCGGTCTGTGCACTTATTGTTGCCAGGCTGCGCATGCGCAGGCTCGTCTATTTCACTGAGTTTAGGTGCGTGGGGTTGTGATATTCTAAAGCTATGTGTTTTATCATTATTTTCTGTTTTGTCCAAGCTTTTTTTTGACAAGTGACTGGTATTTGTGGGAGATTAGAATTGTAACGTATAAGTTAACTTTTACTAATAAACATTTCCCTAATTCTTTCCGTGACTCGTGAGTTCTTGCGACACTCAAAGAAAGAGACGGCGAATTTTCTCCTAAGCCAAGAATCACAATGGGGACGTCGAGGGATGTAACCAACACCACCAACAAAACCAACAATATGGCTCTAATAAGTTTATATATTAACTGTAATAAAGAAAATATAATTTTCTTCTATTTCTATTATTTTTAGTTTCATAAATAAAAAACAATTACTGAAAAATTTATTTTATGTGTTTCTAAACATACAACCTACTTCCAAAGAGGTTTGTTATAATATTAGAAATGATATAGATACCTATTTCTCCGTGACTTTAAACTTTTTTTTGATGAGGGTATATTAGAAGTATCACTTGAATCCATGTAAGTATGTAAAAACATTTTTGCACCTTGTAACCGGTCTTCACGAAACACAACGTTATAAAAAATACTACTCATTTGAGCAAAGATTTCTAAGCATGCGGATCAAGATGAATGAAGATTAATAACCAATTAAAAGTTACCTACTTTCACAAAATCATCGCAAGAACATCGTCAATAATGGGAATCCAAACACAATGTATACTTAATGAGTGAAATTGATTGTCTTCCAGTGTAGATTGTCTCTAAGCCAGAAAATATAAGCTCTAGACGTCGCGCGTCGTAATATTGATATAGGATTTAGATAAAAGTAAAGAAAATCAATGATCTACACGTTCGTGTATCAAAATCCTGGCTCCCAACCTTTTTCTGTCCACTAGAACGAACGAAACGAACGAAAATGCAAATAAACTTTATTGCAAACTTTTATAGAATCATATTTTAATATACTTAATATTTTTTTAAATAGAGAACTTTTTTTGAAAATCAATCTGATTTTAGAGATGCCCGCGTAAATATTTATTTATTCTGGGTTTACGACTTTGTTTAGCAGACCTCAATTTAGATCTCGCGGAACCCTGATGGTCCGTGGACCACCGGTTGGGAACCGCTGAATTAAATAAACTACTTTGAAACTTATTTAATCTCAAAAATTTGTGTTAATTAGACAATAACTTCTATAAAAAATCATTACGCCAGTGTATATAAGAGAAGAACCAGCTAAAGAAATGTAAAAGAATCTTATCTCGTGACGTGACAGGTGAAAAACTTTCTTGACATTGACTGTCATGCTTGTCAAAAAGTCGGTCAAGGTTTAATCATCAATCTTACTCGAGTAAAAAATATGCACTATTTTTAGACGAATCCACATGTAATTCACCATTCTATGCAGCATGTACCACCCCATGTATACCCATATTACGGCAAATAAATGATTTGATTTGATTTGAGCATTTGGGAGCTATTCTGTAAAAAAATATCGCATTTCGATTCGAATCTCACTCATAATGTCGATTGATATTCGATAAATTAATACTTAATGGAGCTGTGAACATGCTCTAGTGATGTCCACAGCTCCTGTTATTAAGTTATACGTTTATTTCGTCCATTCGTCAAATATCAAACGACAGTAAAAGTGAGGTCCTAATCGAAATGCGAGGGGTTCTTACAAGCTTTGCTAACCGAGTAAAAGAAATGTAATTTTTTTAATTCCTTTATAATGAAATAGAGTCGTTTGTTTTAATTAGACACATTCAGGTTTATTACACAACAAAATGAATGGTCGTAAGAAATCTAAGTTATTGCTTAAATTATATCACTTTTGTGACGTAGCGTTTTATTGTAACAAATTGGCCTTGAGTATAAAATATCAGTCGTATAAAAAGATAAGTATTTTAGCTTTTCTTACAAAAAGTTGTTTCAATTATACATTATCTTCTCTACATAGTATAAAAAGTGGCTTTCCGCTTCTGTCTGTATATCCGCTAACTCCTACTAAACCACGCAACGGATTTTGATGCGGTTTTCACCATCAATTAGATAATTTTTCACAAGAACATTTTGCCCATAGATATCCGTGATTTTGCCCCTTTGAGTATCTAAGTTTTGCCCCAATACGATTCGAATCGTTCGGTGCGTTCGGCGCGTTCAGCGCGTACGGCGCGTACGGCGCGGCGCGTTTTGCCGCTGCCGTTGCAAGAGTGTCAGAGATGATCGAATATACCTAAAGACCCACTTGTTTCACTCTTTCTTTGTCCTAAATGCAAATAGGTACAATTAATGGCCATCTTCAATAAATGTACCACATTACGGTCATTAACGTTTCGTTTCACACATCTCAACATATAGCTAGTATGTCAAAATTGAAAAATTATGCAGTAAGTTGGGGCCACGAAATTAGCGGGAATTGCGGCGGAGAGTTAGCACGTCATCTATATCAATCATCGATGTCTAAACAATATCTAATAAGAAATCTGGAAACAAATATCGTTTGTCACTATCTTTGTAAATTAGAACATTAATATGGCAATAATATGTTTGGCAATAAACCTTCACAATTTGTGCTACTTACCGCCGAATACTGAAACGCAACTCAATTTTAAGATGCTCTTAAATGTCATTTTGTCGCTAATATCCACCATTAAACGACAGTGACAGCACGAGAGTTAACGGCAACTTAAACTTGAGATGTGTTTGAGTAGGTACTCGGGTGTTAGGGCCATAGCACCCTCGATACTTATAGCAGTAGAATCACCCGTTTTCACGTTCGTTGGCTACCTTTTGCTTACAAAAAGTGAATTACGATCGCGAAAACGCGCGGTTCTGCTGCATAAAGAGGCTAGTGAAGATTATTGCACCAAAGGGGCTAAAAGAGAGTTCTAGAATTATCACTACACTGGTGTCGATTCTGTTGCGAACTTTGACAGTACTAAACTAAGGTAATAGCGTTTGTCTCTTTTTGTTTCAATAGAAAAGAAAGTGACAGATGCGTCTAGTTTAGTACTGTTAAAATGCGCCACAGAATCGACGCCACTGTCTCGTATTATTCGCAATGATAAAGTTGTTGCGATGACTTGCAACTTGCAAGCTTGCAAAGATGGCAGAGCAATTGAAATAATTTCAGCATTCTCTATTCCGCCAATTTAATGGCCCAACCGAAACGGCAAGCTACAGTTAACCGAATCATCAAAGAAGTTGGCAACTGGGCTGTAACGATGGAAATTAAACTTTATGTCTAAAACGACATTGATTATAATGGAATACAGTATCATAATATTACACCACAGTCCAGAAACCGTCGGTTAGTAAGATATTGAGCTATAAATATTAATGTAATAATTGAATTTTATGGTCCTAGGTCCCACGCAAAATGGCAAATCAGCCGTTAAGAAATATATCAATCAATTTGTTATTTTGACTATATTTCATTTATTATTTGACGGGTCAATTTGAAGGATACTATTATAAATATTATAATAGTTAGCATATCAATAGCCACATAGCACAGTGTTGGGCTCAATCAAAATACATCTGAAATAGAGTGACTGTTTGACGTAGAATAGAATACTCTTTATTGTACATCAGATAAAAAAGGAGCAATGAATATAATAATAACAATTATCATACAACATACAGTACGACAACACGACGTGATGTACCTACTTAAAACATAATTTTCTTTAAAAAAAACTAAGTTCAAAAACTAAAACCCGACTACTGAAAAAGTATGAAACAAGAAAATATTATTACATATTCATAGTGATGTCCAGAGGATAGCCGTGGTCGTATGCCACTTTGCCTTAAAGCTTATGATCGCTTACTACTCTTAGAATGTATTGTTTTGTTCTGTTGTTATGTAACTTTTTCCATCAAATATTATATTACTCATACTCCTCCGTGCACGCAATATGCTCAAAAAGGGGTACAAAGTTTTCAATTCACGTATTAATATATATTAATACGAGATTTGGCATAATTAAAGTTCATATGGAGAAGGAGTGCAGAAAGATAAAATTACGGTCAAACGACCACTTGGCGACCTCTAGTATAAATAAATCTTTTGAACAAAAAGTAATGTTACCTCAAGCTTGTGTCGCCGAAGGGACTTACTCTTACTATTACTCAACTCGAGTAATAGGTCGGTCGTCAGTGTCACCATTCTCAGCGGATTGGTAACTACGTGCTACAACATCCTTGCCCAAGTGTGGGTTACTCGATAATCACTCGCGGTACGCTTTTACTGGCCATCTGTCACACAGCAGCGTAGCATGTGTAAATAGTTAACCGTCTCGCCAATTACACCTGAAAGGTGCACCGTCGTACGCATAATTGGATAATCCTCTGACTTCGCAGATTTATGTCTGTTGGAGACCAAAAAACAATAATTTTGCGTGTCTATAAAATACGGAACTTTCATCTAAATTACAATGAGAAATTATGTTAAAAAATCAATAATAAAAGTTGTAAAAAATGGTGTAATAAAAGATTTATTCAATAATTATACCTTTTTACAAATTATTTTTAATATCAATTAGTAAAACGGAACGTTATTTCACACCAGCATCGAGTTTATGAAGTCACCCCTTCGTATTTCCTTGGTAACTATAATCACAAGCTATGAACAAGCGATGCAATGACGTCATGTCACGTGACTCTACGTTTTGGCGTGAACATTTGAAAGTCATATTTATATTTTTGATATTTTAATTATTCGTGCATATTATAATTTTATGTTTTTACTTTGTTTACTGAATTTTTTATTTGTTTCTTTTTTGAGCTTTTTTCTGAATCCTTCAATCTGCTCGATAAACTAAAATTAAAAATACATGCACGTTCCCTATTAGTGAATTAGATTACGGAAAAAAAACATTTGTTTATTTTGAAACGTCTCACTTACAAATACATTTTATCAAACATTTGTAGTAGTCTAAAGATTAAACAGAAACAAGTTATCTCAGTTATTTATCAATCGACACTACAAATAAATATTTAAAATAAAACATCTGAATGTCACACAATAATTATATTTAGGTATTAAGTTACAAACCAGTCTAGTGCATCCGCATCAGAATATTTACATATTTACCGTACATTATTACGTAATTAACATTTTTGTCTGGATATTTCTAGTTCATTTATGTTGTTAAATAATGGTGAATTGCATTCCTTTCGTGGTCCTATCAGAAATCAACTTTGAGTATAGATACTCAAAGCAGAACAATGACAATTTTTAGTATTAAGTGATCTTGGTGTGAGTTTATTTGTTTTGTGCGTCATACTGGGCGTAGAAATAAAAACTTTTTCTTTCTTTCTTTCTTTCTAAATCCATCTTTTTGTTTATTCACTCTAATGACAGGATTTTTCGAAAAACCTTCAATTCATACTTGAGTCAATTCGGTATTCTAGTAGACTTTTACTTTTTAGTTGTTATTTGAGTTAGCATGGTAATCATTTAAATCTTAAAATGAAGTTTTTGTTCATTTTATTAAATAAGCCATTCTCTTACTTTATAATGTTATCTTTGTGTCAATTCTGTATGTTGTCTCATTTTGTTGTGTCCAAATATTTTTTATTCTATTTATTTATTATACATATAGGTACTTTATTGTACACCTGAATTCTATATATATATATTTTATTATTTATATTTTTATCTATATTTTTCATTCTATTCTATTCTAAAATTAAGTATGTAAACAAAACGCGCTACACTTAATGAAATTCTCTTTACTAACTGAATTTCTTACATCACGGTGTGACTGTCATCCATACAAACCATCGGTTATGCATTAACTTTTTGAGGCTGCCCGGTTTTAAGATTTTGAGCAAATAGCTTGCATAACTCATAATATTTCTTACGTATCGGTTAAGTTATGGAGAGCCGATCGTGGAATATTAGACTTTCTATTAGTCACTTGGAAACATTCTGTAGATTATTGATATTATAATTATCTTCATTTTATGCATGGATTTGATGTATGGATTGTATTAATATGTATGGATTCGATTATGATGTAACGTAACAGTAAAGTAAATACGATAGAGCTATCTAACAAGTTTGTAACATTCATAATTGTAAAATTAAGCTTATTTCAGTTTTATAAAAGCTTACTCGTAACTTCTAAGTAATATTTGTTTTTAAATAGCCTCTTAGACACCCCTACGACTACTCTAAATCAATATACGTATTTGTGTTTATTTTTACTCTTGCGTAACAAACAATTGGTTACATCACTCCATTATGATAATACAATAACGTTACAAGACAGATCGATCATCTGCATAAAGAATTTGTGATATCCGACACTCAGTGAAAACAAACATAAATAAACACGTAACACTTACAACGATGTGTGAAGGGGATGGGAGAATCTCCAACTGATGCAAGATTCTGTGAACTTTGTCGGAAAAATTATGAGGAAACAAACATAAAAAAAGCGAAAAAAAAAAACAAAAAAAAAAAACATACGCGTCGAATTGAGAACCTCCTCCTTTTTTTTGAAGTCGGTTAAAAAGAAGAAATCGCGGAAAAAAAAAGCCGTTGCCGTCTAGAAAGATAGCACCATGTATAATTAACGTCTTGTACTTTCATCATGATAGCAGTGATAGCCTAGCGGTTGACCGCTTGCCTTCCATGCAGGAGGGTCTGAGTTCGAACCCAGCCCGTACCTCTGAGTTTTAGAATTCATGTGCGGATCAAAATTTGATCATCACTTGCGATAGCAGTGAACGAAAACATCGTAAGGAAACCTGCACATCTGAGAGGGCCTCATAAAGTTCTCGATGGTGTGTGTAGTCCAACAACCCGCACTAGGCCGGCGTGGTGGACTTAGGCGTAACCCTTCTCATTCTGAGAAGAGGCCCGTGCCCAGCAGTGGGACAGTAATGGGCTGGATTTATTTATTGTCATCATGCGGGATAACGCCCAAATCTTGATGTTTGTTGTAATCTATGGTTGATGTTCATTTAGCAATGGAATGTCTAAACTCTATGAAGATGTTTCAATAAAACTGTGAAAATTACTTGTTAGTTATGGATCTTTATTTTTAATGCATCTTCTCAGCTAGATGTCTGAGAGAAAAGGTTGCTACACACTATTGCCACAGTCCAAAAAATATGTTACTGAAGAAACTGTAGAGCACTGAATAATGAATTGCACGAATGTTACCTTTTTTTGGTTAATATTTGACACATTGACATACGATAACTTAATAACGTACATTCAGATAAAAACTTCTAGTAATAGAAATAAAACCAAATAAACAATTTATTGTAAATTATAATTTTAAAAGAACATTTTAATTTAGAAAAACACAATTACGGTACGGATCACGTGTGGTACGGGAATACAATGCTATACCTTAAGAACAAATGAACAATAAACTTAATTGGATCAGTGTAAGGTACAGTGTTTTAGATAACGTGCATACGAAGGTTGAAAACTTAATAACAGGAGCTGTTAACATGACTAGAGCATGTTCACACCTCCGAATTTCAGAAAATACATAGAACTATTTCCTAATACATTTTCTATGAAAACATACTTTCGTATGCACGTAATCTAAAGTCACTGTACCTTAGACTGATCCAATTATATTTATTGTTCTTATGGTATAGCATTACATTCCTGTCCCACTCGTGATCCGTACTTGTATTTATCTAAAATAAAATTTTCTTTTAAAATTATTATTTACAATAAATTATTTAGTTGCTTTTACTAGTTTTTATCTGAATATAAAACAATAAGTTGTAGAGACCTACTCTTTCGCATCTGCCTATAGAAATTTATTTATTAACCGTTTCAAACGCTTCACTTACCGATAGGTTTGTAAACTCTACTAACTCATGAAAAAACATAAGTACCAACACTATTTCAAAAAACTTCTATGTTTATGGTTTACATAACCGTGAAGATTCGAAGCACTTGCGCGGTCCGATTGCGTTACTAAATCGATTTGTTATAGCAACGATGCACGTGGCCGTTATCGATTCTATCGGCTATCGATAGCTATCATAAAACAACGCTCGCTTTCCAATGTCGAGGAAAATTCTATGATTTGCACTTTGTTTTTGTTATGCTCATTTTCAATTGACTTGGATGGGAAATGATTTTTTAGATAACATTTCTATTATTGTTAAGTACTTCTCTAGATGTTGAGGGGCTCGTGGCTGCATAGCTTAGCAGATCAGTCGATCAGCGAGGTTAAGCTGCGGTTGACGCGGTCATTCCCTGGATGGGTGACCGTTTCTTCGAACATTAAGACCCTTCCGTGCCTCGAATAGCACGCTAAGCAGTTGGCCTCGGTTGTCATACGAATACCTATGACAGTCGTTACGGGAGTCAGCAACCGAAAAATTCTGACAACCGGTTTAACCTTACGGTATCAGTGTCTCCCAGTAATTGGGTGGCGAAGGTCAGATAGCAGTCGCTCCGTATAAAATACTGATATTCAGCTGCATCCGGTTAGACTGGGAGCCGACCCCAACGTAGTTGGGATAAAGACCAGGCAGATGATGATAACAGATTGTTAGAAGTGCTACGAAATTGCTACGACAGTTACGACCAAACTCTGTAGGTACTGGTACTGCTAGCCTGCATCATCCCACTGCTGGGCAAAGGCCTCCCCCGATGATTTCCAGGCTTTTCGGTCTAGAGCCAGTGTGAACCATTCGTTATTAGTTTTATCAAGTTGGTCCCGCCATCTCTTTCGTGGTCTGCCGCGTCGGCGTCGCCTCGCCAAACTCAGTAATTGAATATTAAAAACAATAGTTTTCTAGCACATCGGCCCAGCGAAAGAGTTACTGTCATCCATATATTTTACAGATTGTATATAAATGTACATAGTATGAAATTCTATCACCATTACAGTGTTCTATCAGCGTTTACAGCTGGCGTGGGATGATTTGAAATGGGATCAGATTAAAAGATTCCTTTAGTTTCTTCGTTTATTGTGTCGGGCTCATGCAAAAGCCTATCTAACATGAATGGAACACCATTCACTTTACTTTACTTAATTTGAAAATGGAGTGAAAATATCAACTATACCGCTATCATTGTCTCTAGATTTTGGTATTTTTTTTGTTATTTTTAATTTTTTTGTTTTTTACTACTACTACTGTCATAAACCAGCTTTTTTCTACTTTGTGAACACCCCTATAATAACCTGAGATAATAAATTAATAACCCACCTGGTTCCCACCGGACGTCAGTTGGCATAGTTTCCCCAATGATAGGTAAAAAATTCTAGTTACAGGGCAAACGTTTTGCTTATTCGTTTCCTCGAATGTTGGGACTGCCCATAATTCTGCTAGGCATGTAGTTATGGTAGAGCTTATCGGACCTTAAGCACCTTTTTTCCATCTTTATCATCAAAATAAGCCCTTAGCGCCCACTATCGAAATAGGCATTTTCTTAATGAACGTTCATGAAAATATTATCATTAGCACAACTCCAAGTAAAGTAGACGTAAATAAATTGCAGAAGTGTATACGGATCGTTACGTGTGCTAAAGTAGGTATCGATAATCCTTCCTGCCTCCTCTAGTGGTCCGTTAAAGCTTATGGAAGAAATTACTAGCTAGAAAAATATTCAATGTGTAATAATACCACAGTATAACTAGCAATACTTTTGTACTATGTATTTATGACATAAAAAGTATGGACGTAAAGTATAATTTCGCTAAACGCGAGTCGTCACGTGCGGACGCACCCGAGCGCTGGCGATCTTTGACTGCGCTGACACCCGCAAGGTCACGGCGAATACATCATTATTACTGAGGAAACGCAAAACAATGTTTCTTTAATACCTTTTAATTACATATTTGATATTATACGTTCTAAGTAGCATACTTAGATTTATATTAGTATAAATTGGCATGAGCAGCTTGAAGACGCACCAGAGCGCTGGGCGATCTTTGAATGCACTGACACCCGCAAGGTCACGGCGAATACATCATTATTACTGAGGAAACGCAAAACAATGTTTCATGAGCACCTTTTTGTTCTAAATAAGCATACTAAGATTTATCTTAATATTAATAATAATAAATAAAAATTATTTATTGGTAAAATCTTACACACGCACCGAGCACTGGGCGATTTTTGATAGTAGTAACACCCGCCAGGTCACGGCGAATATATAATTTTTACTCAAGAAACAAAACAATGTTCCATGAACACCTTCTGATACATGTTTAATATGATAATGTAGTTAAGCATAGATTCTAAGATTTATCTTAGTAGGTATGAGCAGAAAATAAAGACACACCCGGACGCCGCGCGATCTTTGACTGTGCTGACATGACCCGCAAGGTCACGAATACATCATTATAGCGGGGGAAACTCAAAACACTGTTTATGAACACCTATAGATATTAACTTTTTTGTTCTGTCTATAAAGTATGTTTTTTTTTTTGGTTTGATTTTCTGCATACATGTTCTCAGTTTTATTATTAGAGAATTTACTAATGTGTAAGACTTAAGTAATTTAGCCGAATATTGAAACACAACTCAATTTTCAGACGCTCTATCGCTACACGTGAGACAGCACGAGATTTAATTAAAACTTAAATTTGAGATTTGAGATGAGTTTGAGTATTCGGGGGTGAGTGATATAAACCCTTCACTGCAGAGCAGTTTCTCCACTATCTCTACACCTGTCACAGCACGAGAGTTAATGAAAACTTAAACTTGAGATGAGTTTGAGTATTCGGGGTTGAGTGATATAAACCCTTCACTGCAGAGTAGTCTCTCCGCTATTTTGTTCAGAATATCATAAAAGACAATAACATCAAGTACAACAAAGACACTATTACCGAAATTATATATTCATGAGACGCATTACCTTTCAATAGTGAAGGTTTTATGACTACACAACGATGCCAGGTGATTTACAAGTGAGATGACCAAGTCTGCAGGAAAATAGTGAAGGTTGGACATTACTCTTCCAGCAAAAACTTTCATACTAAATATTTACATGAATTAAACACCTGTGTGGTCTACGCTGTAATTACTTGACAAATTGGTTTTATCCGAAGTAACATTCACCCGTTTAATGCCAGGTTAATATTGCCATCAGTCACCACCAATCTGTTTTTCTAAGCCTTGTAACTATGGCAGCACCTCTGGCATCTCAAGAATGTCTTAGGGCCCGTTCATACGAGCTATTTTTAGCATAGGCGACTAGCGATTTAGTCACTTTTCAGTAGCTAGATTCAGCGATCTATCGCTACCCCGTTCACACGTGATTCTTCAAATCGTAATATAGGTAATCAGGGATAGTGTAGCTTTCCATATGTGAAAGAATTTTTTGTATCGGTTCAGTAGTTCCAAAGATTACTCCCTACATACAAACAGACAAAACAATGTTACCTCTACCTCTTTATAATATTAGTACCTAATTATTATTATTTTTTTTTTTTAATAATTAATCATTGACCGTCTCACAATTTAACGGCTTTGCACATACAGTGAAATTGTCAAAATATTACTGCCTTGCAATATTACTGCGTGGGTCCAGTGGATTTATAATATCACCAAAATGAGCCCGTGAAATTGTGAGTAATGGAGGCAGTTGACAAAGTTTCGTGCAATTATAATTTCACTAGTGAAATTATAATGTAACTGGTTTGACGATAACACGGCGACATAGATGTAGATTAATTTACCTTCATACATAATTATTAGATACGACACACAAGATTAAATTATAATTGAACATAATAAATTCTAAGCTAAATAATCCAATTACGAGGACCATCGTGATTCCTGCTCTTAATTTTTTTCATAAACGCGTCTTCGTGAAAACCGCACGGACTGGTTACACATCGCGGATTAACTTGAACAAGGATTAAAGTGGGATTAATATTGACGCGTGACGTGTGACCGGCCGCTCACTTCTAGTAGTGTGTCGTGTTGCTACAGGATATTTTTTTTTATGTAGTGCGCATTTTGCAGAGTTATTCAGTGTCCGTTCCTAAATGCAACCGCAGTACTAAAATTCACTCTAAAAGCTAAAGCTAGTTTAATCGGGAATTATTATAATTATTTATTTGTATTCGCATTAAATTGCATTATTCTCGCAGCTCTTACCACAACATTGTACTGATAAAGATTGTCAAGATCTATTATTTATTTGAAAAGAGTTTCCATGGAGTTTCTTGCCGGTTCTTCTCCATAGGATCTACTATTTGGAACCGTGCACCTAGAGTCTGGACATTTCATAAGTGCCTGTATCTGGTTTACATGAAATAAAGATCTATTCTATTCTAATCATGTCTATGTTTCATGAAAATCTGTTCAGCCGTTCAAAAGTTACAGCTCTTTTTCTAGCTGGAGTCGGGGGTTTTTGACGGTTAGTTTATTTTAATTGTATGTTCTTACTTATTTGTTTTTGACGAATTTTCTTATCAGGGTTTCTTAATATGCTGTGTAAGTGTTATTCAAGTTTCACTATCAGTATAGTAGTTAGGTATATGTCTGTCAACGTAAGCCTTCTTCAAACAAAGGCGCACACAGTGATGTAATGTGCCATTGAAGCATACTGCTGATAAATACGAAATAGCTGTTATCTATTAATTATGGCAGAAATATTCGAAGTATTCCTCTTTGATTGTCATTTACGTACATATTGTCTATTGTTAGTCAATGACGTCAGAATACAAAGATTGATTTATATTGCACATTTCTCGCTGTCATTTATTAAAATATTAGAACTTATTTTTAGAATTTTCGTCATACTTTTAATATTTTGTAACAAGAATAATTTATGAATTATTTTATTAAAGTGGAATAACCTTTTCGCAATTCTTACAGAATATACCTAGTGATAGTATTTCAGGTCAATAGGTAGATACGAGTACTTACTACCGAAGGGTCTAATATAATAATTGCTACATGAATAACCAGATAACCAAAACGTACCTAAGTCAAAACACGCCTAATAGTCGTGATTACGTTACTAGTAATTAAGTTTTAATCTTTAGTTTAACCGTGTGGTGTCATCGCATCGGTTTCTATAGTTAGCGCGCACGCATTTAGTTAGCCGTCTCTGCACGCGACGCTCGCATCCGTCTGCGCGCTCCGAATTTTTCGCGCCAACGCGGAATCTGTTTTCCGAATCCAAACCTCTTTTCACCGCGTTTTTTAGTCTACATTAAAAAAGCAACTGTCAAACTTTTGCCGCCAATTTTTGTGTAGTGATGTGAAATTGTACAAGTGTATTTATTTATGTGAGTTTCGTATTTTGAAGTCGATTGGTATGAGTCTGCGTATTTGAACAGGTGATGAAAAGGCTTTACTTTTTTTTCGGTTGATCGTGTTTTGATCGCATGTCATAGATTTGTGGTGATCATTGAAATATGATTACGGAAACCGGTGTGGTATGCTAAATTTTATGAAATTTGTATTGGAATCGATCGTCATAGTTTTACGTTTGCAAACATAATATTGTAGGCGAAAATGTCGTAAAAATTACTTGCACACAATGTGTGTAAGAAATTAAGTTTACATTGTTTTATTATGTTCAAAGTAAATATTAATATTGTGGTTTTGCGAAACACAAGAAGGATTGTTTCTTTGAATGTTTAAATTTTCACTTTTTCATTTGATTGTACTTTTATATTTTTAGTACATAATTATAATATTATATACATTGACTTCTCAGATGTGCAGGTTTCCTCACTAGGTTTCCCGTCACCTTTATCACAAGTGTTAATCAAATTCTAATCCGCTCATGAATCCGAAAAGTCAGAGGTGCGGGCCGGGTTCGAACTCAGACCCGCTCTTCACTCTCTTTTTTTTCGACACCAAGTTTATATTTCACCAGCAAGGAACACTCCTTGCTGGTGAAATATAAACTTGGTGTAAAATAGACTTTTTCAAGTTAGCGTAGTGTTACGCTAACTTGAAAAAGTCTATTTTACACCAGAGTCACTTGAAGCGTAATACATATAGGCGATTACAAAATTGCCCAAAATTCAAGTTAGCATAGTGTTATTTATTTGGGATCGTTTTATACATTGACTTACAATATCAAAGTGGACCTCAAGTCTAGTACCACATACTCACAATGACAATGTAGGTACCTATACGATAAAATAATAATATCAGTTTTTTTTTGTGTAGTATATTAATATTAACTGATATTTTATGTCACTCTTATCGCTACAAAGTTAGTTAAACTAAAGAGTTTTGTCTTTTTCACATCCAACTACCGAGTAGAATTTTCAGATTTTCAGTAGGTATAGATAAACACCTACACACCTACTAACAAAACATCAAATTTTATATAAGTACCTAGTACTTACTCAATATTATTTTTAACGGAGTAGGTAACCCTTTTAGCATAGCCGGGGTTACAACAATTTGACTATTTGTAACAAGTAGCAATAATAATTATGTGGATGATGATAGTGTTGTGAGTTAATTATGAAAAGGTGTGCCTGTGAAATGCTTGAAAAAAAAAGCCTGTATCCTGTCTCATGATACACACTATTTTTATCAAGATCGGTTCAACCGTTTAGTCGTAAAAAGGTAACAAACAGGCAGACAGAGAGACCAGAGTAACTTTTGCATTAATATTAGTAGGGATACTTACTGAAAGTTTCAATTAATTAATAATGTTTGAAATAAAATGCAACTGTATAAAATAAGTATAAATTTGGTTTCGTCATGACGTTTCAACATTAAAAATAACTATTTGCATTTGCTACTGCTTTGCAAAATACCGCGAAGAGTATCCAAATCGATTGACAAACTTGATTAATAAATACTAAACAACATTTTTTTTGTATATGCCAAAGCCAGAACCCCGTTGTTGTAGGGGAGAGTGTGTATGAAAGAGTCAGGCTTTGAAAGAGCCGATGCAATTTTCTCCCATTTGCCAAAATCAATTCAAATTTAATTTTACTCTTTAAATGACAACACTGAATAGCTGTGACCCACAGACATTCAGTGTTGTCATATAAAGAGTAAAATTAAATTATGGTAAGATTTTGGCAAGTGGGAAAAATTGAATTGGCTTTTTCAAAGCCTGGCTCTTTCATACACACTCTCCCTACTCATCATTATGAACAACTTTTACTATGGGAACAATGCTGAAATCGCGACAAAACAATCTGCTGTTCCACACACACACAGGATCTATTTTTCAATTGAGAGCTAAAGTTTTATCCAACGAATAAATTTGACGTTTGACAGATTTTGTATAGGAAAGCTGTCATAAATTCAAATTTATTCCCTCGAATAAAATTATCTGACGATTGAAAAATCAGCCCTTAGTCGAGTAAGAGGTATCTATTGCAAATGAAAATTTAGTAACAAAACCTAAAAAGGTTTGTAAGTTATCATCATGTGCAGAATAAATAAAAATAAAAAAATACAAATTAGAGAATTTTATTTTTTGTAACTTAACTTTATTCACGTCACTATTTACGAGTAGATATCATGAAAATAAAGTTGTAAACAATGTCAAACAGCCAATTAACTGTTTATAATAATCAAGTTCAATTCGTTATCTTTACGTGTGTGGTACAGATAACACAGCAAGTACGATAGGTATCGAGTGCTGTTCATCCATAATCTATGAAGTAGCACCGAACACGCTCTGATTGCCACTAGTCATCAGAACACGCAGGTTAATGTTGTTCTGACGATAATTTTGATGATTCTCATGTAGTTAACGGGAAATAAACACCTGGTTCTTCCACATATATACAGGATTATTTGTAAAACACCGGCAACGCTTTAAGGGGTGAAACTACTCATCAATATGAACAACTTTTACTAAGGAACCAACCATGAAATCGCGAAAAAAAATTCAAACTTTTCATACAATAGGTACGCTCCATCAAAATGTATGAAAAGTTTGATTTTCTTTCGCGATTTCATGGTTGGTCCCGTAGTAAAAGTTGTTCATATTTATGAGTAGTTTCACCCCTTAAAGCGTTGCCGGTGTTTTACAAATAACCCTGTATATATGGAAGAACCATGGAACACGGCGTATTGGTGCGTGCACTGGTCTACTCGTGCCTGCAAAGGCCAATAAGAAAATTAAAAAAAAATGACTTTGACTTTGTATAATTTATACAGGGTGCTGCAGATATTATGACCAGTGATCGGAATAGGTGTTGCTAATTCACGTAAACTTCGAGGCACAGAGACAAAAAGTGGAGATTTCCTTACGACAGCATTTTTTCTGGGACTAAAATTGTTCCAGGTTTCGGGACATTACTTATTTACCTAATAATTAGTGTTATTAATACAGTAAGCGAACTGAATTGAATTCTGGTTTTAGTTTCCCAGAATTTACAAAAATTAAGGAGACACGATTTTCATCGTTTCAAAAAATAGAAGACCTCGTTATCTTAGATTTTTAACTCTATTCTTTTTATTATCATAGGATGTAGAAAATCTGATATAACTAGGATATAACCGATTGTATATAACCGAATGTACTTAAGTGATGTCCCGAGACCTGGGACAATTGTTGTCCCAGAAAAAATGTCGTAAGGAAGTCTCCACTTTTTGTCTCTGTGCCTCGAAGTTTAGGTGAATTAGCACCACCTATACCGATCACTGGTTATCACATTAAATGAAACTACATATTTGGTATCATGTTCAGAAGCCGTACAAAAAAAAACTGGGATTTTTACGCAATTTTTTTTGCAATAAATTTCACTCTTCTATCATTTGTGTAGGTGAAGGGACATCGAAGTAGGAATTTATGTCACCTTTATCTGTTCTACACGTGTAAATAAAAATAATTTTAGTTAGACTACGTTGGAGACTTTTTAAACATTGCCTAGAAATCGTGATTTATGTGAAAAATTATGACGTTCTAAATTAGCTCCTGTGGCTAACCTACTGATTGTATTTGATTGTTTTTTTGTGTACGATCACATAACTTGATACTTAATACGTTTTTTTTTTTTACTACATGCCTTTTTAACTACTTCATGCCATAAAGTAAGACAAGATATCTATCCACCATCGCGTCAAAGCTAATGATGTGTCTCCTAAGTAGGCTAAGTCAGTTTTAAGTGAGAATAGATTGAAAGAAAGTTTATCAGCACTTTAGATTAAATACAGATAGATGGACCATTTTAACTAAGAAACGAAACGCCTTTTCTGTTATGCTATCTATTTTTAATTACTCAAATAGATTGCTGTATTTTTATGATATTACTATCAAATCTATTTGAAGATTAGGGTGATTATAACTCAATCTAGAAGAAAGTTTGGATCGGCTCTACATAAAAACAAATGGTCTATTACCGAATTCGATCAATCATGTAGGTCCAAACTTTGAGGCTTATGATGAAGCGAAAAACGATAAAAATATATGAAAATAGTTTTTTCGGGAAAAAGTAATCGCGTATTTTTATTAGATGTAGGGTTAAATTTTCAAAAAATAACCTTACCGCCAAGATCCCCCGTCTTCAACTAGAAAAAGAGCTGTAACTTTTGAACGGCTGAACAGATTTTCATGAAACATAGCTAAGATGATACCCGGTTAAACTAGCTTTCAATTAAACAAAATCACATTGAAATCGGTCTATCCTTTTTTGAGCTACGATGCCACAGACAGATACACAGATCCACAGATAAACAAATACACACTACAAACGTATAACATCCCTCTTTTTTTTTCGGGGGTTAAAAGCAGTGCCTACTACCTTTCTATAGAAGTACTGTATTGTTTATTAAAGCTAAACTTGATGGGGAATTCTTGAGAATTACTAAAGAAATATTAAAAAAAAAACAAGCTAATAACACGGTAATATTACCGTGCTAATTATCTCTCTACCGAATTTCCTTAAGCCTGATGGTGCTCATCCATTCACCTGAACTGTAGCTGATAAATATTCTAATCAAGTCAGACAATTAATAACGAGTCTAAGAAAAATTAAGGAAAACCAACCAGTTACTCAATCAAGAATAAATTATAGCAAATTATGTTTATAGCTCCTTCGCTGTAATTATAATCCTATCATAATAGGAAATAATCATGATTATTAAAATTGATTGTTTAATTATTGAATAGCTCGTTTCCCCTATCATATACCTCAGGCAACACAAGTCACAAGCAAACATACAGAGCCAGTGGGCCGAAACTCTTTATAACCCTCGACAAAAAAGTCTGTGGCATCGTAGCTCCGAAACGGATGGACCGATTTCGATGCAGTTTTTTTAATTGAAAGCTGGTTTAATCGGGTATCATCTTAGCTATGTTTCAAGAAAATCTGCTCAGCCGTTATAAAGTTACAGCTCTTTTTCCAGTTGCAGTCGGGGGTTTTTGACGGTTAGGTTATTAATAGTTAGTAGTTATTATAGCCACTGCCAAGCCAGGTGCAATCAAGAATTAAAGGCCCCGACTTCAGGATCTGTTAAGTTTTTTAACTATACATAAACATGCGATTACAGCAATCGCGAGTGATATGCTATTATTCATTCAAGAGTTCCATTGTCTATCTCCGAAGGTCTTCATCATATCTTCACCAAAATTAAATATGTAGTACCAAATCGAGAGAACCTATACCCTTTCAAACAAAAAAAGAATTTTCAAAATCGGTCTGCAATTGGTAATCGCGTTACAAACATACAAAAAGAAAACACACCTACAGTCGAATTGAGAAATTGAGAACCTCCTCCTTTTTTTGAAGTCGGTTAAAAATAATCAATGTTTTTAAGAGAAACCTCTATCTAAAGAATGTTAGTAAGAATGCATTCGCAGCAAGACAATTTGACGGACCAATAACTCGCGAGACGTGCTTCAGTGAAAAATCACTTGAAAAACAAATCATTCCGCCTCTTACGTTAAAATTAATAAAGTAATAAGTAAAACCCAATTAAAAGCATTTCCAGATTCGACCTACAAACGAGAAAGGCACATAATTACTTATTATACAATCAATTAATATAATGCGTTACAAATCCTGATGCAATGATACGGTGGCGCCTTTTACGAGGCTCGGAAATGCACCGCCATTGTAAATAATATGCACGCTATTGATTGGGAGCATGGCACGCGATACGTAATGACATTGCAATGTTCATTGATCTATTTGTTTACGAAACATCTGTGCTCGTAGTTTGTAAACTGTCAATGAATGTCGAAATTGCGCCAACATTTACTTGGATGTATGTGACAAATGTTTCCTATAGAAATACGCCGGTGATTACAGTGATCTATGGTTCTAGGTGAAGGTCAGTGGACGAGGTTAATGAACTGTAGTGCTGTAAGGTTTCCTTTTCTCTGTCACTCTCTCCGTGTGTTGCGGAGAGAATAATGGAACTGGGAAAGGCTAAGGTCAAAGAAATGCAAAACTTATCAACGCGTAAAATTTTTCGAAATGAAAATTCAAATTCATAAAAATAAAAATCACGGAAATGATCCAGATGTTAATGTTAATCCACTTAAATGTTGAGATCGTGTTATATCTCAAGTTTATAGCAATTTGTCAGCTTGAAATTATCTGACTATAGAAAACCTGTCCAACAGTGGACCGCGATAGGTTACGATGATTGATTGTTAAGTATCTTGCGTTAGTGATAATGCCAATGCTGACGCAAATATCTCGTTTTGAAACTGTTCTCACGTCAATATGTGCGATAACGCGTAGAATTTTCATACAAAATGTTATGAAAAGCCAACGCCAACGCTTGAAACAAGCTCATTTTGCTTTACCTGCATGCTCTACAAAAACAAACAAATATATGCGAATTTAAAAATCTAGAGTTTTTAGCGGCTAAACAGATTTTCATGAAACATAGTTAAGATGATACCCGAATAAACCTATATTTCAATAAAAAAAACTGCATTGAATTTGGTCCATCAGTTTTGGAGCTACGAAGCGACAGATATATACATAGATCCACAGGTACACACTGCAAACTTATAAGTATTTAGAAGAGGTAGGGTACTAAGGCCCAATTTCACCGACTACATAACATATGATTAAGACAAAGTCACCCGTTTACCATGAAATTTTGTATGGGTAAACAGCCGTTTTCATTTTAATGTCATTCATTTCATCTGTTATGTGGTCGGGGAACACTGCCCTTTGTCACTGCGACCTGCGAAGATCTATTGTGACGTATAAGTAACACCCCTCTATTTTGCCGGGAGTTAAAAACATACCTAATTATGTTTATAGCATAGTAAAATCAAGTTAAGCCAATAAACTCTGACTATCGTAACCTGAACACAGTTTCAAGTTAAATGGACTATAAATTATAGGCTCTATATAATTTCCCCCGTCTTTTTCCATTCCAAGCTACGCAACCGACCTTTATACTTTAAACAACTCAGGCGCACCATAAATTGATATTTGTCTTGCAATTATTATTGAGTGGCACTTTTTACGATCTTTGAAAGCGTGTCTCATGCATGTTATGTTATGGTATTACTACTTCAATTGCACGATTGAATAACGAACTCACTTCGTTTGAAGTGATTTTAAAATTGCACGTTGCCTTCATTCTTCAATGCACCTAGCTTGGCAGTGGCACTGACTTCAGAAGCTGTTATGATTTTTATGAAAATTAATTTATACTTTTTAGTTTTTTGAAGTCTCTTTTTACTTTTTTTTAATTATTTAATATTATCATGCAGTAGCAATAACAGTTTTAACCGTACAAGGTTACCATCGTGTGACGTCAACGGAGCAAACACAGTCTGTAGACAAACACGGATAGTATATAAGACTTAAAAACCTATCTAAGACTGGATAGGAAGGTGCCTCTAAGTTATAAGCATTGATTAGTAATGATAAGTAGTTATTTTTACTAGTGGTCGCCCTGTGGTCGAAATTCGACCGTAATCTTATTTTTCTGCACTCCTTCTCCATATAAACTTTAACTATCCCAAATCTCACACTTCTCCGTGCGCACAATATAGTTTTCTCTTCACGTATTAATTATATAGATTACTACACTTAGGTATTTCTAACCCCCGACGAAAAAGAGGGGTGTTAAAAGTTTGTAGTGTGTATCTGTCTGTCTGTGGCATCATAGCTCCTGAACGGATGAACCGATTTTGATTAAGTTTTTTTCATTTGAAAGGTGTCTTAATCGAGAGTAGGTATACTTAGCTATGATTCAAGATAATCTGCTCAGCCGTTCAAAAGTTACAACTCTTTTTCTAGTTTGAGTCCCGGTTTTGACGGTTCGTTAGGTTAGGTTATTAGGTGAAGTTATAATTAGATACCATTCGCTATTTCTATGGTTTAGATAGATTATCATGAATTTCTATTCTGCATGACGAAATTTCAAATTATATTCTGCAGCAACTTAGCTCAATAATGAGCAAACATTTCGAATACCACTGATAGATCAAAGAAATATTAGAACAATAGGAGTTACATTTTAACTGGGCATGAGATAAGATAAAAATAAATTATACTTCTATGTGAGATAATTATATTCAAATGTATTAAGATGATACTCGTTTTATATTTTTTTATGCAAATGAACACTCACAAAAAGATAATAAATACTCTCGACGCAAAACACTGCATAAATTATTGCAACAGAAAAAAAAACAATTAGCAAAATATCAAATTAACGACTTTAAGTTTCTTTGAGATTCTTATTTTGAAATACATTGTCAAAAAAGAAAAAGATACTGGTAGTTTTTAGCTAGCTAGCGTTGAAAATCATGTGCCATTAAATTTAATAAAAAGTCATAATTATGTAGTTCTTTATTTAAAATATAGTTTGCCTTGTACTTTGAGCACACAAGACTGGTTTGTATTTTTACGTCACAGCTAAAATAATATAATTACTTAATAAGTAAGGATGGGACCACCGATTTTCGTCTGCATTATAATTGTTGACTTAAACTCTATTAACGGACGTTCATGTGCGTAAATATTTTTGATTTGAAAAGTTCAACAGTTCCAATATACGCTTGTTTTTCAATGTTCCTAATTACTTTTGAATAATATACTTGGTTAAAAAACATACACGTATACATACTTACATGTTTTTGATTCGATATACTTACCTATACCTATCTTCTAAATAAACAAATATTTCCTTCTTTCTGTATCAATATTAATTCAAAAGAAAAATTTATAGAGTTTAAGTCAACAATTATAATGCAGACATACAACAATAATTATAATCAGTGGTAAATAAAAACAACAACGGTTTTGGTATAAAGTGATTTGCTTTTAATTATCATTAACATTGATATAGGACAAACATAATAATATCATGCTGTTTTTTCTGTGAAGAAGTTTTATTTTATATAATAATAGCTCCATAAGTTAACATCTCTCCGAAGCTAACATCATCAGTTGTTTTTATCAAATAAAGAGCAATTCAATATATCAATGTACTTAAAAATGCGCCATTATTTGCCTTTATAATAAACGAGCGAGAGCTAATAAAGACGGTAGACCACAAACCACACACCTGTCAAAATCAGAAGTCACATAATTATAATCGAAAGTAACAGGTGTGCCCGTTTGGTGACAAAACCGAACAGGAAGTGTTCCTCGTTTAAAATATGTAACAATGTGGAACGCTTGTGTGACGGGTGTCACATCTCGTAATAGTTGAGCCTGTGTACCACTGAGGTGGGTGCGATAGCTATACAAGAATTTGGGACATAGAACTTATAACTTAGATTTTTAATGTAGATTTATATAAATCAAAATTGTTGGGTGGTTTTTTAAAATGCCTTTTAATGACAACATTAGAATTTAGTCCTTTTCTGAGCCTAAAAAAATTAATAGGTTGGTACACCTACTCCATGCAATATTTAGGTACAATGTTCCTCCAGCGCCCTAAGTGATAAAACTTCCGCTGTGTCCTAAAAAAAGCCCTAAAATTCCGATTACCACACGTTTTCCCACTTCATTACATAACATGTATAATTTGTCGCTTTAGAATTTCTATTTTATCATAGCTAAGCTTCCAGTACATCACAATCGTAAGTAAGTGTAATGTTTGGGAAAGCGCATACAGTAGATTTTCGCTCATATAATTGTGTGCAGTTCCCACGTCTTGCTGCATAAAATAGTGTCGTATCTAGGTTTGCTAGATACATCACTCTTCTTAGTTTCTACCGTACATTGTGTTGTCTGTGATCTTTTTTTTTACGACTTTGTTTCATGCTGTTAATATGGGACTAGAGATGTGAGGATGATTGATAGTGACGTAATCTTTTTTTATTGTTACTGGCTCTTGTATAACTGATTTTTTTCGGTGGATAATTTTATTCACTTACCTACTATTTTTTATAGAGTAAACCCCTGAACCCGCGTTTATTAGTTACTACTAATACTAAGCTTTCGTACATACGAATGAAGAAATGGAACATGATTAAATAGATTAAATAGAGTAACAATGTCTAGGAAAACAGATAAGTATTATGAATAGGAACCATCATTTGGTCATTCCTAGCATCAACTAACAAAGAAACTTTTTTGTATAAACGAATCAAATTGTGCTCGAATTCAAAGTCACAAACACCAACAACAACAACACAACAGTCGAGTTCAAGTACAAGGTCATGGTGGGATTCTTTATTTCAAACGTTGGTAAGACAATAGTTTCGATTCAGGATGCGTCTTTTGAAAGTACTAAATTAGACTAAATGCAATCTGTCAGTTTCTTATTCTATTGAAACAGAAAAAGATAAACGCACTTAGTTTAGTTTAGTTCTGTCGAAGGGCGCAACAGAATCCACGCCATTTATCTTTAATAATATAATTATTATTTATTTATTCAATTAAGCAACATAAATAAATAAATTCAGCCTATTACTGTCCCACTGCTGGGCACGGGCCTCTTCTCAGAATGAGAAGGGTTATGCCTTAGTCCACCACGCTGGCCTAGTGCGGGTTGGCGGACTACACACACCATCGAGAACTTTAAGAGGGCCTCTCAGGTGTGCAGGTTTCCTCACGATGTTTTCCTTCACCGTTATCGCAAGTGATAATCAAATTCTAATCTACACATGAATCCGAAAAGTAAGAGGTGCGGGCTAGATACGTGCGCCGATGCCCGCGTCAGCGTCATCGGCGTGATCGGCAAAGGCAGTACCCTGACCAAAACGCCGTTTTACACCGCCATCTCCTCCGCAATTATACCATATACAAATAAAAAAAAAATACAGTCTTAAAGTTCAAGATCTCTACTTCAAATCCAACGTTTCAATTTTTTTTTAAAGTAGATTATACTATAGTAATTGGCGATTATAAAACACCTAAATCAGAATTTAAACCTTCATCTTCTTCGGAACTTGAAGCTTAATTTATTTCTGATTTGCAGCAATAGATAAATAATTCTTTTATTTATAAGTTCAACGTTTAACATTTAAAAAAAAGTCATTTTTCAATTTTTCCTTGAATTTAAACGTAAATCTGTGCCAATTTTCAGCTGAAGGGTCGTGTTCGGGCGACGGGCGGCAGTCTGCCGCTGGCTCTCGGACGTGGTACCCGTGTCGATCGAGGCTATCGCGTTCGATTTATAAATTCAGAATTTATTTTGCTCTCTAGACACAATATTGTGTAGAGGGGGCAACCTATATAACTTGCCTCAGTAGTATGGCATGTACTTCTATAAACATATTTTGATTTTTTTTGAGTACATATTTGAAATATTATTATTTTAGTAAAATCAGATATAGATAGAGTCTACTGATCTGTCACTTTATCTGTCAAGTCAATACAAATTGTGTTTCATCTTCTAAAATATACTTTGTCTAAAAATATAGAGACCATCTTTTTGATGTTTTCTATAAACATAAATTCAAATTCAGTATGTGACCACGTGAACGTGACCGAATGTTTGAAAGCTCTAAACTATGGGACGGAGTCCCATCATGTTGGTATTCAAACTTCATGTTTGGGTGAGATCTATGTGACCACGTGACTAAAACTTTGAAAGTTTATATCTCCCAAACTATGGGACGCAGTCCCATCATGTTGGTAATCAAACTTCATGTTTTGGTGAGGTCTATTCATATAAACCGTGACCACGTGACTACGTGACCAAAATTCAGAGCTACCTTCTATTAATGAATTGATAATTTGTCATAATCAACGTTTAAAATAGTAAGTAATAATATGTTGATGACGATGTTGATCTAAATTATTTTTTTTTTTTTAATATAACATTATCCCTCACTAGGATTTCTCCTGTATCGTGGGTAGAGTTTACAGACATTATCTCACATGCACACACACCCAGACTAATATTTGTTCCGTGCGCGTATCGAACCCGCGGCACGTAGCATAGAAAACCACTACACTACTTGTAACAACCCTAGCCTCCATGCACTATCGCCACACTGTCTTGACGTTGTCGGCGAGATCAAAGGCGCCGTCCTACTGTTGTTTTTCTTTATACTATTCCTTTACTATATATTATAATAATAAATACTATGTACCAACCTAGTTTTATTTTAATTCTTATCGATTATACTTTATATATTACTATTCACCAACACAGCTATTCCCATTTTTAATCGACTTCCAAAAAAGAAAATTCTCAATTCGACTGTATATTTTTTTTTTGTATGTTTGTTACGCTATTACTCCGCCAATTGCATACCGATTTTGAAAATTCTTTTTTTATTTCAAAGGGTACTCTCAAGATGGCATTTAAATTTGTTGAAGATTTGATGAAGAACTTCGGAGATATACAATGGAACTCTTGAATGAATAACAGCATGTCACTTGCGATTTCTGTAATCGCATGATTATGAATTGTTTAAGCCACTCAAAATAGAAATATAAAATAAACGTTAAAAAATAGTATAAACCGACTTCAAAAAACTAAAAAGTATAATACATATAATTTTCTTAAAAAACTTATCAGCTTCTGAAGTCGTTGCCACTGCCAAGCTAGGTGCATTGAAGAATTTAAGAAAATTATTTACACTGTTTAGTTTTTTGAAGTCGGTTTTTACTTTTTTTAATGCTAGGTATTAATATCTAATAATCGTGATATATTTATATGAGTGAATATTAAATGAATCAAGCAATTCTTCAAATAAAAGAGCAAGTTATAATTAGTTAATACCAAATCATCTAACAACTCGGCAAGTGTAATGGGCATTTTTTGCTCGGAAGCTCGTTGACGAAGCATAAATTTTTTATTTCCCTTTTTTATAAAATCATTCATCATTGTAGTGATTGTACCACTGTTATTGGTATTAATTAAAAATTATAGACATATAAGTGAAACAATCTACAAATATATATTTTACATTGCCACTTCTATTTATTATATAGTTTTTTAGTGTCTGGCGCGATGCTCGCGTTGACATGATCCGAGCGGTTTCCGTAATATTACAGGGGGTCGCGCGGGTTGCGCGGGTGGAGGAAGCCAAATCGACAAATTCGTTACCTCACTGACGCGCCTTAAAAACAAAATATTTCAGACCTACTCGCCAAATGACTGTGACGGACGAAGTTATCGGCAAAACGCGCTATTAAATGATGGTCAGATAAAAATGGAATTTGATTGATTTTGCGCAAATAAATACGTCGAAATAAACCAATTAGCATATATTTAGACATTTCTAGTGTTTAGTTTACTAGTATACGTCTGTATTGTATCTAAAACAACCGTATCCGTCCGACCATCCACGCCGATGACGCCGATGACGCCGAAGCCGGCATCGGCGCACACGTCTAGTGCGGGCCGGGTTCGAACTCAAACCCTCCTGCATGGAAGGCAAGCGTTCAACCGCTAGTCTATCATCGCTGACAACATGACTCATTAAATAAACTTTATGGAACTTTTACGTGCAACAGCAAGTTTCTTATGACCAATAACTGTGTCAGTTATTCAACTATAAATGAGATAAAAGTATCCATATCCGTCCAAATATGAAACCTGGTGATTTTCACAAAGTGAATCAACGACGTCGCTCTGACGTTTCACATTCTTCTAAACAAGAAAAGCCGTTTTAACGTTATATACAGCTAGACATTATTGCACATTACAATAACTTTTAGCAGCGTCATGATTCTACTCAAGCAGAATGAATAGGTAGGTACCATAAAGTTATTATTAGTGGTAATAGAGGAACACAGTGTGCGAGTGAGAAACCGATCTTTACGAAAATCCTACGTGCGAGAAAGAGACACAATTAAATGTTCGTAGGACCGATTTGAAACAATTTATGAACTAGTAGGTACCTGTCAAAATAAGATCTCGTATTATTTTATGATTTTCTTCACAATCGTTCTGTATTTTATTGGATAAATATCAATAATCGAAAAGGTTTCGTGTCCTGTGTTAGACTGCAGTGTAACTTACAGCAATAATGCAAATAAAGAGACCTTTTACAGGTAAATACCGTACAGTGCAATACTACTTTCAGAGTGCATATTTCCATAGAAAATATTCCTAAAATTATTTAGTAATACGTTTATAACATCCAGTAAGCCCTCTATTTTCTAAATAATATATTATTTTAAATAATTATGTGTAAGATAAAAAAATATTGTGTTCGTGAAAATGTGAAAATTAAACCGTTTGGCATAGGTCGTGTGTACAAAATCTATCGATATGTCGATATTTCCAAATTAATTTTTCGTACTACCTAGCTTCGTCCATTGCATAACTTGAGAGTTATTGTTAATCCTTGCTTATTTGTATATTGAAAGGTTGATTTAGTCCGGCACCGCACATTGTCAGAAAATCATAGTCGGAATATTTCTGACGCACCGGAGGGCACTCGAAACTATTCACACCATGTTTGTACTATTACAACATTTTAATAGTACGTACATAGCCCATACCCGCATTTTGTACTAGCCCCACAGATGACAAAATTTTCCGAATCGTACGTCCGCTTCTACAAGAAGCAAACTTACGATTCCGAAGATTCTGATTCTGTCGCACATTAAAATGCATAAAATAGCGCTATTTACAGACAAAGAGTAGCCTGGTGAAAAAAATAACTTCATTATATTGACTGGCTAACTTCATAACTTTCAGGTTTCCGGACCACATTTCTCGGCCTGTGTCAGTGTACAAATACAGGGACCTATCACCAGAACCTTCAACATCAAAACCGAAACGTCTGGCGTCAAGAAATAATGAATATGATAATGAATGATTACATAATGTTTACAAAAAAAAATCTTTTTACTTACCTATTCATCACTTTCGTGACGTTAATAATTTTGCCATCCTAATATAAACCTCTATTACGTAACTTTTAATATTTTAAAATGGCAGATTAAATATGTCAAATATGGTATTTTAGTATAAAGAACATTTGAAAGATTTAATTGGTAATTTTAAAAGATTATAAGTTAGGTACATAATTTAGCCTAGCAGATTCTAAATGATATTCCACTCCTTATTAGTATAGCCGATTTTGATATCGATATTGCAGGGATATTGTCAATTCGGTGATATTATAATTTCACAATAACACGGCCATATCGATAATGCGGAGACGTCAAAGTCACATCCCTAAAATTCACACACATGTCAAATGCGCTAACATACGTATTTCTTTTTTGGTCTCGCGATAATGAAGACAGTGTTCCTCTATTACCACTAGTAATAATAACTTTATGGTAGGTACAGACTTTCCAGTCAGAATAAAAACTTTTTCCTTATCCTCATTCATGCCAACGTCAAGGGCCGATTATTTTACAGCTGGATAAACCTCGAATAAGTTTCCTCTGATAAGTCCGTAATAAAAATCCAATTTCAAATTGAAATATCTTTTAAGAACTAACCTGTTAATGCATTATTGATTGAGAGATCATTAGCCGGAGTGCGTAATCAATAGACGAACTATTTATCCGCCTATCTTTGTGGCTAGATTGTTGTGGATATAACCTAAATGACCACGATAATGCGATATTTGTGGTTACCCAAATGTGTTTCTTTATAATTGAACATCATTAACATACATAATATTAAACAAGATTATTAAGGGCCATTAGTAAATAACGAGGAATAATCAATGACTTTAGCAATTATACGATAACCATTAATTACCGCTGGTCAAGTGCCAAATAAGATGAATTACCGAATAACCACTTACGTAAACTGTTTTTATTTTTAAGTTTCATAATATGGACGCCATTTACACCAAACCTTTGGTAATAAATAAAAGTAAAACTGTCCTTGATTATAAAGTAACTATACGAACTTTTGAGTGACCACAAAAATATTTTGCAACCTGTCATTTCGACCACACTACAATCACTGTAATTGTGTTATACGCCCAAAGGTGTGGTCAGTCTGCGAATCCAAATATTTTTTTACGAATCACGCATCTTATTTACGTTTACAATATCGGCATGCTATAATTCATGTTCTCATGAGATCATCATTATGTGGTACGTGATCATAATCGTGGATCAAACACACACATGTTAATCATTGGCATAATTGGAAATTGACTTATTGATTTGCTAATCAGTTTGCATTTAAATAATTTTCTACGATCATCTGCAGATGAACGATAGAATCGCTGCATGATTCTTTGATTAATTGAAAGAAACGAGTTCTTGGTATTCCGGTAGTAAAGATATCTCGTGATTACTCTATTAAGATAAGTCTATTCGTTCATAAATTTCTTCTTTCTATTTTTCGTCCATCGCTTTAACCACACCACACCGCACTACCACACTACACTGTTAATGTCATAGCTTAAATTTATGTGCGCAAGTAAGCCTGCTGCAATGTGCAATTAATGCTGTGTCACTCTCGGCTTTTTCATTTCTGTACTGTATATGGTCAATGGTGTGATTTAACCATTTATAGTGTTCACCAATAAACCTTATTTCTTTCTTTTTACTTAAATAAATAAATAAATCCAGCCTATTGTTGTCCCACTGCTGGGCAGGCGCTCTTCTCAGAATGAGAAGGGTTAGGCCTTAGTCCACCACGCTGGCCTAGTGCGGGTTGGAGGACTATACACACCATCGAGCACTTTATGACTTATGAGGCCTTCTCAGGTGTGCAGGTTTCCTCACGATGCTTTCCTTCACCGTTAATGCAAGTGTTAATCAAATTACGATCCACACATACCTAAATTCGAAAAGATAGAGGTGTCATAATTGTCTTTCATAATATTTTTTTTTTATCTAATTCCCCATTACTACCTAAACGTACTACTTATGCCAAATTGAATTAGAAGGCACCTGACCCAGTGAAGAAGGTATTACCGTAGTTACATCAGCTGACACGAAAACGATTGCAACTCGTGGTCACGCGATACGCTAATAATTGCAACTTGTTTATACGCAGAGTGGCAATTAACTTAACATTCATCGATGTGTGATTCGGATGAACGGACTCGTATTATCACATTATCTATCATGCTTACTTTCTGACGTGGTTGGAGATTGGAGAATGTAAGAGTCATGCGTTTTATGTCTGCTAGTAAGTGAGAAGAAATTTTGAAGTTTGAATAGATTAAGCCTCTCTGAAGCCGACTTAGTAATAAAATTTTGATAATATAAACTAAATCTAAACACGCATTATTTATCCTAAACTACATCCTCTTCTAGCCATTGGATTGTGGTCAAACGTCACTAAAGCAAATATTTTATAGAAAATTCGAGAGTTTAAGTATATTTACGATTAACATTTATAAATAGAAGTTTATAGATATTTAATGAATGTAATAGCACTAAAATGTTTATATTTGCAGGCATAAAATGTAATAAGCAGTAAATAAAATGAAGCCACGTCGGTTATTTCATTATTTATTCTAAACTTACGATGCAATACGCACAACTGCTTATTTATTTCTAATATGAGGCAAGTAGTACTCAGTAACGCAAGGGTTACTTTTATATTACAAAATGGCTGCGATATTATAATAATATGAAGTTACTTCATGTAACGTGGGGTCAGAGGTAAATCTACTGTGGTCAATTACCAATCTGTGATGCAATGCCCATCATAATAATAAATGAAGCGAGGTGTTAAGAAATACATGAACATCAACGGTTTGCAGTAATCGGCAGTGAAGTCAATCACAGGTGTTGTGGTTGCGAAACACACATATAAATATTGTGGTCAAGAAGTACGGTTGTAAAATAGGGTTAAGAACTGTTTAAGCCTATAGGTCAAACGGTATTTCTTCTCGAATTAGCGTTCGTTCAAATTCGAGATACGCTCGCGTCAAGTTCGAGCGTCACTCATAAACGTAAGTAATAATAACTTTATGGCGTCACTGCAATTATGATCAGCGCGTTATAAAATTACATGAATTATCCCTGTGTATCTAGAAGTTTTAGATGACGTAATATAATCATACCCAAGAGGAAGGAACTGTCTGATTTGCTTTTAAATAAAACGCCGATTTCCATTTCCTTAAAGCATAATAAGGCAAGTAGCATGCAGAAAAGGAAAATCATTATTAGTAATATATAGCCGATTAACATAGACTGAAATCTGTTGCCAGATAAGTGTATCCAAATACCGGAATTATTATTTTTTTAAAACGGGACTGGAATGAGAAAATCCGGACGTAGAAAAAATGCATAACATTGGTTAGATACATACACAGACCAATCAAACTTTCTATTAGGTACTCAGATACTCCTACCGCGCCAAATTGGCTACCTCAGAGTGCTGGCGGGACGCATCCTGAGTAGAGTTGAAAACTTCCAGGAAAGTTTCCTTTTCTGAGGAAAGTTTCCTGAAAACTTCCAAAACTTCCGAAACTTTGGAAGTTTTCAAATTATATTTTTCTATTTATGAAATCAACAAATTCGTTGCTTTGGGATTATTCACAATCAGTAAAGTCAAATGAAAATGATCCTTTAATTTAGTTCTATTTTCTTTTAATAATTTAATGTTTTATGGTATCTATTGAAGCAAATTGATGAAATAACGTTTTTTATTCAATCGGCTAAATCATACGAAGGCAACGAGCATAATGTAAACACCGAGCGGTATGACGGAAGTTTTGGAAATATTTATTTTTAACATGTACCCTACCCCGCATCCCGTACTGTGCTCGCTGTGTTCGAATATTTAAAATCTAGCTAAATGTAACATATTTTAAGTACAAAGTATCCCCAATTACTGTTTTTATAAGTAAAAAATCATTTCTGAAAACTTCCAAAACTTCCGAAATTTTGGAAGTTTTCGGGAATATTTCCGGTAAACTTCCGGAAAACTTCCAAAGTTTCGGAAACTTTCCGCAGTTTTCAACTCTAATCCTGAGACGGCTGAAAAAAGGGAGGTCCCGCCAAAAACGGGACATCTGGGTACCTACACTACCAAAAAATGCTATGCCATGGCAACATTATTCAGAGGCTAACTATTATGATGCTTTTCTTATTAAATTACACTATCCTTGCAGTTCTCACCACAATATTGTACTAATCAAGATTGTAATCTATTATTTTAAAAGAGTTTCCTTGGAGTTTCTAGCTGGTTCTTTTCCATACGACCTACTATTTGGAACCGCGCACCTAGAGTCTCGAAATTTCATAAGTGCCTGTATCAGGTTTACCTACATGAATTAAAGATCTATTCTATTTTAACCTACTGAAAACCGACCGCTTACTAAGTACTACGAATTAATTGAAAGACAAATTGCATTTAGCTAATCCACAACCACATATTTCGCGGTTAGAACCACATGTTTACCACTAAGTGATATTACGCCACCACATAATTGCAGTCCCTTTAGATATGCAAGTGTTTATCTACGGTGGCGACATGCTGATGAATTACAACATGGCGGAGTATTTAGGTTGTTTTTATGTGAAACATGGTACTTGATTATGTACTAATTGGGAACTACTACGTGAAATATTTACTTGAAAAACTAAACATGTTTGTTGCGTGGATCATTTTTGTTTGCGACCGTCGAGCTTATAAATTATTAGGAGATATCTTCTCTCGAGTCCGCATAGGCTACCACAGAAACCGCTTATGCCTTAGTGCAGCGGTGGGCAAAGTACGGACCGTGGGCCAACTACGGCCCGCGAAGGGCTTTAATCCGGACCGCCAACGTCCCAGGCTAACTGACGAACTAACACCTCGTCGTCTCAGCTCGAAACTTCATACGGGGACATCATGGTCAATCAAAAGCAGTTCCATATGTCACACACACCTACCATGGAAGGGCCTTAAAGCAAAAGTTAAATTCGATTTGTAGGTACTAAGTTTGTAACTTTAACATTATAATTAAATTTAAAAGATTTCAAAAGATTTTATTTTATTTTCTGGCTCTGAATGAAATTTCTTTAATTCTGTTTTCTCGCACCCTTTTGTGGCTTCTCATGAGATGATTATTATGCCCTTATTATTACAATACCTCGTGGTTTTTTTTTTGTTCTAATTACTCAAGTTTGATTTTGTGGTCGAACCGACCTTTATTTTGATATGAGGCCCTACTCATTTATTTATAGAACCGCCTAAAATGGTCGCTGGTGCTAACAAAATACTAAAAAACCATACGGAATGATGCCATTAGATAGTCCGCCTTGTGCGAGTACCATTTTTGTGCATAATAAAAAATAAAATAAATCCAGCCCATTACTGTCCCACTGCTGGGCACGGGCCTCTTCTCAGAATGAGAAAGGTTAAGACGCAGTACAAACGTTGTTCAGAGTCATAATACAAAGTTAGTGGTACGATGTGTCGGGTATTTTTTCAATTATCCTGTATACTTGTGTCAGACGGCAAAATTTCCGCTACCAAGTCAAAGACCTTCATAAAACAGGCTAGCCAGCTCAAATTCATCAACCATATAAGTATAACCATTAAAACTACACAAGGCAAAGGCACAAGTCTCGTAGAAAGTGAAAAGGTTCCGTCCCTGTATCGCTGGATGTGGCGCTCAGCGGAAATCGTTTTCCTTTTAAGCGTATTGACGGGCGCCCGCGCCGCTGTGGTGGATGGTACAGAATATGGGATGTAGCGTTTACAAGGAAAAAGCCTGCACGAGTGACGAATTCTGAGTTTGTCTAATACATCCCGGGCAGTCAGTCTCGATGCCAGGAATTCTGACTGGCTATAATCTTTCCACTAAGGCATGAGCGATTGCCATACCGAAAGAAAGAAAGAAAGAAAAAATATTTATTTCGGACTCGCACAGAAAATTACATACAGGGAGAAAACATTAAAATAATAATAATATCGTTTGTTTCAATGAACAGTATTAACTCAAAAAAACACATTTTTGAATCAATATATTTTGTTCCATTGCTATAGGTAAATATTTGGTTATCCTCGCCTACACGTATTTATTTTTAATTTACCTCTTCTCATTTCGAGAAGAGGCCCGTGCCCAGCAGTGGGACAGTAATGGGCTGAATTTATTTATTTTTAACCCCGATGAAAAAGAGGAATGTTATATGTTTGTAGTTGGTGTCGATGGAGCGATTTTAATACGGTTTTTTTAAAATTGAAAACTAGTATAATCGGGATGGTTATCAGCTATGTTTCTTGAAAATCAGTTCAGCCGTTCAAAAGTTACAACCCTTTTTCTTGTTGGAATCGGGAGTTTTTGAAGGTTAGTAGTCGCTACCCGCTTTCAACTTGGGCCACTACCCGCTAGTACTAGGCATGTCTAGCTATACAAGGGAATATGAAGGCATTATGCATGAAGTATGGTATGCCAGATGAAAGTGGACGGACTCGTAGGAAGAGGAACCGATGAGCTCGAAAGTGCTCACGACGCGTTTATATATGTTCATGTTATATGTTTATTTCCGCGTCATCAGCGAATGATTATGAACTATGGAATAAGCGATGTTAGATGTATGTAGATTCACAGATTAAGTAGATAATAGTTACTCTACCTACGTAAGAAAGGTATTTAGTAGAGTCAAGTCTGTTAGGTGAACAAAGGGTCGAAAAGGTATTAGAAAGAATTGTAGAGCTGCGTAGTTCTTGCTTTTTTGGTGTTAATTTAAAATAACCACTGTAACCACGGGTTTTTGTTAATAATGAGGAATCTTCAAGGATATACAAAAAAATTATTAAAACAAATTTCAAAAAACGAAAACTTATAAAATAATGATCAGTGAAGTCGGTGCCTCTCCCAAGTTAAGAATAAATTTATTGAAAATTCCCAGTGTCTATCTCCGAAGGGCTTCATCAGATCTTCAACAAATTTGGACCACCTCAGGAAAATTCATTTTCAAACAAAAAAAAACATTAAAATCGGATCCTAACGACGATATCGCTGAAAAAATATAGGTACCTACCAAAAAAAAAAACATTCGAAATACGAATCGAGAACTTCGTTCTTTTTTTGAACTCGTTTAAAAACATTGCAAACCTACAAGACATAAGAAAGTAATCTAAAATCCCTTTAAATAGTTCTTGTATTTTTGATGATAAATGTCAATTTAAAAATAGGTAGGTAACTATCATTTTTTATTGATGAGGATTCCCGCCTAGGATTGAGAAGCGTTAACAGACTAAAGTGCTAACTTGCGAACAATAGATATGCTAACTCATTATTTAAGTAGGAATAATCAAACGCATTTCCTCCTTAACCTACTCGTCCGATATGATAAGCCTCTGATACGTTGATTATCTTTCACTCCAAGGTCTCTGTGCAATGATTGGCATACAGTAATCGTATGTTATTTATATTCATTCTAATTTCCTTAAAACCGCCAGTAGACTTGGAGACTACATCACTAGGGCTAACGGCTCAAGAATAAGGATGTACGTGACAGTATAACTAAACTCTTCACCGTTATGGCCACGTTATCAGTCACCTATTGACTCAGATACAGGCGACCTTCGGAATGCAATGTCACAGATAATTTTACACTAAACGCAGCTATGTAGGACGCGACCATAAGTGAATGTTAACACTTGAACTATTTTTTTTATTGTTTTTATTTGCCTTTAAAGTATGAAGGCATACTCTTCATAACTGTGACTATGTATTGATTGCAGTGTTGCCATCCTCTGATTTTGATTTTCCCTGGACTCCACGTGAAATTCCCCTAAACTAGGCACTTTTCCAAATTTTCCCCCTAAACATTTATTTTATTCATTTGGAATATTCAAATTTATCGTATGTATCGAAACCAAAGTATCGAGTACTTAACTACTTACTCGATCGAAAATTCCCTAAACTTTATTGTTTCCCCTAACAATTCCTCTAAATAATTTTGTACCCTAAAAAATCCCCTAAGGCTGCAAAAATACCCTAAATTTACGGGAAAATACCCCAAAGTGGGGACACTTGACACATTGTTTGAAGATCATCAAGTTTTATATCAATAACATCATTACCGAGTCTAGCTGCCTTGAAGTTAAAAACTAACGTTACTACGGGAAATTCCCCTTTACAACAAAGCATGGCTTCCAAATACTTTACCTCATTGGTAACTACGTGACGAAATACCGCCATACCCACTAACAACCATTAAAATTTAAGGTTCGTACCACGTCTGCATCAAGGTTGTATTTGAGACCTCGTGAATGGAAATTATCTCATTTTCAAAGTCGTAAATACGGTAACTTTTGTTCATAGTATGAACATTTATACATATTATATTATACATATTTCTGATACATGGTGTATGAACTTCATACACATTGTATCAGAAATGCGTGGTCATATTTGGGTGTTGTGGATTTGACCATCAAACTGAACAACCAACATTGTAATCGCGATTTTTTTTTTAAAGTTTTCGTGATTACGATTTTATTCCCATATAGAAAAAAAAAATTGTAAATAAATAAATAATAATAAGAAAATTGTTCAGTTTTAAATAAGAGGCGGATCTGGTAAGTTAACTTTGCAGTGGAATAATGACAACATTCATACCTAATTCTTCTGCAGAATTAGCTTGACCGACTCTATCACAAATTAAGTCAGGAAATTTTCTAAATAATCAGAAATTTGTCAGAAAATCTTATTTTTGGATTTTGGTAACCCCATAATACCCGGAATACAGCTACACTTATAAGTTGTTATGACGGGTGAAATAGGGAGTACTGTAGTACCCAATTAAACCTAGACATAGAACTCTCCAACCATTAATACTGCTATACTCAGCAAGCAATATAAAAATATAACGGCTTTTTCTCGATTGTTCGAATTTTGTAATTTAAATCAGTATACGTCGGACAAGGCAACTTGATACTTGAGACAGAAGCTCTTTAATGTATGGCCCGTATAGAGATCGTACTAATTGTACCGTAACCACTACAGTATCAATTTACTACACCTTTGCTTTGTAAAATGGATGTTTTGAGGGTTCTAATTTCCATAATATATCCGTTACCGTGAATATCCGTCACTCAATTTGAGTGGATACAGTCATTCATGTATTAGGAATTAATTGAAGCCATAATATAATTCTGATGAAAAACCAGATTACAACCAATTAAATATCAATTTATGAATACGTAAAATAGTGAAGTCATCATTTGAAAACGGCTAACTTTATCAAGTGATTTAGAAGCATTGTTTAGACGGCGAAAAATATTGAGATTAACAAGACTACCAGATCGCTTAGTAAGTTGCATCAACTAAACGTTAGTACTCCAAAATGAATATTCTATTTATAAATAAATTATTTGCGTCAACTTTACAGAAAAAATAAAAATACAACAACGTAAAGTTTACTAAATGCTTTTTGTTGTCACATAATAGCACGAGAATTTTTGTATTCCAACTGCAAATCAGCGTTGGGCTCTCCACGCCCAGCAAATGCTGAGCTGGCTACCCATTCGGCATGAGCATGCTTGAGCATACCTAAATATTAAAAGAATTTAATTTCTAATGTATCTCTATTTGTGGTGTGTTATTGTTTTATCTGTAATCTTCGAAGATTCTTCTCTCTCTTGTGTTGTCAATGTGTTCATGCTGCTTAAATGATCTTTCTTTCTTTTCTGATTCTAACGAGACTTTTTCTCGGTGTAGGCGTTAAGATACCTGACTGACAAATGACAATTCAAAAATGTGTCAGTGCACTAAACGCAGAGTAGTGTTTCCAACAATCATATCGGTAATGATTGTTTCAATGTTTTCATTCTTTATTCAAAGGCATCAAAAATGCAATTCATCGAATATTTTAATTGTTTACCAACATCTGAGTGTAGATGCATTTAAACAATTGAATCGCGCTTGTTTTCCATCAAAACAATAACATTTGACGGATTTCGTAACAATAACCGTAATACGTAACATCGAAATTGTTATCGAAGAAAGTTGATGACATCATTTTGAAAAGCGTTGTAGTTTACATTGCCGGTTGCGTTCATTGAGTAAGACTTGCGTGTAGGATGTAGATAACGCTAAATATATGTAATAATAAATCAATCAAAATAGCGAATAAACTATTAAGTGGCCAGTATTAACTATGTGTGTACCTACTAGCCATAAAGTAAAGATATTTTTAAAGTTTTTGAAATTCGAATAATAGACAAGTTAATCGTAAAGTACCTACAGCTTAGTCTTTGCGTAATCAGTTTTTTATTTTTTCACGATTGTTTTGATTGAACAATAACAGCGTTTATGAGTAGATAAATTATTGTAAATATCAAGGCTTTGAAACACGTTAAACATGTGTTAACATTTCATGTATTATACTTCATTTTAAAGGTTAAATATCTATAATATTTTAAAGTGTGGTTTTGTTTTAACATTTATATTTTTAATTAAATCTTTAGGTACGTCATTCTGGTGCTGTTTTTATATTTGATATAATTATTACGATCGTGAGAATTAGCTATGAATATAAAATTATATTACCTACAATCTTATAATATATCAGTTTATCAGTTAATATTTTAGTACTTATTGTTTTTAATTTACAATCATTTTAATTACTTAATTGTGAGAACATAATAATTATAATGTTATATAAAATTATTATAGAATGTTAAATAAAGGAATAATTATTATGAAATGAAATAGAAAGCGCGCTATTATCTATCTGTTAATAAAAAATGTTTTATCTAGAATATAATGCAATAGTTTCAATAGTTAATAGGATTCACGTTGAAAGTGAAAAAAAGTAATCGGTTTCTCTTGACCTGAGTACCTATACTTATTGTTATAAATATGGATTTGCCGCAAAAACTACCAAGCCTTTCATTTTACCTATACCAAACTACATAAACTCATACCAAACTGCTCTATTATACTAGGAAACAAAATATAAGAAAAAATTGTAAATAAAGGAATTCAGGAATCAATTTTATTAAGGAAACCAAAATGTCATAAAATTAATAAGTCAATAAAAAAGTGTTGTGCCACGGTTGTGAGTGTTAAAACGAGTGCTAGTGATGTGACATCTACCATGTGGGAATACCTTGCAGTGTTACTCATCGGATTCTGGCTCGGTGTTGCCATATTTTTGTACGTTTCCTGCTACTGGCTCGAGGAGATCTTAGGTAAGTGTTAAATATTACGAGTCACTCTCCACACTCTTACCCCAATTTATCCCAAATATAGAACTGATCACTGATCAGTGAGTGGATGCACGAAACCGTTGGATAAAATATTGTTGAAGCCAGTCCCCAAGTGTGAGTTTTCCTCGTAAAGCCAAAAATTAATGAAAAAAGTGCTGAAAAAATTAATGAAAATTTTCTGCTGAATGTTGACTATTTTCAGAACTCTTGCAATCCTGCCTTAACCTTACCTACTTTCCCACTGCTGGGCACGGGCCTCTTTTCAGAAGGGTTAGGCTTTAGTCCACCACGCTGGCCTATATAATAAAAAATAATAACTGAATACATAATATTAAAATATTTAATTGTCGGTTCACTCTATTTCCCGTAAATAAGCTCTACCAATAATAAAATATCCGTCTATCGTAAATAAATAGATATTAATTATCTATGTTTATTGCACTCTGTATTCTAAAGGTGATCTCAATGTATTTTACGTCTTATTTATAAATAAACAGACGTGCCATATGTTTATATTATGTATGTAGTGAGAGTCCTTGAAGTCAGAGAGCGGTTTGATTGAGTCCACATCTCGTCTTAACTACTAGATTAATTTATAGCCAGTAACATTATGGCCATATACTCACCTGTAAATACAACATACAGTGCCATTACTTACAGGGTGGGCAGAAACAACTTAGCGTTGTATTGTCAAGTTAAATGCTCTTGAGATACAGGTGTTAACCTAGTTTAAGAAGCAGGGCTCCATAAGATGTACAAATGTTTTTATAATAAAAATAAATTACTAGATATTATAATGATGTTTGCGATTGGCCACCTGACGACATTAACTGATATTACACGACGTATTAACGTTTGTATTACTTAATACTTATTTTATTAGGGTAGGCAGCAGTGGCGAAGGGTGACAGTTTTTAAAAGGGGAAGCCGTCCCAAAAGTTGCTGCAATTAATGCTGCAACACAAAAATCCACACTGTCTCTTGTAATCTATATGTATAGATTGTATAGTAATGTCTGGAAGAGCTCGACCTAACTGAATAACATGCAATATTACGTTGGTCTATGCACTAACTAATTACTAAAGGGAAGCCGATGGGAATCGGGTTGTATGGACTCTTCGCCACTGGTAGGCAGTGTCTTTTTATATCTATGGACGCCACTGACGACATATTAATAATTACTAGTGGTCGCCTAGTGGTCGAAATTCGACCATAATTTTAGCTTTTTGCACTTGTCCATATAAACTTTAACTACGCCAAATCTCAGACTCCTCCGTCGATAAACTTACGCTTTTCTATAATTCATTACAAAAGTTATGAATTTGGCTATATTTCATACTTTTTTTTTTATAAATCTTTATACAATGATTAGATACCAATTTTTGAAGCTGACTGTACTGTCACCTCGAAATATACAAAAATGGTTAGTGGTCGTTTAAGGAGAACCGACTAAAACATTGGCAATAACAACTGTATGCTCAAGTACAGTGCACAGTAATATCCGACAGTAACATTTTAATTAGCAATCGGTAGTTTCAACATGACTGATTAAAACACGCCTACGAAATATTTTTAATTTATTTTTGTACTGGCATATCAACTTTTGAGACATTTTTAAATGTCATCAATCTAGTTTTACTCTTATGGAAAACATAACGATATAAAAAATGTTATGGTACCTAAATGCCTACTGTAGAAGTGGCACTAAACTAAAAAAATTCAGAGACGATAACAAACATTAAATTACACAAAGTTCTACGATCTGAATAATTATAAAATAATATCTATCAACGGGGAAGATAACATTACTTTTTCTTGTTTCCGAAAGTAATTTGTAAGTTTATCACACCCAAAAGTTATCCAGCCACCAAAATTAGGTAGGTACTTATTTACAATGTGTATCAGAAATGCGTGGCCATATTTAAGGGTGTGGATCAGACCATCAAACTGAACATTTATGAACTCTGGGACCAACATCGTAATAGCGAAAAAATTATCAGCTGATTATTTTCTTGTTTTTATTATTGTAATTTTTTCGGTATTCCATAATCGACAAATCACCGTAAAAAAATTCACAACTCATGACCATTAATTACATAAAAAGAAAAAAGACGATTCTCGATTACCTACCGTAAATTAAAAAAAAGTACCAATCCAATAATCTTCCACGATCAAGCAGGTAGAGTAAGTTTTATTTATATTTCAAGTTTTATATTTGTATTCATGCATACGTAAACTGGTTCATTTTTATCCTTAAACAGTGAAGTAGCGTTTATTGCCAACCTTCTGAAGGCAACAGCTGCCTGACATTTAACTACAGGACAAGCTATTCTACATAATATATATACCTACTAATATTATAAAGAGGTACCTATTTGTTTGTTTGTTTATAACTTTATATGCAGGAGGTAATCTCCGGTATTACTAAACAAATTCTAAAACTCTTTCACTAATAGAAAGCCACACACAACCAAGTAGTGACGGATCTATTTAAAAAAAAAAAAACTTGTCTATATCCTCGGGCAAAAGATAGTATTTCACAAAGAGCTTAAAAATGTAAAGGTCTTTCGGCACTAATGTGGAACGAATTTTGGTATTATTCTGGAGTGTCAGCAAGAAATCTCATTTTTCAAATTAAATCACGTTGCCCTTGTATTTCTCCAGTATCTTGGTTACAATTTACAAACATATATCTTTACATGCACTCACACGCAGACCCGCAACTATCTGTAGATCAAACAAATATTTATTCCGTGCGGAAATCGAACCCGTGACACGTAGCGCACAAGCGTCTTTGGTATCTATTGGAACACCTTGGGATTTGGGACTGCCCCATGAATGTAAGATTACACAGACAGCAAGGTTCATAACGGGGACGATTGCGTACTGCCCATGCGCCGGACGTACAGTAGGTTAGGTACAGGTAAGTCGGGGTTATTTGGAACGAACACTTGCTTTTAGGGTCATATTTTCGAAACTAAATCGGAAATACAATACAATTGATATCACACATTACTACCACCGGTTAAAATCGGTTAATATTATAAATATTCTTTGAGGATAAGATTTAATACGCTTATTTTTAGAGAATGAACAGCGTCTTGCCATTCGTAAAAAAGAATAAAAAATACGAATTATTTAAAAAATTACACAATAGTACCTACGTTTTGGAATAAAGCTCTTCAATTATTCCTTTACAAAATCCAATTAACCTCGTGGTTCCCACATACGTTTTACGGTACATCCGACTTTTCCAATAATCCTAAGCTCTGATGGTGGAAAATTCTTATCCGAGATAGAACAATAAATCAATTGACACTTTCTTCGAGAGAGAATCTTGTAGAATCTTTCATCTTACTTGAGTAATTCCTGATATATCCATCATATCCGAGGATTTGAACATCAAGTAGGTACTGCGTGACAAGTCACAATCATTTCGAAGCAACAAACAATAGTTTATAGCAAATTGGAACTCGGATGAGTGCACACGACGCACGAGTGAGTCTAACGAGTATTTGTTAAGTCGAAATGTAAAGAAAAGTCATTACATTTAACTAGTATAAGAAAATGCAGAAGGTGACGCCTACTTTGGTACAAACTTGAGAACGCGAATGTTCTGGTTATGGACGAGTGCACAAGGGTCTTAACAATATTTTTAAGAATACTTACTTATCAATTTATTGTAACTTGTTGAAAAGACAATCTCAACATTTTATAATCTCTAAAAAAAACATAGATATAGAATATATTTATCTACATAGAAGACAATCTGTTAAGTCTATGATTCGAGTACGTATTATGAACATGGCTGGGTACTGCAACATGTAAAAAGTAATATTGTGTGATCCAAATGAATAAAAAGTACCTACCTAATTATAAAAGCTGGTGAGAGTAAATATTAACATTACAGAAGATACTTAATCCAGATAGTTATGTACCTACTTACAATCAATAAAAGAATAAATCCAGCTTATTACAGCCCCACTGCTGGGCAGGCCTCTTCTCGGAATGAGAAGGGTTAGGCCTTAGTCCACCACGCTGGCCTAGTGCGGGTTGGTGAACTAACACCATCGAGGACTTTATGAGGCCCTCTCAGGTGTGCAGGTTTCCTCACGATGTTTTCCTTCACGCCGGTTAATTTCAAACTCATACCCTTAAGCACGGAAGGCAAGCATTCAACCGCTAGGCTATCACTGCTATACCTATAATCAATATTTTAATTAAATAGTTCAAATATAATCAAATTATTCTATAATTATTTTTATATTAAATTGTTTAAAGGTGATCAAGTATTCTCGTGAAACTCCCAATTATTAATCAAACACAATAATAATCAAATACCAAAATAATATTTACCATATAGAACAGATACAGGTGTTGTTTTGAAAAGTACTTATAAATTGTAACAAAACACAATAGCTGTACTATAACGTAGTTAAGTTTTTATTATAACAAAAGGAGACGTTATCATAAAAAACGTTACAAGTTTACAACGCAATTAACACAATCACGTCAACAAAGATACTAAAAATATATTAAATATTAGTTAAGTGATAACTAGGCCAGGCTCTGGTACAAAGTACAAAGAACCATTTAATCTTCTATTTATTAATACGTGAAGAGAAATCTTTGTATACCTTTTTATGCATATTGCGCGCCTGGAGGAGTGTGAGATTTGGCATAGTTAAAGTTTATATGGAGAAGGAGTGCAGAAAGCTAAAATTACGGTCGAATTTTGACCATTGGGTGGCCACTAGTTAGTATAGATGTACATTACTCTTTGCCTGCCACCTCTTAATTGCGCATTATCTTGACCCCACTAATTATATTGTTTTATCATTAAATTCCGCCATTTTGTGGCTATTGTCGAGGCCATAATCTCTGCTGCCATATATGAACTTTGAGGCGAGACTTTGTACATTCATTATAAATGTTAATACTAAAATAACACGTGTTGTAAAAATTAAAGATAGAACGTGCGTTTCGTTTAAGGGGGAACTTCCAGTGGAATTTCCAGTTTCTAAAGATGTCACGATTTAGTAAAAGTTCTAAAACAATTGTAAAAGCAAGCCTTAATTTTGTAAAAGTTAAACATAAAAAGTTACAATTGAATAAAAGTGGCCCTACGAAACGCTCGTTAAAGTTATAATATTCGAAAAAAAAAAGTAACTACTAGGCAGATAGATTGCAGAATATAATAATTGACTAACCAATTAATCAATTCAGCCTACCATATCCAGCACCCCTGTCCAAAGGCAGGGGCGGATCACCACGGTCGTTATAGCCGGTTTTTACCCGCTAAATGCTTTTGCATGCCCCTCCGTTGCCCCCACGACGGAGGAGTCCATGAAGATTTCCACCGCGTAAAAAACAAACACCAAAGTTCTCCACTGCTTGACATAGCTAGACATCCCAAATGATGCCACAAAAGTTCACTGCCTCCCAGTAGCAAAGGGTGACAGTTTTAAATGGGGAAGCCGTCCCAAAAATGCCCTCTAAAAATTGCTGCAATTAATGCTGCAAGACAAAAATCCATACCGTCTCTTGTAATCTATATGTAGTCATGTCTGGAAGAGCTCGACCTAACTGAATAACAAGCCATATTACGTTGGTCTATGCACTAACCAATTCCTAAAGGGAAGCCGATGGGAATCGGGTTGTATGGACTTTTCGCCTACGTCCAATTTTCCCCAGCTATCTTCTTCAGGTCCAGTTTCAGTCCATTTGGCTGGAAACGTACCACGCCGCGTTACTACGCGTACTAGCACTACGAAAAATTTGTAGGCACCTAATGCTATCTTATGTGCTGAGCTAACAGCATACAATTATTTATGTACCCTATTAAACTTTGAAGCCGCTAACGACGCGACGTCAACATACTCAACCACTTTTATTACTAGTGCTATAAAATGCTGTATAACGAAGCCCTTGAAGCCCTAGTGTTATAAGTTTGTAGTGTGTATCTGTGTAGCTGTGGATCTACGTATCTGTGTATCAGTATCTCTGTCTGTGGCATCGTAGCTCCAAAACGGATGGACCGGTTTCAATGCGTTTTTTTTTTTTGACTGATGTCATCTTAGCTGTTTCATGAAAATCTGTTTAGCTGTTCAAAAGTTATGTCCAGTTCTTTTTCTAGTTGGAGTCGGAAGTTTTTGACGGTTATGTTATTTAGATTTGAAGAAGTGTAGAAGAATTTTTATTTGATTCATAACAGACCGAAATAAATATACCTACTTAAATGTAATTAAATTACATTTTGTCAGTGAAATTATGAATTGACGTAGGTAGATAAGGAACAAAATCATCAAAATAAGTAAACATTTGAAATCAAAATTGTGAGGTCTATCGATATCGTTAACAAAGCTATTTAATTTAAAAAATATACGGGTTGTTTTCTCATAACAAATAGTTTTTTGAGTTTCCCATAAAATAGTAATTTGTACCTTACATCAATTCATATTTCCAAAGTCGATGTGTATTCTTTATACCGTCCAACTAGCCCTAGAGTCTCGACATTTCATAAATGACTTACTCTGGTTTACATGAAACAATAGACACATTCTATTCTAGGTATTCATGGCGTTTTTCATTCGTTATTCACGCGAACCCTATCCATTTCACTCACAACTATGTGTCTATTATTCTTGATAGATAACAATCTAAAGGCGTTGCTTGTATGATTGCGAGCAACTCAAACATTAGTTAAATGTTACAAATCAGTTTGTTTTGTAAGCTAACACGACATGTTGTCACTTTATGTGCGAATAGACGCACTTAGCGGATGTTGCACCTGTAAGCTATAACACAGGGTCGTATTGGGTCAATTGGATGTGGGTGCAAGGTGCTTATGAAGCTGAATACGGGGTTCAAAGACGTAAAAGCAAAACAGAGCTGTTACAACTAGCAGGCAATGTCTCATTGTGATGTAACTAAGTAACATGTTGTTAGGTAATAGTTGTGAGAATACATGTAGTATCTCGTCGATATTGCGGCTATACTTACATGCCCCTTATTAGGTATTGAATGTGGGCGCATTTTGCAAGGTATTTTACAGTACTGCAAAACACTTTTCACTTTCTTTTATCACTATACATAAGCAGAGGGAGCGCAGATGTTATCGGAGAGCAATGATGGTCTGGTATTTGGAACTACAAGTCTTTAGGAACTCGAAGTCCTATTTAGGCCCCATCCATAGATTCTAGTACGTCTCTGTGCCTTGTAATACAATCTAAATATTTACCAAATATCGACATATTAGCCACACACTTTTGAATTCCATTGAATTTCCTTGCGTCATTCGTTGAACAATTATGAATAACTGACTCCGTTCAGCCAGATAGAACCTGAATAAACAACGATAATAATTAGTAATACATGGAATATTGTCACTTCATGTCTGTTATTAAGGTTTGACATTTGTATTTATTTATGTGAATCATGAGTACGCACCTGTGACTTTTGGATATGATATCATAACATGAACTACCATGAAAATAGGTATAATATAGGAACCTACCTACTCGACTACTACTACTAGCGACTACCGACTACCTAAGCGAAGATGGGAGTCCCAACTTCATGATCGGTAAATTTTTACAAAGTAGCTCGAAGTTTAGTCTCTCAAGATCGTGTTGAATAGAATAGATCTTTATTTCATGTAAACCAAATACTGGCACTTATGAAATGTCGAGACTCTAGGTGCGCGGTTCCAAATAGTAGGTCCTATGGAGAAGAACCGGCAAGAAACTCCATGGAAACTCTTTTAAAATAATATATTACAATTTTGATTGGTACAATGCTGTGGTAAGAGCTGCGAGAATAATGTAATTTAATGTGAATAAAAATAAGAATGATTGATGATTTTTATAATAATGATTTGCCTCTGAATAAGATTGCCATTGCCAAAATAAATGAAGTTCATGTTCATTACCATTTTAGTGACAAGGTAGACTCGCTGGATATTTGGCATTACATAACTATAAAAGAATACCAACTAAAATACTTCAGACATTACAGGAAGCTGATTAAGAAAATCCAAATCTTTTTGTTTTTGTAATGATTCTCTGGGACTTCATCTCAGTTCTCATAGATTATACCTACAGTATTATAAAAAATCTGTAATTTATGCACAGATTACAACATCGCAGAACCGGCCACGACATGAGTAATTATAATGATTAAAATAATTATTTTCGTTGGTATTTAACTGTGGAGTTCCGCATTAATTGTATTTTTTTCCTGAAGGTAGCGTAGCTATAGACAAATAAATATACATCGTCTGTTTCTGTCGAGGTAACAGATTTAATGTCAGTCAATGGACGTTGAACTTACGATCTATGTTGAAAAACATTAAAAAAACTATTTCCTCTTTCAAAAAACGCGTTAAAGAACATTACCTATCCTTATAATATTTAAACAAATATATATATTTATTAGTATATTCATGTTATGTATTAGTTTATTTTGGTATGTATCTTTATCTTTATCTTTCTTTATCTTTATAAAAACAACCTCTTTATTTTGGTATGTATCTTTATTATACGTAAGTATTTATTTTATTTTTATGTATTTTATTATATTCCTCATCGTTAGCTTCTTATCATCTACCTACCTTGTTTCCTTTAGTTACACACATGTCTTCTTTTCTTTTCACTCTTTCCTGTCGCAGGTCTGCTGGCAGAAATTTCTTTAGAAATAAGCAGTACCTTTGTACTTGATATCTTTACTTATTTTCTTTGTCATGTGTATGTGTGTACATAAATAATAAAAAAATAAAAAAATATAAGCATCCATTTCATTTTGTCTTGACTGTAGTATTTTTCGTATAGGTTACAGCCATTATCTAATATGCTTATCCAATACAAAGTCCTACATTTCAAGTCCCGATCCCTTTATGGGGTTATTTTACTCATCATTATGAACTACTTTTACTATGGGACCAACCCTGAACCGCGAAAAAAATCAGGTGTTCCATACATTTTAGTCGAGTAATATTGAATTATTTGTACGGAATAGCTGTTTTTTTTTTGTAATTTCAGTGTTGTGCCATGGTAAAAGTTGTTCATAATGATAAGCACAAATAACCTCTTAAAGGAATCGGGACTACTGTAGGACCTTGTCTAATAGAACATTATTTAATATTTTTCTGAAATAAAAAACAGCAAAAAATTTCAGGATTCGTTTGATATATATAGATATAACCAGGTATAAGCTAACCATCAAAAACCCCCGACTCCAACTGGAAAAAGAGCTGTAACTTTTGAACGGCTGAACAGATGTTCATGAAACATAGCTAAAATGATTCCCGGTTAAACTAGCTTTCAATAAAAAAAACTGCATTGAAATCAGGCCATCCTTTTTGGAGCTACGATGCCACAGACAGGCACACAGATACACACTACAAACTTATAACACCCCTCTTTTTTGTCGGGGGTTAAAAATGACCTAAAAATAAAATGTATTTTTTATTTATTTAAAATATCAATGTTCAAGTATCATACAGGAAGACCTTTTTATCATAAACACATAAATTGTAATTAACAGCCTTGCAAATTAGCTACTTATCATCCATGTCTATCTTAACTAATCATCAATATTGATTGAATTAAATACCAGCTTATTATTCTAAAATGAATCAATTATCTTTTGACATTTATAAGATGATGCACTATGCACCTGAATTTACATAATTATAAACATTACGACACGAAAATAAAATATCAATCTGGTATCGAATCCAGGTCAAGTTGTCTTGCTAATGAGATAAGCGTTAGGTAAACACATACTGACCTAGGTTTATAACCAGCAATGACATTAATGGGAGAAATAAGAATTTTACACCATGGACGAAGCCAGGTAACGCTATTAGGGCTTCCAAAATCCCCTGAAATCAAAAACCCATTATAGCCTATGTATCCTCCGACTGCACGTTATAATTTTTGAGGATACTCGATTTTCTTTTCATCTTATTTCCATCTTTTTAGTTCGTTTTCTTGCAGTCGGGATTTTTGTTGTTTTTACTGTTACTGTATCCCACTGCTGGGCAAAGGCCTGCCCCCATGATTTCCAGGCTTTTCGGTCTAGAGCCAGTGTGAACCATTCGTTGATAGTGTTATCAAGTTCGTCCCGCCATCTCTTTCGTGGTCTGCCGCGTTGCCTTCTCGTCATATCAGGGCTCCACTTAGTGGTTACCTTGGCCCACAGCACATCAGGCATCCGGCAGACATAGACAGCCCAATCCCACTTCAACTTATGAGCTACGTCAGTAATTTGTGTTTTGGAGCGCAGTGTAGTGTTTCGAACACGGTTTTTTTTATTAAACAAAAATTATAGATACTAATGGCTCAGCGTGGGCTAGCACGAGCAAGGGTCAAGGGTGGACATGGCCCAGAGGGGCCTTCAACTTACCCCTATGAAAACCTTCATCAACGTAATTACTAATTTGTAATTCTTCCACAGATCTCCCCCCACCGCGGAATGCCTCTCCCTCCCCATCGGGGCATACCGCGAGCGGTGCGCATGTGCAGCTCAAACGTTTGGTCGCCAGGGTCGTGGAGGAGGCAGCAGCATTGCCAGCGTTAGCCAGATATGCTTCAGAACCCCACACGCCGACCATCGAGTCTTCTACGTACGAAGATTTGCTAGCTACGGCGATTTTAAATAAGGTAGGTTTATGTTACGTACCTAATAGCACAGAACCGGAATGATGGACGAAATTAGGAGAAAATTTTGAACCCTATTAAATATCTACTTGAACTAGAAGATTATTTCGTGTTCTAAGTCCGAAACCACCAAAAGAAAACCTTTATCCAGCACACCAGGGTTTCTTCTTTCGTGTCGCCCACAGAATAGAATGGATCTTTATTTCATGTAAACCAGATACAGGTATTTATGAAATGTCGAGACTCTAGGTGCGCGGTTCCGAATAGAAGGTCCTATGGACAAGAACCTCGAACAGAGAACATACTTACAACAAACGCATTGATAAGCAGATCAAGACTTAGTCTCAAGTTCACCAACAACTTAACAGACGATTAGAGCAAAATCTGCCGTTTAAACATGAATTTTTTTATGGGTAAACGGCCGTTTTAATTTTAAACATCTGTTCTATTATTGTCTATGAACTTTGGTCCTTCGTGTAAGTTTTTTTTTAATATTCTCGGTTTGCACACCGACCGCGTTCGGCGTGATTGGTGAAGAACTCGGAGCGAGTCAATCAGCACGCAAAACGCGATCGACGTAATCTAGATTGTTTAAAGAAACTTACGCTAGGTCCTCACATAGATACAGATAAGCAAATCCTTAACCTTCAATCCAATTTTAAAAGTATCGTCGTGTCTGTTTTATTTTCGGATTGGACTGATTATTTATGATATAGATTTCGCTTACTGCAGTTGTTAAAAGGTTTTGTGTATGCGCAAGAAGCCATACAGTATCATAGTTGTACGTATCTACTCGTGGGCATTCTTTTTTAAATTTAATGCCACATTTTTAATTACAATACATTAAAAGGTCTAAAGCCGGGTCTCCTGTGCCAAAAATCTTACAAAATAACGTGTATTAGTATGGCCACCACGCCATTTTGTTAGAAAACCTTGTTATGGCCTTATAACAAAAATATGGTCGCAGGTAACCCGGCTCGAGATGCAAAATTGTGACCATGAGAGCACAGACTGCTAACTCTATTCGATGATTTTCAAATCAGAATAGCCTAAATACCGTATATCCGCCGTGACTCCGGCCAATGAGCTAGGAGTGCATAAATCTCAATGAATTCAATTTTAAACGGCGTGTTTAAACATAACCTTATGTTCGCGAATCCCTACAAACGCTTCATTAGTTAGGCCGCGCTTCACACTAATTTAGGGCTGTCACCGTCATCTTAATAGTCAGCTTCTTAGGAATTTTTCTTTATGGTTATTTCATGTAAAGAACTTTTACTGTTTGTTTTTTTGTATTTTTTTTAAGTATGAAACAGTTTAGATTTAAGAGGTAATAAAAAATACTTATATTAAAACTGATGAGGTTCTGTGATAGAATCTCAGGGCCGAGCAAGAATGTTTTAACGTTAGTGTACGCAAATTTTGACTATAAAATACAATGAATCTATCGCATTTTTGTTCAATTTTATGCAAAATACACACTTGTTTCATGAAAATGTAAAAATACATGTAAAAAATGCGTTTAAAAATTCGTTCACGGCCGTTCTCGGCCCATTGATCAGTTCATCTAGAAGTAGAATAATAAGTTAGATCTCTTTCATAGCGATTACAGAATGAAGCTTATACATAAGCTTCATTGACCCAGGTAGAAGATTAATACTCCTAATAGTCAACATAGCAAAATAGATTGTGCTGATTGGAACCAGTCTTTGCGCTGACAACAGAATAGACTAAGTTTTAATAATTAAATCCACTTAGCTCTTACAATATGACAATTCCTTATCTAATTGGCAAGCGGTAAAATGTGTGATATAAAAATAATCTGCTATCAAAGTAAATACAATTCATAAGATTAGTAATAGAAATAATGGATGTTACACTTATGTTATCATCATCACGTAAATAATGTAGAACCCTGAGTTTCAAAGGTCCAACAGTAGGCCGTAGTGGTAGGTACAACAAGGAAATCACCAGCCAGCAACTACTAAACTCACCCTGCCTAACTAAAGATCTATTTATAGAAGCAAATCTATTATAAACTTCTTTTTTTTGGACACCTTCTATTACTGATTCAAACTTGAGACAGCTGATTGAACTTGTCGAAAAATTCCATGAAAATAATTCTATACATGCTATGAAATAACGTTTAATTTTCGCACCTCAAAAAAATGAAAATCAAAAATTAAAGGTACTTTGAACCTTGATAATGATAGCTAAGACTAGTAGCAAAAACAATCAAATATAAATAAAACAAGGATCTATATAAAAAAATACGATTCATCACATGCGTAGCTTGACTCGATAGCTTATCGACGATTTATCACCGATAGCATTCATATCTCGCCGTCGCGAGTACAAAGATAGTTCCGTTCCTAATCAATTCAATGTTTTCCAAAGAAATGGTAAGTCATAAATAAATAATGAGATTAATGAGCGATATTCATTGCGAACACTTAGCGTTAATCGCTCGTCCGCGATGATATTGTTCCATCGGTAATCTCAGGCGTGAAGTGAAATGTAAAATTAAAATGTATACGTTTTATATGATAGCGTTCGTTGTGTTTCTATATGTTCTTGCGGCTATAAGTCTGGTGAGTTACGTAAATATTGAGTTCAGATATTTTAGTGTGATTATTGATTTTTATGTGATTATAATAAAAGTTGTGATTATGTGATTAATAGAAATCCGGAAAGAATTAAGTGTTTTGGTGGTCCGTTAAATGAATGTTTTACTATCTCCAATGAATCGTTATGTAAACTAATAGTAGGTAACCAAATTAATTTAACTAAATTCTCTCATAATTTCAGTAAAATAACCATCAACTTGGAATTTGGAAAATAATAATTTTTTTTTTTCTTTTTTCTTCGTTTTTATTATTAAACAATGATCATGATAGCAGTATTAAATTATTTTTTAAAGGCTTACACCATTGAATCAGCGCAATTTTTAGTCTTTTTATGACCCCTCCAAACAAAATATTGAATAGGTACTCTCACAAAAAAAGTTTGTCGTGCTCATCGCCAACCCTACGCAATTCGATTGACCCCACACGCTTCTCGGCAGCGCAGTGCGAAACAGCGCCCGTGTGAACCAGACCTTTTTTAGAAAACGCTCCATTTCACACCCAAACTCGTATCACGATGTAATAAAGTTCAAATTGGTGTAGCAAGTTGTGAAAATGTACAATTTCTTCAGTTCTATTGTGAGCTACTTTCCCGAAGCCAACGGAGAGGTTTGAGGTTTTTTCATACGATTGTCAGTTATTAATTCATGCGTTTAGCCGTATTGTTGGTCCACTGGCTCAGATACGGCTGAGTGCTGTTAAATTTTCCAGCTTGGACTATCGCAATGTATCATCTAGGTGATTTAGTACTCAACTAATGTACATAACTGTTTCCTGTGTATCTTGAAAGTGATAGCTAAGAATTGTGGTACGGTTTCGAAATCTATGTTTTTTTTCTTTTTTCAATGCTATTATTTTCTGTGAAAGCATTCCCTATCCTTCATAGATGTTATACCATTAGAGTGTATCTTTTAAATTATAGTTCGACCCGTTCGACCGCTTAACTCAGACGGTTGGTGTCTGAATTTGAAGTAGTTTCGCGGTGCACTATGACACACGCCTACCATTGGCTAAGCTAAGCTAAGCTTTACTTATGGTGCGTATCATGGGCTTGTGACAGCTGACATCTCCCGTCACAGCCCCCCGCACCGCGCAACTTCTTCATAATTCGTGGTATATTATATGGTGGTATAAGTACAATAGGTACTATAATCTGAGGCCCAATTCTCGTAATTAAGAATGTTCAAAATATAGTTCGGATCCAAGAAGGTTCTTGTTCGGATCTCATTCCGATCTACTACCAATGTCATAAATGTCACAAATGGTATTCTCCTACCCTAACAAACAACGTCAAACGTGACATTATATTGTAATGAGATCGAAAGTTGAATAAAAGGCAAATCGGTATTCTGCTAACATTTTGAACTGACACAGATAATAAAATTGACACTCTCGTCTATACACAAACGTCAAAAATGAGATTGAAATGAGTTTGTAAGAAGATTGAATCCAAATCATACTGGAATCGGACTGAACTTTAAGAGGAGTAGAATACATGACTTTTTGTCAATTCATAATATAATCTCAGTTCGGTCAACTTTCAGTCATATTATAAATGAATTACCAGAATTGGGCTTCTGTCTGTTTAAGGCATGCAAATTTAGGCAATTTATTTGTTAAAATTATTAATTCATCAACATTTATATTAGACATTACATTACACGTCATCTTTATGTCACATGAACTCTTCTAAATTATAAAAACAATTATTTACCAACCATGTACGCAGCCTAATTCTAAAATATTTAAATGGGAGCTCCCATAACATCTTTGGCAATTTATTGAAAATTGTTAAACCTACACCTATGAAATACATTCTTCGCAGTTTTTATAACTTCCTAAAAAAACCTGTGACGAAATTCTTAAAAGAAATGTATACTTAGACCAACGAATATTTCTGACCCTGAGGTGTCCAGAATCATGTACCTACTGAATCCATGGTATAAGTTTTCTTTACGATGTCACTTACACCACCTTACACACTGTATATTTTTTAACCCCCGACAAAAAAAAAAGGGGTGTGCTAAGTTTGTAGTGTGTATTTGTGTATCTGCCTGCGGCAACGTAGCTCCAAAACAGATGGGCCGATCTTTTAAATTGAAAGCTAGGTTAATCGGGAATCATCTTGGCTATGTTTCATGAAAATCGGTTCAACCCAAGTTCAACCGTTCAAAAGTTACAGCTCTTTTTCTAGTTGGAGTCGGGGGTTTTTGACGGTTAGGTTAGGTTATCCACTGTGTTCAATTCAGTCGTCTTAGCACGCTCAATAACATGTAATACCTTCTCTTCCCAGGTGATCGAGCGCTACCAGAACGAGAATGGTTCTGGTGGTCGCAGCAGCGGCATCCACTCGGCGAGTGCAAGCCCCACACCATCCGAGCGCTCCTCACCGCGCTCGCTGCACTCCAGACACACCAGAGACATCAACAGAGACATCACTCCTCCCGTAAGTACCTGTACAAGACTATGACAGTGTCTACTATTATACTTATATCTTGTACTGATTCCCAAATGAACAGGCTTGCCTAGTTTGGGATTCACCTTGTTCAAATAATACTACTGTAACTGTAATGATAGGCACACTAGTTGTAGGCGGGTGGACGGACGGACTCCTGCTAATCGTAACACAAGTTCACTCTTAGCACGGTAGTGGGTGGTCTTTCTGCTCATCCGCGGCAAATTGGATGTATCTCATTGTGCCTATGCGTGCATTACAGTATTATACCGCTGCACCAAATTATTTACAAATAAAGAATTTTATTTAAAAAAAAAAAAAAAAAAAAAAATACTAAGAACTCCTCCATTAACTTTGCGAGGGTAGCGCAATTATCCCCAAACGTTGACCTAACATACAACGTGTACCAGAAATGCGTGGTCATATTTAAACGGGTGGATCAGCCCATCAAACTGAACCACTTTCTCTATGGGAACAACATCGTAATCACGAAAAAAAAACAGCTGTCCCCTACAAAACTTTAATCCCCAACTCAAATGACACAATAAATACAATAAAAATAAAAAATTCGGATCCTCAGCAGAGAGGAACCGACGGGAGAAGAAGATGTTACCAACTCTGAACTTTTTGTACGCCTCGCAACGAATGTCTTAGTTAATATTCCTGGACTAGGAACCTAAGATCTACTGAAATTGTTTTTCAAACACCGTGTTTAACTCTTCCAGCTCCATGAAGAAGACGATGTGTCTGACTGGGAAGAGGGGGAGGCGACGGACGAAGCCCTAGAGGTGCCGCGACGCGTGCCCTTCCCAGAGTTCGGAGGGGACATAGTGCACAACACAGGTAAAGATAATGTTATGAAAAACTATAGAATCTAATAAAAATGCCAGCAAACTAAGCTCCTTACCAACTTGACTCATCAACCACTCGGTGCTATTATAAGAGCATTAAGAGGTCGAAATGTTAAGTTGTTAAAGCTCTGGTTACGAAAGTTAAAAAGAGTATAATTGCAAATGAAATGAATTTATTTTTGCAAGAGCATGGTACAAAAGTTCTTATGTTTAATATTGTTTCACAAAACTCAGTTAGGCATGGAAAAGATGACATAGTATTTATGGCATGCATAGTTACTAGTAAAGTAGTAAATGATTACAATGATGCAAGTAAAATTCTGTTCAGATATCTGTTAAAAATGGCCGAATTATTTAATTAATTTTCAAATGAATTCCCACTACCAGGTATTAAGGTTGTCTGGCAAAAAATAAATAAATCCACAATCACACTTAACGAGCTTAGTTATTTATCACTCATTATCAGGTGATATAAAAATAACGGGACGTGTTAATAACCTCTTTCTAGATAACCTTATCAGTTTACACGGTGTTATGCATAAATTATTTTCAGCAAAGACTGATTAAATTTTCCGCCATCGTTTGCAGATAATGAGGATCGCGAGTTCGACGAAGTTTCCGGAAGCGACTTACAGGCAGTCGACGGTACTTGGGAAGAGAACTGGCTGTTCCAAAAGAAGAAAATCAAGACAATGCAGTCCGTCCCAGTACCCATGCTAGTTCCCAACTCTAACACTGAGTACCGAGCCATGATTGGTGACAGAGATGCTGATGACACCACAGACCTATCAGACAACGCAAGCGACTCCGAAGAACAAACAGAATATAAAAGTGACATGAAGAAAGTTCTAGACTTCAAACATGTAATAGGTGGCAAGCCAAAAGTAGATGAGTCTGACTTTGAACCAGACAGCCTCACAATCATCGAAGGCCATGATGACTTTGAAAAGCTCGTCGAGGAACAAGATGATGAAGAAACAGTAGACGCAATCATTAACCAAATTAATGACAACAACGTTACTATTGTTGAAACTATCAATGTGAGCGCGGCCGACCAAGTCGACGGTGGCAAGTTACTGCTCAGTATTGAAAGTGGACCTTTAACTAAAGCTGAATTTGCGGTGAAAGAGGAAATACACAGGACCTTATTAAACGGAAATACAGAACAGATGATGGATGATCTATGTGGTAAAACTAATGGGGATATACATTACAATGAAGAGACAAATGGATTGCACAGTGCTAACTTCACAAACAACAAAGGTGAGTAAGAATAACTCTATAATTGGTTCAAAAATTAACCCTGCTATCACAGAATATCTAATAGTTCAAGCCACTAAATAGCCAAAAACGAATTACAAAAATAACGACCCTTTTGGCGGTGGTGTAAGTAAATATGTGAAAGACATAATATTCTCGCTTTTTTCTAGATTCGACGAACACACTGAATCATCAAGAGCGCGAAGGCGAGTACGAGGAAACAGTGTCGATACCTGTACAACGGTATGCGGACAGTTTGCGCAGGAAACATTTCGATGACGGTCCTCATGAGTAAGTGAAATTAATTCTTCAAATACACGTTCACAATGACCTCTTGTAGGTCGAAATTTAGAAACATCTGAAATGTGGTAACTGCATAGACTTATTAACTGTTGTAGGCCTACTTATTATTTCTATGGGTAACTGTCATTATTCTTGGCAAGCTAATTAAAATTCGGGTGGATGCCGCTGTATATTGATATTATTACCTATTTGATTCAATTACTCCTAGTTCCTTCATACATGCAAAGCTTTGGGAATTACGATAACTATAAGCTGATACCTTTCAGTTTAAAACTAAACACAAAAATCTCTACATAGTATAAAATAAAGTCGCTTTCCGCGTCTGTCTGTATGTCAGCTAACTCCTCCTAAACCACGCAACGTATTTTGATTCGGTTGTCACCATCAATTACATATTTTTTCACGGAAGGTTAGTATGTATAATACTTTGATATTTAATGTAAGGATAGTAGAGAAATTGCACCCGTGCGAAGCCGGGGACGGGTCGCTAGTACTTACTCCAATTAAATTCAAAATGGAATTATTTTCAGGATCCCGACTCGCGACACTGATCAAGATGATGAGTTGATACCAGGTGAGTAATACTCATTTTGAAAGTAATAACACACCGATGATGATCATGGTCATAGAGGAAGTCCATGCAGAATAATAATAGTTATTAATGAGACTGCCAATAAAATTGATTTGACAAGCAATCTAATATTGTAAACTCTTGACATAGAGGAACTTTGAGTGGAACTCTAATACTAAGTGTCAAACGTTTATTTATAACTAATAAACGTTTGACACTTAGTGTTAGAGTATATTATATAACTTAATATACTCTTAACATTACAGGTTCAATAGCATACAGAGAGCGCCAGAAATGGTTGAACTACGTAGAAATGCCAAACAACCCTTATTCACCAGAAGCCATACAGAAAAGGCTATCTACCAAGAGTACTTCATCTCTTTTCGACATGTTTACAAAGAAAGAGACAGAAGATGATAAATATGAACTGTCCAATGAAGATGATGAAGGACTAAACGGTGTTCCCGTAAAAAAAAACCATCATAATAAATTAAGTTTAACTATGAGTAATGATAGTATTAATAGTATTAATAGAAGAACTAAAAGTCCGTCGCCTAGAATACTGAAAGATGTTGTGGCGGATGAAATTCCGCAATATAAACGGTAAGAAAAAAACTATCTAACGAAATCTTCTTAACCTTTCTAATCGAATTCTTTCTTATGTCATTTTTAATTTTTTAATTCAAAGTTTATTACTTATAATATTAGAATTTTATTGTGATTTTATGTTGTCTTGTACTTATTATTTTTGTTTATACACCGAAATAATTATAAATGATTTTATTACTATGATGTGGTGTGGTTGTCTATAATTCTTACAACACTAGAAAAGCGGGAATTTTATATAATTTATTAATTGTGTAGTATCTGTAATGTTGACGATTCTTAATCTAAATAGATAAAAACAAAACACACAAACGCCTGCGGCTGGCAACAATAGGTACTAAGGTCTGTGTTTCTTCACTTAGTGAATTAAAGAGAAATCATAATTACGAGTATAATTGCATATCACCAAAGACTTATTTATTCTCCTCATAATTACGAGTATAATTGCATATCACCAAAGACTTATTTATTCTCCTCATAATTACGAGTATAATTGCATATCACCAAAGACTTATTTATTCTCCTCATAATTACGAGTATAATTGCATATCACCAAAGACTTATTTATTCTCCTCATAATTACGAGTATAATTGCATATCACCAAAGACTTATTTATTCTCCTCATAATTACGAGTATAATTGCATGTCACCAAAGACTTATTTATTCTCCGTCATCAAAATATTACCATAAATATTGAGGATCTCAAAAATTTGTTTAAAAGTTTACTTCAAAACAGGCAACAGTAGGATAGGAAACAAAACTACATAGTAGTAACGGTTCTTCTTTTAATTTCAGTTACGGACGTGACTATTACATAAGGGAGGCGAAGGCGTCGTGCGGCGGTCGCAAAAAGACCAGTGTAAGCGAGGCGAGCTCGGTGTCGTCGATGTCGATGAACAAATCCACCAGTTTAGACAATTTCGACACAGAGTTCGCGTCGCCTGTAAGTGCCAGCAGTTCGTTGAGCGACCTCGAAGCCTCCGCCCTACATCACAACATCGTCCGCAACGTACTCAGCCCTAGAAATGCGAGCCCCAACTTCGCTATAAACCCCATTTTCGAAAACCCCGATAGACAAACCGATAACGCTGACGAAAATCATGCGACAGACGAACGTTTTGTCGGTCGAAATGCCAACGTAAGACTACAATGTAGAACTGTGTGCGACGGTGACGGTTATGTGGAAAACGAGGATATAGTTAGACTTAAAATACCGAAAGTACCCGAGATTACCGAAGACCTTTTCGAGACGTACACCCATGTTAGGCGAAGCAACACGATGCGCAGTGAAGACCTGTGCATCCGCTCTAAGCGCCGCCCGAATCTCAATTTTACGTTCGGTGGCAGTCTCAGGTTAAGCAAAGGCTTTCGTACCGATATCTGGTGATTGAGCACCTTCCTAGTTCCGATATTACCTAATACACCACCTCCCTTCTAAATGGCACTCCTACTGACCATAATCTCTCAACATGTGAATCTCTTACTGTGTACGATACATACATAGCTTCCGGGTGTTCGAAGTTGAGATATGTTAGTTTAGGTTAAACTCTGACAGTCACCTTCCATAAAATATGGTGAAAGAATTCCTTCTCATTACTAAATCGAGCGTAAATCTAAAATATCTTCGTTTGACACACAATATTTTGCCTGTTGTGTGTAAAGTTGGCATGTTATTTGTTGGATATAAAAACGGCTGACTAACAGCACTGAGCACTATTAATACAAAAGTACCTACTTAGTACTGCACTTATAGATTTTGTGTTCTTCTTATTAAAATTTTCAGTACTACAGTAATCCACAAAGACGTTAGTGGTGAGTGTAAGATTTTGGCAAACGAAATTTTGACTAACCGCATCTGGCTGCTGGCCACTTCACTAACGAAAGACTTACTAACTTTTACTTAATCGGGTACTAACTCATTCGCAACTTTCACTATATACACAATCATTTCATTTATTTCATCGTTTTTATCGTTAATAGTTCAAATTGGATCAATAATATCAACACTATAATTTGACACTACATTTTTCTGTATGCAATGCACGTTTTAATGCTTATAAGCACCCTTGGTATTTATAATATTAACCCCATTAGTTAATTTAACTAATATTAACACCTACAGCACTCTAAGTAGTACCTAACTATTAGTCGTTATACTATTAATTGTAAAAAAAAACAACGATGGGGGATTTTTAATTGTAAATAGTCGAAAATACTTAATCTTAAATAAACTGCAGTTTTCTAAATATAAGTCCTCCTAATTACATTATGATAATGTTATCAAATTTTCAGGGATTACTTATAAAACAATTCAACACGATAGCGACGAACCAACACTATACTAAATTCGCTGGCAAAGAGGACATGACATCGCTAACGACATCTATAAACAATAAAGATAACATTATGATTGAATATGAAGATGCTAGCGAACAAACGCTATTCGCCGCCAAGCCTATCTACGTCGATGAAGAAACTGACAAAAAATTTGAAGAAATCCTACAAACAGCATACAAAACAGTCCCAACAGAACCTCCACCACCAATACCAATACAAGAAAATGAAGAAGGAATTGATGAACCTCTAAAATCACCCCTCAACGTGGACACATCTTATATAAGCACGAGCAGTTTGGAAGACTCGATAAAAATCTACAACGTGCAAACAGGAGAGATTATTAAATGTAAGCCTGATAACGTATCACCAAGCTATGAGACTGACACGAATGACAACATCGATATCGTTGATAAGAACATCTTGGAACCAGATAGTCTTAGTTGTACTGACAATGTGCATGAAGACACTTCAGTAGAAGATACTGCTGAAGTAACAAAATCGGAGTTGATTGAATCTGATGATATTCTGCAGCATCTGCCCAAAGTGAAGGAGTTGGCCAAGATATTTGTTAGTATGGAGAATATAGAAGAACCAGTAAAGGTAGGTGAACTGATAATGTTGTGTGAGTCATAGTTTGCCGAAGTTTGGGCGTGTTAGTTATGATAAACACTAATTAGTTCTGATGACGGTTGTTTAACTAGCACTGAATTTAGCGCAACTAATTTACGCGATAGTAACTGTAAGAACCTGATAATTTTTAAGAAACAGTTTTTCTTTTTTGTATTAGTTAAAGTCAGTACGACCACTGAACCTAATCTTGTTTTTCTAAAAAGTATTATAAACACCTAAAACCTGAAATCATCAATTTTCCAAATTCTGCTGATTTTAAAACGAAAACTAACTGCTTAGACGAGATTCATTCAATTATAACTATTTCCAGGCGCCACAACCCTACGGCAGACGGCGGAAGAGCAAGGAGAACATCCTAACAGAATTCAAACCAGAAAGCAAGCAGGTCTACATGCACAGCCTCACAGCCAGGAGCATCTCCAAACAGTTCAGAGAAGAACTCAAACTCTCCATGTCCACACCACTAACCGTCCCAGGGGGCTCTAAAGAAATCCCCGAAGGTACCGAAGAGGTCTCAAAAGAATCTAGCAGACCAGGCAGCCCGGTACCAGAACCTGGTACCATTAAAATCAAGTTAGCATTCTTCGAAAGTCTCAAGTCTAAGTTCAGTAATAAGTGAAGCGTTTGATAGGTTGAAAAGCGATGCCATAGACACAAATTAAGTAAGAAATTAATGTAGATTTTTGTTCTGAACAAATGTATGGTTATTAGGAATATGTGTAAAAAAGTTTAGCATTATAAAGAATGTTCAAATATAATCAAGATTATGTACTTGCAATTTGCTTCGCATACGCTTTTCAGTGTAACAAATCTTCACAATGAATAGTGCCTACTTTATCATAGTTCCCTAGTTTTCCCATATCTTCACCTAGTTTGAGAGATATTAGCATGATTTTCTGTACATTGCGTGCTGTCTATCGCAGTAGTTTGACTACAACTTGTTTGTTTCGAACTAAACAAGTAATGTAGTCAATACACTGAACGAGGCCAGAATCAAGAAATTCCTTTAGTTTGTACTGTAGTGCATAATAACGGTCACATAATTTAAATTAATTAAACAATAGGTTACGGTGTAAATATTAAGTGCCATTTTGTAATCATTATTCTTCATTTATTTAAGTAAAATCGGTTTTGTATTGTCGAAGAAATGTGCTCTAGTTTTATGCATATTTATTACGAAAGCTTTTCAATGAGCAATAGGTATGGGCATTATCATATTTTTTAGAAAATAATGAACATGGTTGAAATAATCTTAATCCCACCATTTTGTAAGTCGAACGATCGCAATTTAGTGAAGTTTGGATACTGGCCAATGTCGCAATTAAAAACGTGGTCACACTCCTTCAACAAAATGACATCGATAATTTAGCTAATGCCAAAGTTGTAAATAAACAATATAACTGGGTATATTGTATAGCGGTTATGTAGTATTGTATAAATGTAGTCATGTCATAAGATGTGCAATAAGTTATTCTAGGGGACCACTGTAATATTGTGATAGACGTTATGTGAAACGCATTCATACGTCGAGAAATATTTAATATGAACGTATATTGGATAAGGGTGGCATATAATAAAAATACTTATTATTAATATAAACTGTTATTTTATTTGTAAAATATAATTCAAATACTGTATTATGACTTCACTCAGCTCCGCCATACAAACGCGTTTTGATGTACAATACTCGCCACAGGGGGGCTAAAAAGGCCGCTTTAGATGAATCACATTTATATGATTCATATTATGAATGTCAAAATATCTACTTATTTGACGACTCTTATTGTCATCCGCATAAGGTTCATATTCAGTAATCATCTGTTTGACTATGCAGATCATTAGATGAATTGCTCAATGTGGTCTTTTTAGCCCCCCAGTTATTTGCGTCTGTGCAGTTAGATGCAATGAAACAACAGTATGCCATAAGAAAATAAATAATACACGTATTATTTACTCGTATTATTCATTATTCTTATGCCTACGCGTTGCAGTGAGAAGCACGACGAAATTCACGATTCTGATTCGACGCGACGCAACGTAGCAACTTCACAGACGCAAAGATACGTAGCGAGTACTGTATTTGGATCACGATACGGGTAACCCGTGCCATAGTTACAATCGTACAATCATGGGCGTACCCAAGGAGCAGGTTGGGGCTACTGCCTCCCCCCTGGACCTGGCCTGCCTCCCATACAATTTATATGCATATGCATAAATAAATTTCTGATTTCCCCCGTAAGCTAAAAGCTGGCCTAAAGTCAATTCCCGATTTGCCCCCCTAGACCAAAAGCTGGCGTATTCCTCAGTAAATTCCTCTCTAGGCTAAAATTTGGGTACGCCCACGCGGGTATAATGTATGACTTTATTTACGCACTGTTTAGGGTTTTGTAATACTACCTACAAATAACAGTATGGGTACAGTGACATGCTTATTTATCAGAGAACTTAATTAATAATTGTATCAAATTCAGCTGAATGAAAAATACACTTACCTACATTCTAGCGCCATTTATCAAATATTTATTGTTCTTATTTATATCACAAATGCTTATTCAGTGTCAAACTAAATTATCATCTGCGTTGCTTTTATCCCAACTACGTTGTGGTCGACTCCCAGCCTAACCATATGCGGCTGAATAACAGTATTTTATACGGAGCGACTGTCATCTGACCTCCGCCTCCCAATTACTGGGACATGGAGTTTAGTTTGACACTCAATAGTTTAGTTTAGTTTAATTAGTGTCAAACTAAATATACACAGCTTAATAATAAATACCTAAAGTCTTATGGAAGGGTATGCTCTCCATATCATCAGCATACTTCCGCCTGTAGCACCACAGATAGTAATCTATCAGGCTGGAATTAGGCACCTCCACCTTTTGGCCTTTTAGTTTCTCTTCTATCCTCTTCTTGAGCAGTTCTACAGCGTGGATGGAGCAACCTCGGATCTCAACTTCTTCTTCTGATCCACTTGGGAGAAGTATATCTGAAATAATAAAAAAGAGCTGTAACTCGAACGGCTGAACAGATTTTTATGAAACATAGCTAAGGTGATTCCCGATTAAACTAGCTTTCAATTAATAAAACTGCATTGAAATCAGTCCATCCGTTTTGGAGCTACGATGCCACAGACACATAGATACACACTACAAAATTATAACACCCCTCTTTTTTTTTAGGGGTTAAAAATTAATACCATGAAATATAGTACGCGCAAATTTTTATGAGCCCTCTGAACTCTCTCCCTCTAGCACCTATAATAGAGACAGAGATAGTTCAGAGCTTAGTTCAGGGCTCATAAAGATTTGCGAGAACTATACTTACCTCTATTCTGAATTTTCAAGTAAGTTTATTTCTAGTTTGTTACAATATTTTGAAAAAATTAAGACAAAATAATCTCACCTTTGTTCAGTTTCTCCATAAGTTCCTCACTGTAACTCAAGGCACCGAAATAAACCAACACTTGAGGCACTCTATAATCCGCAAACATTGTAATCCTATCAATATCTGTGAACTCTCCCCATCCTGTACCACCGAAGAAGTTCCACAAATCTGCCACGAGGATCTGTGCTCTTTTATATAGGGACACTTTACGACCATTAAATACTGCTTCATCTCGGAAACATGGGAAATTATTTACGATGATCTCCAACAATTTTACTGCAGATTTGTTGGCTTCTTTTAAACAAGTTACGAAGGTGCCATTGTACTTTTCTAGAAGGATAGTACCGACTTCATGTAGAACTGTTATCCGTTGCTCAAATAGTGGAATTTGGGCTTCATTGTCACCTCTCATGATTGAATACAGTTGTTCTTCTGTTATCTTTGAGTAGAATACTGGATTTGTGATGTCAATGCCTTCCTAGAATAATGAAGATGCCAGTTTCTTAAGACTTAGTATTTTGCTTTTCATATAATTATCATAATATTTACATGACTTGCATGCCATGTGACCATTGAATTTCTTATTCATTGAAATGCGATGGCCTACATTTATTTTATGAAATTATTGAATTTTTACTGTCCCACTGCTGGGTATGGGCCTCTGCTCAGCTCGAGAAGAGTTAGGCCTTAGTCTTAAATGCCCAAGCTTATCGTTGTTGCCTACAAGCATAAACAAAAGCCAAAGAGTCTTTCTCAATATCGGAAGTTACTGAATAAAATTTACCTTGATTGCTCTAGCCAGTGCTGCCTCTAAGGCGTAATACCCAGAATGTCCATCTACGGTCCACTTCTGAGCTGCGGTGTATGACCAAAAGCAGAAGTTAAGGGCATCGGCCACAAACACCCAGTCCGCAGCCTTCTCATGGTCCTTATGTGGGTGAATGATATCTGCACCAGTGTCAGGAATCTCTAGCTTGTTGGTTATTGATGTCAGCATCTGTTATAAGTAAGTAAGCAAATAAACAGAAAAACAAAAACAGTAGTTCATGTCCTCGGTAAGGCAAAAACATTTAAATGAGAATAGACTGGTCACATGACGCACTCCAAAATGAAAAGTGGTCAAAATAGATTGAGATGTGGGAGGACTTTCCGAAGAAGCTAGAGGAAAAAAGCATGAAATCAAACTGAACGTAGAAATAAGGAGGAGGTCTCTATGTCTCAAGACAACCGAACTGAATGTTTGCCGACATAGGCAAATTAGATTAAGATAAACAATGGTCAGTGAATACAGTTATGGAGTTTCTTGCCAGTTCTTCTCCATAGGATCTACTATTTGGAACCGTGCACCTAGAGTCCCGACATTTAAGTGCCTGTATCTGGTTTACATGAAATAAAGATTTCTATTCTACAGGCTTTCGGCCACATGAGGCCTTGAACAATACTAATTTCTGCGTTTTGTCACTTGATGAACAATTTATAGTAAGTAGTAGAACTATGAGCAGTAGGAAGGTAGGTATTTACCTAAGATTTGCTACCTCGATATTTAAGTTTACCTATGCTATAAGATTTTTCGGTAATTACGACCTCAAGAGGACTTGAAAAGTTTGTGTTATCTTACCTCTTCACAAAGTTTATCAAGTCCGGCATCATGAATCATAACGTGTTGAGCGTTTTTTGCGATAAATACACCAGATTCCGCAGGCGGTAGCACTCCTTCACGAACCATTCTATATTCTTACTGAGGCAATTTAGCCAATAAAGTAATTTTAATTTTAAAAAATGGAATTTGCACGTATCTGGGGATCAAGACGTAGTATCTCTCAGTAGTCTGTGGGATCAAGTGATTAACTTTTGGTTCAAAACAAATCCCATATGATTAATGACGTGTTATAAATCGTTCAGTAACGGCAAATGGTATTACGTCACAAAAGTATCAAAGTCCATTAAATCATTCAATAATAATACTTTTTCAAGAAAAAATTATTATTCAATTAGAATGTTTTGGTATTTTCTAAATGAATACTACCCTTTAGTATTTTATATTGTGTTTTCGTGAAATATACAATAAAAATACATCCCTATACTGTAATAAATCACTTATAATGTGAAGTACGTACGTTTCTGAACGGTTAGCAATCCATTCCGTTGTACGTTTGCAAATGGAGCAAAACAAAACGAGCAAAATTTTTAGATCGATTTTGGAACTTGTTGTAAAAATTATAAGTATTTATTCATCTAAAAAATATGTACAGAACGAATAGTTTAATTTTAAGTTTACATTACAACATTATTGTTATCGTTTGAGTAAAGCGTAATTCGGCGTGTAAAGAAACGGTAGTTTTTACTTTTTAAAACATAACCTCACTCACTAACCGTCATTCTTCTGTCAAACAAAACTGTAAAGCGTAAACTTTAACCAATTTTCTAACAAAATTTAACTAAAGCAGTACCAATTATGCCGCTCGACGTGCAAGGAACATTTGTGTCACAGAAAATCAGCAAAATAAGATGGATAGCAGAAGACTATGTTGAAACCAAGTGCTTTTTCACCGGTAGTTGGGACGATGATGTGAATTCTGTTAAAGTTTGGACTTTCGAACGTCCTCATGAAGAAGATGAGGTGGAGTACCCTCGCCTACTCTCAGAGTTCCCTGTGAACGGTGACGTCACTGAAATAAAGTTTACAGAGAAGAATAAAATAGCGGTGTCATTATCGAATGGAGATGTTAAGTTACTTGAAGTGAGTGTGTACGAGAAACAATCTCCGCTGAGAGAAGTATTTTACTGGAAGAAACTACATAGTTACGGGTAAGTTTTACCACTATCCATGATCATGGAGATAATTAATTATAATCTGACCATGGATCGAAAAGTTAACAGATGTCTTTGATAACTCATTTCCTTGTTTCATGTCAATGTTTTTATTTTATTTCTGGGTCATGCCTGACGATACCATGACTTGGGCTGTAACAGTCCTAAATAGTATCTTGTTTCTTTAATTTAACTACAATTATGCCTAAAATTTTTATTTAGTTATGATAGCCCAGCGGGTGAGTGCTTGCCTTCTATGCAGGAGGGTCTGAGTTTGAACCTGGCCTGCATCTCAGACTTTTCAGATTCATGTGCGGATTAAAATTCGATTATCACTTGCGATAATGTGAACGAAAACATTGTGAGTTTCCTCACCTAACCTAACCTAAGGTGAAAGGGCCTCATAAATTTCTTGATGTTGTGTGTAGTCCACTAACCCGCACTACGCCAGCGTGGTGGACTAAGGCCTAACCCTTCTCATGCTGAGAAGAGGCCCATGCCCAGCAGCGGGACAGTAAAGTAATGGGCATTTATTATAATATAATTATGTATTGTTGCATAAAGTCAATGTAACTATAATAACTCCAAATATTTCACCAAACAAAGCTGTAACTTATAACATTTTCAGTGAAGAGCCATGTTCATGCACATCGCTAGATACATTGGAAGGTGACATAGCCACTATTGGAGAGGACGGCCATGTGAACATCCTGAGTGGAAGGCGAGGGGAGGTGATGCACAGTATCAAAGGAGCCGACAGCTGTTCACTACATTCCATTTGCTTTATTAAACATAATGAGGTAAGGTTTCTTACTATACAAGGTCCAATCCTTCTAGTCAAAACATCAGCTGTTCCATACATTTAATTGAGTAACATTGAATCAGGGGTCATCCTTTAATCACATGAGGTGAGGTGAGGTTAGGTGTTGTGACAATCACATGTATATTTTCATGCGATCATGTTCAGTCCTGAGTAAATTTGCATGAACAGCATAACAATACTATTTTGCTCTGAGCGTGACCTTTCCAATTTTATTATTATTCAGTATGGTATACAGAATCGGATTTTATGATTAAAAAAAAATATTACAACAGATTCTGAAAATATCTTTCAATAAAAAATTACGAGTGATGTTGGGAGGGGGAAGGGTTGTCTAAAACTTCACGATGGTGTCACCAAGGGGTGGGGGGAAGTGTCAAAACACTCACGTGGTTAAAGGTACCTTACTTGTATGGAACAGGGACTTTTTCATTCGTGATATCAGTGTTCGTCCCATAGTATAAGTTGTTATTTATTATTTAAAATCCATTTAAAAAGTCCATTATCTGTTCTTTAACAAACTTCATATTTATACTTATCTCTTTGTATAACTGTACTAGATCCTTAATGCTTAATGCTTAGTTCAAGTTGTTTTTGTACTTGTAATGTTGCTCCATGTTTACTCTTTATTAAAGGTCTTGGTCATAATTTTAATTATAATGAAAATATAGAGGAAATTAATATTATAGTTTACATTTTTCAGGTTATAACTGGCAACCTTCGAGGCCACATGAAGATATGGGACTTAAGATCGCCAGACAATAAACCAGCTGCATCATTCCTCCTGGCCGGTGACGAGCTAGCTGCTACTTGCATCATCCACCACCCCACGCAGCCCCACATTATCCTGGCAGGCAGTGAATCAGGATCCCTCGCAGTCTGGGACTTACGTATGAACTCATTTCCTACTTCTTTAGTAAACGCACATTCCGCAGGAGTATCCGAAATGCAGTTCCATCCTGAAAACCCACACAAGCTACTCACATGCTCTGTATCAGGGGAACTATGGGATTGGAACATGGAAGCCATGACAAAGAGCTCTAAAGGACAAGATAATCAGGTGACATGGATGCCTCTTGAAGACAAGAAGGCTATGATGGTGAATTCCTTGATACCAGCATTACATAAACCAATTAACAGTCTTCATTGTGACAAGAGCAGAATACTTTGTGGAGCTGATAATGAAGCTGTTTATTTGGTCAAGAACTTTAAATATTGAGTTTATCAGCATTCACTGTAAGCCAGGTAATGTAATTTCAAGTCTTTTTTATGATGGCAATATGCAATCAAATAACTACCAGTTGCATAAAAAGTGTTAGATTTCTTGAAATACAAACTGTGTGATTGAAACATGTGAAGTGAAAGGTACAGTGATTGTTAAAATTATATTGGAGTGGTTGATTAACATTATTGGATGTCCCGAGCGTCTATTTTTAATTTTTTAATTTCAAAAAGCCTTTATTCAATAATTTTTAGACAACTACAAAATATTCATTTTACAAAATATTTGTGTTAAACATGCATAGTGTCACTTTACCAGGCTAAACAGGCGCCTCCAAAAGTAAGGCGAGCGTCTAAAGACTATCTTTAATAGGTAGCTCTTCTGGAAAATCAAACAATATCAGACCCATTTTTTAAAATAACTGTGTCAAGTTGATTCCCGTGATCTATATTATTTTTTCTTAGTTAAAACTTAAAATGAACATGGGTGGCCCCAAGCATCTAATAATCTGCCATTATTTAGGTATATGGCTGAAAACGATTAGTATTTTTTTTGTGTCATTATCTTTTAAATTTATTTTTGTTTAAATTAACTTAACATTTATGTAATTAAAATAATAAACCATTTGTACAAGTATTAAGCATTTTATTAAATTCTGAAAAGTAATACACTTACATAATAAAACTACAAATAATACACCAAGTCAGTCTTTGCATGCTTAGTATCGGTAAAATATATTACAAAAACCGAAGTATATATTATATAATATTTACATGTTTTAAAAGTAATTGTGCGAACTTAATATCAATGCAAGGCACCATATTACAACCGTTAATTATTCTTTTATTGCCAAAAGGTAACATTCCTAAATCAACTAAGTTTTTTAAACCGCGTTTTATTTAACTCTGGCAACACTCATGGTCAGGGGTACTAAATTGCATAAAAAAACCAATAGTTTTTATTCGTGAAGATACATACTTTTTATTAAAATTTATATAAAACGCGATTATTTCCGAAGAAAATTTATTTTAATGTACAATATTTGCTTGAATTTCAAAACTCTGAATCATCAACCTCCTCAAAAATCAAATAACTGATGGTACCAAACTTCTCAGAGCATTCAGTTATTTAAATCCCAAAAATTTTGTTACAATTTTTATTTGTTCTTCTTACAGTTCAATATCCAGATACTTACTGTGCTTACATAACTGTCAAACCAATGTACATTTTTCCGACATAATTGAGAGCAATAACAATTCGTTTGATCTCTTATTATTTAATTATTATGAATTTATTCTTATTGTTCAAAAAACGGCGTTTCAAATATTTTCATAGGTATATAAATATCAGGGGTCTTTTTCCCTATGAGAATAATAACGTATCTTGTAAAAATTAACTATGCTGATCTGTTTTATTCTCATACAGATTTGACAGATCGTAGCAAGATATTATAGTTGTCATAGTGAATTAGAGCCCTGTAAGCACAGATTAACGAATCTGTGCCTGTAAAGTTCAGCCTCTATGCGAATAATATTTGACATTATCACTAAATCAAGAAAATTGGTTGAATATTTGGCATCTTATTCACATTATTATACAAATAACATAATGAAATATTATTATTGTAGGTATATAAGCATATTAATAATTATCACTCAACTATAATATTGTTCAAGAATAAAATATAATAAACACAGCACAATTTGACTGAAAATAATATTGGATATTTTTTTTTATTGTTCTTATTCGATATAATACTTATGTGAGCACCATTCAACGGATCTATAGTCCATTAAATCGGAAGCAACCGACTCCTGAATCCAATTTGACCTTGACCTTGCGGTAACAAGGCTACTTTAACTTTAAAATCCATCTTAACGTCAAATCACTCACTATTAGAACCGGCTGACAAATCAACTTTGACCTTGGCAGTTTCAATGTCAAGATCAAAATTAATGTTCACTTTACGTGAAAGCCAGTTGGACCTCGTCCCGGGTCTCTGTATCTTGACTATGTACAATCACCGCTCGTGTGATCAAGTGTGGTGATTTCTCCTGTGAGGCGGCGGCTTCCTCTGTGCGGCGGCGAGTAGGGAGGCAGGGAGGATCCACAGCTGGTCGCACCAGCGCATTAGCGCCTCTGTCACGTGGCAGCTGTTCGCGGCGGTAGCGAGCTGAGTTTCTAGGCTATCTGACGGTTTGATCAGGAGACTGTAAATAAAAGAAAGGTTGGAATTGAAATCTAGATAATTTTTTATCATCCGCCGGTCTTCATCTATTCATAGACAGTACGTACAAACTGAACAGGACATATCAAGGATCCTCATTTCTCTAAGAGCTCAGAATGGAGCCTTGGGGAACACCCACCATTGTATTTTTGCTATAGTGAGGGTGTAACAAAAGAATTCCAATTTTTTACTATCTCTTAGAAAGGTATAGGTAATAAAAACGCACGAGCTCGACTACGAAATCCAAAGTGACTTTATATTCAAATTAATGTATTGTGATTAACGCTGTCGAATGCTTTGGAAAAGTTCATAGAAGTTTAAGAGGCCCAAAGTAGTCTTTATGTCGCGCGCTTCGATAAGTTACTATAGTTCTTATTACCTGGGCGGGAAGAGCGTAGGTGCTATGATCATGGCGACGTTGTGCTCTGTCATCTTGTTGGTGTCCTGTCTGGCAACTATCTCTCGTACCAGTCGCAACAACTCGCGTAATGTCGCTCGTTGTTCAGCCGGCAGGAGAAGTACCAGCAAGTTTAGTGCCCGACCTTGCGTTGTGCCGCTCAGAGCTGGAATGAACAATTAAGCAGATAAGTACAATCGTTCTTTAGAAAGAAAATAAATAGACACATCTAGACATTCTAAACATTTTGGTAATAGAAATACCCGGGTCGACGTCGTACGGATGGAATAACGGATTTTTCATTATTTTCCTGACCTCACGCCAATTATTGTCACACCGAACATCAATCCTCCGCATCATCCAGATAACAAACACTCTTTGTACTTTCAAATATCGTAGATTTTTCTTAAACCATTGGTTCAAACTATAAAGTGTAATCCAACTCACAGTAAGTATGGTAGAACAGCCTCATGAGCTCCTGAGTGAGCGGCGGCTGCGGCAGAGCACGTAGCAGTCGCTTGAACACGGCCGCTAGGTCGTGACTGCTGGCACGGGACAATGTAGCCTCCACGGCAGACCGGTCCGTGTACCATTGTCGCTCGATCAGCTGGCAGAGAGCTTCGATCTGTAGATAAAAATTACGAATGGGTTTGAAATACATACGGAATATTCCATCCAACTTTTTAGTCTTTGTTTGGATAGTCTTTCAGCTAAATCTTTTCCCATGTAAGTACTTTTGAATTGATCATCACTGCATTTGCTGTTTCCCCTTGTAAGAACAAATGCTTTATGTGCCCCAGAAGAATAGGTCATAGGTGGTATTTAAAAACTATACCATAGTTAGTCCCGCTGTAAATTTTAGGAAGAACAGGGTGGTCCCTGTCCTTAAATCATGGCTTTCGACGCTAGTGATACGAGTTTCTGTTGATCGATGAATTTCTAAAGTATCTACTAGCAAATATTTACCTTCTGTTTATTTCCTGGTACTCGCAGCAGACCCTCATCAGCTGTCCGCTGTGCTAGTGCCGACGCTAAAGCTCGCACTATGCTGGGCGCGCAGCTCCACGTCTCTTCCCAGAGTATCATGTCCTTGCGCACCAGTGTTTCCAAAGACACGCCAAATACTGAGCCCTCTGGAACAATAAATAAATATAAGAATGGAAGACGAGAGTTTTAAAGGAATCTAGTCCAAAAGATCGAGGACCTGAAGGTGAATTGGCAGATCATATAAAATAATTTTAGATTCTTACCTTCTTTCCTTTTCTTCTTGGGTGACTTCCTCTTCTGGAAGGGCAGTGAGTACCGGTCGAAGAGCGCGGTTATTTCCAGTAAAAGCAGCGGCGGCAAGCGCTTCAGTTGTGGCTCGCCAATGCTCTCGATGTCCACGGTGCTGTCCTCTTCAGGCCATTCCTGAGAAAAGCTCATATTAATTCTCTAGTATTTTTGTTTTTGTTCTGAGGTTTTGGTTACTGTAGATTAATTTCGTCTTTGAAATGTGGCAAATTTGGCAGCCGGATCGAGGCTGTATTATGCGCTTATCCTTAGAAAGTCAGTTTTCACTAATCGAATTTTTATGAAACTATGTTTGGGCATATTTTTTGTATTAAATGTATTCTTATGTGTCACGTCTTTATCGCTATTATACGCACCTCTTCGTGGACGAGCATCTGTCGGTCGAGATTGAACTTGTGTTCAAAGCTGAGAGGCTGCTGACCTGCTGCAGCACTCTTGGCGCGAGACACTGCCGCGTGCTTGTTACTGAAAAAGCGAAACAGCGAATTAAAATCAGGGCACACAACTAATAGGTGAGTAAAGTAAAGTGATACGCCAACGAATTTTGTTTAGTCTCATGACGTCACACGGGCCTCCTCCAAAGAACACACTACTACAGTCAACCAATATGGGAGGCGAAGAGACTGGAACACTAGGAGGATTTTGCCTTCAGTATAAAGGTAGATAGATCATGCTGTCAATCCATTTGAATAGCTTTTTATGACATACACATGCATTTGAACACGAGTGTTCTCCTTTGAATGTAGGGAGATGTTTGGTCGGGGAATGTTAAAAATATGTAGGAATGAAGTTGGATACTTACATGAATGGATCGTTGCCTTTGAGTATTGATCCATTGATTCGTTCTTTTCCTATCCTCGGTCCCTGGACTGTGCCGTATCTTTGGTAACCTAGGAGCTCGATACCCTCTGAAAATTCAGAATAAATTGTTGAAATAACGACAAAAATAATTGGATTTTTTTAAAACTTTTTGTTGACTGCCAAAATTGGGTACCTACACTGTAAACACCACCTATTTAATCAAGAAAGGAAAATCAAAATATGAACAACAATCTTACTATGCCCTTTTGTGGTGAAATACGAATCTAGACAATGAAAAATTCCAAACATATTCATGAAGAAGTGTTTCTATAAGTAGACTATCATCACGTAATTTCTTTTTTTTAGAAATTAATATTTAGAAATATTTTTATTATGAGTACCTACTTACCTAGTCAAATGTTGTTTAAAATTAGATTTTTTCGCTCCTTGAGTAGGATATTAAACGGTTACACAGTTATTAAGATAATATCTGATCTGGAGATATTATTGGCGATATCGTGACATGGCGTTCAATGTTTTCGATGGGTTGTTAAATCACCGATTTGTCTTTCTCAACGATATAGGTTTTAAAGTAATTTTTAGGTATTCAAAAAGATACTAACCGGTATTACTCGCAATATCGGCCCAATGCAAGTCATTAGGCTTGAAGAGTTCGTGCATGGGCAGCGGCGGCGAGTGCGACTCACTGGGCGGAGAGAGCCGCGTGCGCCGACCGGACGCCGGCGCCGACGGCGTGCGCGCCAGCGGGGCGTGCGCACCCGAGGGGGGGAAGGTGTCGCTGTGGGGAGGAAAACCGTCAGATGAGATCTAGGGCTTCTTTATTTATTCCTGTTGTAGTTAACTGAGATTTAAGACGTTTCCTCTCTCGAGAAATTTGGGTTGAAAGCTATAGGCAGAGCTGCAGAGGTAGAAGTTGACTGCTTCCTACAGAAACCATATTGAAATGGAATTATCACACTTGTTGATCGCTGGAAAATGTTTTCAGTTTATAACTGAATAACAATAGTATTTATTGGATCTAAACACAGGAATTACAGTAATGCAGCTTATCGTCGGAGATAGTTCAATAGGGCGTAAGTAGGATGGTAAATACCGAAGTGATAAATACCTTTTTTTTAGAAGAGTGATTCAACATGTGCTAATTAGCGTCAGCAGTGCACTGGCGCGGAATCTCAATTTAGTTAATTTCGTCACTTAAGCGGTACTAATGCTAGTTAGACGGTATACAGATCCCAGGGCTAGTTAGGTTGACACCAACAGCAAGAAACAAAGCGACCTGTCCAACCGTGGAGCACATGACCACGAAGTAGGCACTCTATTTATGTTTAGGAAAAGGGTTACTCACACGAAGTCCGGCGGTGTGGCAGCATCGGCCCATTCGGCCGGCGGGCTGCCGGAGCCGCCGCTCGGCAGAGAATCCAATGAGTCGGGAGTCGCGCTGCGCGACCGCGGTTCACTACCACTTGAGTTCTGAGGACAATGCATAATAACATTGATTATAAAAAGGGAATAAATGCATCGGTATGGCTGTTTTATAGAATTGTTAACTGTCTGTGTATCTATCTTGTTTTCTTTTCTTATATATTTTGAATGTATAAACATTCAAATGCAATGTAAATTGTTCAATGAATAAATGACTTTGACTATGCCCATTTCGCCAAAAAGGTATTCTTTCATCCCAGATTTAGCTCGATACTAAACTAAGAGCGTTTGTCTCTTTCTGTTTCAAAAGAATAACCTAACCGTCAAAAACCCCCACTAAAACTAGAAAAAGACGCCAGTAGACTTCTGCCTAATATTTAGCATAAGTTCAAGCTCCATTAATTGAATGTTAGAATAAAACTTTACAACCGAACAAAACGCTCCAAAGCGTGGCTGCTTATATCCACTCCTCCGCTAGCATCGATAGATCACTGTCACTTACATAAAAATAACAATGATGACAAAGTAGGAACATCCGAAACACATTTCCGTATCCAATTCTGTCCCATGATGAACATCTATTTTGGACACAAACAGAGCACGTGTCTTAGAAGACCAAAAAATGCATCAGAAACTTGGGAAAATAACATCCCGTGGTTCCGTGACAAATATGTAGTGATATAGGTCCCATGGTCCCTGATAAGGGAAAAGCATCAGATCGTATAGACGAGAGCTGCCATTATTTCTTGGGCATATTCCATACAATCCGATTATTCTATTCTGAAGATTGATGATTTATATTGATGATAATTTTCTAAAGGAAAAACCTAGTTGCTCTCTGCCCATCAACTTGAGGATCGAACCGGCGCACTTACCAGTCAGGAGGAGTTCAGTGTTAATTAAATGTACAATAGCAAAGATAAGATGGCATTCTATGTAAAAACAAGGTTTTAATTATCAACAACAGCTTGACTTTCTCACTCTACTTATATCTTCATTTCTCTGCCATCTAAAAGGTTTGCTGGAAGAAAACTCTTTCTGAGTTAACTCGCCTCTGTGAATTTATATATAAACTGTGTTTCTGTATATCTATTGCATATTTTATGTGCATTATATAATAAGAACGGCGCGGTTGGTGAAGTAAGCTAAGAGCGATTAGCTTTCTACGCTACGTGCCGCGGGTTCCATCCCCGCACCGAACAAAGATTTGTATGACCTACAGATAGTTTGTTTCTGGTCTGGGTGTATGACGTGTATGTGCAGATGAGATGTAGGTACGTTTGTAAACCGTACCTTCGATGCCGGAGAAATCCTAGTGAGGGGCAAAGTTTAAATAAAAAAGATAAAAAGAAGAAACAAAAGAATAAAAAATCTGCAATGCATCACGAAGGCTATAATTCAAAACGTGTTCAATCATAAACTGATCACCGTGTATAATCACCTGCAAATTACAATTAATCATCGTCTGAATCACGGAAACTAACAACTAAGCTCATTGTTAATATCTAATACTAACAGGCTCCGTTCTTGTAGAAAGCACGTGTTTGAACAAGTGGCATGGGAATAGTGAGGGGTTTGGATGTGTCAATAATTGTATCTTTTTCGTTATTATAATTAGGTACCGGTCCAATGGTCGAAATTCGACAAAACATTATAATATCTACATTTTAGATTTTAGCTTTCTGCACTCCTTCTCCATGCAAACTCTCACACTCCTCCGTGCGCGCAATATTTTCTCTTCACGTAATAATAGATATACCTATATATTAGCTATAGAAATAATGTAGGTATACACTTCGATGGCTGCATTTATCAGTATACGCTAATCTGAGATTAATCAGTTTTTGTTTACGTTTAGTAACGGATGTTAATTAGTAAATTGATTAGGTAGGTATGCTAAAGTCAAATCAAATCAATATTAAATGAAAGCGCCATTAATGAGCCACCACGAGAGTAACATGCTGGAACAACTTGAATCATGCATTTTATCAGATACATCGATTTCTAACTTCGCATATATTTTAGTCTCTGTTAAGCTATCTGCACATTTTCTACGTTCCCCTTTCATAAATTGTAAAAACTTCTTACACACCCCAATGGAAACCCAATCGCTTCTCATATTATTCGACTCTCGATGTAAAAGCAACGAGTCTCATAGTTTTTGCACCGTTTTGTAGCACGTCTCATCGATGCGACAGAGGAAATGAAGTGTGTGAGCCGTTCATTGTTCCACAATTACGCTATTACCGGTTATATGATCACAATAGGCCCTATTGACTGAGGAATGAGTGGTTGTGAAGGTTTTTGTAGCATTAATTTCACTAGCGATGTAAAAACATGTATCGTAAATTTTTCTATTGATCTTTGTATTCGTACCGATAATCTATTCTAAGTGGCCTTAGGTATTAAGGTTGAGGCCTAAGTTTTCCTACACTTGAGGAAAGTTGAAGATCGGAATTTGAATTTAATTTAATTGTGGCTCAACAAAATTCCCGATAATTTCGTGGCTTCTCCGATCCGATTTGCCGCTTCCACCTCTTTGTCATCCGGCTCGAAGGACCATGCAATTACCAGGAATTGTGTTATGCCACGAAAAGGTGAAGTGAGATTATTATTCAAAGTGAAAATATGGACTAAGTGTGAAACTGTGAGTACTCTTATATTGTCTTTAGAAAATTCAAGAAATTAGGACATAGGGCGACTTGCACCAAAGTTATTTAAGCTAAACACATTTGGATATCTTTCTCTCCCTTTCTATTTGTATACTGTGAGATAGAGACAGACTGATAGTTAAACGTGTTTAGCTTAAATATGATTTAAATGACTTTGGTGCAAGTCGCCCTTAGAATAATTTCACAAAAAGTTAAATACGGGGAATCCACGCCGATTTTCCTATAGAAATGTCAAACACTCGGAAATTTTTGATCAAAAAGCTCTCGACCTATCATTTAAGCTAGGAAACGACCTCACTCTCTGCACTGCGCTTGCGACAACGAGACTAATGGAACAGTCCTAACTGCAATAAACTAGATAAATATAGATTAGGAGAAAACTAGTCGTATATGTATTAACATTGATGTAATAGAGGCTCCAAGTCTAAAAGAGTAACCATGGAGTTTCTTACCTATAGGAAGTCTACACCTTAGAACGTGGCACCTCGAATTTGACTATTCTTAAGTAGGTACATGAAAGACATGGTCTTTAGAAATAAAAACACATCTTGAGTGCATCTCTATAATTTAAAACGTGGACTGAACCAGTTAAAACCACCTTATTTCACGACCTACCTTCTCAAGCAACTACCTAACGTAAAAGATACCAAGATACTAAATTTATATTTATTTAAAGTTCCCAGATTATTATGTAAATGCTTCTAAACTGTGCTACTTTTAATGATAGTATTTAGTAATAAAAATAAACATTCCCATGCGCGGGTCATCATTGTCCCTTCTACTTAAAACTAAGTTGAGTTTAAAAGAGTAACTCTAGTATTACGTGTATTGTGTGTCCCCAAGTCCCAACATTACACAATTTTTTGTGAAAGCTCTTAGATTAATGACTCGCCACTTTTATGAGAATTTCAATGTAATTTCTACTTATTAATGATTACTGTGCTATTATGTAATCGAAAATTTATGTAATAAAAGAATTTTAGTCGGATGACTTTTAAAATTCAATAATTCGGTCTCATGTTAATATAATTTCTTTCCTTCTAAATTGATTTCTTACATTTACATATTATTTACTTGAAATGCTTTAATTCTTTTTTTGATTGAAATGAATGGTACCGTCAATGTGATAACTGTCTTCATAATATTATCTACATACCTTTTCACTCTATTTTATTAGTTAACTTTACTGTGGTTTCTCTAACAAAGATAATGTTTTTGTGTTTTAAACGATGCCCCCACACTTTGATTTTTCCCATATCGTGGGCGTGAGTGCACTATTATATTGTATTGTCTTTGATATTATGTAATAAGACATACAAATATTATCTACTTTATATCTAATAGTCATCTTCAGCAGCAGGTGCGTAAACGCCTAATGTTGTCACACCTACCTAATCAACGGTTATCAAATCTAATTTAATACATTAACTATCTGCTAACTACCTAACTTTGTCCGTTTCATCATTATCAACGTTTCATCCATCACATGTTACATCTCCCAAGATTTTTACCACAGCAGCGTTTGTCGTCACGAGTTGACTGAGGCATAACGACGTTCAAACAATGTACTTTGGCTTGCCTTGAGCCAACCAACCTTAATTAAACCTAACCACTATTGATTAGATATCAAGCCGTCACTACGGATACAAACTGGCGGATATTGCGGAAGCGACAACTATCTAGCAGTCCCTTAGCCATGGACATGTGTGTCAGCAGTACGATACGAACCGGTCAGATCAAGTCTGACCGCCTCCCATTACGGACGTACGATAAATATTGATAAGGAAATCTCAGGAAGAAACGTATGACTTTATTAGGAGCTACCGAGATGGTGTATTGGTTCAAGCAAGTTTATTTAGATATTAGATAGATAATATGTGAAACTTTACAAGCGGAAGTGATAGCGGATGTTTCAGAAGAAAATGTGGTTCATTATTATTTATGACTTCTAGTTATCGCTGAGACGTTTTTTCTCGTAGTAGTGATAATGGAAAGCTTGTTTATTTTAATAACTGCGGCAATCTAAGGAATCATTAACACGACAACTTCTGTCTATCGTGAACCGTTCATCGTTGGCCGTAATGATACCTTCTATAGAAGGTATTTGAATTCAATAGTGTGATTGGCGAAAATATTAAATCTATAATTGAAGGAGGCTTCAACTTAAATGGGAAATGCAACATAGATCATTGTATACTTACCTACGTAGGTACAATTGATACACAAGGTGAATGACTCACAATACCTTCGACCAACATAATCCTTATAATCAAAACATGTATTTACTTGGAAGTGACTGTGGAACAGATGGGTAGACATTAGAATAACAATATAATATCATAGGCGACGTGCATGAGAATCAGTTTGCCGTGAAACGTTTCATATGCAACATAACTGATAGTATCAAAGATGGAACATTGTGTTTACTTACCTATAGTTCCTGACACGGTTTAACTGAGTATCAAATATCTTTGAAAAAAATAAGGATAGGTAAATGTGGCTGAAAATTATTTATACCTACGATGTTTTAAAATATCAGAAGGTGTGCGGTGCGAGATTGAAGAGTGTTTGTTTAATGTGGGATTTAAACAAAAGCCTATTAAAATATCCACAAAGGTAAAAATGTTATAAAAGTAAAACTGTTCTAAAGTTAATGTTATGTTAGTAAAAGTATGAAAAGTTAGTGTTTAGTATTTAACAATGTTTGAATGTTATGAATGCACCCCGGTCGCGATGACTCTGTGTAATGCACTAATTGATTTGAGGTAATTCATTGCTTTATAGGCACACGCGTCAAATTGGTAAAGTGTTGCATTACACCGAACAGAAGGCTTTGTAAAGCTGCACTAACGCTGTAAGCTGCCTGGTGCAGAACCTACAAGGAGCCTTTAGCATGCTACATAAAAGGCATATTATGGGCAGATCGATTATCGACACCTCTATTATTTATTATAGCTATATCAAAACATAACGATATATTTATTACGCGCCAGTCGCGTTCCAATACCTCAGCAATATGCTGAACGATGACCTATTTTTTGCACAAATGCGACGCATGATGAGTTCAAAGCGTGGACGAAGGAATCCAAGAATCCCTACTCATTGAGTCCACAGACTTTTATTATTAAAAATTGTTATTTTATATTCTTTTTGAAACGTGTTTTTAATTTTTTATATTTTTTGTCTTCATTTTTTACTTTTTTTTATTTGTTTTTTTTTTTTACTTTTTATGTGTGTCGTAATTTGTGTAAAAATAAATTGTTTTTCTTTCTTTCTTTCGTTCTTCTATTTGCAGTCGAGATTAAAACATCAGGTAGATGTTTGTAATTTTGAACAAATTTGTAAACGCAATGAAACTTCGAATTGGCACTGCACGACCAATTCTGTCGAAATGAAGGACTCTATCAAAGGCTCAAATTCAAAAGTTTATTTTGCTCTAAAAAGCTTAGGCTCTAAGAAAACGCAAGTGAAGAGTGGTGAAAAAAAAGAGAAGTTTTTAGGCTATGTTGGAATACCTATCTAACAAGTAAGACGCTTTTTGCACCATAACACCTGTGTGAAGAGAAACCTTGGCACCTAAGCCGGAATATTCCACAGAATCAATTTTATCTAACAATGATATATGCCGACCGATATTTCGTGCGTGTTCTAGCCATGATCCGTGAAGCATTATGCACACAATCTTAACAGCCCATTAGCCGCTAGTTTTACCTTGGACACGATAAAAACACTAGAAAACAATAAACGGTCGGCGTTTCCTGCACGCTCGATTTGATTGAGTCTAGCCAAACTGTAGAGTTTACGGTGGTCAATGATATGCGTAATTTGCGTTCTATTAAGCGTAGAATATTAAGGTGTTTTTGGAGGTAAAGTAATTTAGATTTCACCTCTAAAAAACTGCAATTTGCAGATCAGGAAATCAATTTAAAAAGAAGTCACGTAATTTTATGATCACTAAAAATAACTCATGGCAAACAGTCCAAAATTAAATTGAGTTTTGGTTACTTGTTACAAGTACAACTAACCAATCTATAGTAATATTATACAGAGGTATTTGTTTATATGTAGGGGGAAACCTCTGGAACAACTGAACCGATTATAAAAATTCTTTCACTAATACACTATCCCTGAGTATATAAATATATGTATTGTATATACCTATGTATGTATGTACCTATGTATATATTTTATTGTGATGAAAATTAAATGCGCGGGTGATACCGCCGCCGTCGTCAACAGATATTAGTTCTATTACAGATGAGGAAGCAACTTTATATTTAAACTATTCATAGCCTTAGGGTCCATAGCTATACGCTATTGAATTTTATTCTTTACTGTTTCGAGTATACATTGCACTATTGTGAACCAAATATTTTCGTAAAAAACAAACACTTTTAGATAGGGACACACAATATATTATTGAAAGTCGTATAATCCGCCAATATTTTAAGTAGGTATAACCTGTCTGTCCGCATGTCTACAATTCTGCGCATTAAAATAATTTGCCCTAGTTATGCAATGTTGGTAAACAAAGCGTAAAAGTAGATCAAATCAATTTGCAATTTATTGAGCGATAGTAAAATTATCTACTGACGCTTGAATCAATAACAGAACCATATATTTATTGCGTACTAAATATATACGTTCTAGAAAGAATAGAAATGTTGTTGATTTCGAAATCACGATAAATCCATTAATCGGATAATTAAAATAAATTATGGTGGACATGATAAATAGATTGTCATAGAAAGATAGGGAGATAATAATCATGTGGCCTACATCTAACGTAACTATTAGGTAGCACTTAACCCGTAAATCGATGTTGAAACGATCAATGAAATAGATAATTTTGATAGGAATATTAACTTAGACGTTTAAATCGACGTGGGTGTCGCACATTGCGCAAATTTAGCGGATTATGGCTTTGACCACGCAGTACGGATACTTCACAAGAAACAGAAGTGTTAAGGAACTTTCTATAATCTAACTAAAGCTTTTGACACGGTATCTGCCCCAGCCATACTGAAGAAAATGGGGTGCATGGGAATTCAGATTGCTTTATTTTCATAAACGATTAGGTATATAGATCAAACCAGAATCTGAATTCGTTAAACTTTAAACTAGTCATATTGTGAATAGATAAACAATTCATGAACATTGTGCTTGTTTATAAAATACCACCAGTTAGGACCCTTGTGAGGAAAGGATAAAAATAAGCTGAAAATGAAGAAGGACGAATGGACAAATGCAATCCTTATTTTAATCTTATCCGAAGCTACCAAACAAACGTAGGTATAAGTAATTGTATAATTAGGAATTTGGATTGGCAAATACATGATGCCAATAATCTCTTGTTAAGGTATTGTAGCTGGTTAGAGATAATCTGGCGTTGCCTTAGATCAATGAAGTTTGGAAAAAAAGATAATAACATTAAATCTGTGACTTACAAACTCAGATAAACTCGCTTACGCTAACTTACAAATCGGGATTGAATGAATAAAAAAAAGAATAATCAATTTTTCAGAAAATAAAAATGATAATAATTTGCACCGTTTCTTCACCATTTAAAATTACGAACGATTTTAAAACGCTTAATAATTAACACGTCATCCAAGATTAAGATAGAACCTCTCACCCTTTTTTGACCTTTGCTTTGTCAACTTTCCAAAATAACGTCACAACACCTGAGGTCACTAACTCTGAGCAAAACTATATTTACCAGAGCCTCGATATACGAGCGTACAAGTGCCAGCCCCTTACAGTTCACCACTTTCTCGCACACCTTCTCCCGCATGGTGTCGCAGATCATGTTCACTGCACATGTGCTGGGCGCACTGCACCGTACTAAACGTAGTATCCAGCACGCGCTGCACTTTGGAAACCAGCGGACGCAACGCAACGCGTCCGCCTCACTCACTTAACACTCATATCGCTTGAGTAACAAAATTGCCGTATATTATTAGATTAATTTTGCGTAATTTTTAATAAAGACAGTTTTATGTCGACTGCCTGTCGCAATTTCACGGCATGTTTTGATTTTCACACGTTCATTCGTATGCTTTCACTGAATGTTCGAAGGAAATTGAGTGCCGGGAAATTACAGTAATAATCAAAATTGTTGTAGCGAATTATGTTTAAAGTAGCCATAACAATTCATTTTGATGCAGTAAACAGACGTTTGCAATAAACTTCAAGAGGTGTAACACACAACAAATTTTCTGACTCGAAGTAAATTAACATTTCGGGTTTTAGATTGGCTTTTGTCACATGATTTCGCACCACTGTTTTTCAGGCAAAACACTGCTTCCAACAAGGTAGTTAGTCCATATTTGAAGAGAGTAAACACAATTAACAACTACACTACAGCCCAATCGTTCACTAGCACGAACACGCGTCAACAACTAAATGTTTCGAACTAAACAGGTTGCTCTCCCCAAAAACCTTAATTGCACGCTTATCTAACGAGCCATTATCAGCTGTCCCTAATATGCAGTTACCAAACTACTTTAAAACATATTTCAATGTGCACGTCATTGAAGTAATGGCTTCTCAGTAACAGTTGCATGATCGAGTGCGCGTGTTTCGATGGAGCGAATATCGTCTTGAGACTCCGAAATTCACTTTTTTGCGTGCAGTTTCACAAAACATTTTTGGGATATCGAGTGATTGATAATTACGCTGTTGTTAAATTTCTCTGTTTTGTTGTGGTACAATTATTCTTTGATTTACCGCTTGTTAAAGTAAATAGCGAGCGGATAGATTTTTACGAAAATTAGGACATTGTAATTTGAAAGGTTCCGGTGATAAATCTTTAGAATTACTACTATAATCGGGTAAGGTTTGTCCGTTACAAATTTGAAGGATTTTTAGCAACGTAACATTTTTATCAAATATATTTGTTCATTTTCTTAATTTTTCTGTATGGCTGTATACTTCTTTGTAGATATTATTTACACTTTTATTGACATTTAACTATTTGGAAGAGCGAAACCTCCTAACAATCAAACCGTGTTCATTGCTCCGAGAGTAAAACCTTGCTTAAAAGGAGATTTCAAACCTATTGAAATTCAATCTGTAAGTTGTTGAAATAAACATTTTTCATTTTAAAAGCCTCCGAACACGTTGTTTGAATCCATAATAATTAGGAAACGACCAAGAAAGAGATCATGAGGCCGAAGACCAAAGAGTTAGATAGACCTTAGGTATTCGGAAGCCGTTGGACATGCCGTTTTACGAAGCCACAAGACGTGCACAAGATCAAATTGCCAAATTTGTCCAAGACAAAACAAATGAGTTGGGACAGGATCCTCAACAATGAGGGATGGAATTAAAAGAAGAAGTAGGTACCAATATAATATTAGTTTCGCGCATTTCAGTAGATATATCCACCACATTACAAAACGCCTAGTCGCTTTACAAAACAGCTGATAGTTCCCAACGATCTGCTCGGGAAAACAGTACGACAGTCAATATCAGAAAACCGAAGACCGCATCACAATATCACAAGAACCGCTTTTACTCTGCCGATTAACCCACTGCACGTGAAACTAAATATAATGACAGCCAATCATTCGCGGCTAACCACAAGTGATCAGGTGGATATAGGCTTAGAAAGTACTAGAAGAATTATAAAAACATTTTACAGCGGCAGTTCATTACATTCCTCCATTGAAAGAGATCGTTTTGTTGAGATTTCTCGAGATATTTTCATTAAGTTCAGTGGAGTGGAATAGTCATTAGAAATGGCATGGATGATGGTTGAAGATCTAGGATTAGTGATACATACTGGTGGAAATTGAGAAAAAACATGAAAATAAAATAGTGTTAGTGATTATCGTTGAAACATTAATCGAAATACAAGAATGGAGTCATTGGTGTCGATTATGTTGTGCATTTTATCAGGACTAAACTAAACGGAGGGTGTTTGTCAGTGGCGTGCATAGAAGATTCTTACAGGTTAGGCAAAAATAACCTAGTGTTGTATTTTCAAGTTAAATGATATTTATAACTGACAAAGAACAGAAAAGACTGATATTACAGACATATTAACGTTTGTATTACTTATTAAGGTAGGTAATCTTTTTGTCTTTATGGAGTGCAGGCCAATGGCATTTGTCTCATTCTGTTTTAATAAAAAAAGAAAGTGACAGATGCTTTTAGTCTAGTTTAGTATCGTCAAAATTTGCAACAGAATCGCCACCATTAATGTTATTAGTATCAACGTTGAAATGAGAATAATTAATCTTAATATTACGTCAATTACCACAGCGTGCTTTGCAGACATTGTTAGTTCATGCTTAGTTAGATAGAGGGTAGCACTTGCTTACTATTCATTATTAAGTGAACATGTCTTAATTAACTGTATGCGGTTTAAATTTAACCTAACCTCAATGTCCTGAGATATTTAAGAATACTAGCGGTCGCCAAGTGGTCGAAATTGGACCGTAACTTCAGCTTTCTCCACTCCTTCTCCATATAAACTTTAACTATGCCAAATCTCACACTCCTCCGTGCGCGCAATATGCTTAAAAAGGGGTACAAAGCTTTCCCTTCACGTATTAATATAAGATATTCCTGAATTCTACGTTATTTACTTAGGATATCATATCAGGTATCAGGAACATGGATAATTTGGGAAAGAGCAAGGATAGCATTAGCACGTTTGGGGTTTTGCACGATAGAGTAAAATATTTTATCTGTGAATAATACAGAATATTCAAAGGGATCTAAGAACTATTTTATTTAACAAAAATGTAATGCGAAGAGATGAGAATCATGTTATCGGAAGAGTTGTAAGTATAAATGTTTATGGGAGAGAAGAGGCAGACCAAAGAAAATATGGATGGACTGTGTGTAACATGACATGAATGAGAAGGAAGTGAATCTGGAAATGACGTGATAGAGATGAATGGAAAAAAAGACATATTGCGCCGACCACAAATAAAATAGGATAAGGGCAGGAGAATGATGAATGATGAGAATAATGATGTACAAACAAGCAAACTATATAAATAAAGTAAGCACATTGTTATGAATCACCGATGAATTCACCTGTATTTATCGTTTATCGAAAAAACTAAAAGAGTTCTGTGAATGTCAATGAATCATTTGTCATAGTAGCACAAAGAATGTTATTGGATTAGTATGTAGAATGGAATCAGTAAATAAACAGACTAAAATATAAATGAGTAAGTAAAATAATAATTTATGAAAGAACTTAGGTACCTTTGTTAATAATAATACCGCCCCCCAAGCAATATGGATATACCATAAAGGGAATATAATGGAGCAATATTCTGTTTTAACAGGCACGTATTTATCATTGGATCAAGGACATATTCAGTCGCATCTGACAAAATTGGAAATAAAATATAGCCTAGATAACCTAACCGTTAAAAACCCCCGACTCCAACTATAATAGAAAAAGAACTGTAACTTTTGAACGGCTGAGTAGAGTTTCTTGAAACATAGCTAAGAACACTCTCCATTAAGACACCTTTTAAACGAAAAAATCTGAATCAAAACTGGTTCATCCCTTCAGCAGCTATGATGGTAGGTAACAAATAGACATAGATACACACTGCAAACTTATAACACCCGCTTGTTAGTCGGGAGTGAAAAGATGGTGCTACAATAGATAGACAAAATTGAATCTTACCTCCAAATCCCTAAAAACATCCCTGATGTCTGGTTTCCTTGCTCTGGAAGCTGCTCGTTTCCTCCTCACTGTCCTGTTGAGCCTTCTGACGCGCCTGCGCACTGCTGCGGCCTGCTCCCTGGGCAGCGGTCTCACGGCTTCACCCAGCTGGGCCTCGGTGACCTCCATACCGGCTTGGAACGGCGCCGCGAGGGACCCGAGGCCTGCCGCTTGCAGCCATTCTGTTTCCAATTCGCCTTCTGTGTGGACAAAGAGGTGAAGAAGGTTATTAAAGAACATTTTAAATATTTTATATATTCCCCTAAAAAAGTAATCCCTGATCATATAATGAACAGTTCACGGGGGATCCCCTGTTTGTAACAGCATCACACAAAAATCTAACTTGTTTTTTATAAACGCTGGATCATTGTTCGCAGAAATGCGAGTTGATTGGTTCTTTGCAATAATGTGAAAAAGATTTGCATCTTTGGTGCGCAGGGTGCGAGTCAACTCCAACAGCATCCTGGGTATGATATGCTGGTAGGCTAGACTGCCGGCTTATGAATCGCTGCTCCAGAATTTCGTCACTTGAAATAATTTTAGCAATGACAAAGATTTTTTTCTGATTTAAAACTATTGGCGTCGCTTCTGTTGCGCACTTTTACAGCACTAAACTAAACTAAGGGTGTTTGTCTCTTTCTGTTTCAATAGAAAAAGAATGTAACAGATGCGATTAGTCTAGCTTTAAAAGTAAAGTCAAAATGCGCAGCAGAATTGACACCATTATATCATTACCTATCTCTACTAATCAAGTCCAACTTAAATTAGGTTTTCAGGGTAATTTAAAAATAAGTAGACTCAAATATTTTGCTATCACATTATCTGCAGATAAGTTGAGAAGTAACCGTTTGTCGTGGTATGATCATGTGATGAGGAGGGATGAAAATCATGTAACTAGAAGAGTTTTATGTATGTATGTGGATGGATGTAAGAGAAGAGGCAGACCCAAGAAAAGATGGATAGATTGTGTGAAATTTGACATGGCTTATAAAAACGTAAACTCTGAGATGACGTCTAATAGAGATGAATGGAAGAAGAAGACATTGCGCCGACCACAAATAAAATGGGATAAGGGCAGGAGAATGATGATTATCTGCAGATAATGTTGGTCTCTGAAGCATACAAATCACAAGTGTTTTTGTTAACTACATGCAACAAGTGACCTAAAAAACTTATAAAGACGTTCAGAATGCCCCTCAAAAACCATTTGCTAACTCCTCTTAAGTTTTTGTTCAAACAAAAATCTTCCGTAAAGTTTTTTGTTTGTACTTAAATCATGAACCATTAAGTCGATACCAATGTTCATTGCGTACACTCAATAACAATGGTGAAGATGATATGGCGCGATAAAAATTAATTTCCCGGAAGCACATCATATAAATAATATAACAGGTATAGGAAACATATCGTCATGGTAAAATTTGTTTTCAATTTCGCAATATTGTTAATCGGTGACTGATTGTAAAGCCTATAGGTACTTTCATCACCTTTTTCCAATGTATGAAATAAACATCGCATTTTCATGTATTTCTTTCATATCAGCAGATAAATAAAAATGTAGTAGCTGTTATTGAATCCTGCTGTTGAAGACTGTACACATTTTTTCAAAGACGAACCATAGTACAAGGTTGCCAGTTTAAAAAACGCAAGGTCAAAGAACTTATTTGCACGCACATACACGTTCCTACTTATCGGGTTCAAATTGTTATGGTAACACCATTGCCATTGATTATAAATTATAGAGTATGAACGAAATAAAACAGGAAGCGAGGAATCTATTGTTTAAATTGTTAAAAAAAGAATAGGCAATAAAGCATCGTGAACTAGAATTATCAGAAATAAACAAATTAATGTATATTGCGACGATCGATACTAAATTGCAGGTATTTGAAGTTCTGAATCATGCATCGAAATTGTAGGTATGAAAACAATCTCACGCCATTTTGCAATAGACTGCATGGTGCCATGATCTGATAGAGGTAACCTTTAATAGTAATCTCGGAGGTAAAAACAAAACAATACAAAGAAGTAGAATTTTTGTTTAAACATTATCAGTCATAACTAAGTATATGGATAAGAATGATATTACTAAACAAAAAGAAGACACAGATGTCCATGTCACCAGAAATCATGTTCCACTGTATAACATGGCCCTCATAGACCACTTCAATGGACTCATGAGGTGACATGGCTCCGGGGCTAGCACGGCAAAAAAAGAGAGACAAAATCGGGGACAAAACTATCTCTTTACCGTTTTCTCTCTCAATTTTTCGTTTTGTCTTTTGTCAAGGAGACAAGGGGTAGAGAAAACGGTGTGCCTGGTGTTATTCGCTTGTAAGAGGAAGCTACTCTCCATTCTTGTCTGTGTCTCCCTACAGAACATAAAGAGTAATTTCTAGTGTATGACTCTATAATACAAAAATAATATTTTCATTCATGTAGACCTATTAAAGGCACTGATGAATATCTATCTGCCATGTTCCAAAGTGTTGTTTTCTTGAGAAAAACGGGCAAAGAAATTAATTTAAATTCTGAATATTTTGTAAATACATTGTTCCCGCAAAGTTACGGCACTGCGAACCAGTAAAATGAATTCAAAGCTAAGTTAACAAAAAAGGACCAACTAAAATTCTGAATATTTGATTCGAATACTTTATAAACACATTGTTGCTGCTTTATGGGACTGCGAACCAGTAGATAAAAGCAATTCGGAGTTAACAAAAAAGGACCAATAAAAAGAGTTTTGATGAACGTCCAGGAAAAAGCAGCTATAACATAAATGAGGAACTTCCGAAGCATACTAATTGTCATTGAGTTAGAACAAGTTGTAACATACATATCTAACATGTTAACAGGATGCTTATATTTCACGCAGCACTAAATATACTCCGTCTGTCTGTCCTGACTCAGCGGTTAGCGCCGTTAGCGCCATTGCTAACAGAAAACTTTTTGCGCCATTTGTTACAGTTGAAATATCGCACGTTTGTATAAAGCAGATCTTCGTTAAAGGGATGAAATGCAGATGAGCTTGTTTGAAGTGCTGAGTCGGTTTGAAGGATTTATGTAATGTTAACTTGTACCCCAAAATAAGTAGCGATGTGTTGAGTATGTTTACGTTAAGTTAAGCAGAGATATTTGGTTTATTAGTCAGCGGGGTTCAGTGAATGTTTGCACTCAGTGTTATGAATATAGATATAACAGCTGTGTTTAAGATACAGTGAAGTACTGAAATTCAACCTGTAAGCCTACCTAACTATTAGGGAAATTAAAAATGTATTTTGCATATTAATAAAAATTACAGTTTAATCATTTTTTTTTTTTTTTTAATCTTTATTTGTAGAAGGTTTGTTCATACATGAACATGTCACCTCCATAAAGCAACAAAAACAAAACTTAACACTTTGGAACTAATATTAAAATAGAACTAACTTAAAACTATAGAGGAACGATTTTTAATGCCGATCTGCGTCAGCTTATACACTAATTTAGCTTCCTCTGATAGAGGTAAAGACAAAACAGTGTTACACCATCCCACGTCATAAGGAACCACATCAAGTTCGGTTCGCATATGATGTCTAAAAACTTCGTTCCTGACACATTCCATTATGATATGATAAACATCCTCAATCACCCCACATTCATCACAATCCGAAGAACTTGCTTTTCTCATCAAATGTGCAAACTTATTTAATGGAATGTGACCGGATCGAAGTCTGAAGCTCGTTACAATATCATGCCTTCCCACATTACTCCTATCAAACCATGGAACTCGAGGTAAAGTAGGCTGCATAGTCCTGTACCAAATACCTTTGGTTAAGGACCGTTCATCAAAATATTCCGACCATATTTTGGTACAGTACTCTTTAACATTTCCCAACAGATTTGTATAATAGGGCAAACAACATAAACCAACACCTTCAACCGAGGCTTCCTTAGCTAATTTATCGACTAGTTCATTTCCCGCTAAGCCAATGTGGGAAGGTATCCACTGCAGAACTACATTTATATTTTTTGATCTTAAATCATATATACTATTTAAAATATTATATGCCAATGGAATGCCTCTTACCATAGCAGAGCAACGTTCCAAATGTTGTAATGCACTTTTAGCGTCTGTAAATATAACAAAATTATTTATATTATTTATTGATTGAATATATGATAATGCCTCCGCAATGGCAATGAGCTCAGTATACATAATTGATATATTGTTTATTATTTGAAATTTCATGTGGTTTTTCGTTTGAACGTCTAGAAAAGCAGCACCTATCTTCTCTTTATCTTTGGAACCATCTGTATAAATTTTATAAAAACTAGAATATTTTCCACGTAAATATTTATTACATAACAAAAGCAAATTCTGATTATTGTACTGACGTTTAGGTTTAACTAACGATTCGATATGAGGGATTATAAAACTTGTATCTAGATTAGTAATCCAAGTGGTTAAGGTAAACATTTCCAGTTGTTTACTTGAATGAATAGGCAATAAATTAAAATTATTGTGAATTGTTACTAATAAAGGAATTTTTTTACGTCTCCAATATAAATTTTGACATAAATTAGAGAGTTTACTTAATACTGATATTAAACTGTTTTGAACGAGGGATTTTGACTTTAACCAGAACTTTCCAGCTAAATAAGTACGACGAACAAACAAAGGTTGTAACAATAATTCCGCCTCCATAACGTGTATCGGTGTACTTTTAATAAATCCACCTATTAAACGCATATATTGGTTCTGAACTTTGTCTAATTTTGCAATGTGACTTTTACAACTAGTGTCATATAGAAAACTGCCGTAATCTATACGACTTCGGACAATAGATATGTATAGACGCCTTAAATGATAAGGATGTATACCCCAGTCCGACCCTATCAAAACCTTAAATATATTAACAAAATTTAAGCACTTTTCTCTAACTTCATTAATGTGTTTGGACCATCTCAATGAGCGATCCAACCACATACCTAAGTATTTAATATTTTGAACATTTTCTAATGTAACTCCATTTATGTACAAATTTAAATTTTCTCTAAACTGCCCAGTTTTAAAGATACAAACCTTACTTTTGCTTGGTGAGGCCTCTAAACCTAAACTTGAAAGAATTTTATATAATATATCTAAAGAATTTTGTAATGTTATAACACCATCGGAAACACGATGACAAGTATTATATAACACAAAATCATCAGCGTATTGAGAGATAAAGATATGTTTTTCAACATATTTACAAATGTAAATGGTTGCCACATTAAATAGCAAAGGGGATAGAGGGTCCCCTTGCGCTAACCCCCGGCCAGTCGTTCTAGTCAGAAATCCATCTTTTGTCTGTATTTTAAGATGTCTCTCACTCAAAAAGTGCCACAGATAGTTACATATCTTAGCTCCAGCTTTTAATTGATGTAAAATATTGAGTAGTACAGAAATATCAACATTATTATAGGCATTATCAATATCAACAAAACAACAAATAGTGTGAAGTCTGTCTGAAAACCCCTTTTGAATGCGAGAAACTAAACAACTTAAGCTATCCAAGGAACTTCTAGACCTTCTAAAACCAAACACATTATCCGAAAATATATTATTTTTTTCTATAAACCACTCGAGCCTTCTATTTATTAATAAATGAAAAGTTTTGCATAAACAAGACATCAAAGAAATTGGTCGTAATGAAGAAATCAGATTGGGATCTCTTCCAGATTTGGGGATTGCTATTATACCAATATCTCTCCATTGTGTTGGCACAAAACCGTGTGATAAAAACTGGTTATATAAATGGAGCAAAATAATTTTACCATTTAATGGCAAATTGTTTATCATGGAGTATGAAATACCGTCACATCCAGGAGAAGTATCCTTTGATTTTATACATTTTATTAACTCATGCATGGAGATCTTACTCTCTAATTTTAAATTAAAAATTGAAAATGATGGTGGACTGGGACTAACATAGTCGGGTGTAAGGCTGCGAAGTAAATTATTAGCTTTAATACTATCCACGTAATTCCTTGGTACTGATGACCTGTAGCCTTTCATCCACTTCATCTTACGCCACATCTCAGATGCTGATACCGTCTCATCAACTGAAGAACAGAATTGATTCCAAGCATTAGTTTTAGCTTGACGTATTGACTTTTGCGCTAATCTTATTTTCTCTTGTAATATACTTAAATTAAGAGGAGTAGGGTTTCTGCGAAAATTACCTAATGCTAATCTGCGTACTGCTACAACCTTAGATAGCTCAGGATTCCAAAATGATTTAGAACTAAAATTTGAATTAGGATTTTGATTAATTTTGATTAAAGGAATATGCATATCAGCTGCTAAGTTTATATAATCGACAAATACGTCATATGCTTTTTGAAGATTTTCAGGAAGTGTGAGTTTAAAAAAAAGGTCTTCTAAGCATGAACTATATGAGTCCCAATCAGCGTTTTTAAAATTTCTTTTGATAAACAAATTCGTGTTCATGTAACTTTCACTGGAAATTTTTATCATAAGGTGATCACTTCCAAGAGTTTCATTTAAAACAGACCAATTAAATTTAAGTGCTACATCTGACGTAACTAAGGACAGATCGGGGGAAGATTCTTGCAACCTACCATCAACTAATTTTACCCGCGTTTTATCACCATTGTTAAGGACCACATAATTATTATCTATAAGGCAATCCAAAATTTGTACTCCTCTACTATCTGTTCTGGTAGACCAATTAAAATGATGAGCATTAAAATCCCCCACTACTAATGTTTTCCTGTTAAAAGCCGATAGTAAATTATTCCAGTCTGAATTACTAGTACGAACGGAAGGTGGACAATAAATTGACAGAATATTCTCTATCAAAGGATAGTTAAAAATTTTAACATGAAGTACTTCTATGCCCGAATTACTTATTTGAAAATCTCCAAACTGAGCTTCCAAAGACTTATGAGTGATGATAGCTACGCCTCCATATGAATCATCCCTATCTCTACGAAATATATTGTAACCACTTATTCTAAGAGGACTATCGGGTTCTAACCATGTTTCGGATATAGCGGCTATGTGTATTATGTTTTGAATTAATAATTGTGACAAACATAATAATTTAGGTTTAAGACTTTGGGCATTCCATTGTACAACATTTAATTTAACATATTTTTTACTTCTGTCCATTAAGAATATTCATAAAAAATTGCAACAACGGTAAATCCGATAAATTATCGACTACTAACAGAATTAACCACTCAATACACAACTTAAATACATTTTTGACTTTAGCCTGTAAAGAACAATTCTTACGGAAAATAACTTCTTTCAATTTTAACAGCAATTCGTCAAAAGTAATCTTACAGTCCGCTTTACCTTTTAATTCGTCTTCTGCTCGTTCATTGTCCCTTTGCACATAGTCACTTTTATAAAATGATGCATCATCTGACTCGTTTCCCAGATAAGAATTCCAATCGGAGAAGTTATTGTCATCGTTCCTCCGCTTTTTCTTCTTAAAAAATCTTTTATTGCTACGTGTGGATTTGTTAAGTCCCTGATTAATTGAAGGAGTCTGTTCCCGATGAACATCTGCCGTAACTTTCACAACTTCTGAAAATGTGGGGATATTCTCAACCAAATTAACGGGTGTATTAATGACTGAACGATGTTCGTCTATAATTTCTTCTCTTAAAGTTCTCGGTGACGTAGCTGGCACATACATAGTAATAGCTCTTTTATATGTGCAATTAAACTCCGCCATGATCTCGCGTATTTTTCTTTCTTTAAGGTAAGTAGGGCACGTTTTCGCTAAAGCCATATGCTTCCCAGAACAATTAACACATCTAAAAATATTAGTCTCGCAATTTGAATGATTGCCACAGCATTTGGGACATACGATTTTATTGGAAGGGCATAATGTCTTGGTAGTGTGTCCAAATCTCCAACAATTTGAACACTGTGAAACTGGATAAACATATGGTTCAACCTTGATTCGTAATCCATCAGTATAAACATACGGAGGTAAAGAATTGCCTCTAAAACACAATCTTATGACTTCACTGGGAATCCATCCTTCTTTAGCGCGACGATTTAATCGCTTAACTGAAATTATTTCCTTTGTGTTCGGACAGGTTATGCTATTCAAAATTTCTTTTTCGTTTAATTCTAGATCCACATCTTTAATAACTCCATGTGAAAAACTAACCTCCATGTCCTTGTGGACTCTCCATCCCGTTTTCAATAAAGCCTCACAGGAACACAGCTTATTCATATTTAAATCATCTTCAAATTGTATGCGGACTCTATAGGCATTCAAATATCGAACTCGAACAATGTTATTTATATTATGAGTTTTTAATAACTTGGCTAAAGCAAAAGATTTAGGTAATTTATTAGTGCAGGAAATTGTAACTTCTATTTTATTACCTTGCCCATTAGTACTGTTAAACTGCCTCAATCTTTTTCCTTGTCCTGCACGTCCTGCAACTGTCCACTCTTCATCAGATTCTTCTTCTTCTCTATTTCGTTTATTTGGTCTATTTATGTTTATATCCCTATATTCGTCCCTCTCCAAAGTATCCATCTCCTTTATCTCATCAATAGATAGGTTCTCCTCATCGGATTGACCACCCATAATGACAAATTATTGTATCGTCCAACAGCAAAGAAAAAACGGCCGCGCACCGAGTAGGTGCGGGCACCGCTTTACTTGAAAACGATTAAAACTCAGGGATCACTACTAATTATTAATAATTATCATTAATTAGCACTTTAATTATTATTATTAACATTTAAATAAAATTATTTTATTGGATAAAAATAAAATTGAACTTCCCGCCAATTTTGACACAGTTTAATCATAATGAATAAATATTTACAGAGATGTTATTAGAAAATTAATGGCAACAATAGTGAGAGCTGTAGAAATGTGGATTTAAAAAAAAGGGTTGTTTTTTAATGTTATATGACCTGTTATTGGACACATTTTAACATACAGTGCCACAAACTTAATCGACCCGGTGACCAACATTGAAACTAACATCGCTACGGAACAAAAATGACTTCAAAATGACATTTTTGTAGGGAGATGACATTGGTAAAAGCGACGGCAGCCACGCCATGACCGGCTAGTTTATCACGATGCACGCTCGTAATCGGAATCGACTCAATTTTGACACTACAACAGTATTCATTGCGTTGCTCCAATTGTCGGGCGGAGTGATTTTAAAAGCATACCGCGCAATGTAGTTTGTTGGACTGTCAAAATTGAATCGATTCTGATTGCGAGTGTGTATCGTGATTACCCTGCCGGTCAGATAAGTTTGTGGCACTATACTTTGGTTGTTTACTGCTTTCCTTTTTTTACAGAGACGCATTTATGGATGCACTTAACTCTACATCAAATACGACGATATTTCATTTTAATTTCAAGTAAGTAGGTAGGTATATCATTTTTAAACAAAGCACGAGGTTTTCCTTGGGTTTATTTCAGACAGTGCAGCTGTACCAAGCCCAAACTTGCAGGACGTTATTTTGTTTGGTTACGCTCTCAAACCAGTTATTTATAACCGAACACTACTTAAAATGTAGCTATTGAATCTTTGAGATATAATGTGTAAGTTGTTAGGAAATAAAAATATATATACCCGGCCTGCACCTCTGACTTTTCGGATTCATGTGCGGATTACAATTTGATTATCACTTGCGATAACGGTGAAGGAAAACATCGTGAGGGAACCTGCACATTTGAGAGGGCCTCATAAAGTTCTTGATGGTGCGTGTAGTCCGACAACCTGCACTAGGCCAGCGTGGTGGGCCTCTTCTCAGAATGAAAAGGGTTAGGCCCTTCTCATTCTGAGAAGAGGGCCGTGCCGAGCAGTGGGACAGTAATGGGCTGGATTTATTTATTTATTTTTATTTATTTGGTGGAAAAATAATTTCGGCCGTATTATGAAGTGAAAGAAAGAAAGTAAATCTGTTTATTGGCACATATAGATCAACAACAATAACAAAAGAACAAGCGATTTAAAATTAAAGTTTAGTTTAGTGCCAAGTGAAAATGGGAAAAATACCACTAATGGCACCCAACATAAAAACGCAAATTAATAATCACAAATCTGTACTTAAGGTTTTTTAAGAAATTTAAGTAATGTAAGTAATATAATACCTAAAATATGAAGTAAATATTGCTAATATTATTAAATTAATTCAAAAGCATGGCAATTTTTTTTTTGTTTTCCACCTAATTTTTAAACACAAATCAATTTTAAGACGCTTTTAAAAAGTCGTTCCGTCGCAACTATCCACTTTAAAGTGACATGACAGCATAAGAAGGAGTTAATGGCTACTTAAAATTGAGATGTGTTTGAGTTTCCTGCAGTTAGTCTTCGCAATTCAAATTTCAAGCAAGGGCTAGCCGATCTGAATGGAACACACATTTTTTTAAGACTTGGCCTTTCATTTCAGTTTCATATAATAGCTAGGCTGAGGAAAGCTACACACGATTAAATAAAAAGTAAACAAAAATGTGTAATTAAGTATTCGTTGACAAATTCACTTGCCATTATAAATAATAATTCAAATATTTTAAAGTAAAAAGTCTTTTGAAATATGTAACTCACCTATCACATATTTGGCATGGAACCGACATAATGCACCCATAACACACATGGATCACAGACCAACTAAAACTAAATAAAATTTCACCGGAACGAATGATTAACCAAATTGTTCTTAATTTAAACGGATCGGGGGCAGCACTGAGCAAACTGCAGTAGGAGTACATTCTACCACACAATAGCAGTTGCCAAAACGTAGATAATACAACATTTTTTCATGTCGACTTGAGTACGTGGGTGTACCTGATTGTATTTTGACGTCACAGGTAACTCGGTCTTGCGTAGAGGAAGTAACAGCACTATGTCTGGAGTGCCGAATGATTGGGTGAGTCATTTGTGTACCGCGTTATGATTTTACTTTATGAATGAGTATGAAAGTAATGATTAGTTTGCGTAAAATTTTTAGGTATTGTTGACATGAATATTCGTCATTTGTTATCTTTACTGAAGTGTTTTTCTTTTAGGGATTACGGTAAGTACCTTTCCACCATGTGCATATCAACGTGATAGTGACGATTGTAAGAGTCAAACGAGATATCATCATTCATCATCATTCTCCTGCCCTTATCCCATTCTATTTGGGGTCGGCGCAATATGTCTTTTTCTTCCATTCATCTCTATCAGACGTCATTTCCTGATTTACTTCCTTCACATTCATGTCATGTTTCACACAGTCCATCCTTCTTTTCTTTGGTCTGCCTCTACTCTGATAACCATCCATATTCATACTTACAACTCTTCTTATAACATGATTCTCATCTCTCCGCATTACATGTCCATACCACGACAGTCGGTTACTTTGCAGCTTTTCTCTAACTGGTGCCACTTTCATACTTCCTCTAATATACTCATTCTTGATTCTGTCCAATCTTGTTACACCACACATCCCTCTCAACATTCGCATCTCCGCTGCATGCATTTGCCTTTCATCAGTCCCTTTTGTGGCCCAATATTCTGATCCATACAAGGCAGCGGTCTTATCATCGTCTTGTAAATTTTTCGATTTAACATTGTTATTATAATTTAGTTGAGTTACTTATCTGTACAAAACTAACAATGTTATCGTTTTTTTAACAATGAATTACTTATCATCAATTTTTGCTTGCACAATATTTATCTGATTCATTTTGTTAGGTATAACAAATAACAATATCCTGAAATGTATGCGCATTGTGAATTTATGAAAACATTTTAAATTCGATTCTATTTTATCACTTTTTATTTTCTACCAATGAAAAAGACAAAAGATTGTAAAAGATAATAATATAGAAGACGCGCATGCCAAGTGCATGAGTTTTCTATAGATTTATTGTACGTCGCATTCCGTACTCGGCTATCAACAACAAACGAATTTGCTTTGTGAATCATTATTTTAAAGTAATTTAATACTCCTTGTATGAAAATTAGTCCTAAACCCAAGCCCGTCAACCTACAAGTACCTACATTTCTATTTGTATTTCCTACATTACGTGTATCCAACATCTGAATTTACAACAACAAATCTCACAATCAAGCGCGCAATTTGACACCTGTCACAACTGTCAAAATTGACGTGACGTAAAAAATGCACTTTTTTACGAAAGTGACGTCGACGTCGGTGTCGACCGTCGCGGCGCGGCAAACTGCGCGTGCGCCGACGGTCCGGGATTATTATGGGCATGTATTTATAGATCGGATCGAAACTCGGGATAGAGTTCAATTATTTCCGTTCAGTGAATGAAACAAAAATGTGAATTTTAAGGAGGTTTGATTAAGTGAAATTTTTTGGGATTTCGGATTTTTATGCGAGCTGAATTTACTGAATGTTACAAGTGTAACTTACATGAACTAAGACTTATTGTAAGTTGACAAATCAATGAGTGTGTGAGCAACTTTCGTTTTCTTCGTGTTTTCCCGGAAGTGCACTAAACAATGGCATGTTCAGTGAATCAGAGCTTTTCTTTTAAAGTTACTAATAAACCTAGCTACTATAGAATAACAAGCGTTACAAATACGACTACCGGCATCTGATATTACTACAAAGAAATCTTCATTGTAGGCACCTATAGATATTTTATATTGCTTCACCTGTTTAAAAAATCTGGTTTTTATCAAGCAGGAAATTTCAAATGGAATTTAAATCTTTATAGTTTCAAGTAGCAACTGTTTTTCAATATTTTTGAATTAACTCCACCACTTTATAGACTATGGGAAAGGTCCACGTTACAGTGGACCAAACGGAAATGTGGGAGGGCAACGTCACAACATTATCAATCTCTTTCTTGGTAAAAACAAAACTATGAAAAGCTATGTATTTATTAATAAGGCTAACCCGTATGTTTATACATGTACCTACATATTTTTATGTATATTTGCATAGTGAATTCTGAAAAATCTATTATGTTCGCAATCCGATCGGACCTTAATTGATCGGAGAGGTTTGATCACTTAGGTTCTACTTAAGTATATTAACCTCACCTAATAGTAATAATGACTGGTGCATCTACCATGTTTTTGCCTCTGCATCACCCTAAGGTTGTCTGGCAGAAAATGCCTTAGGGATTAAGACCGCCTTTGTACATATTTGTATTAAAAGCATTAAATAAATAAAAACATCAAGGTGTGGCCGTGTGTTTTACGTAAATACGTTAAATTATGTGACGCAGTGAAAAGATCTCAAAATGGCGGCGCTCCCCCCTCCGCCGAGCGCAGTTGTCACAATCCTCACTTAACGTACCTAACGAATTCTTTTACCCTTTAGCTATCGAGTGGTGTAATTAATTTTTGAATGTACATGATAGATAAGTAGTTGCAACACCAAACTGTATCCCCCGATTTTGTTATCATCAGTTTTTAATTCTCTCTTTTTAATTGTAACGTCAAAAACTACAACCTCTATTAAAAAGATGCGATACACAATGCACTTTTCCTACGACATCTAGTTAGTCACGGACGGACACTAAAGCTATTTGTGTCAACGCACTGGTGTCTAGACGAGTTATATTTACACCGCGGATTCACTTGCATACGTCATAACTACCTACATCTATTTTACGTGTTTTCAGAACGTCACGTCAGTCAGAATGTTTGGAAACAAAGTCCATTGAAAAAGTGTAACAAGAAAATATTTGCAATTGTGATTTTCTTTTCTCTTTATTTTAAAGAGCAGAGTGGCTTTGAATCTAAACTGACTATGAAACAGAATCATCAGCACCACTAAGTTTCTTTTATACAGGATGTATGTTTTCACGTTACTGTTATGTCTGTATTTTTGAAGATACGGACTGCACTAGGTGTAGATAAATATCTGTAAGGAACTATTATAACAGATAGCAAAGTGGTAGAACGCTCAATTTCTAATAAAAAATAAAGAAAATAAACAAACTCACCACCATTATCCGAATCATAAAGAACTATACGCTTGTATCTTAATAAAACCATCTTCGTAGCAATCCAAAATAAATGAAAACAAACCATAAACATATAAACTGGTGTTAAAGTATAATAAGTTTATGAAACAAACACTGCACTACGAACACCGATGCAATCGTCACCAATGCATGAACTTAACTAACTGAAGAAGTCAAAATTCGAAATACGAAATCTTGGTGACCATAGATAAGAGACAAAAGGACTCTCAATCCCTAATGAGGTTAAAGTATTTAGAGATTGTATGTGCGCAAACAAAAGAGATTAGGATACATTTAGTTGTGTTTCTCTATGTAAATGTACCTAATGTGTACCTAATTGGGAATTAAAGGAAATTGTTTATTGAAGAAATTCACGGTATTCAGTAGCTTATTTGTTAATCACATTGTTTTGACACCTTTTGGAGTTCAGCAAATGCCGGTTGAACCGTGTTAATCCAGTTTTAAGATTGTTAATCTACAAATATTTATTATTGCGTGAAATGAAAACTTTGCACCCCTTTTTATGCATATTGCTCGGACGGAGAAGTGCGAGATTTGGCATAATTAAAGTTTATATGGAAAAGGACTGCAGAAAGCTTAAAATGCGGTCGAATTTCGACCACGGGGCGACGACTGGGCGACCCACTAGTAATTATAATTACTTAAAATAATTTAATTAGATGCTCTTGAAATATCATCTCTGTTCAAATGTTAGGCGCTATTTGATTAGTAATTAATAGACAACCTGTTCAAATAAAATAATTCAATGTAGGTACATACATATATTTATCTAATAAATAACTGTTGAGTGTTCAAAGCTGATTAAACGTACAAAAGTACCAATTCTAGTTCTTAAAAAATATTCACATTACTGTGAACTGTAATAGAAAATGTATCTATTATCTACAAACACTCGCCTCTTTATCTCGACTAATCTTGGTCTGGAAAACTACTCTATTGGTTTTATTTTCCCAATTTTTCACTATCCCTTTTTAAAGGATAACTTTTTCATGATAGCCTAAGGTAATATGCGCTTGATAAACGTATCCTAAACTGAAATCACACTTGTAACATGCCACGCGACGCGATTAACGCGCTTTCATTGGTCGCATTCAATCGATTCGGACAGAATTTTGTAAGCGTCTAATAACTCGTGGAGTGTCATAAGTGTGTCGGGCCTTTTATCCTTAATCCAGAAGATAGCTTCCGGATTCAGGAATGTATTACCTACCTAGAAATATACACATAAATATAGACTTACGTATATTTCTCTAGGTAGGTAACAAAGGATTTTATGCAATAAAAAAAAATAAGCCGACATATTACTCACTGAGAAGATAATAATATGTGATGTACATCTTCATATTGGGTGTCCATTAAAATGGATATTTTCACAACTTTTCCACAACTGTCACCGACGAAAACTTTGTTCAACTGCTAAATTATCTATATATTTTTTCTGTGCAGAAAAACAGATAAAAGATAAATACTTATGTCGGATTTAAATATAGAAATAATCTATGTGGTAACTCGTCTAGATAACTATGGCATGGCATATTTTATCTTTTTGCGCATTTGCGTAGCCTGTGCCCTGAAGTGGTTACTGACAATTTTCATTGTGTGTGGTATTTACGAGATTTAAATGATCGATCGTCGCTATGCTGCAAAATTGTGATTACAATCTACGTAAATAAAAATATGACAAAAGAATACTTGTACAATCGCAATGACAATTTTAAAATTATTATTGGTAGATACCAATTTATGATTTATAATTATTAAAAATATAATTAATCAAAAAAAAAATTCATATTTAATTTAGTTATTTTAAAATTGGGGACTCCTTTTTAATTACCCACAAACAATACGTAATATTTTAAATAAATATTATTATTCAATGTACGTATATAAACAAAAGAAGCGCGTATATCTACTGGAAACAGTGAATAATTCAAAGCAGTTACTTGCATTAAATAATGATGATAGAAAGAAAGTATCGTTTTGAGTATTTTTCCATTGACAGAGCGTTACAAATGTGTAAAATAAATAATCAATACAATCGTAGAAGAAATGAACATGTTGTTAACTTTAAAAGATATCAACAATGCCGTGGATGTGATAATTTCATCAAACAATCGAAATATTCAAATTAGGCCAACTAGGTATACGGTACACACGGACAGTACAAATTATGCGTTAAATTAAAATATTAATGATGCAGGAAGCAAAACAATCGTTCACAGGTAGAAGCTTCACGAGACACACATGCCACTAACTAAGATTTATTACAATTTAACTAATAAGGAAGCACATTCCAATACTGTCAAGAATATCAACTACATACATGTAGGTATAGAAATAAATACCTACATATATTATTGTACAAGTATTATGTCATGCAGACATGTCGAGAATGACAGTAAAAGGATATTGTTTTAAATGAGTAGGCAGAATACAATTTTGTCATGCCCATCGTGTTGGAAAAATCCCTAATGGTTTTATAAATAGAAGCAGATGTTGGCAGCAATTTATTCAAGAGGTCTACATTAATTGCTGTGGCTTTTAACTATACGGTAAACCATGCTATGGCAACTACGAACAATCAAAAATTTTGATATTTTTATTGAAAACAGCGCCATCTAGCCCGAAGTTAGTGGAGATTAGAAGCTCGAAAAATGCGATGTTCCTAGATTGAAAAATTTATAACAATGCTGGGAATTTTCTCCCTACAAAGTGTTATTAATAAAATATTTATGCTTGATAATCCAAAAACGAATATGGAAATAAATGTATATTAAATAAATAGGCATTTACATATATAAAACCGCAATGGAATACAGAAAAAAATATATTTAATCTTATATCTTTTTACAGCAATTACGGAGATTCCATTTTCGTTATAGCAACACTACAATTCACAATTGCAAATGTCTGCTGCGCGTGAGTGTTATTGCTCGTACGGATTTTGCTTTTGTAATAAAGTTTTGGTTGTTTCGCATATGCATCTGTTATCCACGTTGAGTTGAGCATCTGTTCCTCCGTGTTTCCGTGCCGTGTTACAATCTTCTTTGTTACGTACGTCCGCAAGTTGAGCTTCCTGCTCCTTGTCGCCGAATCGTAAACTTTCCAAGAACTTTGTGAAGTTACTGTGCACCAGCATAGGCACTCTCTGTGTAGAGTTTGGACCCATAATTGCGAGTAGTGAACAGTGAACTTCAATCCAGTCATGTCACAAAATTCTTGTTGTGTACCTGGATGTCTATCGACTAGGAAAGCCGGTATGTACCTACCTGATGTTTTCTATACTTATTTTCTGTGCCTTAAATAAATACCTACCTACCTAGTCCGATTTTTTTTGGCATTAAGATCTGTTTCAAAATTTCAATTTTATTCTTCCAAATGCAAAGTTTCTATGAAATTGTTTTTAATTTATTTTAATGTCCCCTGCATTTAAGACTGTAATTGATTAATTATCGTTAATATCTACATAAACATTGCATTTTTAAGAACAACTAGTGTAAGTACGTTCTAAGTACCAACTGGCATTCCTAATAACATAAAAATCGGCTCATACTTAACACTATATCCAATGTTTCACTAAAAGCAATGTGGAAAGATTGAGATCCCTGTACACAAAACTTCATTTCTATCAGTCCTAGTTTTGACACTGATAAATTGATTACTTTGATTCTTAAGTATCGCTTGTTTAGCTTACTGGTAACGAATAACAATCTGAAAAAAATCATGAGTACTGGGCATATAGTATATTATGCATCCTACAATTTAATTTTTAAAAATTGATGGAATTAGTACTTTAAAAAAAATGTGGTCCGCTTTGAAAAATCCTAATAAAACCATGTACAAAACCAATGTCTACGCGTAAGAATTTATTGAAAATTACTATTAAGTGTTGAACATTTTAAATGATTACTTGGAAACGATTATCACCCCCAGCACAAAATTGTTAGTGAAATCACCATTATACAGATAATATGTATTTTTATTGTTACTATTTTAGTAACAATATTTTCAAATATCTCTAACAAATTAATAGTATAGTTTAATTTGAACATGCTACATTATAATGATACTACTACTAATATTATTTATGTAATTTGTAACTTGCAGATCTATATTTAAATATGTAAAGATTGATGTAAAGAAAGTTGGTTATTATTAATGAATAAAACTTTTGACTTGCTTAACGTAAAACAAAATCACAAAGTATTGGTAAAGATACCATTCAACCAATATAAAGACTGGATCTATTGAGATGTTAAAATTAAAAGAATATCTGTGAATCTTATACCCAGATTCGCTTTGTTACGATTTTAGTATAAGTGTAGATAAATAATAAGAAATCAAACTTCTGACTGATTTGACTCTTTTTTCAGGTGTTTCTCTACATCGGTTTCCTAATCCAGAAAAACATGCAGAGAAATTCAATACTTGGATTTTAAATATTGGGGGTGAATTAGCTACAATGGATCATATAACTATCTATGACAACAGGCGTGTTTGTCATAAACATTTTCAAGACGTTCATAAGTATCCAAAGAATAAACTCTGCAATTTAGCAACTCCTGTACTGAATATGCCAGGTAAATTTTTAATCATTACTAATTCATCACAGATATTAGGGTTCGTACTTAAAAGGTGAAAACATAATCTTTATGGTGAGACTTTCGTCTTGGTGCCCATTGATTTCTGTGATTATTGTAGCTATCGACTTGAAATTCGACATAGTTTAGAGTAATGTGATATTATTAACATGTAACACAATAATTTCATTTATCCTATATACAGTTATTGCATCACAATTGCTTTCCTTGTGTGGAGTTATTTCACATGGTATTGTGCATAAGGGCCATGATCACAAAATTTAGATTGAAATACAAAATGGTTAAAAAAGTATTTTTTGCTGTTAGAGTCATATTCTAAAAGTGATGGTGAATGAATGTAAATATTACTTCACAAAACGTTTACTTAAAGGAATCGGAAAGTTTTTAGATTTCTAAAATGTGTGTATAGATAGAAATTAAAAAATCATGTCAAGATTGTTTACCTTTAGTAAATTACCTAAGCAATAAAACAAGTAAGTAAGTATAAGGCGTAAATTGTTTTCTTTTCTAATTTTCAGAACAATCATTTGTTCAAGTCATAACAGAGGAGCCTGCCCTACCTTCTACATCTGCTGTGCAAAATATTAAATTGGATTTTCTTATGTCAGGTTAGTATCTTATTTATTGAATTCTCGGAGTACCTTTTTAAGATTATCAGTGAGTGTGTAATGTCCGGTTGTCTGTCTATCACAAGGCTCTATCTCATAAACTACAGCTAGCTGGTTGGTATTTTCACAGATTGTATGTTATTATCCTGGCAAATACTAAAAATACCAAAAGGTCTCCATAGGAGACGCCCATATTTGAATTCCCTAAAGATTACAAATTTTTCAATATATTATTATTATGTATCTTCAAAGTGGCTAAACATTGTGGTGTAAAATTAAGACTGATTATAGTTAACAACTTATAGTTGCTGGTTTTATTATACTAAACACCAGGCAGACAAAAAAGTCGGCATCTAGTTCACAAGGCAAACAAGTTTAGGGACCTCTGGCTTCAATTGATGTTTTTATTTATATTTTCAGAACCATCACGTATTGCAGCTGAAACACAAGAGCCTGCCCTACCTTCAACATCTTATGTGCAAAAGACTCAATTGTCAGATTTTGTTATGTCAGGTTTGTATCTTATATTATTATAGATACATAAAGTGCTATTAACATATCCAATAAGATCAACATCATTACTAACCCACTTTATTGGATAAGGAAATGGGATATTGTCATAAATATAATATAATACTTGGCATGATCAGTGATCGCAGTGTGTTGATATAAGCAAAAGGGGAATGCTACCCCATTCTCTTGATTTAATCCCTTTTTCACGATTATTATAATTAATTATTTCATTTAAGATTACTTTTATTTTTAAAGGTGTACAATATAGAGTACTTACCATTTACAAATTAATAATTGTTTTAGACATTATGTATGGTTCGCGCAGTAGCTCCGATTGGCTTTCTGCGCTACGTGCCGCGGGTACGATCCCCGCACTGAATAAATATTAATGTTTGTTAATTAATTAATAGTGGTTCCGGGTCTGAGAATGCATGTGATATGTGTGTTTGTAAACTGTACCCTCGATACAGGAGAAATCCTAGTGTGGGGCACCGTTTTATATAAAAATAAATCAATACAATATATTATAATAAATTAACATTTAATTTACAGGAAATCAAAAAGTTCATAAGATAAAATCCAAGAAAACCCTAGGAATTGTTACCAAACAAAATGAGCGACAAATTAAGAAAAGGACAAAATCAAAAGGTATTGTATCTTAAATAATACACATTGAAGTGGTATTCGATCAGTGTTGAATATCATAAATCCCTAATTATTTAATTTACTTCATGAATAAAGTAATATTAAAGTCCTTGGAATTTTAACATGACATTGGCTACTTATTCATTTTCATGGTAATAGTTTGACTTATGACTAAAGATATTTCACGGTTTTTTTCAGGGCCTCGTATATCAATATCGCAACACAAGAAATTTCAATCTGTCCTAAAACAATTGAAGAAATGTGAAAAAGATAAACGACCCCATCTGGCGAAGAAAAAAGTGCTGTTTCACCACGACAACGCACCGGTTCACACGTCTGCCGTTGCCATGGCCAAATTGGTCGAATTACGCTACGAATTGCTGCCCCATCCACCGTATTCTCCAGATTTGGCCCCTTGTGACTTCTTTCTGTTTCCTAATCTGAAAAAATCACTCGCCGGGAATAGATATGGATCGAATGAGGAGGTCATCGCCGCCACGGAGGCCTATTTTGCAGAGTTTGACAAAAACTATTTTTCGGACGGATTAAAAAAGTTGGAGCATCGCTGGGCTAAGTGTATCGAACTAAGAGGAGACTATGTTGAAAAATAAATTCCCACTTTTCCAAAATTTTCGTTTACTTTTTGTAGGCTAAGTATTTATTGAATGACCCTCGTAAGTACTGTACTTTATTATTCGACGAGATGGCTATTGGCCCAGGTATAGCATTTGACAAGAGAAATGACGAAATCACTGGCTTTGTCAATAATGGGGAAACGACAAAAAAAGAGTACTGTGATCATGCCTTAGTTTTTATGCTAAGAGGTACAGTAAAGAAATATAAGCAGCCTTTAGCCTATTACTTTTGCAGTGGAAGCACCAAGGCTGCTGAATTAAAAATTCAAATAAAAAAAGTCATTTTGAAAGTTCAAGAAACCGGGCTGAAAGTAATAGCGACGGTTTGCGACCAAGGCGCCTCCAATATGGCTGCCATTAATTTATTGTTAAAAGAAACAAGAGAAAATTATATCCGCCATGACAAAACATACAAAGAAGGATTTTTCGAAATTGGAGATGAAAAAATGTTCCCAATATTTGATCCACCACATTTAATGAAGGGGATAAGAAACAACTTAATCACAAAAAAATTAAATTATACAATGAAAGGCAAGGAATGCGTTGCCAAATGGAGCCACATCGTGGCTTTGTATAATAGGTGCCCAGGATACAAAGGCGTAAAACTAGTGCCTAAATTAACATTGCATCATGTGGTGCCTGCTCTTATACCTAAAATGAGGGTGAAGCATTGCACTCAGGTTTTTAGCAAATCCGTAGGAGTAGCGCTTGGGTTCATGGCAGGTAAGCAGCTTTTTACTAAACACTATATATTATATTATTAAGGTTGCGACGCCCCACGATCCGTGAAAGCTATGGAGTTTGCATTCCTGAAAATAGCGAACTATATTTCTTTACAGTACCTATTAAAATAATCAGTGATAATTTAGTGCTGAGACTAATGAGCTGCCAAGTCAGAGCTCTCAAGTTCGATCCTTATTCGGCTTATTAGAAATGACTTATCACTTGCTTGATCGGTGAAGGAAATCATCAATCGTCAAAATTATAAACGTCTACTGTTGGACTCCATATGGACTACTGTAATGAGTAGTAGTTGTTAGGTCCCTAAACAGTGACATTTTCGTTGCAGATTGGTGGTTAATCACCATTTACAAAAACTACGCCACGGACAGGGAGAGTTTAAAATTGTGTAATGTAATTATTTTTTGTTTACAGGATTTGGGACTTTGGAAAAAGAGCACCGACACAGCAGACTTATTGATGTTCTTTGACGATTTATTTGATAGCGTCAATGGTAGCTACAGCCAAATAAGAAATGGAAAAATTTATAGGGCTGCAGTGACCCCAACCTCACCTCACCATAAATTATGGAATTATAGCATTCCAGTGCTAAAAACAATGAAATATATAAACGCTAATAGTCAGGGAGTAGTGCCTTCTCTATCAAGTTGGGTTAAATCTATTGAAAGCTTTAAAAGAATCGTTAAACATTTAAATTCTAAAGGGATTAACTCCTTATTGCTGCGCAATTTTAACCAAGATGCTTTAGAAAACTTTTTTGGGGCAATTCGAGCTCATGGCTATAGCAATATTATGCCGACATCGTCTGCGTTCGAAGGTGCATTCAAAACCTTATTAGTCAATAATATTTCATCTTCACATTCCGTAGGATCAAATTGTGAAAAAGATGATAGTGTTTGTCTCCAATCGCTAAAATATTTTTTAGCGAAGCCTGGAGACAACATATCATCTGAATGTGAAGATGAAATAGACAGTGACTTTATATCATTAGAACTGCTAAACACAGACGATTTGATGAATAGCGAATCTCCTATGCATGTTGAAAGAAGCGCAGCAATAGGTTATTGCAGTGGGTGGATAGCACAACTAGCAAAGAAAAATATTTATAAAAATTGTGTCGCCTGTAAAAATGATTTAGAAGAAGATGAAATGCAGAGCTTTCACAAATTTATAAAAATGAAAGAATATGACGATAAAAAGTGGTTGTGCTATCCGACTAGAGCATTATATGATTTCTTTGCCCAAGTAGAAAACATTTGCATAGAAGTATTAAAAGAGCATGCCAACAAAAGAAATATATCAAATTATATAAAATTAATAATTAATATTAATTTAAATGTAGGTTTTTTAACCTGTATGTTACACAAAAATGATTTAGGGAAATACTTAATACATAAATGTACAATGTTTTTCATAAATAATTGGTGCAAAGATGTCAATAGTATTCTCACTGGCAAAACCACTTTTAGGGATAATAACGACCCCATGAAAGAAAAAGCTGATAGGCACTACTCCAAACATAAGGGTAGAAAGAGGAAACGGCAAAATACATTATAATTATGTTGATATTATAATGATGTATATTATAATTATATTGATGATATAATAAAGCTATATATAGAACTTTGTGTATTATTCATGATTTCTAGTAACTCCATTTTTAGCTAAAACAATGAATTTATTATATTGGCGTATTTTTTATCGATTTTTATTAATACCTGTGAAAGGTATTAATAAAAGTCAATAAATAATACACCAATATAATAAATTATCTTGTTTTAGCTCTAGTAAAGCAGTAATGCTAACCTATACATATAGCAACCTATATCTATTTAATATTGCTAGGTAGCTACGTATACGTATAGCTAGGTAGGCCAGGTTGGCATAATAGTTTCGGCTAACTTGGAGCCAGATGGCGCTATTGTTGACAATTCTCTAAGCATTAAAAAAAACACTGAGCTGCCTGTCTATGTCCAAGTATATATTGTAGTCTTTGCGGTAAACTGTCAATCAAAATAAGTATACCACGATCACAGTAGAGCACATTGCCATTGCCTTTCAAAATAATGAAACAAACAAAAACGGCACATTAAAATAAGGATGTACCGTTACAAATGCGGCCAAATAAATTCGCCCACGCGACGATCGGGGATAGTATGTTAAGTACACGAGCAGTGAACACTACCTGACAAGAATCGATTACCGATTGCGTACTCGATTTCGCTTACTGATTCGAATGATCTACTTTTTATTGAGATGACAGACGGACTAAGGAATTCAGAGAAGAGCAATACCTCGTTTCATTTTTGAAGCGATGTTTTTAATTGTAAATGTCATGTTAATTGGAGTAAACATTTTAAGTGCTAAAGTGAGGCTATGAAAAAACCTAAACAGTATAAAATAATTTTCTTAAATACTTAACACCTTCTGCTGCGAGTCGATGCCACTGCCAAGCTGCATTTAAGAATTAAAGGTGAACTTCAGAAGCTGTTAAGTTTTTTAAGAAAATAATTTTAAAGTTTTTAGTTTTTTGAAGCCGGTTTTTACTTTTTGAAAAGTATATTTTATTTTTCTATTTGGAGTGGCATAAACAATACATAAGTAGATAAATAATTGGGACGTAAACTGTACTTTTATAGAGCATGCATTTACTTACGTAGTAAGTACTTAGCATTGCAGCGCGTCCGACTTTTCAAACAGTAGTTTGATTAGGATCGCTCCTCATTTCTTGTTAAGGCCTACTTACTGCTGTCTTTTAGCTTATCATTCTTGAGACATGTACTTAGTATTCCACACATATAGTGATATTCTTGAGTAGTCACCGCATATTATAAAAAAGTATGATGCACGTCGACATTTAGTTGCGTGCCGCGACGCTGGCACATGCGAGCATACCAACGCGTCGGTTGCTAGGCAACGGATGTGACAGGCTGGAATATGATTTTCATAATCACTATGAAGGCGAACAAAAGTTACGATATTACGTCCGATTTTTACTGGTAGCTGAGACTTATTTGTCACTTTTATATTCGCAACAAAGTAAATTCTATTCAACTTCGAAAAATAGGTTCTGTTTCGTTAAAAAAAGAAAATGAAAAAGGATTGCTCGCAAACAAAATAAAATATAGCCTATATCCCTCAAAGATAATGCAGCTTTCTAATGATCAAAGAATTTTTCGAATCCGTTCAGTGATTCCAGACATTAACCCCCCTACATATAAACAACCAAACTTTACCTCTACATAAAAGTATAGATATCCTTAATGAACTAATTTAATAACTATCAAGTCTTTATCGCAGAATCAATTTCGCGTTGAAATCACATCGAGGGCGCTATCAACGCGCATTAGCGAGGGTAATGGCAATCATTGGAAATAAAACGAAGCCTTATTCCTGCACGAACGCTGTTAACATACTTGGTGATAAATTAAACTTTAATTAATCCATTATACGCCGTAATGTCTGTATTTTATATGAGAACACTTACAACTTCACGATTAGTATTTCAAGAAATACTGACTTGATATAGCGATGGGTTATAACAGGCAACTGTGTTACCTGTTATCTCTGTTATTGTTACACAAAAATAACAGAATGAAATATCTGTTACTAAATAACAGCCTGTTATTTTCATACTACTACACTATAACCCACCAACTAAGTACTTATACCTGTTTATGTACGAAATAATAGGTTTCTCTCTTTCTAGCAAAGGTCAATCCAGTTAGTAAAAATGAGAGCAAAACTGTTATTTAACATAATAACAAGCAAGGTTTGCTGTGAATCAAAGTGCCTGTTATTTTTTATAACAGATCTTTAAATATCTGTTATTTTTATTTGTGACGATAAATTAACACAAACAGTTTACGATACAGGGTGGCCCATGTACAATGGTCGAACATTTTTTTTGGGTAGAAGACATCGTATTTTTTATTTAAACATAACAAAGTCCCACGAATTAGAGATTAGAAGTTATGTTTTTTTTTATGTTTTTCAATATTTTCTACCACTAGTCACGTAAACCACTCTAGATTGGCAATTCTTGCACTAAATCAAATCGAATTTACTATTTGACTTGTTTAATCATGTATTTTCATCTAGAACGGTTTATATGACTGTGGTAGAGAATTTTCAAAAACTAAAAAATAAAATATCTTATTTTCTAATCTAAAGAATTTCGCGGAACTTATATTGTGCTTAAATTAATAATAACTACGATATCCACCACCCAAAAAAAAATGAAGCACAGTACATAGGACACTCTGTATAAACTTTATACAGGTTGGCTTATGTCTGCTTCATTTTTTTTGACTATGCTACGTATTTTCACTTAGGATTTAATGTGCACACTATCTAAATTCCATTATATGTTTGGAAATCTCTTATGTACCTACCTTTATACTATAAACATATATTGGAATTTAGATAGTGTGCACATTAAATCCTAAGTGAAAATACGTAGCATAGTCACTTTCTTGTATGACTAACCCAACATTCTACAAAAGCTTAAGTACGCCTAGTGTTTAGAATTTTCGTGATAGTATTATTAAATGGCTTGAAGCACAGAATGGATCATGAAAACAGAAAAAAAATAGATTAAAGTCTGGTTAAAAGCACGAAGTAACTATCAGAAATCATTATTATGTATTTTATTTTGTATAGTATTTATGGGTACTTCTACGAGTTCGTGCAAATTTGTTATTTGTACTCATAAAAAAAATAAAAATCACTTTGAGTGTGTGCTTTCTATCCGAACGAAATATAATAGTATTAAACTATAGCCATACGGTAACGTGAATTGCTATTTCCAATGGGTTTAATAAATATTTTACAAAAATATGCTAAAAATCATCTACCTTCAGTGTCCGTTCGTGAGTATTGCCGAATGGTGTTTCAATTTTAATGCTGCGTTACTACAATCAATTACTAAGTGAATTTAAATATTATTATATACATTACAAAGAATCTGTAGTCATGTTTCTCACAAACTTAAACTGTATAATTAATTTGAAAAGAAAAAAAAAACTTTTGTCACACAAAATTGATCATTACCAGCGGCAAAATTTGAAAGTACAAAATATCTGTGTATGTTACTCTGTGGTTTTATTCCCCTCGCCCCGCATTTCACTCGCCAGCCAGTTGAGCCACAGGCACGGGAGAGGAAGGCTGCGCGTTTGGGTTGGAGAATTATAGAACATTGAATACTCGAAATTTTACTTTGTCACGAAATATTTGTCTTTACCGTCGCCTAAATTGTGGGGTAAGTAATAAGATTTTATTTATGTTTGATCTATAAAAAGGAAGCTCACTAGGATTATTAATGTTCTTGTTGGTTTGATAATTGCCGTATTTACGGATATAGGTTTACAGACTAAAATGTCCTAAAATGTCATTACCCTCAGCATCATCACCTTCTTTTACCTTCAGCTTTGAAACTGAAGGTAATGATCCTAAACGGAAGGTAGTGATGAAATTATTTTAAAAAAATATTTACTTTTTAAATCTTAATTTTATATTTTAAGGCTCTGAGTAGGTACTTAAATCGTTTCAATTACGCGGTTCGTTAATGTATCTAAATATTTATCTTTATCCAGATCTTCTTTATCAAGTACTTGGCACATTAATTACTAATCGGAGCTTTAAAATATTATATATACCAGCATTCCTAAGGTAAATCTAACCCAAGACACAGCACAGAAAATGTGTATAATTAGTATTTTTGGAAATAAATGAATAAAATGTACACAATTTGCGGTGTCGTGGGTTGGATTTTTCTTAAGAACACTGGTGTTATCATATTTATGGATATTATCGTGTACTTTTTTTAATAAGCACTTACTTTACGACTTCTATAGAAAATATATATATATATATATTTATAAAGGTCACGGCAGAGGGAACTTAAAGTAAGCTTAGTATTCTTTAGTTAAATAGATAATTAATTACAGTGTTTTATTTACAGGAATAAGAATCATGGCGAAACTGAAGGGGAAGAATAAGAAAACTACCGAGGAAAAGTTAGCTCAACAAAGACTTCATAAAAGACAAAAGTATGAAGAAATAAAAGAAGATCCAGAAAAATATGCTGCTCAAAAAGAAAAAGAAAGGTTACGATATTTGAAACGCAAAGAACAGAATAAAATAAAGTCAGTTAAAGACTTAACGCCACGGCAACAAAGACAGAAAAGAAAACAATGGAGAGAAAATCGTCAACGATACATAGAAAAGAAGAAAAAAGAAAAAGCAATAGAGCAAATGCTTGTTGATAATTCTCCACCTACCAGTGATGATGAAACAATAGATCGTCAAGTGCCTCAAGTTAGTGGAGTTGACCCACTGGAGGGACCAACAACTTCTCAGATCGAAGTCAAAAAGAATAAAGGAGATCAATTTAATAAAAAATGTGAAAACTGCGTTAAAAGAATAAAAACAATACGGCGCATTCGTTATATTTATGCTAAAAGAATGAGGTTAAAAACTGAAAGCTCATCGCAGATGGCGCCACTATCGGTTGTTCCTGAGAACCGCCATATTGTTTTTTGTTGTTGTTTGGTGTCCTACTTAGAACCATATTATACTAGTAAAATGTATTCTACGTGGAGTGTAATACAATTAAAAGACGAGCTAATAAAGAGGAATGCCTCTGGCATTGCTAAAAAAGCAGCATAAATTGCACGGTAAATAGATATAATTATATAAACAAGTTTGGAGGTTATATTGTGTTCTTTTTGTAAAGCCCTATTTTTTCGTTGGAGGTTAGAGGCCTACGATCGAAATAATCTCATTGGTGTTGAAGACGTGCTTGAGGATGAGACTGTCAACATTCCGGCACTGCATAAGTTCAGGGATGTAAATGCCAGCACAAATCTCCCAACGCTGTCTTAACGCCACATTCAACAGTTTGCAGAAAGGTAAGAATGCTATTTAATTATGATTTTTTCATCTTTCCTTGTGGATTGGCTATATTTTGGATTAAATTCGACATACATGTTGTTTCAGGTGTCAAGTACCGCCCAAAGGAAGATTTCTGTACGAGTATAGAAGTTTAGTTATAAAATAATAAAAATATACACTGTAATACGTTGATAGCGGTGCCTAAAATAAAAAGGGAGCATTGAAATGATGATGAATGTTTGTTTTATAAAACTAGTGTAAGAATTTCACCCCAAATATTCCTCAGGTTTAAAATGGATAGCACTTAACCTCTACTTATTACTAGTCTTCGAATTTTTCTTTCGAAGGGCCTTTTCCCATAGTTTTCTTCTTTTGGCTTATTTAGGGAATATTATGGTCTCCCGGATTTTTGCAACCAACGGCTGCTCAAAGCGTCATTTTATTAATTATTCTTATAACAATTCGATTGTTTATAAAAATTGTATGAAAGTTGACAGCTATCTGTCAAATTTCTGGAACAACCGACAGTAGCGACATCTGAAGTGAGCAAAAGGCAGTTTTTTACCCCATTGGAATACTGAAAAAAGAAATTCAGAAGGAACAAAATGAGAAGAGAGAGCTGAAAAAAATGATAGATAGGCTTAGGAGAGAGAATATAAAAGCTAAAAAAGAAAATCCATCAACTGAACAGAAAATTTAAAATTTGTTGGATAAAATAGACAAAGGCAAAAAGAAGAAGTGAAAAAGAAGTTGATATTTGGTGAAGTTATTTCTAAACAGCTGAAAGAAGGGTTCAAAACTCTAAGAAAAACAGATAAACGTAAATTCAGTGATGTTATTGTAAAAGACAAAGAAAGTTTCAAAAAACACAGAATAACGACAGCAATAATGCCATTTACATTGAGAAATAAAAAACAAGTACATGAAGATCAGGAGAATGAAATAAAACGAGAAATAGAAGAGTTCTTTGATGAAGATAGTAATAGTAGAATTGCTGCAGACAAAAAAGAATGTATCAAAAAAAATGGCTTGACAAAACAAAAACGCTATCTCACGGATACTTTGATTAATCTTCACAAAAAATTTAATGAAATCCATAAAGAAGTTAGTTATTCAACATTGTGCAAGTATCGTCCATTTTGGGTGGTTTATCCGAAAGAGTCCGACAGAAACACATGCTCGTGTGTAAAACATGTTAATATGGACTTATTAGTAAAGTCGCTTCAAAGAAATAAAATAATAAAGGAAGCTAACGGATCTATGTTGCTGGAAAGCCTTTGCTGCGATGTTCGAAGAGAAAAGTGCCTAAATAGAACCTGTGGAAAATGTAAAACCAAAGTTATTGACTATGGAGAGTTCTATAATGACAAACCTTTGAAATATTACCAGTGGGAAACGAAAACTGTCACCTATGTCAGTAAGGACGAAGAGAAGGAAACAAAGAAGACAAAAAAAACTGAAATGGAAGATTTGCCACTTACCATAATTAAAAAACTTGAAGATTCTCTGCCGCACTATTTTAAACACTGTTTAAATATTGTCCAACAATATAAAAACATAGATAACTTAAAAAAGACTTTAACGCCCAATGAAGCCCTCATACACATGGACTTTTCTGAAAATTATATCGCAAAATTTCATGAAGAAGTGCAAAGCCACCATTTCGGTAGTAGTCCAGAACAAATCAGCCTTCATACTTCCGTTGTTTATTTGCTTGATTCTGAAACAGGCGTACATAAAACTCACAGTATGTGCACTATGAGTGAATGCACCAGACATGATGCTGAATCTGTATGGGCACACATAATACCTATAATAGAATTTGTAAAAAGCAACAGTGTCATTGATACTTTACATTTTTTGACTGACAGCCCTTCAAGCCAGTATCGGAATCGCAAGATATTTTATATCATCAGTCAACTTCAACACAATACATGTTCCCAGATTTGAAAGCAATATCATGGAACTACTTGGAAACCGGTCACGGGAAGGGAGCTCCAGACGGGATTGGGGCCGTCGTTAAACGTACAGCAGACAAAACTGTCAGATTTGGTAGAGATGTGGGAACTCTGCAAGATTTTTGGCTTGTAATGAAGGAGAAAATCAAGAATATCGAGATGCGTATCATCACAAGAAAAGATATTGAAGAGAGGACAACGCCGAGCAATATTAAAACTTTCAAGGGTACAATGTCTGTGCACCAAGTTTTGTGGTCAGCAAGTAGTTTGCGGATGACATTTAGAAAGCTTAGTTGCTTCTTTTGTCCAAATGGAATCACGTGTACCCACGGCTATCATTTGGGATATATGGATGTACCCGAGGATACTATTTCGCAGGAACAAGAACAGGTGTTGCATGATTTTCTGGACACAAATACTACTCCCGAAATGATTGAAGAAGTTACTAACTCACCCAAGAGATATTTTACCAGCTTTAATAATTTAGAAGATAGTCAACATGCATATCCAGATACACAAAAAGTTTCAGTCTCACCAAAGGTAAAAATACTTTCTGATGTTCGATTACACTGGTCGAATACTAGTTTTAGTTTCAAGACTCCAACTCACAAACAGCAGAGATTTCAATCAAATTTTGAAAATTTTATATCTTCCAACAAAATATCAAAACCAGCCGATTCAAGTGCAATTATGTTAGAAGATAAGAAAAAAACTAAATCTGAAAACCAAAATAAGGAAAATTTTTTTGAACTTGATGACGATGAAGAATACAATATTTTTTAATCTATGAAAGTGACTGAAATTACTTTTTTACTTTATTATTTGGTTTCGTTTATACTTTTTTTAGTTTTTATTTGTTATTTACTATAATAATGATAATATGAGTACAAATAGGTATCGAGAATTATAAAGACTGATTTATTGAAAAAAAAGTTTAATATTAATGTTAAAAGTAAGGTACAGATTTATGTACGAAGTTGTATGTAAAACACCAATTAAAGTAAAAATTATTTTAAGATCATTTGTAAGTCTGATTTCTAATTGTGTTCACTAATTAATAAAATGTAAAAAATATTACCTAGTCTTTTAATATAAACACAAAACTTTTTGTAATCATTACCAGTACGATTGTATCACTACCGTCTTCCCTGTTGTCATTACCTTCAATATCAAAGTCATTACCAGTTCGAAAAAAAAATTAAAACCCTTATAACTTCTAAGTTTATATGTGCAATTGGCTATTAATTGGTAAAATCATAAAGAATTATGCATATTTTAGAAATAAAGTTCTAGTTTTGAAGTAAAAAAAAATCTCTAATTTTCGCCAAATTTGCACGACATGGAAGAATTACCCTTATGTAGGTCACATAATCCGTCTTATTACAAAAGATGGTTTAAATCAAGTCTTGTAAAACTCAGGTTTTAAGATAGCCCCGTCTCTTTTTGTCATATGGCGTTAGAAAGTGACGGATATATTTAAAACCTCGGTTTTACTAGACTTGGTCTAAATCTAAACCATCTTCTGTAATAAGGGGGAATATGTTCCTATCAACTACGGGTCTCTTTTAACCTGCAAATCTGTCCATTCCAAAGTTGTCTGGTAGTAATCGCCAAACGCGAAAAGACCGCCCTTTGTACATCTTTTTTTCTATTTAATGTATCTTTTCTAATCTTTCTGTTGTGCAATTAAGTGTATTATATTGTATTGGGGCTTTTCAACACAAAGAAGAACAAGAAACACATTGCAATGTAAAAAAAAATCCCACAAGTCTCGATTTGTGTAGCTTGTCTAAAAGGACGACCAATTAAAATCCACAAATATGTAAGCAACGCCTGTCAGGTAGCAATAGCTATTGCTTCGCTTCCCATGTGCATGTGAACAGACGCGCGGGCGTGAGCGTGACGGCTCACCCTCACTTCCTGAAGGAGCTGACAGGTTACAAAAAGTGTTTGCTAGTGAGTCGTGAGAATCAACTGTTGATAATAGATTAACAGTTCCGAAATAACCTAACCGTCAAAAACCCCTCGACTCCAACTAGAAAAGGAGCTGTAATTTTTGAACGGCTCAACAGATTTTTATAAAACATAGCTAAGATGATACCCGATTAAACTAGCTTTCAACAAAAAAAAACTGCATTGATATCGGTTCATCCATTTTGGAGCTACGATGCCACAGACAGATACACATATACACAGATCCACAGATACACACTACAAACTTATAACACCCCTTTTTATGTCGGGGTTAATAAAATTGAAAAGGTACCTACGCGAAATACGTTAGGCTCAAAAAATTTGGAAAAAATTATAAAACGTTGAATATACACGGAAATATCATATTAGTGTAAGTATCCTTATTCAGTTTTTGGGCCTAACATTATGTTTTCTTTAAAAAGCAGGTAGTTTTACTAAATAACTTCATACACCATTATTTTTAGTAAGAACTAATTCAAGTTACTCTTATAAGTGTTCTTCTAACCCGCGAATACTCAAACACATCTCAAGCTTAAGTTGCCGTTAACTCTCGTGCTGTCACTGTCATTTTAAGGTGGATAGTAGCGACAGAATGACTTTTAAGAGCGTCTTAAAACTGAGTAGGATTTCAGTATTCGGTGGTAAGAGTGCAAGCGATGTTCTTTCCTATTCTCTCCTTTCATATTATGCCACTAGAAAATCTTTATAATCTACTGAATTGGTCATCCATTTTAAAACTGTCAAAACGTCTGTTCCAACATCTGTTTATACAGCAGCTCTAACAGATAACACTTTCAAACAGATTTTTTGCGACCAAATGCTCATCTCGCGAGTTTCCCAGGCAAAACCGAAGAAAGTAATGCGTTGTTTTCATTATCATGTATCGGAACAATGGCAGCTGAGACAATGCGCGCGCAGCCCCCGCTCCCATGTGAAAGTGCTTGTCTGTTTGTATGTCACCTCGTCCGTTTCCAAGGAGACCGCTGAGAAAATGTCCATTCTCTGCAAACAGTAGACAATACATCATAGTTGTTTTGATGTTATCTTGCCGATTCATTATGAACTTATCAACATTGATTCAGGCAAAGATTTGCATCCTGCGCGCATATTGAACAGTCAATACATATTCGTAGATTGAATTTTGATGGAGTTGATCATTATAAATCATTTCTTGAAAGTTATAATGCAATCTAATTCACAAAAATAACTATACACTTACTCATAGGAATAACAGTTTACGACATCGACAAGCAAACTAAATTTTTTTTTTTATTCCAACGTGTTTCCTTAATTTTGTCCCCACACGTATGTCCAGTTGGTCGTATAGTTTATAATCAACTGTCATTTGCGGTATCCTGTGTAGGGCACTTAGGGCAGTATTTACATCACAATTACTCCCCTTTGCCTCTGGCCAGGTGATTTTCCATAATAACTGGATCAATTCGCTGTTAAATTCAGTTATCTACTATATTCGTTAATGTGGTAAACAACCTTATCCATATACTTAGCTCTTGTTGTTAATTTTGATTTGGTCTTGTAATATTATATTTTTTGTTTTTTTGAATTCACTCGTCAATATTTTAATGACATTGACAGTTTTTAAATCAATGTAATGTTTCCATAGAGATAATATATAGTACCTTATGTCTATGAGTACCTATAATTATTTCTATGAATGTTTCCCAAAATTTTGTAACCTCAGTTTTTTTTTGCGAAATATTGACAATTGTGTTGACAATCACCTTTTGGCTGATTATAGCAATATTCTTTCACGAAGGTTAATTGTACTGTGGACGTTTATGGGTCGATGGATGATAATGGATAGAGTAGAAGCAAGCCCTTACGTAATTGCAAATGGCTAGGCTGATGACCGCATCCTGTGCATATTTCTAACTTTACGTATAACTCAAGTGAGTCAGCTATATTAATAGAATAAGCAGAACTCTAAAAAACGTGATTGAGTAGGTACACAAGTTTATTTCCTTTTATAAGTCAAAGTTTTTGCACTGATCTAACAACAGAACCGTAAGCGACAACGAACCAATTATTCATGCAGAAATTAGATCGAACAAAAACTGCTACCTTTAACTAAATCGGTCGATAACGCTATCCTGAAAAAACTTAACTATGGCTAATTAAAATCGTTCCACAAATAAGAACTAAAAAGAAAAACTTAATCACAAACTTATCTATCACAGTTCATAAAATAAAAAAGTTGCCGAAATTATTCTAGGAGAAATATTTGGAAGTACAAACAAAAGTTGATATTCAACTAAAGATACGTCCTACGTTGAAACAAATAAGGCTGAACATGTAGGTGGCTGACATTTGAAGTCAAATTTGGACAATTACAATAATTTGTATGAAGTGGGTCAATTCAGAGCGCCCAGGATGTGAGTAATGGCAATTGTCAAAATAATGAGCTATGGTAGGCCCAAATTAGAAAAGTAGGTTAAATAGACCATTATTTGATTGTAACAAATGGAATTCAGATAAAAAATGAATGAAAGATTTGAATTAGTGGCAAAGTATAACTAACTCAAACTAAAACCATTCATTAGTATCTTAAAATCAAAGTTAAATCCATATTAGGCCTAAACCATGTAAATTGGAATAAACATTTCGATACGGAATCTGCGACCACACACAGTCTAAATAAAACAAAGAATCTAGGAAATCCGAAGAACCGGTAAAGCCCAATAAATGGACATTCTGAATTATAACCGGGTAATAACAACAATAGACACAATACCCGTACGAAACGAGAAGTAGTGAATTGAGACGATCTTGAACTAAATACAATTGCTTTTTACATACTTGAGATTAGCACTGGTAAGTTCCAGCGTAACACGGTGGCTTTCATAGATTTGCAACGCGTACCGATTTTGGAGAATTTGGCGACTGTCTATGGTCATTGTGTTCTTCCTCATCATTACTATTGTCATATACCTATTCATAATTTGTCGGGGTCACGAAATAAAACATAATAAAACTGACAATAGCCCAGCAACAGCGGGTACGGCATTGACCGGTAATCAAGAGGTCATCGGTGTAAACTCTACCAGTGGAACTATTGTGACAAACATGGATAAACCTAATACAAACATATTATTATTCATCATTCAGCTAGATGGGAATAGTGCATATCAACATTATTTAATATTTTTCAGTATGTTTGTTAAACTATTACTTTAACTATTTGTTGTACTTTAAGGATGTCTTCTGAATAAATTGAACAATTAATTTTATATTTTTTTAAACTTTTTATTATTCAACTCAGTATTTTAAAGTCACAAAATCGATATTATTAGAGTTAAGAACGGGGGGGGGGGGGGGGGGGGTATCTACCATGTTTATACTTTCTTTCGAGCTTCCGATATTTCGGCAGTAACCACCGTTCTTAACTCTAATATTAATGTTAGTGACCATGACAGTTTAAAACTTATATCACAAAATCATGTTCCACATTTGAATAAAAACCTGATTAATTTATCGCCTTATGCAATTTTATCGTTAATCAGCCAGTTCGATGTAGAATGATAAATATTCAGAGCAATGATAACAACGGTGATGATCTAATTCAAGTGAATGACAATGACATACGTAGATTGCATCGGATTCGTACCATTGATAATGTTCCATGGCTGCCTCAACGCTTCAGTCATTGGTGATGTCATGTTTTAATGTGCGACACTGAAGTGTTTTGTCGCTTTGTCGGTATCGGAGATGCGCAAGGTTGAATTTCAAAGGAATATTAGGAAATATGCAAAAGTTGGATTGCCTGTTCTTGCCAATGACGAAATTTGTGGTGTGTTTGATGATTAGTACTGAATGATAGCACTTACAACTGCCTATAAACCTTCGGAATTTCAAGGCAGTTTTAGGTCTTAATCCATCTATATATTAATACGAGAAGAGAAAACTTTTATATCCCTTTTAAGCAATTTGCGCGCATGGAGCAGTGTGAAATTTGGCATGGTTAAAATTTATATGAAGAAGGAGTCTAGAAAGCTAAAATTACGGTCGAATTTCGACCACTGGGCGACCACTAGTGCGATATTATTACTGTAAAAGTGAATGCTACTCTTCATTCAAGTCATAATAATGCTCTAATTGTCTTTTATGATACCCACTTGGAGAGTGGGTATTTAGTTGGAGACACGCATAACCAAAGACAGTTTGTTCAAGTGCTGGTATGCAGTTATAATCACAATTGAAATCAAACAAATGGTCGACCTCGGTCGTACGCTTGTCGTACGTTCATCCAGACTTGATTAGTATCTATGCAATCTCATTTAACTTGCAGATGACGAGCTGTCAAACAATACGAATAACAATCCAAAAAAATATAGTATCAGTTACGATGAACCTGTTTTAAGATTGAAAGATTAAAATTATTGAAATGTCGATGACTGGCAAATAGCTTCGTTATGCAGAATTGCGTAGTAGAAACAAATGATTATGGTAATAACTTGAAACAGGATCTGTGCTACGTCGATTGTTCGATTGGCCAAAATTTTGATAGCAAATCAGTAAACGTATGGCACTGTCCATTAATAGAGGAAGTTCCTCATCCCCGTTAATGATAGCTGTTTTAACAGACTCCAAATAAGCCATTTTAAATGAAACGTTTATATACATTCTGAAACCAACATTTATGAACCAAGGTTTGGTCATTATTGGCACATTGAACGTCCCGCGTTGCGTCCAAACATTGGCAACAAACATTTTAGAAGTAGGTATAGGTAAGGTAGGAACATGAACGTTTACGTCACCAGCACATACAAATTCGCGCCTTGTCGCCACACCCGAGGACGGAGGTGGACAAACTTTATTTTCTGAGATTACTTCAGAACATACTTTTGCACATAACTCTTCTTGTGATTTTAAATGCTGCTGCTTATAACTTAGTAATAAATAAAGTGCTTACGTGATTTATATTGTTTTACAAGCTGTAGCTTATGAAGATGAAGAAGATAAAACAGCAGATGCAGTATTTGTATATGCAGAATAAATGTATAAAAAAAAAGGTGGGCAAATATACAATGTAATTTTAACTCTAACTAGAGTTCAATTTAATCGTTATCGTGAGGAAGATTAATAGAATAGCGACTGTTGTTTTGATTAATAATAAGACAACACACCAATAGAAGGTGTAGTCGTTGTAAATGCAATAAAACAAGAAATCAATTATTTTTAATTATAGATAGATTCATACAGAAAACAACGTTTTATGTACATTGAGCATTTTATTGATTCCAACAAACATATCTACGAGTAGTAGGTACTTATTCTATAAGATTGGGTATAAAGTATTCTGATAACAATTCTGTACGAAGTAAGGTTTTATTTTAATACCTAGCTTACGTTGCCTATGAACAATGACCTAGGTCGGGTTTTACATATATTATCATTATCCTTGTATACCTCTCCTGCCCGCCCATCAAAATAATGATCGATCAATGGATGTTCAACTAAGTTGTTATTACATACAGGTGCTATAAAACTGTAAACTTTAATAAAAATGTTTAATTTAATTTTGGTACTTAAAAAAGCTATACGCAATCAAAGTCAAAGCCAAAGGAAGATGCTGGCATCATATTGTGAAGACTTGCACCGTTATCTTAACCACAACCGTGGCTCGCAAAAAATATAGCAATGGCTAAAAAACTAGTTTCCTTTGCCAGTCGCTCCGAAAAAAATTATAAGTGATAAAAATTATAAATAAAATTTTGTAAGGTTTCATTTTTTTTAAATAAAGCTATAACGTTTATTTTTTGATATTTCTTGCACTGGTCACACTGGCGGCGGTAGTATGCAATTTTAATACAACCTAGAAGATGGTTTGTTATTTCTTGCACTGGCCACACTGGAGGCGACACGGTAGCGATAGCTTGGCAGAGCGGGCACTGGCTGATGGGAGTTGGTACGGAACGGACGTGGGTCGGTTAAGAGTAAACGGATATTTAAATAAGTTTAGATCTCTAAGTGTGGATATTAAAAGAAGTTTTGAAAAGGTTTACTCGTGTTTATTTCTGGAGTTACCCTCACATTTCAGAAGTGGTATGTACACGCTTGATTTTATTCGTTTTATTTCCTTGTTGAGTATTTTATAGATGTAATTACTGTGCGTTTAAAATGCATGTGTCGGTGTTAAGTATTTGGTCGGGGCACTCCCTGATAATACTTATTACTTAAAATTTGCTATTCATTTTAAAACGCACAACACAGGTATTATGTATTTGATCGGGGCACTCCCCGATAATACTTTATGCCGAAAAATGGTTTATTTTATTCTAGAGTCTGCTAAAGAGTATTTGATCGGGGCACTCCCCGATAATACTCTTTACTGGAAATTTGCATCTATGTGTATGATCAGGCAAGGGGATATTTGGTTAGGGTACTCCCTAATAATATCCTTGCGCGATTAGAGAAGATTGGTCGGGGTACTCCCCGATATCAACTCTTTTTGTGCAAGGCAAGGTCATACTCATGTATGTATAAGTGTAAATAATTATGTACTTGTTGATGTTAAATTAATTTAAACATAAAGAGGTATTAAGTATTCGATCGGGGCACTCCCCGATAATACTTTTTACCGGAAATATTCGCATCCATGCGTACGATCGAGCATGGGATATTTGATTGGGGTACTCCCCAATAATATCCCTATGCGGATGGAGACGATTGGTTGGGGTACTCCCCGACATCACCTCCTTTTTCTGCACAGGGCAGGATCGTATGCATGTATGACTTGTACAGTAGAGTGCATAATTATTGTAAACTAGAAACAAGCTCGGTTACATTTTTTTTAATATTACCTGTTTAGATTTCCCTTAAAATTAAATTTGTCTCTATTAATGCTTCCTTATTTTGTTTTACGTGGCGAGTTTTAGAGAATGGACGGAGAGAATAAAACTCATCGTAGTCTGGAAACTCCTCGGCGGGACCGCTCGCGCACCAGGCGCAGCCAGGTTAGCGCACGCCTGAGAAGTCGCAGCCGCAGCCACAGTCGCCGCTTGCTAGAGCGTGAAGAAGCCTTGAAACGGGAGCAGGAACGGGTTCGTCGGATGGAGATGGATCTACAAAAAGAACGTGACAACGAACAACGGCGACGCAGTGAACGAGGATCGCATGACTCCGGGATGAACTACGAGCGTCGCAGTCGCAGCAGGCTGTCGAGAGATCGCGACAAGGATCTCTACTACACGAGCGCTGATCATCGCACCAAAAGGTCATGTAGCCCTACTTTTCGTTCTAGAGATGTTATTCAAATAATAAAATCCATTAAAGATGTCTTACCATCACAGCCTCCAAACCATAGTACGATATCAGTTAATAGAAGCTTGGACCATAAAAATATTATTCCCGAGTTCAATCCCTCGGAAAAGAACCAACGTATAGATATATGGCTAAAAAAAGTTAACGAATGTGCAATGGTTTACGGCTGGGATGAGAAGACTGTAGTTCATTTTGCTATGCAAAAGCTCGGTGGTCTAGCTAAGACCTGGTATGAAAGCCTCAATACAATATTGTTTACTTGGTCAGAGTGGCAAGCCAAATTGAAGGATGCTTTCCCTTCTGAACAAAATTACGGTCAAATTTTAGAAGATATGTTGAAGCGAAGGAGTAGGCCTAACGAATTGATTGAAATATATTACTACGAAAAGCTAGCGCTACTAAATCAATGTGAAATAACAGGAAAGCGAGCCGTTGATTGCATCATTCACGGTATCGGTGATAGGACTATCAGGTCGAGTACTTTAGCACTACGATGTGAACAACCTGATCAACTTTTGAAATTCTTGTTAAGCAACAATAAGGAACTCTCTGTCCAACTACCACCATTTAGGGATAGGAACGTTAGCGCAGTAGATGATAAACAAAATAATAGGACGAATTCGAAAATTAATCCAAACATATATTGCTATAACTGTAAGGAAAAAGGGCATCCACATTCCAGGTGTCCCAAACCTTTGATTAAATGTAGTCATTGCAACAAAGTGGGACACAAACCTGAGGCATGTAGACTTAAACAAGATACACGGCCAACGAAAACTGACACGTTGGCAAAAACCATGCGTATCTCGAGTTCTTGTCCATGTGACAAATTTATAAAAACAGTGAGCGTTAATGGGGTGCCTCTGGAAGCATTCGTTGACCTTGGCAGTGAGGTCACACTTATAAGACAATCTAATTTTATAAGTCTTGGAGTTAGTCACGACCACACTCCATCTACGATGAAGGGTTTTGGTAACAGTCTCGTACGATCCATGGGTTCTGCAAAACTGATACTGATGATAGATGGCGTTGCAGCTACTGTTTCGTGTAGGATTGTAGATGATTTTTTGCTAGAGAAGCCGATGCTAGTTGGACAGACTTACTCGGAGCAGCCACATATTGTAGTCTATAAAGACGCGAACAAACTACAATTCTTGCACATCGGTGTCGAGTTACCTGATCTGCAAGAGTTTGACGAACATTTGGAAAGAGTCAGGGTAGCAGGTCATAGTAAAATTTATGGTACTGCAAGTATAAGGGCTGCGATAGGAACGTTGTTTACTGGTAGCTTGATGTTAGATACTAAAATTGTAGGGAAACCAAAGGAACAATATGTAGTATGCGGAGGCGTCTACAAAGTGAAGCATGGTTCACTCTTTGTGACTGTGACACCGTGCTCGGTACCGTGCTGGATTCAAGACGGTTTTGTATTTTCCCGAGCCGAAAAGGTACAGGTTGTTTACAATCTAGTGAACACTGGAGTTCCATCGACTACGGACCAACAAACTGAAGCTACTTCAACCAAACGGTTTGATGAAAATGAAATACGCATAGGTGATAACGTATCTGAGAGTGATAGAGTCAAACTCATAGAACTCCTTCGACGTTACGAGGAGTGTTTTGCATATAATTTAACGGATTTAGGTTGCACAAATACTACCGAGATGAGAATAGAGCTGAATAGTCAACGTCCGGTAGTCTATAGACCCTACCGTTTATCTCACTATGAACGGGAAAAGGTAAGAGCAATGGTAGACGAGATGTTACAGGCAGGAGTTATTAGAGAATCTGTATCCAACTATGCCAGTCCAATCATTCTCGTGCGCAAGAAGGAGGGTGGCATACGCTTGTGCGTAGATTATAGATTGCTTAATTCGATCACTATTAAAGAGAGATATCCCATTCCTGTAATAGAGGACGAGATAGCTAGGTTATCTGGACAGGCATGGTTCGTCACACTTGATTTGATGTCTGGTTATTACCAGGTACCCATTTCCGAGGAGAGCAAGCATTTGACGGCGTTTGTCACGCCGGACGGCCAATACGAGTACAATCGTATGCCGTTCGGCCTGGCTAATGCGCCTGCTGTATTTCAGCGTATGATGAACCATGTCCTGGGTTCAGCTCGGTTTGACAAGGCTACCGTGTACATCGATGACTTATTAATTTTTGGTATGAACCCGACTGAATGCATAGATCGGTTGGAGGAAGTCCTTGTATTATTACAGAACGCAAATCTTAAGTTAAACTTATCGAAATGCAGTTTTCTTCAAAACAAGATAAATTACTTGGGCCTTGAAATTAGTTCGGCAGGAATGCGGCCAGGGAAAGTAAAAATCCAGAGTGTAGTCGATTTTCCCCGTCCAGTGAATGTACATGGTGCTCGCCAGTTTTTAGGGCTCGTTAGCTATTTTAGAAAGTTTATACAAGGGTTTGCACAACTCGCTCATCCTATCACTAAGTTGCTTAAAAAGAATGCAGTGTGGGAGTGGATGAATGATCAAGAGGATGCTTTTAAAAGTCTCAAGGCCAAGCTTGTAGATAGACCCGTACTTGCGATATACGACCCCTCAGCAGAGACCGAACTCCACACTGACGCTAGTAAAATAGGTGTTGGCGGTATTCTTTTGCAGCGTGCCCAAGGAAGTGAGGGTTCTTTTCATCCGGTGGCGTACTATAGTCGCCAAACGACGCCGGAGGAGAAGAATTTTCACTCTTATGAATTGGAGACATTAGCCGTTATTTGCGCTCTTAAAAAGCTTAGGGTATATCTCTTGGGAAAGCCATTCAAAATCATCACCGACTGTAGTGCACTTCGTTCCACTTTCGGAAAGCGCGATCTCATACCTAGAATCGCTCGATGGTGGCTGGCATTACAGGAGTTCGATTGTTCGGTGGAATATAGAGCGGGAACAAAGATGGGACACGTTGATGCCTTGTCCAGGAATCCCATTGTAGATACGACAACTCAAAGTCCCGAACAATATCCCTCGGTGATGGCTATAAATGACGAGGATTGGTTACTTACGCTACAATTAGGGGATCCGGAGTTGTGTAGAGTTCGTGACATTGTGAGTAGCAACCTGGATCCTCAAGGAGTAGAGTATATCAAGAATAACTACGTTTTGAGAGATAATAAGCTCTTTAGATGTCTGGGAGGTGACAAGGAATGTATAAGATGGGTGGTCCCAAAGGGTGCAAGGTGGCAGCTATGCAAGAGAAATCACGATGATATAGGTCATGTTGGTTTCGAGAAAACCTTAGACCGAATAAAACGGAATTACTGGTTTGCTAAAATGAAAAGATTCGTAAAAAAATATGTAGGGTCTTGTATCGATTGTGCATACGCCAAAAAGACCACGAACACACGTGAAGGATTATTACATCCCATTGAAAAGGTTGAAAGGCCTTTTCACACATTGCATATCGACCACCTTGGACCCTTTGTAAGGTCTAAAAGAGGACATACTCACATATTGACCATTGTGGACTCATTCACCAAGTTCTTATTTATCAAACCGGTCAGAAATACTAACACTCAAAATGTGCTAAAAGTCTTACAAGATATTTTTGACACATTTAGAACACCTGACCGACTTGTAAGTGATAGAGGATCTTGTTTCACTTCTCACGCATTCAGAAGATTTTGTATTGATCGTGGAATAAAGCATGTACTAAATGCGGTCGCAAGTCCAAGATCCAATGGTCAAGTCGAACGTTATAACAGGACTGTCCTCGACTCATTGACGGCACAGAACCTCAACGGAGATGAAAAAGACTGGGATAACAAATTAGGGAGGATACAATGGGGTTTAAATAATACAGTGCAAAAAACGATAGGTAGGTCACCTGCGGAAGTCATGTTTGGGACGGAAATGAATAGCGAGTTTAACGCAGCATTAAATGAGATAACCGAGGAAACACGCGAAGTCTCCTCTCTGCAGTCCATTCGCAATGAAGTCAAATGCAAAATTGACAAAGCACGGGATGCACAAAAACGATACTACGATCAGGGAAGACGACCTGCGCGTACTTACGGAAACGGTGACTTGGTTAAAATTACAAAGGTTGTTTTTCAGAATAATGGCAAGAGTACAAAACTTATGCCCTCATATGAAGGTCCTTTTAGGGTTGTAAAAATATTAGGTAACGATCGATATAAAATAGCTCCTATTCCAGGCTTTGAAGGGATGAGAAACAAGCGAAAGACTACTATTGCTGCAGACCGGATGCGACCATGGATCCATATCGATTCTTTAGAAGTCGATAATGATACCGACAATGATGTTGATGCAAACGATGATGATAATGTTTCGGAGGGATAAATTGATATTACGCTTCACTTATTGAAATAGTAACGCTTGTTTATTTTATATTTACTGATTGACTTCAATAATATATTTACGTGATTTTGTTTGTATTGTTTCAGGTCAGGAAAACGTAAAAGGGGAACGAGTCTTGACCTGAAACAAGTAAAACACTTGGTTGATCTGCTAAACCGTAATATCCTAGGAAAGGGATTGGTTTACAGATTTATGGTTAACATTGGTTAAAATGGTTGATCTGCTAAACCGTAATATCCTAGGAAAGGGATTGGTTTACAGATTTATGGTTAACATTGGTTAAAATGGTTACTGGTTACTGGTTATTTGCTGGAAGTCTTTAATTGGACATCCATTGGATATTGGTTACAAGGATATACTTTGTTACAAGGATATACTTGGTTAAAAGGATATACTTGGTTAAAAGGATATACTTGGTTAAAAGGATATACTTGGTTAAAAGGATATACTTGGTTAAAAGGATATACTTGGTTAAAAGGATATACTTGGTTAAAAGGATATACTTGGTTAAAAGGATATACTTTGTTAAAAGGATAAACTTGGTTAAAAGGATAAACTTAGTTAAAAGGATATAATTATTTATAAAGATATATTTAGTTATCAGGATATATTTAGTTATCAGGATATATTTAGTTATAAGGATAAGGATATATTTAGTTATAAGGATAAGGATATATTTAGTTATAAGGATAAGGATATATTTAGTTATAAGGATAAGGATATATTTAGTTTTATGGTTATGGATACATTTAATTATACAATTAGTTAAAATGATAATTATTGGTTAAATGTATTTTACTTTTAGTTCATTAAACTAATAATATTGTTTGTATCATCAGATTGTTTCAGGATTAATATATTTTTATAATTAATTACGATCTACTGATGAATACAAACGTGCTGATATTTTAAATTACATGTACAATCATTGTGATAAAAATAATTTGCTTATCTAGTTCTAAATCATAATATATTATTATGTATATAGGTGCTCGATCTCTGCCGAGTGTAAGGTTTTCACCAGATACGCGAATGAGGACATACGCGTCGTCAGGATGGTCGAGTGTAAGGTTTCATTTTTTTTAAATAAAGCTATAACGTTTATTTTTTGATATTTCTTGCACTGGTCACACTGGCGGCGGTAGTATGCAATTTTAATACAACCTAGAAGATGGTTTGTTATTTCTTGCACTGGCCACACTGGAGGCGACACGGTAGCGATAGCTTGGCAGAGCGGGCACTGGCTGATGGGAGTTGGTACGGAACGGACGTGGGTCGGTTAAGAGTAAACGGATATTTAAATAAGTTTAGATCTCTAAGTGTGGATATTAAAAGAAGTTTTGAAAAGGTTTACTCGTGTTTATTTCTGGAGTTACCCTCACAATTTAAAGTTGATTTTTATGTCTGGCAATAATTCTTTTGTCAATTTACTAAGCATTATTTGTGAAGGTCTACGAAATATTTAAAAGAATTCGTTTTGTAATGTCAAGGATATTCAAGGAAGTAATTTTTAAAAGAAATGTTGCAGGAAATCAATCAACACGCGTTATTAAATGTTAAAGTTACAGCTGTGTAACTCATGTAAGGCACGATATAGTGTACCTATCAAAGTAATAGAAGATGGCAACATTATATCTTAGTAATTTTGTAACTCATCAGTAGAGTTATCAGAGCCTATAAAAATAACAGAAATGATGTTGTTTACAGATAAAAAGTAAACATAGTTTTTATATTTTTATGTTGGCATTGACGACAGTTGGCGGTTTCACAATATTCATAAATGAGTTCCTTTGACAAGTGTGATTTAAAAATAAAATACGACGTAAATAAAAAGATAAAAATAACACCGGTGTGACGTAAATAAACTCTATGAGACTCTATGCTAACTATTTCGAATTTCAAATTATCATAATGTTTTTTTTCTTTTTATAACGAACTCCTCTGAACGAACATGCAGGGATTTTTTTATGTATTTTGCAAGGATTTTGAATTTCAAGCAGAGCTAGAGGCCTTATTCCCTTTGACAATAACGTATCTTGTCACAAACCAGCTGATCAGTGTCATTCTCCTACAATTGTTGTTGTTTATAAGATTTGCTATGGATTTGCTATAAAGCAGGCAAAGGTCAGAGCCATACACATTCTCCTATAAAATTAGACAGATAGTAACAAGATTAGAACATAGGTGTCATAAACATCAATAGTTTTAAAGAGTTCTCCTGTATTTTGTATTTTTATATTAAAAAAATATCTGTATCAAGGTCTAAGTTATTTATATTTAATGAAAGATTTATAACATATAAACTAGCCAAAATATTTGAAATCGTTGACAGCATAAATCTTATTACTGTAGATTAAATAAATGACACGGAAAGATATCTTTGAACGACAATTACAATAAAATATAACATTTAGAAAAGTCTTAAATGATCTTCATTGTTTCCAACGACTTGCGAAACTTTTTATAAATCAAAGAACTGCTGTAATACATAATTTATGAATATCACATCAAAGCAATAGCCCATAGCGATCTTGCATACATATTTAATTAAAAATAAGAAGGGCATAGACATTTCAAGATCGCGTTGAATTATTTTCAGTAATTGAATTTGATAACTGGTCCAAGATCAATTAAATTTTTCGATTGTATGAAAAAATTCAAGTCATAAGGTTGAACTTGGTAACAAGGTCAAAATTCGTAAATTAGATCAATTTAAATCAAAGGTTTTTTTATAAGGACATGAATGTAATCAACTAACTTTATGAGAATCGCTGATTACAGCATGGTTGTCAATAAAGCGTCAACGAGAAATACCCGAAACATTGTGAATAATATTACGAGTATTCTTTGCTTAGAATAATAACCTAGAAGCCTAGTACACAGACGCAAAGTGAGGCATGCCAAACTCAGCCATAAACGGCAAATTCGATCGTAAAAATGTATTAGGTATGTGTCGTGTCTGCAGCTATTTATCGCATGCCGCTTACGCACACATATTTACGTTTGTTGCCTCAGTTTTTAGTGGAGAGCATGTATAATATTATCTTTCTATGAGTTATTATTCTAAGATCCCATGTATTTGTGGCTTAGTCGCATCAGCATTAATAGATTTAATTAAAACATTATTCCGTTAATATCCTGTTATCCAAACGTAGTTCACAAAAATGTCCTGAGAGAGCCGTCCCAGGAGACTTCAAATTAATATAATTAATTTAATAATAATTCTTCTCCATAGGATCTACTATTTGGAACCGTGCACCTAGAGTCTCGACATTTCATAAGTGCCTGTATCTGGTTTACATGAAATAAAGACCTATTATAATAAAAAAAAAAAAAAAAAAAAACAATAGGTAAATATGTCAGGCGTGACGTCATGGCATCAGGATCATTCGCTTCAACTTCAACTGTTTTTGAAGATCGTCAGAGCAAAGTTCCGCCACTTTCTTCGTTCCAGGTTCCATACCCAAACCGCAGCAGTGAATGTACATTTTCAATAAAATATAAGAGGTATTAAAGCAAACAATTTAAGATAAGTTACATAACTTCCAACGCCATTAAAAGTTCTTTATCTCCACTCTTACCATCACCCGTGCAAGTGTTATGTGAACACGTGTATGTATTCATATGTTTACATAAATTAATTATAATTATCTGTTCATTATTATGTAAGGAAAAGGAAGCAAGTTTACGTAATGTGTAACAATATGATTTATGACGTAGTTCAGCTGAGAATTGGCCATCTCATCACGAGTTGGAAGAGACTAGCATGGAATTGATTTATAGTCTATTTATCTTTAGATAATTAGGAAAGCTGATGCATTTATCAATTATTCACTGAGAGAATCTTTTGATACAAAATTAAATAAAGAAATATATTTATTATTTCCTAGCGATCCGTACCCGGCTTCGCACGGGTGAAATTTATGTACTATCCTTACATTAAATATCAAAGTATTATCATAAAAACCTTCCGTGAAAGTTATCTACCTTATGATGACATCAAAATCCGTTGCGTGGTTTCAGAAGAGTTGGCGGGTATACAGACAGACAGACGCAGAAAGCGACTTTATTGTATGCTATGTAGAGATGTACACACAGACACATGACAAAGAAAAGAAGTATAGATAACTAAGTATAAAGGTACTGCTCATTTCTAAAGATATTTCTGCCAGCAGACCTGCGACAGATTAGAGTGAAAAGAAAACAAGACACAGTGTGTAACTAAAAGAAACAAGGTAGGTAGATGATGACGTATTTCATAATCGGTGCGTAAAAAGATAAATTTATCGTTATTTACAATCTATAAATACTGTATAGATCGTATCCGACGAAAATACACTTCGCTTCAAAATAAAAGGGTTACATTTAGAACTCTTACGTAATGTCATTCATAGAAAATTTCTATTAATATCTATACTAATGGCCATTACCATTACAGCAATGTAGACTCTATTTAATGGCGATTAATGCGCTTATTTCTATGCTAAATGTGCCAGTGTAACGATATGTATTTATTACACGAATCAAATCATGTGAGTTATAACCTGTAATTTTCCTTTCACTGTTCGCAAGTGATTTTACTATTTCTATTAAACTTTCTATTTAATACTCTACGTGCGCCTCTATTACGTACTATAATAAAGACACTACGAAAGCTCTAATAAAGACGCTAACTGCTACATTTAAAATAAAACATGTAACTTATCGATTAGTAAAGAAAATTCAGAGAATAATAAAATTACAGTACACATTTTAAATATATCTATGATTCCAAAAACTTTATCATAATACGATATTGTCACATATATTTCAACAATTAGTACAAAAAACATTAATCAAACATTATTTAAACTTAGTAGGTATACAACAGCAGTAGCCCTCGTTTAATCATATTACAAAAAGAAACGTTTTAATTGTTTGCCAAGATTATTTTCAATAATAAATTGAAGAACCAATAGCAAAGTTTTTATAGTCAAGTGAAGAATACAATAATTTAACCTAACCGTTAAAAACTGACTCCAACTAGAAAATGTCTGAACAGATTTTCATGAAACATCCCGATTAAAATAGTTTTCAATTTAAAAAACTGCATTGAAATCAGTCCATCCGTTTTGGAACTACGATGCCACTTACAGACACATAACTTTCTTCTTTTTCGTCGAGGGTTAAAAAGATTTCCAAAAATTACACCTAAAAGCAGTAAACTCATATAAACCAAAATCAAAACGAGTTAAACGTGTCTTAATTGAAGCTTACAAACGGGCCTCTCAAGTCAACAACGACTGATACGAGTAGCAATGGCGTTGAACAACACGTAATAACAGCCATTAGCTAGCGCGTAGTGAGGCGACCGTCAAATTCACTTAGTAATGCTGTAACTGAGTTGCGCAAGAGAGTTTTCGATAGATACCAGGTGGACAATCATGACAGGCGCGGCCGCAGCCAAACACCTTTGGTCATATTAAACAGTAGACTAAGTTAGGCAAATTGTAATTTATTGCACAAAAAAAATATGAGAAATTAAATTAAATATTATAAATGAAAAACCGAAATCACAAAACAAATGGAAGGCTTCTATACTTATTGGCAAGTCTGGCGACCCCTTGACGGGGCCCCCCCTGTAGAGGGCCGAAGCCTGCCGGGGTCGCGGGACTTATCTCATTACCGTGACCCCGGAACGTAAAGGGCTATCGAAGGAACACCGTGGATTTTAGTCAGTACAAGTCTGACAGTCCCTCCCGCCCTGCCCGGGGTGGGAGGACTCATTTGATGATTTTACCACGATAAACAAAAACAAAAAAAACTGGCGACCCCTACGACCGCCCGCGCCCCTCCCCCGGACCGCCACTGATCATGAGTGTGCAGTCCTTATTACTTACTGTGTACTATAGTTTAAGGACCAATTAAATGAGAGCAGCTGATAGATTTTATGGTGGTCTTTTATTATGTGGTCATTATTCTGTTACATTATTCGTTTAATGGTTACTTGTCAAAAGGTCAATACAAACAGCAAGTCCTACTCGATCGACAGGTGGACTGCGGGTAGTCACCCTTTTAGAAATGGCTCATTTTGATGTATTTAATTGACTAGCATCTGCATTTGGACAATTCAATTTTTTTTTCTTTGTGGTTGATCACCGCAGATGTTTTATTAAGGTCCGGTCTTCAAAATTATAGTTTTATTAGATTTTTCTAATCTAGACACTATTATCTCTTTGACTTTCATATTATTATCATTCAACTACTCCACTTTTGCGTCAACAAACAATAAACATGTTTTGATTTAGTTTTTTATCTCGCCAAAGAAAAATATTGTTGGTATCAAGTAGTTATCCTTGTGGAAAAGTTACAAAGGAAGTGATAATTTCGATGGTGTTTCAAGGCAATACTTATGAATTATTAAAACTCGATTAATTGTTTCTGTAAATGGCTTGATGGCAGAAAGATCCTCGACCTTTACCAAGGTATTACTTGTCACCTTTAGCGAGGAAATTACCTTTTATTTTATATAATTTTCTGTTTTATAATATTAGAGAATCGTACTTGCCCAATACGAGGCGAGGCGGGAAAGACCGCCGCAGCGCTGGGTGGACGATATTAGATGACACGGAGGTCATGACTGGATGCGTCGGGCATAAGATCGCCAAGAATGGAGAAGGGAAGGGGCCTATATCCAAGATTGGTTCTCGAAAAGGATCTCATAATGATGATTATGACGTGCCCAATGTGACTACGGACATCCAGTCCCCTGGACTACGATAGGTTGAGATGAAATTAGAAAAACAGATCAATCCAATAGTACTTTAAGTTAGATTAAGCCCTTCTTAGGTAAGATACCACACCAATATTGTAAGGGCATTATTGAAAACTGGAATACTAGCTAAAATCAGTAAAGCAAGCATAGATACATTAACATTAGTAACGCATCATAAAAAACAAGAGAACGAAACAGTAAAATATAATTGGCAATTGGTTAGAATGAAGCGACAATTTGTTTAATGGTCTGAAACAGAATATGGAGCGTGAAACCCAAGGTAATCGAGTAACTCTAAATTATGTTCGTTAATAACTAAGAACAAGGTCTCTAAACATTGATATAAAACCCCGAGATACACATGTACCTCGAACACCCAAACGCATCTTAATTTCTAGTGTTTCACCGTCGCTACACCCTACACTCGAACTTAGTGATAGTAACAGCATAAGGCTAGCTACATAAAATTAAAATACGTCTGAATATTCAGCGGTAGTGATTCAAAAACGTCCAAGAAAAATACGCGCACAAATTACCAATGCTCCTATATTTCTTTATGTTAGAGTCGAAGTGCTGTCACTAAACATACCTAAATATTCATACAAATAAACTTTTTTTTAAATATCATGCCAAGAACATAAAAATAAAAACAAGATTTCTTACTTTTTCTAATTCCAGTTACTATTGTATCTACATTTTAAACCTATGTAGTTATGAGCAATTGACCACATTTGTATACTTATTTTAAAAAATTTAAGAAACTGTGCATCTTTTATTTTCATATCAAGGTCTCTAAACAACAAATATATTATTATGTAGAAGATATCGATGGAGCTGCTAATTAATTTGGTTAATTTATTCCGACGTTGATCTTGAAATAGATAAAGAGCTGTTTCATCTGGTGAACAACTTGTAACGTTTATCATGCTATAGGTGCATGCTCTATCATCATGTATGTTCTGAAATGTCTCCGAAATTAATCTTATGGTTACATGGAGAATAGATCTTTCCTGTTTCTTCAAAAATATACCAATGCAAACATTGGAAGAACTACTAGCTGTGAGAAACCGTATGAATAATATCATGGTATTGGTTGTATGTAAAATCTCTTGCACGGAACATAATGTTAGAAGCTAATAAGTTAAGCTTACCTCACCTTGTCCAAATCTCTTTAATCCTAATTACCTACCTAATCAAGTCAGTCACTTTAGAATGTTCGATATTCAGATATCATAGTTGTAAACAGGCCTTGGTACTATTTCTAATTAAACAGATAATATTAAATGAGATTACACAATATCAGCCATTACTGAAATACTTCAGATTAGATAGTGGTTAGTTGTAAAATTATCTAATTGAAGGCATCTATTAATTTGCTTTTCTTAAACCTATTGTTTATAAATTCACGGAAACAACAATCAGTGTTGATTTTAACGTAATAATAAGCAAAACGAAAGACGTTATTAGCAAGGCCACGGGCAATACAATCGCTAATGGGCAATATTAACATGGGATATTACCATCAACACGAAATAAAGAAGAAGAACAAATTCAGAACGCCACTAGTGATAGCATGTGATTTCTTCAGTATATGTCTTGATGGTAGACAATCGATTATGATTTAGACTATTTTAAAACTCTGCTCTTACAACTGTTGTTTGAGCGGTCTGTTTCTCCTAGGACTTCAAACGAAATGCGTGAATGAAAATCCCCTAGTGGGCGCTTACGCTGATACTCCACCCCCTCAAAATTACGAAATCAAAAAGAAAAGCCTTAGAAGATAACGTTTACTGGCTAAAATAATAAAGTATTTCGGAGTTAATATCATATAGATAAATACCTATAAGTCCTTTCCTCCTTACAACATTATACTATGGACCAGAGCACATATTTATCCACTCACAATTTCCAGTCAACACAAATTAATAACCATCGGCCATCGCACAAACATTAATGAAACTAATGATATTCAAACAAATCGCGGTCTCGACCTTGTGAGACAAACCCGTCGGGCAGCGTATCATCGGATCAGCGCAAACGCAGTCCCGTTACGAACAATCTCATTCGATATAACGGGTGCCGCCGCCCGATTGGCTGCTGGCACTGGACATGCGCAATGCACGCTAGAGTAAACATTTCGTTGTGGACTGCAATTGAAGGAGGTTGTCACGGATGTATAAGCTGTATAGTTGAAATGAACCATGACGTGATTGTGAATGTGCATTGTTAATATTGTTAAGCATTCGTTTTAATGGTTTTAATGATTACACGCCGACCCCGGTATATCAAAGTAAATAAGTTTGCAAAGAGTGCATAGATAAATGAACTTATAAACAACATGCGAGTTTGGCTCAAACATGTCGGTAATGGTAACACTTGTGTTACGACCAATTGGCAAAAAAGCGAATATATTCCTCATATCATTCATTGGGTGGATTGCTTTCAAACTATACTACTTATTTCAAGTTCTCAGTATGAACTTAACGCAATCTTAATAGCCATAAAGCACAGTGATCAAGACACATTGAAGTCTTTCTAGACATAAAAAGATAGCACATCTTTTTGCACTTTCATACGTCGTCAACAGCAATGCACACAGTCACGTCTTAAAATCCGCCGTTATTAGGTACCAATGGTTGAGTAGTCTCGGCCGAGTGGCCACTTATGAATGAAGTCGCCTACGCATTCAATACTTAAATCATAGAATAAGAAAGCACAGAAAGCTAACTCAAAACAACAAGCGTTTTGGAACCTATGCAAAGACTCAGGCGCTAAGGTAAAGCTAAAAAGCTAAAGAAAAGATGGAAGAAAAGAAACTTGAGCTAGGAGAAAAAAGGTTTAATGAAGAAAGCAATCTTAAACCACTATATACAATAGTAGTTCGCACGCTTTTCAGTGATGTACCTATTAGTTTCGATAGGCACCATTGATAAAGTGGACCTTCTGAACCCAATTTACTTAGTGCTTATAACTGTAAGCCTAGAAGCTTGCTATCAACAGGCGGCGATAATAAAGTATCGTTTATGTATGCTGCAGCCTTTAGGTACCTACTTGTTTTCCTACTTTGAGTGTCGGATTAACCTATTCCCTTAGATTTTTTCATTTGCATAATGTAAATGATATCTTCCAATTTAACTTTAACTTGCAATATAAATGGAGTAAAAAAATCTTAGTTTCCGTACATATTTTCGTTTTAAAGACATTTATTTACTCAAAACTAAACCATTGAGAAAAGTAAGTACGTACAAATAAAAGTAGGTAGGTACCTATATATAATTATAGGCACATTATAAAATAAAGATCTTGCAATATTGTTTTAAATAAAGGTCCATTAAATAAATCCGTTGCAATTTTCGATGACGTGGATCTGATTGATCGATGGACTGATAGATCTATGATGATATATGTATTGGAACTATAAATTGAATTATCGAAATTTATAAAGTATGTAGTTATACAGTACAGGAAAAAGAGTGAGTGAACAAGTAGATGTAAAAAATAAAGAAGATTAATTTCTCAGAAAGCTTCTTTCTTAGTAGTTAAGCGGCAGCTTTCTTTGTCTTTTGTGAAGTCACTACTCTCAAACAACTAGTGCTAACATCTTTAGAATTCACTGTCAAAGGCTTCCATACCATTTAGTGTTTATCTTAAGCCTTCTTTAGCTTCGGCAGGTTTCTCTAAGTAATCCTTAGTGCAATGTCCTCTTGATCCTACATTATCTGCCGCATCATCTTTTGAGAGGCTCGTAATAGTTGAGTCAGCTTTATTTTTTGATGCACTTGTATTCATTACGTCAATTTAGTCGCTGAAAAGGATTACGTCATTGTGAATTTTATGAGGAGTATACTTCGTAAAATAAATTGCTTAACGTATCTCTAGCCGCAGAACAAACAAGAGAACAAATTGAATTACAGATTTTAATGTTACTTAAAATGGATCTAGATTTCACGCATAATAATCATAAAAGTAAAAGTAAGTTTTGAGAGTAGAAGGCAATTTCGCGAGTTGATCATGCATAGATCTTGACAAGTTGGCCAAGTCAAGTACTTATGTAGATTAATAACCTTCAAACCGATTTGCAATTCCAGAGGTGCGGCTTCAGAACTTAAACTTGAGAAAGGAAGGTTACGTGGAACTTAAGTTGAGAAATTGCGATGGTAGCAGTGGTTTCGAAGCGTCCGGTTTTCTCAACAAAACCTGTTGTTAATAAGGAATGCGGGCCCAACACTGACGTATGAAAGTTCCGATACAAAACACCGGCGTGTGTAATGTCGATTGCTTTCTTACAACCAATTAATCGATTCTACCTGAGTGCTCCAAGATTGTAGATTTCACAACAGATTTATTGGGTAATCTCTATTTACGACTAGCGTGCGGCGAGCAACGGAAGATGTTTTACGAGGATATAAATATGTTATCTGAAGTAAATCATCATGATGAGAGGACTAGGAGTGTAAATGGTGGCGAGTAGCCTATAATTGTCAACGGTTAGACGTGTAACTGTTCGCAGATGTGTTATAATAAGTCCGTTAGTCGTACGTCCGTGAGCGTTACTTATTTGATATATTGCTGTGAAGATCCACCGAACAGTTCGCTAGCATTGTCTAGTAGAATTCCGGGAGCGAGTTCTACTTTACATAGAGGTTTTATGAACGGTAGTTTACTAGAATTTCATGGCCTACAAAATAAACAAAATACTCGTTAACTTTAGATAGCGATAACCAGAAACAATAAAAATTAAGTTGATTAGCTTCTATTTCTGTCTTTAATAAAGGCGTACATCATTGTGTGGACTAATTTAGGAGAAGTAAGCAGTACTTGTGGCTTTTATAACTACAACTGTATCGAATGATACTCTATCACTTCTTCAGATAAGTTATATTATGAAAAAAATACCAACTTAAGCATTCGTTTATTTTTGTAATCGGTCCTTTAAACGGCACTTCATTGCCATTACTTCATAGTAGTTTTGGCGCTCACGACTTTATTGGTTCATTGGCCCCAAGACTGCTTTGGTCAACTTTTAGTAGCCGATTCCAACATACTATATTGCTTTATAGCTTGGTTTCAAAACTAAAATTTCTTATAGTCTCTAGTAGAAAACAACCTGTAATTTCCTGAAGCTTTACGACTCTCGAGCTTAATACGAGTATATAATCGAGAAAGACATAAATTGCTTCGAGAGAAACCTAAATGGGAAACCTGACCCGGAGCGAAACTCCAAAGCTCTAATAAATCAGTCATCACCTGAACATTTATGACGTCACAATTTACACCAATGCTTGTTAAAGTTTGACCTGATTATTCCAAAAGCTATAGCAGAAATGTTTATAACTGCTGCCGACTCCCCATCTCAGACTAGGCGAACCCATAACTATTAAATTGGTAGGTGTTTCTATAGGTTAATAAAATATTCTAAATAGGTTGATAGGATGAGATTGATATGTATAAAGACATCTGTGAACAGATTATACGGAAATGGATAGATCACCAACGAGCGTGGGTAAGCCATGTCTATCGAAGGACTGATGGCAAGAGACCTACAATAAAATTACTCATGTTTTTCAAATTAAGACAAAAATACTGAATGTTTAAATATAACTATTGTCACATATCTGGTAAAAATAAGATCTACCAAACATAGTAGTGCGTGTCCGTTGCATGTGAAACGGAGAAACGGATTAAGAAAAAGTGAACGAAATGGATTCGTTACGAATTAAATGGATATCAATACCGATACCGGTTGCCTTGAATGAGATATTGAATGATCATGCCCTTTAGAGACGGTTTAATATTCATAGAGGATAGAAAAGGATGATAATGGAGACTATAGAAAATAGGAGAGGAAAGTTGGATGGGGTCACGACACGGTGCTTTTACTACGAACACAATAGAGAAAAGATAGAAGAGAGTAGAGGAAGACCAAAGAGAAGACATATAAACCAATTGAAAGAGAAGGCAGAAGTCGTATCGTACCGGGAACTGAAAAATTTGGCCCTGGATATAAGTCAGTTGGGTAAGCTACAACAAGAGATATGAGCATCTCTCTTAAATTAAATAGAAAGAAACAGATAGCAAAGTATAGAATTATTTAAAGCCAAGTCTTCAACTTCAAATTGATACGTTGACAAGCATTTTGAGGTCGTTGATAGTTGTCGAAGCCTTGTTAGGAACCCGGACCTAGTACTAGTATATTTAGATCATTTTAGCGATGTTAACAGGACTATGATAACATGCAACTATAGTTTGCTAATATTAGTAAAGTGTCCAGTAAAGCCATCGACGGAATTGTAAATTTCGAAAAAGAAATTCGATTGTTCATGTAGATAAAAATACGAACGTGACAAACTTAATAACTGCAAAATTTCTGACATTGGTGGTGATGGATTTAATGCAAATTAAAGTTCCTTACCCAAAGAAATCAACAAAATGATATCTGAAAGTATCAGTTTGGAAACGATTTACCTTAATTACTTTAAGTACTTATATCAACTTGGTAATTATTCATAACAGTGAACGCGTTTTTCGATATTTTGCCGTTTGACGGGGAAAAGTTGTTTTGAACTGACTATAAATAAATTCACACCATGAACAACTCATTGCTATTCTGAGTGTGGATGCATTTTGCTCATCCGCATGAAAGAAATTCGAGTAGTCTCTATTTGCATACAAGTGTCGCATTCCGAAGAATCGGTCAACTGCGGCACGCTATTTGTATTCTCGCATGTTGTTCCAAGTTAAGTTTTCTACGCTTAAGCAGCAGTGAGGATTAAAAGGTAACCTACTTCTGATGATATCTATACAAAACGAATCATTTTATTACTAAAAATATTTTTGGAATTCGTAAGCTCTATCTTCGCTATGATACTGAGAATAACGTTTCATTTTCATTATTGGCAAAAGTACAGCGGTAAAAATTCCACCATTGACGGATGATAAAATATAGGAACTAAGGTTTAGTAGCTCATTATTATCAGTAGGTTCTCTTTGCCCTACTTTGGTAGAACAACAAGCAAATCCTTTATGTATTACAACTTTTCGCTTAGCAGGAACTAAAAATTGCTGAAAAGGTAAATAATATGTAAGTGAAGGAATTGCGTTGCTCGTTTTCAGAGAATTTGTTTGCAATGCGTCGTTTTTAATTCTGTCACCAATTCCGCTAGATTGGAATAATGACGCAGTTGTGTAGACTTTTTTATTTTGTCATTTTATTTTTGTTATATCAGCTACCGGTGCGCCAAATGACGATGACCATGTAATGCGTATGCGTCTGATAGATGAGAAAAAGTGACTCGATCTCCATAAACCATACATTTAGCAAGTCGAAAAAATAGACATCTTAAAAAGTATAACAGTATAGATTATTAAAGATCATCGATGAATGGCCATAAAAATAACAGGATAAAACAAGTTCGGAAGCCAAGCATCAATGAAGGATGCATTGCTACAGCTGTACACATTGACATTTACTCGGCCTTGGGTTTGGGCAATCGTATCGTACCAACTCGTTCTGTTTACTTTAGATTGATTACCTTGCATGAAATTTCGTGAAGTGCGAATTCTGATTGCGAAAGAGAAATTAAGAATTATTAATTAATTATTCTCCTTTTAGGGAATTTGAGCTTAAAATAAATTCGATGTCAATGACTTCTTTCATCACACCAATATGCTATGATACCTGTAGCATTTTATTTCGTATCCATCATAACTAAATTGTATTACAGCGGAAGAAACGATCAGCAAAAGATTTTTATATCGGTTTGTCTGCCGATCGTAATAGACTAAAACCTGTCGCCAATAAAAAAAACTGGACTATTACGTTGAAATCGTGTACGAAAACAAGTTTTTGCTATAAGAAAAATGCGAAACCAAATAAATTTAAAAAATGATACTTCAAAATTGTTACGGTACAAAAAATTAATATCGAAGATAGCAACACAATAGCCGTTGGCGAATTTCTTCTTTTTTATGTCAAGACAAAAGTGTCTCATAAAACTTTTTCATTTGAAATAAGAATTGGGACAAACAAAACAGCCAAGCCTATTTTTAATACTTGTAAATTGCCAACGGAACAATACTTCCATTGTGGTGCTGAATGGGAAAATTAAAATTCTTCAAGCACAACCATGTAACGAAGGCCATTCATATGAACTAGAACATGTCAAGGCCTCAGTACTCTAAGATATGTACTTCTATGGCTTCATGATACTTGTGGATCTTTCAGAAATTTGTTCCTTCATGAGGATCTTTGATTGAATTGATTATTAACTCATGAACCTCGTAAAAAAACTGAACTAAAATTCAAATATAGCTAGCATACAGGTATAATATAATATTAACTAAGAAAGGGTTAGTCCGTTATAGAATACGAAACATTGCAATGAAAGATAAGTAGGTAGGATAATGTAAATTAAAGGAATATCTTGACTTTTCTATAAAATTTTAGCTAGAAAACAAGCAAGAACAAGTATTCTCGTTACTTCCAAAATATTTAAATAACCAGTGACCTCATCTGCGTCCATCTTGAAATCCAGTGTTTAATTGCAAACATAATTAACGCTCACATGAATGCTATTAAGGCTACGAGCATTAGTTGCCTGACCTTGGGGTCCATTAATGTTACCCGTTAATTGCGCAAGCCACGCCTAGAACAAACACCCAAACTGAGAGATTGTCAAACCTGTAATGATATCGTTTACTTGTTTTTTGACCACGACGACATCCTCCACAGCTTCTGAATGTGACTATAGTACGACCACTTAAGTCAGATGGTTGGTGTCTGAATTTGAGGTAAACTACGCGGTGCGGCCCTGTACGGTGAACCGTACACTGCCAACTCAGCGCTTTACTTTACTTTAATAATATAATTGATCAATCGTATTAGTACTCAATTAGCAGTCATCGCGTGTGCTCCCTCGCTCCCTTATATTTTAAACCTATGGTCCAGTTAATAAATTTAATAAGGATCTAAAAGCAGTGGTCTCATTTAGCAGCCTTTGCGAATCGTACGGGCCCTATGACACACGCCTACTATTCGCTAAGCTAAGCTTTATGGTGCATATCATGGGCCTGTGACTGAAATCTTGCGTCACACCCCTCAGTGCCGGCACCAACCGTCTCAGTTAAGTGGTCGTACCCACTATAGGTAATAACAGTTCTGTGCCTCTCTGGAATATGGCCTGTATAATTTTTATACCTATTGTTTGTTCATCATCATCTGCATTGCGTTTTCCCGACTATGTTGTGGTCGGCTCCCAGTCTAACCAGATGTGCCTGAATATCAGTATTTTACACGGAGCGACTGCTATCTGACCTCCGCCACCCAATTACTAGGCAATATTGATACCCTATAGTCCTCGAGATTTAAAAAGCCACTTTTGACATATATCATTTGAGTTAATTTGGGATGTGAAGCGTATAAATCGGTAACCAAAAATATCGATTTTTATAATAAATCGATTTTAAATTCTAAGAGTATATAATTGTTTAAAACTATGAATAAAAAATCGAGAAATTCATCTGATAAGCAATTTATTAATGTAGCAGGCACCGAATTTAATATGAAATCGCATTTCTGTAGGTATCTTCATAGAATAATAAAATATAATATTCATAATTTTATGCCAAAATCCACTTGTACCGGTAATAATGGTACACCAGTTATTGATTCACTTTCGAAGTACTCACAAAGTTTCCAAACCAAGTTGCGGGATTTACTATTCACAGTACGAAATCGAATAGACAATTTGAAAAAAAAAATGTAACGGACGGCCGAAATCACAGTAGGTATTAGAATCCATGTACCTATAGCAAGCCAAGTCAACTTAAAAGCGGGAACAGTCCAAAATCAAAGCCAGATCACAAAAACAGAGGTATCCGAGAAATACTCGTAGAGACTCGGAAAAATCGCTAAAAACTGCACAGATATCATTGTCATTACTGCCAGTGTCAAGCAAATTGTGATCATAGAGAAATTAAATTAATTATAATAATATAATGTACGTGTCATACAGCCTCTAAAGAGTTTTTAATACCTACGTAATTTTATACTGATATTTCAAACGATTTTAACGATTCTAGTGATCACATCCCTTTATTTAAAAAATATTTGATTGAGAACGTAACCATTTTTATGATATTTCGGCAGTACATAAACATGCATTTTAAAAATATTTCGATGCTATAACAATACTTATGGAATTATATACCATTCTAATTTATACGTATCTCAAAAAATTATAATGATTTCATAATTATTATCAAGTGTATATTCAAAATGGTTTTTATTCACAGCCTATAGTAACATTGTCAAGTTACATGCTATCGTACTTTAAATCTGTCAAAAGGGACTTCTTAGATCTCGAGGAGTATAAGGATAGACCGGTTGTCAGACTACCTACCTACCTATACCTATTCTTTGTTTGAAATCTGAATATATTTTTACTGTGTTTGGTAACTGAATATATCTATGCCTATCTCTTTCAAAAGCGACACAAACACAATCAAGGTAACTGTGATGCAACGGTAAAAACAAAATGCAGGAATCAGTATTTATAAAAAAATACTATAATTAAATTATATAGGTGACGAAATATAAATGATAAGTAAGCGGACGATTATTATTTATCGCCTTAAGGTTGAGAAAGACGCACTGGATATAGGTAAATATTAGTGATATATGCAACGTTTGTGCACATTGATTGCAAAACCATTGATAATGTAAATACAGGATATTTTTTTATGTAGTGCGCAAAATTTGCATAGTGATTCAGTGTCCGTTCCCAAATGCAACGGCAGTATTAAAATTCACTCTAAAACAAAATAAAAATTTGATTTTGTATGGCTTGCGCTAGTAAATTATGTGTGTCCACATACTAAGTTGAATTATCATTTTGTTTTATAGTGTATCCCAATACTGCGGTTGCATTTAGGAACAGAGACTGAATCACTTAACAAATTATGCGCACTACATAAAAAATTATCCTGTATAGCTCACGCGTCCATATTTTCGCAGTAGTGAGATATTTTTGTTGATATTTATTGAAGCTTCGCATTGCACTTGCATAACAAACGTACCGTGGGACTTTCCGCAGCCAGAAAGACTGATGATCTCAAGAAATTAGCCCCTTCAATAGATAAGGTAAAGAACCGGATGGGCTGTGGCACAACCCTCTCCCTAGAGAACGATACATGGAAAAAAAGACTTTATGAGCTCCATCCGAACCAAGTTATTCAGTTGTAAATTGCAATAACTTTATTTATTTCTAGCCGTTACGTTATTACTTATTTCAGTGTAGATATTATGTTAACTTTGTAGTCTCCACCCGAACGAACAAAGAGGTACTCGGGTGTTAATAACAATAAATTGTTTATTTTCTAGTTGTTACGTTTTTTCAGTGTATGTTTATCCATGAATTAATTGCAACCAAGGTTTCAAGACTGATCCTACTCATTTGGCTCCAGATTAGGAATCGAAAGTCCCAACAGTATTGAAATATAAATAGGAGGCGATTAAGATATATAAACTTCAACTAAGCAGTATCGAATGCCACCTGCACAAACGGACGATAAAATCATAAACTTCACAGATTCTAGAGAATTCTTTACTTAAAAAAACCTTGTCCAATTACAATACTTGAAAGAACTATTCGAGAAACACGATATTTTTCTTGAATTTGCAGAAAAATACAGAATCACAGTTAAAATATTATGTCACAGTTTCTTATCTAAGTTGGTTCCGCCAAGCGTTACAAATTCATTTATATGCTTTGGTAATTAAAGAAAACATTCAATATCAACCGCTTATCATCGTACACAAATTGAAATAACCGATATTGGAGATTTAAGGCAATCGGTTACAATGTTACGTGGCGCAAGGGGCGATAAACATGTCCGTTTTGAATATGTGGTTTCTTGTAATTCTGTGTAAGAATTTCCCAAAGAGAAACAGGACACATAAGCAATAATATTATTTAAAGTTAAAGCAACAATTTACTGGAATAGGACTATAAATGATACTGACAATTAAGGTTTCATTCCACCAGCAGTTGTAGCATGACCACCATAAAAACGGAAGAATGGACAAACCCTACTCTTCGGTAGGATTTGGTAGAATAATTGCATCACTAACACGGAGGAATCCCTCCCTTCTCCCCTCCGTGATCACTAACTACTTCTCTGTTGCTATGGAAAGAATATTTTGTCTTTGTTTACGTAGAAACATGGTAGAAACGCACGGCAAGATTTCAAGATGGATAGAAAGAGCTTTGTCTATTCTTGGTAAAGAATTCTAGTAGCAATTCTATTTGTACAGAATTTGAGAACGGGATTCCCGTCAGCTTTGTTTATGGGAACATCAACAACCTAACTTTTTTATGGAGGAAATAGGGTTTAAACTCTTACCTTCGTAAAGATTGTCGTCATCATCATTTGCGCCACTGATTTGCCGGCAAAGGTCCTCGTACTCTGCCCAGTAGGCCGCCAGAGCGGAGGGGTCCGGCGCGCGCGCAGCCAGTGGCAGCGCCATGCGGACCTCCGGAGACTCCTGTAACAAGAAAAAATTGGGGTCAAGATTTTGTTTTACATCCATTACTTATGGTTAGTGTCTTGCTACGACAAAACGAAATTCACACGACTTTAATTAAAGCTTCTATTAAAGATACTGTTTTGAATTCAGGAAGTTTTTTTAAATTATGAGTCCCATAGATTATCACCGTGAATCACTAAACATTAAATTTTTTTGGAACCGCCTCGCAAAATATAAATGACATGAAGACTAGCTTGTCTAGCTACGTATATTTTTAACTATAAAAAACAAACATTTATTTAATGCTTTAATAAATAAAGATGTTCAAACTAAGTTCAAAATGATTAATCCTCACTAGACACAAAGACAAAACGTTTCAGTTCTGGCTCATAAAATATAACAACCTCTTGTTTTTTGGCTCATTGTAAATTATTCTATGAACAGTCTACTACTGTTCAATCTATTGTATCATACGGTTCTTACATCATCGCCTTAAAAGCCGCCCGAAGAATATCACAGACAAGTCCGCCCAAAACGACTATCAACATAATCTTTAAACCACACAATGATTAATTCAAAAATAATGAGAACTTTGTAAAGGACAATGATATTCGTCACAAGCAAACAATGTAATATGAATTGTAAGCAATCTGAACATTTTACGAAATATGTTGCCCAATCCTTTCAAAACGAGGTGTAGACTAGACAATGCCGATGTTAATAGCTATACGGATCTAAATAATATCGTAATTTGTGCTCGAGTAAACTGGAATTAAGTTTTAATTATGAATCAAGATGTGCCGATAACAGATTCTGTAGAGGCCGAAATCAAACGCTGTTTCTACTTTTAAGTGAAGAAACCAGGTATAGATATTTTTTAAACTAACAATCTTCCAGCATCGATAAAATAAATAAATTTTGAGCAATTTTGATTCCTAGTTTTTGTAGATAAAGTGCAGATCGACGAACAGAAATCAACATATATTTATTTCGTAAACTAACTTACTTACTTACTGCTTTTTACAATCCATACTGGATTGGACACGAGCCACTTAATTTTAACCTGTAAGTACTCTCTTTTAGAGGAGGCTTACGTGCACTTCTATCAAGCTACTTGTTGCTGGTCAATTCAGCCTAGATGCATCGCACGTGCCTCATAATGAATAGTCATTAGTCGCTAGTTCAATATATACCTTTGTTCTTTTTGTGATATAGTTTGACCACCTTATACAGGAAATCGTGAACGACACATACTGAGTCGAAGGCTCGATATCATTAATTAAAACTATAGGTACTTTGTTGTACAATGATCCGAGAAATATTCGCCTTCCTCTTCGTTTTCCTGGAGCTACAAACAGAATGAGGAAAACGTTTTATGGTCTGTATTTCTGTGAGCAATAAACTGACTTGGTGTCAAGTAAAGGCAACAAAATGTTTGCTCTTTATATTCCGGATTTTCTTGATGCAATTTAGAAATACCCAGAGAAGACGAGTGACGTCAGAAAAGATAGTCTACTGGAAGTAGATAAGTTTTTATTGATTTAATCCAAAATAGAATAAGATGAAGGAGATAGCAGACCAACTTCAAAATATAAAAAAATGGAATGCTGTCATGAGGCGGATGATGATGATAAAAGTTTAGAATCCGGCACAGTAAGAGACGATTCTTAGCCAACAACGATAAAAATGATACCCAAATCGCGAATTGATTCATAGAATTGATTACAAAACTCATCGAGAATGTCCATCAGGGCCAGTTTGTTCGAACACAGTTCTTCATCTTGAATGCCAGTACTTACAGCATTAATAAAATTTCGGACATCCAAAATACAATTTGGGCCGTCATAACATTAATTAATCTTGCCCAAAGGGCTAGGTCAACAAGTAGGTAACACCAAGCTAACGTCGCCTCTCATAAAAACAATTAGACCCGTTAGCCAATGAACTCGGGAGCTTACGTCATCCACTTCAAACAGATAAGTGGGATTTGGAGTATCTAATCCTACCGCATTGCGATGGAGTAAATGTTTAAAATATGTGCTAACCTTTAAATTCCGACTGACTTGTATCTTTGACAAATGTTGAGCGAAAGATAAACTGCAGTAGCAGATAACTTTGTACAAAAAGATAAAAATAATTCCATTCTTCAAGCAGCGTTGGAAATTCTTATGACGTTGGTCGAAGAGGATGGAGGACAATATTCCTCTTAATTTCTTTCATCCTACGTAGCTTCAATACTAAGAGGATGTTATCCTTGAAGTATAAATTGAATTCAGAGACGATCTACTGGTAAAAAAAAATCTCTATATTATGATCATTATCGATCATATAAACGAGATAAAACAGGACAAGTAGGTAGCTACTTGTCCTGTTTTATCTCGTTTTTCTAGGCAATTAATCTCACATCTCACTCTTCCGGTTCCGGTCTTCTTCTGGTTGGTAAAAAGCAACCGTCGGTTTATCCCCATTAGTTGTAAGAACTTTAGCCACATAAATTGTGCCACTATTTCCGTCGTACATTGTTATCATCGTCCAAAATACACGTACCCGCAGACTGGTTACTGCCACACCCTTGAGGATCTTCACAAAGATAGGTGACGTCTGCCATTAGCAAATATACGATAAAGCAAGGTCGAGAACCTACTCGTTCGTATTTGAATATTTGTCGTATTATTAGGCGTCTTCTTTTAAATTTGTTTTCTATACGCTTCTTACTTTGGAGTTAATAGAAATTCAATATTAAGTGCATTAAAGTCCTTAGTAGCAGTAGTTAATTCGATGCGCTATATTTTTTCTTCAGTCTTATCTTCTCAATTTTACTCTTTCTTACTCTACTCACTTATTACTGTTATAGTTTCCACATTACTAGCTGTTCTCAGCTTATTCGTAGATATTAAGTAATTATTTAAATGTAAAGTTACATAAACATACATTATGTTTATCAAGGCTTAGCGTCATGTAATGGTCGACACCCGGTGAACAAAGTTACACCTAAAGTTCACGTCCGTATAGGTACCTAACCTATACTTATTGTTATATCAGCATATTTTACAATTTATACCTTTGTAATAGTAACGAGCTACTTCATAATCAAATTGATAGCCTCAAGGAAAAAAATTGACTAGCCACCTGTCTTGAGTGATCAATTAATTCAAACTCTATTAATATTTTTTGCCTATCAATTACAATGAAACCGTTACATCATAGAGAATCCAATTTGCTTTATTTCTCAAGCAATTAAGTCGCCCAAACCAGTAGTAGTAGTCACAAAGTGTCTCCGCCCAGTAGCGGCCTCTATTACGAAAGTTTATGGAGTTATGAATGTTTCCTTTGCCTCCCACATACTTATGAATTAACAAAGACAGAAGCTACTGGCATCCTGCGACATTTCCGGAGCACCCACTGCTATAATTTGTATGTATATTTGAGGCAGGGACGAACTGGGTGACGTAAGTCACACCACGATTTGATATTTATTTATTTGTGTTTTTTCCTTGAATGTCTGTTACAGGGTTATAGGTGTCAAACAAATTACGGAATAATGGTAAGAATAATAGGAATTACAGATTGGGTTAATGACAAGTTGACCAATTTTCTAACGTTAGCTGATGGGGTTAGTGCGTTATTTTTGTGTCAGTAAAATTATTTAAAAGGAATCTTATCTAGGACAAACAATTAATTAATAATAAATACTGCTAAAGATAATGAGAAAAGGTAATTATTAAGAAAGAGTCATTAAGGAAATCCGCTCATCGAATGTCTGATAGCAAAAAACCTAGAAGATTTTAATGGTTTAACATTGCTCGAGGGTCTGGGTTAAATTTATGACTATGAGATTACCTATTGAACACGTTTTACAAAGTTTCTAAGTAAAATAGGTTAAAAACGATACTCAGGAAACTAATATAAAGATACCACTGCCAAAATACTCAATTCGCTGCGTAAAATTGATTTAACATCAAAAAATATGTAACAGCTTTACATAAACAATAAAAACATATGTCGCAATCCATAAGTGCATTTATAAAGCAATGAAGATCATCCAAACGCATTCAGATCATTCACAACAAAAATAATTTGTAACATCATTGCCAGAGCCGGATTGAGGTCAATATGCGTGAGATGAAGCACCGGACGCAGGTGATAATCCATTAAAATCACATTTATAGCAACATTAATTTTATTAAGCCGAAACAAAGACTGGTATCTCAGGTATGTCATCCGGTTTCCGGAACACGCAAAATATATAACATATGTGCATCATTCTCACCGTCACCAGAAAAATCAGGTGATTAATAAAACGACGAACACTTTAGCGTTTAAATATGCACGCTTTAATGAACCATACAAATCAACAAAAAATGTAAACAAATAACAGGAAATTCCATTGGGCAATTATTTTGATGTTAAGAAAGTAAATAAGACAGTAGGTAAATATATTTACTATAGTGAGTGAATGATAGATCTTCCGTCACACATAACTTATTTTTTCTTCGAGATTGACCATAAACTTTCTTCTGTCGCGATACAAATACCTGACCATGAATCTCACAAGTATATTACTGTTTCTAAAAGGTTGAACCATCACACGCATCGCCATATCACAGTCATCATAATTGTGAACCCAATTACGGCCCTGTGCGTGACTGGAGAACATTAAAACTTGACTTTGAAACACCTGAATAATTCAACGAATATCATTAAGTTCAAACTTGATATATTTGAACTTTAATACAGTTAGATCCTACTGATTTGGCAAGTACACCTAACAAGGAATATTAATGTCACAGACTATAAAAGACCTTCAACATTTACATAATTTAGCATATTCGGATTTGAATGGAATGTCTGCGAATTATCGTAAAATTTTGTATGACCGGTTTAATGATAAATCTATCGGATATCACCAATGAGTATACCATGAGAGATTTAAAAAATAACATATTTTTGAACACGTTGCGTGTCATATGATTGTTGGTGCGAAATCCGTCTTTCCTGGGTTTGTTTTCATGCTTATGATGTCATCAATGCATTCATCGGTCACCTTATGCGTCAGTATTATCTTGTTAAAGATCTTTGTCTTTACTGTTAACCTAAAACATATCAGGCGGGGGCAAGAGCCTTCGCCTATGACCTCCAGCATCCACAGTGAGAGCGGTGTTGGCGATGTTTTGACTAATTCGATATAGAGTTAATTTTCTCTGCTTTCTATTGATGCAACTGCTTAACTCAATGTTCTTGACTAATTCAATCTTTATATAACAAAACCACATCAAACAAACGCGTAGTTTTACGCACTTTCTATTCTGCAACTGTTTCTACGAATCTGTTTTCCTCACTATTAACTTTTTCCCTATCGATACGAAGAATCACAAACGTAACATCTATATTAGTAAAAAATGTTATAAAAAAGCGTTTTTGTAACTTAATACATTGATATAAAATCTTTATCTGCAACATAAAAGGGATAAAATCGCATCATATCTTAATTTGCTCATAACTCTTAAGGGTAAAGTTATAAGTTCATAGACCTTACTGTTCGGCTGCATACTAATAACGGATGTGTAGGAATTTGAATGATTTATAAGAGATACGGTGAGTTTTGAAACGCCAATGCTGATGTCATCGCCCCGACTAAGTGAATGAACAACCGCATCGCGTTTTACTCCGAGTGCATTTTTTAAATCAACATGTTTATTTTTAATGGAAATCGAATATGATCTACGTAGGTGAGCTAAAACTGATGGTGACAAACTTATTTTCTACAACGAGAATATACGTTCTATTTAAGTAGATGTAGTTCTAACAACAAAGGATTTTTCTGAAGATGATACCTTTCGGAATAGAGCTAAGCTCACACAGAATAGTTTGAGCCCTGTAGTAAAGCAAGGATCAACACTCTACAACTACCTTCTAAGCATGTGGTTTTAGAAGCCGAAATATATCTAGGTAAAACTACATAGACAGAGAGAGATTATTCAAATGCTGTCAAAAACGATATAGATTTTAACGAAGATGATCCACACTGCAATCTATACTTGGCGATTTTGAAATAATCAGATTCATTGCTACATGTATGTGCCCATCGCTAATGTATGCAATTTGAATCAGATTTATTCCAGCGATCCATCTATACTTAATGCAATTCTCTGACACAAAAAATAAAGCTTGTCGTAGAAGGTTTTGCTGCAGACCCATAAAGGATGTAACATCAATCAAGGAAAGATACACTTGAAAACAAGAGTAACAAGAAAAAATAATATTTACAGAGGACAGGACAGATGTAGGTAGAGGCGCAGAAGTAGTACAAAACGACCAAATGAACCATGTGGCTTATAACATTCATACAGACAATAATGATTACGTCTTACTACATCGAACCTTTTGAAGTTACAGGTGTACAGTTATACAAGTTCTGCTCTAAATAGTCGCACGCACTTGCGACAGTGCGTAATTGCGCATAAATGTCGCCGATTAATCGAAGATATTACCGACAACTGCTGATTGTTGATAGTTGCATAATACTCGGTCAATGACTGTCGCTGATAAATTATAACATTGTCACAGGATGTGCTGTCGTTTGTAGTGCAGTGTTCAGTGTGCACCGCTATAGATAAATGTTGTTGGTTCAAATTAAATGAAATTGATATTCAGAAGTACTTCTTTAACTACTTTTAAATATTTCCCCAAATTTCAATAATTGGCCATTACGAGATTTAAGAGTTGCTCATTAATGGATTTGGCCATTATTAGAATTAGGCATTTCGAGAATGTGTCCATTAATGACTCACTTGCCATTTTGAGAATTAGGCATTCTGCGCTTATACCAATCTATGTGATGTATATTGATAATCAATACTTCATTTATTTAGATGTTTACATTTTGAATGAGGTTATTGGTTTCTTTTTCATACACGTTTTTTCTGCCATAATTGGAGCCAGGGTCGTCCTCTAATCTAACTCAAGATCAAATCCTTGAACTAGAGTTTCTGATTTTCGCGTACAACCTTTGGTAATTAGATTTTTGCCACTGTTATCATTTAAACGAGGGACATATCGAAGGAGGTTATTATACTTATCATTATGAACAACTTTTACTATGGGACCAGCCCTAAAATCGCAAAAAGAAAATTAACTGTTCCATACAAATAAGTGAATAATACTCGACGAACTATATGGAACAGCTGATTTCCTTTCGCTTTTTCCGCGTTGGTCCTATAGTAAAAGCTGTTCATAGTGATGAGTACAATACCCTCCTTGAATATAACCCTCGTTGAACTAGTCACCCTGTATATACTACATCGGCGAGATATATTCGTATAGAATAGAATAGATCTTTATTTCATGTAAACCAAATACAGGCAGTTATGAAATGTCGAGACTCTAGGTGCGCGGTTCCAAATAGTAGGTCCTATGGAGAAGAACCGGCAAGAAACTCCACGGAAACTCTTTTAAAATAGTAGTATCCGTCTGAGATCCCGTTTTTGTTATCTGAGGTATCAGTAAACTTCTACCTACAACAAACTAAACAGGCGTGATGGTGTAAGCCGATATCAAAGAACTAGAACAATACAAAAGTCTGAAAATAGGTAATTATGTGCATATTATATAAGTATAACTTGTATGCTTGTCATGTAACTTTTCTAACTCGATTGTATAATACCTGTAACTAACTAATTAGTGGCAATGAAAGCTGAATGCGATAATGCGATCCTATTAATTAAGAATAACCTGAAACATTCACTTGCTACCCAATTATTTATTTCGACATAGGAAATAATTAATTTTAGTTGCAGTTATACCACTGAACATATTCATGAAAAAATCTAGGTAACAATCAAAAAATATTATTCAATGAGCAGACCCTGGCAAAAGATAGGATTAATAGGTACCTATAAGGCTATGACCAAAGAAAATTGATAGTTCCATTATGATTAAAAATAAAACAAATATGACGATATAAGGTACACGTACTTTTAACTAATAGACATACTCGTAGTAACGTCGCTATATCGCCTATACACCTCATTTTTTTATTATCTACCAGAATTTTTATATTAATATAATTTTATTCTTATATTTTAATTAATAAACAATTTTAAGGTCATAACTATTGGTATGGGACTAATTCTGACATCGAGAAAAAAATCTGCTGTGCCTAGAGTTGAAAACTTCCAGGAAAGTTTCCTTTTCTGAGGAAAGTTTCCTGAAAACTTCCAAAACTTCCGAAACTTTGGAAGTTTTCAAATTATGTTTTTCTATTTATGAAATCAACAAATTCGTTGCTTTTGGATTACTCAGAATCAGTAACGTCAAATGAAAATGATCCTTTAATTTAGTTCTATTTTCTTTTATTATTTTAATTAATTATGGTACCTATTGTAAAAAATTGATGAAATCACGTTTTTATTCAATCGGCTTAAATCATACGAAGGCAACGGGCATAATGCAAACACCGAGCGGTATGACCGAAATTTTGGAAATATTCATTTTTAACATGTACCCTACCCCGCATCCCGTCCTGTACTCGCTGTGTTCGAATATTTAAAATCTAGCTAAATGTAACATATTTTAAGTACAAAGTATCCCCAATTACTGTTTTTATAAGTAAAAAATCATTTCTGAAAACTTCCAAAACTGCCGAAGTTTTGGAAGTTTTCGGGAATATTTCCGGTAAACTTCCGGAAAACTTCCAAAGTTTCGGAAACTTTCCGCAGTTTTCAACTCTATGTGCCATACAAATAATTCAATATAACTCGACTAAATGTATGGAACAGCTTTTTTTTGCCTTTTCTTTGTTGTTCCCATAATAAAAGTTATGTTGAATAATAAGCAGAGAATGAGCTTAAAGTTGTCTGGTAATTAAAAATAGTGGTGTATATCTAAAATAATATTAGAAAGAGAAACGATTAGATTATTTGTATGTTTGTTTGTTTGGAATGAATAAACTCAACACTACTGGACCGATTTTAAAAATTCTTTCACCAGCAGAATGTTATATTATCACTGAGTAACATATAGGCAATAATTTACAAAGATATCACGCGGGCGAAGCCGCTGGCGGAAGCTAGTTCCATAATACAAAAGTTTCACGGAAGAGTAAGATTAAAAAAAAAAAGAGGTAAAGTAAATGCTTTTACAAGTGTGATTTACTTAGTAGATTCAGCGTCTAATGAATTACTGAGATAAGATGAACATCAAGCTTACACTAGGTTTATGTAATTAAAATTGGGATTAATCAAAATTAATTACCAAATTATGTTAATTCATTTGAGTAGCGAACGGATTTGTTGCATCACAGTGTAAGATCGAAAATGTTTGATAATAATTTAATATTTAAAAGCATTCTTTGAAACAATTAAAATGATTCATGGTCCAGCGTTTACGAAATCTAGTCTAGTCTTTATAACTAAAAAATATTTCGCTGCTAAACTTTTTGAAAGTGTTTTAATTATACTTTGGTGGAAATGGATTTTTGACCATTGAGGGGCTTGTAACTACATAGCTAACAGGCAGATCAGTCGATCAACGAGGTTAAGCAGCCCTTGCCGCGGTCAGTCCTTGGATGGGTGACCGTTTTTTTCGAACATCCAGACCCCTCTGTGTCTCGGAAAACACGTTAAGCAGTTGGTCCCGGTTGTCGAATATTTAAGACAGTCGTTACGGGAGTCAGCAACCCAAAAAGTCTGACAGCCGGTCTAACCTTAGGGTATCAGTGTCTCCCAGTAATTGGGTAGCGGATAGTCGCTCCGTGTAAAACACTGATGGGAGCCGACCCCAACATAGTTGCGAAAAGGCTACGCAGATGCAGATGTTGGTTACGCGACGGTAATAATCAGGATATTTTTTTATGCAGTGCGCAAAATTTGCAGTGATTCAGTGTCCGTTCCCAAATGCAACCGCAGTACTAAAATTCACTCCAAAACAAAATAAAAATTTGATTTTGTATAGCTTGCACTAGTACCTAAATTGTGCGTGTTCCCCATTCTAAGTCGAATTTTCGTTTTGTTTTAAAGTGTATCCCAATACTGCGGTTGCATTTAGGAACAGAGACTGAATCACTCTACAAATTATGCGCACTAAATAAAAAATTATCCTGTCTGAAGCTGATGGAAAAAGGCTTTTTTATTGATGACTGGACTGGTGTGATATCCTGTACATCAAGTCATTTGCTGATAGCAACGTCCTTGCTAGCTTGATGTTTGTCAATGTCGCTGCAAAGTGCAAACATAGGTACCTACAGTTAATATAATAACAGATTTCCAAGTTGCACGTAATAAATGCAAACAGTCTTTGCATTAACTACAAATGCATAGTTGTAAGTGTTGATTTAGTATTGTCTAGCTAGAATTTATTACCATGTTGCAAATTTTACCATTGAATAGATTGCTTCAAACACAAAGTCTTGGTAGGAATCTTCCCGTTTTGAAAATGAACTATGGAACATTTTTAGCTTGTGATTTATACCTATGCACCTCACTAACCAACTTAATATCTATATCATATTTTTGTATTTAGGTATTATAGAACAGGATTGCATTCGCAATAATCGATTGAAATAACCTTTTTATATGGCAGAATATGACCTTTGCGTATCGCAACGAGTTTCACAAACGCATTGAGAGTTGATACACACTTTACGTGTGTCACTATCAATTGTTAGCATCTTGACACGTAGACGTATTATATCTGTTGGTTTGCTAATGATGAGATTGTGACGTCATCGTTAGGATAAGATGAACTTTAGAATATATTATAATATTTATTCATCTATAATTAATCAATTACGATGCCTGTGTAATAGATAGCAAATTACCTTATCGCTCAATCCACAAAACAAACAGACAAACGTAAGCGAATCGTTTTTCACTGGATAGATCTATCTAAATCGAATGAAATCACAACGATTGTAACTATGATAGAAAATCGATTTAAGCAATCGATGCTTCAATCGTATTGTAATTGACAATCGATATCTTGCAATCGATTACAGACGTTTGAACACGGCTTTGAACATTATCATTACAATATAGTGTAGGTTTTTATGTAAGTACGTCATTTGATTAACCACAGATAATATTTGAAATTGGAAATCAATTTAGCTACTAATAATGGCTTCGTGGTTAGAAAAATAACGTAAAACCCCGTAGCCACAATTTAAATTCGTTATAAATGATGACAAAGATGAGAATGGGAAGTATTTCAAAATTTTCTGGTAAAATATCTGTGTCAATACCGTTGGTATTATTTTTAAATGGTACCATTAGGCAATATCCTTTTAAAACCATAGCCGTAAATGTCCCATTTCCTGCGGACAGCATTAATGATCCATTAAGAGATAATGAAATCCGGTGTAGAAATTAATTTCGAAGTTATTTAAGGTTATACTCGAAAACGATTAGGACCCAAGTGGTTTACATTCAACACAACTACATTATCCTTTCTACAATATCGTCACACATTCGCCTTTTACTTTCAAAAGGTTTCATCGCATGCCTGCTACGCCTACGCCTTTCAAAGTAGGTATTGCAAGCTATACCTGTGATTTATCTTAACAATTAAGCGTTATCATTGGAAATATAATTAACGATGTCTAGGATAGATAGAGATAGCAATACTCCATTAATACTGATAGCAATTTATCTGATGATTTCGAAATCATTCTGATAGATTGAAAGGTTTTTAATATCAAATTCAAGTATTTTGTTTTCTCCTTTCATGTATTGACCAGAGGGCTAATTCATGTAATTTTATGACGAGCCGATCGTATTGCAGTGACGCTCGAACTTGACGCGAGCGTATCTCACTGAAGCTAAGAGAATACCAAATGTGTTGTTTTGATCAAAATTTTACTGAAATTACGCGGCAACTGCAATTCTTTAGTTACGTGAATTAACCTACTGAATAAAAAGCCACCAGTGATCACTGGTTTTTCTTGTAGTAAGATAACTCGACTAAATAGAAGTTGCGACATTCATCACATCTCACCTCAAAGAGATAGAGGCGCTGCATTCGAAACTGTTGTTATAACCCTATCTTCTGATATAAATTATGGTTTAAAACAAGATATTAACAAATATTCACGCCCCAAACTCAACAATACAAGACAAACCAACAAAAACTATAGTAATTAATAGACAGTACTTGGCAAAACCAATAAAGGGCTACGTCCCAATCAATAGTTGCGACACATCTAGTCGCACTGTCGCAGTCTATTTGCCGGAGAACAATCAGTGACGCAAGCTGCGCGTGCTCAATCGCAATGCTGCTATCACCAAGATAAGTGTTACACCTTCAAGCTTTTGTTTCAAATGGGAACAGCAAAAGTCTTAGTAATGGAAGGCCATTTGACTGTGTTAACGACATTCAAGGTGAAGCTTTAAATTATGCGGGTGAGCAGAAAGCTTTAGTAAGGTGTGGTAAGGTATTAGGTTGGTTACTGTTACTGTTAGCCTGTATCATCCCACTGCTGGGCAAAGGCCTCCCCCTTGATTTCCATGCTGTTCTATCCTGTGCCAGTGATGACCAGTCCTTGCTGAATGTGTCTAGTTCGTCCCGCCATCGCATACCGCTTTCGCGGTCTGCCGCGTCGCCGTTTTGCTGTATCAGGGCTCCACTGCGTGGTTATTTTGGCCCACAGTTCGGACGGCATACGGCATTAGCTTGGTAACGATTCCAATCAGTATTTATACCGCCTTCACACTGTTAACTTCAAGGAGGACAGTGCGAGCCTCACCACAATAGTATTTGTCATTTTTACTCCTTATACTATGATGTACTGGAGTATCACAGACCTGTATATATACCTGTCCTTGTCATTTGTATGTCAATGAATAGAGCTAGCTAGAGGGTATTCAATTGTTTATTATTAAGAGGATTCAGTATTAAAGTCCGGTCCGGTAACTCATCAAATCCGGTAATAACTTCGATGACAAACGATAAATAATTCAAAAATAAATCAGGACAATTGCGCATTTCCCTAATTCAAATTATATGAGGTCACTGATAAATAACAATGTTTACTTGTATGTAGGGCGCTTAAGCATCAGGTGATAGGATTTGTTAGATTTGCTAATGATACCGCTATTTACTACCTGATAACAGGTTTATCATCCAAATAATAGTAGGTAATCCAAGTATTTACTCCGCACGTAGGTACTGCAGGGCCCCAAGTCTGCTATTTCAGAATGATCTCGTAATTGTTGGTTTTTGCTTTGTCGTTCAAACTATTTTGAATTCTATTGCGTAGGTAATAGTAATAGAAGTCGGTTATTTACCAGTTATTAAGTGTCGTTCTATAGATTTTGGCTACTATTACCTACGCAATGGAAGTCAAAATAGGTTGAACGACATTGCAAAAACCAACAATTACGTGACCATTCTGACACAACTGAAATAGCAAACTTGGGGCCCAGGTTGAAATGGTTTTCGAATCCAAAGAAAAATGCAGGTCTTTTGTTTTAAAATACGCAATTTGACGATCGATTTCTTGAGAACACTCGATTGGGTCAACATTATCTACTTTGTTTGACCTTACCACGTTCAGCTATTGAAAAAAGTTGAATAGGTTACAGAATAATTCTGTTTCTAAAATTACAGTAGCACGAACTCTGTGATTTTATTAACGACCAGTAAATTTCGTCACTGCATACTTTACAGTCGCCTTAAATCTAGTGGCCAGGCCAATCAAACTCCTAACATAATTTTGATAATAAGAATTTAATCGCTTACTGCTGTATTTTTTTTATTTACTCCTTTAAATGGCTCTGTTACAAACGATGAAGAAGTAGTTCGGTGGATTTTTTATTTATCTTTATCGTATAAAGTTCTTTTATGATGCACAGCGCCTTGCTCCCATTCAGTTACAAAACAACTGCACGTATTACATTACAAACAGTGTGTACACTGCCTACCGTACGTGTTATAGTTACAAGCCCCACCAAAAGAGGTCCGACACACAGTAATTTGGATCGGCCATCAGATATTGCATCCTCACCGCAAATGATACGCGCTCCGATACGCGCCATCGCTCAGATTGCTTGTAAATAATGTAATATCATAGTTTTGCCGGCCATTATGGGTATTACGCGGGAAATTAGATAGCAATATATGGTAACAGATATTGCTCGAGCCAATGACTGTAACTTACGATCGTCGCAAATTCTGATGTTTCAGAAAGTACAGTTGTAAATGGAAAGGTAAGATTCTTTTTATTCAAGAATTTACCCGCTATGTTACCAGCGTTAAAAAGGGCATTGATGACGTGTACTTTAACAAACACGAATAAGTAAAATTATATATAGGGACTAGTGGTCGCCAGTGGTCGAAATTCGACCGTAATTTTAGCTTTCTGCACTCCTCCATATAAATTTTAACTATGCCAAATCTCGCACTTCTTCGTGCGCGCAATATGCTTAAAAAGGGGTACAAAGTTTTCTCTTCACGTATTAATATATGTATAGATACAACCCTATTTCTAATTACGAGAAATAAAGGCATTACCTACTCTTCATTCCACATAACTTTTACTACGGGACAAACTCTGAAATCATGATACAAAAATCGACTGCTCCATACATTTTGACCCGGTTTTATATCCACTGTTGTATGATACAGCTGTTTTTTTATGTTCTCGATTCCGGTCCCATAATAAAACTTGGGTAGAAAGATAAGCAGAGCATTTTCTTATTTTTTTTCTGGCAATTACAAAATATTTGTGTTTATTGGCATCAACAGTGACGTGACGTGACAGAATGCAATGATACCCGTAGTGAAAAGTTATATTTTGATAGATATTAAGATTTAAATTGAAGAAATGCAAAAACGTATTATTAATCTATGGATTGCGCATGAGTTGAGTCAATTTTCATTTTCTTATATGTACGCAGATGTTAGTTGATAGAAAATGCACAAGAAATCTGCAAATAGTACCATTTCTATCTGTAATGTCGGCAGCTTTGGCAGAGACCTCCCAACGTACTACAAGAACCACCAGTTCTAATTAGGTATAGTGATAGCATCTGTAATAGCTGCATAGCATTTACATAGCGAGAATGTCTTTTTCAAGTTAAATGCTACTACAACATAAATAAAATCTATATCTTTCTGGAATTCAATGATTTTGATATAAAACAATTTAAATCTGTTTGTTGTTATTTGAAGACCATTTGTAAGAACATATCTCTTATAGAGATTAAATCAAATATCCTACAGTAGCTCCTGTCATAAGCTTGTCAGTCACTGGTTATAAAAATAAATCCGGTAACACCGTAGGATCAACATTGTTTTGATATCTCAAACGATTCTTAAAAATAAGTAGATATAATGGCATGCATTGACAAACTTTGACGTTTGGAAATGTAAAAGTATAAAAGATTAAGACTGATTTCAATAGGATTTTTCCTGCGAAGACTATGCTCGACGGTTGTATCATTACATGGAGTCAATTCAAGAAGGATTTAAATAAAATCGGATGTTTATTTGCATAAAGACCACCTTCAACAGATAAACAGGCAGGTAATAGTAGCCATTAGATAAATATACAAAGCTTTTCTCTATAATGTATTAATTTTTTTTATAATGCCTTCACCTTCTTCTTTCATCTGTGGCCTTTACCATGATATCCAATAAACAAACAACTATAGATAAAGACCACCAAGCATAACTTTAATGACGTCTAAAAAAGTGTCCATAATATCGCACTAACAACCGGTAGCGGTTAAGAATTGCGACGATTATTCTAATTCATAACAGAAGAGACCATCCAAATAAAAATCGATATTTGTTCGGATGCTAGTTTTAAATTATAGAAAAGTCTTAACTATATTAGCAAATCAGTGACTACCCTTGGAAATTAACATCAGTGATCACTCATTAGAATTTAGAGCATCCAATATACTATTGTAGTCTTTGCATTAGACTCTCCGCCGAATACTGAAACACAACTCAATTTTAAGGCGCCCATAAAAGACATTCTGTCACTCTGTCCTCCTTAAAATGACAGTGACAGCACGAGAGTTAATGGCAACTTAAAATTGAGATGCGTTTGAGTTTTTGGGGGTATACCTTTTATCGACCTATCAGACAGCAAGACGACAAAGTCTAACGACCTAATATGTACCTAAGTACTTGACCACACGCCTCGTGATGTTTACTACAACCTGTGATTGATGGTATGACGTAAACATGGATAATTTGCAAACGTCGGCAAACGTTCTCTTTTTGACAGCATCATCAATAAACATGCCAATGTCAAGACCACAGATAACGTTATCTTACCATAGACAAACAGGTGGCACCAACAAGTAAATTACTACCAACTTATCTGTGAAGTGGCAGAAAATGGAACTACAACAAATTCATACGATTTGACAGTTGAAGTCTTGTCAAAAATGCTTTTTCTTAGCCAACAGCGCCATCACTCTGTTCAAGAATAACGTGGTCGAAGTGTATTTGATATGTCATAAAAAAAGAAAGATTTTTTTTTAGTTTTGTGATTTACGTTCATGTTATCATCGTCAGCATTCAAGTCTTTTTCTAAGCAGATCACAAAGTACTTTCATAAATAATTAGATAGTTATCTTAAAGTCGGCTTTAGGTCTATAGATGTTAACAGATGCGGTCAAATATTTTTAGTTTCCACCGAATACCTATATCAATATGGTAAGTATTGTTTTTATTCTATAGATAGAGAAATTATATTTATGTCAAAGATTTGTAAATATTTAATTACGTACCAAAGAAAAGATGGATGGTTTATGAAATGAATGTGAAGAACTGAGATGACGTTTGATAGAGATGAATGGAGGTAAAAACTTGAAACAAAAGCATGATTTTTAAATATTCAAAATCCCAATCCTTAAATAATGTTTTGAATCATTGAATGTTACAGCTAATTAACAGTTTATTGGTATTATTTATAATAATAAAAAAAAGTAAGTCGGTTTTTACTTTTTTTATAAAGTTTATTTTATTTTTCAATTTTGAGTGGCATAAACAATACATAAACATGAGATTACAGCAATCGCGAGTGATGTGCTCCATTGTCTATCTCCGAAGATCTTCATCAGATCTTCACCAAGTTGAAATGGGACCATTCGGGAAGCACCAGCTTTCGAATAAAAAAAGAATCATCAAAATCGGTTCACGCAGTCTAGAGATAACAGGTAACAAACATTAAAAAAAAAAAAAAAAAAAAAAAAAAAAAACGCTTCGAATTGAGAACCTCCCCCTTTTTTTGAAGTCGGTTAAAAACCAGCCTATTACGGTCCACTGCTGGATATAGGTCTGGATGCGAAAGGCTCATGTATCATTAAAGTATGGTCTATTGTAGAATTTATATAATACCAAAAAAATACCTTCAAAAACACTATAAATAGGTATCTAAGTACTTAGTAGCTTTTGGAAACATTTATTGATAGGATATCATTACAAAAACTATAGAATATAGTTCTTTTTTAAATGCACATTAATATTCTAGGATCGATATTATCATACATTATTTATGTGAAGAAGTTGGTCTTAGCAAACTTTACGAGTTCTAACTGAACGGCTATAAAACGATTTTACGAGCTGACACAAAGCCTCATACGTGTTTCCAATTCAAATATAAATTGAACCAATTTAATTGTTTCCATTCGCTTAGCAGTAAGCAGCCTTTTATCGACCTTACTTTGTCGAGATACGAACAAAATTGGCATTGAGAAATGGCATTAAGAATGGTACATTTATAAATGGGAAATTTTAGCGATCCTTTCTATTGAAAATTGAAATACTTATGGCTTACATTGGTCGACTCTGTTGCGCATTTTGAAAGTACTGAACTAGAATAAACGTATTTGTCACCTCCTTTTTCTATTGAAAATTACTTATTATAAGTTAGGTAGGAACCCCAGGAACAAGCAGTCCATGGAGTCATCGTAGACGGCAGACTTTAGTGCATTATAAAAAATATCACAAATGTCGACAGAAATCAAAGATTGCTACAATACAATGGATAAGAATTCTCATGATTAAACACGTCATAAAATATTGAAATGAAATAAAACTCAATTAACAAACATAAAACAACTCAACAAGGTCTTAATCAGAAACTTAACAAACACCAATGAGAACGATGTATTTATATAAATCAATTATATAAAGTTATTCAATTAAGAACATCTTGCAGTTCCAATTAACTCGATAGACTCATCAGTTAAATAAACAAACAAACAAGCGCTGTCAAGGATGCGAATCTGATAATTGAAACTTAATTAATAAATACCATCATGCGTAAAACAAACGAGAAAGCTGAGAACAAGGCAAACTATTCCGCAAATGAGAATCCATCATCCTCAATAGATGTAATTGACGCACTACAAATGAAATATCACTTGTAAGAGAGAAAACTAAACGACGTTAGGAACACGATAATGAATGTAGCGATACGTTCTCCCATTAGTGGACTAGTGACAGTTGGCACGCAACGCTAAAAATACACTAAGAAATAGGTGAGTGGAACAAATGTCCAGCCGGAGAGAACGGCAAAAACTAAACCAATGAAAAAGTCTGGTTTTTCAAGATTAAAACAAATTGTCGTAATTTTATGCAGGAAAGCGTTCGTTTTTCAACTCACAGCTGAAAAAATGCAATTATATTTAGAAACGGATTAGATTTGGAACCAAATATTTTTTTAGACATGAATAACTTTGGATATGGGACGATGGATGGTTTCAAGATTTAAGTTGGATGTTCTTTACTGATAAAATAAAAATTCTTATACTTTTATCCTCTTAGAAGTTAATCACAGTTTTGAAAGCAGTTGTTTATAAAGTAGGTAGGTACCTAGAGTTGAATCTAAAGTAAATACTTATTGGAGAAAACAATGCCTGTGGCAAAATGAGTCTTAAGATAGGACCAATATGCTTAATCTCTCGTGAATTGCCAAATTTCCATACAATGTAGGATATTGGTTGTTACTCACGACACTTGAGCACCTAGTAAGTAGTAAATGCCTGAGCAAAAGTATAAAAAAGTAAATTTAGCTATCATTGCCAATTTAATACTACGTCCAGGAAGGCGACTTGGTAGGTTTAATGGGTTTAAAAGTTCAAGTTAAGAGTTAATAAGTACTGTTAATAGTATCATGAATAGGTCAACCGATGCCCTTTACAACATACTCTACAATGACTGATATTAAAACATTACACAGAGCTTGTAAATAAATAACATGTCCACGTATGGCTTCAAAATAATAATTTATTGTGCACTCGATACAAAAACATCAAAGAATTCTACATAATTATATTACAACACGATAATGCCAGCTGATTTGATATGAAAATAGACATAATTATTAATGTAGTTATAGATAACATCGAACATGTTGAACAAAACCATAACGAATGAGTCGAAGTGAATAGTACTTTTAATTCCAATATAAACGTTGTAAAATTCATTAAATTTTATGAGCCAGACAATACTGAAAACTATGATGGATAAAATATTCGTAATTAAAATAAATAAATGTTATTCAATGGCATTAAATTGTAGCAGGATCACCATCATCATCGAGAAACAATCAATATGTACAGGAAGAAGTATAAGATATTATAATTATGAGCACCTTTCATGCAAGTGTAAAAGTTATCGTGTGAAACTCCACCACAATACATACTAAAGCAATTAAGTTTACTATCAGCATCGTCGTCTGATAAGTTCTACAATCAAATTATCTAGATTTGCAAATTAATTTGATAAACATAATGTGGACTACATTATGTTTAACATTTTTTCATATTATAATTTACATTTGTTACAAGGTTTCATTAAAGTTAGATCACAATCGCTTCATTTATATGAACGTGACGATACCGATAACAACGGTGACGGTTTGCTGTTTGTTGTAATTATAATGAATCATGCAAAAGGCACTAACCAACTTCAACATGTGTGATCCGATGTAAGAGCCGACTAAGCGAAATGGTTGTACATACGAAAGCTTAATAAAATAGTTCTAATTGAACCATCAAGCGTCCACAGCACACACACTCACTTTTACCAAACTAATTATTGCCGGGGACCATTCGAAACGCGAGACGAGAGTTTGTTTTTATGTTCCGCCACGCGTCGGTCAGGTAGCTGTTTACAACAATCGATACACTTGTTCACAACACCATTCAATTCGTTATTCGAAAATAATAAAACAATTCGTTTACTTTTATTGTTACCGACTTTTCAAATCACACCTCGAAAAGAATTCAAAAAACTTTTGTACAATGAGAACGAAACACGACGGGCGATAATGACGGCGGTTCGCGCGGCACTGGCGAGAAATCGAGAATGAATCGAGTAGGCTCGCGTCGCTCGGCGTCGCGTCGTTGTACCTCTCGCTCGGATCGTACAGCCTCAGCACAAGCTGCCCCCAGAACGTTTGCTGTAGCGACCTCACGCGCACCCAACCTTTTTTATTTCTTCAGGTGGATTTCGAATAATCCGAATCCCACGAGTCCAAAAACAAAGCAAGAAATCATGTCCGGTTCCAAAGACCATTTCTCTGGAGTCTCAAATTTTCGAATACGTGATTAGCACGAGGAATACGCTAAAGCTATAGTAATTCTGATTAGAAATAACAATGGAACTATCGGGTCTGAAACAAAAGCGTATTAAAATGATAACAACTATCGTAGAGCGAGCGAGTACGATTAACATAAAACATGTGAAGGAGATGGATATAATAACACTTGAATTGACAATGAATCATGGTGGTTCTATTGAAACCGTGTAATTTAGACAAACGGGGATCGTGTTAGATGACTTGTTATTATAATCGTGGCTAAGGTAAAGTTTTTAACTAACACCAAAGGCAGACAAGGTTGTTTGTGGTTGTCCTTGTCATGTGAAATTTACGATCATTGTTACGACTGAAGAAGGACAATAAGTTTAATGGATATCATGTAACACAAATGATCACCTCGCTCACGACGTTTTTATTGAAATTTCTATTCATATTGTCAAATAGGCACCATAAATTGTTAAGATACTAGAATAAAATAAAGTTAATAAATATTTGCATGACCTTTAGATATTTGTTTCAGAGCTGGGTTTGTGTACATGTAAGCCTGAGAGTGAGATGTATACGTAATTGTGAACTGAAAATATACTAAAAAATTCTAGTGTGGCGCAGTCTTTGGTAAACAAGTCATTCATTTTGATATACGCTGAACAGTAAATTTAAAATTAACGTTAAAAGTTAATGACGCAATTCAAAATGGGATTTTCACAAAAGTAATAAACGAAATGCAAGTTTTATTATACCTAACTCAAATTTACTCAAAATAATGAGCCATACATTATTCAAACAATATTTCTTTATGCAAAATTTCATGCGGCACCCAAATGAATAGAACACCGAACAAGCTTATGATAGTATATCATAGTATGTCAAGTGTCAACATACCAATGTATATTAAATTTTAACAAAAACTACAGGGGTCAATAAGACCCTACATGGCAGATAAACTCTTTTTTTTTTTATATACCTACCTACAAAAGCGCTTCCAATATCTTCCTGTAACTGTAACCTCTGCGCGTAAATGGCACCAAAGTTTTTAAGATTACATACGACATTTTGCTGGTAATATATTATGTTTTATATCATGTGACTGATTGTGCCCAGCAGTCTACTTAAGATTACAGAAAAAGCCAGCTATTTCATAAGAAAATCCCAAATCGTTAAAATTTTCCGCAGCTGTCAATTTTCCTTAGATAAGAGATATTCAAACGTTGACATGCATAGCACAATCACAGTCTATTTTAGGACCAAATCAGGATACTATTTTGTTTTTACAATTCAAATGAAAATTCAGGAACCGATAACATTATCACATGACCAAAGTAAGCGATGTTTAGGAAATACATCCAAGCGTTATCGCCATATCAAAGATGAAAGAAACAGTCGGATGCTTGGTAGTAAACACAATTTCTTTACAACAAAGTTGACCTTGGGAAATGCTGAAGTCTAGATAAGTCTATAAGATAGACTGATAGTACTAAAACTGAACATAAAATTGACCTTATTTTTATAAAGGGGCATGGTTCTAATAAGCATAGGTCGAGATTTTGAGGGTCAATCAAATTCGATGTACCTACCTAAGAACAACGAGTAACCATAGAACCATATTAATAATTTAAGCGTCAAAAATCCCCGACTCCAACTAGAAAAAGAACTAACTTTTGAACGGCTGAACAGATTTTCATGAAACATAGCTAAGATGATACCCGATTAAACTAGCTTTCAATTAAAAGAAATGTATTGAAATCGTATCATCCTTTTGGAGCTACGGTGCCACAGACAGATACGCAGTTACACACTACAAACTTATAACACCCCTTTTTTTTGTCGGCGGTTAAAAAGACTTGAGATGTATTAACATATCGATATTAGTAGTTCAAAACGGAGTATTTACCATGTTTATAGATTGTTTTGAGCTTCCGAATTTTCTTCTCGTAACCATGGCGCTTGCAACAGTGCCGAAATATCGGAAGCTCAAAACTATCTATTATGCCGTTTTGAACTCTAATATAGTGAGTCACAAGTCATCAAGACAGTTACCAATTTAAATTGATTTTTAATGATATGCTCGATTTGGCGAATGGTTCCAGTATCGATGCGGCGAGTCAGCGACCGCGGTTCGGCCCAGCTTTTTGTTCAATCGAGTCATTAAACCTCTGTGATGTACAGTAATTGATTCTGGGAACAAACAAGACGAGTTTGTTCTGGAGCCACTAAACAAGCGACGGAGCGGACCTACACAAACGTGAATAACCTAACCGTCAAAAACCCCCACCTCCAACTAGAAAAAGAGCTGTAACTATTGAACGGCTGAACAGATTTTCATGAAACTAGGTAAGATGATATCTGATTAAAATAGCTTTCAATTAAAAAAAAACTGCGTTGAAATCAGTCCATTCGTTTTGGAGCTACGATGCCACAGACAGATAGACAAATTCACAGATCCACAGATACACCGATATACAAATACACCGATACTCACTACAAACTTATAACACCCCTCTTTTTTGTCGGGGGTTAAAATCAACAAGAAAATACACTTTATTGCACACCAGAAAGAGAAGAAAGATTCAATAAATAGAAAAAGATATGTACAAAGGGCGGTGTTATCGCAACTTAGATTTTCAGAAAACCCTGGTTCATCTCATCGCCTCTTTGACTTTGTTTTTCATAGCAGCACAGCTGTGTGACCTCAAATACACTCGCGCGCTGAATACTTGTAATTTCTGTTAGAAATTGTTTTATAATGGCTATCGATAAGAAAAGTATAGGTATAAGTAGCGACATCTATCGCCACATAGAATACTACTTAGCAAGACAACAAAGCTACACTACAGAGGCGCGTAAATATGAATTCGACCAATCAGATTCCGAGGCCTGCATCGCGCAACGAAAAAGATTATCGTATCTAACACAATACATATACAACTGTCCGACATTGATGTCGGACAGTTGTATATGTGTTAGGTACGGTTGACCGTCGGGCTTCGGCCCGCCAGGCAATATCACCTCGCCTGGTCGGAGGATACTCCCTTTTCAATGGCGGAACACCATACCTCGTTCCTCCACAGTATATACTCCTAATAAGAAAGACAATCGACACGGCACGGTTGGCGCAGTGGGTAAGCAATTGGCTTTCTCCGCTACATGTCGCGAGCTCGATCCCCGCACGGATCAAAATATTTGTATAGCCTATGAGATAGTTGTTTCTCTCTACACACATCCAAAAAACATGCAATGAACAATGAGGTAAACAATTAATACACAGTACCTAAACAAAAGACAGAAAACAGCAAGAGTAAACGTTAGCATGTTACCGGCCACAAAAGTGTGCAAATGCGTGTAAAAAAAAATTGTGTGTGCATGTGAGAAGTATATTTTGTAAACTGTACCCGTGATACAGGAGGAATGAAACAGGGAGCAAAGTTTTCAAAACAAATATAAAAAAATATCGATCCCTATGAATCATTGTATTCTGAACAATCTTGAACAACTTGAAGGCTTTCATCTTAAAATTTGTCAATTTCTCACCTTAAAAGATGAAAGATAAAGATATATTTATTTGCAAAAACATGTGTGGATAATAATACATGGTTGAGATGCTTATTTTAGGTGTATAATAATAGTTCGGATCACTGGTGTACAAATATGAAAATTCTATAAATGTTGCACTACCTACAGGATATAATTTTATAATAATTAAGTTATTCGAGTTTCATAACAAATAAATAATTATTAATAGAAATAATAATAATAATAATGATTTACATGTCCATAACTTAAAAAATACTTAAAGCTACTAAGTGCTAATAGTGCGAAGCAGTAACGTGCGACACGAATATCGCCGATGTTAGGGCCTCAACAGAACTGATGAAGTCTGAAAATCAAACTCTGTTGAACTCTGTGTTCCTGTAATCGGACCATTGTAAGCGCGTCCGGGAAACAAAAACTAGCCTGCGCATCCGCCGATTGAACGAAATGTTTGGACAACATCACTAAGTTGCGTTAAAAGTTTGGTACACATTACTATACCATTGGTCAATGTATCTCAGATTTCGCTTGTAGTTTACGTTTTTACAGTCGCTTTGTGTCTCTAACAATGTTTGTAAATCTGTAGTAATATCGTTATCGATGGAAGAAAACTTTTTGTCTGATAAAGAGCTGAAAGAACTAAGATAGCATGATAACTATACATATTGTTATTGACTTTTATTTACTAATCTATATATTATTACGTGAAGAGAAAAAAATTGTAATCTATGAAGGAGATAATTAAATCTAGAGAAGGTTATCAGATGTGTGAGAATGTTTTAGACAAGAAAGTAAGAATAGCAGAATATTGATGATGGAATATAAAAATTATACAATGAACTACCTTCCATGACACATCGCAAGGTGACAAAGACTGATTTTCTTTCCCAGAATAAAGGAGTCGGGTGTCATATCACCTTTGTAAAAAGATAATCAGAGTTTATATAAAAATAAAAACAATCTTAAAACAACTAGGTACCTAAAACTTTTCCATATTTTCTCATCATTTCACACAGTTTATCCATCAGACCGCAAACGTGGCTTACCCAATTTATACTTTTTAGTTGCTTGAGCGACGTGATTTTTTAAGTTTAACAGTGTGGTGTTTCCTTCCCTCATGCTATTTTAATTTAATCATGCTTTAACTTAATTTTCTCCCACTTGCTCGGAAACTGCAGCATTTAAAAAAAAACTATACATCAATCGGCTCTTTTCGGTACGCAACGAAATAACACGCCAGCAATATCCAACCCGGCAATAATAGAAATTGCTGGACAGTTTTTTTTTTATTATAATTTTTGTTGTGCTAGTGAGATTTTTTAAGAACACAGTATCATAAATTTGTTGTTTTTAAGTACACGATGTTTATTATTTTAAAACTCCGAATCCGCATTTCTTTACAAAAGTTTAAAAAAAGAACAAATACAACCTGCGTTCGAATTGATGAAAGCTTTTTTTTTTTATCGTGGTAAAATCATCATATGAGTCCTCCCACCCCGGGCAGGGCGGGAGGGACTGTCAGACTTGTACTGACTAAAATCCACGGTGTTCCTTCAATAGCCCTTTACGTTCCGGGGTCACGGTAATGAGATAAACCCCGCGACCCCGGCAGGCTTCGGCCCTCTACAGGGGGGGCCCCGTCATCTTGCTGACGTTCTTTGAGGCGCGCGTGGAACACAACGCGCCGTCGACCCGGGCATGGTCCATGGTCGGACAGCGAGTTGCCCTTTACTCGCTGTCCGCATGCCCGCGCCTACGGTGGCCGGAGATCGTCGGCCGGCGCCCGACGCCGTGGGCGACCACCACTGCGGCTGGGCTGGAGGGAGGACGCCATCCTCTCCCTCAAGCGGCCCGCCTCCTCCTTCGATAGCATGACTGCTTCGCAGAAGGAGGCGACCGCTTCCCACTCCGAATTGATGAAAGCTAGATGTAGTATTGATAAGTTTCTTGAATTAATTTGTTTTCCACCCAAATTAGAGAAAACTACTAGACAAGTCTCGGGCGAATTAGTTTAAAAGGATTCGGCTGGCGCCTAATCATTTTAAATTTACTTCGGAAGCCCTTCGGCTTCGCCTCGTCCTTCCATTTCAGGCCTATGTACCATACAACTAATACGTTTTCCTTGACATGAGCTGTTTCAACATTACGTGCCTCTGCTTTCTACGAAATCCATTCAGTACCTAAACTTGTTGGATTTCGTCATCACAGTTATGCATAATGAACTTCATAATGTAGTCGGCTTTGTTGCAATCAGCAAAGCTCTTATCAATATATCACCTTTAACAGAGAACGTCAACACTCACCACCACCCATTGTGAAAACGATCAGAAAACAATAGGTTTGACGTTGACCATTGACGTCTATAATTTCCCCTAATTGACTCAATTGTCTGCCTTCACACTGCACTGTGGCGCACTGTGGCTTTAGAAATACAAACATAAATATACATCTACAATCTACAGCAACAACTTTATTTCAGTGTGATGAAGAACTATATTTGCTCATCAAATATTTTGAGAAAGACAAAGAAAACTTTGACAATTTTGAATGGATGAGTGATAAAATCGTCAAAGAAACTGCAAATTCTTGGTCAAAATCAAAATAAAAGTTTGAATAACGGCATTTCATTTTCACTTTCCGTCATTATGGTTTAATCTAGTTCATAGATGATGGCTATGATCAGCTTAATTTCGCTATTAATAGTGTCTGATGACTGTATCAAATTGATAATGAGTGTACGTTTAAGTTCTAGGATGTCGACTGTTTTAAAATATGAGATAATTGCGAAATTATTAGGGAACTCCTGATAATAATGTTATTATTTGTTGGTTGAGAGATTGGTTGTAATACATCGTACGAAAAAAATGTCTGTTAGTTTGTTACAATGTAAATTAATGCTGTAGACGATACAATGTCACACTTCAATGTAGTATGGTTAATAGATCTTACTAAAGTTAACGTCATCGACAGTTATGTTGTCTATTTATCCAAACGCTGGTCGCCCAGTGGTCGAAATTCGACCGTAATTTTATCTTTCTGCTTTCCTTCTCCAAAATAAACTTTAACTATGCCAAATCTCACACTCCTCCGTGCGAGCAACATGCTTAAAAAGGGATACAAAGCTTTCTCTTCACGTATTAGTATTATATATAGACTAGTGGTCGCCCGTTGGTTGAAATTCGACCATAATTTTAGCTGTCTGCACTCCTTCGCCATATAAACTTTAACTATACCAAATCTCAAATTCCTCCATGCGCGCAAACAAAGGATACAAAGTTTTCTCTTCACGTATTATTAAATAGATAAATCGTATTTAGTGATAGTATGCAATTACAATCAATATATAATGTCTGTACCAACCAAACCATACTAACCCTACCAATAAAATAAATAATACTGTTAATAATAAAATAATACTGTTGAAACCATACCAATATTATTTAAAATCTTAGAATGATGTCCGCAAACATTTTTGCCATTTTGTGCTTAAACTGCATAGATGCTCGTAAATCTACTTGCTACATAAAATGTTCTTCCTACTACTAGTATTAAAAATGTTATGTATCTAGAATAAATAAAGAATAGTAAAAAACTAATTAATGGCGAAAAATGCGTGATAGTAAGAATTGAAGACGATCAAAAGTGATAGTAGTTAAGTGAAATTGATTGTGAGTGCGATTCACCAATTTGCATGTTGCATGTTTTGTGCGGATTCTCTCCGAGATGATCGCATGGCACTCACTCATACCAGCTTAGTTGATTACCTTGTAACGTGTCTAAGGTACTGGTATTTGGTTTCTTACTTTGTCTGACGTAACGATTGTTTGCAACCCCCGACAAAAAAGATCTGTGTATCTGTGGTATCTGTGGATCTGTGTATCTGTCTGTGGCATCGTAGCTTCAAAATGTATGGACCGATTTCAATGCATGGAGGGGTGTCGATGATCGCAGAAATGGTTACCCATCCAAGGATTGACCGTGGCAACCGCTGATTATGGTCATAATGGTTGTCATCCAAGGATTAACCGCGGCAAGCGCTGCTTAACCGATCGACTGATCTGCGGCCCCCAGAGGACTACATTATACTAATTTAAAACTGCGCGAGTCGACAGGCCGCTGACTGATCGTCAAGCTACACCTTTCGATCTTCTATCCCAGTCAACACAAATATTTCATAGCATGTCGGTTCGGACATAATAATATTTTATTGTACGAGAAAAACCAATACTTCAGTATGAAAACTACATTCTAAATTCTTTGTCATTATCGCGTTTGACAGTGCCGTAAAACATATTTCTCATTTAATAAATCCAGCGGCTGCAACGCTTTCTGACCAGATGCTTAATATAAATCAAGGTTACGCTTCAAGCGATAGTGCTGTCAACACAAACTTTTGCTCGTTATAGCTAAACATTTTTCTTTTAATTAACAATTTCTCCTGTATGTCATTGCGCTTACGTCTCGTGGTATGTCTGTGATGTAGATAGCAACAAAGTGGTCTGTTCAGCGGTTATATCAGATATAATACGTCGGTAAAAGTGAAGAAATGGAAAATCCTAACAATATCGCTACAGTCCGTAAAATATAGCTTTATATCTGTGACAGCTGTCATCAAATCCGACTTAAACTATGCAATCTGTTGCAAACTCCTTGCGAATTAATATTTTTATAGTCTATTTTTTAAATTCCTTTTATATTTTTTTAACATATGTCATTGTAAAATAATTATTGTCTGACAGCAGGTGCTTTGGTTCGGTTCGATCCTATTTTTGTTCCCATTTCATTATTATATTATTAAACCATTTTAAAACACTTTCAATCACGTTTTCATACAGTCCATTTTCGATCCCATACATTTTTGGTCCTTCTCCCATTATTTCCAGTGCATATTTTTTTTTTTTCTTTTGTTTTTTGACATCGATCATTTCTTGTAATTTTTCCATAGTTCATCGTCATTTGCATTTTCGTACTATATTTCCATGATCACCCGTAGCGTAAGTAGAGCCATGGCAACCCAACCGACTACCACGGTCAATCCACAACCCGAGTGCTCCGGTCGACAGGGAAGTAGGACTCCAAGTCAGCGGACCGCACAGTCTGGTTCAAAATCTTCAACGGTAAGAGCGGAAAAAGCAGCTTTAGAAGCTGCCGCTTTACGCAGACGGTTTGAGCGCGAGCAAGAGCTCGCCATGCGGGAACGCACGCGCGAGCAAGAGCTGGCCATGCGGGAACGCACACGTGAGCGGGAGCTGGCAGCACTTCAGGAGCAGGTTGAGGACAGTGAGCTACAAGCCGAGTTAGCTGCTCTAGACGTTAACGCAGGTGGCAGCCGAACAAGAACTCGTAGCAGTCATCACAGCTCTACTAAGGTGAGCATAGACAGAACAAACAAATGGGTAGAACATCAAAGCCAGCACTTTGTCAATGAAGGTGATAGAGGCACTCCTGCAGTAGGATGCGAACATCAATCTTGTGTTCCATCTCCGGACCACCCGGTACCACTACCGACGGTCACACGGGCAACTGCATCCCCTAACCCTTTCGCACGACAGACACAGTCAGTCAACATCATAAAAGCCTCCGAAGCGGCCGGCGGCCATCCCCCGCTCATTTCTATGGAGGTAGAAAAACACAATCTCTCTCTTCTGCAAGCTGTAGCAGATACCGCTGCAGCAGCGAAAGCTCTCGCCACAAATACGACGAGATTACAGCTATTTCCTTTTTCTGGGGACGCATTACATTGGTTACAATTTAAGCGTAATTTTGATGTTACAAAAAACAATTTTTCTCAATTAGATAACATTCATCGTCTTCAAAATACGCTACGGGGGCCCGCTCGTGAGGCCGTCGCGGCACTGCTGATGTCAACGCAGGACCCGGAAGAAGTCATGCGTGCACTAGAAGATAACTTCGCACGCCCCGAGCTCATCGTACACAAGGAAGTGACGTCACTTAAAACTCTTCCACGTTTAGGTTACGATCTGAAGGAACTCGGAATCCTTTCCAACCGGGTACGCAATTCCATCTCAACGATCAAATTACTAAAGCAAACAGAGTATTTATATTCGCCAGAATTATTCCACGCAGTACTAGGTAAATTAAACCCTAACATTAAGATAAGATGGACTGATTTTGCCATGCAAGACACCACAGGTCGCCCTAAACTCGAAATATTGTCAGATTTTTTAAGGCGCGAGCTAGACCAACATATCCGATTTGGTTTATCACCTGAGTCTAGTTTGGCACAAAAAGCACATCATCTTTCTTTCGAAAAACCAATAAAACGCGAAAATATTAACATGACGATGCAGTCAAAAGGCAGTTCTATAAACAAACAAGAATGTACATTTTGTAAAAATAAGCACCACATTAAGGCGTGTTCAGAATTTCAATCTTTGACTATTGACGATAGGTGGCAGTGGTTACGTGGAGCAAAAGTGTGCTACCGGTGTCTTAGGGGTAGTTCACATCAATGGAAGACGTGCAAAGTCAATCCATGCGGTATTGACGGATGCCCTTTACGTCACCATCCATTACTTCATCAGAAACCAACTGTTTCTCCTCTTGTTAATACTTTCGAGACACATGATATGAACACAAATATTTCTAAATCAGTGGAACAAAAAGAGGTCGTATCCACTACTTCTACAGGCATTCATAAATCACGTAATACCTATTTGAAAATCATTCCAGTCACCGTGTCCGGCCCTGCAGGGACATGCAACGTATATGCACTGCTTGACGACGGAAGCACTGCGACGTTGATCGACAATAGTATCGCTGCAAGCATAGGAGCGTCAGGGCCACGACAAACCATAACGGTAAATGGTATTGGAGGTCTTGAGCGGAAAACCACGGTATCATATGTTGATTTTCACATTAAAGGCAGGTACACACAGGAAACATTTTTAGTGAAAAACGCTAGAGCTATGGAATGTTTGTCCTTACGCCCACAAACGATTCAACAAGAGTCTATAAAGTCCTTTACGCATTTAGTTGACTTGGTTGAAGTTTTAACGTTAGAAGATGCCACTCCTACTATTTTGATAGGAGCCGAACATTGGCATTTATCAATTAATCGTGAAGTACGCGTAGGTAGTAGGAACGATCCTGTAGCTTGTTTAACAGCATTAGGCTGGACTTTATACGGTGTTGCTTCCAGCAAAACAAAGTTGATTGAATTCGTGAATGTCGGCACTTTTAACGAGACATCCGAAGAAAATTTAGAGCTTCTCATTAAAGAACATTACAAAATTGATTCGATAGGGATCTCTAAAACACAAACACTAAACAGTAAGCAGGATCAGCGCGCTGTAGACATTATAGAAGCCACTTCACGACGCTTACCTACAGGTAGATTTGAGGTAGGTATGCCATGGCGCGATGAAATACAGCGAATTCCTGACAGTTATCCTCAGGCTATGTCACGTTTTTTAAGTCTGGAAAGACGAATGGTCAAGGATACTGAATTTGCTAAGGCTTACGCAGTCTTTATGACAAACATGATCACTAAAGGTTACGCTGAAGAATGCGCTTCTGATACGTACTACGCCAATCATAACCGTGACAAAAGTAATGAAAGTTTACGTCTTTACCTTCCACACTTTGGCGTGTATCATCCTCAGAAACGCAAAATTCGCGTTGTACATGATGCTGCGGCCACGAATGAGGGAGTTAGCCTAAATTCTTTATTGCTCTCTGGCCCCGATCTGCTTCAACCTTTATTAAAAGTTTTATTTCGTTTTCGTGAAGGTCGTATAGCCTTGATTGCGGATATTAAAGAAATGTTTCCACAGATCCGAATCAGAGAGCAAGACCGAGATGCACACCGATACTTATGGAGGCCTACAAAAGAGCATCCCATAAGGGAGTTTAGGATGACGGCCGTCATATTTGGTGCGTGCTGTAGTCCGTTTGTCGCACAATATATAAAAAACAAAAACGCCAAAGAACATGCGCTTTCGTTTCCCAAAGCCGTGGACGCCATACTATTCAGCCATTATATGGATGATTACATAGACTCACTAGATGGCGTTGACGAGGCCGCCCAGTTAGCGGCGGATATTATTAATGTTCACAGTGCTGCTTGCTTCGAAATGCGAGGTTGGATTTCTAACGAGCCGGCCGCATTAAGCCTCATCCCAATTGACTTACGAGCCTCGCAGTCGTCGGAAATCGACCTTGGCCCCTCGACTAATAATATCCAAGCCCTAGGAATTTCATGGAGCCCCACCACCGACAGTTTAGGTTTCCGTACCGGTTTACCTGGCACAATTCCCAGTCCACTCACAAAACGTAAAGTTTTATCACACCTGATGCGAGTGTATGACCCTTTAGGTCTATTAGGACTCATTGTAATTAAAGGTCGTATTTTATTCCAACAGGCGTGGAGATTAAACATTGGGTGGGATTCTGAACTTCCAGAAACGGAAGCATTAAGGTGGTCAGACTGGTTTCGTGAACTGTCAACATTGTCGACGCTAAGAATTCCACGCTGGTACGCAAGGGCTCAAGACTTAGAGCCTTCGTACAGAGAACTACATGTCTTTGCAGATGCGAGTGAGCTTGCTTATGCTTGCGTTTCCTATTGGCGCTTAGTTTACCCAGACGGCAACATCAACCTCTCTCTCATCTCTAGCAAGGCGAGAGTTTCTCCTTTAAAGCCAATGTCGATCCCGCGTTTGGAACTGCAGGCCGCCTTAATAGCTGCCCGTCTAGCAGTCACAATTAAGGACAGTCATCGCAAAAAACCAATACGCACATTCTTTTGGACAGATTCGATGACTGTTCTCCAATGGTTACGAAGTGATGCACGTACTTTTAAGCCTTTTGTTGCCCATCGATTAGGTGAAATTTCGGAAATTTCATGTATTAAAGACTGGCATTGGGTACCAACAGACTTAAATGTAGCCGATGATGCAACTAGAATGCATCCAATTATTTTAGATCTCTCTCACAGATGGTTTCACGGACCATCGTTTCTTTTTAAGTCCCCGGAGGACTGGCCTACGGAGCCTGTAAATGTCGCACCAGTTCGCGAAGAGCGCAAATGTCAACTTACCGAATTGGTGGGACTTACCTCTGTTGGTTCGAATTTGCCGATTCCAGTCACTGCTAACTTTAGCCGCTTTGGTGACTGGCTACGTTTGTTGCGTGCTACAGCTCGGGTACACCAAGCTGCAGCAGTATTTGGTAATATTTTGCATTCCATTCGAAATTCTAAATCAACTGACGGTGTTGTTCACAGCCCCCGTCCATCTACGTCCACTACTCTCTTACCCTTAAATGCTGATCTGATCAGAACCGCTGAAAGGCACATCCTACAAAAAATACAGCTTGATAGCTTTTCCGAAGAATTTCAGTGCATAATGGACTCGAAACCAATCCCGAAGACTAGTCGCCTTGTGAAGTTGTCCCCTGTGATAGGAGAAGATAATCTGTTGCGCTTAGCTGGCAGAATTAAAGCTGTGCTGAATGTTGACACCGATGTCAGATCACCCATACTACTAGATGGTCGCCACTCCATTGTCCGCTTGTTGGTACAATACTATCACCGCAAGGCTGGTCACGCTAATAATGAGATGATTATTAACGAAATGAGACAGAAGTATTGGTTACTTTGCTTGCGCCATGCAGTACGAAGCGTAGCTAGTCGGTGCCTATTTTGTCGCATACGTAAAGCTAAGCCAATGAACCCCACAACCGGAGATCTTCCACCACAACGACTCGCTCACCATCGTCGCCCATTCACATTCACTGGTTTGGATTATTTCGGTCCGATAAACACCACTGTCGGTCGAAGAAAAGAAAAGCGATATGTAGCTCTGTTTACGTGCATGACATCGAGAGCAGTTCACTTGGAGCTCGTTCATTCTCTCTCTGCTGATTCTGCGATAATGGGTATACGCCGCTTTATAGCCAGGAGAGGTACCCCTGAAACAGTATACTCCGATAATGGCACGTGCTTTGTTGGTGCAAACAGATTACCCAAAGAGTTCTACCAACCTGAAGTTCAGGATTTTGCTGCAAACAAAGGAATACGTTGGAGTTTCATCCCTGCCGCTGCACCATTTTTTGGAGGCTGTTGGGAGAGACTGGTTCGCAGTGTCAAAGTTGCCCTACATGCCACTTTAAAAGAAAAGGCACCTAAAGAGGAGATTCTCACAACGCTCTTGCTTGAAGCCGAAGCGATCGTTAACTCTCGACCCCTCAGCCACGTCTCTGTTGAAAGTGATGACCAAGAGACCCTGACGCCATTTCATTTTCTGATTGGTTCATCATCCAACCAAGCTCTACCTGGATCAACTTTAGATGATCAAGACCTTCTTCGAAGAGCAGATTGGAAGAAGGCATTGAGATTGGCGGACCATTTTTGGAATCGATGGGTGAAGGAAATTCTGCCAACCATGCAACCCCGTCAGGTGAACAATAATTCTCCACGAAGTCTCAATATTGGGGATTTGGTTATAATAGTCGATGAGAACTTACCAAGAGGCACTTGGCCCCGTGGTCGCATTGCAGCCATCTTCCCTGGGAAGGACGGGGTAGTGAGGGTGGTAGACGTAGCCACTACAGGAGGTTTGCTTCGTCGACCCTCGAAGAAATTGGTCAAGTTGGACATTTAAGGCGATGCCTCCAACTTGGCTAATTTGTGCATTCATGCACAAGGGGTTGGAATGTTGCAAACTCCTTGCGAATTAATATTTTTATAGTCTATTTTTTAAATTCCTTTTATATTTTTTTAACATATGTCATTGTAAAATAATTATTGTCTGACAGCAGGTGCTTTGGTTCGGTTCGATCCTATTTTTGTTCCCATTTCATTATTATATTATTAAACCATTTTAAAACATTTTCAATCACGTTTTCATACAGTCCATTTTCGATCCCATACACAATCTGATATTATTTTTAGATCATTATAGTATTTTCTTTCATTGTTATGAACAATGGCAGATCCCCATACATTATTTTAGTTGAGGTAAACATGGTAGCGTTCAGGAGTAAGAAATATCTACAACTATTCAGCATTATGAATATTAGAAAATGTCTAGAAGTAAAGATATTGCATTTTGAATATTTTGAGGTTGTGATACGTTATTCTTATTGACAATCATTTGTCATGCAGATAAGTTGAAGGGTCCGATGGTGAATATGCATAAAATAATATAAAAAATAATTCAAATTATTATTTTGACGGTTATTCGAGCTTTGTTGTCTACTTTGATGACAGCTGTCACAGGTATCAAACTATATTTTATAAACTATAGTTGGAAAGGGAGATTATTTCTTTTTCTATAATAAGACTGTCTTGACTGGTGCAACGTTTACCGTTATCCGTATACAGTTTGTCACATAAACGCTTACTTAATTACTAAGTAGGTCACATATACTTAGCGGAAATGTCGCTTGTGAGTATTCTCAAAAAAAAAAATTTTTCATCTATTTTCGTAAAAAATCATTAATTATATTTGTAAGTAGAATGAAGTAATAATTACCATGAACATATTACGTGAGCAGACGTAACCAGCCTATACAACATAGTCAGTCGATCTTCATGTCTACAACTAGTTGTAACAGCACGAAATGATTCCCTCATTTATATAGGTAATAATTGCGTGATATACAGGGTGACCACATTACGACGTTATATGGCACCAAATATTTTGTATCACGTTTTGTGACCGTAGGCAAAAAATATATTAAATTCAATCAGTACTTTAGGCGCAGGAATTAATAAAAAAATCTTAATATACGATCTTTAGGCGGAATTTGAATATCTAACCTCTTGTTACCAAAATAATATTTATCATAGAGATAATACATAGTACCTATAACTAGAGAGCTTACTGCTATAATTAGTTGTACGAAATTTTGTGCCCACATGAAAGTCACCTGAGATTTAGCGGTGTCCCTCTCGCACACATGGCCATTACTCATCAACTTAGTAATCTACTAAATTGGTATTTTCAGAATCGTTTTTACATACATATTAGAACTAATGAAACTTCTACCCACGGCTATCAAAATAAACATAATAAAAATTATAATTGACGTGCTTTAAATATTATATTAAATATTATTATTTCCATACGTTATTCAATAAGATTGATTATTACAATATTTGGATACCAGTAGTTAAAGAAGTTTTCATGCGGGAAACACTACATCATTCAAAATGGCTTACATTGTCAACTTAGTTGTCAACCTATTGTCAACATTCGTGGTTTTCATAGTTCAGAAATAAACGTGATCAAACATTATTTTTGTGCCTAGAATAATTTTTTGGCGACAAGATGGTAAATACTTGAGTTATGATTGGGTGCAAGCGAGAATATTATCCTGGTTGTGGAATATCGTTCCATAGGTAAGTTTCATTGAGTAGTGTGACAATATATTTTTATTTTGTGGGATATAGTTGCTCCAAGTACTTATTTTAGATCGTTTCACATAACATACAGTCCACTAAGTTAAATAATTTACGTAATTTAATAAATTTGGATTTGTTTTTCCATAATCTGTAATGCGTAGCATATTTTCGATGCATTTATTGTTTTGTATAATTTGAGTGATTCCAAGTATAGTATAAGTATACATACAGGGTTATTTGTAAAACACCGGCAACGCTTTAAGGGGTGAAACTACTCATCAATATGAACAACTTTTACTATGGGAACAACAATGAAATCGCGAAAAAAAATCAAACTTTTCATACAAAAGATTAACCTTGCTCCATCAAAATGTATGAAAAGTTTGAATTTTTTTTCGCGATTTCATGGTTGGTCCCGTAGTAAAAGTTGTTCATATTGATGAGTAGTTGCACCCCTTAAAGCATTGCCGGTGTTTTACAAATAACCCTGTATATAGTTTAAGTTAATTTGTTGAAATCATTTGTTGTTTGTTGTGCCGAATAGATAATAATGTTTTTTTGTATCTCTTATAAAATGATAGACTTTATTAAAATTCCATGTTTGTTTTTTTCAGGATTCCAGCTGATAATAAGCAGAGGGTGTTATGGATAACAGCCACGAACCTTGACATTAGTGTGTAAAAGTTCGCATGTGTTTGTGGCGTAAATTTTAAAGATAATGAATTATTTAACAGCAGCAAAAATAAAATTAAAACCTGAAGCAGTTCCTTCAATATTACCATAGGTACTATTGTAATATGTTTAATAATTATCAGTTGTTGTATGTGTCTGTTGTATAATGTTGTGTGTAATTGTCTGGTCTGTAATAGTTTATACTAATATAAAGTATAACACATTGCACAAACTTAAGATTCACACACTTTGCTTATTGTTTATTTGTGTTTAATATTTTCCTATTAGTATAGTTAGATGGATTAAACTTTTACTGGATTGGATATTGTACTTAGATATTGTGCCATAATGAAGATCATTTTTGACATTACAGATAGCCACAAAAAGAAAAAAAACTGTACGTGCAAAATAAATTGTACGTGCAGGAACATCTGGTGAATCAGGGCATGTAGGATCTTGTAGTAAATGGGAAGATGTTGCAGTTTCCAGTGAACCACCAAATAAGAAAGTAAAGCAAGAGGAAACAAGCACATAAACCCAAAATACAACTATAATGCCAACACAATTAAAATTACAATCAACCATTAAGTTTCTAGCCGGTCTCTTCTCCATAGAACCCGGCCCACTTTGGAACCGTGCATCTAGAATCTCAACGTTTTGACGAAACGACGACGACCTTTTTATGCCGATTTGAAATTAAAAAAAGTTTTGCTTTGACTTTCATTCATTGTGTTTTATTGCTTAATGTTGTGAATGATGATTATACTTGAGTTTGCCAAACAAGAATATTATAATAAGTGATATTCGATTCTGCAGCACTAAGCATGGGTTACCCTTTCTGCTATAATAGGAAAGATCTCATAAAGAAAGGTCGTAGGATGGTCGCAAAGCTAAAAGAGAAAAAGAAAAAAGAAAGAAAAAGTAGAAGAGGAATTAAATTTGTATCTTAAAATATTAAAATCTAATGTTTCCTATGACTAGAGCTGCCAGATGTCCGGAATATTCACGCATGACATTTTATTATACACGTAATCTGTGTATAAGAAAATGTCCGGATTTTTCCGCAATGTCCGAAATTTTCTCTAAATTTTCTTTTTTATTATATAGTAACCTTGCATATGCCTATTTATATATTATGCCTTGCCTGTGACTCTAATTATAACCAAAAGGGTGTATGTATATTTGTAAGAACGTTTAGATACACTGTATGGACCGTATATTTCACTATTTACTAGGAAAAAAACAATTCTTACTATTCGATATCAGTAGTTAATTACCTGATAACTATTCTCATAACATAATTAAATATTTCTATCATGTCCTACTTTTAACTAAAATGTATGGTTACCCTATTAGACAAGGACACGGTTACCACAAAGTATTCTCCCTCATACCGGCTTTACGGCACTATTAAGCGTTCCAGTACTTGTACTATTTCTATGATATTTATTTACACGTATAGAATACATAAGGATGACATAAGTTTCTAGTTTGATGTCCCTTCACCATAGACGCATGACAGTATAGTCACAATAGTAAAATATGTAAAAATAAAATGCGTGAAAATCGTTGATTGTTTGAAGGCAGGTCTGTGATTGTTTGTATACGGCTTCAAAACGTGATATCAATAACGTGGTTTTATTTAATGTCGTAACGTTGTCAGCAACCTGTATAACACATTATTGGAATATGTAATTAGTACATTCTATAAATACTGTAGTCACGCAGATAATGTAATATTATTATAAATTCTAGAGCTTGTAAAGTCAAGGTGAGTGTTTCAGGTCATGTTCAATGAGTTTCTAGCAGGCCAGAGTTCTACAGACCAGTGTTAGCTAGTTCATAAAAAAATATTTTTTTTTAAGAGGCGCACTCAATGCTTTCGGCATTTTCTAGCGGTCAACCTTAGGATGATGCAGAAAAAAAACATAGATAGATCTACTCTTTTTTGTATAGATAAAACTTATTTCAAGAATATTTTATATTTACTTTTGTTACTAATTGTGGAGACATGGAAATGGCTGTATTGAACTGTTATTTTTTGTACTTTTAGCTGTAAGCCTAAAGTTAATTAAGACAGTAGTTTTTTTTTGTGTCAATTTTCTTCCCATTAATTCACCATTATAGCAATAAAGCATTTTTACTTCTCAAACACGTTTTCATACAGTCCACCTATGGATCTCATACAGGAGGTAACCATACAAACGAGAATAGAATAGACAACAGAAACAGTGGTGAGTAAAAGCACCATCCAAAGACCGAACAATTCCACAGCAATATCCATCGGTCACAAAATTCGATTACGTTTCATTTAACGTGAGAAAAATTGGCGCAGTCACCAGTTGGCAGCGCTCATAAATCGAAACTGCATTGTGCGCGGTCATGAACTTTGCGCAAGCGCTGCCGGTGCCGAGGTCAAGGCGAGCCATTACTGATGTTTACTTCAATTAACTTGTTCCACTTGTGTTGCGTTTCTATGGTGGAATTGAACTGAGTTATTTACTTATGTACTTTAGCCAGCATAATATTCATTGCAGGGTTTTTTTTTTTTTAACTTTGCCCCTCACTAGTGTTTCTCCTGTATCGAGGGTACAGTTTACAAACATACATGTCACACGCACACACAACCAGACCCGAAACAACTATCTGTAGATCATACAAATATTTGTTCCGTGCGGAGATCGATCCCGCGGCACGTAGCGCAGAAAGCTATTATAATCACTTAGCCACTGCGCCAACCGTTTTTTTGGCAAAGTTAAATGAAATTTGTTTGAGGTTATAAAATCTTATATTGTCATTAAAATTTCATCCATTCCTAAAGAGCCAGCTCTACCAAACATTTTTAAGATATTTTATTTTTGTTCCCTTTTATCTGTAATCAGCCATATGACTATAATCAGATGAGTTGTAGGTCTTTATGGTATGTAGAGACTTAGAGAGCTTCCTCCAGCGAGGACAGCTCCTCAGCTGTATGTCAGAGCTACATTGTTTTACAGCTTCATGTCATGTCTTTTAAGACGGTTCAAATAGTATGTTACTTGCAAAAAATCAAAATAAATGAACTTCTTATTCATTATTTCTTTTTCTTCTACTTGCCATGAAGTTTTATTTATTTATTTTTATTTATTTATTTATTCATGTTATTTATTTATTTATTCATGTCATTTAGTTATAATGTTATGTTGACTTAAAAACAATTTTAGGATAAGCCAACGTAGAATCTTGAACAACAACAACAACAACGACTTAGTACAGAGAACCCACTAAATATTCTGCTGACCCTAAAACCATGCAATGGTGATATTGACTCACATATTCAGTTTTGAGACTTCGCCAGGACGTGAGGCTGCTGCTGCGCCGCAGGTGTGTCTTGCTCACGCGCATCGTGTAGTTGCCCTGTAACAAAACAAAAGTACTTGGTAATTCATTATTAAAGCTTCAAGTTTTCATATAGTAGTCTAACCGAGTATAAAGTCCACTTTCTTGCGAAGCGAGATTGCCAAACGCTACTTACTACTAAATATTATTAGGCTTATATCACTCACGCAATGCTATAAACCTTATTATATTTTTAACCTAAACTCGCGTTTGAGTAACGCTTATCCGTGACTTAAGCAATTCATTTTAACACCGTGCAAACATGAGTATGAGTGCGAGTGTAGTTCTCGCAGTGTTATCAAATAGAATACCATACGTGCATCACCATAAGGTTATCTGGAAGAGAATGCCTTAGGCATTAAGACCGCCTTTGTACATATTTGTATGAAAAACATTAAATAAATAAATACGTGTGACTTAACCTGGCCATAGAATCCTCGTCTTCATTGACACACGAGCATAAGCCAGATCGGTTTATACAAGCTGTTGATAGCAACTATATGAAAAATAACTGGACAAAGACTCCAACTAGAAAAAAAACTGTAACTTTTGAACGGCTGAACAGATTTTCATGAAACATAGCTAAGATGATTCCCGATTAAACTAGCTTTCAATTAAAAAACTGTATTGAAATCGGTCCATCCGTTTTGGAGCTACGATGCTACATACAGACACACAGATACACACTGCAAACTTATAACACCCCTCTTTTTTTCGGGGGTTAAAAAAGTTTAGATGATTGACATTGAACTCGGGGCGCTTGCATTTAGTTACAATCGCTAAATCAAATCAATTATGTCAACTTTAAGTTAAATACACGAGCAAAGAAAAACATGTCTAAAAATGATCAAGGGATTTCCTGCTCTCGTTTTTTCAGCCTACCCAACAAAACATTAGTAGAGAGATCATTAGCACAACATTAGTTTGGTAACGGAAGCGGAAGTAAACTTCATATGTTTCGGGCACATCACGAACTCCACAGATTACATACAAACAAAGCCAAGGTAACAGATTAGTGCGTCTGATTAACAATGAGCGTTTAGTTCATTAGGAATAAAGAATAAACGGCCGATCAATTTGATTACGTAATTATTAGTGCTGGAACGTTAAACCGGTGAAGAAAAACATCGTGAGAATCCTGCACACCTGAGAAGGCCTTATAAAGTTCTCGATGGTACGTGTAGTCCGCCAACCCGCACCAAGTCAGCGTGGCGGACTAAGGCCTAACCCTTCTCATTCCAAAAAGAAGCCCGTGCACAGCAGTGGGACAGTAATGGGCAGGATTTAAATTAGTGTTAAGTGCTAATTAATGAGTGAAGGACTTTCAGGTAATAATCTGTCCATTTTGTTAACATCTTAGTGGTAATGGCCTTACTGCTTAAAGATGTCGGAAAAACATGCCAGAGGTAGTGAACTTGAATCCCTCCAGTGGCACTATTGACGAGGATTTCTACCACAAGCATAAATACAGGCTGTAAGTGATATCGTAACAAAAACTGATACCATTGATTCAGTACATGATTTTGGAATATTCTGAATCAGAATTTTACATAAGGCTGTTGAAAAAAATTATGACCACAGACCTGTGCAAAATTCTTAGGGTTTCAAAATAAGGTAGGTACTGAATCCATCGTATCCGTATCAGTTTTCGTTAGGATTTCACGTAGGTACACCCTATATTTAGTTTAGCTTAGTTGGAAATGTCAAAAGGAATACTACCTAACCTAGTTATGTACAAACGACATGGCTAATAAACTATTGTGTATATTAATTGTGCCTTGCAATTTTTGCAAGGCACAAAATTTAATTTAACCAACCCGGCTTATATTTCAAAAATATACCTATCTCTAACTGAGTAGTCCTAATGCTCCTTATATGCACTCAAAATTATATATGTGACATGGACGTTAAGTAATATAGTGGAGGTCTGCGCCGAATGCTAAATTCGTGAAAGTGTCGTGAAAGCGCGCGGCCGCGGCTGATGCGCGTGAGCACGGCGCGGCGCGCCGGCGGCTACGTAGCGATGACGGACAACGCCGCGGTCCAGAATAGGGCTACCAAGCGATATACAACAGTAATTATGTGGGCCACACAAAACTAAACCATTTGACTGAAGTGACTGGCGGTCAATTGAGGCCTTTTTATGCTGGATGTGGTTATATTATAGGTTTCTTCTTCGTTCATGTCGGCTGAGCTCTCCCATAAGAATTGCATCGTTCGTTTATACAAGTTGACTAGTTGAACCATAGAGTTTAACGCTGGACATATTGAAGGAGGGTATTGTACTCATCATTATGAACAACTTTTACTATGGGATGAAATCTGGAACCGAAGTTGTGGTCACTCTAGGTCGAGCCTGTCCCGTGGAGACCTTGATATCGCATGTTACATTTTGGTAAAAGAAGGGTAACCGGGTTCGGGATGGTACGATTATAATTTCAGAGATAAAACATATATATATTATATATACACATATATATCGTCCCCGTAGAGCGAAAAGTCATTAAGTCGAAAATGACCAAAACGAGAAACAAGGCCTCAAGGAAAAAAAAAAGAAAAAAAATCATAACTTTAATTTGACAATAGATATTTCTGAATTTATGATTTTATCTCATTGGTATTTGATTCAATTTTATGTTTTAATATAAAATATTAAAAGAAAATCATTTGTTTTATAGATAATTGAGAAAAACGAAAGTAATTAATTTTTACCCTTGAATCATTTAGTTTCGAAAAAAGTTAGTGATTTTTTGATCTGAGTTAGTGATTTTTTGCCCATCTTTAAACTAATTTGATAGAAATTAACTTGATTTAGTTATATTATAACTTTTTTCTGAGCACAATACAATATTCTGAAAATAATGACTAATTATATTATATTATTATTTTATCACTGCTAATAGTTATAATTGAGGATAAGAAAATCATTAAAATATAATCGATATTATACCATCATTAATCTTTATTAATTAGCAATCTCCAGCAGTTAATTGACAAACACACTAGATTTCGGCAAGGAAATCAAACATCAGTCCTAGATCTGGTCTTATCTAACGATGAGTCACTCATGGCCAATGTTGACCACCAAGCCCCTATTGGTAAAAGCGACCATACCTGTTTGTTAGCAACTATACAAGTACAAGAACAAAATAAAGGCACCGCCTCCAGGCTTAACTTCAATAAAGCCGATTATGATAAAATCAACGAAAAATTACGCACCACGTTACCAGAAAGTATAAGAAATATTAACTGCGCAAAAAGCCAATTTGAGATCCTTCTCAGTACACTCAGAGAAGCAATCAAATTATACGTACCTCGGATCAGACTTAGTCAACACTCCACGAATAAGCCATGGATATCTAGAGATACCAAAAATCTTAAACTACAAACTTGCATTATGGAATAGATACGTGTTGACTGGACTCGACGAACACTATAAGGATTACAGAAAACTAAACAACAAATTGATAAATCAAAATAGAGCAGCTCGCATAATACACGAAAAAAGCATATTGCAAGCTGGACCAAAAAAAATTTACTCCTTTATTAGACAGCAAGTAACATCAAAAGTTAGCATTCCAAGTATTCTACGCAACAAACATGGCCAAACAGTAACTCAGCCCCATGAAATTGCCAAGGTATTTGCGGAACAGTTCGCGAGTGTTTTTCACATAGAGCCGCAGATCCAGTTGCCTATCTTAGACCCTGTACTACATGTTGAATACTCGATTGAAGAGATATTTTTCACCCATGACAAAATTCAACAGGTCATAAAAGAATTGAAAATAGACTCTTCGCCAGGAACAGACGGCATTCCCGTAGCAATGCTAAAAAAATGTGACCTCACCGAATGCCTTGCAACAATAATCCAGACATCATACGATACAGGAACCCTACCAGACTTGTGGAAAACAGCAATGGTGACCCCCATATTTAAAAAAGGAAGTAAGTTGGAACCATCAAACTATAGACCTATAAGCTTGACCAGTGTGGTATGCAAGGCTATGGAAAACTTTATAGTTAAGCACATCAGAATTTTTTTAACGACCAACAGAGTTATTGCTTAACAGCAACATGGCTTTTGTCCGCATCGCCCCACGGTATCCAACCTGCTGTCATGCTTGTCGTCATGGACAAAACACTTCAATAGAAAAGAACCAATCGACGTAATCTATCTTGATTACGAAAAAGCCTTTGATAAGGTTCCTACAAGAAGACTCCTACAAAAATTGGAATACGTGGGAATCTACTTAGTTGGATCGAAGCATTCCTACGGCAGAGAACTTTCCAAGTTAGAGTAGGGGAAACCATGTCAGATCACCGAGAGATACATAGTGGTGTGCCACAGGGCTGTCTTGGGTCCAGTGCTGTACATAATATACACCTTTGATCTTTCCCATTCCCTACAGTGTAATGTAAGCATCTTTGCCGATGACACTAAAATATTTGCGAACCCACTGATCGATTACGACCTCCTTCAGGACGACCTAAACAAAATAGTTAACTGGTCTAAGGAATGGCTCATAAATCTCAATGCCTCAAAATGTACGGTGTTGCACATAGGCAGTCGAAATCCCCGTTTGACTTATAAACTGAATGATGCTCAATTAATGGAGGCCAAGGTGCAAACAGACTTGGGAGTGAAGATCACAGAGGACCTGAAATGGGAAGAGCATACAACAACAGTTACCAAGAGAGCTAAAAGCCTAATCTACCTCGTTCGGAAAGCCTTTGGGGTCTTTACACCCGAAATGGTGCTCCGGATCCACAAAACGTTTGTCAGACCAATCCTTGAGTACGCATTTCAGGTCTGGAGCCCCTATTTCGTAAAGGACATTGATCTTCTGGAGAAGGTGCAGCGCAGCTTCACTAAAATACCACGAATGCTAAAACATCGACCGTATGAGGAATGCTTAGAAGTTTTGAAGCTCACAACTTTAAGGGATCGCAGGCACCGTGGGGACCTAATTGAAACTTATAAGATCTTATAAGGACATTACGACCTCAATGATTTTGATAAGCTGTTTACACGTAATGATAACGTCCATCTAAGAGGCCACCACCTTAAGTTATGTACCAGCTTCTCAAATAATAACCCTCACAAACACTTTCTGAGCAATCGAATAGTCAGGGCGTGGAATAAGCTCCCAGAAGACGTAGTCTCAGCCCAAAATATAAATCAGTTCAAGAATCGACTTGACAAATATTCTCAACTGCAAGAATAAAACCAAGTGGGAAACAGCAGGATACAGGCACTTATCAGTTGTCTCAATTGCCTGCCTGATAAATAAATAATAATAATAAAAGATAAACAAATCAAATATCTTGACTTAGCACACGAGGTTGTCGACATGTGGGATGTGGACTCAGCAATCATAGTGCCGATAGTTGTGACGGCCAATGGCTTAATTGCCAAGAGCCTCGACCAACATCTTATGAGGCTCTCGTTGGGGGGCTGGATCAAGGGCTTAATACAGAAAGCGGTACTCCTCGACACGACACGCATTGTGAGCAGGTTCCTTTCTCTGCAGCCCTAGCCGCCGGTAGCTTGGACCGTGTTCCCGATGCCGGTGGCCTACTACTCTTTTATATTTTTAAATGTTTTTATAATCTTTTTTTTATTTAATTGTAAAATTATTTAAAAACATAAAAATGTGTAATAAAAAGTGAATAAAGGTCATTATTAATAAACATAGCTCGTTTCATTGTATTGTTGCACGTATGTTATCAAAATTATTTTATTCAACACAAAACAATAATAATATAACGTGAGCTCCTTAATCAACGCACGTGTCGCGACTGGTTCGCCGCGAGAAAGATAACTAACTCCCCACTCGGCGACCAACGAAGGCGACAAACTTACTAAATCTCGCGCGAAATATACCTAACTGAATAGAAACATGTAAAGGATGTTTAAAAAATCATTAAAACCTTTTAATGATATTACGAAAACTATGATTTTGTTGTATTTATGGTATAGAAAAAGTCCATAACATTATTTAATTATTTTTTGCGTATGTAGAAATAATGCTAAATATATTGATGCGTCTATCGAGAAATCACTAAGTATACTTAGTTAGTTTTCGCTTTTATATTTTGTAACCAACCATTTATTTTAAAATAAACTAAATTGTTTTGGTGAATTTTGAAACAAATAAGACTAATAATTATAACGTTTTAAAAAAAGGAAAAAATAACTAAGTTTACTTAGGTATTGTGTCTTGCCGATTTTAGGTAGTCATAAAATAATTAAGTAACTTGGGTATTTGTTCCCCAAACTTTAAGGTTCAACATGTCAACATGATGTGTTTTCGCATAAGCTAAAACAAAAACTAATATAACTTATTGAAATATAGTTAAATAGAAATTTGGAGAAAAATACGGTGAGTTTGATGGCATTTAAAACCATTTTAACCATTTTTGGACTTAGTGACTTTTCGTTCTACGGGGACGATATGTATATGTATACCTAAATAGAGAATGTGAATGCTAAGTTTGTGTGCACGTATTATAATGTGGGTGTCATTTTTTACCAACATACAGTTCGGAAAGTCTGTTCGGACTGCGCAGTTAAATCGTAGTTTGAACTAAACATGTGGCCAATCAATAAAAACCATTGAAAACTAAAAAAGTAGAGTTTCTAGAATAATTTATTAAATGACGTATTTTATCAATACATCCAAATGACGTGCGAAATTGTAGACACCAAATATCGGGTTTTTTTCACTTCGGAAAGCGACAAGATGAGATATGATCAACTTATTATAGATCAATCGTTGTGATTTTAGTAGAATCTGCGTGCACACGTCATTTTTTTTATTTTTTTTATTTGATTACCTTTGGTAACACCAACACCGCACCTGATGCTGCCGATGGTGGATCACACAATCTCAAATAATGCCTATTCATTCTTGCCTTGAAGATTCAATTTGAAATCACGTACCTAACTACCTATCTACCTTAATATAAATTATGTTTTTATATGTATAGATTACCTAGGGGTTTACCGCATAACTAAAATGGTAATGAACATCGACCCTGGTAATAAACTTCAATACAATCGTGAGAGACTAAAATTCGAGCTACCTTGTAAAAAATTACCTACCAGTCATGAAGTTGAGAGTTGGGGGTACTATCTTCATGATCGGTATTTTTTTTTATAAAGTAGCTTAAAGTTTAATCTCTCACGATCGTATTGAAGTTTATTACCAGTGTCGATGTTCATTACCATTTTAGTGACGCGGGAGACCCGCTGATCTAGCAGAGTCCAAAATGTGTGTGAGCAAAATGTATCTTAAAAATATTATGCAACTCCATCTATGTTTTTTAAACATGAAATAAGTTAAAAGACTAGTACATAATATGTAACATATTATGTTCTAACCAACCTTTGAAAAAGGATTTAAACAATCGCTTGTACAACTTATTTAACGCCACTACCAGATAAATAACACATCCTTTAAATTGAAAAATGATAACCCTACTCGCACCCCGAGCAGCGCACGCGCAGCGCATTCACTAAGAGACTCGCGAGTTGAGAGACTGCTGATAATTACATTGTTTATAACAGCACAGCTATTAGACCACTGAAAGTGCTCGTTTGTATCATTACTGCTAATTCTTGCTCCTGTGTTATAATATGTATAAACGATTTACTTTCATTTTGATCCAACTGTCTGATTATAGCTTTATATTATTTATCGACTAAACATCTGTAATTTATTCTACCTCTATCCTCTCATTTATTGGAAACCACGGAAAGACTGCTGCTCTCAAAAAAAATGCCCATTGTTACCAAAATCATCGCATTTCTGATAAAGAAAGGTGACGGTATGTATAACCTATGCTGGTTAATAAACTCGCTAGGATATTATGTTAACGGATAAAACGGTCTTGCGGGAATAGTGTTAGGTAATATCATAATAATCAACAAATTCAAAATAAAATCAATAACATTGTTGGGCTAACTGCTCGTAAATTGTTTACAGACGTCAAAAGTGAGTGTGATGACGTAGGTATAGATGTCTCCGTATATAATCTATCAAAGTTATCTCCACCTAAAATCATGATTTTATCTGAATCATGTCAAACATTGATTGAGAGAGTGCCTCAAGATCTTTGTCTAACAATACTGATTCATAAAAGGAATATCCCAAACATTATGAAATATTATTTACTTAATAATATTCTATGCGAATGGGAAAACAATAACTTAAACTTATTCATTATCTATATATTAATACGTGAAGAGAAAACTTTGTACCCTATTGAGCGCGCGGAGGAGTGTGACATTTGCCATAGTTAAAGTTTATATGGAGAAGGAGTGCAGAAAGCTAAAATTACGGTCGAATTTCGACCACAGGATGACCACTGGTTCAGCATGATTCAGTCACATTCGGTAAGAGAAGAAGCTTGCCTCGAAAGAGACTTGGATCATGATGAAAGAAGATAAAACATAAAACACTACAAAAAGACACAATTAAGAAATAAAATATAAAATTCTTAAAATATATGCTGTCAAGCATGCTCATGCCGAAAGGGTAGCCGGCTCAGCACTTGTTGGGCTTGGAGAGCTCAGCGCTGATTTGCAGGTGGAACTCCTATGACAACTCGATGAAAGCTCTAATTTTTATTTCCATGTGTAGTTTAAATTAGAGTTTTACTTGGTATACCTTATTCAATTTGACTTGAGATAAAGTATAAACAGCATTTCAGCAAAAATATTTTTTGTAAAATTTAAGAAAACTTTGATTTCTAAAAAAAACATATTGTGTGATGTACAGAGTTCTTATTGATTTTTTATTGCCTAGTTTAGTATTTCACTACAAAAGGACATGGTAAGTTTGTTTATATTTTGTCTCAAGCCTAGTGGAATAAGGTAGATATAGACAATTTACGATCTGTGCGCTTGCGCAGGAAACGAAGTGCGAAGGGAAGGAAGTGGAATCATCGCAACCCTCAGGATTCCCCGTCGTTTACTATTTCTGGATGACATTAGTATTATTTAATTTTGTTCTCTTCAAAGGAGATAGTTTTAGACGTAATCTTGTTTTTATTCCCATGAGACAGTAACTGTTTGTAGATGATTTTAAAGCCATGTGATTTAACATTGATTTATTGTAAGAGGTTTGTAAATCTAAAGAGATTAGACAGTTTAGGGAAATAATCTCTACCATAATCCATTATTTATTTATTTTACTTTTATTAAAACGGTTATTATTATCCATGTGCTTAGCCAATGTGGGACAAGATTCAAGAAGATCGCTTAAGATTTATATTACCCGATTTATAAAGATAATTTATCTATATATTAATACATGAAGAGAAAACTTTGTACCCGTTTTGCGCGCACGGAAGAGTGTGGGATTTGGCATGGTTAAAGTTTATATGGAGAAGGAGTGCAGAAAGATATTTCTATACAGGGTTATTTGTAAAACACCGGCAAAAAAAAAATCTAACTTTTCATACAAAAGATTAACCTTGCTCCATCAAAATGTATGAAAAGTTTGAATTTATTTTCACGATTTCATGTTTGGTCCCGTAGTAAAAGTTGTTCATATTGATGAGTAGTTTCACCCCTTAAAGCATTGCCGGTGTTTTACAAATAACCCTGTATAATATTACGGTCGAATTTCGACAAATGGACGACCACTAGTAAAGATAATTTGCCCTCACTCTTAAAAAAATCCTGGCTTCATCCATGGATCACCTGCACTGCAAAACATGCGCTTGCTTAAATGCTCTCCGACACAGCCGCGTTATTACCAGACGATAATAACGCTGCGTTATTGCTGCAATATCCATCTTTAGTACATTTTATATTAGGACGCATTATCGCCGCAGTGTGTAAGAATGAATTCGACCTTATACAAAATGTACAAAAAACAGATATGGCAGCAATAATATCGGCGTTATAATGCAGCTGTGTGGTTCCAGCCATTCATTAATTCGCTTAATTTAATTGTAAACATAAAACAAGCAATTTCATGATAGAGTAAAACTCTAATAATAAATTCATACCACCATATTCATAGGCGCAAAAAAATATCTAAGCCAAGTGCAGTCCCAGACCTACTAACATGGTCCTCAAGAGCATGGACAACGAGCTATTAAGACCAGAACTTAATAACAAACCTCCGTCTATGGTAGCTCATGAAAGTATTCATATGCTGTAGCAAAAAATGACTTAGATCCATTTATTAAATTGCGTAGGCGACTCACAATTACAAGCAGGACAAATATGGAATGAAGATAATTTTGATTAGTGTCGTGGTCGTAAGCTCAGCTTCTTAGCGGTAGGTACCTACTCAGTTCAATCCTCAAGTTATAGTGTAGTATCGTAGGGTATTTCTGTCAAATTTTAATGTCCTAAGGCCTATCCAAGACCAGTCAGTAATAGCCGCGCTCGCCTCGCGATACTATCTACTATATTAAGGGTTGTTCACCGCCAACATTGTTATGTTGTCGGTGAACAACCCTTAGTATGGTAGTAACATTTGTTGATGTTTAATATTAATATGGCTGTTTACCCATATAAAACTCCATGTTATAATTGTAGGTGAACTTGGGCCTATTAAGGGCCATATTCACCGACAGTACAACAGACGTTTAAAAATATTTGGTTTAGTCCGTATAATATTCATGTTTAAGGCTGATTTTGAAAAACTAATTTCTGTTATTTAGATTAGTGACACGAAACTGAAATACCATAATTTCTGAGCTCAGTGAACAAAGAAAAAACTACATTAAACGCAATGAATTTCTCATAATGACCTCACCTTGCTAACGGCCTAGGCAACTGGCGTAGTGTTATGTGCCAAGTGTAGTCACCTACATAGTTCTTCATTTGTTATGCTATGTCATTATACTGTCACAGTTTACAGTTTTCCACATAAAATGACGCTTAATGAAAGCTCTTTTAATGAAGAAACCGTTGTTTACCCAAATAAACCGGACAATAATAGAAATAGCTAACGGAGTGGAAAATAAACAAGTTTCATGGGAAGGGTGTAAGTAGGATGTGATCCAATTTTTAAAATATTTTTATGACGATTTGAAGGATTACCGTTACCTTAAAACAGTTTTAACTCTAGTAGTAGACCGATGGAAAACTCGTAATCATTGGAAACAAAGAATTTTGAAAACACACAGTAAGCTACGAGTGAATGAAATTTCGAGCAACCAACCAATCAAATCGCCTATTGTTCACTGAGCAAACAAATGTATTGAAGGCATATTCTTGGTACTTAGATGCTTTCCAAATGGTTCTAATTTTGAAATAACCTAACGGAAAATATGGAGAATATTAAGATAGTCATCAAAAAAAATATTATACGAAATGGAAGCACAACGCTCATTCTTCTTCCCCTGTCTTATCGGCACGAGTTGTCACACGACTCACGAGCTATGCAAAAAAACCTTCTTTAGAGAGGAATATTTAAAAAATTACAATATTGGCCTATGTTCCAGCTTAAATTATCATATCTTTCTTTCATTGTCTTTTGTTATCTTTTAATTTTTATAGGTCAAGAAATATTTTCTTTTATTTACGAAAAACTAACGAAAGCCCATTCCTTTCAATCTAATTATATAATTATCGCTACATTACCAGCCGATCAGCATTCTGCTATTTGACCACTAAACACAATGGTAGTATTCCTTGAACATTATAAAGCCGATACTCCACTGAGGCGGAGCGGAGCAGAGAAAAATATTTTCACGTCACTTCGATAAGCGAAAATAAGCTAAGAAAGTGATATAACGTCTGGTAGAATCATAGACTTAGAATATTTTCGGTTCCCTACATCTATGGGTAGAATGGAAGAAGACGTACTCGTAACTATTACGCTGACTAAATAAAATGGAATAATGTCAGGCAGAATGATGACTCAGATGAGCAAAGAAAACGTTAAGTACTATCCTATCGGCCAATTTTTTTTCATCTCCGCTACGCTCATCTCCGCTCAGCTTCACTGGATTGTAAGCCTAACAGCCTATTGTCCCTAACGAGCAGCTTCATTATGTTATGTAACACATAATCAGTCAGCAGTAATCAGAAGACGTTTACGTTGTTAGGTAATATTTTAGTCGATCGCTTTTCGGAAATGCGCTCGCGTCAACCAGCAGTAAGGAAGTGTTTATAGATGCGAACTCCGTATCAACGACGGATAGTAGAGTGACACTTTCTCTGGCAGGGCTGCTACGACGGTATGGAGAGGGTAGTATGAAAAATATTTTTTATATTTGTAGAGGAACGAGGTATGGTGTTCCTCTATTGAAAAGGGAGGATTCTCCGACCTGGAGAGGTGATATTCCCTGGCAGGCCGAAGCCCGACGGTTAATGTCGGACAGTTGTATTATACCTGTTAGATACGATATTCTTTTTCCTTGCGCGATGCAGGCCTCGTAATCTGATTGGTCGAATTCATATTAACGCGGCACTGATAGTATAGCTTGCTGCCTTGTTAAGTTATACTATGTGGCAATAGGTGGCGCTACATATTCTTTAGCCGTTTAGCGGAATTTGAAGCATTTTTGTTATAAGTATCTACTAATAAAAAGTGCGTGGTCCAAAAAATCAACGGTTATATTTATTCTATAAAAGAGTCAGGAAAGTAACCCGCTCTAGTAGAGAACTTTGCCATGGGCTGAGCAGAGAACATAATTATAATACAAAATTACTGACTTTACCGTGTGGGTGACACGGTAAAGTCAGCCATTTTAATAATAGTTATTAAAATGAGTGACATGTTATTATCTTACAAATCTTTTTTTTTTTTTACCTAATCTGTACATGAATACATAATAATCTTTTGGTATGAGTTAAATTATTGACGAAAAACAAACGTTACTATTGTTCTCGGAAGCCTGCCTGCCAAGAATTGACAAAATAACCAATACCTAACATTCCAGTATTAATGTTTAAAAACGCGGAAAATTTTGAGATGCTCCAAAAACACAAATGCATAGTAGACCTTGCCAACAGTGCCAACCCTAACAATTTAAATGTCACCCACACTTAACGGTTTCACGATGTTTCCAAAACAATTCTCGGCATCGTGTTCACCAAACTTTGAATTGCCTAATTTTCGGAATACTTCGGTCATTTCCGTGAATACTTCGTATTCTGTTTCGGTTCCCTCATCATGCGAGTTACGTAGTGCTGACATGTGTTGAAGCCAAATACTGCATGTTCCTATTTCAAATGTGCACGCTATAACGGTTCCAAGTTACAACGTTTTTGATGGCTAATAATTGTTCTGTTGATTTTAGATTCTTATATTACTGGAGGTGTCATGCCTCAGATACACCGTTTGTTCTCGTATTATACCACATGAGACGATCACCGTAATCCACATGGTGTTATTGTGAGACCTTCGAAATGTGATGAGCGATACCAATAGTCGGCAGTTATCAATAACACAATACTGTGGACATATCGGTATGCTCAAATGCCGCATAAAACGTAAGATGCGTTTCGTAACACAAATCGTAACTGAGCTGTCAAAATCTGTCAAAATCCATATATGTTTAAGAATTCTATTTAAAAAAATCTTTTGAAATTAATGTAATCTACTTGAAGAACCACCTATACAGGATAATTTTTTATGTAGTGCGCAAAATTTGCAGAGTGGTTCAGTGTCCGTTCCAACCGAAATGCAACCGAAATACTAAAATTCACTCCAAAACAACACGAAAATTCGACTTAGTATGGGGGACACGCATAATTTACTAGCGCAAGCCATACAAAATCAAATTTTAATTTTATTCTGTAGTGAATTTTAATATCTACTGCTGTAAGCTGTTGCATTTGGGAACGGACACTGAATCACTCCGCAAATTTTTCGCACTACATATAAAATAATCCTGTATCCTATATAAACAATCACGCAATTAACTTGATTAATAATAGCAATGACAAAAAAACTTAAAACAACAGTTGTACGGCAAAACATAACAATAACAACAAATTCACATTTCTCAATAGACACGTGCTTTCAATAACAACGATTTAATCTATAGAAACTTTTCTCACAGCTTCACAAAACCATGACTTCTTATTGTTCAGACGCTAATTCAATTCACTGCCACTTAGGGTTGTCGAGTACCTAATCTTTGTAAAAATACTGAGATCTCATCGCTTACTTTGTTCCATGATCCTAGTAGGTACTGTGCCATTATTTCATGAAACATATTTCCTGCATACGGACTCAAAAATGTAACCAATTAGGCAGACATTTCACAAAATCACGTAATTTTTTTACGGTAGATACAGAGTGTATCCTAATGTCGAAGGTTCCCAAGGATCCTTTTGCAAATTATATCAATTTTTAATACACGTAACACATACTATTCTTAATTCTCAAATATTATTGTAGTATGTTTTAGTGCTATGCTTATTTACAAAAAAATATATTATTATCTATCAATGTTCCGAATTCTAGTCTTTCCCTCTTAGTTCTTAGTTTTACACACTGTGTCTACGTTTTCTTTTGTACCCTCTCCAGTCTCAGGTTTGCTGGCAGAAGTTTCTTTTGAAATAAGCATTACCTTTGTACTTGAGTGTGTGTTTTTGTAGTGTACATAAATAATAAAATTAATAAATAAATACTTACGACCCGTCTGTTATTCTTTAGATATTTAATTTCTCGGGATTCTGCTGCATTCTTAATTTTACAAACAGTTACTGAATTTATATTTTTTCATCTGACTGTCAACCCTACTACTGAATAATAGTGGTTTAGTTCCGTCGATTTAGTCCGTAAATTGCCGTAATCTTGACAAAGGCTAGCGATAAATGGAGAAACAATGTGATTTATTAAATGCGAATTTGGGGAATAAAATCAGGAATTTGAGCGTTGTGTGGCGTAAAAAATATAGGTAAATAGGAGTTTTTAATTTTGTTTTTTTATGGTGAACACTTATTAACATTCTGTATCTGTCACGCTGAAACTCTTCAAACTTGTAGAGAACTAGAGGCTAGGTAGGGATTGATGGTATTACACAAAGTGGTAGGCAGAACGCGGAAGACAAAGAAATGGGGTTTAATTTGATAATTAAAGACCGTTGAAATAATTTTAGAGCACTCTAAATGAAGATGAACGGCGGCCTAGTATAGAATAATTTGTTATATTGAGGCTGTGTAGGAGTTACGTAGGTGGCACCACTGGCACCATAAAACTAATTTACTCCACAGCCTGCAAAGAAATTATTGATCTTACAATCTGGTAAGTATCGCATATATCTAGTATTTCGAGGTCATACTCCAAAAACGAATAATAGAAGAGAGAAAATATCTATGTTTATTTGGCACAGACCACACAGAAGTAGAAAAGAAGTAACAAAAAGATGGAAAACAGTAAAAAAGAAGTTATTTTTCAATGTACCTATACTCTACTTTTGAAAGAAGAAAGAAAAAACATTAATTCAGCACGGACACATTGACATCACAAGAGAGACAACATGAAAGATATATCACTACCAAAAGAGACAAATAAGAATTTTCCGGTTTTTGGCTCGAATGGCAATTCCACCTGAAACGTTAGAAATCATAAACGTGTTTGTAATCCTGCACTCTAAACTTATAATAGTAATGATTTTCTAAACCAACCCATTAAAACCTAGGTCAGAAAATAATGCCCATCAGTTGTAGTAGTATTCCTCATTCGCTTCTGAATATTATCAAGATGGATGCAATCAGAATTGCTCCCGATCCGCTGCCTTCCGTCCTTGAAACCCAGATCCAAGTGCAATTGAATTAATTACATTGTAGGCCAAGCACGTCAACGGATGTAAAACTAAATTGAATTTCAATTGACATTTTGAGGCGTACATAAAATCTCACAACTTTCCAAGTAAAAATCAAACTATGTTAAGATTAATATGGCTGATAAGTTAGCACTTACTTAAGCGAAAATAGTTATAAAAGTTTCAGTTCAAGTCTAGTAGTCTAAGTTAGATCTGGATTTTTAGGTAAGGAAAATGTGAGCGGACTTTTCTGATTATGATGGTCAGCTTTAAATTGATGATTATTGGAATTATTGTGCCAGATATAAATTATTGATATAGGCTCGCGCCCTTCCTACGGTGTGGCTAGGATTTGGCAATATCAACAAGATACGACTATCAACTGTCGCAGAAAAGGGTTAATTAATACAGGATATTTTTTATGTAGTGCGCATAAATTGTAGTGCTTCAGTGTATGTTCCTAAATGCAACCGCAGTACTGGGATACACTTTAAAACAAAACGAAAATACGACTTAGGCTGACATTCAGAGACGACAGAAACGAGTCTAAGCGTGAACTTACGCTTCCATATGTCAATTTTACGAACAAAATTTGACAGATGGAAGCGTAAGTTCACGCTTAGACTCGTTTCTGTCGTCTCTGAATGTAAGCCTTAGTCTGGGGGACACGCATAATACACAAGCGCAAGCCATACAAAACCAAATTTTTATTTTGTTTTGGAGTGATTTTTATTACTGCGGTTGCATTTGGGAACGGACACTGAATCACTGCAAATTTTGTGCACTACATAAAAAAATATACTGTATACAGTGTGTTTGGATTTGGGAACACCCTAAAACTGTGCCGAAGTACTATGTAGTACTCATTACACGGTAGATGTGTACTCATACTCCTGTCATTATGTTTGTATGTGTAACTGAGAAGTGAATGGCTGCCCATGCCCACTCTGCTACCGTTAAGTCAGATTAAAAAATACATACTGTATTGAACAATGAAACAATAGTTCATATTGTGTGGACATTGAATTTCGACACGATTCGTATCTGATAGTACCGTATGTCTAATATCTAATAGTATCTAATGGTGTTCTCAATACTATGAGACTTTAGACCTAATAGGTAGAGGTACCATCAGCAGCGATCGGTGCGATAAGTTGAAAAGTATACCGCTGTCTAATCCTTTGAGAATTGACCGGTGCTCGTGCGCATGAATAGAACCTTTACCTACCGTTGATGCGCTCTTATAGTAGAAATTGGTATGGTAGGCATTAAATGGATAGCCGATGTTTATTTGTATGTAAAAATTGAAAATGATAATAATTTTTGGATAAACACACACACATGAATCACAAAAGGTACATAACTCTAAATATCTATGATATTTCGGCTGACTGACAGCTACCCTAATTTTTGGTGAAACGATAGAATGAGTCAGATTCACGGATATCTATGATCAGATTGCTATCTTGTAGAATCAGTGCTAGAAGTCTGACATACATACATACTAAAAGTATGTCGTGTATGATCACTGTGATAGCCAACGTGAACTATTGTTTGTAGATAAACAAAATGTAAATGCGACTTCAACGTTTGGCAGTTCCGCATACTGTGCACATAGAAAGAATAGTGATGTACAATGTAGAAGCCAATTTTAGCCGACGAAGTAAACAAAATCAGTCAATGAATCCACTCATTTATTTATACTTTAGGTATGCACTAAGTATGTACAGAGGCGGACTTCATTCATCCTATCGCAGCGCAGGCTTTAGAAACACAACACACAAAATGCAACAGACATTTAGTCTAAAACGTTTCTCAAGCCCAGGTCTTACAATTAGACATGACGAAAAGTATCATGAAAAACTAAATGGCGATATTAATAACTACGTATAAAAAACATGTAGAGGTAGCGCGATTTTTGGACAGCCATTGTCGCCAATGGCTGTCAAAATAAGCACCTTGAGATTTATTGAAAACTATTCTGTATTAAATCCGGCAAAACAATTTTATAAAAGAACAAGAGCAATAAACAAACGTGCGTTGCCTGAACGAATAGATGCCTAGGTTCTCATACGGTACCTACTTTAATTTTTAAACCGTCGAATTTCGTCTTTCGTCAAATACTCGGCGAAAGGTACATCTCTATATAGTGTGGAGAGTGACATAAACTATTGAGCATGCGCTCTTCGTCCAGGCATTAGGTTTTCAAATGTCACGCTCTGCCATTTGTAGGGTTTTGTAATTCGGCACACGAACTAGGAAGCACGGCAGGGAACGGTTCATTGCATAATGCTTATTAAATATAATAAAGCGACAAGATAATATTTTCATTATTGAATTGATGATTGAGAGATACGAATAATAACAATAACTACGTCTACAAACAATAATTTTAGCACTTTAGAAGTTGATATCTCTAAAGTATAAATACCGCTAAGGTTGACAGCTTTAGCGTGACCTTGAGCGTAGATTTAGAACTTTAGCGGTCTCAAGATTTCATAGCATATAGGTAGGCACTGAACTTATTCCAAACGAAAGAGAAGAATTCCAAGAAAATGCCAATCAATTAAATAACTCGGCATTTCCCAGCCTATATATAATACAGAGTACACACATTTAAACAGAACACATACATGATTATGAACAACTTTTACTATGGGACCAATCCTGAACGCGAACGAAAATCAGCAGTTCCATACAAATAATAATTTTATATCACTCGACCCAAACATATAGGAAAAAAGAAATTTTTTCGCGATTACGATGTTGGTCCTATAGAAAAAGTGGTTCAGTTTGATGGTCTGATTCACACCCATAAAATATATGACGACGCATTTCTGATGTTGCATACCTAGTAATCGATCGCCACTTATAATAGGACTCTCCCAAGTTACACTACAACACGAACTCGGTCCTACCGGTCTTCACGAGTTATCTTAGATAATATCGCACTGAAAAATCTAGCCATTAGGTACTGGAACCAAATTACTCTCTGTCTACACTGAGGCGGTAATTCTAAAATCTTTCTCTCATCTCTGTGGGCCGAGCACGAATAGTTTGATGTATGGTAACGTTTATTGTAAGTTTTTGATAATAAAATATAATGAACCTATCGCATTTTTGTTCAATTTTATGCAACATACACACTTGTTTCATGAAAATGTAAAAATATTGCATGTATTTTCAAAAAATATGGATTAAACGTGTATTTTCTATTCAAAATTTGCTTACAATAACGTTACGATACGTCAAAACATTCATGCTCGGCCCACAAATCATCGAAATTATATTAATTATCGATTTCATCCAAATCGACCTTCTAATTCAAATTCAGAATGCATCGAAACTACCAATATACGGAAATAGCTCCCCGGAAGCGCGTAGATAATTAGCGGTTGGTCGAATTTGGATGCGTTCCGTTTTACGTTGCGCAACCGATTGTTATCTGGGTTACATCATGATGAGCAGTGTGTGAACCTGGATTGAGAAATTACGCTTATATATGGACAGAAGCTATAGCCATTGTTATGTGGAAATGTGCCTATTGTAATATTTGGCGGTTTGGGAATGTTTATCTCGAATGAGTTCACTGGTGATCAAATGTGTGTGGGATTCGAGTCGTAGTTCATTCTTCTGGTGAGTTTTACGAGTCCTTTGTGTTGATTTGGCTTCGTCTAACCTAGATATGAAAGGAAAACATGATATCAACTGCTGGTTATGCTGCTAAAGACTGTTGATTCTGTGGATTTGAGGAGCAGGCGCTCATGCATATTATGTAGGCAACTTACTGGGCAAATATAGCTGCTCTAAGTAGTAATTAAACTGCTCATTGTTGCAGTACAGCTCTAGAGAATCGCCAGCGAGATATCAGCTCTCATTTTATAGGACATATCGTATATAGTTTGCATAAAAAACCAACCATTAAGCTATCAAAATCATACTGTCTCTGCGAAGTCTTCTAGACATCAACGGTAATTAAATATATTATAATACTTATCATGTCATAATAGATCTGTCCTAAATTTATGCTAAAAATAAAGCTGAGCCTCGCCAGCACAGTGAAAGCGACCATTAAACTTCCTTTTCAATAAATAAATATACGTCAGCGTCGCGTCGGTTAGCTAATCGTTATCAAGAACGACCTTCCCAACGGCCTACGTTACGTCACATCCCATTTCCATAACGGATGCGTTCAAATACCTAATATGCTAATTTATTTCAAATATTTTGTAACTTATAGAAAATTATTGAATTTAAATGTCTATTACATAATATGAATACACATAATACGATGAATTTATTTATCATCTGTATTTTTTTTTTTCGGTAACTTATAGCTAGCTTGCAATACAATGTTCAAGATAAATACAGGATATTTTTTTATATAGTGCGCATAATTTGTATTTTGACTCAGTCTCTGTTCCTAAATGCAACCGCAATATTGGGAATTTCGATTTTTCCGTGCGGTAGCTACGGGATCTACAATTAATATGTGTTTGCCCAAAATAACCATGCAGGCTAGCAGTAACTGTAACCCAGTTACTGCTAGCCTGCATCGTCCGCTGGGCAAATGCCCCCATGATTTCCAGACATTTCGGTCTGGAGCCAGTGTGAACCATTCATTCTTTGTTTTATCAAGAGGTTACCTATTTATAGCTCTAATATCAATGACGTCACATCTTAATCCAAATATATAACAAATGAACATCGCCGTTAAGGTCAAGTTGTAAAAAAGTGAATAGTATAACTGTGTCAATGTCTGCCTCTCATAATGACGTCGTAATGTCGGATGCGTGCTCGCATCATTTGTGGCGAATGCACGCCAATTAGGTATCTAATGTGCTTTATCATTATATACTTAATTGAACGTATTAAAGGTGCACTGTTGTTTTAACATAATTTGAATTTAAGGTAAAAAATATAATTTAATTTCAAAGACTACAAGCCAATCTTGGGGTTGTTCCCATAGGATCGCGCGATCCGTTGCTTGTTGCATCTAATATCGGAGAAACTTCCCATCAGATCGCGCGATCAGATGCAACTCCAAAAATAACAAAATATTGGCCCATCGGATCACGGTCCCCTGCTTTAGGAATTTTACTCACGTCAATTGTCTTTCAATAATCAACGTAAAAGAAGTTTATCTTCGTTGTTACATTGAATAGCTACTAAAGTAATCCTTTGCTTGGCGTAATAAAAATTAGACACATAGCTAAAATAGTTTACTTTCCCTAAGACCGCTGCAAAGATCATGCGAATTATAATATATATATTAATGCAAAATCACTGCTTTGCATTAAATCTTTCCCTGTATTTACTAATTATTATTGTATTTGTTATGTATTTTATTTCAATTTTGTCTAATGTTCTTTTTTTTTTTTTTTTTTATTTCAAATTTTTATTGAGGCTTCAGTTCACCGTGGTGACTATGCCAGCCTCGTAAGGTCACTCTTGATTTAATTAATGCAAACATCATTGGCATCATATAAACAATTCCTCAGAACGCTGTCAACTGTACAAGCGGTAAACCACACATAGAAACAAAGTCTCTCCTCAGACTTAAGGGTTCGTTTCCTGATAATTAAAGTAGATCTTCAGAGACATTAAACAATAAATATATTATTTAAACGAACAAATTCTGCATCTTGCAACTACAAAGTTTTAAATACCTGTCCTGACCTCTTGGGCTATTAGCCCGAGAGTCTCAACATCTGATATTATCCGACAGCCTTACCGGCTGTCCATGACTGTCCGAGAATGATGGTAAAAATGGCGTTCGCCATTTCCTAAGCCATCGCCTTATATGGTTTTTATTTGCACCTGTCGTCTAGTATGAGGACAATCGCGCTCGCAATGCTTTCGTATTTAATTAGTTTTTCCTTTAGAACCGATTAAGATTTATCCGGCCTAGAAAATAGTTTCCCGTGTTTTTACCCCCGACCAAAAACAGGGATGTTATAAGTTTGTAACGTGTATCTGTGTATCAGTCTGGCATCGTAGCTCCAAAACGGATGGACTGATTTCAATGCAGTTTTTTTAATTGAAAGCTAGTTTAATTGGGTATCATCTTAGCTATGTTTCATGAAAATCTGTCCAGCCGTTCAAAAGTTACAGCTCTTTTTCTAGTTGGAGTCGGGGGTTTTGACGGTTAGGTTATTGCTATTTAGATGTCGTATAAAATGGCATTAACATGTAAAAAAAAAAAGTATAACTAATTAAATTAAAATTAAAGTATAACTACTGTGCAGGTAATTAAGTCATTATGTGACTGGAGAGCTTTCATCAGTTCACTAAAAACTCCATATAGATACTACATTATTTTTTATTCGATACGTAAATAACAATGCTAAAAAAATGTGTGCCGCATAGTAGAAGTGAAACTTCAACGGATATTATCTACCCCCTCCACGCGGCCGTAACGCTTTTTCATGACAGAAAAATCCTAATGAAATAAAAATAAAGTTTATTTTCAGACTTCAGTCCATAGTTTTGTTAGTACTTTTTGTGTTAGTAACAATAGTGCTTAAGTAAATAGGTTAATATTATTAGTTTTTACATTTTATGACTGTCCCCACCCAATATCTCTGGAAGGGGCAGTCCGGTCTGGCAGCAATCATTTTCAAAATGCTGTTGTCACTACCATGCAGACGTAATACCCCCCCTAATACCCCCCGCTTATATAGAAGTGTCAGTTCAAAAATCTCCTAAACGTTATGAGGGTCTTGGGACATGTAGGTAACGCTAACGTGTCCCTCCACAAAAAACAACAAAGCGAATCCTGTCAGCCCGGAAAGTGTTTCAATAAGGACGAATACTTTATTCGTTCTTCTCATCTGACATATCATAAATGTTTAACAAACAACACTGACACGCGTCAATAATACTCGAAGGTCTCACCATAAGGGATACAAACGTGCGATCCATACATACAATATGCAAAACAGAGATTATAACAAAGATCGTTATGAATCAACGCGCGCAACACTGCGGCACGCCAGCCGCCACTCCGGCGCAGCGTCCAGTTGATAAACATGCGCGTCTTAAAGCGTAACAATACAAATATGCGCCGGACAAACATGTAGCTTGATGGAAGACACAATGACAGGACATTGGAACATTCCAAAAACGAGATTTCGCTTATGAGAAATTAAATTAACTGTAAACATCCTGTATTTAGAGATGATAAATGTAGACAAACCAAAAGAGATATGATATGATATGATGCATGTGACTTTCTGTTCTTTATGTTCCTACCGCATGTTTGGGTTATCATTGTTTTCTGTTACACTTATAAAGGTTTATAACACACTTATTGTCGTACAGGTACCTACCTACAATTTCTTTATAGAATAATGTCATTATAGAAACTGTTTTAGGGACACATGCAGGCACCTAAGGCAGAGTGCAATGTTAGCAGAAAGGTGTGAGAGCGTGAGGTATACATCTCATCGGATATACATCGAACGACCAGTTACTGCGCACTGGTCGCACCTGGTCCTAGCGAACGGTTTTCTCATTGGGAATACGTGAAACTCTCTCTTGAATCCCTATCCTCCTAGGCCAGACCAGTCCACATATCTGTGGTACGACAAACCCTAAACTGTATCCTTTTATCCTGAACGCTGGAAGAGACTTCAAAATGTTTACTAAAACGACACGAAGCAAATTATTCAAGCCCTTGCAAATCAACACCACATAAGACAACCAGTTTATTTAACACTGACAAGAAAACAAAGAAAAATGTTCCAGCTTTACATTCAAACAAATAAAACAACGATTGACTTGACATATCTCCAGGCTACCAATACTTCACCACAAAGCAGATGTGGCTTGTTACTCCAAGCACGGTTTTATTTATGCATGTGCCTGCGCATTTGCATAACAATTTAGCACATTACCAACGTCACTTGCACGACTTAAGAACATTCTTGAACCACGTGACGAGGAAAATCCTTTGAACGATCTCTTTGTAAGGACTGGTATACACTAAACGCCAAAAGATTAGTCGCAAAATCACGATGTGGTGCCCGACACCGCATGAAGAAGAATAATTTTGGATGCAACGGGTTAGCCTTTTCGAGTAATACATCACTTAAACATGTTGTAAGCTGAGAAGAGGCCCGTGCCCAGCAGTGAGACTATAATGGGCTGAATTATACGTATTAATAAACAAGCACTACGCATGCAATTGTCCCAACAAGGTAATGTTTCTGTAAAATATTCGCTACTTTACTTTGTGTCTAACACTCTGGTACTACTGACCAGTGGCTTCATGTACCTGAAGTATAATAGGTACTTGAAGTATAATATTCACCTACTGGACATGACACGGGCTGAAAGCAGAAACCGTGGGAAGCCATATCAAAAATTAGTGGACTTTTATGGGCTGGTGATGGTAGTGTACTCGTATACACAGCTTAAAACTGGCAAAAAATCACTGTGTTTTAATAGTTGTCTTCATTTGTCCGTCCTTTTATATTTTTTGAGTGAAGAATCAACCATCGTTAGTTTTCTTTTGTTTTTGTCAGTATTTGTATTTTACTCGTTAAGTAATGTACGGCGCCGTTAATTATTAAAATTATACTTCTGAGACTAAAAGAGACCATGACCCTGAATTTGTGTTGCCGTACTAGAAATTATCTAGAAGTGTCTAGGAAACGCCGCTGCGCCGCCGCCGGCGCAATATAGCTTAGTCCATCTAAGTTTTTGGACAGGGATCTAAAGTTTGAGGGACCTCCTTTTCCATGCATTTCAGTATGGAATTATTGAGTTGCTGAGTTTTTTTATTTATTTTCGATATGAGCTTAGATATTTTGCTCGAATATCATTAGCTAACTAATGTACCCAATTTTAACAATAAAGATGCACATAGATCACATTATTATAATATTTTCAGATGGTATTATCGGGATTTAGTTCATGATGCTCTCGTTTCACTTTCAATTAATTAAACCACCCTAATAATATAGAAGAAGAAGAAAGAAAAGCAATTTATTTTTACACAAATTATGACACACATAAAAAGTAAAAAAATAAATAAAAATAAGTAAAAAATGAAGACAAAAAAAAAGTAAAAAATTTGAAACACGTTCCAAAAAGAATATAAAATAACAATTTTTAATATTAAAAGTCTGTGGACTCAATGAGTAGGGATTCTTGGATTCCTTCGTCCACGCTTATAATTATTAAATATGGCTCAGAATCTACTCTTTCAACTTTTTAATCTGGGATCATTGATAAAAAAAAAACCTAATGTCGATTATAAAAATGAAGATCCAGATAATATAAAACCCACTTCCTCTCATCCTACCGGTTGGTTGCAGTCGCGATGTTACCGGCACTGTTTATCATTGTAATCAGAGCACAACATGTGTGTGTGTGTGTGTGTGTACAACATGGTTCCACTAAATACGCGTAGTCTTTATCGTTAGTTGCGTAAATTGGTTTACAAGCTTACATTTGCCGTTGAAATACAAACGTTCAACCTTATTACCATGTACATACGTCATCTTATCAAATCTTTCAGTAATTCTAACAGGAAAATAAATTATATTCGTATTTATTACGTGAAACTGCTCGTGACATATTTTATGCACGATATCGCCAACCCCCCCCCACTCTCCCCGTTTCTGATTCAAACCTCATATTATGTAGGCAACTTTTAATAGTTTTCACAAACGTTGTATAACATTATCTAATTGTTTGTAGCTTTCTGTAAAGTTATTTCAGTCATTTTGATTAGTGGCGAGTTTAGTCTGAGTATTTTGGTATCTTTTTGAAGACAATTAAAAACGAAATTGAAATACTCCTTTCAAAAAAAATTGATGAAGAAATATTTTATAATAGCGGGCTACAATTTACAAACGTTCTTTTCTCTACTTGTTCGTAGACTGCCACAAAAACCGTTACCAGAGGCCCAATTCTAGATTTAAAATGTTCAAAATATAATTCCGCACCCTGATTACGGACGCACCTGACAGTTTGCGACAGGCGTAAATTGTACAATCGCTGCTGTCAAACATCATTTTTTGTATTGTACGTAATACCAAAATGATGTTTGACAGCAACAATTGTACAATTTACGCCTGTCGCAAGCTGTCAGCTGCGTCCGTAATCAGCGGATCTCGTTCCGATCTACTACAAATGTCATAAATGTCACAAATGGTATTCTCCTGCCCTAAGAAACAACGTCAAACGTGAAATTATATTGTAATGAGGTCGAAAGTTGATTACAGGCAAATCGGTATTCTGCTAACATTTTGAATCGACACAGATAATAAAATTTCTACTCTCGTCCATACATAAAAGTCAAAAATGAGATAGAAATGAGTCTGTAAGAAGATTGCATTGATATTGGTCCATCCGTTTTGGAGCTATGATGCAACAGACAGATACGCAGATACACACTACAAACTTATAACATCCCTCTTTTTATCGGGGGTTAAAAAGAATGAAAACAGTAAATTTCTTCAATACTGTCTATTTTTCTAGGGTGGATAGTGCCTCAATACGCACATGTCTACAAGTGTAATCGATAAGAATCGTAGAGACTCCTCAACACCATAGAAAGTGGATGCTCACGACAAACCTTGTCACATTAGTTCAAGCAATACACCAGCCACGCACAATGCGTTACGTAACCGATATTTTCGAGATACGCCTCACAGTACGACACAACTAAAAAGTAGCATCGATACCATCGAACAACCATTGACAGTCGCTCGTTTTAAATAATTGTACAACAGTGGCGTGCACAGAAATTTCTTACAGGGTATAGTAAAACAATTCAGTCTTGTGAAAATGATGGTTGTGATGGGCTATCTCACCCTAAGACTTAAATTAACTGATATAACAGACATATTACAGTTTGTATTACTTCATACTTAATTTATTAGGGTAGGCAGTGTCTTTTTGTCTTTATGGGGTGCACGCCACTGTTGTACAACTTATTGCATCAGCGTAAAGCTCATGTTTTACTGCAGTACCTACCAATAAACATTCGTGGTCTTGAAGACGCGAGCAGTTCGGAACTTACGAAGTATGGCGGATGCAACTTCTTAGTTGTGTCATGCTAAGTATCATAATGGTGACATCACCACCGACTCCATCTAACACTGTGCCAAAGATATACAGGTCGTATCATTAATATTTATTTAATCACGCATAATATCAATTAGAATAATAATAATTAATATTCTGATTAGAATTAGGTATCGATTGACATAATGAGGTGGTCGATTGATTCAATAGGTGTCCATCCACTGGTTGATTGTTTGCCATAAAATGTGACGGGATTAATTAATTTGTGTGTGCATATGATTCATGACTGTTTCATGTCCATCTTGAATTATAAACATTGCACAAAGTTTTATTAATATGCGGCAGCTATAATTTAAAAACAACTGGGTACTAAATCCAACCCCCCAACCTAAATAACCCCTACTAACTTCCTAACTGATGTTAATCTAAAAGCTCAGCCGTTCTTCAGAAAAAATCTTTAGCTAAATAAAAATCATGCTGTTAATGAGGCGCTGTCGTATCGAATGTGGACATGTTTCTGGTTCATTGGCCCGATACCCTGGCTGGTCTCAGACTGTATTATGAGGTCTCAGGCTCGCATATCTTTTTACAAGGGGGCTTTGGTTATCATTATCTATGTACTCTATTTCATATACCTGTACATACTATTTGGAACCGCGCACCTAGAGTCTCGACATTTCGTAAGTGCCTGTATTTAGTTTACATGAAACCAAGATCTATTCTATTCTATAACAATAGATAATTTTGTTAGGCCCATAATGAGTTTATGATCGTTAACAGTCAATCAAGAAGACCAGCGGGATTACCGCGAACTAAAATTGAAATTTACATGGACTCTGGTAATAAACTGCAATACGATCGAGAGAGGCTAAGCTTCGAGCTACCTTGTAATCATACTGTTGGGTCTCCCATCTTCGTGATCGGTAATTTTATTACAAGGTAGCTCAAAGTTTAGTCTCTCATGATCGTATTAAAGTTTATTACCAGAGTCGATGTTCATTACCATTTTAGTTACGCGGTAGACCCGCTGGCTCTACCTCGAGGAATGATTCAAAAGATATTTGTGCTTTGGTAGGCCACTTTTATTTATTGCTTTTATTTTTTTATTATAGTTTTGAATGCGTTTGGCGGCACCTCACCTGATGGTATAACTATTTAACTTGTGTTCTATCATACTGTGAGGAAAACAATACGTAAATGGTGGGCTCCTACATATTATGCAAATCTATGATACCATAACAAATTCTTACATACCTACTTCTTTGTATATTAAGTGCAGATCTACTACATAGGTATCTAAAAGGACCTGATGTAAATACATAATAAACAAAACACGCGTGGAATTAACGAGAAGCAATGAGCTATGCAAGGTCGCACAGGCACAAGTAGTGGGACACCCAGCGCGCTCACGTGGACGTGTTTTGTTACGTCAGAACCTTGGAATATGTAAAGGATAACTCTATAATTGTTTGCTAGATGGACAAGTTTATTGTCTATTATGTTTCTTAACAAAAGAGGTTATGAAACATTATAAAGTACCTGCATATTGTAGTTTTGTAATTACCTACTAAGTCTAAGGACGCTCCGAAAAATAGATCTGATGCTCCGTGCTAAGGATTTTTCAGGTCTTGTGCATCTTGGCACAAATTGCCATTGTACCCGTTTCGATGGTCGATGGTTGATCTAAGGGTGGGATCTTCCCACCCTTGGATTTTCCCACTGGGAAGGCCGGATCTTCTGAGATTTCTATCCACAAAACAACTCTTAGCGGCCGTCTTCAGCACATGTGGAGGAGCATCGAATTCTCCCATAGACTCTTGTGTCTCACGTGTGTCTCTGGCATACGGAGCATGCCACGGGGTAAAACAGAAGGCGTTTATGAAAATCTGTTCAAAAGTTACAGCTCTTTTTCTAGTTGGAGTTGGGGGTATTTGAAGTTTACGTTATTAAATTAATATGAAACAAGTTCACTGTAAACATTTTCCAATAGTTATAAACTACTAACATAAACACTGATTGTAACACTTCTACGTGGCACGCTTGTATAGTATCTAACTATTGTAATCATACTAATCTGCTATCACTGCCTCTTATCAGTTATCACACCTCTATTCACACGATGACGTCTATTCCTGCCCTTAATGGCGCTAATAAAACATCCAAAGTGGCTCACACCTATTAAAGGATTGTGAAATGATAAGTGCTTGAAGCTAAACACATAAAAATTACGTCAACATTAGTTAGAAAGTTATGCGAGTAACACAGTAAAGCAGAGATTTCTACAAAAATATAATAAAACCGGTTGTTTTGTGTATCAAACGTTTCTTTTGTGTTTGTTATGTAATGTGTGACTGTTGTTTAATGACGAAGGATTGTCTTCCTTGCTTATGAAATGTCAAACAAGAATCTTGAACTAGGTAAATATCTCCGATGCCACCTTTTTTTTTGTTAGCCTTTGTCCTATAACCTTTCTAGAAAGGTAGAACAATAAGCCCTTAAATGAATTAGGACTAGCCCCGATCCCTTTAAAGAGTTATTGTAGGATCATTATGAACAACTTTTAACTATGGGACCAAACCTAAAATCGCGATAAACAATCTGCTGTTCCATACAGCCGAGTAAAAATGAATTATTTGTAGGGAACAGTCAGTGGCGTGCACTCCATAAAGACAAAAAGACACTGCCTACCCTAATAAATTAAGTAGATATTAAGTAAATACACCAACTAACAATTAAACAACGTTAATATGTCTGTAATATCATTTAATTTAAGTCTTAGGGTGAGGTGGCCAATCACAAACATCATTTACTTGACAATACAACACTACGTTGTTTTTGCCTACCCTGTAAGAAATGTCTATGCAAGCCAATGGGAACACCTGATTTGTTGTTCGCAATTTCAGTGTAGGTCCCATAGTAAATGTGGTTCATATTTATGAGTACAATGACCCCTGAAAGGGATTGGGACTAGAAATGTAGAATGTAGTTCAGAGCTGTTCTTTTTTCAGCAGAACTTTTAGCGCGGGAACTTCCTAAGTAACATCTGAAATCGTTGTAAGTTAAGTAATCAATGCTAAGATCCAAGTAATACCTGCATTATTTAGTCATCTATAGATCATATCAGAGGCAAACAATTGTGCCAGAGTATTTATTTACGGTATAGTCACGGTAGTTTCCCTTGCAGGATAATGTACCTTCAACGGTTGGTACTGATGCAAGCAGTGTCGACACACGGGATGTGTTGACACTACGACTCTGCTGGTAGACAAGTATCGAGCCGTGGAGCAATAGCATTTTCCGCGAGCATTGGGAAAAGTACAACTAGGAAAGATACTGACACAGTCCTTGCTCAAGTGTAAGTAACCTTGGTCAGTGGTTACCAGATAAAAAAAAAAAAAGATAAAGATGAGGTTTTCTAAAATGAATTGTGATGGATGTTTTTAAATAAAGTTTTAAATGTTACCTATTTTTAATAATTAAACACGAACTAGTGGTCGTCCTATGGTCGACATTCGACCTCAATTTTAACATTCTGCACTCCTTTTCCATATAAACTTTAACTATGCCAAATATCACATTCCTCCGTGCGCGCAATATGCCTAAAAAGGGGTACAAAGTTTTCTCTTCACGTATTAATATATATATCTATAGATATTACTGGAATACATGCATAATTTCTTGAGAAAACTTCATCTTTTGATGACCCGAGTTATTTTTCTCTGTTTGACTATACATAAGGGCATGTAGCATGGTTTCTTTTCCTGGATTTTTGTTATCACTATAAGCTAGGATACAGATAACAAGGCGAACTAAACAAAGAAAAAATTGAACAGTCAAGTGCGCACGCGTCTCATGGTAAGTGGTAGCTGAAGTGGCCACTAATGTGCGGAACATTTCCTAGCGGAACTTGGATAAGCCTAACAATACAAAATGAAAAAAAAATAGGTCCTATCCTATCTCCATTCGTTCCAAGGCTGCTATATGACTCGAATATTTATTTCTTATTTTTTTGACTTTCAAAAAGTGCAATAGAAAATTTTGATTTATTTAATAAATATTTTTGTTTCGTTTCTTTTTTTACATAATACGGTAGAGCCTTCGTAGCCGATATTGATAGCTCGATATTGAGTTCATAATAAATTAAGTATACTGTAAAAAATGTATATATTATTCTATTTCGCCTTCATTAGTGTAAAGAAAATCCATAATTACCAAAAAAAAATCACTCCTTCGCTAATCGCTGGTCACAATTCCAGACAGACACTTAAACACAATTAACTAAGTAAACTCAGGTATAACTCGGCTTTAACCTGTCTATAAGCAATCGGTAACACAACTGACAAGACACAGTATCTACGTGATCTATTGAATGAATCAGATCGTAATTGTACGCATTAATAATAGGTGTACCTGTACACGTTACATTTACATTACCTATTGCGTGGGTTCTTAGAATTGCGGATTTATTTCATTTGGTTCCGTCGAATATCTTGTTATTTATTGTATTATTGTAACTATTTTTATTACTTGAAGAACACAGAACACAGAAAGAGGTTCATCCCTTAGTAGCCTCAGGATACATTTGCAATTTAGGGAGTAAGTGACCAATAGACCATACGGTTTCCTACATTAATTATACCAGTTTTACATCCAATCTACGACGGTCCCATCAGAATACCAGCGCTGTAACATTTTCTATTTCTAAATGCCACAGCATTATGCTCAGATGAGGGCCATTTTTGGTCTCGTCCAGGTTGCTTTAATTATATTTTTTCTTGTTATTTTTTTTTATACTCTCATTGGCTCCTGCCGCGTCCAGAATAAAACTGATTTCTTTCTTTCACGTAAAAGATAGTCAAACTTCTAACCTAGGGAATAAAACCTAATGAAGCGAGCAGATGGCAATAGGTTTTTAGAACAACTCAATCTATTAAAATCAACACAATCAAAATCCATGTCACAAATAATTGCACGTATCGAATTTATAAAGATGAAACATAATCACACTTGACCGCTTTTTTCTCAGCGTAGGTGGATAACTATAGCAAATTATCATGATTATGATTCAAGACTGTCTCTACCCATTGTCTATGGTATGTGTCATACAAATAGATAATAATAGTTTGTACAAGTCACATTATAATTAAACTGTAAAACAAGTTTGTATTGCCTGCAGGGAAGACTAGATCAGTTGTAACAGAAAATTATACAATACAAATACTAGATAAACCTAGTACTATAACTGGTTCTAACTTACGTTTGTGCTTGCTGGCATACCTTGCGGATATTCATTTGCATTTATGTACACCAATTTGAAAATACCATTACGAAACATGAGCTCATACAAAACAGAATCAATACAGATTGATAATATAAAGAAACGATTATGAACACATCCACTACAATGTTAAATCAAGTTAACGTCGACATGTGAAGAAAAAAGTAATCGCACCAGGATAAGTTTGTTAGTCAAGTGATACACTGTGCAAGCGGTCATCCATCCAGCGCGTAGGGGCAAACCATGGCTTAAGATACTCAAAGCGTAAGACAGACTAAAATGTCAAACATCAAAGAATGTAAGAGGTTTAAGAGATTACAGTGCTATCAGTAGATATCTAGAGAGAAGATGTTGTCAGCTCATTGTGTCCATCAACGACATTATGCGTCGTTACATAAGCACCTCCAAGTCCCGAAAGACATGTGTATTGTGACAAAATAAAAAGGAAAGAAAACGCGTGAAAAACTAAAACAGTGTCCCTCCCTTAAGGGTCTGTACATATCTGTCGGAAAATGCATCGAGCGTCTATCATCATTGGTGGAAGACGCACTAACGCATCATCGACCGATATTCATATTCATATTCATATGAAAATAAAGAATATGAATATGAATATCGGTTGAGTGCGAATTGAAAATGTTTTATCATATTTATAATAGTCTGTTCTGGCGTTACGCGACCGATAATACGCGACGCATTTTCCGTCAGATATGTACCGACATGGTACCGACCCTTTTAGTGATATAGTGATTTTCTGCGAATGGTAATGAACAAAGAAACGATAGTGAATTATTTAGGATTGTCATGACATAAGCTGTCGAAAAGTCATGTGATGTCAGTGCTAAAGCCCAATCTCCGTCGCTTCATTGACTTTCTATACGTTAACGATCGTATGGCTGTTTGACTCATAAAGTTATTATTAGTGGTAAAGTAATAATAACTTTATGGTTTGACTATAATAAATTGTAGAAAATCTCCTCTCAATCTCTCAATACAAGTGTACTAAGTAAGCTTAGTTGGAAGGCTTATAACAGGGTGATTAGCATCACATATTCCTAATATCTAAAGATACAAATACCTCCATAAGTACGTGTATATAATGAATATTTTACCTTCAAAGAGTCAACTTCACACTGCAACATTTTTCACACAAAATGTCTTAAAAATATTCTCACGAATTAACTGTTGCACAAAACAATCCATAGCCAACTAAAAGATAAACATGTAAGATGAAAACTCATAGATAACATGAGATACAATATCTTAGAGTAGAATTATTAAACTTAGTATATTTACCTGTCCAATGTCATTGCTTCACAGATAAAATAAGATAAAACGTAATCATTTCTTTATAAATCCTGGGTTATTTCGCATTTTATTATGTGAGGTATGAGTAATATTGTATCTAACTGTATTGATGATTACCGAAATCTTAGAATTACTTATATCTAGTCACCGTGAAAGGGAAGGACGATATTAAGATCGTTCAACGACTTATTAAAAAACACTACAAAGTTAGGTTTTGTGTAAATGAACAGCCCTAGTAGGGAAATTTTTAATATTCAACACCCTGTACAAGGCCCTACCTTTCTTATTTCGATTCCTTGTACTCATCATTATGGAAAAACTCTTACGAAGACCAAAACTGAAATCACGAAAAGAAAAACAGCTGTTCCATACAAATAATTGAATAATAATCGATTAAATGTAGGTATGATCAGCAGATTTTTTTTTTCGCGATTTCTATTTTGGTCCCATCGTAAAAATTGTTCATAATGATGAGAACAATAACCCCTTAAAGGGATGAAAATATAAATATACAAATAAGGTGGTCATAATTTTTAGGCTGATTAAAAATCTCATCACAAACCATTCAAGGATTAACACCGATATCATTTCATGAAATAGAAAAGGTTTATTTTCCCTCAGCAAACATGACATCTAACATACTTGTTAGTAGGTACACATGTCAAAAGCTGCTGGAAGGTACAGGTACAAGAGAAACTTCCTGCTATTAGTCCCCATCACATCCACCTTCCGTCTACGGCCTCCGTAACCGAACCAGTAAGTGGTAATGTTACCATTTCCAAACGGAAACGATCCGTAAGTGCAGTGAGAGCATTGGTAAAAGTAGGAACTGGTGATAATTACCTGGGACTGGGAAATTATCCTATATTAGCCGGAGCATGTCAAGTATTGATAGCTTGACGGAGACGCTTCGTAGGTTTGCGATTGACGTGTCGTGTTGGTGCTGTAATGCGTACGTGATCGCGAAGCAATTCCTACTTCGGGATTCTTCTTTTCAAAGAACATCTCAAAGGAGTAATAAATCTGATTCATAGTTATAGTTACAAACTATAACAGATTTTACAATAATCAAAACACAAGTAGATTTGTCCAAGACCCGTACATCACGATTCAAGAAAAAAATGCTTTTGAATTTATAGTGGACTACTCCGGTTCTGTTCGCCAGCTCCTCAACTGTATTCACCGATAAAACAGTAAACTAACTATTATCGCAATCATATAATCTGCTGCCAAGACAGTGTCGATAATAAATAAGCCTTATACCTCAACATCCTAGGAAATAGACGTCAAGCCGTAATAGGGATGTTGAGGGGAATCATACCTTGACCTACAAGAACGCCCATAGAACTTTGGGTACATTCTCATTCCTAATAAAAAATAATTAACCAACGGTTTTATAGCAAAAAAAAAATTGTAACGCCTTGAGGTGCGCCTGTACTGAAAACCCTGAAAACTGATTGTTTTCTTTAATCATTCTTTTTCTTTTTATTAAGTATCTTAAATAAACCTGCTCATAAAAAGTAATTTAAAAAAATAAAATCGTCAATAAAAAAATCCGTTGGGAATATCAAACATCCCTATTGCGGCTTGACGTCGATTTAATAAGGCACCCTGTATAAGCTCTATGGAGGCCCGTCATAAAAACATTTACATTACACGTACGTAAGTACCTACGGTATTTTACGTAACTAGATATTATTCTATTTAATTGCATGTTACGCAGTACAAGCAGTAAGGAGGATTCATCTATTACGTAACTAACTGTCTGGACATCTTAGACACCGCAGCCATATCTTAATCATCTCCAAGTCATATGCACATAAATTGTGCGGCGACTGGCTAGATAATCTGAGGAGTTGATAAAGCGGTGCAGTTGTCCTATAAGGAAGAGACGTCTAAATTGTTATTACCTAAGTAAATACTTCATGGAGGTGGAAAAGTGCGAAGACTTGCTAGGCGTATGAGCTACGTATATTATAAATTGAGCTATTATTTATGTACTAAGTTCTAAAGACGACACGACGTATTTAACGTAGGTATTTATTTAATTGACATTTAATATATTTTTTCGTATTTTATTAATTTTAGCATTTAATGATTTGACATTTGAGATGGTATTAATTTTATTTCTTTGATTTAAATTTAAATTTGCATGTCTCTGAGGTAGAACATCATAGGACACTTCTCATTGTAAACTTATGTTCAGCCACAGACCAGTGGGCCGAGCACGAATGTTTAAACGTATAGTAACGTAAACGTAAGCAAATTTTGATTATAAAATACGATGAATCTATCGCATTTTTGTTCAATTTTATGCAACAAACGCACTTGTTTCATGAACATGTCAAAATATTGCATGTATTTCCAAAAACATATCATGGATTAAACGTGTATTTTTGGATCTTTTGGTTACGTTTACGTTACTATACGTCAAAACATTCGTGCTCGGCCCACTGGACAAGGCAGGTCTGTGTGTTCAGCAAATAAATGATTGATTGATTGATTGATTGACAAATAAACATTAATGCGCTTTACGCGGGAAGGAGGATCGTGGCTGGGTGTAATATTTATTTATTTATTTAAAATGCTTCATGTACAATGTACAAAGGCGGTCTTAATGCCGTAGGCATTCTCTACCAGACAACCTTAGGGTGATGCAGAGACAATGAAGGTAGATGCACTAAAAAAAAAAAAAACTTAAATGAGAGATATAGTTAACTATTATACTTATAAACAACTATATAAACTTACATAAACAGTAATAGAATCAGTAAAACCATAAACTTATTATTCTATAGTATAATAAGTTTATGAGTAAAACAGATGCATGAAGTGCGGCGATATAGCCGTAATTGAATAGGGCAGCGTAAGTGCGGTGTCTCCTCTACTACGTAGAGCATAGTTCATGAGCTAAGGCCATCTAGTGGAATAAAAGAACCCTCTTTTTTCCATATCTGGCAAAAAAAATCAGATTGTCTAGGGTCATAAAATTTTGTAAAACGCCATCACTGGTTCAATGATATTATAACGAACTTAACGGGTTCTTCATCTGAGATAACGAATTTTATGTAGGTAATTGTCAAACTGTTTCAGAAAAACATGTCCGTATAATAATATGTCGATATTAAACTTTCTTCGGTCATCAGACACAGTTTCAAATTCTGTAAATTCTACTGCCCCAGCTCCAGTTCTAAAGTTTAATGTCGCTACAAACCTTTAGGTAGTGAAAGGTTTCTCTCAGTAGTGTGCTAACATGCATCTTTATCCACCACTGCCCTCAATAATAAACTGGTATCCTAACAGTTACAAGTTCGTAACAAACCTTCACAACAACCTTAGAAGATAAACGTAAAACGACATTAAACCTCTAAAGCGACACCTACTAAGGCCCTCACTTATTACAGCCAATAACACATAACAGCAAATCCAAAAGAAGTGCTATTAATTACAATATTACCCGCCCGACACACTTCGCGTCCAGTTGAAATGCAAATCCCTGAGACACTGCCTGCATTCCAACTATTGCAGTGTAACGGCACATACGCAATTACCGGAGGACCAGTTTCAAAATATCGCTGCAGTTTTTATATTACCAACTGCCCAGGGAATAGAATTGAATAGAAATACTCTTTATTGTAGGTACACCTGATAAAAAGGAGCAATTAACATAATGCTGGGAATGCTGGTTTTGCACGATTGATGGGCAAAGTTGAAAGTTCGCACACCTCAATCTATCAGTATTTATCAGAGCATACAGCTCTACTATATATAGCTTTACTTTCCATAATATTAATTCTCATAACACGTTATTCATAATGATCATTACTCATAATGATGAATTGTGAATTATTTTTGGCCAAAAACACTCATAGGTTTTGGAGCGGCAGCCGAGGCCCTTGGACCATACCATTGAAATGAAATGATCTTTTCATCCCACCATCTCGGAAAGAGTATTTTTAATCTTCAATATCTGAGTGGAAAAGCCGTTTTTATTCTCTATAGGATAAAGTAAATTTTCATCCCACCATCTCGGAAAGAGTATTTTTAATCTTCAATATCTGAGTGGAAAAGCCGTTTTTATTCTCTAGAGGATAAAGTAAATTGAATTTAGAACATCGTGTGCACTAAGTTTGTGAATTAAACGTTTTTTTTTTGCATTTAGTCATTTCCTCGCTGAGGTGGAATGAAAAGTTACGTGTTGCACTCGAGTGCAAAGATTTTTCACCTCGTGCTCTTTTGATTCCCTCGCTAACGCTCAGGATTCTAATTTTGAATCACTCGCTGCGCTCGTGATTCAATTTTAGAATCCTTCGCTTGCTCGGTCATCAAAATTGAACACGCGGTTAAAAAGCAACTTTGCACTCTTGTATAACAAATAACTATTATTTGTTTGAAGCATGGGTATCTTTATGCACTAACATAAAATAAGTTCGTTCTTAAAGATCATACTTCGCTATTCTGATCAATTTATAAAGAAAGAACAAAGAAAAAAAAGAAATAAGAATTCATTTGACAATTAAGTAAAAGTTATAATCAAAAGTGAGTTAAATTATTATAGTTACATAGAATTACAAACGTCCCCGCGCGCCGTAAACATGTAAGTATAATTTGTAACTAGTCCGCTAGTGACTGTCGCTAATTGTGTGTGATATGTGCATGTGTTTAAAACACACCTGTGTCGAATATGTTTAGTGTAGTGTGTCAGCTATTCAAATAGCCATGCCACAAGGATTGTAAGGGCCAGGCTAGATCCGGTCAAGCTGAACACCTGCGGTAGTTCATTCATTGAATTTAATATCTATATTTATAGTACCTAGTCTATAACAGATAACGGCTTATGTTAGTGGCCACTATTCAATACATAGGTACGTACATACACAATACAATACCATAAACTTTATTGTATCTACACCAGAAATACAAAAGATACATTAATTATAAAAGATAAACATGTGTACACAACGTACCTAGTAGTGAAAAAGCTAGGCAGACGACATCTGAATGTGTGTATCAATAAACTGAAAAGTTCTGTACTGTCTTCATCTTTTCTATAGCGAAGTATGAAGACCTTAGACTTTGGAGCCGCATCGCCGCACGGAAAGTCCTCCATACAAGGAAACCCTGATAAAGTAGGCGTCAGTTTATTTTCTAAATCGCGTGACAGCATCTCCAACGGCTATCTTTTATCAACGTCCGTGTTAATTACATTGGAACAAGCGTCTATTGATAAATACCTCGTAATTGGCTAGATAGGAAGACTGGCTGCAGTAGTCAGCATGTCTCACACAGCCGATGGCTGGCGAGGCGATGCTAATGCGCGATTAGTGAACACCTAACTGTAACCGAACCGGTGACCTTGTAGGACGTGGTGTAGGAAGAGTGGATGTGACATATCAATGCGTAATTATTATAATCTAAATGATATAGGTACAAAGTTTGAGTGAAAATTGGTCTGTAGCTACTAGTGGTGATGCTGGATGGAACGTTATGCAACACTCACAAAACTTTTGGCTAATGGCTTTACTCGAAACAATCACATAACTGGGATTTTGTGTGGCATAACTTGGGATAGACCTTTAAAGTAGTGTACTGCAATAGTCCGTAGAGTGATCGCCTTGGTTTCATCGACTTCAAGAAATAGTCACCTTCAGTTCAGTTCAGTAACACTTTGGTTACAACGCCGAACATAAATAGGTACCTAAGTAGTCTACCCAAAACAAAAAATGAAAGTCGCTCCTACAAAGAACATGAATAGCACTCAAGTTTCTACAACCAAGTAGGTACCTATAACTGCTACCACATCCACAGAGAAGCGCATAAATGGACGGAAAGGCGCACGTCCCTGCGCCCGCGCAGGCTTCCGCATCGACGCACGCGCTACTTCCCATAAAGAGAAGCGCGGAAGTCGTTCCAACGATGGATGGCGCGTACTGTGCTCTCCTTACGAGTATTACTTATAGCCAGTAAAAAGGTCCGTGGACGTGGTCCTTTATACCTGGTATTTATTACAGCTTTCTAAAAGCTATCGATAAATCTTCGCCCCTAAAAGGAATGTCCTTTTCGAAACAGGAAATTTATATACATTCTATGTTTGTTTTGTGAACATTAGACATGATAAACCAGGTAAATACCGTGGACTTTTTGCTGATATGCATTTATTTAATGAATGCAGTAGAAAAATAGAAAGGGAAGAAAACTGAAGGAAGGAAACCTGTGAATCCTCTGATGCTTTACTCCAAGATTTTCAAACGCAGCACATCCCTCGCTCGCACCCCTAGCTTACATCCTTAGTTCGCATACCTTGTTTCAATGTGAAAAAAACTTCGATTCAATGAACCCTTTTACACCAGAACTAACTTGAGCTAAGCTATGAAAATCAAATGGTCCTATTGGTTTGTTCGCACACATCCCTCGCTACGTATCCCCCACATCCCTGGTGGAAAGCCAGCCTAATAGAGCGTAAAAAAACAGATGGACAAGAAAACCAACCAATCATACTCTCGTTAATATCCAATGTAACGATACAATGCAACATGTCGCATATGTACCTATAATGTAGTAAGTACCTACTTTCGATTTCGTTTCGCGGCCGTCCAGTGAAAGTGTGCAGGTGTTGTTGACCTTTGGCAAGCCCATCTGTTGCCCATTGATGACTGATCGACTTGCCACACTACCATAAAGGAGATGGACAGAAAGTCCACGACTCCACGCCATGATCATAATATACAGGGTTATTTGTATCTCACTGGCAATACTTTAGGGGTGAAAGTACCTACTCATCAATATGAACGACTTTTGCTATAATACCAACCCTGAAATCGCGAAAAAAAATCCATCTTTTCAGTTTTCATACATTTTGATCGAGCAAGGTTGGTTTTGTATGAAGTTTTTATTTTTTTTGGGATTTCAGGGTTGACCCCATAGTAAGCACTGCCGGTGAATTACAAATAACCCTGTATAACCATTAATTAACCAGTCCTTAACCGAGCCAATTCACACCAACCATTTGTTTGCAACAGAAACGCGCGCTTTTGTTTTTCGTTGCTGCATTTTGCTTTCAAGAAGTCAAGTGGACAACGAACGCGAAATCGTACGTTTCTGCTGTAAAGGTAATGTACCTACTTAGATAGGATCTTAAAGACCGCTAAAATGCACGTATGAAGGTAAGGAACGATTGCCATCGCCAGTCGACAAACAGCTTGGTTGGTGAACTGCTATTGGCATAGATGATTGCGTTTACAAAAAATCTTTTTATTATTTTTTTTTGTTTAAAAAACATTGCCCCTCATTAGGATTTCTCCTGTGTCGAGGGTACAGTTTACAAACATACATGTCACATGCACACACAACCAGACCCGAAACAACTATCTGTAGATCATATAAATATTTGTATCGTGCGGGGATCGAACCCGCGGCACGTAGCGCAGAAGGCTAATCGCTTAGCCACTGCGCCAACCGACCTACCTTATTATTATTATTTAGCACCTTATTCTCCACGTTATGTATGTGAGTTCCAATCGTGCGTTGTTAGGAGTTAGTTTTCTCCACCTCTCTGTATTGTGACGCAGCGCCGCCCATCGGCTGTGTTTATGTTGCAATAATACGAACGTCTAAGGAAGCTTCGATGTAATGGGTCGTTTCAATTCGAATAGTAATTATAGGGTTGCTTTTGAAACCTTATAAGTAGGTCATGTCGTTTAAAATCGTTAGCAGATACTATTATTATGGTCGTTGGGTCACGTGAGCTCTATTCATCGCATTGCTGGTTTCATTACACGGATCAAAATAACAAATTGTTGGTCCCTTTTAACCCCCGACAAAAATGAGGGATATTATATGTGTGTATCTGTGTATTATGTGTATCTGTCTGTAGCATCGTATGGACCGATTTCAATGCATTTTTTTAAATTGAAAGCTAGTTTAATCGGGTATCATCTTAGCTATGTTTCATGAAAATCTGTTTAGCCGTTCAAAAGTTACAGCTCTGTTTCTAGTTGGAATCGGGGGTTATTGACGGTTAGGTTATCTTATTCGATATTTACTTGTACATACAACTTACAACTCTTCGTAAGAATATCTCAAGGTTGAAGATTTCTTCTACGGCGTAAAACAGTATAGGTTCAATGCTGAAATCACTCGTGTTCAAGCATAGTCCACGCATTTTATCACCACACCACATATTATTAAATGACACAACCGTCAAGTTCAGTTAAATCTTCTGTAGGTAGTACAACCAACGTTTTTGGTCTTGGAGTTCAGACTAAAAACTAAGCACCTCAGATATAATACAGTACCCCATTATCATGTTTTAAAATACTACCCACTTTTAAATGATCAGTTCTGAAAAGAGGGTAGTTTAATTTCTTTTCGTTAAAGAACAAATAAAGGGATGTTGACATTGAAATGTAGTTAGTGACGTCGCTTTTAATTCGTGTTTAGGAACATATTACATATGGGTTTTGGGATTTTCAGGCGTACGTCCGCATGAAAATCACGTGAAAAACACGCGTTTTATTTTTTAAATACTCTAATATTTATTGAATACCTACATATCGATGTGAACTTTATAAAAATTTACATTTTCAAAAATTGTATAGTACCCAATTATTCAGGCACTATATGAGTATATACCTACGCCTATTAATAGTCGGGGGATCATACAGTTAAAAGAAGATGCGCTTGAAATTAAAACAACACAGTACAATATGTAAATTTCATTTTATTGATAGACATTATAATGGTAATGGATTAATGGATCGATTCTTTCACAGTTTGTTTTACTTGACATCAAAGGGAGACACCAGTTAGACCATAATATCGGCACAATAACTTGTGGATAGATTTAGGCTAAGTACATCAGTCCATTATAAAATACTTAAAAACCGCATGCGCCTCTCCACAGCCAAATTAACACTCTTTCGTACACATTCATAATAAAGTATAATATAACCGTTAGGGTCAATTCACATTGGCGCAGTCGAGTCGACGAAAAGCGTCTATTTTGTCTCGAGGAGCGCTGGTTGGTTTAATTCCGCTGATGGCCGCCACGCGCCTCCACTATCCGGTCTTCATAAAGAATATTTTTTAAATAGTGCGCATAATTTGTAGTGATTCAGTCACTGTTCCTAAATGCAACCGCAGTATTGGGATACACTTAAAAACAAAACGAAAATTCGACTTAGTATGGGGGACACGCAAAATTTATTAGCGCAAGCCATACCAAATCTTTTTTTTTTTTTATCGTTGTATTTTATTACTGCGGTTGCATTTGGAAACTGACACTGAATCAATCTTCAAATTTTGCGCACTACATATAAAATTATCCTGTATAATATTTATATTGTAATATCTTTAGTAATGTAAATTGACCTTTATACTTGTTTTTAGCTCCATTTACTTCTCAGAACATCTCAAGGGGTTGAGCAAGTATGCTCACACGCATAACAGACACATCAACTCTATGACTTGTAGCGGACGCAATAGACACGTGCGTACGAGTTGGTTGGCAATGTAGATGGTAGGTATTCGACAATGAAGTGACCAGAACACCTAATTGACATTTTAGCCATTTTAAGGTTTTTGCATAAATATACTTTAGATAATCGTTTGCGTAAGCTGGCAGGAACAGTTAATTTCATTTCCTATTTTTTAGCAAGTAATAGGTATATTAGCAAAGTATTTTTTTTTTTTCTAAAGATTGAAATGTTTTTTGTTTGTTTCCTGTAAAATCTAGTTTTGGCAGATGGAAGTTCTTGTCACCTCATGGTCGTATTGTGAGTGATGTCCTTAGCTCCTGTTGTGTCTGTTGCCCCAGCCGCGTCGGTGGTCGTCCTTGTACTCGTCCATGTTGCGCTGCCTTTCTCTCTCCTCTGGGTCATCATCTTCAACCAGACACTCCTGGAAAATTCAAGATTTAATCATATTGATCATAGGTGTAGCCAAGAGGTTAGGGATCCAAAATCACTACATAGTATATCCTGACTCCAACTACAAAAAGAGCTGTAACTTTTGAATAGCTGAATAGATTTTCATGAAAAATAGCTAAGATGATACCCGATTAAACTAGCTTTCAATTAAAAAAACTGCATTGAAATCGGTCCATCCGTTTTGGAGCCGCGATGCCACAGACAGATACTTTACAACGGGTTTTGATCTGGTTTTCACTATAATTTTGAGCATTTCTTCAGGAAGGTTTATATGTATAATACTATCATTATTAATTGTAACGATATTAGAGAAATTTCGCTGATGCGAAGCCGGGGGCGGGTCACTAATTTCTACAAAAATATGAGATTTTTGCAGTAAAAATATGTACATCTAGATCAACCTAACTTATTAGTTAGTCACCACAGTCCACAAAGCCAGCGACCATTCCATATAAATCGTGTATCAGAAATGTCAGAAAATAAAATAAAAAATCAGCTGGTCCATATGTTTGGGCCGAGTAAATATTGGAGTTTTGTATAGGACGGCTGATTATTTTTTCGCGATTACGACGTTTTTCCCTTAGAGAAAGTTGTTCAGTTTGATGGTCTGATCCACACCCATAGATATGACAACGCATTTTTGATACACGTTATATTTTACACACTATGAGAAAAATACTATACTATTACCTTCCGTATCCTGTCCTCCTCGTCAGCATCATTCTCCGAGGTCTGTATGGTGGTGTGAGGAATGTTCGTGCATGCGCCCGGGAAACTGAAATTAACACAATATAATTTATTATACTATCTACAGTTTATTTAAATAGTTGATAATTTATTGGTCTAGTAGTACGCGCAAATCTTTATGAGCCCTCGAACTCTCTCCCTCTAGCACCTATAATAGTACGCTTATTATAGGTGCTAGAGGGAGAGAGAGCTCAGTTCAGGGCTCATAAAGATTTGCGAGTACTATAACACAAGCGCAAGTGGACATCGTGACGTTTTAATTTCGATCGGGCTAAATGTAATTGTTTTTTTTTTAGATCAGAAATGTGATATTATGGACCAAATTAGCGTCATGTGCGATAACGACAGCCTAAAGGCAAAACTTGGAAGATATGCTGGCGACCATAAAGTATAATTTACATAATAATAACTCTTTTTATATTTTTAATAGACCTTATTAATTAAAAATAGTTATTGTAAAGTTATTTTTAAAGTATGTAAAAAAGTTGAATAAATAATAATAATAGATCGAGTCTTCGCCGTAGGGCAGGGGTCGGCAACCTGCGCCTCGCGAGCCACATGCGGCTCTTTGTATATGAAGCTGTGGCTCTTTAGTTCCATACGCATATCACTAGGTGGTCCTGGCATTATTTGCCAAATGGACGAAAGATTGTGGAAAAACAAAAATTTAAAAAAAATTGTAGCTCTTTAAAACTTTGAATTTTGTAAATTGTAATTTTTGACTCTCCCGACTCAAAAGGTTGCCGACCCCTGCCGTAGGGCATTGATTCAACATTAGCCTATTAATGTTCCCAATGTTGTATACATACAGTCCTTCCCTGACGCGCTGGTCGTAGAACTCTTCGACGGTGAGGGCGGGTATGGCCGGGTAGCCCTGGCCGAACACCGCCTTCTGTACGGCGTCGCGAGTTATTATCACTGGCTTCAGCGGAGGGGCGCGCGCTCGCTCCTTTGGTTTCGGCTCTGAAAGAGATAAGTAACTGATAAATAAATAAATCTTAATCAAAGGTTAGGGTGTGTATGCTATGCGACATTGATTAACAGTTTGGTTAAGGAAAATGTTTGCCCATGCGTGACGCCTAAACTATCACAGAATTGATTCGCACATGTATGTGGCTTTATTAAATTTTCGTAATTGCTTAAGTATTAAACAAGGTCCTCGCTATTTAGAAGGTTATAACCCTGGTGTAGGTAGGTAGGTGTAGGTTTTGTAGGTTTAGAAGGGTATTCCGTCAATATGAAAACAAAAAAAAACTGCTGTTGCATACAAATAATTGAATATTACTCAACTATGTATTTCCCATAATAAAAGCTGTTCATAATGATGATTACAATTACCCCTAAAAGAGATTGGGGGTCCATATACTCGTATTTATGTAAGTTCACTTTCTATCGAGAAAATGTGTGTGTGTGTGTGCTAGCTCGCGTGAAGTATATAATGCTATTGTAAGTGACAGCAGAGAATGTGTTGCTAGAAAGTTTGTTGAGCTGCTTGTTCTCCACAGAAGTCTTTTTTTTAATATTTCCAATAATGTTTTTGACTTTCCATTTTGTTTTTTTTTCTTTTTTACTTTATTTACATGACCATAAATGACGGATGACTGATGTCATTTGTGATGCCGTTTTATAATTTAATAGAACAATGCAGCAGCATAGACACATTTACTATGAATCACAGTTATACAAAACAATATACTTAGAAGTAAGTTTAAATTTAGAGGCTCACTATCTTTACTTACATCTCCGGTTACTCTCCTGATTAAATTCGTAGTGGAATCCAAGACAATTTAGCATACTCCCTGAGACATGCAAGCGTCATTGTTTGGTGCCTTCATTGGAGTCGGTTGATCCTGATTTACCAGAATAATAGTGGTGGGAATGTGTTATAGGCTAAACTGAAGATGGTATTACTACGGATATGACGAGAGCTCTGGTCTTGTTTTTGAACCAGAAGTATGACAGTTCAGATAGAGATTAACAACAGTACATTTATGTGACGGTACTCACCTCCAGCATGTTTAGTCATATACTCCAGTATATTTTTCTCCTGTTCAATACTGCTGAGTTCCTCAAAGGCCTGGTTCACGTAGCTCTGCAGCAGTTTGGTGAAGTACGTCCTCTTCGTCTCGTCATCTGCTGAGGACTTAATTGCCTTCGACAATGTGTTCAATTGTTCCCTTAATTCTTGCATCTCTTTGAACCTTTTAATTTTGGCTTCTCTGGTGTGTACCTGAAAATGTCACAATATAACATAACAGCCTGTAAACAATGGACCTGGAACAACTATCATCCATAAAACTATGCACAGAGTGGGCCGAGAGCACGGCTAGTTTGCATACAAATATGATAAAGCTCACCAAATTAGCAATCTTAGCCTGTTCACTCTGTGGCTTGTCTACTGCTTTTGTATCATTGCTGGTCTGTGGCACCTCGAGGTCTGTGACGCCATAGTCTTTACACCTCTGCAGGAAGTCTCTGAAAAATTCATTGTAAGTTTAAGTATCAACTGGTTGATAAATATTTACCTAAAAAGAATTGCAAATTTTTTATTGCAGTTGTGCTGACTGTAGGACATACGCCTAATTTTTTAGATTTTTAATTTTCTATACACCTTAGATACATACAATGTAACACAGAACTGAATAAATTTATTTTATTTAAGTAACACAGTTTTAGCAGATTCCATTTTATCCCATTCTTGTTACCAACTAATGATAACCTCTGTATTCTATTCAAGAATCAAATGTATCTAAACTATTTCTTTTTAATAGTTTAATGAGGACAGGAGAAAACATACCTAATTACTTACTTGAAATAGATTTCAGCAACAATCACAAGGTCCAAGCGAGGCTGGCTGCAGACCTTCAGACTGAGTGTGCCGAGCAGGGCGGGTAACAGCAGGTACTGCAGGGTCTCTGTCGGCAACTCCTCCAGGCTCTCGTTCTTACTGAACATGCCTGATATGGACACGAGGTTGGTAGCCTTCTCAAACTTTGCTATTGCTGACTTAACGTTCAACTGAAATGTTTGTTTTGTTGAGTGTAAAATTCAAGCCAGCGGGTCTACCACGTAACAAAATGGTAATGAATAATAATAAACTCCAATATGATTGTGAGAGATTAAACTTCAAACTACCTTGTAAAAAAAATACTGATCATACAAGACAGTCTGGCGCAACTCCCTAGTAAAAAATTGATGTATGAAACGTGCGCTAGAAATAATGGCGGACAATGGCGGACTAATGGCGGATGTCGCTGTCTTGCTTTAACATATTCTCGACTCTATCGCACGCAGCCGCCATTTTTGTTTTGGTTGTCAAAAGAGTTGTTTCAGTTGTTTGGTTCGGTTTGATCCATATTTGATTAAAGTTTTTGCTTTCATCGTTCTTTTAAATAATCACATATGTACCTAAGTTGTTTGTTACCTATTGTGTATGTGTATGCGTGTGATGTATCTAATATTTGTAATGCATTGTAAAACGTGAGAAATATGTGGTATAACAACTGGCCGGTCAGATGGCCAAAAACGAATCTTCATGGCAAAATTTCCTTTGAATGAAGACAGGTAATTCTTTTTTTACAAATAAGTGCTTAAATTTACAATTGTTAGGCTATTACAGAAAAGGAATTACGTGATTATATCATAAATCCAAAATTTAGAAAATAACCTATCATAATCAAGTATCGATAGTGTTGTGACATTTTTTCTCGACTGTCGATATTCTCATTTTTAAATTTTATAAATTTACTTTTGTTTTTGATTTTCTTTTCCTTGTATGTATAATATATATATATGTAATAAAAAGGAAAGACTTAGCCCAAGTAAATTTTCATGATTAGGTTTAATTTTAAATTCGCTTGTGTGTCAGTTCACATTTTTTCTATATTACAGTACCTTCATTATCAACTGCTGAACCATTGCCAATTGCCATTGCCCTTTGACCACCAATTCTGAGAAATCTATTATATTTTCAATTTAATTGGACCTTAATCGAGCGGAGAGGTTGACTAAAATTTAACGAAAGGAAAAGATGTTCTATTGCGGGTAAGGCTTATGTTAATTTCAAATTATGTTTAACATTTAATTCACTGTATTAACATGCCATAATGTTATCATTACAGGTTTTTCTGTGTCTATTACAAAACCATTTGCTTAGATTGATTCATTATCTTTACAATAAAAAAATCGTAGAAGTCGAAAAGTCTGTACATTAAAAATATTTTCGCCATAATAGGCTAGCTCCCTAGCCTATTATGGCGAAATTTTTAATTTTTGTTTTCTGTCTGTCTGTTTATTACATCACAGGAAAACCCGTTTAATTAATTATGTTAACATGTTTTTTGTAAATTTTCCAGAACCTTCACCCAGCACTGCAAAAATAGCGCATGCAAGACCTCGAGAAACAACACTAACGATGACTGCATAAATAAAAGCTACTTACACCTAGAAAATAAAACTTTTGAATAAATTGAAGATATATAAAAATTGAAGAAAAAAGTTGCTCAAATCAAAAAAAAATCTCATAGAATCAACTGTAAAGAACGAAAAACGGAAATCAAGAGGTCGTCGGTGGTCTAAAATAAATAAATGTGTGGCTCTCCTCTTCTACAAGAAGTCTCCAAAGGCATAATTATAAATTATTATTCAAGTCAACTTCTGTCAATGCCAATTGTGCGAATGTTTCAAACAAAATTGTTTGCAACGGTCACACATTTAGCATTGATAGAAGTTGACTTAAATATCTATATATTATGCCTTTGGAGACAAAGCGAAGCGAAAGCGCAGCAGCTGAGCACAGGAAAATAAAATCCAAAGCTTTGTTTTATTTTATCATCATCACAGCAAATCATTCAAATTTCATTATGTAGTCAAAATAATTTGACTGCACAATGAAATTTGAAATTTGTCTCATCACCATTTGCGCCAATGTGAACTTAGGTTTACTGGCTTCTTTTTGTGATAAAATTGTTACTCAGTTTAAACAGAGTTCACGTTGGCGGAAATGAACCTATCTTAAATGTAATAAAAAAATAGGAACCCTACATTTTTGTAGTGATATATCGATAGAATTACGCATGAATAGTACATCCCTATTTGGTGATTATGTTGGCAACTCTGTCTTTACGGCAATGGCTGCATTTCTTTTTGCTTTGTTGGTATACAGTTCTAGCGCACGTTTCATACAAATGACGTTTTTCATCTTTTTCTATGGGACTCCCGTCTCTTAAACGTAGTGATTACATACTCTTTGATACAAGATGGAGGATGGTCATTGACAGAGACATTATTTCAAATAACTGAATATCGTTTTACAAAAAAAAATGCTCTTTTAACACCACCATTATAATAAATTAATATTGAGTAACAATGTACCTACAATCACAACGTTTTAAAAGTGCCTGCAAAGCCCCAGTTGAAATAAAAAACTTTGACTTTGAATGAGTTTGTGTTTTCAGTTTAGATTTGGCACAATAAATAAATAAACCACCAAATTATGTCATCAGCCTATCACAGTCCGTTACTATCACTCATTTTTTAGAATGGATAGAACTCTGTTATTAGTTGCAGAAACATATCATACCAACAAATTTTATTGCTATGGTTTTCTTTCGTTTTGTTCAACAAAACTTGTCAATATACGAACGTATTAGTCACGATAAATCCATTAAGACAACAATACCTGAAGGTTCTAGTACGAACTAAGAACATTTTACATTCATATAATTAAACATACATTAATTTATTACGAACTTTACTATAACATAGAGAGACAATATATAAATTACTATGCAAGAAAATTTGAAGACTTATAGAGTAATTGGGTGCCAAATAACAAAAAAGAAGCTTACCTGGACGGCGTTACTATTGGTAGCCTCGTTCCCATTTTCTATGCTATCAAATATCTTCATTGCATCGTCGAATATCTTATGCAATGGTTCTTCATCCGTAGATTTACCAGCATTAGTTTGTGCCATATTTAATAGTGATATAGTGTAAAATTACAAATTGCTAACGAAAAACCCCGATTGTTTTTCATACAATAGCTGACATTTGATGATTTGACTGACATTTAGAATTAGGGTTGTCAGTAAAAATGTTACCATAACTACTATTTGCACGAAATACATAAAGAAATAGTAGAACTTGTTAAAGAGAGTTCAATTTCAGAAACTGATGATTGTTGATAGATGTTGGTACATTGTTGGTAAATAAAACAATCCCTTTGAATTTTTTTCGCATACTTCCTATACAAACGCGGATCCACGATCATCTTGGGCGGAGCCGAACATGACTCCTTTCACAAATTCACACTAATAAAAATTCGCCGCTGAGCGGATCCAGATAATACAACATAATTATTATTTAAGTAATACTAATGGTAATACTTGTCTGTTGTTGATTTTTAGATCAAATAGTAGTTGCTAAAATAATAAAGTTATCATGTCGCACTTCACAGTCAATACGACATCAACATTGCTCCATTGTTCTTTGTCAAAGAGTTGTGATGATGAGTTTAATAATAATAAAGCAAGGGTGTAATCTGTGTAATGCCAAACAAAATAATCAAACTACCAACGCCTAGTTTAATTATTATAGCAAATACGTTAGGACACATTGCGCTTGTATATGCGGTGTAACGACTCATTGCAGTAATCGTCAGCATTGCTTGTGGTGGTTTTTGATTGCATTTATTTACCCCCAACATTAAAATTCCATTTGAGATCCATTACGGTTTCTTTCTATACAATAAATACCTAATAGAAGTACCTATTGGATATTAGTCCTGTTAATAACCTAATCGCCAAAAACCCCCGACTCCAACTAAAAAAAAGAGTTGTAACTTTTGAACGGCTGAACAGATTTTTCATAAAATATAGCTAAGATGATTCTCGATTAAAATAGCTTCTAATTAAAAAAACTGCATTGAAATTGATCCATCAGTTTAGGAGCTACGATGCCACAGACAGGTACACGGATACACCGATATACAGCTACTCAGATACAAAGATACACAGTACAAACTTATAGCACCCCTCTTTTTTGTCGGGGGTTAAAAAGATGTCTATTAGCGCGGCAGTTCTTATAGGCAGACTGAGGGTCCAATCACTCTGTTAGTAATGAGATCCGAATCCCAACAGTGGGAACATAAGCCGATGATGTACGACTGATAGAATACACGGTACCTACTCAGAGGACTCCCTGGTTTCATATTTCAAGAACAGTTCATTATTCACTCTTCAACAGGTATAATTATTACCTAGTTCCTATCAGACGCATCGAAACACCGTTATCCAAATTTGATATTTAAAATAATAATTTGTACCTCTTGTGCAGGCGTATCAACGTAAACACGGTCGTTTTATATGAAAGCATATAGGATAAATGGACAACACTAGCCGTTCAAGTAAATAGCCAGAGTCATGAACGTACAGTACCGATATTGACCGATATTCAGTTGAGAGTCGGTGGGCGACAAGTGAGCACGTTGTTCAGCGGCACATGTAAGTTATTGTTCGTATGCACCGGCACGGAAACACTAGTGTGACCTCGACACAACAATTGTGCACTCATCAGGGACGTGAATCTTGTGTAGTGTCCATTTTGAAAACAGAATTTATGGTGTTCCAAACTTCCAATGTTCCAATTTTAAAATATCCGATACTTATAAAATATTGTTTCATCACATCCGTAGGTACTTCATAGAGTTGTTACTTCGTACCACATTTAACTTGTTTAAGTGAATGGTGAATGTGTTTTACACGCTGCGTAAGGTACTAACTATAGCCCTTAAGTATTTCTAGGTCGTTTAACTGTTTTGTTCTGCAATTTCTAGTTCTTAACCACATCGTCATTAATTATTTTGTTTACTTTGAAGTTGATAGTTTTTCCTGAATAGTAAATGTTGCTAAATTGCATTTCAATCTCACTTTATGTATTATCGGAACCTAATATCTAATATCGGTCACTAACAGTCTAACAGTACCTAACCTACCTAATAAAGAAATGATAAATGGATGAGAACAGCATCCTTTTGAGCATGCATTAACAATATGATGCTATTAGTACCTAACCTACGCGGTCATGGTCTTAATATTCCCCGAAAAAGCGACGAATGTGTCGATCTTTCATTGGTCTATGAAGAGGCCAATACTCAGCGATGGACGATAACGGGATGATCTGAGGATAACGAGGGCATATGTATTGCCTTTTATCTCCAAACTAAGCAAGTGGGTCGATTATCGTAAAACATAATCGTCAAATTATCAGCCCATCACTCAAATGAAACATGTTGTTATTGCAACGGTGGACGCCGCTGTCCACCCTCTTGTCGTAATCTCTCCATCTTCCTTTACAAGACTCACGCGTGGAGAGAAAATAACCAATAATTATTTGCCAGGCATCATGTTCCATGGCACCCGTTTCTATTTTTGTGCTTTCGACTTGACAACTTCCCTGGCCAGATTAGTCGTCTTTAGGTTGTCTCATGGTTCATTCCAGGAGTGCCTTGGTTCGTCATAATTGGGCTGCTATTCTTCACCGGCTTTATAGTGGCGAAGCAGGGCCAAATTTAACCTAAGGCTTAGTTACTTGCACGGTGACTACAATTTTGTTTTGAGGATAGTCCGGAGCCAAAATATGATTAAACATGAAACGCAGACATTTTTGGACGAATACTTGCTTCCTGTTTGCGAGGTAGCTGTGCTCAGCAAGGCCTCACAGCCATCATAGTTTTCTTGCAAAGAACTTTTTAATCTTACCATGATACTATGCATAACTTCGATTGGTCTCTCGTTACTTCATACCCTTGGGATTAGAAACGATGGACATAGAAGATTATTTAGAACAAGAGCTATAACGCAGAATCCGTTTAGCACTAGTGATACCCAGGTACAAAGCAACGACACAGGTGCACTTATTTGCTAACATCAAAACTGTTAATCAAACATGACGACAACTGGGGCCCATCCACACACGATACTTTTAGCAGCAGAATCTAGGGGCGTTTTCGCCTTCGTTAGTCACTTTTGTAAGCAAAAGGCAGCCGAAGAACGCGAAGACGCGCGATTCTGCTGCTGAATGTTAGCAAAGCGAAAATTATGTTAAGTATTAAACGAGGCCAAGGTATTTTCTTCTTAATCCCTTTAATACAACTTATTGCCTTATACTAAGTCTTGCATTACCACATTATGACTTAACAACACACGGGACAGTATATTAAATTAACGATGGTACTTATTTAATCCTTCAGACTGCATTATGAGTCAGTTTTGCGTCGTAGTGTCGTCGCAACCAGTTACCAAGTAATACCAAGTTATAACTTATTATAACTGCATCACGTAAGTTGTGACTACAATAATACGTTGTTTTGATGATGGAGTATACAAGAAATAAGTGATTTGGACCTTCCAGTCGCATTAACAAAGTAACAACTAAGAATTTATTCCCGTGAGCTCTTCCAAGGAACTTCCAAATATTCGAGTTATGCAGGCTAGACAGTAGACATCATCATTACCAGTAAAAGTAAAAAACGAGTTCTTTTACAATGAGATCTAGTAGTAGGTACATCTCATGTACTACTAGATCTCATTGTAAAAGAACTAGCAAATTAACCAAAACTGTGAAACCAGAAAAACAACCGAATTTACTAAAATATCTTTTAGATCTACGTAAGTAGTGTGATGAGAATGGGCCTAAGAAATTGTGTTCTAGAAGAACTGTTGTATCAACGAAACAGTTGGGGTTCCGTAAACGTCTATGGATTCATTAGATACCAACTTGAAGATTCTTGCATAGTGCCTATCATGGAACAAGAAACAACAGTCCTCGACTGACACATTTCATTTGCACGTGAAGATTTGTCATACATCCTCATGTTTTGGTATTGTTAAAAGTTTTAACAATTCATTGAATCATCCTATTGAAGGTGGCTACTTTACGAATCAACCAATTTAGTTGTTTAACTGTTAACTCTTTTGATATCTTTCAACTGCTCAACTACATTTACCAAATCAGCTTCACGAAACACTAACGTGAATCGTGCATTGTTTTTATACTGATGAGCTCAGTTCAAAACAAAAGCAATGGAATATTGTTGTCAATTGTTTAATGTAACCAATAACATTAATATATCAGGTCATCGATCAATTTAAAAGAGATACTGTGACTAAACTCGTGACCTAACATCATTGTGTAGTTTCTGGAAAATTCTGGCGGGAAACGCGTCGCGCCGGCTTGGACAGGATGCCGGCCATTAGAGTTATTGTCCCGACGACGGTCCTATGGCTTACACAATCGTTATTTTAATTCCAGTAGCGTCTCGAAACATGCCCACCACGAACAGAAGTAGAGTAATTAGAGATAAAGCGTCGAACAAGCGTCCAATATCGATTGGCGCCGTTTTTCCACCGAAATTAAACGTTTTATCTCAATCAATCGAGTGATATCAAACAGATTGGTAATTCATGTCAGCGGCATACATGCAAATATTTATTAAACACATGACTATCTACTCATTAATCCATGTTTGTTTACCGATGACAATAACAGCTCAATTTTATGAGTCAAGATCAGTCACAGATGTTGCACAGGCATGCCTACACCTAAGTATTCACGTGTCTGTGTGATATTTAATTATCGTCAATCAACTTGTTAACGATAACTCCTATTCTAACAAAGACTTTCTGTTTCAGATATGATGGCTACCCAAGTTATACTCTGAACTACTCTGAAGTTATTCGTCAAACGTTAACATGGCTCGCAGCACGGTACTTGCTTTCTACCTGATCGCAACTGGCTTGACTTATGGGTTCAATGGAGATAGCTTCGAGCTGGAATGCCCAGACGAATGCGACTGTCACTACTTCAGGATCAACTGGGTAACGGACTGCTCAGAGAGCAACCTCACAGAAGTTCCCTACGATGAGCTGAGTCTCAGCGTATACATCCTCGACTTGAACGGGAATAACATCACAAGTCTGAAGCCCTTCCCTGGTGATATCAAAATGAGAAGACTGCAGATAGCTGACAATCGCCTGACGAGGGTTGAAAGAGAAGCTTTTAAAGGATTGGAGTATCTGATAGACGTCGATTTATCAGGAAATATCATCAGCTACGTGGACCCTGAAGCTTTTTTGTAAGTAGTTTGTCCAATGCAATATACACAACGATAACGATTTTGACGTAAAAAAAATACGGAAAACCACCACCATTGTTTAGTAATCGAATTACGGCCTTATATTGCAAAATCCGCCAAAAGAAAACACAATAAACCACTTTTAAGTTTTGTTTAACTGTCGGTCATTAACTCTTTATTATGGAATGGCATCGTCTTTCAACAAAAACTAAAGTTATCAACGATTTCTTATTTATAGACTGAAACAATTTATCAACTTTCTACCACAGACACAAGACGTGATTGATGATGACCTACAGTAGTTTTTATATCTTCACGCTCAGTTTCCTTAGTTAGTTGAGCAATACTCATACCCTGAGGTATGAGTATTGCTCAACTTATATGCCTGCCTATGCATAAATATAACAATTTTTTTTTTAAATCGTTGATTATTTGTCAACGCACAGTTGCTGTTTAAAATCACTCGCTATTATATTCCCTATTCATAGTCAATTCCACCACGTAACTCGGAAGAGGCCTATGGCAAGCAGTGGACTCCAAGGCTGAGTTCATTGATGTATCAGTGTTGTTTTCACATCCTCGGAATGAAAAGCACGCTATGTTTTTCTTCAACACTCAGATCAGCACGTAAATAACATACTAATAAATGAGTCATCAAAACACACCCATTGACTCGCACATTGTGTTCTCACGGGCGTCCATTGTTTGCGAGCCGACTCTGACATTCGTACGAGAACACAATGCTTGCTGATGACAAAATTGTTCAAATTGCTTTTAAACTCGTTGTGGTACCAGAAGCGGGACCAATTGTCGTCAGCTCTGGTGCCAATATTGGATAATAGTCACACAATGAAAGCAAATTGAATTCGCTGTTCGGATCGGCGTTTACACGTTTGAACGTAAGCAACGTTCATTAGGCCTTACTGCTGGGTATCGTGGACAAAGGCAGTTACCTCCACTAGATTGGTACAATGTGGCTACGGTTGATGTAGTTATGGCTGAAAAACTTATGATTCATATTATAAGTCTAGTTAATTCGCTCGTCGCACTGCATGCGTATTACTGAGCGATACATGATAACATGAAGCATTACCAGTAGTTACAGTAGTTACACTAGTTACCTTTTATACGAGCCCGTTTAAACTATCACTTGTGGTGAAGGGTGGAATTGTTATAAAACCAATGTCGCGGCACTCGCGATGTTAAGAAGATTAAAAAAGTTATTTTGAACATGCACTCCTAGAAACCATGACATAAACATAATTATTATACCTTCTTCTGTTTCAGGGACTCTCGCGGACTACTGAACGTGGAGCTACAAGATAATCCCCTAACTACCGTGGAAGGGCCGTTTTTAGCATCCCCGACGCTGCAATACCTGGATATCAGTTCCTGCAACTTATCATCAATCAATTCACAATTTTTTGATAATACCACCACACTAACTACGATTGATCTATCTAACAATCCTCTCAAAACATTGGAGGCGGGAGTTTTCGATGTCTTAACCAGCCTAGAAACACTAAAACTCAACAACTGCAAGCTCACTTCTATATCAGAAAACGCATTCTCTTCTGCAGTAAACGTAAAATACCTAGAGCTATCTGGTAATAGTTTGACGAGCACAGACTGGCCCGAGGTCCTTGGGAAACTGCTCAGACTAGAGTACTTGAACTTGAAGAAATCAGGACTTACTTCCCTGTCAGAGGACACGTTCTCAAATTGCACCAATTTGGTCACACTAATCTTAGCTGACAACGAATTACGTGACTTAGATGTCGCAGCCACGTTGGGCAACAGTGTCACTCACCTGGAATTATTGGATTTGTCCAATTGTAATATACAGGGCCCAATATCTGGCGAAACATTTACAAATGCGACTAGATTGAAAAGTCTTTATCTATCCGGAAATCCATTGGTTGCAGCAGACTTGCAGGCTGCATTAGAGCCTCTACCCAAACTAGAAAGACTCTTCTTGAGTAACTGCGGCCTCCGCGATCTACCAGATAACTTTAATGTATTCGATAATCTCCTAGAGTTAGACATATCTTATAATCCACTTGAGAACGTATTCACTAAGCTATTAGCACCACTTGAGAAGTTGGAATACCTAAATATGGGATACAGTAATCTTTCCTACGTCGGGCCCGATAGTTTCGCTAAAATGACTTCAATGAAGAGATTAGTACTCTCGGGTAATGACCTGTTATCACTCGAAGCAGGACTATTTGGAAATCTGACGCAACTGACTACGATAGAACTGGAGTTCTGTGGCTTAAAACGGCCCTTAAACGGATTGGCTTTCTTCAAAAACTTAACATACGTAGACTTGCGAGAGATTCGACTTGGTGGAAATCCGTTAGTGATCCCGGCATCGGGACCTATATTCCCAAAACAATTATCTCAAGTGTCAATCCTTGATTTAAGCAACTGTAATATATCCTCACTTAACGTAGATGCTTTTAAGAACACTGAAAACATAACCGACCTTAATCTAGGTGGAAATCTTATAAGATCTGGAGGTGGAAGTTTATCATTCCTAGAGAGATTACATCACTTGGAGAAGATAAACCTCAGCAACAATAATCTCACAACAATCGATCCTGAAGTGTTCGCCAACAATCCTAAGCTGCATTCGCTCAACTTGCTCGGCAACCAGTTTGTGTGCGACTGCAAGATCGCAGAGATGTGGGACTGGGCGAATATGATAAAGGGAGACCTAGATGTTTTGATCGGAGCAAAGAGCGCTGAGAAAGACATCGTGGTTAAAGGAAACAAGAAGAAGAAGCACCTGTACTGTCATTACAATGAAACTCAGCTCCGAAATATGACCACGATGGTAAACAAGACAGTGCCAGGACGAAGACCTTTCGCTAAGCCAAGAGAATTGACGTTCGCAAATCGAACATGGGCAAAATACGTGAGAGAGTCAGGTTGTGAGCCAGTTGTTAAAATTCTGAGACCAGTGGCTTTAGTCGGTGAAGTGTTTGATTTTAATAACGGCAATCACATTTCAACTGGTGTGACGATTGTGGCCATTATGGCTTTGGGAGTAGGAGTGGCTACAGTCCTCATGACTATAAAGTTGTTTAGGAGAAAGAACGTAAATGTGGGAGACACAGAGACGAACAGGAAAGTCAGATAGCAGACGAAACTTGCAAAGGGCCTACAAAGCGTTAGTGTCACTGTCCATTTAGCGTTATAAAAATATATTTGTAATTTATTTTTGTACTCTCATCTCTTTTTTTAAAATATTCTCTTTAGAGGTAAAAGTTTTAGAAATGGTCGAATTTATATATAAACTTATTTTATGTTATGTTACTAGTCACATAGCTTCGAATGAGGTCATGATTCTCGTGCGGTTTGTGAAGTTATAGCTTATGTTAAGTACCTACCAGTATTGAATTAATAAAAACAAATGCCTACCGAACCGTATTTTACTTATGTATTTTTCCTGCCCTACAGTGCCCAAACTTGGTCACATACAGAAAAGCAGAATTAAGATAAGATTTGCTAACAAGCACTGAAGCGCAGCATTACAGACGGATCGCGTCAGAAATACCACCCTGCCTTGCATAACTCAAATAGCGTATGTATCAGAGAAAGCTGAAGTCGGAAAGAGATATTTGGAAGAAGAAAAACGGAAGGCCTTTCCCCATAGTAGAATACACAATGGGCTAAGAAAATGAAAATTGTGTTATTGGTCAAAACACAACCATAATATCTACTGCAGTCCAAAATGAGCTACAGACCAGCAATAATTATTGTAATCTTGGTAAAGTATTCGGATTTTAACTTGAACACCATAACTGATTCCAAAACTGATTTATTGACAGATTGATCAGTTTCAGTAATAGGTACTTACAACCATTTTCTTTGGCCAAAGCAATGTTTTTGCTTATTTCTTCACATCAAGCGTCTGCAACTTGACAGCGTATAATCGAATATTACTCAATATCCAATCCAACTCAAGGTGCTTGATCTTGCTTTTTTTACGAAGTTTTCGAAATAATTTGTTTTTAACTAAATATTTCGATAAACTATGTCCGGCCGTCCTTACTCGATACAATAGATCTTTATATCTATTCCTTAATAAACACCAATAAGAATACTACCGAGAGCCTGATAAAATTGCGCTTTCACTCACAAAAGTCAGCTGGAACAATACATTTTTTTTTTTAGTTTTTAGAATAAGACAATCATGAATCAAGCACGATCAGTATGAATATGGCTCTTAATATTTAAGCTCTTAAATCTGAAATATATTTCTATCTCATTATTGACTCCGATAGCTGAAAACTTTCGCTATTTACCTAGTTGTTTACGAGTACGAGTACACAACAAAGATTCTACGCAGATGATGTCAGCATATTTTACTGCTTCTAGGCACCTTGCAGTTGCACTCTGCTCTAGCCAGCAAAAAGTGTTCTCGCGTGCCTACAATTATCATGAATCGCGTGCTCATTAGAATGTTGGTTCCGATCGAGGAAATCAACCTAGGACTGACAGACGTTGTAACAACCGGACACGGAAGGAACAGGGAATACAGGAATACTTTTTATCATCATTATTACCGATTGATCTGTTTTAACTACTTAAATTAGCATTGATGTTAATAATTAATTGTTGCAATATATCTACATAGGTAACCGAAACAAGTTTTCTCAGCAATGTGCACTAGAAATTCTTTAAATCCGGCTGTTTAGCATGTATAATCGAACTCGGGAACTTTTTGTCTACGCCACGGTGACTGATTTCATAGACTAGAGCAATGTGGTTTTTTTATTTACCGATAGACGACAAGAATTGACACAAAAAACAGCTAGCGTCACGTAATATATTGTAGATAGCGAAAGTTTAATTACGCAACGGTTAAGAAATGGTCCAGTTACTCTTACAGAACTTTAGATACCATTAAACTCTTATTAATCTCAAACAAATGTCGTAGAAACAAAACAAAAATTAAGTTATTTTAACAATTTATTACATTATTTTACTATTATAACAACTATTATCATTAACAAAATAATAAATAAGTCTTATCAGCTAGCTGGCGCCCCAGCAGATGAGCTCGTTTTCTTATGTATGTACCAATTTTCTTTGTAAATCTTTTTCTTCATGCCCGGCTTTTCACTTTCGGGTCTGTGGTTACTTGCCATTGCGGCGAGCTCGCTATCGAGAAGCTTTGGTATAGATATCGGCTCGAAACCGTACTGGAACTGTGGTTCTACGAAGTTTGTTTTACTCTTATAACTTTGGTACGGTCGCGAGGCATACGCTGAGTTGTCTCGCGGCGCTGCTTTGGAATAATCATACTCGTACAACTGTTGTTTAGGTTTGTGGTGGCCATAATATGATTTTCCCTTTTCTTCTTTTGTCGAGGGAAAGTTAAACGAAGGCGCCACTGAGTACTTGGCGAATTTCTGACTTTGTTTGTTCTTATCATCTTCTCCATCGGCCACATAATAATCTGGCTTCTGTTGCTTGTATAATTTGTAATAGCCTAGCTTGTTCTGGTAGCGGTCGAGTAAACTTTCCGGCTTGCTAATTGAATAATCCGTGTAGTAATCTTCCTTCATTCTGTCCCTCGAATCTTTATAGCTTGCGCGGGATTCTTTCGGGAACTCATCACCTTGGTCCTGATATTGTGTGAAAGGAGTATTTTCGATATCGTACTCGACGTGATCGGGCGGGACTCCATAACTTTCGGGATCAAAGATGTCTTTCTCAGCAGCTTCTAAAGCCTCTCTGCTGAAGGCAGGAAATCCGACCGCAGCATTTTTATATGAGCTTTCAAAATCTTCTTCGTTATTTTCTTCCTGGTCGACCTCTTCCTCTTTACCTTGGTCACTGTGCCTCTCCTCCGGGGTTTCTTCCTGAATTATAACGGGTCTAGATTTTTCATTTTCATGGGCTACAGGTGCACGATGCGATTCAGAATGCGGAACCGAATAATGGTGATGATTTTGTGGTACTGGTGACGAATACGGATGCTTCTGAGTAGATTGTTGATGTCGACGCGGCACGTGAGACTGCTCGTCACGATGAGGAGACGGCGTATGCTGCTGTGAGGTTGACTTCGTATGTTGCACGTGTTGGCTTGGATCCACCTTTATTTGAGCATTGGCGAGCAAACGTATATCTTCTTCGTATTCTTGCGTAATGGGTTCAAAATCGAAATGTATTCCTTTATGCTGACCCGGGGCTGAATAATATTTAGTGCGGTCGGCATGCAACGACTTCTGTTGGTTTCCACGACTAGGCGTATGATAGTGATCTTGTGCTTTGTGGGTAGGTTCATGATGTTCTTCAGAAGATTTAGGCTGTTCATTATAATGTCCGGTGTGATGATGATGATTATATTGTCCATCGTCTTCCGATTCCTGAGAAGAATCTTTATGACTCTCTGAATCACTGTGTGGTGCATTGTTGTGTTCTTGTTCACCTTTAGGCTGTTCTTCAGGTTTGAAATTGTATACAAGATGAGACGGACCATTGCCATGGTAGTGAACTTCCTTTATATGTACCGGTTCCTTTGACGTACGTGTATAGCTGTAATTCACTGGATCCTTCTCTGAATTCGATCCATAACTATAGTGAACTGGTTCCGACTGAGTCTCCTTGTTGTAGCTCACAGCTTTCTCTTTGTAAGTTTCCTTGTGTCCGGGTACATTGATTTCATATGTTATTTCTGGAGCACCATCAAGAGACTCATGATGCGTTACGGTCGTTTTCTTTGGAGCATCATTCTTTTTGGCATGTTTATTCGATTGTGTTGGTTTCTTTTGCTTCTTTTTAGGCGCATCATTGTGTGGTTTTTCACTGATATTTCCACTATCATATGACATTGTCTTTTGAACGACAAACTCTTTCTGATAATTCTTGACGCCGTCTACATTAACCTCTGGCAATTTCTGATACGTGACGTCGTGTATTCTAGGCAGAAAGTGTTGCACTTGAGGCACTAGAGGGTTTGCAAACGTCAAAGGCTCAAGGAGGGTTAAATCTAACAGAGGTAAAGGTTTACTTTTCACTTTCACTACAGATGTCTTACCATTTATATTGTTTATGTAAGTTACAGTTGTTTGTTTAGCAGGAGCGCCTTGTTGTTGAGCTTTATCGTTATGTGTTGCATACGATTTTTGTTCTTGGTGTTTTGGTGCCTCATGTTGACGTTCATATGTTGTATGTTCTACATGAACGACTTGAGGCGTTTCTTGTATTCTTTGGTGCTTTCCTTCACTGTGTGCCGCATTGGTTTCATGTTCATGTTGGAATTTCACATCATCATGAGACGCGTGGGGTCTTTCTTGAACACGTTGGAACTTTGATTGGTCATGGGGAGCGTGTGATGTGTCTTGCACTCGGAACTTTGAATCATCGTGATCTGAGTGCGGTGATTCTTGTATACGTTGGAATTTCGTTTCGCCATGTGCTGCGTGAGGTATTTCTTCGATACGCTGGAACTTCACTTCACCGTAAGGTGCATGAGATGATTCCTGAACATTGTGGAACTTAGGTTTACCAACAATTATTTGAGGCAACTCTTGCTGCCGTTGGAATATTGGTTCATTTTTTATATTGCTATATTGCTTATGCTGCTGTGTATTGGCGAACACAGCTTTATTGTTTGTTGATTGTTGCTGAGCCGACGGAGCTCCAAAAGCGTGATTATAAGCGTTCGAATTAGGCGCCAAGCTTTGAACTCTCTCCGCATACACCAAGTGTTGTCCAAAACCAGGGAATTGATTGAGAGGTGTCGGAGCCGGACTTTGTAGAGCAGGAACTCTGTAGGGCGCACCGAAGAACACCTGTGGGCCCGCCTGCTTGAACTGGAAGTTGGGTGACGCGGCAACTAACGGCTGTGCCAAATGTTCTGGTAGTTTGGTTTGAAGCGACACGTACTGCTGGGGAAATGCGTTTTTATATGCTGCTAACTGCGGTGATTCCATGAATCGGTTCCCATAGGAATCCATTAAGTAAGTGTTTACGTTTCTATTCACTGGTTTTTGCTTCACTGGGGCGTTTTGAGAGGCGGCAGTGTTGGGCGCAGCGATAAACTGCGGCAGGTGGAACGAGTAGGACGCGTAGGGCGCGGCACTGGCGTACACCCCGAGAGGAACGTTCCGGTACAGCCGCGGAGCACTCGCTGCACTTTCATTATCTTCAACTGCTGCACTTTGTGTCACAGTACCTTTATCACCAAGTGCTTGGCTTAACGTCAGCCAGCACACCATCGTTAATAATGCCTGTGAACAAAAGAGAAACATATTAAAATAAAGTATTTAGGTATACAAGTGGTAGGTTTTGTTTATTAAATTATAATAGATGTTATTAAATTGTTTCAATTAATTTACCTTTCTCCCCATGTTGGGCGACGTTGTGTCGAGACAGTGGGAGCAGCACTGCAGCGGCGCGGCTCCCTCCGCACGCTTATATCGTATCGTGCGCAAGCGCAAGCTGACGATCGTCTTTTTGCTAAAGCCACTCTATTTTACACCGTTTTAGGTATAGGCACCCGTTATATCATTTTAACACTCGATAAGGCCAAATAGAATAAGCTAAATTGTTATTCTTCGTTTATATATAATTGGAAATGAAATATAAATAAACCACTTCCTGTGTCCGCTATACGTAACATAATTATAAACTAATGCTATACGACCGTCAACAATAGATTTGGGAGTCGCCCGGTTACATAAGCGGCGAGTGGGTGATAGACATTGATAGAATTGTTGTAATAACGCCCGCTCCGTGGTGAGTGACAATAGCGTACAATAAGAACATGAAGCCACCATAGTATGGCAGCATTCGCAATGGATTAAGGGCGACGTCACAGGCTAATTGTCACGCTCGAAACAAGTGTTTATTTGTGTAACACCAGCGCAATGGAATGTCACAACCGATCAAGGATTAGCTATATTAACAGAATATTTCTAAATCAAATAATTTATTATCGGCACTTTTAAATTAATCTGGTCAAGGGTCTGTTCGGGTTCAGAGGTTGAAATTGGCGCATTATCCGGTATATTTCCTAGTGTCGCATAGTGTTACTTTCCTAACCTACTAGCTTTCTTCGGTCCACGGTTACGGTCACCGAGCTAGGGAGCCGAGGCACTGGAAACCTAGTGAAAGTCCACGTATCAGCGATTCCGGTGGTCATCAATCAAGCGTGAGCTCATATCGAATACTCAGATAACCGATATGGGTATCAAGCGGTAAAGTTCATTGACTCATAATGGAAACCCCATAATTGAATTTACAGTAGGAACCGTATTAATTATAAGCAAGTATTAAGCTATTTTATTTTTATTTTTTTTAAACTATAATAATAATAATAATAATAAGCCCCCTAAATTCCAACCTTACGTCCGGGCTGAACACCGAGTCCACGTGGGGGGCGGACGTGTAGTATAGTATTTATACTGTACGAAAACTTACACGGCTAACAGGGCAAGGGTAACCCATTAAACATGGAGACACGATCGAAGAAGAAACGTATAGGGCCGCTGCCCGGGGGCGATCGCCGGGGCACACCTGGAGCTGACGCTGGGTGTCTCAGCATGGGAACCGTCAGCGGTGAGGAGTTGAGCAGGCGGGCTCCCACCGGATCTTCCGAAAATGCTACAGCCGAAATTAGTGACGAAATTGACAGACTGACAGACAGGACGAATAGCCCATTAGAACCATTTAGCCCAAGCACTATATCATACACACCCTCCATTCCATCATCACCCTCCATACCAACATCACCACATTCATCACCCACAACTAGTTTAATTAGAGAGCCACCCATGCCAACCTTGGATGTTACACGGGAGGTAAATGCCTTCTTACCCGTGTCCACCAAGGCTGGAAAACCAAGAGTACGCATGAGATGGAACAAAGATGTAAACATTTTTATCATGCGTAATTACTTCTACATCACTAGATTAGAGACAGACATGACCACTTACAGACAGCAACTGCACGAGCTTTTCTCACGACAATACCCTGAAATTAGCGTTAGCGAACAAAGAATCTCAGATCAGAGAAGAACAATTGTAAGAAATAAGCTACTACCTCAAGAATTACTAGATCAACTAAAAGAAGAAGTACGAACTCAACTACTAGAAGAAGTAGATAATAATGTGGGCACAAATTCGACCACACATACAGAACACCAACCTGAAAATACTCAACAACCTCATTCACAACCTCACACCCAAATCCAACCGAATACACAATCCCAAAGTCAAATTCAACCGCAACTAAACACTCAAACCTCGCATTCCTCCACACAAACCGAGACTATAACCCTAATACTAGAAAATGATATTGAGACTTTAGTCGATCCTAACCCTAGAACCGAAATGAGTATTCAAGAAATACAAGATAAGTTTAGAACAGCCCTAACACAATATTCTGGAATGGACCCAGCTGCTCGACCAAAATTGCCTAAACTCAAATATAATCCTAAACTATCCCAACTTATTCATTTATTTAACCATAATATTCTGATGCAATTTATATCTGAAGACACACAACTCATAGACATACACACTCTCATATATTGCACAGCGTTAGTTATATCCGAAGAACTCAATTATAAAGTCACAGAATACATAGGAAATGCAAGACCAAAAGCTAATAATAAACCCCCGTGGCAGATTAGGCTAGAAAGAGATATAGAAAAACTTAGAGCGGATATTGGTAGACTGACCCAATATATGAACAATAACAGGTCAAACAAAGTAATTAAAAGAGTTGAGGCAATATTTAGGAACACAATTACACACACTAGACACGAAAACTACAACAGAAGACCTGAAGAATTCTTGGATACATTAAAGCAGAAACTAGCACTAAAATCTCACAGACTCAAAAGATACAAAAAAGCGCAAAAGCGCAAAACTGATAACATCATATTTGCTACAAACGAAAAATTATTCTATAGAAACTTACAGAAACCACACACTGACACAACAACTGTAGATAACATTGAATTACCGACACAAGAACAACTAGAAATATTTTGGTCTGGCATATGGGAAGAACAAATACACCACAATGATAAAGCAGATTGGATAGAAGAAGAAAAAACTAGATGCCGCTCAATAGAGGAAATGGAGTTCATTGAACTAACCGAGACTGATATCACATACATTACATCTAGACTACATAATTGGAAATCACCGGGTATAGATAAAATACATAATTACTGGTACAAAAAATTAATATCATTACACAAATCAATAGCTAAAAATCTAACAGACGTCATCTTAGGGAAACAGAATATACCAGAATTTATTGCTACAGGAATAACTTACATGCTTCCCAAAACTTCATATTCACCACAACCTTCCCAATACAGACCGATTACGTGCCTACCCACATTATATAAGATCTTAACCTCAGCAATAGCAACAAAAATCAATACCCACATTGAACATAACAATATAATAGCAGAGGAACAGAAGGGATGCAGGCGGGGTCACATGGGATGTAAGGAACAGTTAATCATAGACTCTACAATTCACAAACATGCTACCACAAAAAATAGAAACTTACATTGTACCTATATAGATTATAAAAAAGCGTTTGATAGTATCCCACATTCCTGGTTATTACAAATACTACAGATATATAAAATCAACCCAAAAATAATTGATTTCTTACGAATTATCATGCCTTATTGGAAAACAACACTACAACTAAACAATTGCCACAACACCGTTATGACTAGACAAATATCCATCAGGAAGGGTATTTATCAAGGCGATTCCCTAAGTCCCTTATGGTTCTGCCTCGCACTGAATCCCTTGTCTCATCTACTGCATCGTAGTCAAGTCGGATATCCCCTTAAACACAATACAGAAGAAACAATTATCTCACATCTCATATACATGGATGACATTAAATTATATTCAAAATCCGAAAAAGAAATGAAAAAACTTATAGAAACCACTGCAAAATTTAGTGAGGACATTAACATGCAATTTGGACTAGATAAGTGCAAAACTTTGCATATAATAAGAGGCAAGATAAAACCCGGCGACTATGTAGTTAATAATACCGACACTATAATAGCTATGGAATCCACCGATTTATATAAATATTTAGGATACAAGCAACTTAAAGGACTCGATCACACAACAATTAAACAGACACTTACAACAGAATACAGGAGAAGACTAAACGCAGTATGCAAATCCCAACTTTCTGGAAAACATCTAATAAAAGCCATAAATACGTACGCCATACCTATACTAACCTACTCATTCGGAGTGATAAAATGGTCGAAAACTAACATAGAACAAATAGAACGATCCACACGCACTACACTTACGAAACATAACAACCTACACCCTAAATCTGCAATAGAAAGACTAACCATCAAAAGGCAAAACGGAGGCAGAGGCTTGATAGACATTCATCACCTATGGTTGAAACAGTTAAGCAATCTAAAGACATTCTTCTATTCAAAATCCGACACAAGCGACATACATAAAGCCATAACCCAAAATGATCACAATTACACTCCACTAAACCTACAAGAACAATCAAATATACTCACGACTCTTAGCAATAGTGATCCGCAAACACAGAAAATTGAAGACTGGAAGAAGAAAGTTCTTCACGGACGACATCCTCACGACCTAGCACAACCCCATATAAATACAACAGCATCAAACAAATGGCTCAAAATAGGTTGTTTATTTCCAGAAACCGAAGGGTTTATAATAGCTATACAAGACCAGATCATAAATACAAAAAACTACAGGAAGTATATTATCAAAGACCCCACCGTAACAAACGATAAATGCCGAAAATGCCACATACAATCAGAGACCATACAACACATAACAGGAGCATGCACAACCCTCACACAAACAGACTACACCCATAGACATAACCAAGTAGCAAACATCATACATCAAAATCTAGCACTAAAACATAAGCTGATAGAAAGCACAAACACTCCTTACTACAAATATAATCCTAAACCAACTATAGAAAATGAATCACATAAAATCTTCTACGACCGAGCCGTACTCACTGACAGAACCATTCACTACAATAGACCGGATATAATACTACAAGATAAAGTTAGTAAAACCACTTACCTTATAGATATTGCAGTCCCCAATACACACAATTTACAGAAAACAATAAGTGAAAAAATAAGCAAATACACAGAACTCAGAGAAGAAGTTATGCGAATCTGGAAACAAGAAAAAGTGTATGTAGTACCCATAGTCCTCTCCACGACAGGTGTAATTCCCAACCATCTCCATCACAGCCTGAAACTAATAGACCTCAAAGAATCCATTTATATACCCCTTCAAAAAGCCGCCATATTAAATACCTGCAGAATCGTGAGAAAGTTCATGCAAATAGACGAAAATGAAATCGCAGTTCATCACATCACACCCTCATCGTAAATCATACACACCACACGCTACATTTACTTGGTACCCAGCCCGTAGATGTAGCAAAAACCAGCCAAGAGCTGAGAAAAAGAAACTTACCCGATAATAATAATAATAATAATAAAAGTTTATTTACCAGAAATATACCAATACATTTTATGCCAACGAGCCACAAACTAAGCAAAGCTTGTATCTTGGGGCTCGGAGTCTGGAGTACAATTTATCATAATTAATATGGTTACAGTTTTTAATAAATTATGTTATTAAACAATATTATTAATATTATTCAAGTAATAAAGTTATGAATTAAAGGTAGGGCTGGGTGTATTATGCGTGTGTGAGGGGTGTGTGTGTGTATTTGTATTGTAAGGTGAGCGTAATGGTAGTGAGATTACCTACGTGTGTACGTGTGTCAGTGTGTCATATGCATAATGTCGGATGCTGTCCTGTACATGTCCTATATTAAGGCTTCGGTTTCGTCGTATGATAGTTTTTCTAGCTTTCTAGTAACAATTTTTTTACATTCGATGACTGAGCAGTTCTTTAGTACGGAGATTTTGTTTACTTTATTATATGTGTTGGGAAGGGAAAAGGCAGGACAACGTCTTGCCAATCCAGACTGAACGTTAGGTATGGCTACTCTAAAAACACGCTTATTTATTATTTCATTATATTCTGGCCGTTTTCTAAGTGATATGTGAGTTTTTAGTGTCGCCTTAAGTATGAAGAGCTGCCTTACACGAAGAACTCCGAACTCCTGATAAATAGAGTCTGTGGGAAACCTGTATGGTTTTTTCAGGGTGACTTTGATGAGCGCACGTTGTGCTCTCTCAAGGTTTATAACTTAACTAAATAACTTTGTCCCCTCTAACTATTATTTTTCCTGTATCGAGGGTAGGTACCTTTACAAACATACAGCTCACATGCACACACACCCTGACCAGAAACAACTATCTGTAGATCATACAAATGTCTGATCCGTGCGGGGATCGAACCCGCAGCACGTAGCGCAGAAAGCGAATCGCTTAGCCACTGCACCAATCGTGTCGTCAATTATTCTAATAGTAATGTATGATCTATTCTTTCTAATAAATACAATGAGGAGAGGGCACCGTTGTGTATCAAGAACGGTAGATCAGATATTTAGCTGGTGCTTCGTGTTGCTCAGGACTAGGCCTCAAAATGACCAAGGATACGTGATGATATTTTATTAGTTAATAGATTACAGAAACGGCAATTGCAATCGTTACGAAGTGAAACCGCAAGTTGTTTTGATGGTTTTATTTTGATATTCTTGTTTGCAGTCCATGATTTGTTAATTCGGTTGCTAATCAATTCAAATCTACCCATGCATGACCGTATGATCGTGTTCTAGTAAAAATTCCACCTAAGGGCTCTGCGCGCAGATGAAAACTTGAAAAGATAGAACTAGTGACGAGACGAACCCAGACGAACCCGAATACCGGACTACCGGAGTAGGTAAAACGTAAAAATATTTTCTTAAGTAGGTACTCTGGGATAATAGGCTTCTGCGGTTTGAGATGCTTAAGAAATAAGCGCTATTTTGATATTTTTGATGCAGTATTGTGATATTATAAACCTAACAAACTTCGGTGCCTTCGAATGGCTGTTCTGTAAATAAAAATGAGTGCCCAAGTAAGTGTTCATCTTAGATAACCTAACCGTCAAAAACTACCTATGTGTCGATACTTTTGAGGATATTTTTTTTTTAATGTATAATGATTGATGTTTTCCGGCTAATCTACCATCGATGAATATCGATGATCCCTACCAGATAGACACAAATAAGCTGATATTGGAGTCAAAAAAGGAGCCGGTAGTCGCAAAACAAGCGTGATTCTCAGTATTGAAAATGTTCCAAAACACCATGTTCGCGCTCGATTTCGACTTGGCTGCCATAGAATGAATTAAATAATACCCCAAAAGCTCTCACATGGCATAGGTTTCATCACTGTTGAGAGTTTGGTCCAACATTACTCATTGTCCTTTCTGTTAAATTATTTTTTGCAAGATCTCAAACGAAAGTCTCAACGATGTTCTACCATTCACCGAAGGCTATTAATATCAAGGAAGCAGATACAATAGAAACTAACCAGTTTTAAAATTTCGATATAATCATGGGCTTATGTCGCTGACTGTACAATGCGTAATGACATGCACAAATACAGATCTATTTTCGTATGGTAATTCATAAGTACCTTTTAATTCGGTCCGTTCTTTCAGACCAGAGAACCGCCGTTGCTCCATCTCCATCGGTCCCGAGCATCACCTTGATTCGTCTATGTCTTCCGAACACCTGATGCTGAAGCACACTATCATGTTTATTTCGTAATCTTGTCTTTGGAACTTGTCTTTGAAGCTTGTCCTAAGAGCTGTTAATCTTGACTACGTAGTATTTCCTTATTTCTACTCGTCATAATTCTTATCGACAGTTCTGTGAAATGTGCATACAAAAAGAGGTAATTTAATTTTTGAATACTTAGTGTCGAATCACATTGTTACTACTACCCGTAACAACACGTATTTCGATGCAAGATTTTACATTGTCGCAAATACGGGTATCGCGGAGCCTATATTGGCGCTTCCCTTTACAATGTGCCAATGTGAATTGACCCTTAGTCGAAACCAAGTTTATAGCTGGGGATGGATTTAATGGCGTAATTACAAAATTAAATAAGTAATTAAACGATTTAATAGTTTATTTTATATAATAATATTTACATAGAAAACATAAGGAAGTTAAATTATCTAACTAATATAACTTAAACTATTTTTTTTATTTAATATTAAATTATCTACACCTTAGGTATAATAAAACATCTTCAGAATTATCAAATGCACGTCAGACAAAAGGATCGACGGTCGTCAGACAATAATATATATAGGACTTTTCATATACTTAAAAATATTACGACGCACTTTTTATATCAATGCCTGTATTAATAAATCACTCACTCGAAGTTACAGTTAATGAAAGAGGCAGTTACCAATTACATTCGGTTAATGGACTACATACACAACACTCGTTTACACATAAATCTACGGATTGTGCGAGTGATAATCCGCAGAATCCGTAGGTATTCGTGTAAACGAGCATTGGGTACGTACGTAGGCACGTAGGCGTATGCGCATGATCAAATGTTCTAAGGCTGACATTCAGAGACGACAGAAACGAGTCTAAGCGTGAACTTACGCTTCCATCTGTCAAAATATGTTCGTAAGTTTGACAGATGGAAGCGTAAGTTCACGCTTAGACTCGTTTCTGCCGTGTCTGAATGTCAGCCTAAGAACACTGTCATTTTCATCAGTGGTCAAAGGATGAATCTAAATATTACATCATCTTAAAACGTCTATTTTTCTGGATAGTTTACATTATACATAACATAATATGATAAAAAAATAATTATACATATACGTATGTAAGATAAACTTTGAGAGTCTCCGGTTGAAGATTAAACCTAGGATTGAGATGTTAGGTTCTTTTGTTCATCTGAATATCTGCCATAATACATTGAAAGGATGTAAAAATACAGTACGAGCGTCGTATCTTGGCCGGTCTGAAGTTAGCTTCAGTCCGGCCAAGGTACGTCGCTGGTACTCTGAACAAAAGTATCTGACCCTGCCTTTTGTCCGATGCGCACTTATCCAGTAAGGCGCCTGCAATGTTATGTATATAATTATGTCACAACTCGGTATGTTAATTTTATATTTATGTCATGAGAAGCTAGTACCGAAATATTTGTTAGGGTGTCCATCTTGATGATGAGACTGATTGTAATGTTAACAAAGATATAGATTTAAGTGACAAAGAATGTGATAAAAACAATCATTAGATTTTACCCCGGTTTAAGTGATTTAGAGGTTTTGGTCGTAGGGCACAAAAATGAGGTGGTCTACGACAGGGTAGAATCTAGAAATTCAGAAATTAAAAATGTGTTTTCGGGAATCAAAAATGTATATTTAGTGCCAATTAAATATCCAAACGATAACTTAACTAAACAAAGAGCAAAGGAAATTCAAAAATTAATCGCAACTAATATAGCAGAGACGAAAGAATTACCTTTGCTATGCTTTGCTTTGTCATGGCGTGCAAAATGGCGCGTTAATATACACTTGCCATAATAAAAAATCTTTTGATTGGCTCCAAAAAATAATCAGTGTTGCCAGTGACATAAAAGTGTTAGATATCAAAGATGTTCGCAAAATGGCTATAAAATTTTATGGTCTTTTCGATTTTTATATTATGTATTTGTTTGATATGACAGAATTGTATAATAAAGAACTTTCTACGAAAAAATGGGTGTTTGAAAAGTCAGAAATCCATGATGATTTTGCCATTTTTTAGTGAGAATGGATGAAAACTCTATTAACTTTATCCATGGGTCGGGCCTCGCGTTATTTGCGGGGGTCGACAAAGTACAATTCAGTCTTATTTGGAATTGAATAAACATTGAATCGTAAAAAAAAAAAAAAAACTTTCTAGTTACGTCACAAAGGAATTTTTTAATTAATTGGCATTTTTGATTTGTAAATGTCTAATCCGCAATTACAGAGATTCATTATCATTATTCAACATTCTAATATAAGGTCCTACCTTCCTAGTCCCGAACCCTTTAAGGGGTTGTTGTGCTCATCATTATGAACAACTTTTGCTATAGGACTAACCCTGAACCCGCCGTAGCGGGAGTCCTTTTTTTTTACAGAAAGTTCACATTATTAGAAGTCTTCATGTAAAATTTTAAGTTGCATATCCAAAAGGGAGAGAGGCTGCTACTTCTCCCTTCCTTTTACTTGTCACCCCTTCGTCACCTCTTCCTCTCCTTAAATCCATGTCAGTACAAGGAAATTCAAATTTGGTTAGAAAATTTAAAAAATCATGTCTCATAAAGGGGGCTTACATTCCTACATCTATTAATAAGTACCTAAAGACATAAATCGATGTTTTTAAAGAAGCCAAATTAATATAAAGCTATAAGAATTAAGTAACAATCATTTTAATAAAAATTGTGGTCTTTCTTGTTTCTTGGACGTATCGCCCACGTTATGTAGATCCTATTTCCGTCAATGCCTTAGACCGGAAAGGGTTATTCTCCGATAGCAACGACTACAAGCACCCGGATTTTTGCCGGAAAGGAAAACCAGAGCTTGTGCAGGATTTTCCCGCGGTCAATAACGATTTTTTGCAGGAGTGTTTGCTACCTTGAACATAAATCATCGTTTGGCAAGGATAGCTCGTAAGCATTTTGAAAGTTGGATGACATTTTCAGATTAATAGTAACCAAATTCCACAGCGCATTTAGAGCCATCTCTTTAACCTATTAGCTCGGCCAGTGGCTTAAGCATAGGGTGACAGGAGTGGCTAGATGTCAAAGGCATTGGCCTGACGACAATGCAAAGTTTTTAGGAGCCTCAGTTTAAAAGTATACCAAAGGTCTTTGTTTAAAAAATGAAAAGCAACGCCTGATGTTATTACCTCACTGTTTAGACAGTGACGCTCAGAAGTAGGCTGTATACAAACTAAAGCCGGGCTTCAACTGCGAAAGGGTAATGAGCAAATAATAGCTGGACGGAACGGACCCCGACTAGCTAAAATAGGTTTTACCTTCCATTAAGAAAGAGTTTTGACAATTGCCTTCCACTGCAAAAGAGAAATTAAGAACGAGTTCGTTATTAACTATTTTTACTCGTTCAGTCCTCTCCGCTACTCTTTGTTAGTGGAAGCTCTTCTATGAAGTTTACCGTTGCGAGTTAAACGGAGTCCGTATGGAGCCCGCTCCGCTGCCAGTGGAAGCTGCATGAGAGTCACACAAAGAGCCATGGAACAGACCATGCTCAGAAGCGTAGTACAAGACAGAGTCCCTGACACCAAGAATGACCATAAACAGCTTCGAGATGTAAAAGTTTGTATAGTAAGATTCTAATAGAATAAAGAATTGTATAGGACATGTAACTAGAATATGGAAGCGATTAACACAGGGACCAACAGGTACAAGGGAAGTGGTATTGGCAAGCGGTGTGGATTTGGGCTGTAGATAAGACTTCGGCCTTTACTTAATACTACTCACGTTCCTATTTATATGACTTTGATGAATAATTCCTTATTTGCTATCACATAATTTACATACTATTGGTTCACAATGATTCTATAAAAACAATTATCGGTCATTTGTCTGAGCAAAACGCCACTTTGTACAAATATCTCTGAATTAACCGGCACTTTTTTCACGGTGAGACGAAGCCAAATATTTTGGCGCTGTAATCGATTGTAATGAAACCAAAGACTAATGGTGCTTGGTTTCATTACAACCGATCAGAACAAGTTAAATCGACGTATACAATAATGTCAAAATCTATAACAATAATATAATCTAGTAGTGCTAAAATTTGCATATGTTTACTCCCCTGTCAATAAATGTAACATAGAGAAACACATCAAACAATTGTAGAGAAGTTAAGAAAACGATTGAAAATATTGTGCTTGAACTACGCCGTAACGTATAAGCAGACAATTGTGGAGAATATAGAAAATTACTGAAAATATTGTGTCTCTAAACGGTGGACAATTTAAGAAAACGATTGAAAATATTGTGTCTGAACTACGCCGTAACGTATAAGCGGACACTGTCCTTCTATATGAAGAGGTCTTTCCCATCGAGCACCTCTAAAATAGACGCGTTTTATTCTAGAAATAATTGCATTGCTCACGGCTCAATATTCGCTGCATATTCACGATATGTTGTAGATCCTAAACTCGCGTTTTATCACACGAACATTTAGCTTAGGTGCGACACTGTATATGACTGCAATAACTTATAAATCAAGCTAAAACGATAAATAGCAATGACTGATTTTACACAAAAGCGCAAAAAAAATCCACAAGGAAACTCATCAATTGTCTGTATAGTGTTCTATCACAAATGTCACGCTGAGAGTGGTCACAAAATATGTGTAATCAACAAATCACAAACCACAGACTTGTGTGTGTAGCATCAAACACCAAGTCGGTTGAACACGTTCCTGGTAATAGTCAGGTTGTTGGTATTCTTGGCGCCTAGTCTCGCCTTCACTCCGTTGTTCACGTCAGGCATAGACAACCTCCGTTCAGGCTTATTGAACACCGGCGAGAATTTCTGAACCGTTTTTGTTGGTTGTTGATTAGCAGGTTTCTGAACTGGTGCCGTCTGATTGGCATTCTGAATGGGCTCTATTTCCTTATATTGAACTTGATTCGAGAATTTAACAGATTTAGCTTTGGGTACCGCGAGCTTCGCTTTCACGCTAACGGGTGTCTCATCAGCTCTCATGGTACAACCCATGGCTATTTTCCTAACATTATTCTTGTTTGTGGTAACTGTGAACACCTTTTTGACGATAGTGCTCTTGAGAATCCCTTCGTATTTGAGAGCGTCCTTGTCTATGGGTATGTCGCTATCTCCTTCCTGCTGGTCGGGTTTGGTACCGAGACGCGCGTAGATCGGCTTGACTGCGGGCTTGGGTGGTGGTGCCGAGACCTTCACCGGCTTCGCAGGTTCAGAGGTCCCAAGTCTGGCAAATACTGTTTTTGATGGACCTGGAATAATTTACACGTGTCTGAGAAAAGTTTCTAGCAGTGCCGTAAGATTTGCGGCAAGGAAAAGGCCACACCCTGTACTCGAATGTGTCATAATCCCTAAGGAGCAAGCCAGACAGGAGAGACGCAAGACCACGACGCGTCGACGACGGGATGTCCACAACGCACGGACGCGACATTTTACACTATAATATATAATGATGAACTCAAAAACTATCTAACTTTTGTACTTTTTTACAAAGAAAAATACAAAACTACAAATCTTTTCTCTTTATAATATTAGTGTAGATTATTAAAAAACATGAAATTAGCCCACTTTTCGGTCGATTGTGCCAAAGAAAATTAGATCTGATTACATAGCAATAAGACTCAAATTTAAATGCAGTAAGTAATGCTAGGCTCAACACTCAATTATTTTCTTTAAAATAATATTAAGGTTTAAAAATCTTAAGTTTTGGTTATTTTATTATGCTTTTAACTTAATATTCTATTTAGGGTGTATAAGATTGTGAGTTTATTATGTTACATGCTGTATGCTGTGATCTCAAATCCATTTTGCTACTTGTGGGTACCAGATTGTAGCGAAATTGTTTCACAACGGTTCATTGTGTACCTATCAGTGGGCTGAGGACTGGTCGAAGTTTGTTTTTGTTTCAGGTTTTTTTAATAAAACATTGTCCCTCACTAGGATTTCTCCTGTATCGAGGGTACAGTTTATAAACATACATATCATATGCACACACACACCCAGACCCGGAACAACTATCTGTAGAACTGTACAACTATTTGTCCCGTGCGGTATTCGAATCCGCGGCACGTGGCGTAGAAAGCTAATCGCTTAGCCACTGCGCCAACCGTGCCGTTAAAAGTACCGTCGAAGTACTCTACAGGGACAAAAATAGAACGTAATTTAAAAAAAATATATATAAATGAATACTGTACCTTCTTTGACTATCGGCTGCGGAGCAGGCGTGAAACGTATGAGACGAGATTTCTTCAAGGAGTTGTCATCATCCCTGCTTCAACAAGCAAAGGTTAACAATGACGTGATAATGTTTATAATAGTCACATTTTGTATTATATTTCAAATGAAAAGATGTTATTTCTTTTAGAAATTTTGGCTCCCAACTCCCTTCTTTGGTAAGATTTATATATTTATTATATACTTTATTGTACAATTTTTTTTTTTTTTTTTTTTAGCGTGGTAAAATCATCAAATGTGTCCTCCCACCCCGGGCAGGGCGGGAGGGACTGTCAGACTTGTACTGACTAAAATCCACGGTGTTCCTTCGATAGCCCTTTACGTTCCGGGGTCACGGTAATGAGATAAGTCCCGCGACTCCGGCAGGCTTCGGGCCTCTACAGGGGGGCCCCGTCATCTTGCTGACGTTCTTTGAGGCGCGCGTGGAACACAACGCGCCGTCGACCCGGGCATGGTCCATGGTCGGACAGCGAGTTGCCCTTTACTCGCTGTCCGCATGCCCGCGCCTACGGTGGCCGGAGATCGTCGGCCGGCGCCCGACGCCGTGGGCGACTACCACTGCGTTATTGTACACCTTAACAATTTTGTAAGTAAGCAGATTACAATATTAAAGTACAATGGGCGGCCTTATCGCATAAAGCGTTTATATAAGGCCCAACCTTTCCAGTCGCGATCCCTTTATCGGGTTATTATATTCATCATTAGTAACAACGATGACTCCCGAACTAAACCTGAAATCACGAAAACACATCAGCTGTTCGATACATTTAGTCGAGAAATATTGAATTATTTTTATGGTTTTTTTATCTCGATTTCCAAATTTCGTCCTATAGTAAAAGTTGTTCATAACGATGAGTACAATAACCTCTTCAAGGGTTCGGGATTAGATAGGTAGGACCATGTATAAGCAATTGAAGATATTTAAAACATATTGAGCAGTAAAGTTACCCAGTGTCAAGAGATTTCCTTTTCAATTGAGATGTTGGGCTGGGAGACTCGGGCTGCACCTGTGGGTTGCGCGTGTAGCGCTCCAATATACGACTGGCGGCTGTAAAACGAAATTACAACATTATGGAAAAGAAAAAAAATACTTTCCTTAGACTATGTTTTAAAAAGTGGGTGTCAAGTGACCACAGTAAGTATAGTTACCAATTAATTGTCAAACTCTAGGCTGATACTAAGAATTTCCTAACAGAAAAACTACATTAGGCCGACGATGCACACGTCTGAGACGTCTCAGGTTGCGTAACGTGTCAGGTTGGTGTAACCAAACCGACGCTCGTCGTACACGTGTCTTCGTAATAAAATAATCTCTTTGTCGGCAACTAAACTCGCCAGTCGGCACTCGTGCAATGACGCGTTAGCCGTGTGAGACGTAGAGCTACAATATCAAATACACTACGCACACGCCGTCAGACGCGTGGGTACCTCCTTCACCATCTGACGAAGACTTGGGATGGCTGGATAGGCATCACGTACGTAGCCTTGCGTCGCGTGGTCTGGATCTAATGTAGCTCCACACAACCAGTCGCCGTATTAATCTATATAGGCTCTGACGCATCCAAATCGACGTACGACGCCCACATGGAACTATTGTAGTTCTAGCTTAACACTTTTGCCCAAACTGGGAATCGAAATCTCATGTTGCTGAGCGCACTCGGAGTATGAATAAAGTTATAATTAACTCACGTGAAGATGGCTGCGAAACTGTCGTGCGTCCGGTGACGGCCGCTACTGGCACCTTAGGGGTGACGGTTGTACTCAGCACACGGTCCCGTGCTGTACTCTCGTGCACTTGCTTCGCATGCCTACACACAGATGAAATTTTGACCACTTATTTTATTCTCTGAGCTCTGATACTTAAGCTGCTAGCTAAACTGCATTAACTCATTGGCTAACGAGTCAGCTGCAGCTGAGAACAATGCACATGTCTGTTTCGTCACTGTACCAGTTAAACAAATATAGTCAGGTGATTTTAGAACACTATGTGAAAGAAAACTTTTTAATTTTGCTGCACTAAGAAGTACATCAACATAATTATACAATTATACATTAATTATATACAGATATTTTATTTATTAAGATATTTATATTTAATTTATAATTGCTGTAATCTAGAATGGAGAATGCAAATTTATTTTAACTAATCATTACCTTCCCTTGACAACTTTAATGTGATATCGCTTGAGATTTTAATCACAAATAATTTATTTATTTTTTGATAAGATTTTCTAGAGTTTATCTGAACACATCTTTTTACCAATAAGGAAAGTGTGCAAGAAAAGTACTGAGTAATGATACCTGAGATCATCAGGTGTACCCTGGGCAGACAGCCTCGCTACCACCATTACCAACTGGCTAGTATCCAGTACTGTATGAGCGGTTTCTACGTCATAGCTTGTACCGACACACAGTATGATAAATGCCTCAAAAAACGGACATCACTTTTTTATTCCACTAATCGATAGTATACACTGTTTTGAATGCTAGAGTAGAACTCCCAAAAGCCAATTCAGCTTAGAAAAAGAGATAGAATTTTTTAATACTTTTTCATAGAAATCATTAAGAATTGCTTTAACGTATTATGTATGCAACATTTTTTGGTTTTAATTATATTATGCGATAAAACCACATATCTGCTATTTTTAGAAACAAACAAATATTTTAAAGATGTAATTTAAAGAAAGTTACGTAATGTTTTCCGTAATTTTGAAATTTTTTTTTGCGCAATTTGTATGAAGTAGTAGCATTTTATTTTCACACAAATGATTCTTTAGTGCTATGTTAACCTACTTGTAAAATATCAGATTCTTAACACGTAGGAATTCGGATTTTTAGACTTAGGAAGATTTTGACAAATAATGAAAAATTCAAAATGTAAGAATAATAGTGATATTAACTGACTGGTATTCCTTTACACAATATTTACCGATTAGAAATTATTAGGTGCAATTTTTGTGTTCTGAGAGTAATAACCTTAATATCAAAGAAATTGAAAACCATAGAATCATCATAACTTCGATTTCCTGATAGATTTGGATCAAAATTTTTTTACAGTTAATAGTACATTTCTGAAGAATTTTTTAAGATAATTATCAAGTGCTACTTACAAAAGATGTCAGAGGAAAAAAATAAAAAGGAAAAAACATGAAATCGGGCATATCTATTTTTCTATTATCGCAAAGTCTATTCTGATGTGCCTATAAAATGCCTTAAATATAGTGTCAATAAACTCTGAAAACGAATGTTCATATATTTTCATTACATCCTTTATAATTGCGTTTTTCTGAAAATCCAGAAAATTGTAATAAAAATTATTACCGTGCTTTTAAGGATATTTAAGATCTGGGAGTTCTACTCTCGCATTCAAAATAGTTTATACTTTCGATTAATCGAATAAAAAAGCAATGTCCGTTTTTTGAGGCATTTCTCACACTGTGCGACATGACAAAAGAACCAATGAGGATCCTAGTCATACTATATGCACACTGGGAAAGCAAAATGGCTAAAGTGCCAATATGTAAACTTTACAGGTGCACATTTTAAGATTTTATTTATGACCAATTTCCTTTGAATTTATCAAATGGATAATTTTCTGTAGAACATAATATTGTCATTCGTTGCCAAACTAAGTTAAACTTTACAGGGGCACATCTTAAAGTTTAAGTTAGTTTGCCAATGAATTAGTGCTTTAGTAGTTTTGGCTTTTCACTGACAATATATTCTAATAAATCATATTATGATTATTAGAATATAAGTTTTATAGAAAATAAAAATAACATTTTAAAATGTGCCCCTGTAACGTTTAAATATTGGCGCCTTAGCCAATTTGCCTTTCCAGTGTTGAATGCACACAAATAATAATAAAGTAAAGAGTTTGCATGGAGTTTCTTGCTGGTTTTTCATCATAGGACCTATTATTTACAACGGCCTAGACAACAACACCTAGAGTTTCGACATTTCATAAGTTCCTGAATCTGGTTTACATGAAATAATGAATATATATTCTATAGTAAATATTTTCATACCTCAAAATAGCAATAACATCTCCCATCCTTGTGATGCCCATATCTTTCAAGTACTCCTTGTTGAGGTCTAGCAGCATGTCATTCTGGATCCGGTTCTCCGTGAAAGTGAGGGCATACATTGCAGACACATCTGAAGGTATACCAGCAGCTGTGAAGAAACTCACCCACAGGCCTGGAACATTCACAATGGATATCACTAAAGATTTACGACAATTTATTGTTGTTACCATAATTAGGTCAGGACAAGATTCATCTTCTACCGTGTGGGCCGAGCGCTCACATGAAGTAAGTGCATAAATAAAAGTACCATGATGGAAAGATTACCTGGTCAGAATAGTAACATCAACAAAATATTATTTGTATTGTAATTACTATATTTTGCAATGCATGGAACCTTTACCAGATAAGTAAGTATATTAGAAAAATATCACTGATAAGAACAATTTGAACAAATATTTAAAGTTAATTAATTATTTAGACATGAAAAATACCACGAACCTAACGTCTGGAGACTATAACCTTGAAGAATATTTTTGGATCTGGTTTGGGAATATTTATAACTATCCCATATTTATTTATATAAACGAACAAACAGCAGATACTTACCAGTCAAATTTGAATCCATTTTTGTAGATGCTACATTCATTTTAATAAAAAAATATCAAATTACAAAACGCTGACAGCTAAACCAGTTAACAATAACTAATCATAGACGACAATTTTTTTTTTTTTAACTCGCATCTATTTTTTTGTTAATGCTTTTTAATCGCCATAGAGATTTAGTAACAAATTTTAGTCGAGTCTTCTGTCTTCTAGTGAGTTTAGAGATTACAGGCATTTGATACTTTTTATAAAAATCATATCATGCATTTTATAGGCATTGTGGTTTGTGGGACAATAACGTGGACGGAGAAAGAACAATAATCATACCGATAAACTATATCATAATATTACTTTCTCTTAGATATCACGCCATGGACAAACCGTGAATTAGTGTTGCTCAGTGTTGCTTGATATATATCGATGAATAGAAGATATCGATGTTGTCTATCCGATGCATCAGTTACTGTCGATGTTTAACGATACATCGTAGTATTTCATTCGATTCATCAAATTAACGCCGCACATCAAATTACATCATCTGAGTTAAAACAATAAAAAGAAAGTTTTACCATAAATTTCTCGCCACTGTAGGGCGGATCACCATAATGATATAATATTCCATAAACTAAGCCGTATAGCTCTGTTCATTTGATTGATCTTAAGAACTTATAAAAACAAAACAAAGTAATGACCGATCTTGCTTCCTATTTTCCGTCCAGTGTGACCGACTAACCGGTTCATTGTAGTTTCTAACTTCAAATTCAAATAAACTCATTTTAATTTAAAACCTTGGATTCTGTCTCAATATTCTAATTTCCTATCGTTATTATTTGATTCATCGTAAAACATCGATGCAATTTTTGAATGCTTCACATCAAATAAAACATCGATGAATTTTGAGCATGATCATACCCATAGAATTTACACTAATATTGATAATCATACCCACCAAGAATGCATTCTAGAAATGGGCTGAGTGCTGATTTTTCGATATCAATGGCTACGTGCAGTAATTCATTTTTCGGTGTGAAAGTCACTTCGAGCGAATGTCGCTCTCTCATCGGGAATAATTAAACGGCTTCGAGCAATCCACAGCTGCGTTACGCGAGTGACCAATCCTGTAACTACAGTCATTGGTCGGTTGACAGCGGTGCGACTTTCATCGTGCTTTTACCCTACTATTTTACAGGGTGACCAGAGCGATCGCCCAACGACGCCCGCTCAATTAACTGAACGGTTTAGTGTGATAACCCGAACGATAATGCGTTGGCAAGCGTCGTCCGCCGTAATAGCTGAACACACCCCATGACAAAATCATCAATTATTTTTCTCTAACTATCACCAAATTCAAACAATGCATGTTGCCATCTTGTCATTGTCACATCTCAGCTGAAACCGAAGCCGAAGTTTACATTCATTCAGTTATGATGATTTTATGCATTCATAATTTTCTCGGTGTCACTGCATAACGAAATGATTTGAAAATATCGATAATTTATACATGGGACACATGATATCGGACTCAACTCTAGCATTCTGGTTTTTGACGTTGCGTCGCGTTTGACATTTAAGGTCAAACTGTCAAAGTCAAGTGAGTTGTCAAAATTTGTCGGCTTTATTTTCTTCCAGTTTAATTCTAAATGTTATTTAGAGTTGTATCTTTCTCACATAGAAGTGGTCTGTTTTCGTCAACAAATATAAAACACATTCAAAGATGTAAGTAAAGCCCATTAATTTGTAATTCAGATAGAATTATCCAAAATAACCTCATTTCATGTTTGCCGTTTTTTTTAGTTCCAAATTTGATAGATTGCGGCCTAAAGATGTCAGCAGCATTAGACGCATTACCCAAAGTAGATATAGATCCCACTGGAGTATTCAAATACATATTGATAAATGTGTATGACAAAACGAAGGTTAATGTGGAACCAACTGTTATTGTTCGCGGCTATAAAAGATGCAACTATCATTCAGACATTTACGATGAGGTAAGGATTTGTAACACAGGTTTTACATCAATATCAATTCAAACTCACTTGCTATGGTTTCATTGGCATTACCTTCCCCTTGAGGAGAGGTATATCTAGCAGTAGACTGTGATAGAGTAAGTTGATATTATGAAGCACCCTCATATAATAATAAACACATTTTACTGACTACCAAGACACAAGGCAGTACTAATTCAGTCACTTTTGAAGATTACCTTCTAGTTGAGCTAATCAGCCATAGTTGTTAATATTGTTCAGCATTACCACATAAAAACAGTTGGGTGTTGTAATTTCAATTTAGCATTGATTTATTATATTGAAAATTTCAGGTGCAGGAAAAACTTCAGCCTTTAGACTGTGAACCACTAGGTGGAGGAAGAATATCTCATGATGCTGAAAATAAGAAGATCCACATTTATGGCTACTCCCAAGGCTATGGCAAGGCTGACCATGAGATTGCTGCCAAACTAATTAAGAAAACCTATCCTGCTTATGAAATTACAGTCAGTGATGAAGGATATTAGTGTGCTAGTGTTTATTGTTTATCTTTGTACCAGTGTTCTCTCATTTGAATAAAGGTTTTTTTTTTGTAAATATTTACCTGTATTGTATTACTTGTCTGCCCTTACAGAGTGAATTATTTCGCCTAGTGTTCTATCAGAAACATTCAATTTATTATTGCTTAGGTATAGGTACTCTATTGTGGTCTGGTCTCACTCTCAGATGACAGACCCACTAGCCTTGTGTGGTTAGTGCATAGACTTAGGATTTCGCTTACGCTCAATCTGCGGGAGAATAATAATTGTTTACAAAGATTCTAAAAGATATGCTACGGTTTCAATATTTTATAGAAGCATGACACTTGTTCTATTCTTTCTACTTTGGCAAAAGTGTAATGTAAATGTTTGTATCACAGAGACCGTAAATACAAAATATAACTAAGCTCTACCTACCCCGTGGACGGAGAAATAAAAATTATTAGTCCGTCCACGGCCTACCCCTATGGAAACTACAGTCTACAGAAAAGAATAATTAAGTACCTACGTAAATTGAAACGTTATCGTAATTTGACATTGACACAATCTGGCAAAGTTATTTTATTCGAAATAAGGAAATGTCAAATTGTTGAAGACTGGTGGACGTGCGTGTTTATTTTGTGTTAAAAAAATGGCAAATTTTACAACAGACGGCAAATTATGCATCGAAAGAGAGATAGAAATCAATAATGCCGAAGAACAGTGCGACGATTTGATAACACGCTTTGATATTAGCGAAACATGTAAATGGATAACCGACAACAACTTCTTGAAGGTAGGTAAACATTAACACACCTTTTATATATGAATTTTCGCATAGTATTTTATATCTGCACTTTACTACAGGTTTGCCTCCAATTCCCTGATGAATTACTGGGTGTAAGTGCGCGGATTTATGAGGAAATCAAAAAGAGAGTCGAGGTTGATCTCTACATTCTTGGTGACACTTCCTATGCAAGGTAAGCTTTACTTTGGTTGTAAAGTAATGAGCTTTATATAAAGTATAATAAACAAGTTTCAAGACTGAAAGTTTATAAAAAACTGCTATTATTTCAGTTGCTGTGTGGACTCAGTAGCTGCGATGCATGTGCAAGGAAATGCTATAGTTCACTATGGACACACCTGTTTCTCCAAAACGAACATTCCTGTATTTACGGTGCTGTCTAAGAAAAACCTGGACGTAGAGGAAACTATAAAACTGTTGCATGACAACTTCAATTCTGATGACAATATCAAACTTTGCTTGTTTTATGATGCTGAGTTTGAACATTGCAGAGGTGAGATTTTGTCTAAAAACCTTTCAATTTCTTTAATGAGACATGTTCCCAATTAACATTCCCATATCTAATAGAAGTTCCAGAAATGACTCGGTTTTGGGAAAGAAAAGGGGCCTTTACCCAGTAGTGAGCCACACAATAGGCTATAAAAAATAATAATAAAATATGTTTCAATTATAAAATATTTCAGAATAGAGGTTCATAGGTATATGTAATATTTAATGTTGTATTTATTCCAGATAATATTACAAAACACTGGTTCCAGTACTACCCACACAGCTACATATCTTATGTGGAGATTGAAGAGAAACAGAACAGGTTTCTTGGAAGAGTTGTTAGGAATAGAGAGGGTGAAGAGTTTTCAGTGGAATATGTTAAAGACTGTATCTGTATTCACATTGGATCAAGGGGACAAACACTCTTCAATTACACTATATCTATTGCAGGTAAGAACAAATCATTTTCCATACTAAGATGACCCATATTTTATACCCCTTCTACTAATAACCAGTAATAAAGTGCTTAAACATCAGAACATGTTTGGTTAAAATGCCATTATTTGTTACAAACAGTGCTCGCCACGGATCTTTGTGTCTGTGAAGTTACAATAATAAAACAACCCAACGTCTCAGAGAGAGAACAATGAAATTTTACAACTCTGATTGGCCACAACGCAACTCGTAGTAATTTCACAAACAAAGATCCATGGTATTGTGATTTTTTAAAATAAATCTGACATCTCTTGGTCAGTCTGGTCTATATTCAGTTTATTTTATTAGCATTTTTTTGTACACAGCCTCCGAATGGTACATTCTAGACCCAGACACAAGTAAAGTGGAGCGTTTAGAAGAAACAGTCTGGTTCAAACGTCGTAGATTCCTGGTTGAGAAGTGCAAAGATGCCAATGTTGTGGGCCTTCTTATTTGCAAACTGGCTGGTGATCAGACCAAGGACATCATCACTAGGATGAAACAGCTCTGTAAAGTGAATGGGAAGAAGAGCTACATAGTATCAGTCGGCAAGCCTAATGTTCCCAAATTGGCCAATTTTCCTGAAGTAAGTTTATTATAATTGTACATTGTAGTTTCAAATCAATCCCATGCTTTTGAAGCATATCAAAATTTAATTTTCCTTTACAGATTGACATCTATGTAATGATTGCATGCCCAGAAAATGACCTCTACAGTGCCAGAGATTTCTACAAACCCATTGTCTACCCATATGAACTGGAAGTGGCTCTGAACTCCAACAGAGAACCTTACTTCACAACACATGTCACAGATTATGACCAATTACTACCAGGGAGGCCCCACTATTGTGATATTGACCATATCAAGGAGATTACAGATGTCAGCCTCATCACAGGAAAGATTAGGGAGACCAAAGTAGACTCCCATGAAGGTAGCAGCACTGACTTGGCAGAAAAACAAAATTGGGCCCTAGAAAGTATCGGACAGAACCTCCATGACAGGTCTTGGAAAGGTTTAGAACAAAAGTTGGGAGAAACTGAAGTGAAAAAAGCTGAGCAGGGCCGCAAAGGCATACCATTGCAGTACAGTAATGAACCAGAGTGAATTTAGAATTTTATATTTCATAATATTTACAATGCTATAGCAAAACCATTCTGTCCTACAAAGTAAGACTGCATTTTATAAAATAAATAAGTGAAACAATAGAAAACAATATGGTTTCTATTACAAAAACCTTAAGACTGAATCATTCCATTATTATTTTATTTCCATTTATATCATGGTTACACATGCAAGATCAACTATGGCATAGTGCAAATTATCAAAAATAGATTTTGTTTCATACAATATTCATGTAGAATTTTTTAACAGAGAAAAACCCCATATGTGTACTTAAAAGCATAATCCTGGAGGCTGAAAATTATCATAATTTATAAGTGCTTATTACAAATCTTTACATAAACAACATTGATTAATATCACAAAACCTATTTGCAAGTAGTACCAGATTGAAACAAAATCTAATAAGCATTCTAAAACAGTTGATCCCCTAGGGCCTAGAAGATAATTATGAACACATCCACTCTTCACACATTCTGGTTGAGCGGATTCTGTGGTGATTTAAGCCATTCTTTCCTCAGCATCTGTTTGAGCTGTGAAAGCCTCAGTGAAGGATTCTCAGCCTTTAGTATCGGTAGATTTATTTCTTCAAATGCTGTATAAGCGGCCTTCAGTCGCTTCTCAGGATGCCTGTCTGTTTCTGACTTGTCACTGTAAATGATAATTAAATTTTATTGGGATGGCTCAATAGCAAACTACACATATAGTCATATACAGTTACTTTCTAAACAAATGAGTTATATAAAAACACATCCAAATTCAGCAAATAAAAGATGTTAATGGATATTCAACTACAGAATGGATTTTTGAGCAAGTACTCACCCAAGTATAGAAATGGCTTCATCAACAGTTTGTGCCACCTCCCCATCAAGTTGGATCCTGTTGAGATTCTCCTCCAGCGGAGGCTCCTCCACAATGATTTTGGAGGGCTGATAAAAAAACATATATTTAAAATGCAACAAAACACATAAACTTGACTGATGGTCAAATACATAAGACATGAAGTTGACAAGTGATCAAGAGGTAACATTCTAGTTAGACAATGATAAACTGAAGCTTGAAGTAATCAAAAATGACCATTATTTCATAGCTCATGTTAGGTTTTGTGATTTGTTCACCAACAGCACAATCAATTCAACATCCAATCATATCAAATGGTTTGATTTGATCAGCCTTTGAGAATAATGATGTTAATTTCATCCAATTTAATTGCCTATACAATGTTAGTTACATATTGACAGTGGAAAGGCAAAATTTACTAAGCAACTTTACAGGAGACCCAATTAAAGTTCAAATCTACTATTCATTGTATTGGCATAAATCTTACTTCATTTAAAAGCTGGTTGGACAATGAATAGTAGATTTTATATGTTTTTTTAAGAAAAATCCAAACTTTAATTGCCTTTCCACCATTAATATGTTTGTATGAACATCTTACCACTGGTTTAACCGGCTCAGCCTTGATAGTCTTCTCTTTCATCTTCTCAATCTGTGCTCGTGTAATCTTCGGTGGGGGTGGTGCTGCCTTTGGGGCCACCTTCAAGGATTCCATTTCTTTTTCTAGCAAAGCCTTTGCTTCTGCTTTCTTTTGTAGCTGTTCTAGACGCTTTTTCTCCTGATCTTCCTGTGAGACAAAGAGGGATAGTAAATGTACATTCTACATCTAGAAAATCTTGGGTTTGAAGTTTTAAGGCGATTTAGATAGATTTGCAGAGTACTTTCTACTGCATAAGCACAGATTCAAGGGTGTGTGACACAAGGGACGTGCTGTAGTAGGATACTATCACATTACAGGGTATTTGTATAGTTTTTCTAAATTATTTGCAACATAATAAAATTCTAGTGTAGCAGAAGCCAACAGGTATCTAGCAACTGAATATTTATTAGATATGATAGGCAGTTCTGCTATATTCTAGACTATGAACATGTTCTAGAACTCTAACCTTTTTCTGCTGTTTCTTCACAAGTTTGTTGTCGTTATCCTCCCATTCAGCGTCTTCAATCATTTTCTTCACTTTCTGATCTTTTTCCTGTTTCACATTTTCTTTGCGCTGTCGAGCAGCAACAGCTTTGCTGTTCTCGCCAACGAATTTCTTCGGCATTTTTGTCTTGGCACAAAATATTGAAAGTTCTACTCGTTAGAAAAAGATGATATTTCTATGTGTAGGTGGAATTGAAGAACATGTAAGCAATGGAATAAGGATAGAGAAAATCCTGCAGCTGGAATTCTTGTTACTTTAATTTTTATTATAAAAACGTCGACTTTTTGGAAATTTCCAATTTGGTTACCTGCACGGCATTGAATCTTAGAACAAAAATTATAGATCAAATTTGTAGTCATAGACAAACACGGGCAGTTATGCATTTGACATTTCCCTCAGCCCCTTCAACCCGCTTCTTGTCCCCCTCGGTCCCAGCTTCGGTGTTTTCTGTCAGTGTCACTGTCAACTTGGTAATCTTTATTTTTGTCTATGATTTTTGTCTGTGCTACTTCTGCAATAATTCTGAAAAATATTTTAACGGAAGTATTATCCAAAGTAATTGAAACTGGACTAATACCTGTAGCTCCTGGTATGTGATCAAGGGGCAGCTTTTCAGTCTGCTGTAAAAAAAATGCAAGAAGACACCAAATACTGGCTGACAAAAAGATTGGTAAGTTGAAGTTGTTCTCCCTATTACTGGTCATTATAATGTTCTTTGCCTATTTACCTTTAATTATTGTCTTATCTTTTGAATGAGGGAGAAGTATTTTGCCATTATAAAATGATATATTTTATCACCCTATAAGCTATGCCTATAAGCATAGAGGTTATATGTCATAAGAGGTCATAAGTATTGTTTTTCCATTCATAATATTATTTTTCATTTCAGATGACACAATCTTATTTGAAGATGTTGAAATTAATGTGGTATATGATCCACCTCACCTTATTAAAGGCATCAGGAACAATAATTGTTTAAATAAAAGTATTATATACAAAGAAAATATATCCAAATGGACTGGTAGCATTGATGTCTCTAAAACAGATTGCAAGCATACGGAAATGTGTTTGTTACCTAAACTAAATAACGAACATGTCACACATGAGAAAATAAAAAAAATGAAAGTAAGTAATAATACAGATAATGCTAATGTTATGCTATCAACATTAGTTATCATAAGCACCTATGCCATTTGCAGGCCTAAAGTGTAACAACCTAGTTTAAGTATGCTCCAATAATTTAGTTCAGCAATCAGATGGTAGTCTAGGTGCTGTTAATCAACCACATTTAGATAGACTCGAACAGCTTCCAGTCTAACTAAATGTGGTTGAATATCAGCACAGTCAGAAACAGAATATCAGTACGTGATACAATATTGTTGAGGGCCTCTAACTAAAATGATGGCTAAGTACATGCTCTTGTGTCTTGAAATTAATGGAAAACAATGTGCACATTAAACAACCATTTGTTGTACATGTCAGTACGATACCCATGTTTAGCTGTGGGCTTTATCTGGCTGATGACGGTGGAATTTTGGGACTGCCTATGATATTGATAACCAAACATTTATTTTTAGGCAAAAAACTGCACTCGTGTTTTAAGTAAGATGCTTGCCGCGGCCTTATCTTACACTGCACAATTTTGTGAGTATTTCACCTATTTTTTAAACCATAAATTTGACTGTTACCAAATTACTTTTATACTGTAACTGCTGGCTGGATTTACACTACATACTACATTTAAAACAAAGCTGAATAATTATGTTCAAATAATAAGTCTAATAATAAAATAATTTGTTATCACTACATAGTATAAAACAAAGTCGCTTCTCGCTGTCTGTCCCTATGTATGCTTATATCTTTAAAACTACGCAACGGATTTTGATGCGGTTTTTTTTAATAGATAGAGTGATTCAAGAGGAAGTTTTATATGTATAATAAAATAAAATACTTTCATATTTAATGTAAGGATATTTGAGAAATTCCATCCGTGCGACGCCGGGGACTGGTCGCTAGTATTATATAATTATTTTGATCTTTAATCCTGTAAATCTATTTCTATTCTATATGTTATTGTCATTATTTTTAGGTTTCTTTTTTATTTCACAGCTCACTATGCTGATGGGAGTAAAGTTAGTGAAACACTGAGGAAACAGTTTCGTTTTTGACGATTTATTCGATTCATGCAATGGAGCAACACTGAGTGGCAAAAATAATGGAAAACCATTCAGACAAGCAGTCACAAAAAAATCTAAACATAAGGATTTTTGGCAAAATGCCATCAAACAATTGGAGCAGTTGAGATTCGTCGACAAATATGGCAAGGACTGCACGACTGCACCTCTCGATATGAAAGCTTTATATATATATCAGAAAATACTTAAAAATAAAAGGATTTAATAAGTAATCTAAGTTTTATTTCCTCCCAAGTAAATAACATCAAAATAAAAAAATAAAAAGGTATCCGTGTGTATTGACAACGATCAATATATTTAATACCTTTGCTTGTAAGTACTAAAATGTAGAATAATTTAAAAAAAAACTAAATGTCAAACTCAAAACTACCTTTCCGTTATTGGCTCTTCGGAGATTCCCGTCTGATACGTAGTATCTCTAAGTAGTCTGTGGTTACCTGTGTCAGTCCAAGTGTCAGTCGGTGGATAAAATAAAAAGCTCAACAGCTGTCACTTGTCGCCGATGCTTGTTTGTATCAGTAATGTTTATGTCACAAATACCAATACGTTACGTTTATCCTAAAAAATCGACTAATTGAATCGATATAGATAAAAGCTGCAATAATTGAATTCCACTAACATGAAGATCTACACGTCTAAATTTCCATTTTCTACTGCTACAAGTACAACTGACTGCTACTCGGACTGCATCGGCAAAGGCTTACATTCAGAGACGACAGAAACGAGTATAAGCGTGAACTTACGCTTCCATATGTCAATTTTACGAACAAATTTTGACAGATGGAAGCGTAAGTTCACGCTTAGACTCGTTTCTGTCGTCTCTAAGCCTAAGTGACTCTAAGGTTTCATCACAGACTATCAGAGTTATGGATGAAACTGATACTGAGTCTGTTATTAATCAGACTACTAGATACTAACCAATGACCAAAGAAGCCCTAACGTATTATACAATGACGTAAGAAGCCTCTCTATTATATAATAAATACCATAGATAAAGTAAACCTCAAATATAATATAATCTAATATATATATATATTATATCTCAATATAATCTAAGATAAATACCCAGTAGGACGCTAGTAGGTATTACGCTTTGAGTATCTAGAACGTATTACGGTAGGTATAGTGTAGTAGTTTACACTAGTTACCATCACTTTATGGTTTGTGAATTGTGGTCAATATATTATCTCTATGATTCGGACCGCAGGGTAAATCTTCTAATATCGAAATAAATCAAAGCGGTCAAAGCCTGTTAACTATACCACATAGTCAGGCTTTGACCGCTTTGATTTATTTCGATATTAGAAGATTTACCCAAAGTATAATATCGCGAATCTGACCAAAAATTGACACAAAATATAAGGACCATCCATAAAGTACGTCACACCTTAAGGGTGGGGAGGGGGTCGACGAAGTGTGACCATGGGTGTATTCTAAGGCTTACATTCAGAGACGACAGAAACGAGTCTAAGCGTGAACTTACGCTTCCATCTGTCAAAATTTGTTCGTAAAATTGACATATGGAAGCGTAAGTTCACGCTTAGACTCGTTTCTGTCGTCTCTGAATGTAAGCCTAAGTAGTCTGTGTATTCAGTTATTACGGCGGACGACGCTCGACGACGCAAAATTGTCGATCCAACAGATATTTTGAGGTCGTTCGATTGGTCACTCGCGTAACGCAGCTGTGGATCGTTCTATTATTCCCGATCATTTCCCGATGAGCGAGCGAAATTCGCACGAGTGACTTTCGCACCGAAAAATGAATTACTGAACGAAGCCATTATGTGACAAGGGGTGGGAGATGTCCTAAGCTTCGTGACATCACATTTCAAAATCATAATAAAATATATTTTTTATGGAAATAATACTTTAGGAACTGCTGTTTTAATTTGATAATTTCTAGATGTAAAATTGCAAAATATGTGACATCACACTAGGGAGGGGGGGGGGGGGGGGGTCTCACAAATGTGATCAACTGTGACCTGCAGGGTAATCACGAAACACACTCGCAATCGGAATCGATTCAATTTTGACAGTCCAACAAACTACATTGCGCGGTATGCTTTTAAAACCACTACGCGTACAAATTGAACAACGCGCAACGCAATGAACACTGTTGTAGTGTCAAAATTGAGTCGATTCCGATTACGAGCGTGCATCGTGATTAGGTAGCAGGACAGGGGAGGGATAAAAAAATCACGAAATTAGGTTGACGTACTTTGTGGATGACCCCTAAGGCTATTGAGTAATATTAATAATTGTGACTGGTCGGATTCGCGATATTATTTATTACTTTTAGCGCAATTCGGACCGCAGCATAGACATAAGTCTATGGACCGCAGGGTTATCTGTGAACTGTCATTTTAGTGTCATTTATGTTGAACTGTCAGTTTGCGTCATTGATTTGGTTGAAGTTGAATTTGAAGAATGGTGAAAAATTAAAAATAGACATTATTTACAATCAAAATATTTATTAAATGAAACAACATTCACTAAACATTATACAAATTTAACAACTATGGCTTTGGTAGCTTACGAAAATAGTGACTCGAGTGATTATGATGACGAAGGCGATGAGAGTGCACCTGTTATATTGTTGAACAACAAACCAGAAAGTAAACATGGTATAAATCCTTTTTAACATAATAGTCATATTAAGCAAGTCAAATAATTAATTGGACGTAGTTTAGTAGAAAGGACTCAACCCACAAAAAGTCATTTTTGAGTTATCGAGATTTGAAGTTTAGGTGTGTATTGCTGGAATGATGTTGTATTTGGAATATTTTGAAATATTGTAACATAAGGCAAAATATATAAAAAAAAATATGAGTCAATTTGTATTACATAGACTAACTCATTTTTCGAGTAATTGGGAAAAATGTGGGTTTGAGTCGTTTCTGCTAAATTGGTTTTAACATTAAGGAGTGTTTCTTTTAATTTCTCAAAAAGGATCCAAGTAACATAAAAATGTGAAAAAATTGATATTTAATAAAAGAAACATTTATTATTTTGCAATTTACGTATTTATTCAGAAAGCACAATGTTCTTAAAATGTAATTACTATTCCCTTCATTGTCATCACCCAGCTCCGGCTCCACCTCGAAATCTGGTTCCGCTCCGAACCCATCCACATCTTCCTCAGATTCCTTTCCTTTTAATGACTTGTAAAATTCCAGGCAGTCTTTTGGGATAAGATGGGACATTGATTTTAAATCGTCCAATTTTGCCTGTGCAATTTCTTTGCCATCAGGCCAAAGAAAACTGAAATCATCCTCAGAAATATCTAAAACTTTTCCTCTAACTTTTTTTTCAATGTTGAGCTCTTTAACTACTCCATATATTGTCTTAAAAATGGAATGTTTAAAATTCTTTTGCTCAAAATGTATGGATGAAATACCCAAAATCGATTAGCATCGATCACAACATTACTATGGCCAATCAATGGGTTATAATCAGTAATTAAATTTATTTATTTATACTTTATGCACTAAGTACAGAGGCGGACTTAATGCCGTAGGCATTTTCTACCAGTCAACCTAAGGGTTATGCAGAGAAAAAAGTATGGTAGGTGCACGGACAAGATAATTATACTAAAACAAGTAAATTATGCATAGTTACTTATAACTATTTATACATAAATTTTTATATAATATACACTACGTATTATATATACACTATTATACATAAATAAATATATATATAATTATATATACATAAATATACTATAAGTAGTAAGAAAGCGGAGATGATTCTGCCAATCTGCCAATTTGGTGCGAAGATGTTCACGCACTTTTTGCTTAAAGGAATAGCGACTAGTCGCCGTCCTAATTTCCTGAGGGAGCGCATTCCACTGTAAAATAGACTGGACGAAGAAAGAAGAGACTCAATACATTTTGAGCACTACATCCTGTATATCTCCTATACCCCATGGATTTAGCCAGTGCCACTTACACTGATTTAATTACTGATTATAACTCATTGATTGGCCATGGCATCGTCGTGATCGATGCTAATTCATTTAGGGTATATCGTCAATACATTTTGAGAACTGCATCCTGTATATCTCCTATACGGTATACCCCATGGATTTAGCCAGTGCAACTTATACTGATTTAATTACTGATTATAACTCATTAATTGGCCATGGTATCGTCGTGATCGATGCTAATTGATTTAGGGTATATCGTCAATACATTTTGAGCACTACATCCTGTATATCTCCTATACCCCATGGATTTAGCCAGTGCCACTTACACTGATTTAATTACTGATTATAACTCATTAATTGGCATAACTATAAAATTGATCGAATAACATTGAATTTCTGGGTATTTTTTGAGCATTGTCCTTTCTTTTGTCTTTACCCAATTCACTTTTTCTTTTAAAATAAATGTTTTTCTGTTTACTATTTTCGTTGAAAATTTCCATGAAAGTAATTTAACTGAAACGACTCACATAGTTTGAGTCATTTTAGCTGAATGCAAAATCGGCTTGTTTCTTCGTAAATCAACTTATCAGAAATGATCCACACAGTTTGAGTCCTTTTAGTTGAATAAAAAAATGTACTAGTTTCTATGAAGGTATTTTAACTGAAACGATTCAAGTGTTTTGAGACAATTCTGTTATATTAAATATAGACCTGTTTCTTTCAAGTTGGATTTATTAAAAACGACCCAAGCAGTTTGGGTTATTACAGTGGTTTGTAGAAAAATACCCGTCTCTATGTGGGTTGGTTCGCATCATTAAAAAATCATCCTTAACTTTATAGTATCACGGATCTTTTTTGCTGAGTAAAAGAACCAACCTTTAGGACCTTTTTGGCATATATAACTCATTTTTGACCATAGTGTGGGTTGAGTCCTTTCTGCTAAACTACGTCCAATTGTGCTATTAAATTTTTCCATAATAAGAACTAGATAAATATGTTATAACTTTGTGGGTATCAAGGGCAGCTGTGAGTAGAGTGATTTTATACATTGATTTTATTACACAATTTATTTCCAGAACCATTAGTCGAGAAGCCATTAATAACGAAGCCAACAAAGGGAGAGGAAGAGTCACAGGAGAGTGGTCCTAGCTTATTCAATTATCTACCTCAACCCACAAAGAAGAAGCCAGCTGTTATTGAAGAAGATGATGAATTTTTGCATAAGAAAGAAGTAGCTAACGCCATGAAACCCAAGGCTAAGATCACAGTACCCTCACTTAGTGATGTAAGACACGCCATAACATTATTCCGTTAATAACTTTGCTTTTATTGCCAACATTTTTTGCTTAAACTATTGATAGTTTTAAATTACATAAATACCAAATTAATTATTAATCATCTTCTGTATGATAATTATTCTAATAATGTTCTTTACAGTTCAAAGATGTGGAAAACAGTATACCAAATGCTAAGCCCAGAGCAGCAAGTGTGGTAAGTGCAAAAGAGGGCAACACAGTCATTAGTTAATTCTAGAAATTGTTCTGATCATTGTTCTAATATTTATACCATTTACAGAAAAAATCTGGCTTACTTAGCATGCTACCACAACCAAGAAATGGAGCTATTGCTACAACAAAGTCCTTAATACCACATGTACTTACAAAGAAACCTGCTACTACCATCAAAAAGGATCCTTTACCCACACCCCTGAAGAAATCTAAAGTGGAGGCAACTCCACTGATAAATGATCATTCAGATGAGAGTGACAATGAAGAAGTACAGAATGACTTCTTCTCTATACACAAACCTGTGATATTACCAGATTATGTTGATGTACCCTTAAATATAGAACAAAATGTAGAGACACAAGCATCTGCAGAAAAACCAAAGGGTATTGAGGCATTCTTTAAAAAGGATGAAATTGTCCACCATGAAATGTTGGAACCTGATCATGATAGCCAGAGTATAGAAGAATTTGGAGCAGCAAGTTCTGGTTATAATGGATATGGAGCTGAACCTACTAGTAGTAATCAGATGGAACTTGATGACGAAGCTGTGAGTAGTTTATAAAAAATGTATTGTCTTTTTTCAAGAGAACTTATAAATAAATTCCATTTTTTAAGTTGGTAAATTATTTGCCTTAAAATTTACAAATATTGACATGATGTATTCTAAAAGGATTGCTCAACACTTTCCTTTAATGTTTATTTTCTAATACTACAATTTTAACACAGATCATGAAACTATGCGGCTCTCGCGGCAAACGGAAGCGCGAAGAGATCCAGATAGTAGATGTGAACCAACAAGAAGTTCTGGCCAATGCACGCGAGATGTTGATGAAGGGCCTGATGGATGACACCACTAAGCGAGTGTCAGCCAGTAAGAAGAAGGGCAATGAGCCCACCACCCAGCAGCGGAGGAAGCACCAGATCACATACTTGGCATTCCAGGTATGTTCAAGTTATTGTGTTCTTATCTCTCTGCTAAATAATCACTATATGGAAGTTACTTAGGGATATTGAATGAAGATCCTCCACTGCAAACTATCAACCTTTTTTAATTTAGTGACACATTGGTGTGGATGGTGTCTTGGTATGTGGATTGGTTTGGTGATCACAGTCACAACAGAATGTTCTTTTCAACTGAAATGTTAGCCAACATTTAACTGTGCTCACTTAACATTGTTCTCTTTTATAAATATTTACTTATTATGTTATTTTATTTACAGGCCAAAGCTAACGAAGCTGAACTTCAGAACCAATGGGCAAACAACAGAATGTCCAAGAGACAAACTCAAGCAAAGTATGGTTTCTAATAAATGTACAATACTATCATTTAATACTAGTATAAATTACTATACTATATATATATACTAGTGTAAATATCATTTATTTGCAATAAAAACATATTTCATGTTAAAGTATTTCTTTTATTTATACAAGAGCTATTGAACTAATTAAGACTAAGTAGTGTAAAATTACAATCTCCTGGCTTTCCTTGGCCGTGGTGGATTCCATGAAACATGAGTATTGTCTGTGATTGAAACAATTTCTAGACCACCCATTTGTAAACCTTTTACTGCCGCCTGTAAAATATTTTTTTGTTAATTAAATTTAGGAAGAGATTATGCTGATGTAAGAAATGTAGATCATAATAAATCAGGGTTGTCTATAAAAATTAAAAATCAATGAATATTATTTTACTATTATGATAATCTTACCAATCTTCCTGGCCCTAAACCTTGCACCCTTACTCTGATTGTTTTAAATCCTCTGTCAATAGCTCTCTGAAATAAACATGGTATTTTAGTGTAGTATAATATAACATAAAAAGTAAACATAAGACCGTCTTGTGAAGTCTTGTCTATCTGAAAGCTTATATGAAAATTGAATAATGTATATAGTTAGTATAAAATGTAACTTTTATTATATTGACTAACTCAAACCAGTAGGTATGCTGCACATGCTTATAGATTTTAACCAACAAATAAGAAGGTCTAGGTAGGAATATGTAGAATTCATTATAACATATTTATTTATTTATTTAACAATTTATGTACACACAGAAAGAAAAATAATTACAATTAAATAGGAAAGATGACACAAAGGTACTGCTTATTTCTAAAGAAATCTCTTCCAGCAGACCTGCGAGAGGAGAGTTTGAAAGAAAGAAATGTAGACTATAGTGTGAAATTAATACAAGAGGATAACTAAATAAAACTGATGACATTATATTACATCCTAATAGAAGATATACATAATACAAATCTACATAAATACACACAAATACATATTTATATATAAATAAATATAGAATAAATAATATATAAATGCAAACTATTTCGATAAGGAAAGGAAGTGAACTTTTAGACGCTTTTTGAAAAGAGAGATGGTATCACAGCCTCTAATTTCAGGCGGGAGTGAGTTCCACAACCGAACCGCATGAACGGTAAAGGAGTAGGAATAGTAATCAGTACTGTGGGAAGGGAACTTAAGGAGGGTTTTAAGGTGCGACCTGCAGGGAGCATCAGTAGGACGAGTGTAGGAAAACCGTTCCCGCAGGTACGAAGGAGATTTAGGATTGTGCAGGATATTGAAGAGGAGACATAATATCCGAGTGTCTCTGCGAAAGCGGATATTATGCTAATTCTATGATTAACTTACATTGGCTATAGCAATAGCAGTGGTCTGTGCAGCTATATTAGTTCCTTTCTTAGTGTTCTTAAAGCCTTCCATGCCACAGGACCTGATGATCTTCACGGTGCCACTGGCATCAGTCATAGTGAATATGGTGTTGTTGTGGGTCACACGGATGTTGCAAATTGGCAGGTCCTTATACAGTGAACCATCAAATATTAAGTTGTCTGAATCTAAAGTTGGGAATAAGTTTTGTTTCCTAAAATAAAGCTTACTTGGTGAATATTTTATTTATTTCTATACTCACTAGAAAACAGACACTGGTTCTTGATATCTGAGATAGTTTTATAAACATGTAGGTTATAAATTCAAAAGAATTAATTGTGCTCACACTTTAAGGACGGAATCTAGGTCTACGATCTTCTCTCCCTGAACACCTTCATCATCTTGAGGTATTCTCTTGTGAACAAACTTTTCCGTCGCCTGGGGCGCAGACGTTTGGAACAACCGCACAACAGCCGTCGCGGGGACCCGCAGGGTATTCCTAATTGCACTAAGCATGTTTCTGTGCAATTTTTATTTATAAATCGTGATTTGTTTTTCGACGACGTAACCTAAAAAATTGTGGATCAGGATTTGACAGTGACAGTTACGTATTGTTATTTATGTCCAAAAGTATGACATGTGTGATAATGTTAGTCCAATAACGAAACGAATCTTATGAATCCTCTCTGTGATCCTCTCCAACGTTCGTGGTTTTTTTTAGTTTTTTAGTATTGCTTACGCACACTACTTTATTGTAAGCGAAATCCTAAGTCTATGTTTATTATATAAAAATGACGATGATTAGCACATTTTTTTTTCCAATCAGTAAAGCATAATAGGCGTAAAGTTCCTAATAAAGAGTAGGGAACCCTTTTTCCAACCGCTATATGAACCTTATCAACCCGTGGGTTTCACTTTCTCACAACTGTAACTACAGCATGGGCATACCCAGAGGGTGAAGGAGAGAGCCACTGCCCTCCAGACCTTTCCTGCCTCACATACATTTAGGTGGTTAATTTATGTGCCTATACCATGGACCTGTAAACTACCGATGCCAATGCCCAAGCACTGTTGAAATTCGTCATTTGCCCTCCCTCTAAGTCAAAAGCTGGGTATGCACATGCAAGCCAATTATAGGCACCACTCCAGAAAGGATGAATTATTATCCTTAGTTACAAGATTATTTAATAAGAAGAATAGGAACCCCATAGGTGAAAGCTTAGGATTGCTTAATGCTTATTATTTTTTCTCATGTAATTATTGTATTGTATTATGTATGGGTCTTATAGATGCTCGAAATAAAGAATTTTTAATTTAATTTAATTTAGGAACTATGCGATCGGACGATCGGACGCGTCATCTTGCGTCTGTCTACGACATAATGTGATTAGCAATTTATCTGCATAACGTGAATATGACAATAGAACATTTCATTAGGAGGCTCATATTCAGCACTTGTTCAGCACTGAACCCTGAACCTTTCAGGATGACATTTATGTTCAAGTTGCCAGTTGGAGTGCACAGGAAGTTGCTTTAAGAATGGGTAAATGGCCGTAGGTAGGAAAACGCTAACGCAGCCCTGAAACCATAATTTATTAAATAGAGATTATATTATAGACACCTATTTGATTAAAATACAACAATTAATTTGTAAACATATTTTTACAATACATGACGGTTTCCGAGAATCCACGCAGAGACGTTGGGACCCCTATAGACATGAGCTGTAGATGCCCAGCCTCTGCTAGATAGCTGGCCTTCACGAGTTCGGACGTGGCCCACTGCACCGTGTACTTGTTAACAACCTCGCCTCCCGAAGCCTCCTTGGTAATAATATAGTTTATGAAGAAGGAATAGAGTGGGGTTGGTACTAATTTTATAAACATTTTGTTGTCCAGCAACTCTTTGATCAATTCTTCGTCTATATCTTGGTTCTGTAGGTATTTCTGAAAATAAAAAGGTTTCATTTTTACATCATACCATTTTTTAAGCTTTTTAGTTACAAGGTTACAACAATGTTATTATTTTATTAAAATATATTGTGCACATGTTTCGAACCTTATGCTGAAGCACTAAATTCAATATGTCGTCCTTGGAATGTTCACACTTGCTAAGGAGCATAATCCAAATGGCGTTGATCACTGATTGTTCCGGTATACTCTCTGCGAGCCATTTCACTTCCTGAAATCACAATAAATTTTAATATAAAAACCGTTCCATACGATCCATACAATGTCATCTCCTTCATATTATGCGTGCCCAATAGTTCCTGGTAGGGATTCTTTCCCAGAAATTTCATTTTTTGTAAACATATTACACTCTACTATAGACATAAAATTTAATATCATAATATATTACCTCTTCAACCAGTACTGGTCGCCTCAGGAGTAACTTGATGAGAACTAAGTTCTCTTTTTGTTCGGCCGAGTTATTGAGCAAGGAGTTTAGATATACACTTTGTAGACTACGTGATTCGCTGCAAAATAAACACGTTATAATTAGTATCGATTACGGAATTTTCTCGTCCATTGGACACTAACCAAATGATATGATTATATATTTTTCCTTAAAGAGAATATGCATTTCCACTTATCAAGGTTGCAAACGTATTCGTATAGTTTCCATGGAGTTTCCTGCCGGTTCTTCTCCATAGGACCGCACACCTAGTCTCGACATTTCATAAGTGCCTGTATTTGGTTTACATGAAATAAAGATCTAATTCTATTACATAATAAATCCAGCAGAATGTAAACGCTCTCGAAGCTAGTTTTACTTCAGCGATAGTTTTCTTTACGCTTATGGTATAAGAAATATTTAAGTTTACTGACTAAACACTGAGCTATGTAATAAACTATTTCCTCTACCAAAGTAAACATGGTTATACGTTGTTATATGTAGATAACATTTTAAAGGAATACTACTCAGTGAAGTTCACCTGTTCGTAGTAGAAGGCCAGCAGTTGAGCACATCCACGAGTGCCTTCTTCCTCTGCCAAGTGTCGGTCATCTCCAGGAACTTGGCGAAAGCATCGCGCCTGCCTTCCTCACTAGACAATTTCTCATCTGAAATAAGAAACAAGGAAACCATAAAATGTAGTCTTGTAGCTTCAGAAGTTGTTGAGGACTAAGGATGATGTGATTCTGGAAACAAAATTATGTAAGGCTTTTGAGCGGATAATTGTACTCATCATTATGAACAATTTTTACTAAGGGATCAAAACAGAAATCGCGAAATGAAAATCTGCTGTTCCATACAAATTATATAACATTACTCGACTAAATGTATGGAACAGTTAATTTTCCTTTCGCTATTTCTGGTTTGTCCCTTTTTTTTTTTTTTTTTTTTTTTAGCGTGGTAAAATCATCAAATGAGTCCTCCCACCCCGGGCAGGGCAGGAGGGACTGTCAGACTTGTACTGACTAAAATCCACGGTGTTCCTTCAATAGCCCTTTACGTTCCGGGGTCACGGTAATGAGATAAGTCCCGCGACCCCGGCAGGCTTCGGCCCTCTACAGGGGGGGCCCCGTCATCTTGCTGACGTTCTTTGAGGCGCGCGTGGAACACAACGCGCCGTCGACCCGGGCATGGTCCATGGTCGGACAGCGAGTTGCCCTTTACTCGCTGTCCGCATGCCCTTCTGGTTTGTCCCTTAGTAAAACTTGTTCATAACGATGTGTACAATAACCCCTTAAAGGGATCGGGACTAGAAAGGCTGGACCATAAACTTATATGTATGAAAAAACTACAATACTCCGTTGTATTCAATATTTTTACAGGTGATTCTCTATGACTCTATGTGATATACATACATGATACAATATGTCCTTCAGTATTATTTCGGACTTCAGTTATACGTGGTATCTTAACCTTATTAATTCCATTGGCAGACATAAACTGTTAGGTTATTTTTTCCTGACTCACCGGTCAACTCCTTAGCGTACTCATAGTCGGGCCACTCAGTGCGGAAGAGGTCCACAGTGAACTGCGTAATCTTCAACATGTCGTCACTGTCATGGACCCTGGCTCGCTGGCTCAGCGACAGCAGGCCGATCTGCTTGTGCGGCGGCAGGCCGAACTCCGCAGCTTTCTGCATCACATGTTCCAGCAGCTCCTCGGAGAACTTCACGCCTTCCTTGTGGTACTGGGTTAGGCGAGTGAATAGGGTTTGCATGTCGCTGGAAATAATTATTTCATTTGTTAGATAGTTTAATCTGTGTTTGGATACGGTAAGCAACGATGAGTTCAGGGAGGGTTTTAAAAATATTAGATTTCGGTAGCAACGGGAACATTGAACTATTGTTATATATAGCTGCACATGACTCATGGTAAGACGTGGACTTACAAAGCGTTTTTTGGATATGTTTTGGGCTCAATATTACACGAAATACAAACAACAACAGCAAATATTGAAACACTTAGAAAAAAAAAGAGGAAGCATGATTGGTCACTTGATTACACATGATAAGTTCATTACCAACTTTATTGAAGGGAAAAAGAAAAAGAGGTAGACTAAGAAGAAACTACAATGATCAGCTGAAAGACAAAGCAAATATAGAATCATATAAACATTTAAAAGATTTGGCACTGGATAGGATTGGATGGAAATTGCTTACCTAGCACTTAATTTTTGGATGGATTACACGAAAGATCAGACATCTTTACACCGAATTAGTAGGGATACCATCACGCAAAAGGTAGACTTATCATACCGGTAAGTCATGAATAAGATGCAAGAACAGGAGAAAACGACTCACTCTACATTACGCAGGTAATGTTGCACGACGTGCTCGAGCACGCGCGGCGGCTCGGCGTGCACGTGCAGGCACTGCAGCAGCGTCGTCAGCGTCGCCAGCTTTATCTCAGCTGCCATCACCAGCCGACCGATGCACGGCACTATAACGTCGGTGTCTCCATGACTTTTTTCTATCTCCCTAAAAAAACATGTTGAAATTCAGTCAAATTGAGAAATTATAATAATAAAATGTAAATTGCAACAGCATCGATAATCTATTGAAATATGACGACAAAACGATAAATAAAGTTCTTCGGTCGAGTTTCTGAACCTTAACCTTGGACAGCTAAAAATAAAATATCACCGGAATATAATAATAAGTTAACTGCAATACTGGTATCACTGCTTAGCCTTCGGATTATAAAGCGTAATGAAATGAAGCCAAAAGCCTTCCTCGAAAAAAAATCTAAATTTAGGAACCCCATAGAAATCCCAAGTATGTGGCAAATACCATTGACTTACTAACAATAGACATTGGGTCAGCGCTCAAAAGTGTCGGTCCGAACCAAACGAGTTCCAAAATCAAAAAGGTCGTACAATCGCGCGTCACTCATTTTTGCCAACCGACATAATACACGTCAAAAATACCGTACTGTATTGTGAAAAAGTTGAATAGGCTGATAAATTGTCACAAGTAAAATTAAGCTGTTTACTAATGATAATACGGTTTGAATAAGTATTAAAGTTTTTTATGTTTTTTTAAATGTACCCACGCATAGTTTGACTCGGGACACATTTTCCGTGAATTTTGTTCCAGACCCGACGTCCATTGTTAGTAAGTCAATGGCAATTACAGAAAAAATTGTCGGTTGATATTGTATTTTAGAAGAAGAAAATAAATGTCATAATATACACTCACGGCCATATCTCGTCTCTGGGCACATTGCTGTTATCAATGAGGCTCTGTATGGTAGTGGAGTGGAAGTTCTCCAGGAAGCGAGCCCACAGCGTCAACTCCTGCCCCACCTGAGCCCACGTCTGTTCACTGGAATTATAGATGTTTATTTACCGACCATATCGAGAACAATAAAATTTATCACCTAACATTAGTACGAAGTTGCATTTGAGAGAATTTGTAATTGATTTGTATCAAAAATATCATTACCTAATATCGAAACAATTATAATGATTAAGTACTGAGATATTTCTAATAATAATGTCGTAATAAATGACAATGATGATAAAATATTATTGTAGAAACTTAAGTAATACGTACAGACGGCTACATATCAAGCTATACATTTCCAGTATAACCTAACCTCGCATTGTATAGGCTTTTCGTACAGTAAGAGGTCAGCTTATACTGAAAATGTATAGCTTGATACGTAGCCGTGCATACCTATATCTAATCGTGACTTCCTTAATGGATGGGATGAAATCGAGCGTCGATTCTATAATTTACAGGGCAATAAAGTCGTAAGCAATTAAACTTACTTCTTGTTGAACTTGAAGTCGTTCTCCTGTTCTTGTTGACAGTAGTCGACGGCTTGCATTATCATCAGGTTTCGTGTCCCGACCGGCACTCTGCACATAGACGTATCGAAAAGTTAGTAAAACATAATTTCAAAAATCTCAAGCATGCATAGATATTTCTTTTTACTGCAAAATGGCACCAACTAAAACTAAGGTACACATTTAGAAATAATTCAGTGTGACACAAATCATCGCAGCCTTTTTACTTCCACTGCTGGACATATAGGCCTCCCCATAGATATTCACGTTGAACGGCTTCGACCTGTTTGCGTCCAAAAACTGCCCCGCACTGCACTTATCGAAATGAAATGCGCAAAAGAAATTAACTATAGGCTAATCTCCACTTTCTGAAGCGGAGCTTACAGCAATTGAAATAAATAAATAACAGGGCCCCAAATCTGCTATTTCAACAGTCAGAATGGTCTCGTAATTGTTGGGTATTGCAGTGTCGTTCAACCTGTTTTGACTTCTATTGCGTAGGTAATAGTAATCAAAATCTATAGAACGACACATTAACTGGCAAATAACCGAATTTTACTTCTATTAACTACGCAATAGAAGTCAAAATCGGTTGAATTGGGGCCTTGGTTTAAAAGAAATACAAAGTAACCGTTGTATAGCCGCGTCGGTGAAGCAGGTATCCGCTACGAACTGCACGAGCTCGTGTTTGGACAGTTTGTTGAAGTAACTCGCGCACTGCCGGTACTGCTGCATCCATTTCTTGTTGGTTGCGTTGCTCGGCACCTGAACAACAACACATTTAAGATATCATTTATTATGTCGATCGCCGCAGCCAATGACTATAAAGCCGGGCTTCCACTGGCAGCGGAGCGGACTCAGTACGGACTCCGTTTCACTCGCAACGGTAAACTTCATAGAAGTACTTCCACCAACAAAGAGTTTAATGGAAAGGACTGAACAAGTAAAAATAGTTAATAACGAACTCGTTCCGCTTAAGCAAAAGGAGTGGTGTCCGTACGGACTCCGTTCGATTAGCAATCAAAAATTACATAGTGTAGCGTCACTATGTAATTTTAATACGCTAATTCCTCGCTTTCATTCCTCTTTTTCACTGGAAGGCAAATCATAAAAATGGTCGAAACTCTTTCTTAGTGGAAGGTAAAACCTATTTTAGTTGGGGTCCGTTCCGTCTAGCTATTACTCGCTCATTACCCTTTCGCAGTGGAAGCTCGGCTTTAGCGGTTTGAGATTGCCATTTTGTAGGAGACGGTGCCTTTAACCTAGGGCAGGGGTCGGTAACCTTTTGAGTTAGAATAGTCAAAAATTGCAATTTACAAAATTGAAAGAGCCACAATTTGTTTCATTTTTTTTTCATTTTTCCACATACTTTCGTCTATTTGGCAAATAATGCCAGGACCACCTAGTGATTTCCGTATGGAACTAAAGAGCCGCAGCTTCACATCCAAAGAGCCGCATGTGGTGTTAATTAACGTTTACAATTGAAGTGAACTTAAATATTATTTTATCAACGAATGAATTATCAACGGTTATGACGTGTAATGGAAATTACCAATAAATTAATTTATGATTTTGTGGCTCGCGACCCGCAGGTTGCCGACCTCTGCCCTAGGGGGATAATATGTTGGGAAACCTCGGTCTGAAATAGACTCACACTAAAGAAGTACTTGGTGAGCCACTTGGTGTATATCGCGTTGACGGAGACAGGGATCTTGAAGGCGGGCGGCAGGGTGCGCAGGAACTTGGTCACCATGCCCATGTTCTCCGGCTTGATGATGCTGAGGATGTGTGACGTCATCTGCTCTGCTGTCGGCTGCTCTATCAGCAGCTTGTAGTCCAGCTCTGGTGGAAAATGTAGGATTTTTTTTTAATCTTCGTCATTGTAAGGTGTTTTTTCCAGAAGCGGAGTTATGTACCTATATAATTGAAAGTTTAGACAAGAAAAATGAAAGTCACCGCGCAAGCGCCCTAGCGCGCGCCACCATAGACAATGTGCAGCCGCTATAAAAATTGAATTGAAATCTCCTTGGTCGATCCGAAATGTACTTTAATAAAAAAAAGTTATTTTTTGGCATTATTTTGTTAAAAAAACTGTATCATGTAAAACTTTTCAATTTAATTATAGTTACATGTTCATAAAGTCTGTCATTATAGTACTATTTTTTAATTCATAATTAGAACTTTACAATATGAGTGTAGATAAAGTTATATGTTACCTGGAGAAGCAGCCTTGGCCTTCTTGAGCAGCTTGATGTGTTCTGCTGCGGTGAGCGCTGCGATGGGTGCCTTTTCATCCACGGTCTTCAACAGTGCGAAGTAGTTGATCAGCGCGTTGTGTTCCGTGCCACACAGTTGGGGCCAGAGCACCTCTTTTATACTGGAGGGAGGGAGGAGACGATTGTTCTGATTTTTGTTTGATAGTGAAAATACAAATCACATACAATGTGTTTTATTTAATTGGAACAGTACGGGGAAATCTTAAACCAAAAGAGCTACAGGGAAACTATCTTAGGAGACAATTACTTAATTTTTACTAAAAACAAATTTATAATAGTAAAATTTTAAGGCAAGCGCGAATTTTCCATAAAAATTTATAAAGACGACAAATATTTTTTTTGTCTTCTGTCAATCCAGTTTCATATAGGGGTAAATTCGTTGTTTAAGATTTCGATTTCCCTGTACTGTTCTGTTTAAATAAAATACAGTGTATTTTTGCTAAATGCAATTTGGATTGATTTATAAAACGAGGAAGTAAAAATAGCCAACAAATTATCTTAAACACCTCGATAAAGTCCTCGAACCTGAGATGAGAAATGCCTCAGTGGAGTCAGATAACTTATTTTTTATCAAAAGAAAATAAGGTTGATATTTTTAAATCATTTACAATATGACACTGGAAAATAGTTCTAATCGTTTTAAGATCCACAAATAACACAAAACCCTAGGGTGATCTTAGTTATCTGACCTTAGTTACATGAATTGGCATCCCGCACAGGCGCATGCGTGCCGCTTGAGTCTCCCATGTCACTGTATGTAGGAATGTCGGTCACACAACGCGTTACCAACTTTACATCGCGTATGCGTGTGCACACGTATTGTGTAGTGTGTATGTGTATCACAGCACTATGTAGTTACCGCGCGTGCGCACTGGGCGTGTTGGCCGGCAGCGGGAGGGGCGCGGGGTGCGCGGGCGGCGCGCTTCGCAGTGCGGCGGCGGCATGCTGCAGCCATACATCCAACGCTTCTATGTTGTACTTGCGAGCTAGTGCGCATGCGCGCTCCACGTGCTCCTTGTTCGTTGACCTGTAACACATGATATCGTTTAGTTTGACACACGTGACGCGGGCGCCTGGCCTGCGCTTGCACATCTCGGGTTGCCTCGGGCACCTCACAACCGCCACAAGTGGTCACCCTAGCCACTAACATTTAATACGCACAATGTGTGGTCACCTGCGGTCACTCGTGTGCGCAGAGTTCCTACAAAATATATGGAAAGTGTAATCCACAGCAAAATTGTACAGAAACTCGTAGCTGCATTGCTAAAAAAGCTTCTCGGTGATCTAATTTTATTTAAATTAGCATTTGAACAAATAGCAATTTGGGTCACATCACTGTCCTCAACAATGAGGGACCAATTTAGAAGAAGAACACGATTAACTTTATTATATCTCACGCATCATCGTACTAGGTATCAATTACTGTAAAGACTAGGTACGCAATTCTTACGTGAAAAATATAAATGCAATGAAGGATTCATTCAATGTTGTAAATCTTTTGAATACAATAATGAAAATAAAAAATGTAGTAAATTATAATCAAGAGAATCAAGATTATAATAATAGGTATGATAGCCACAACTGCCACAAGTCCACAACAGAAGATAAGCACTAGATAGCGTTTCTTAATTTTAGCCATTCCCACACAGCCGAAATAGCTCAGTTGGGAGAGCGTTAGACTGAAGATCTAAAGGTCCCTGGTTCAATCCCTGGTTTCGGCAAGTCAAACTTTTTGTATTTACTAATATTTTATATACGACATAATTAACAAGTTTCAGTATATGTAATGTCTTCGTTTTGTTTATACAAGCAATATGCTTATTAAGTATATTTTTACTAGGTATATTTTTCATGAAATCACGTTTTATTGCCATCGTATAAAATTGCCGATACTGGACTTTACCAAAACTAAACAGCTGTTAATAAGCTGGGTAGCCCCAAGACATTATTTCTTACTTTAAACGTATAATATGATAACTCATTATTCCATCTCACCCGTCACGATGGATGTAGCTAGATCATATTTATAAAACCTAACCGTCAAAAACCCCCAACTCCAACTAGAAAAAGAGCTGTAACTTTTGAACGACTGAACAGATTTTCATGAAACATAGCTAAGATGATTCCCGATGAAACTAGCTTTCAATTAAAAAAACTGCATTGAAATCGGTCTATCCGTTTTGGAGCTACGATGCCAGAGAAAGACACACAGCTACACATTACAAACTTATACAACCCTCTTTTTTGTCGGGGGTTAAAAATACACGATCATCGGACAACAGCGAGTCATAGACATACCAGTCCCATTCTACGATGGATTCCGGTCATGAACTCGGATTACCTGCATCTGTTATTACCAGCTCCTTATTACTTACCGCGCCACTCTGTAGATAATCTCGCGCCTATATTCGTCGTCCGCGTTGAACAGCAGTCCGTTGACGGAGTAGCCCATAGCCCGCAACCTGTCCACCTCGCCCATGCCAGTCAGACGATCAATGCACTGCCGAATCATCTCCATCTGCTCCTCGGATCCGTTTTTGAACGCTAGAGTTGTTTGAGCCATCTGAGGACGAAAATATACGTTATAGAAACGATTTTGATATGGTAAGGCGATTCACTCACTGTCACGCACTAGGCAGCGTAGCGCGTGAATGCGTATTGTAACGTTGCTTGTAAGTATCTGCGTTTGTATGGAAAACACGCACAGTTCAATAAACACAGAAAATGCATCCACGCGCGTTCATTCAGATCACGCGTCTACAAGCGGAGAAACATGCGCACACGCGCGTGGGTGCGGGCCGAGACGCAAGGGATGGCACAACGAGTCTCGCAGTGCCGTGCGTGATTTGACAGCACAGCGAACGGCTTTGAATGAAATGAGTCAGAGCCGCCGTGAATCCACAAAACGTAACTACGCGCGTGAGTGCGTAAAAAACCCGCACGATGATGTAGATCTGCACTCCCGCAAGTACACGCGTAGGTGCGTTGACACGCAACATGCAGCGTGATGCGGTGCAGTGTGATAATCGCCTAAGAGAGTTCGGCATACTATTTAGCTTCGTGCTACTGTGTCGGTGTCGTTGTGTATGACACTCACGTACATACACACACTCACCACGGAAGGCGCGGTGAGATACACGTAGTCCCTCAGGTCGGCAGAGTTGCACTTGATGAGCGTGGCGTACAGCGCGCAGCTGACGGCCGTGTCGGTGTTGTTGGTGTCGATCAGTCGCTTCGTTTGACAGCAGTCTTGAGCTGCTCGGAGAAGGCAGGCCACGCTGAGTGGCGTGTCCTTGTAGAGTATTTCTTCAGCGCACTTTTGGACCACTGAAACAACGATACACCTGTGTAAAAGCTAAAACGAACGTGCCGGCTAGCGAGTAAAATAAGTATGCATACCCAAATAATATTGTGACATAGATAATAATAATTAACTAGATATTAATTTGGCTTCCTGGAAATAATCGCACAAGTATTTAGCAACAGTTTTCTTATTTAAACTAACATAAAATTTACTTGTGGCAATTCACGATAACTTGTCACTTTCCCGTAAGATCGCGCCCTATATGAGTGCATGCGACGCTATGAGTATGAGTGTGTATGTATCAATTTTGCGGGCGACACAGGGTCGACGCATGTGAGAGCGAGAGACATAGTGACAAGTTATCGTTATCAAAATAGTAGTTATTATCACCTATGATAGTTACCTTCGGTCTCCAACTCGCAGGTGGATCCGTTTTCCAAGCAGTTCTGTATGTAGAACCACTTGAGCACATTTTGCCCGACGGCGGTGGGTCCGTCGGTGGCGTCCGGGATGGAGAACCGGTCGTAGCTGTAGTAGTTGTTGGACACGCCGTGCTCGGGGTACAACATGCGGTAGAACTCTTGGCAATGCACTGAGCGCTCTGTCACTTCGGGAGAGGCGGCTTTGTTGTCACTGTGTTGAAGAATATTTAAGTGCTGAATCACTACTACATAGAATAAATGAAATCGCCCGCCACGTCTGTCTGTTTGTTCGCTAACTACTTTTTAACTATACAACGGATTTTGGTGCGGTTTTCACAATCATTTTGAGCATTTCTTCCTGAAGGTTTTTATATGTATTTTTATCTAAATTAAGTTTATATATGTATAATACTATGATATTTTATTTAATGTAAGGATAGTAGAGAAATTGCACCTGTCCGAAGCTGGGAGCAGGTTGCTAGTGTTTTAATAAAAAATGAATGAAAAATATTAAATTTCGACAATCCAAAATCATAACTTGGACTTATAGACTATCTGATCTTGGATGTACGAACACTGTAAAGAAGAAGAAGAAAGAAAGAAGAAGAAACTAGAAAACCGGAAGCTCTTCACTCTAGCAGTAGCGTCAGTAGTTTGATTAGAATAAAACAAAAAAGCAAATGTGAAACCTGAAGGGTAACGGTAGGTTTAATAAAAATAGCCTAATAGAAATTCATAAAGACATACCTCAATGCGAATTTATTTTGGAACGTGTCCAACAGATAGTTGAAGAGCGGGATTTTCTTCTCCGGCTGAGCGGGAGCCACCAGATCTTTCTTCTCGATGACCGGCTAAATAACAACGGAAAAGAATTTTTATAGATCGATATTGAAGAACATGTAACAGAACAGAATTTAAAAGGAACAGGAATATGTTGTATTTAATTAATTCGAGTTCATGAACTAAATAAATGTAGAGGATTACTCATAAGAGCTACACACGTTTCAAAGTAGCTGTAGGAAATGTTATGGAAACCATAGCCCCCTTATTATAAAAGATAGTTTAAAGGATGTCTAGTAATATACCCGTTACTTTTTAATATAACAAAAAGAAAAAATATATTTTAAAACCTGGGTTTTACAAGACTTGCGTTAAACCACCTTCTATAAGACAGTAATAGTTCTGTCTTTTGCTTATTCGTAATCTAGTCCATACCGTTGTGATGGCGTCAGCAAATTCGTCATCAGTAGAGGGCCAGCGCTCAGAGAGTCGGCTGTTTTCTTTGAGCGTCACGCCCATTTGCTGCAAACCTTCCAACTCTAACCCCAACCTGTTGATTGGGAAGCTATCATATTAAAATCATATTTGGAAGTTGTTTATAAGGATTATAATACTGACAAGCTTACGAGAAGCAACTGTAAATTGTTTATTTGATTTGAAATATAATCACTGTTTTATCTAACGCACAATATTGTTAAAAGTCGGAATCTATGTGCTGTTTATGGAGACACTCACCTGGCCCGCAGCACCTCCTCGATGGAGTCAGGCGCGCAGTTGGTGACGGCAGCAGCGTACAGGTCGCGGCGCGTGCCCCGGTCGGCGTGCGCGTGCGCCGTGCGCGCCACGTGCGCCAGCAGCGGCGCGGCGGGCGCGTAGTACAGACACTCACCTGGCCCGCAGCACCTCCTCGATGGAGTCAGGCGCGCAGTTGGTGACGGCAGCAGCGTACAGGTCGCGGCGCGTGCCCCGGTCGGCGTGCGCGTGCGCCGTGCGCGCCACGTGCGCCAGCAGCGGCGCGGCGGGCGCGTAGTACAGACACTCACCTGGCCCGCAGCACCTCCTCGATGGAGTCAGGCGCGCAGTTGGTGACGGCAGCAGCGTACAGGTCGCGGCGCGTGCCCCGGTCGGCGTGCGCGTGCGCCGTGCGCGCCACGTGCGCCAGCAGCGGCGCGGCGGGCGCGTAGTACAGACACTCACCTGGCCCGCAGCACCTCCTCGATGGAGTCAGGCGCGCAGTTGGTGACGGCAGCAGCGTACAGGTCGCGGCGCGTGCCCCGGTCGGCGTGCGCGTGCGCCGTGCGCGCCACGTGCGCCAGCAGCGGCGCGGCGGGCGCGTAGTACAGACACTCACCTGGCCCGCAGCACCTCCTCGATGGAGTCAGGCGCGCAGTTGGTGACGGCAGCAGCGTACAGGTCGCGGCGCGTGCCCCGGTCGGCGTGCGCGTGCGCCGTGCGCGCCACGTGCGCCAGCAGCGGCGCGGCGGGCGCGTAGTACAGACACTCACCTGGCCCGCAGCACCTCCTCGATGGAGTCAGGCGCGCAGTTGGTGACGGCAGCAGCGTACAGGTCGCGGCGCGTGCCCCGGTCGGCGTGCGCGTGCGCCGTGCGCGCCACGTGCGCCAGCAGCGGCGCGGCGGGCGCGTAGTACAGACACTCACCTGGCCCGCAGCACCTCCTCGATGGAGTCAGGCGCGCAGTTGGTGACGGCAGCAGCGTACAGGTCGCGGCGCGTGCCCCGGTCGGCGTGCGCGTGCGCCGTGCGCGCCACGTGCGCCAGCAGCGGCGCGGCGGGCGCGTAGTACAGACACTCACCTGGCCCGCAGCACCTCCTCGATGGAGTCAGGCGCGCAGTTGGTGACGGCAGCAGCGTACAGGTCGCGGCGCGTGCCCCGGTCGGCGTGCGCGTGCGCCGTGCGCGCCACGTGCGCCAGCAGCGGCGCGGCGGGCGCGTAGTACAGACACTCACCTGGCCCGCAGCACCTCCTCGATGGAGTCAGGCGCGCAGTTGGTGACGGCAGCAGCGTACAGGTCTCGGCGCGTGCCCCGGTCGGCGTGCGCGTGCGCCGTGCGCGCCACGTGCGCCAGCAGCGGCGCGGCGGGCGCGTAGTACAGACACTCACCTGGCCCGCAGCACCTCCTCGATGGAGTCAGGCGCGCAGTTGGTGACGGCAGCAGCGTACAGGTCGCGGCGCGTGCCCCGGTCGGCGTGCGCGTGCGCCGTGCGCGCCACGTGCGCCAGCAGCGGCGCGGCGGGCGCGTAGTACAGACACTCACCTGGCCCGCAGCACCTCCTCGATGGAGTCAGGCGCGCAGTTGGTGACGGCAGCAGCGTACAGGTCGCGGCGCGTGCCCCGGTCGGCGTGCGCGTGCGCCGTGCGCGCCACGTGCGCCAGCAGCGGCGCGGCGGGCGCGTAGTACAGACACTCACCTGGCCCGCAGCACCTCCTCGATGGAGTCAGGCGCGCAGTTGGTGACGGCAGCAGCGTACAGGTCGCGGCGCGTGCCCCGGTCGGCGTGCGCGTGCGCCGTGCGCGCCACGTGCGCCAGCAGCGGCGCGGCGGGCGCGTAGTACAGACACTCACCTGGCCCGCAGCACCTCCTCGATGGAGTCAGGCGCGCAGTTGGTGACGGCAGCAGCGTACAGGTCGCGGCGCGTGCCCCGGTCGGCGTGCGCGTGCGCCGTGCGCGCCACGTGCGCCAGCAGCGGCGCGGCGGGCGCGTAGTACAGACACTCACCTGGCCCGCAGCACCTCCTCGATGGAGTCAGGCGCGCAGTTGGTGACGGCAGCAGCGTACAGGTCGCGGCGCGTGCCCCGGTCGGCGTGCGCGTGCGCCGTGCGCGCCACGTGCGCCAGCAGCGGCGCGGCGGGCGCGTAGTACAGACACTCACCTGGCCCGCAGCACCTCCTCGATGGAGTCAGGCGCGCAGTTGGTGACGGCAGCAGCGTACAGGTCGCGGCGCGTGCCCCGGTCGGCGTGCGCGTGCGCCGTGCGCGCCACGTGCGCCAGCAGCGGCGCGGCGGGCGCGTAGTACAGACACTCACCTGGCCCGCAGCACCTCCTCGATGGAGTCAGGCGCGCAGTTGGTGACGGCAGCAGCGTACAGGTCGCGGCGCGTGCCCCGGTCGGCGTGCGCGTGCGCCGTGCGCGCCACGTGCGCCAGCAGCGGCGCGGCGGGCGCGTAGTACAGACACTCACCTGGCCCGCAGCACCTCCTCGATGGAGTCAGGCGCGCAGTTGGTGACGGCAGCAGCGTACAGGTCGCGGCGCGTGCCCCGGTCGGCGTGCGCGTGCGCCGTGCGCGCCACGTGCGCCAGCAGCGGCGCGGCGGGCGCGTAGTACAGACACTCACCTGGCCCGCAGCACCTCCTCGATGGAGTCAGGCGCGCAGTTGGTGACGGCAGCAGCGTACAGGTCGCGGCGCGTGCCCCGGTCGGCGTGCGCGTGCGCCGTGCGCGCCACGTGCGCCAGCAGCGGCGCGGCGGGCGCGTAGTACAGACACTCACCTGGCCCGCAGCACCTCCTCGATGGAGTCAGGCGCGCAGTTGGTGACGGCAGCAGCGTACAGGTCGCGGCGCGTGCCCTGGTCGGCGTGCGCGTGCGCCGTGCGCGCCACGTGCGCCAGCAGCGGCGCGGCGGGCGCGTAGTACAGACACTCACCTGGCCCGCAGCACCTCCTCGATGGAGTCAGGCGCGCAGTTGGTGACGGCAGCAGCGTACAGGTCGCGGCGCGTGCCCCGGTCGGCGTGCGCGTGCGCCGTGCGCGCCACGTGCGCCAGCAGCGGCGCGGCGGGCGCGTAGTACAGACACTCACCTGGCCCGCAGCACCTCCTCGATGGAGTCAGGCGCGCAGTTGGTGACGGCAGCAGCGTACAGGTCGCGGCGCGTGCCCCGGTCGGCGTGCGCGTGCGCCGTGCGCGCCACGTGCGCCAGCAGCGGCGCGGCGGGCGCGTAGTACAGACACTCACCTGGCCCGCAGCACCTCCTCGATGGAGTCAGGCGCGCAGTTGGTGACGGCAGCAGCGTACAGGTCGCGGCGCGTGCCCCGGTCGGCGTGCGCGTGCGCCGTGCGCGCCACGTGCGCCAGCAGCGGCGCGGCGGGCGCGTAGTACAGACACTCACCTGGCCCGCAGCACCTCCTCGATGGAGTCAGGCGCGCAGTTGTTGACGGCAGCAGCGTACAGGTCGCGGCGCGTGCCCCGGTCGGCGTGCGCGTGCGCCGTGCGCGCCACGTGCGCCAGCAGCGGCGCGGCGGGCGCGTAGTACAGACACTCACCTGGCCCGCAGCACCTCCTCGATGGAGTCAGGCGCGCAGTTGGTGACGGCAGCAGCGTACAGGTCGCGGCGCGTGCCCCGGTCGGCGTGCGCGTGCGCCGTGCGCGCCACGTGCGCCAGCAGCGGCGCGGCGGGCGCGTAGTACAGACACTCACCTGGCCCGCAGCACCTCCTCGATGGAGTCAGGCGCGCAGTTGGTGACGGCAGCAGCGTACAGGTCGCGGCGCGTGCCCCGGTCGGCGTGCGCGTGCGCCGTGCGCGCCACGTGCGCCAGCAGCGGCGCGGCGGGCGCGTAGTACAGACACTCACCTGGCCCGCAGCACCTCCTCGATGGAGTCAGGCGCGCAGTTGGTGACGGCAGCAGCGTACAGGTCGCGGCGCGTGCCCCGGTCGGCGTGCGCGTGCGCCGTGCGCGCCACGTGCGCCAGCAGCGGCGCGGCGGGCGCGTAGTACAGACACTCACCTGGCCCGCAGCACCTCCTCGATGGAGTCAGGCGCGCAGTTGGTGACGGCAGCAGCGTACAGGTCGCGGCGCGTGCCCCGGTCGGCGTGCGCGTGCGCCGTGCGCGCCACGTGCGCCAGCAGCGGCGCGGCGGGCGCGTAGTACAGACACTCACCTGGCCCGCAGCACCTCCTCGATGGAGTCAGGCGCGCAGTTGGTGACGGCAGCAGCGTACAGGTCGCGGCGCGTGCCCCGGTCGGCGTGCGCGTGCGCCGTGCGCGCCACGTGCGCCAGCAGCGGCGCGGCGGGCGCGTAGTACAGACACTCACCTGGCCCGCAGCACCTCCTCGATGGAGTCAGGCGCGCAGTTGGTGACGGCAGCAGCGTACAGGTCGCGGCGCGTGCCCCGGTCGGCGTGCGCGTGCGCCGTGCGCGCCACGTGCGCCAGCAGCGGCGCGGCGGGCGCGTAGTACAGACACTCACCTGGCCCGCAGCACCTCCTCGATGGAGTCAGGCGCGCAGTTGGTGACGGCAGCAGCGTACAGGTCGCGGCGCGTGCCCCGGTCGGCGTGCGCGTGCGCCGTGCGCGCCACGTGCGCCAGCAGCGGCGCGGCGGGCGCGTAGTACAGACACTCACCTGGCCCGCAGCACCTCCTCGATGGAGTCAGGCGCGCAGTTGGTGACGGCAGCAGCGTACAGGTCGCGGCGCGTGCCCCGGTCGGCGTGCGCGTGCGCCGTGCGCGCCACGTGCGCCAGCAGCGGCGCGGCGGGCGCGTAGTACAGACACTCACCTGGCCCGCAGCACCTCCTCGATGGAGTCAGGCGCGCAGTTGGTGACGGCAGCAGCGTACAGGTCGCGGCGCGTGCCCCGGTCGGCGTGCGCGTGCGCCGTGCGCGCCACGTGCGCCAGCAGCGGCGCGGCGGGCGCGTAGTACAGACACTCACCTGGCCCGCAGCACCTCCTCGATGGAGTCAGGCGCGCAGTTGGTGACGGCAGCAGCGTACAGGTCGCGGCGCGTGCCCCGGTCGGCGTGCGCGTGCGCCGTGCGCGCCACGTGCGCCAGCAGCGGCGCGGCGGGCGCGTAGTACAGACACTCACCTGGCCCGCAGCACCTCCTCGATGGAGTCAGGCGCGCAGTTGGTGACGGCAGCAGCGTACAGGTCGCGGCGCGTGCCCCGGTCGGCGTGCGCGTGCGCCGTGCGCGCCACGTGCGCCAGCAGCGGCGCGGCGGGCGCGTACCGCAGCGTGGCCAGGCGGCGCGCTGCCTCCGCCGCCGCGCCGCCGCCCGCTCCTGAACCCTGCTCGGCGCTTGCGCACGCGTACTGACCCACTAGCTGCAGGACCTGACCCTCCCTGTACGGATATTGGCTTATTTTGTAGTTTATACACATCGATATAACCTTGGAAAGAGCCTCACCGAGTGACGATCGTTATAAACTTCATGGATTAACTAATATTTCCACCACGTCTTAACCAATTTCCATGCGCATTAGCTCTATGCCACACCAATAACATAACATGAGAAGAAGAATTATCTACTTATTTTGGGAAGAGGTAGGGTGCTGTACCCGTCAGTGCGAACTGCGAAGATCTATTGTGAGGCCTTTTGCACTGTTATAGTACCTGCTTTAGCCGTAAAGCAATCATAAAATTGATTATAGTTCTAGGACGGAGGGACTTAATCTCATCAGATGAGATTAGGTGGCCTCCGAGGTGATGGCTTTTTGTATGGTGTACTACGTCACACTCGCATAGGATATGTTTGGACGTCTCATCCTTCTCACGACAGAATCTGCGAACTGTGGTGTCACTTAGGCGCATTCTGTACATATGTTTGTTTAATTTGCAGTGCCCAGTAAAGGTAATTTTCAGGATCCTGACGCAGCTCCTGTTCATGGAAAGTGCGTTTTCCGTAAACTTTTTATTAAAGCCTGTGAGAACCGCTTTGGAGTGCTCTTGTCCTGGAGATTGTGGTGTCGGGGCTGACTGCCTAGTCACTCGATGTCAAAGTCAAAGTCAAAAGTTTTTATTTCAACTGGGCCTTTGCAGGCACTTTCAAAACGTCGTGATTCTAGGTGCACGGTTCCAAGTGGGTTGGTCCTGGAGAAGATACCGGCAAGAAACTCGTGCGTATGTGTAAATATTTGTATACAATTATACGTATATTTTATTATGTTTCAATTAATGTGCTGTTTTAGTAGATTCATAGAATATATCAATGTGATTTTACAGAAGAGATTTTTAATTTTTGAGGATTAAGTAAGTATAGTATACCTGGACTGTTCATCGTCGCCGGCGATTCTCAACAAAGCTGCCAGTTTCAGAAGCTTATGACTGGCCAGATAAGCATTAGGATCCAACTGCAAACATCCTTCTATTAGCGACATTCTATTTTCGCAAATACGAACTGAAACACAAAACATTATGATGAAACAAATCTTCAATTTCCAGTTAACATCATCAAATAAATTAGTTGTACCTTGTATAGGAAGAATGGAAACATCGAAGGCGTGCAATATTTGCAATGCGTTTATCAAATCCAATTCCTCTTGTATTCCTGTATTACCGTCTTTTATAAGTGTTAGACAGCATCTAAAAAGATTTTTTATCCTTTATAAATTAATCGATTTTATTAAAGCAAAAATCCAACAAAAAGCGAGGTGTATTTTTTAACTTTTTTAATAATTTCATGCCCATACTTGGCCAGTTCCAAAGCGGGGTCGTTGAGCGCGCCTGCAGAGTTGAAGTACTCTTTAGCGGCGGCGGTGACGAGGGCCACGCTCCTCTCGTAGTTGACCAGCTGAGCGCTGCGCCGGCCCTCCGCGCTACACGTCAGCACCTCGCTCGCCAGCCTGATGCTGGGCGCGTCGCCTGACGTCAGCAGGGCTGATGCGTAGATCTAACAACGTAATAACAGTTATAAATCGATCAACAAAAATGAATGTAAAAAAAGTTTAAAAAACAATAATTAATTAATTACCTCATTGCATTGTTCTTTTGTGATACATTCGAACAACGTGGACTGTAGTTCCAGTATATCTTTTAGCAACTTCTCCCAATCCTGTTGTGTAGGTTTTTCCTCGCTGAAACAATATTTAAAACTTAAAAGAATTAACAAATTATCATATTAAGAGGACGACGCGACGAACTACCCCATCTTAGATGTACAACAAATGTAATAGAGCTATTCTATTAAGATACCCGGCAGTTATTATTTATTTATTATTTGTTTGAAGAGGTAGGGTACTAAGCCCCTTTGTCATTGCGACCTGCGAAGATCTATTATGACGCCTCTTGTATTATTACAGCACTCCTTCTAGCCGTAAGTCAATAATAAAATTGACTATATTCTTGGGGTGGAGGGATTTAATCTCATCTGGTGAGATTAGGTGGCCCCCCAGGTGGCAGTGGATAATTAATCAATTAAATCGGCAGACCACCGCACAGTCATACATTAGCCAAGTCAAGTCAAACCATTTACGGGCTGATATACTGATGCATGGTAAAACTCGAATGAGTTTATGTTTGTATCTTTAGAATGTTTGTGTTATGTGTACTTTTATACAAATAAATAAAACGGTAATAAAGATTTGTTAAGTAATTAATTTCATAATAGGAACGGTTTTTCCATAAATTTTGGTTGGCAATGCGGCGCGTCTTCTATCCTCATTTGCAGGTCGTAGACTCTCGAAGACGGTATATAAAAAAATAAACTGACCCTAAAGCGAGCGACCTGGCGAGTCGCGTCAGCAAGTTAAACACGTGGTGTTGGTCTTCCCTCATTTCCCGGAGCTCCCGCGGCGGCACGTTGACGCCGCGCCACGCCAGGCGGCTGCTGGCCGACACCAGGCGCTCCAGCTCCTTCACCCGCCGGATCAACTCGCTGGAGCTTATGCTGCCGTCACTACGGAAGTAACATATATCTCAACTGCAAGAATAAAACCAAGTGGGGAACACCAGGATACAGCCACTTACTAGTTGTCTCAACTGCCTGCCCGATAAATAAATAATAGTAATAATAATAATAAAATAAACCGGTCACTCGTTTCAGAATAAACATAAAATCAAAAAGACAAATAAGGCACATTTTAGCAAGAAAATGGATATAAATAAATATCATTTTTGCTTCCAGCAGGGGCATTCAACACCGTATAATGCTTTTAAGAAACCTAACGGTCAAACATGATGAGCTGGCTGTACTTCGAAGAATAGTCCAAAGATATTCGTGCCTTGGTAGGCCACTTTTATCTATTGTTATAATAATTGGAGTATAGACCAATGAACTGGATATTATCAATTAGATTATGCGGTTCTACATGCTGCAGCGACGAGTCATATTTGATGTACAATATTATAATGCAGTCACTAATTCACCTGTTAGACTTAATAAGTCGATCGCCCTCCGACATTGGTGGGACACTCATGGTCAGTGGTGTACGTATACGACTGATTTATGTAGACGAATTCATAATTTTCTCGCGAACACTACCAAAGCCATTATTAAAGGGTTTGTCGAACTTCGGTTTCTATCACCGCAGGTCCACCATCTACTTTATGGTTTGCCATGGTGTGAGTGCTGTATTTTTCTTACCTTTCCTTCAGTATAGTGTCCAGCAAATCGCATGCTTTATCAAGCTGATCGGTGCCAGTGTGGGCAAACAGACAACGTTCTGCCAATTCCAGATGAGTTCGCACGTCCAGCTCGAATTCGCTCGGCGATTGTAACACCTATAAGAAAAAGTTAAATAATAAAGTTAAATTGCTTCAAGTAAAGCTGTAGGTATAACTTTTTTCAACTCAAACTTACGAGCAATATAGAAGACAAGTCTTCAATGCTGATACTCTCGAGGTAGTTAGTGAGGCCGATGAGGCACGGGTCGTTACGTTTGGACAAGTTCTCGTAGCGCTTCAGGAACGGGATCACGAACTGTTTCAGGTCGGATACGAACGTCGGTGCCGTTGACTGCGGATACAAAATATATCAATAAACAAAACAATCTTAAAACATAAATAAAGAAAATAGTCATCATTTATAGTTTAACGAACACTTAGAATTTCTCGCTTTCCGATACGTTGGTTAAATTGATGTGTGCACACACATACGCAAAGTTGGGCGCGAGCGTCGGGTGGGGGAAGTAGGAAGCTAAGTGACACATTGTAGTTGTCAAATAGTTTGTCTCTCTTATTGTCCAGATTCTAATTAATGCTTCTGTAAATTAAGGGATCTCACCATCTTCATAAGCATGCTGCAAGTCTCCAGTATGGACATCTTCTCCAGCTCATCCAAGGTCACACCTTCCACATTGATATCATATATGAGCGTATCTAACGTCAGTAGATGGAACATGATGTCATCGAGGTCCTCCACGCCCCCGCCCACGGTCGCGAGGGTGGTGAGAGTGAGAGCGTGTGAGACCAGTCCACTGCGTATTTCTATCTCCCTCGCTCTCTTGTCGTACCACTTCGGTATGCCGTCGGATACAGCCCCGGGTATCACGCCAGCGCATTCGATCTCTGGAGTCGAGTCTTCGGACCAGTTGGAGCTCCAAATTGACCTGATATAAGTCATTTAGACAAATTTTGCATCTCTATTCTATTCCACACGCATTTCGCACCAATATTTTGATCATAAAAAATATAATACAAGCGCAAATAAAACTTCACCATAGAATATAACGCGATGAGCGTAACATTCACTTACAGTACGACACAACAAAGAAGTCGTATCGGCAAACTTCGTAAAACCGATCACATCCGAATTGAGGGCGACTTCAATACCACGAATGTTTATTAGTAGTGCAGACAAAAATTATCTTTACGCTGACGCAATAAGCTGTAAAATTATATCAGCGAGCGACTCCCATTGGTTGTTCGATCTGGTACATCGATGCAACTTCTTAGTTGTGTATATTATACTCGTATGTCCTGAATGCTAGTTTAGAATACTGACCGCCGACGCTCTTAAATGTTCTGTCGCGATAGTCCTCCTTAAAGTGATGGTGACAGCCTGAGTTATAAGTGCAACTTAAAATTGAGATGTGTTTGAGTATTCGGCGGTGAAATTTATTTATTTTTATTTATTTATTTAATTACAACGGTTGTTACAACCAATTACAGTAACTAAAATTAACACACATTGAGTACCTATGTAACAAAATTAAAGTAAAAAAAAAAATTAAAAAAATACTATTATTAAAAAAATTACTATAGTTAGAAATTACTAACCGAAGATCTAAAAGGCAGCTCACCTAAAAATTTCCTTCCTACACCAATCCTCCTCTATAACAATCGGGGGCACCTTGATAGGGGAGCTCTTATCGAACCACTGGAAGCGGTGCCTGGTGGGCAGCAGGTGTTGGTACTCGATGGGGTTGATGGTCTCGGGCAGGTTGTCCAGCACGGCCAGCTGCAGGGGCGCGGCCTTGATGTGCAGCCACAGGCACGTCAGCGCCTCGATGCGCCCCTCCTTGGCGATCTCCATCGCGCTGTGCACCACACTGTTGCTTCGGAGACGGTCGTACTCGTCTTTTATGTACGTGGACTTCTCACATCGTAAGATTGACTAGGAAGAAGAATGAGAACAATGATAGAGCTTCAAATTTTAGCATTTCTCAGACTTGATTTGTTTCGGAGAAGAATATTATCGATAATTTTGAGGAAGTGGGAAGCTTTTCATCACTTTACTCATATCCTGAGATGAGAAGAAAATATATGTGGGAGTGAATGGCAGTCTTTATTAATATAAAGACTGCCATTCATAACGTAAAAATTCCGAGTGAATGGGTAGTCCTTATTGTCAATTATTATCTATGGAACTTTAATAATGTAAGTGTGATCTTTGCTCGGATGGACGAGAGCTAGACGAGCACGACGGCCGAGAATTTTGTAACGAGTTTAATTATTTTTTTCAAAATAAATAGTTTTACTGCAAGCTGGCATTCATATTTCCGCATCCCGATTCTACATATATTTACAGCTACAGCCAGCTGTTAGGAAGTCCCTGTAAAATTGAAAATAACCTGTAGTGATATGGTAACTGCACGCTTTACCTATAATTTGCACAAAGAAAGAAAAAGAAAGAAAAATCATTTATTTGCCACAAAAAAACAAGACACTATAATGATAGACATAGGTAATAAGAAGAGGACAGTTGCATAGACAGAGAAGACATTTTTCTTAGGATGGCAACAGTGTAAAATTAGGTAGAATTTTGTTTTTACAAAAATAAAAAATAATGTGGGTATACTGCACCGACTGAGCATCACCTTGCCTTTTGTCTATTCGGTGTGTGTCCCGAGCTGTAGTAAATGAGTGTCCAGTTCAGCAAGACCAACATGCATCAGTGGACTGCTATAGGGTGGATAGGGGAGTCATATTATGATTAGTACATTACCTCGTACAGACTGAGCCGCTCCTTATAGAAGAGCATCACATGGCGACAACGCAACAGTTCGCTTGTGTACGCGTTCAGGTGCTCCAGAGTTATCTCATCTGGGTCTTCGAGCTGGTCATATTGTTCTTTGTTGATCTCTGCAAAAGATAAAACACAATTTATAAAGACTAAAATATATTTTCGCAGTACAATAAAATCTATGACAAACTATATCAAAACACGACGTTGGTTGTCTTATACGAACGCCCGAAGCAATAACCTAACCGTCAAAAACCGCCGACTCCAACCAGAAAAAGATCTGTAAGTTTTGAACGGCTGAACAGATTTTCATTAAACATAGCTAAGATGATACCCGATCAAACTAGCTTTCAATGAAAAAACTGCATTGAAATCGGTCCATTCGTTTTGCCATGCGTTTTGTTTTGTTTTGCAATGCCACAGACAGATACACACATCCACCGATACACAGATGCACAGACACAGATACACACTACAAACTTATAACACCCCTCTTTTTGTCGGGGGTTAAAAAAAACGTCGAGTATCGAAAATTTCGTAAAGGCCAGAATTTTCGTTCCAATAATCATCAGTTCATTTTATCGCGGTTCTGTCAAAAGGCACTAATAGCTATGGTTTTTTGACTAACTGCTAGTTTAAACAAAAACAATTTTTATGTACATAAGTTCCTCTTTTTTTTAACTATAGGGTTGCTCTACAGGAGCACAATCTTAGGTGAAATTTATAGAAATCAATCTCACATACACACCTACCCAGACCAGTAACAACTATTTGCAGATCATACAAATATTTATTAACTCCATGCGGGAATCGAACCGGCAACACGTGGCGCAAAAAGCCAACCGTTTAGCCACTGCGCCAACTATGCCATCTTTGTGATATACACGTGATATTATTATTGATAAATAAATTACTCTTCTCACCATCAATTATCTTCTCGTTGGTGAGTGCCAGTCCAAACTGCAGAAGTTCTTTCGCAGCCGGCAGAGTCTCTGGCAATCTGTCCACACACTGGTGTACTGCCCAGATCTTCTTCGATACTTTGCTCTAGAATTATAATCACATGCCTATATCTTTTCACCTCTATTCAAGTGACGGAAGCCAAAATAGGTAATAGAAACAACAACTTACCAAGTACTTCTGTATAGCTTCGGTGGAGACGGGGTTTTTGCGCCACTGCTGCTGGTACACCAGATCGCTGTCCAAATCGAAAGTGTCCGCCAGAGCCAACGCCTCGCTGTAGTGGCCGCTCTCGATCTACACACAAAGATCCTCTATAAACATCTATTATAACCACATCTTAGCCCAATAGACTCCGCATAAAGGACCATCCATAAAGTACGTCACACGTTAAGGGGAGGGAGGGGGTCGACGAAGTGTGACATTATGTGACAAGGGGTGGGAGGGGTGGGAGGGGTCCTAAGTTTCGTGATGTCACATTTCAAAATCATATTAAAAAATTATTTAAATGGAAATAAAACTAATTTCGGTACTGCTGTATTAATTTAAAAATTTTTAGATGTAAAAAAAATGTACTACTCTAACAAAACAATACAGTCTACCAGTAGTAAGTGATCATAAGCTTTAGGGCAAAGTGGCATATGACCACGGCTATCCTCTGAACATCACTATAAATACCTATGTATTAATATTTTCTTGTTTCATACTTTTCAGTAGTTGGGTTTTAGTTTTTGAACTTATTTTTTTTATTTGTCTATTGGTCTAAGTTGTCTGTGATTATAACAAACATGACGCCTCGACTTCAATCAATCAAACTACGACATAACGGCTAAAGTAGCCTTGACTTGAGGCAAACTGAATACGCAACGCTGAAACGCTGAAACTGGTAACGCTGACGGCAGGCCCACTTATGCGGCTCAACGTGAGTTTGTTTCCTGCAAAAACACGATGGTGCGTGTAGGTCATGACGAGACGTGAGTTATGTCCATCTACACTTTACGGGCAACCCCTTTGAACGCGACAAAATATCTCGTCGCATCATTGACCTACTACTAAAAACTTCACGAAAAATGTGTCCCGAGTCAACCTATATAAGAGTAGGTACATTTAAAGAAATATCAAAAAACTATCACATCCTAATTAAAACCGTATCATTGTTAGTAACCAAATAAATTTTACTTGCGACAATTTATCAGCCTATTCCACTTTTTCACAATACAGTACAGTTTTGAGTACAATTTTGACGTGTATTTTGTCCGTTGACAAAACAAAGACTGGCGCGCGATTGGATCTCTTTTCTCGTTTTGGAACTCTTTTGGCTCGTAAGCTGTCTAGCCTCTAGTGGATGCGCAGCTTTATGAATATATTGAGTGTGACGTCACTCACCTTCCTAGAGAACAGCTCGGTAGGCGTGGTGCTCTTGACGCCGAGCAGTCGGTACACGCGCGACACCACTGTTATTCGCCGCGGCTTCGGTTGGAACGTCTCTATGTCCGTGATGGCGTATAATATTGTTTTAATCAGCTCCTTCGTCAGCTCCAGCATCGTTTCTTCAGTGTCTGTCTCTATTTTTACCACCTCCATCTAAAAAAATGGATTTTTTGATATGCGTCACCGATAAATTCAACAGCACAATGGTATCAAACCAAAGAAGTCAAAGTCAAAGCTTTTTATTTCAACTGAGCCTTTACAGAATCTTTTAAAACATTACGAGATTCAGGCACGGTTCTAAAGTGGGTTGGTCCTATGGAGAAGATACCGGCAAGAAACTTCATGAATACGCTTATTTATGATGCTTGATAAAGTTTTTCTTTTTATTCTAACGGGAATATGATCATTGCATTCAAGATCATAAAATGTCAAGTATGTCAACCACTCACGCTCTCATCGCTCCGCGACTTCTTCGCAGGCAGCACGTTGCTTTCACATTCTAACACCATAAAAGTCCCATCGTGAGCACACGTTATCTGAAAACAAAATAAATCACTAATTTATCATGAACAACCAACTAATTACCATCAACATGGATGTAAACCCGTCGAAAGACACAACTCCAGTGAATGCGAAGGAAAACCCAAATAGCGAATCTGTTTATTGATATTAATATTATTAATGTACCGGATATTCAATAATGTACACAGAACATTTATTTTAAAATTTGTTCAACTCAGTCAACGTTGTCAATTTTAATATACCTGGTGCCCCAGCAGATTTGTTAAAACAAATACATTTGTGTATGTATTTTGACGCAAAATTGGTTGTGCAAGTGGCTTTTACCCTTACTTTATCTTTCAACTTATATCGAATCATATTCTTGTCAAAGAATACAATACAATTTAGTGTACCCCAGAAAATACAAAGGAAGGCTTGATGATTCTTTAGATCTTATTAATACATTGTAATCTAGGCGGTGTTGTTATACGGAACTTGCTTCTATGTGTAAAAATATCAACAAATTTATGAATAGTGCTTTATTCAAAAATTATACCGTTTTTACTAATTATTTTAATGACGTAAAACGGAACGTTCTTTCAATCTCAAACATCGAGTTATGACGTCACTTCTTCGTGATTTCTTGGTAACCATATTCACACGCTATGAACGAGCGATGTAATGACGTCATGTCACGTGACTCTGTGTTATAGCGCGAACATTTGAAAGTCATATTTTAATTTGTTAAAATTTAATTATTCGTCCATTTTTTTTTTAACTATGTTTATTTAAGCCTATAAACTAAAAATAAAAATAAATGCAAACCTATTGCTATTAGCAATTAGATTACTTAACAAATTATTATAAGAAGACGACTGACCTGTGGCGATCCCTGGAAGAACTCGGGCTTCTTACCAAGGATGTTAGCCATGGTTTCAATGTCACACACTGTGACGGCGCCGCTGAACCGCGATACAATGATCTCCTGCAAGAGTGGAGAATAACATGATATGCAACTTTGAAGCAGGGTTATACAATACCTATACATGATATTTTTTTATGTAGTGCGCATAATTTCTGCTCCTAAATGCAATCGCAGTATTGGGATACACTTTATAACAAAACTAAAATTCGACTTAGTATGGGGAACACGCATAATTTACTAGCGCAAGTCATACAAAATCAATTTTTTATTTTGTTTCGGGGTATATTTTTTACTGTGATTTGGGAACGGAAACTGAAGCAATCTGCAAATTATGCGCACTACATAAAAAAATATCCTTTATAAATATTTCACAAAACATATTTATTACAATAAACGTATATGGCAAACAACTAAGGCTGAGATCGGGCGAAAGTGCGTTCTATGACTTAGGTCAGACTTTACTTAAAATTTGCTAAGCTTTTTTATATACTTAGCTTATACTTTGATTTGGAATTTATGGTCATAACACGCTAAAATTATCTGAGCATACACTAGAAGTCAGTAAACAGTCTGAAAGTCAATAAAGAAATTCCAGAACAAAGTCTAAATACGCTCTATGGCTCGCAATAAAGATAATTTTGGTCTATACCAGCAATATCTAAACTGACCTCATTGCTCCACCAATTAATATCTGCAGGATGGAACACAGCCAGATCCTTCTTCCCGGGCTTCTCGTCACCCACGAGAGGGTTCCGCAGGTCGAAGTGCGGCTGAGTATTGAGCGGCCACCGGTACACGAGCTTGAGGAGAGGCAACCGCCACACTGACACGTCGCCGTTGCAGTGCAGACAAACGAGTTTACTTGAATCCGGGGAGAGCTCCATTTGGACTACGAATCCCTGGAAAGTAGATTTTCAGTGATAAACTGATCAAATGCATACCATTCGAGAATTATAACGTGTTACTTGGCGCCTCTCGCTTGTCAGTGGCGTTCGTAAAACTGTGTTGCACATAACACACAACATAATGTAGGTCCTGTACATTTGAGTGCACACTATCACTTTATCGGGCGAAAAATTCGCGACCGATGGATAAAGACAAAGTTATTTATTCGCCAAAGATATGGTACAAAAGTTGTTATGGGGAAACTAGAAGCGCGGAGTGACTCGTTATAGTTGTCAAGTAATAGATTATTGACCAAATACGAAAATAGTCTACAAAAAAAAGACGGAACGAAGCACTGGAAACTTAACTCACCATATTCTTGGAATAACCGAAGGGTACGTAAAACTTGAACCGTTCGTTGGCGTGCGCCTCGAGCTCGTCCGACACTATGGACAGCTTATAAAATGGCTCCTCGTTCAGAATGCGCCACGCCGTGATACCCGCACCCAAGGACGACGACGGGTCCTGAGTATAGATAATAAATAGTATTATAACAATGTAGCAGTGGCGAAGAGTGCATACAACCCGATTCCTATCGGCTTCCCTTTAGGAATTGGTTAGTGCATGGACCAACGTAATATGGCTTATTATTCAGTTAGGTCGAGCTCTTCCAGACCTTATACACATAGATTACAAGAGACGGTATGGATTTTTGTCTTGCAGCATTAATTGCACCAATTTTTAGAGGGCCTTTTTGGGACGGCTTCCCCTTTTAAAACTGTCACCCTTCGCCACTGCAATGTAGTGCATACTAGTGTATATTCGACAACTGGGTTACAAATAATGTTATGTATAAATAAATGATCGTTTCTCTTTAGTAAATAGAGCAAAGAAGGACCGTTCCAAAAATCCATTACACTATTGTTTTTCAAAAGACTTTAGGTAGTTCTGAAACTGAGCTTGAATGTTTTGGTTAAGTAGCCTACACAATCTTATTTGTATTAGGCATAGTGGATGTAGAAAACCACTCATAGAGAAATATAAATAGCCATCTAGATTGGCTAAACATTATGTAGACATTAAAAATTTCTTCTCATCACTTACCTTGGTAGGTCCCCTGGGCACGCTAGCGACGTACAGCGTAGCATGGGGCGCGCAGTACGTGAGCGCGGCGGCCCCCCCCGCGAACCGGTACGAGTGGTGCAGCTTACAGCCGTCCGTCTGGGACACCAGGTAGCCGCGCAACTTGCCGTCGTAGGTCACCACAAGCACCTCCCAGTTCCTGTATACAAATGTTTCAAGTTTCACTAACCTGCGTTGATGGTGGTGTTAAAAAAACATGGATTTTTATTCTAGGGTTAAACATCTTCAACCAGAAGGATCAATGACCTGAAGAAGGTAGCTAGGATGGGCTAATGCGGAAAGCGGAAGACCGACTGATGTGGCACAACTTGGGAGAGGCCTATGTTAAGCAGTAGACTGTGATTAGATAGATAGAAGATGGGATAGTTTTTTTTTCTAAACTGATTGCAAGTACTCTCTTTATTTTATAAATGTTGACCAATAAAAATAAAGAAACACTTCATTAGTCAGAAAAATAGAGGATTCAGTCAATCAAGTACATTTTTATTCATGTAATCCAATTCAGGCACTTGTGAATAGTCAGACTCTAGTTGCCTTGTTCAAAATTTATTTATTATTATTAAATTTTTTTTTTTTTTAAAACGTTGCCCCTCACTTAGATTTCTCCTGTATCGAGGGTATAGTTTACAAACATACATGTCACATGCACACACCACCCAGACCCGAAACAACTATCTGTAGATCATACAAATACTTGTTCCGTGCGGGGATCAAACCCGCGGCACGTAGCGTAGAAGGCTAATCGCTTAGCCACTGCGCCAACCGTGTCGTCCAAATTGTTGATTGAATGTAGAAGAATGGGTAAGAATACCCATGTTTACTCTTTTTAACTCAGAATGTAGTATACAATATTAAATTATACATTGATTTCGAACAAAGTTATTTGAGGATAATGTAAGACACAAGAGTTGAAACTCTTATTAAAGGTAAAATATAAATTTTTTGATAAAATTGTTGTGGCAGCTATGAGCTGACCAGTCCCGACAGATGGCACCCGATCATGAGTATAACGCATACTATACATCAGATTAAATATTGTACAGAGAACAGACAGAAGAAATCTTACCATTTTGTATCTTTAACTCTCAGAGGCATAAATATAATGTCGGCAACAGCATGAGTGTTGTCTGTACACTCCAAGCCTCCAGGTCTTGAGCAATCCTATACACAAAGTATGCACCAAGTTAATCATGTTCACACTAATTTTTATTATCACAGTCTGTGGCATGCACAGACATTTCTTACAGAGTAGGCCAAAACAACTTATTGTTGTATTATCAAGTTAAATGATGTCTGGAATTTGACCACCTCACCCTTAGACTTAAATTAACTGATATTACAGATGTTTGTATTATTTAATACTTAATTTATGCAGGTAGGCAGTGTCTTTTTGTCTAGGAGTGCACACCACTGATCACAGTATATAAATCTGTCTATAAAGAGGTATAATTTTTGTTTGTATGTAGGGATAACTTCTGGAACTACTCAACAGATTCTAAAGATTCTTTCACTAATAAAAAGCTACACTATCCCTGAGTGATACAGGCTACATTTTATTTTGATATAAATTGCGCACGTTAAACCGTGGGCAACACCTAGTTAAATATTATAATTGTATACTAGCAATGGCTTTTAGAAGTAATACTCACAATTGGAATGCTGAATAGGTTGGATGCAGTGAGGTCAAAGAAGTTGATAACTCCATTGCCATAAGCTAGCACTACAAATGAACAGTCTGGACTCCACACCAGCTTCCGCCATTGAGGATAGGCGTCACGGCTCACTAAATAACAATAGTAATTTATTTATTTTTATTTACGTACTGTTAGAGCATATAACACTGGGCGCTCTTTACACAAGTGTTGAGAAAACGATTAGGAGCAAAGTCGGCAAACTATGTTTGTTTGACTGTGTGTTGCTAAACAAAGTCTCAGGAAACACTGGCAATACACACATTTAAAAAACAATAGTAATTTTCTAACACTAATGCACTAATTGACAACTATAAATTAGCAGTATGCAATCTCTGCTTCTACTTCCATTGCATTTCTGTCACCCACTAAATTGAGACAGTAGGCCGTCACTCACACACATGTGCACAGCACTACCAGGTAGGAGTACTCTAGTTTTAGTAGTAAGATGCCAAGTGACACATTACAGTTGTCAAGTAGTCTATATTTTGCATCAATAACATTTTAATTAGATAAGCATAACTAACCTAACTGTCAAAAACCCCCGAATCCAACTAGAAAAAGGGCTGCAACTTTAGAAAGGCTGAACAGATTTTCATGAAACATAGCTAAGAAAATACATGATTAAACAAGCTTTCAATTAATTGCATTGCATTGCATTGAAATCAGTCCATCCGTTTTGCCACAGACAGATACACAGTACAAATTTATAAACCCCTCTTTTTTGTCAGGGATTAAAAAGAGGTGATTCAAATGACACATTAACACATCAATGATCAGAAAAATAGAAATAAAAATAAGAAAAAGAAGAGAGAGATGAAGAATATAAAAAATAACAGTTTAAAAAAGAGAAACTATGTGTATTACCTGTTGTCCTAGCAGCGATAGTGGCATACTCTGAGCGTTTAGTCCTGATCTCCAATATATTGTCAGTTAACACAGCAATTACTTTGCCTTCATCTCCCAAAGCTATGTGCCATTTCTGTTGCTTCTCCAGGTGTCTAAACATAATTTTATTTTTAAGCAGTCAACAATTGTAAATTGTAATCGTGGTGGCCTTAAGTTAGAAAACAAAAAAAAATACTTGTAAAAAATGCAACTTGTAACTTATAAATAAATAAAAATAAATAAAGAAATTACAGATCTGCTGGTCTACCGCAAAACGAAAATGGTAATGAACATCAACTCTAGTAATAAACTTCAATATGAGTGTGAGAGACTAAACTTTGACCTATGTTGTAATAAAATTACTGATCATGAAGTTAGGAATCCCATCTTCATGATCAGTAAAAAAATTACATGGTAGCTCAAAGTTTAGTCTCTCACAATCATATTGAAGTAGTCAATGTTCATTACCATTCTACACTTTACACGGTAGACCCGCTGTTTCCTAAATACATGTTTATTAAGCACTCACGCTGTGACAGCGTCGATTAGGCTTTTTTTAGGCCCCAGGAAGTTCAACCATCGCCAAATAGCAGATATGTTTTCTGGCAGAATACCATCTGGCTTTTGCTGAAAAAATTACGCATTTTGTTATTCACGTTATTCCATCAATAAATTAGTATTTGCGTAACATTTGAATGACATAGATGTTTATAGTAAAAATTAAAATATGATCACTTACTATGTATTCTGGTTCAGGTTTCCATTCTGAAAACACGTATAATTCATGCAGAATAGATTTTTTTTCCTCCATTTCGAAAAGATCAACACACAAACAAACTTTGTCAACACTTTATACATAAAAAACCACCTTTTTACTTTCACGGGAAGATTAATTATAATTAAAATAAATTGTAAACCAACGATGGATCAATAATCACAATACATCGACCGATCGACCGTATGTTTTTGACACGTTTTTGACAGTTGGCTGACAATTGGCTGACTGCATGACTGACTGACTGATCCTGCGGTCCGAATTGCGCTAAAAGTAAATTATCGCGAACCCGACCAAAGCCACAAGTATTGGTAAACAAAGTTAAAATGTATAACAACTTATGTGTACATTGCGAATTATATAAATAAATAAATTACTATTACTCAATAGCCCTTATATTTTGTGACTATTTTTGGTCGCGATATTATTACTTTTATCGCAATTCGGACCGCAGGGTAACAGACAACCACAACAGTGACATGATAACATTTTTGAGGTTATAATATGCTTGAAGTAAATAAATGTAAATTTTTCATATTTTTTTCTAATTTGCTTTAAAAATGGATATTCTCAGTGAAGTATATTATAAGGTAAACCCAATCTATGATACTGAACCGTATCTTTCACCAGCTTATGCGTATTATACAAGTATATTGACACTTTTAATTATTTCAGAGTGCAGCCGACAACGAAAGGAATCTTCGTTTCTGGGAGAATTATTTACACAACCTGAAGAATTTAGACTTCAGTATATTTAGTGATAAGCTTAAAGTTCCTGCCCTCGTCCCCATCGGAAGCAGAATATTGTTTCGGGGAGAACTGAAACATACGAATGAAGTAACAGTAGCTCTTGGCGCTGATTACTTCGTAAAATGTTCGCTGAAACAAGCTGAAGTTCTAAGACAACATAGGATCAAGGGTAAAGTACAATTAAATAATTATTATTAATATTAATTATTTATCCATTACTGAGCATATAATGTGTCTGAGAGAAGAAATAAAGTCTGATAGGGACAGGAGGATTGTCATCCCATCAATGTGTTATCCTTTATTTTATTATCTGACTTTATTAGGGAATAAACATTCTTTTTCAACAATTCTTTGATTCATCTCATCATCTTCTTCTCAGGGTTAACTTCCTTCTTACTCATGGTAGAGGAAATTATTATTTTAATTTATTGTTTTAAGATGCTCAATCTAAAGTGGACATATTTGCTAAGGAAAATGAGTATTTGCAAAATCAAATGTCATTTACCAAGAAAGCGGTGTATGATAATCAAGGCCAGGAAATTATTGAGTATTATAGTGAAGATGATGACAAGGCATGGAGGCAAAAACACCGAGAAAATGTCAGAAAATACAAACAAGGTAAAGGTAAAGAAGAGAAAATTCAAACAGAAGATATAATAGATGAAGAATTATGGGACAGGCTAGAAGAATTAGAACTACAAGAAGAGATGGAAAATGAGTTATCAAATATGAATGGTGACTATCAAGGCTTGTATAAGAATGTGGAAGGCCAAGAGAAATCCTTTGCGGTCAAAGAAGACATCAAAATAAAAAACAAAGAGTTTGAGGAAGAAAAATCAGATAAACTAAAAAGTGATTATGAAAAAGAAAGTACAGCCAAAAAAAATTTTTCCAAGAATTCAGTTCATACATCTAAGTTTGACTTACTACAGCGAGTGATAGATAAACAGAATGAATTGGAAGAGAAATTATTTGAACTAAAAAATAAAGAAAGAAGTCAAAGTAAGAGTGAAACAGATTTGATGTCAAGGTTAGATGAACTGGAACAACTTGATGAACTTGAAGATGAAATGGACAGGTAATAAAAAAGAGTTATTTCCATGAATTAAATTATAACTTTAATATAAATAAGTATGCTGATCTCAACTTCTAAGAGAGAATCCATTGGTATGGATTTTTTAAAAGACTATCCATTGAATTTCTTGCCATTCTCTTCTCCATAGGACCAAATTTGTCTTTGAAATACCTAGTCTGTTCAACCTGTTTCTTTTATTATTTTACATATCCTAAGTTATAGAATTTTGGATAATGTTTTCAGGTTAGATGACATTATTGAAAATGAAGATATAGAAGAAGTAGAAGAGGAAGAGAACTCAAATCAAACACAAGTAACAAAGCTACAAAGACGCGTGTCATTTGTTGATGAAGATGACAGTGAAACTCTAGAAATAACTTTTGAACATAGTCCTGTAGAACCTAACAATGAAGCTTATGATATAAACAAAGGTATACAGAAACCAAGTGATATCTATCAAGCACACTCTAAACTGTTTGGAAATGGGACCACATCAATTCTCAAGAAGTCGAAATATGAAGCAGTGACTGAAGTACCTGAAATGAAGGCCCATAAAGAAAAAGTGGTTCAATTTGATACACAGGATAGTGTGGAACATCAGACCATTGTGGTTAAAGATGTTGTTGAGAAAGGAAATCAGCAAGATAATAAGTTACTTAGTCAAGCAAGACCTACTAGTTTATTTAAGAAAAAGAGAATGCAAAGTAAATCTTAGGATATAAATTAAAACATAGTAGGTAATATTGTGTTAAACACTATCTATTTTATTACATTTTTTGTTAAGATTTTTCATCATACCTATATCTCTGTAAGCAAAACATTTATAAAACTGCATTAAATCAAATTAAACTTATTATAGATTTCTGGACAAAAGGTAAAGAAAAGGTTTTATTTTTCCTATATAATTATTATACATTAGGCTGTCAATAAGTCGATCTCTAAACACGAGTTTTCAGAGGCATACGTAGTATCTCTATCTCGCAATCTCTAGTAGTATGTGTCAGAGGCCTCATCAAATCAAGGAAACTTATCATCAATAAAGTTATTGTATTATTCACCTCGGTCACCGGCAGCCTTTCAACCACCGAGCGAGGCTCGGTGGTTGAAGGGCTGCCTGTGCCTCTGCTTGTTCAGTTGCTGCCTTAATGGTCTAAGCAACCTCAGAGCATTAAGGCAGCAACAGAACAGCAGCTTATTCGTTGCAAAGTACAGTTTAGCCTAAACGCGAATATTGAACTGAACGAAACATTAGTGTAGAAGTAAAATTCAGCCCCGAAGGCGAAAGTACCTACACAAAATATTGGGTCATGCATATTTGAAAAAAGAAACTAGTTTTTGAACGAAACATTTTTGACACTGACATTTGACAGAGCCCATATTCCATATTTTTTAGGTTATGTTATGATCGCTTTACAGTAACATTTTGAAATCGTAAAAGTATCAATTAAACACGTATTTTTCCATATCATTTCAAAATGTTATCACGCAGCTGTAGGCACCTGTGTCGGCGATATTCACAAGCGGTTACTTTCAGAACTAATGAGAACTCTCCAGTAAGTTGGAACAAAAGGCTATTACACTCATATAAAATACATTTTCGTTGCCTAATGACTTATATACTTATTCAAGTATATTATTTTTGTTACAGGCACAACATAATGATAAGCAAGAAGGTTTGTTCTACACAGTAAACCCTGATTTGTGCAAGCAGCTCTTCGCTCATGGCGGGTTCCCGAAAAGTTTCATGAAACAGAACAAGACATTCACAGAGACAGCCATAATGGTGCGCCAGCCAGCACTGGATCTCATAGATTGCGTAAAAGCCAGTGATATGAACCAACCGGTCATCAGATATGTTATATGTATCCTTTTAACTGCTACGGCTGTCTAACACATTTACTATTAGGTTTTTTCTCTTATAAACACCTCTTTTAATTATCTAGACTGCCTGTCCACAGAAGTGGAGCAGAGTGGAGAAAGAATAACCAACAGGATGCATATAATGGTATGGTCCACTCATCAAAGAGATTTAATAATATTAATTTCTATCCATTATTTTTTCCAATGTCTTCAATAGACAGGCATCCATAAATTGATTATTTCAATTATACTAGAAATTTGAAGCCTTATTCAAGGCCAGTTACTGTATGCTTTACAATATAATTTTTTGAATAGTTTATTTTTGGCCACACCAACAATGGGTCACTCAGGGCTAAGTATATAATAATAGTTTCCTTAGCATTTGATCAGATGGTGAGAAAGGCACAGGCAAGTCACTAACAATGGCCCACGTCCTGCACTATGCACATGAAGAGGGTTATCTAATAGTACATGTACCTTGGGGTGAGTTAGTTTACACTTTTACTAGCTTCATTTGTACAAGGTAGGTATAAAAGTTTGCCAGTATAAAGGGCCATAGCACACAATACTTTTTGCATCAGCAATTAATTTTGCTATAAATATAAAATCCATGTATAAAGGGATTACATTCCATTTATTCTCAATTATAAATAAACACAGAATGTTAAATGATGGTGTACCAACATGATTAATAGATGATTTTTATATGGCTTTTCAATAAACTTAGCTCTAATAAAGTTTGAGAATATTTATTCTTTAGTAGGAGTTGCGGTTGCCGCGGTCAGTCCCTGGATGGGTGACCATTTCTTCGAACATCGAGACCCCTCCGTGCCTCGGATAGCATGTTAAGCAGTTGGTCCCGGTTGTCATATGAATACCTTTGACAGTCGTTACGGGAGTCAGCAACCCAAAAAAAGTCTGAAACCGGTCTAACCTTAGGGTATCAGTGTCTCCCAGTATTTGGGTGGCGGAGGTCAGATGGCAGTCGCTCTGTATAAAATACTGTTACTCAGCCGCATCTGGTTAGACTGGGAGCCGACCCCAACGTAGTTGGGATACAGGCCAGGCAGATGATGATGAGTGGGAACTAGTTATTGTTACTGTTGTGTTTTGTAGATTTATATCCAACAGGGCTGCAGTAGGCTAAGTTGATTATACAAATCATTTTTCCACCATGTAGTGTCAGAATGGCTGAGGCGTTTGCCGCGTCACAAGGAGATGTCCAACTCACAGACGCACGAGGGACTCGTTGACTTGCCGCTCGACGCCGCCGCCTGGCTCATACACTTCAAGAGCCAGAACCAGGCTCTCCTCAAGTCGGGTGATGTAAGAATCTCACTATTATTATGATTGCTAAGGTATTCCTGTGGCACGAAGTCAGTCATCTCAAGAACCCATAATTTTTAAAATGAAAATAAACAAACATGGAAAGTCATTTATATACCAGTAGAAGCAGTAGAATATTTACAATGTTAGATTGCGGTCCCCAGGTCTGCTACCTAATCACGATGCACGCTCGTAATCGGAATCGACTCAATTTTGACACTACAACAGTGTTCATTGCGCAAATTGTAGGGCGGAGTGGTTTTAAAAGCATACCGCGCAATGTAATTTGTTAGACTGTCAAAATTGAATCGATTCCGATTGCGAGTGTGTATCGTGATTACCCTGCAGGCCTTTATCATGGGAAACCTTTGCTATAATTACCATTACTAGGTGTATTAATTTATTATGAGCCACAGTGAAAAAGTATGATATGATATAAATAAAAAAAGGTTGTAGTAAAGACATTAAAAAAAACTGAAAAATAAAATGCTGCATAAATATTAGAATCTGTCTTATACAAAAAGGAACTTGAGCTAAAAATATTTAAAAAAAAGTATACTGCTAGTGCCAGTATGTACTTATTAAATTACTATAGATGAGATATCTGATCTATTGTGATTGCCATTTTATTTACAAAACTGCTATTTATTATGGTGTACTCTGTTTCTTTCAATTAATTTCCACCCCCAGCTCAAAATATCAAAAGATTACGTGTGGAGCAAACGCGAGACGACTGAGGCGGGTGCGCCGCTGGCAGCACTTGTAGAGCACGGGATCAACCGCGTCAAATACGCCTGTGACGTCATCGACGCGCTTGTCGACGAGATCAAGACTCTGTCTAATAACAAACAGTATGTTGTAGTTATTTTCTTATATCCTGGTATGGTAAATTAATTGATATCACATTCCATACATTTAGTTGAGTAATAATGAATTATTTGTATGGAACAGCTAAATTGTTTTTAGCGATTTCAGCGTTGTTCCTATAATAAAAGTTGTTCATAATGATTAGTACTGTACCATACAATAAACCCCTTAAGGGATCAGAACAAGAAAGGTCTAACCATAAATATGTATAATCATCAAAAATTATCTTTTTCTTTGCAGATGCAAAACATTTGTAGCAATCGACGGTTTCAACAGTTTCTTCTACCCAATGACGCGACTAAACACACCCACTAAGAAAAAAGTGAAGCCTGAGGAAGTTACACTTACTTCTTCCTTCTTGAAACTCACCATGAATGACTGGGTAGGTATACGAGAAGCAAGAAGATGCATTTTTTCATTCTTTAAGCAACCCGTCGGGTTATTCTGCTTCCCCTAGCCAGCCAGCTTGCCCCCGCGTCATTGTCTATGAGCCTTTGCACCCATTCATCATCATCAGCCTATTCGTTTTCCTGCTGCTGGGATACGGGCCTTCTCTCAGTGAGGGGATGGGCCGCGGCCATAATCGTTGAATTGCGCCTGTTCAACACTATTGATTCACAGATAGAGTGAAAAGACGTCACAGATATATAGACGTGGAACCGCTACTGTGGGCACGGTAGGCATACCCACAACCCTAATTAAAGGTCGATAGGCTGATATGTCTTAATAAAAAAAAATTGCTTGGAGTCTAGATGTGATATTTTGATGTGCAAACAAACACACATTTACTTTTGTAATTTTCGTGAGCAAACAGACTAACATTTTACAGGTTTATTAATTTACTAGTCTAGGACCGCAGCTTCGTCTGCGTGCACCTATAAACTGTACAAGGTCTTGGTCAAAGAGTATATAACCACTACGTTTAGTCTTGGTCCGGGCGTCATACATTTTATAAAAATGTCTCCTTTGTACGAATTCAATGTACGTGATCGTGAGCGAGTCGGATAACTCTCACTTGGCTGAATTTCGGGTGGCCGTGACGACAACATTTTTTGAGCGCTAGATCCGCGTCTGCAGATGTACCTTTATACTTTAGTAAAATATAAATTTTGTATTTCCACAGACTAATGGTGCCATCGTAGTTTCCGCGGATGAGCTAGCAGTTCCTGATGATCATCATGAAAGTTACTTACCTAGATATTTGCTGTACAAGAAGGTATCACCACAGTTTTCTTATATACAAGGTCCATCCTTTCTAGACCCGATCTCTTGAAGGGGTTAATTGTACTCATCATTATGAACAACTTTTACTAAGGTACCGACATAAAAGTCGCGAAAAAACCGCTGTTTCATATATTTAGTAGAGTAATATTGAATTATTTGTATAGAACAGGAGTTTTTGTATCGATATTTCAGGTTTGGTCCCATAGTAAAAGTTGTTTATAATGATGAGTACATTAACTCCTTAAAGGGATTGGAACTAGAAAGGTTGGATCTTCATGCAATATGGCATTGCATATTTTTGTCCTCAAACAGCCAGACTTCTGAATTTATTTCAGTAGAACCTGTTTTCTTATTACCTTAATTTTATTATTACAGTTAGACCTTAATATTGTTGTATGAAATTATTATTAATTATTTTAATCATTGTGTACAAAGACTGTGACAGAACAAACTGTTAGCAAACTCTTGATATATCTTTTTAATTTCCAGGGCTTTGAGCACCTAGACCCGTTTGTGCCAATAAAAGTGGGCACATATAATGAAAAGGAGTTCCTGTGCTGTGTTAACTACTACAGGGACAGGCTCTGGTTGAGAGGGCCCCCTGAGATTGAGACAGAGTTGAAGTTCACCAGTGCACAGAATCCATTCAGGTTTATGGAGCAGTGTGCTCCTTTGTAATGTAGTTTATATGTATTAAGATTGTTAATATAATGTAGTTGGTATATTAAAAATCGTTTTATTTTTCTAGTCAACCAGTGTCTAGAATGTAGCATTTATCCTGTCAATTAGGATCTTAGTATAAAGAAAAAGTATTATTTAAGTACATTTTATTATGTAGCTTAATAATCTTTATTTTTAATTGCAATATTTACTAACTAAATATATTAATTACCTACAACATAAATATAGTAGATATTTAAAAGTTATATTAGTAGTAATATCTGAAAAATTAAAAAGTAAAAATTTAAGAATAAAAGAGGTTCTAGTTCTCCACCATCATCAATCCTATTGATAAGACAAAAGTAAAACATTATTATTGATTTAATAATTTATTTTGATGAACATAATATCTACAGAATTAGAGCTTATAACAAAACCTTAAACATCATAACCCACAATGTGGCGCTTGCCAATGCACTCTCCTACGTAGAACCAAAAGCAAACTTCAGCTCCGACGAGGACATTCAAGGTTGCCTGCTTGATGGTCTGGTCCTTCCATGCACCAGACTTAGCACTTGACAACAGTTTGCCAATGCCAGCCTTGATTTGTGGGATCTCGCTCAGCTTAGGGGGCGCTAATTCCACTCGTGCATACTTCATAAAGATACCGACTTTGGGGCGGGCCAGAGTGAGTGCCGCTGAAAGAATAACGTTGTATTAGGCGCTTGGTCTATCAGAGGAGGTATGAGGAGTTTGTTAATAGGTATATTAAGATACAATAGATATGTGGGAAAAAAGGTAACAAAATGGAGAATATTGCTCTTTATATTCACATAACCTTCAATCTGATATTAAAATTGGAATTACATAATATCCGAGGCAAGCACAACGAACTATCGTAAATAAATTATCTTGATAAATATTGTAATGAATTTATACTCACAGTTAATTAGACCCGGCAACTTGCCGACTGCACTTGCCATTTTGCTAATTTAATCAAAACAAATGAAGTATGATCTAAAAATTTAAGTTCGGAATGGTAATGGCAGGGCAGGCAATCTGTCAAGCCGCCATTGATCGATTGACGTAAGACGTTTAGTTATATCGAGCGAGGTGTACATTCAAGACTGATGGTAGTATCGTATCAACTATGAATGGTACGGAACTACGGAATATTATGATTATTGCGTGCAGGGTGGCGAAAAATCAATTAAAAACTTAGATTATTTAAACCTAAAGATCAAGCGACACGCACACATCGTTAGTGTGAGAGGGTGGCGAACCTATACATTAGTCTGTAGAAAGAGCGAGAAAGACTATAATGAACGTCGGTAACAACTTTTTTGATATGAGCACATTTGTCATTTAGACATTTTGCAACCAAAATTGACGTCGGGTTGTTGTTATTCTATCAAAAGTTATTAATTAATTAATTTTAACAGCCTGAATTACTTGTTGTGGGTGTTCTTCTGATAGTGTAATCATAATTTGATATTATCAATGTGAACATGGTGGTCTGCAGTGTCCTTGGATGCAAAAACCGAACAAAAAGTGCTGCCGGTAATGTTACGTTTCACAGGTACGTTTTACTGCAATTATATGCTAAAATTGCTTTGTTTGTGATTAGGTGAATGTCCGTTATACACATAAAATTACTAATACAATTCAATTATGTCGATATTACCAATTAATAAGAAATAATAGGTAATAATTGATTCCATAACCTCTAAATCAAAAGTCATTCAGTGTGCTCAGTTTATGGCCTTTGAAATACCCAAAAATACGGGAAATCTGAATTGACTTTCGAATTTTCTATTAAATAAAAACCTATGAACCTTAGTCAGAATTGTTAACAAAATTCAGTTGTTTTTCAATTTTATAGATTATTTTCCTTTTAAATCGATTTTATCCCGGTCATGAAAAATATATCTGTGAAGCAAGTAAACGCTCCACATGCGATTAACTGTGTATTCAGTAATAAGATAAACAATTAGATTATCTTCAAGAATAAAATGAAATTTTATTCAGTACATATTTCAAACTTGACAGACATAAAATAACAAGAACAGTAACTCATAGTAACTAGGTCTAAAAGACAATCATAGACTAATATTATCTTTTACAAAAGAGGCAAGGTTGGTATGTCTCTTAACAATATCTTATGCAAAAACTTAATTGTCTATACTTTCAACAGCTCTCCAATGGATCCTGCAGTTGGGCCCAGCAGCGCCATGTCGTCTGCGTAGTTAAAGCTGTTAATACAAACACCACCAACCCGACATCGAACACTCATGCTGCTAAGATCGACTATGAGGTCAATAACATATAGGTTGAAGAGCCTGGAAGAGTAAAAAGTAAAAACTGACTTCAGAAACTAAAAGGTATAAAATAATTTTCTTAAAAAACTTATCAGCTTCTGAAGTCAGTGCCACTATCAAGCTAGCTGCATTGAAGAATTTTAAAGGCCCCGACTTCAGAAGCTGATAAGTTTTAAGACAATTATTTTATACTTTTTAGTTTCTGAAGTCAGTTTTTACTTTTTTTTTTAGTTTATAATGTATAAAATTGATGAATATTAAAAAATAAACTATTCGATACATCTCAGTTTTATTTATGGGAAAATAGGGTTCAATCTGGTAACATTCACACACACATGCACAAATTAAACACCGATATAAAACTGGTTACACTGTCACTTCATCTAGGGTGTACATAATCTAAGATTAAAAATATTTGAAGGCAGGGAATTAATTTAAATTGAATGATTGAATTATTCAGTACAACTTTTTTGTTTTTTTCTAGCAACACTCAATGCTACGTCGATGATTTTATGTCAAACGTGTTTGTCAAGTGGAACCGGCGATAAAAGCATTTATTAGAAAATTAGCCAAATATAAGTAGAAACTAAGATTGTGACTATAAAATCAGAGTGATCTCTGATTAATTAGGCTATAGAAATGTATTTTCGTGGTATGTGTTCTTTGTTTCATACAATAATACTAGCATTAGCGTGGCAGTCAAAATTACTATTTTTCTAATTTATAATCATATTCCTTTGAATAATGAAGTGTGTACAGCATTTTTGTTGTCTTAATGGGAACCCGGTCCTATAAAAATTCATTTAAAACCGTAGGTTTATGTTAAAACAATAAGGACACGTCATTGTTACACAGGCGTCGCCGGCCGTACAAATCGCTGTAAAGGTTATTCCTGCTACTAAACAATCACAATTTATTAATAATTTACAAAAGTGGTATCTATCGCCAAATTACAGTTTTATCAGAAATACAAAATAATGTCACGTGACAACAGATTTTTTCCAATTTATAGGATACACCATAAAAAATTTACTGGCACATTAAAATCTTAATAGTAAAAAGTAATGACACTGTTAAATGATTGATTATGTTTCCAGCACTATTCCTCTTATTACTAAGTACACTATCAGTGAGCAATGGGAACACTCTGCAAGGCACAATAGACCTGAAGCGGCTACAGACCATTCTTCAGGAGAATGTGAAGAGTAAAGACTTGACATCACTGTACTACTCGATCAAAGGTCTGGTGCAATTGAATGCTAACATTCCTAATGTTTGTGAGGTGAGTAACATAGAGAATGATTATTTTCAACAAAATCTTTTATGATTATCATGATACAAGTATTGTGTAGATAAGAATATACAGTCTCTTTATTTAATTTTAATTACATTTCCTATTGTTAAACAATTACAATCAGCTAAACAGGTAAAATACTTGTATTTATGAGAATCTGTTACTAACTAAAGTCATCCATAAAATTCTTCAATAATAAAACTATAATAAAGGCAATATAACCTTACCGTTATAAACCCCTGAAACCAACTTGAATTATATCTCTTCAGAATATAAAAAAGGTCAAAAAAACTTCAAACGGCTGAGCAGATTTTCTTGAAAAACAGCTAAGAACACTCTTGATTATGACACCTTTTAAACTAATAACACTTAATCACGATTGGTTCATTCGTTCAGAAGCTATGATGCCACAGACAGACACATAGATATACAAAATTATAACACCCCTCTTTTTCATCAGGGGTTTAAAAATACCACTTATTTAAAAACATCTTTATATTGCAGGACCTCAAAAACGTAAAGTATGATCCTAAAAACATTGAGCAAGTGTTCCAACTGGCAAACACTGCAGCTATCACCAACTGCCAGAACTCCTTGAAGCCAGACGTCCTGTCTGCTGCCACGCAAGTTCTGGACAGGAAGGATGCCACCATCCCTGATATATACCATGCTGTGTACACACTGAAGGCCCTCGGCAAGGGCTCTGTGTATGACAAGGAGGATGCTTTGAAGAATCTTATTCAGTTGTTGAAGAAAGATGACTCGCCAGCTAAGTGAGTTAAATTTATTAGCTTTTTTTATTTGAAATTCATGTGATGTAATATTTTTTAGGACCATATTCGTAGCAGAAAAGCTCCTGACAAATGACAATCACTAAGTTTCCTGAACCTATACTCCATGGGTCCTTCAATGAGCATTTCAGTGCTAACACCAAACTGTTTAATATCAGACATCAGGCCGCTCATTATCTTTTGATCTTGACTGTGCTTGCATATATCACATTTTTTAAACTAAATACTTGTTTCCTGACAGCTATGGTTACGTGTTCGCGCTGTGCGAGCACATGGGATGCGGCGCGTGGACGGCGACGCACGCGGAGGGCGTGCTGCTGGCTGCCGACGAGAGCGACTCCAAGGCGCTGCACTTCGAAGGAGGCCTGCCTGTCACCTCCAACCTGCTCAGCACTATTCAGAGGTCAGTGAATTCTCTGTTTTTTCTTACCGGTCTTATTTAGTAAACAATTTTCACATGTGTTTATAATGAAAAACATTAAACATCACTTACCAAATCTACATGTGGTTATTTTTATTTTATTATTTATACTTCATTGTCATGAGTTGTGCGAAGGTTGTTTAGTAAATAACATAAAACAGAGTATAGCTTCACCAAGGTGTTGTCATATTACGTTAGTAAGTTTGAAAGCCTCAAAATCCTGGGCTACAATATTTTTTTTTACAAAATCATCTAACTGCACCATAGTGCAGTAAACCCTGTATCATACCAATACATAATGTAATCAGATTTTTTGAAGAATTAGGTAAACCTAATTCACCCTAACCAATCTAATTCAGAATTAAATCCTTAAGTAAGGATTTAATTCTGAATCTCTGAACTCATCGTTCACTGACATCAGTCATGGAAACCAATGACGGAAGATATAATCCGATTTTTTTGGTATTAGGATCGCGACTTTGCGAACTTCATTCGTAATAACGTCAAAAATTGGCTGTACAGTTAGCATAAATAGATGTGAATGGAAACGAATGAATGAATGAGTTACCTAATTTAAATTAAGTGGTGTAGAACAACTGCCAGATTATAGTATGTTTTAGTTGTAAAATTGTTTATTTATATCATACAATCTACAATGTTATCTTTAATCTTTAATTTAATATTATATTCATGTTGTTGTTTGTTTAATTGTAAAAGTATTTCATTTATTTATTTAATATGTATCCATCTTGTACATAACACATAAAATTTAAATAAAAGTGATTGAAAAATTAACCTAAAACAAAAATAATTTCATTAATGAATGGTTTTGAATGATTGAATGATAACAAGTTGAGGAAATTTTTATGTTGACTACGAAAATTTTCGCATTCTGTAGACAACTTCATATCGATCTTCGCATCTGACAGTCCTAATAGCAACTACATCGGACTATACAAGCTTTGTGCTGTATTATTATGTGTATAATATCATCACTCAACACTTTACGAGTGCTGTAACATTCCACCTTCTAGAGTAAATTCAAGATGCTGTTTCTGTTACGCAGGACTTACCGAGGCCAGAAGAAGCCGTCTCCGCTAAGCGAGGAGCAGAGGTACAAGTTCGCAGAGTACCTGCTATCGAGGCGCTCCGTCAACACGCCGAAGGGTGCTTGCTTGCTGCTCGAAGCTTCCACTGCTCTTGCTGATGATGAGGTAATTTTTTTTTATGAAACCCTATCAGCCCTTTGTATCTCTCTCAAATGAGCTATTATGATTCGGCACCTACTAGATACAGAACAGCACAAAACCCAGCATCATGATATATTATGCTCCTTTTAAAAATATTTTCACAAAAATGTAAAAAGTACATAGTAATTTTTAGACTAACTGTTACTTAATACTGCATTTAAACATTGTACTCGTGACTCGCATCTCCATTCGCCTTGCCATTTCAACAAATTTAGAAATACAGCGGAAGACTATCAAGTATTTATTTATATTGCAAACTATAGATGTATTGAGGGAAGCGAAAATATCCTAAGGCTATGTTGCAAACTTAAGCTTTTAAAACTCAAAACATTATCTAACAAATAAAAAAAGAAGGACAATGATAAAAGTAAAGTATGATTTATTATTATATCGTAATTGAAATGCCGAATCATGATTTGTTTCACAGCCATCTCCCATCAGCATCGCGATCAAAGGCAAGAAGTACATCACTTCCGAGTCGGACTCCATCGAGGTCTCTATCACTGACCTCGTAGGTCGTCCGGTTCGGTTCCTCAAGCCCGAAGAAGTCGTCGCGCAGTCCGGTACACGTCTCGCTGATGACGTTGTTGTTCTGTCCAAACAACCCTTGACCCAAAAACCTAACGAACCAACGACTTTCATCCTTAACCTCAGCAAGATTAAGGCTCAGTATGGCCAATACAAGATCGCGTTGAGTGCTGCATCTAAGACTGCTAATGTGAACGTGGCGGTGCTGGGTGAGATCCAAGTGAGCAGTGTGGAAGTGGGTATCGGTGATGTGGACGGCACCACCAGCCCGAAGGTCACGACTGTCGCGTTCCCCAACAAGTTGACTGAGAAGCTCCAGGCTGATCATCTACAGAAGTAAGTACTGTTAAAAATAACAGGTGGAAAATGCCGTTGGTTATAGATTGAGATGATTGATGGAGTTTCTTGCCGGTTCTTCTCCATAGGATCTACTATTTGGAACCGTGCACCCGAGTCTCGACATTTTCATAAGTGCCTGTATCTGGTTTACATGAAATAAAGATCTTTTCTGTTCTACTAACTCTATATTCAAATTCTGTATAATACTGTTAATTTTCTATATATTTTTCCAAATAATTAAAATAGAAATAAAAGCCATAACCAACACAGGATCATAGCATTGTCCTTCCCACTCCATATTTTAATTTGTCATGTTATTTTCTCAGGGTGACCCTAAAGTTCAGCGTCCGCGACAAGTGGAACAAGCCGGTGTTAGTGCAACAAGCGTTCGTGCGCGTGGGCAGCGCCGCCAACGACGACGAGACCATCTTCGTAGCCGAGCCCGACAATACCAAGGCCTACAAAGTTGAACTTGTGAGTATTTGTATTGTAATGGAAAGTGAATTGCACACCAACTTCCATTTTTACCTGACTTATCATAATGCTGGTACTATTATTTGTAGGTGATTAACAGAGTTCTAAGTTGTATAAGGAATTATGGTGTTCAGGTTTAAAATATTCTGTCAACCTCAAATCTTTGTGATGCAAAGAAAATGTCTGAGAAAATCTGGTAACATAATGAGACATGAAAAACTTTTGTCTGTAATTGGAAAACACACCACTTATACAAGGTGGGCCAAAAGAAGTCATCCGATGTTGTTTGGCTCTTTTTTTTTTCTAAATGAAAAACTTCGATTCTGTTTTTTGATTATGTTTATTTGAACCTTTAGAATTTTATTGGTCAAGTCGAGAAGATTATATCGGCCAAATGGGCGCCGTCACAATTGATTGCCATACGGGCTCGTTTTATGGCATTTTTCATCACTTCGGCGAGAACTTCGGGCGACAGATTCTCGCACTCGTGTCGAATGTTGTCCTTGAGTGCTTCCAGAGTCTCGGGCTTGTTCACGTAAACACGGGACTTCAAAAAACCCCACAAAAAAAAGTCTGGAACGCTTAAATCGGGCGATCTTGCGGGCCAGTGCAAATCGCCAAAACGAGAGATGAGGTGACCCGGGAACGCTGCCTTCGCTTGGGCGTAGGTTACGCGCGTTTGGCGGCCGGCAGGCAGCAGCTGATGCACGGACTGGACTTTGTACGAGAACATGCGCAGGTCTTTGACCAAAATTCGCCTTAGGGACGTCCGGCTGATAGCTAATTGCGTGGCACGGCGTCTGGTCGAGGTTTCCGGCGACAGCTCGACATCCTCGGCAACAGCGGCGATATTCTCGGCAGAACGGGCGCTCCGGGGCCGGCCTCTCTTTGCAACGTCTCGTGTGGTCCCATACTTTTCAAGGTTGGTGGCTAAACGGCGCAGTGTTTGCGCAGTCGGTGCCGGACGGCCGGGGAATCGGCGACGGAATTCGCGCTGCGCCAACACCACAGACGAATTGTTACGCAAAAAAATAGACACGATTATTCCGCGTTCTTGGGGAGTGTATCGCTCCATGGCTTGTTCACTTGTATTCTGCATCTGTCTAGTCCACAAATGTCAAAACAGATTTAATATTGCCGGCCATTTGCAAAAATGAGAGCATCTTCCAATAGGGTGATTTCTTTTGGCCCACCTTGTATTTACCGAGCACACCAGAAAAGTGCTGGGCTAAAAGTTCGTTCTAAGTCAGAATTCAAAATATCAAAACTTTGTACCCCTTTTTAAACATATTACGCGCACGAAGGAGTGTGAGACTTGGCATAGTTAAAGTTTATATGGAGAAGGAGTGCAGAAAGCTAAAATTTATATATAATATGTGGTCGAATTTCGACCACTGAGCGACCGCTAGTTATGATAATCGTGTCAAAAATATTTAATCAACAGAACGTGGGTGGCATCGCGAAGCACCTGAACTACGCCTCAGGAGCATACTCCCTGACGATGTACCTGGGCGACAGCGCCGTGTCCAACCCTATCGCATGGCCCGTCGGAGAAGTGCTGTTCAACTTCGGCAAGGATGCTAACGCCGTTGGTAAGTGCTTAATTATTTAGATATTTATCTGTATGTTTTACTTTAGCTGTATTTAGACCTAATGTATCTAAATACAGATGTAACTAAAACCCTTTGGTAGAAGAAGACGTAGGCTTCAAGAAAAAGTTGACGATCGTTGATGTAGTGAATAAGTAGAATTTGCAGGGTGTCCGAAAAAATAATGTCAAGCCGGTAACGGGTGATATGCCAGCTGGTGACAGTTATCAGAAAACTTATAAATAAATCCAAGAACCTTATAGATAAGGTTCTTGAATAAATCTTAGTCATATACTTTTAAAATTATAGACATTAAAAGAAATACCGAGAAAATTTATACCCTGTGGTGATTTTTTTATTATTTTTCTAATAACTGTCACCACCTGGCCTATCACCCGTTTCCGGCTTGACATTAATTTTTCGGACACCTGTTTAACCAAATTTTACTTGTACTCTCAAATTCTTTCAAATTAAGCATAGTAGGTGTTGAGAGAGAGAGCTCCTAAATTTGCGAGAAAGTACATTTTTGTAATTTGACTCTTCTACTAATAGTATATTATTCGTTTAGGTACACCAGTGAGCACCACGGCCAAGCCATACCGCGGGCCGCTGCCGGAGATCTCTCACTTCTTCCGCGTGCCGGAGGCGCGGCCCGCCCGCTTCGTGTCCGACGTGTTCGCGTGCGCGTGCGCGGCGCCGCTGCTGCTGCTGCTCATACTGTGGGCGCGGCTCCCGCTCAACTTCTCCAACTTCCCGCTGACGCCGAGCGCGCTCGTGTTCCATGTTGCGCTGGGAGGTCAGTATCACATTGTAAATTACTGTGACGTGTTAGGTCAGAGGATGACGTTAGGTGGAAACGATAGGAGATGGTTGCCATTGATGAAAGGAATCGTCCTGTAGGTAGTAGCCGATATAAGTCTAAGTGAAGTCTAAATGAGTCTAAGCATGAACTTACGCTTCCATCTGTCAAATTTTGTTCGTAAGTTTGACAGATGGAAGCGTAAGTTCACGCTTAGACTCGTTTCTGTCGTCTCTGAATGTCAGCCCTAGGCTCCGAAATTTTGGATACCGAGATTACTTTAGTAGTAATAATTTCGAGATTTTTGGCTTATGAATAAGGCTTTATATCTTTATTCAGATACAATTATGCAACGTAATTTTCAAATAAGATGATTCATCAGGATTCTAACATTATTTCGATCTGATTAAGTTCCCATAAGTTATTAACTCTGAACACTACCTAGGTTCCCTGGCGCTGTACGGCGTGCTGTGGCTGCAGCTGTCCATGTTCGAGACGATGCGCTACCTGCTGCCCCTGGCAGCGCTCACCTTCCTGTCCGGACACCGCCTGCTCAGGCGCCTCGTGCAAGACAAGACAACGTCGCGCTAAACACCGCCTAACCGTGGTGGGCGAGCGTCACTTTTATACAGTTCCACATTAAAACTAGGATGTAATGCAAGTTCTTTTCACTGTGAATATTCTAAGAATATTCCAATTTGCTACCGCTAATCATCAGTCATCTCATCTATCGGTTCAACGTCAATTAAAATAGGTGGGTCCGTATTACTGAACTGCTCTTGGTTGAGAGTTTTGATTATTTTCTTACAAAAGTCATAATGCGAGTCTTGAGTGACACTCCCAAAAGCGAAATTGGACGTGGTTTAATGCGGGTCCGTATACGATAACCATTTATTTGAATTTATCCTGCTTTTAGAATCTGTCTGTATTCTGAAAATAAGATATTTTAACTTGCACACCTATTTTATTTTATTAGCATATAATTTATAGATTTGTTGTTATTGCAATTTATTTCCAATATAAAGTTATGTAAAAGAAGATTGTGAAACGACGTAGTGTGTTAAGGCAAATTTTCATTCAATGAGTGCACTTTGTGTTTTAAACGGATCTCTACATATACATCAGTAACAATGAATAGTAAATGAGGTCTCCTTGTAGGCACAGGTTATATGCGCATTTTCTATTCATACCAGAATGTAATGTGTGGTTGGAAAATTTACATTTGGTTTCATTTCCTTTGCGGTAATTTCGGAACTTGACTAAATTCGTAACAAATAGCAAGATTTTATAATATTTTTGGTTTAGTGGAGTTCCGAAATAACCTCTAAAATCCATGTAATATAATTTTAAATAATAAAAGTAATGTGATTCGTTAATTTATCTTCTTATTTCCACTCCTTGTGATTTCCAGATCCCACCACTACCTTTAATTTCTTCGGGCTATTTTTGCTCGACTTTATAATTATTTTATATTTTTTCTGTATGAATTAACATCCCAATAAAATAATGAGCAACAGATAGTAGACACATACGCATATCATTATGGTAGTAAAAGTCGGTGGCACTCTCATCTAGTTTTTCAAATCCTATTCTGTTGAACACTCTGATCCACAGAACTATATTATTATACCAGTGTCCGTATGGATTGAGGAGCCACATGTGATTTTTAAACGCGGTTACTATCTTTATTTAGTAGGATATGAGCCGATTTTGTAGACCCAATCCTGGAATTTGTAGGAAAACCCTTAAAAAGTTACATGACGTTAAAGGTGGCTCCTCAATCCAGACGTTTGAACTGAGTAGCCACTATAGAACTCGAAAAGTAGACGATGGATGTTTTTGAAAATTATGTAGGATTTAGTAGGCATTATGTACAATATGTACGAAAAATTTGAGTTTTGTAGTTCTTAATTTGACATAACTACAATACTTTGATTGTGGCTCCTCAATCTAAACGTTGGCCTATTCATGCAATGCGTTGTTTTCCATAAACTAAGCGGCTAATCAAAACATATTTTTAGTATCATTTAGTAGTATATTTATCCTAATTTGTAGTATAAAAATACGATCGTAAAACGATTTAAATTTGGTTATAAAACACATTTCATGTGGCTCCTCAATCCTGACGTTTCTTTATGAAAATATGTACGTAACTCCTAAAGCTGTTAATGGAATCGAAAAACAATAACATGGCCATTTAGTAGAAAATTCTACTAAATATACGTGCAATCCTACATTGTACATAATCAGTATTTCTAAAGATATCAATTATTTGAAAATTCCTTAGCAATTTGGTGTGTAGGGTGACCATAAATAACTCAAACCAGGATAATAAAAGGAATTTTAATTGCAACTACATAAATTATTCGTGTTATACCTATTCAAAGACCTATATATACTTACACAACCATCGTTATAATATAATAAATTAATAAGAAGTTCCAGTAAAATAAATAAGCAACAAAAAATTCACATAAAGCGCGCCATGTATTTTTTCATATTTTTTTTTTATTCTATCGAGCATCTGTTTCTATGGCATACAGCCAAAAAAATATTAATACCTCTTTACACATTGAAATTGCTTACGTAAACGTATCTAACAAAATCTCTTTCCGTATATAGAAATATCAAATAACATGTCAAATAGGGATTTTCACAGGAAATTGCCGGTGTGATAATGATGAAATCCAATAAAATTTCATTATTTTATTTTTCGCGCGCCGTGTCTATTGATGGTTGCGTTAGCTATGCGCGCGCAGGTGGAAGGAGAGGCAACGGCGATACCATCAAACAGCCTAATATTAGAAGTTAATAAACGGAATACTTTTTTCTTTATGTTAATTGTAGAAATTTATGTTAATTTGTTGACAAAAATAAATAATTTAATGCAATGAGATGTTTATTTATCATATTTTAATAGACGTTTAACGCTTGGCGCGTTTGCTTGCTTATTTTGATAGATGTTTTTTTTTTGGGATTTTATTGGATTTTATCATTATCACACCGGCAATTTCTTATGAAAATCCTTATTTGTCATGTTATTTGATATTTTTTTTCTATATACGGAAAGAGATTTTGTTAGATGCGTTTACGTAAGCAATTTCAATGTGTAAAGAGGTATTAATATTTTTTTGGCTGTATGCCATAGAAACAGATGCTCGATAGAATAAAAAAAAATATGAAAAAATACATGGCGCGCTTTATGTGAATTTTTTGTTGCTTATTTATTTTACTGGAACTTCTTATTAATTTATTATATTATAACGATGGTTGTGTAAGTATATATAGGTCTTTGAATAGGTATAACACGAATAATTTATGTAGTTGCAATTAAAATTCCTTTTATTATCCTGGTTTGAGTTATTTATGGTCACCCTACACACCAAATTGCTAAGGAATTTTCAAATAATTGATATCTTTAGAAATACTGATTATGTACAATGTAGGATTGCACGTATATTTAGTAGAATTTTCTACTAAATGGCCATGTTATTGTTTTTCGATTCCATTAACAGCTTTAGGAGTTACGTACATATTTTCATAAAGAAACGTCAGGATTGAGGAGCCACATGAAATGTGTTTTATAACCAAATTTAAATCGTTTTACGATCGTATTTTTATACTACAAATTAGGATAAATATACTACTAAATGATACTAAAAATATGTTTTGATTAGCCGCTTAGTTTATGGAAAACAACGCATTGCATGAATAGGCCAACGTTTAGATTGAGGAGCCACAATCAAAGTATTGTAGTTATGTCAAATTAAGAACTACAAAACTCAAATTTTTCGTACATATTGTACATAATGCCTACTAAATCCTACATAATTTTCAAAAACATCCATCGTCTGCTTTTCGAGTTCTATAGTGGCTACTCAGTTCAAACGTCTGGATTGAGGAGCCACCTTTAACGTCATGTAACTTTTTAAGGGTTTTCCTACAAATTCCAGGATTGGGTCTACAAAATCGGCTCATATCCTACTAAAAAAAGATAGTATCCGCGTTTAAAAATCACATGTGGCTCCTCAATCCATACGGACACTTATACCAAGACCTAATTTAAACTTAGATGTTCGAAAGCCTTGCTCTTGCCGGAGTAACTGCCGTAGCTCGCCATTGTACATGACGGCAACATTTTCCATTATTTGGCTCATGTAACTTATCCGTGGCCTTTCTGTACCTCTTTCCTACAATGTTTTTAATGAAACGAAGGATGGCCTTTCATCTTCTATTTTGAATTGATTATAGATTTTTTAAGTCAATTATTGTTTTATCACATCAAGATGGCAGCGAAGCGGTGAGCACTTTCAGTGTCCAAAATTAAGCAGCATTTTAAACCTTATCTTGATTACTGAAATACCTATATAGTATCGCTTGCCGTGTAGAAATCACAAAATACTTTTGTTCTGTCGTGATGACAAGCGGCCGGTCGAGACGGCCGGCACTTTACCTTCCCCCCACTGCATCGCCCGCGCCCGTACCAATTCAGAACGCTAGGATCCTATCTAACATCTATAGGATCCGAGGCGACCGCTGCTTGGTGCAGTTCCCTGCCGTGTTGGCCGCTGCCACCTCGGAGCGATAATTCGCATTGAGGTACCGCCCTAATCTTTCCTGTGTTTAGCATAATTTATTATGACCTTGCAAGCGTCCACTTAAAGTTTTCAAGTTTTTAGTACTTTCCACCGTCGGATAGAATCTTCTGGCTGGTAATCATTGTCATCATCTATAACTACTAAATCGGTTATATATTATATCAAAATACATTCAACCGTTCAGAACTTTTATTAGATATTTATTTTTTTAAACGCTTATTATTTATAAATCAAAGCAAATAGTGTTTTACTTCCACAATAAGTAAAAGCCTTAATAATATTATCTATCACAGAATAAATCATCTTGAAATGATTCCATTTTCATTATTACATTATCATTTAGAAATTATTCTAGTTCATTAAAAGCTAAGTCATTAAAACTATGCATAAAGGTACAAAAAGTGCAATTCTAGACTGTTGGCGCACATATTTTTGAATAACCGTGGCATCCATACACAATAAATCGTCAAAACACTATTCAAATTATTAATGTCAATACTTAGATTATTGATTGGTTGTTACAGGCGGCCGCGACAACCAATTTATAATCTAAGTGTATGTCAAAGAATTTTCTCTCTTGGATTAAAGTATTAGGAGCCAAGTACTCCTACAAACATCCACATTCTAACATTTGATTGGAATTGGTAATACTGTCAGTCACTGAGAACAATCGCCTGGTGTGTTATAAGTAGTCTGTCTAGAATTCTGCATCAAGTGTAAACACATTGTCATTCTGGTTGGACATCACTCCCCACTTCTGGTACTCGCTGACTTTCTTCTCAAAGAAGTTGGTCTTGCCTTCCAATGAAATGAGATTCATGAAGTCGAATGGGTTCTTTGTGTTGTAGTGCTGTTAACAAAATGACATAGTTTTATATAAAAATGTAATGTCTCAGATATACATTAAAGTAATAAGAGTATTATCAGTTTTATATGTGGAAGCTTTGAATTTTTCCGATCTGTCACCCCGCTTTGTCCCCTTAGGGTGACAGATAGGAAAAAAAAGTTTGATCTGTCCCCCTGTTAGCAATGAGGGGACAGTTCGAACTTTATTCACTCCTTAACGGTTTCATCTGTCCCCCTATCACTGACAGGGGGACAGATTAAACTTTTTATTCCTGTTTGTCCCCCACAGAATTTAATATATTAATTATTAAAACTAATGCCACACATACTGCAACATTACATTAAATTAAAGACTAGTGGTTTATTTAGGTTTATAATCATCTGTATTTAAATAAGTTTCAAATATTTCTTTTGTTTTTCTATTAATCAGCCACAGTCCCATAAATCACAGTAAGTATAGTAGATACAATTACAATCAGTCTTCTGATTTGACTTAATTCAACTTAATTACAATAAAAAATATACTAATAATAAGAATATTTTGTTTTGTTATTGATTGATAGAATCAGTCACAGTCCGATAAATCACAGTAGGTATTGTACATATTACAATCATTAACAAATGAAAACTTTTAAATAATAATAAACTTAAAGTAGTAAATAATCTCAAAATATATATTAACGAAAGTTACAAATGAAAACTTTTAATAGACTAATAATAAACTTAAAGTTGTAAATAATCTCAAAACATAAATAAACGAAAATCACTAGTATAACGAATTTTAAAACTTTTCCAAAGGTCGTAAGAATAATATATGTATAAATAAAATATCTATCGCAACTTCTCCAACAAATGACCAATAGTAATTTCACCACCTACAAACTGCATTTGACAACTATGTATATATTCGTCTTTCATAATATTTCTCTTTGTGCGACCATTTGACGTCGGAGGTAATTGGTTTTGGATCAGTTGTGATATGACTCTATAAAAAGCTGCATCCTTTTCTAGAATAACTAAAAGCATATTTAAGTTGGGATTTTTTTTTCCAATTGCATTATTAAAAATTATTATTATTATTATTTTATTATGTTAAAGTCTTCTGATTTGACTTCATATAGCCTAATATGAAGTCAAATCAGAAGACTGATTGTAATATGTACAATACCTACTGTGATTTATCGGACTGTGACTGATTCTATCAATCAATAACAAAACAAAATATTCTTATTATTAGTATATTTTTTATTGTAATTAAGTTGAATTAAGTCAAATCAGAAGACTGATTGTAATTGTATCTACTATACTTACTGTGATTTATGGGACTGTGGCTGATTAATAGAAAAACAAAAGAAATATTTGAAACTTATTTAAATACAGATGATTATAAACCTAAATAAACCACTAGTCTTTAATTTAATGTAATGTTGCAGTATGTGTGGCATTAGTTTTAATAATTAATATATTAAATTCTGTGGGGGACAAACAGGAATAAAAAGTTTAATCTGTCCCCCTGTCAGTGATAGGGGGACAGATGAAACCGTTAAGGAGTGAATAAAGTTCGAACTGTCCCCTCATTGCTAACAGGGGGACAGATCAAACTTTTTTTTCCTATCTGTCACCCTAAGGGGACAAAGCGGGGTGACAGATCGGAATAATTCGAAGCTTTTCATTAGCAACTTATTTTACTTATTGTACTGTATTTAATAAATTTTGTTAGTCTGTAAGCTTTCCAAAGAATAAATAAAGCAGATTGAATGATATATTTAGTAAAAAGGGAAATAGCGTTGTTGATAGTCCCATACGGCATACTAAAAATCTAAAATGATAGTGAAATTGCAAATTAATAGACGCGAAAACTCAATTTAGTTTTTGTTGTACATACGCGGTATTTAACCGTGTTAGTGACGCGGTATGGTACTATCAACGACGATAGGGTGATAAGCTTGAACTGTTTTTTGTTTACTGTTGGGTTGATCATATCAGTATGACAATACTGATAATGGGTGAGGTTACCAAACTCGAACATCCCAATTACGTCACAAACCTCGAGCTTTACCTTTACCAACACTTTATTTTGAATACTATAATGTGCACAAACCTTTTCTCCTATGAGTTCTACGAGCAGTCTGTCGGCGACGAACTCGATGTAGTTGGACATGAGCTCGCAGTTCATGCCAAGCAGTCTGACGGGCAGCGCGTCTGTGAGGAACTCCTGCTCGATGACCACGGCGTCCTTGATGATGTGCAGCACGCGCTCCTTGCTGGGCTTCTGTACCACGTGCCGGAACATCAGACACGCGAAGTCTGTGTGTAGGCCCTGCAGGAGATTACTCATTAAATACCTAAGTAATGTGTAGATCGAAATTATGATGATGAAATACAAGTGAAATGATGTAGGTATATTATGTGCCTGTCTGCACTTATTTATTAATTAAGTGAATTAATTGATTTACTGATAACATTGTTCTAGACAAGATTGGGCTTGCCTAGAACAATGTTTAATTAATTTCTATTTAAATCTTTTTATCTGTAAACTTAATAAATACATAGTTATCTAGATATGAAAGTCTTATCATCTTGTTTTAGCTAACTTGGTGTTTAATAACACTGTGCAATTGTTATCAATATTATGTACTTGTTGGCCATTCCATTCAGATAAGTATAAGGGTCACCACACAAGGGTGTGTGGTGTGGTTCATGCACATCATAATATTAACACCATTTGATAAAATAAATTCCCTACTGATAATAAATATTAATAGCAGTTTGTGATTCAATTGATGGATTAAAAAATATAATTAGGGTATCTACAAAATACATGTCTTTTAATTTCATTTTAGATACAAACCTCATCCCTAGATATCAGCTCATTGCTGAATGTCAACCCTGGCATCAGTCCTCTCTTCTTCATCCAGAATATTGACGCAAAACTGCCTGAAAAGAATATGCCTTCGACGGCGGCGAACGCGATGATGCGCTCTGCGAATGTTGCTGACTTGCTGGCGATCCACTGTAGAGCCCAATCTGCCTTCTTCTTCACACAAGGCAGAGTTTCAATGGCATTGAACAGGAAGTCCCTATACAAGGAAAAGATTGTATCAACACAATGGAAAGCTTTGTTAAGTGATTGAATGAGTCATGAAATGATTTGAGATACAATGTAGTGCCTACTTTTAGTGTTTAATGTAAATAAAGGTATAATTAGGTATGAACATGACCTCTTAAAGGTATTATAAATAATTGTTAGAGGTGATTTCAGGCACATTATTATACCTAAAGTCTGATTCATAACTCAAATATGGCAGGTATTGCAATACAGCAATTTGAATCCAATTTTTTTCTACTCTAATCAATTGACCAAAACAAGATAGATAGGCATATCTATGAAATAACATAGAATATGTAAGTAAATCTGAACTTACCTATCCTTAGGGTCCCTAATGTATGTGTCAATAAGTAGAGAGTACATCTCAGAGTGTACATTCTCCATGGCTATTTGGAACCCGTAGAAGCACCTTGCTTCAGTCACTTGCACCTCCTGAGAGAACCGTTCCACAAGGTTCTCATTGACAATGCCATCAGAAGCAGCAAAGAATGCCAGCACATGCTTGATGAAGTGCCTCTCACCGTCTTTAAGATTCTCCCAGTCTGACATGTCCTGTATATAACAATGGAGTGTAAGTAGAATCATTGGCTGTGTACAGAACTGCTGTTTTGAGTTGGTAAGAAAGTAAGCAAAACAAGAATAGTGTTTCTGCACTGTTGCCACAGTATAACATAAACATAACATAACACAATAGGCCAGAATTAAATTTTAGGAGGCGTATTAAATACATAAAATTAAGAGTGAAGAAAAGAATACCTAGGTAATAGAAATGTGGTACTTCTTTCAGGAAGAGTGAAATCATGGGAAAGAAAAAAAAGACCATTTAGCTAGAAGCCACTATTGCGACATAATTTTTAACTTCCGTTGTTACGTGGGGGGTGCGTCCATGCGAGTCCGTAACGGAATAAAATGAAGAGGGGCACACAAACCCAAATAATACAAGCTACAGACTGATACGACGTTCCAGAAGTAAATAACACACCTGTGAGGTAAAATAAAAGTAAACACGAGATATAAAAAAGTGATGACGTACCTTGGACAGGTCGACTTCCTCCACGGTCCAGAACGAAGCCTCGGCTTTCTTGTACATATCCCAAATGTCGGGGTACTGTATAGGGAATATAACGAAACGGCGAGGGTTGTCTCTCAGTAGGGGCTCCTTTTGTGGGTCAAATTCAACCACCTCCTGGTTCTTTCCATTCTCAACCTCCATACTTTCTCCACTCACATTATCATTGCGTGCAGCTAAAACATTGTTTTTAACTGGCGACTGAAACGATAAGACAGTAGAATTACACTTCCATTCTGAAACATAAAATTCTGTGTAGGACATATAGAATAACTAACCTTCAATTGCACGTTGCCGAATTCGTTGTGCAGGTTTTCTTTGTCTACGACTGGGGCCATTTTGTTAGCGTTATATTTTGTTACCAAAGAATGAAGCTACTCTATTTTCAGTGATGAACAACACGTACAAGTTCACAGCTGCGAATGCGCGCCCGTCGTCCGCACGATTTTTTTGAGTCCATTCATTTTCCCTCCAATGTTGTGATTGTTTTTGTTCCGAAGCGTACTATAAGTTTCCAAGAGTTACATAAAGCGCATTGACAAAATACAACTTTTGAAAACCTCTGGCAATATAACTCGGAAAAACAAATAAAATGAATGTATTTTGTTTATATTTAACTTAAATTGAGGATTGGGAAAGTAAGGGTATAAATAAGACGTTACTATATTAAAATTTATTCAGCTGATTATTAATTTCAGATTAAGATTCGGAACAGTCAGATGTTTACAAGTTCATTGACCACTCACGAATCGGCAAATATAAAAGGCGGCATTTTGCTTGATAAGTTTATTTTAATTTTACTTGATACTAATACTCGGAAATCAGTCTTTTAAGATATGTATAACATTTGTACAAACATTAAAGATTTTTTAGCAGTCCTATTTATTCAGCTCACTTTGAAGAAATCGGTAGAAAACACCCGTAAATAGGTTTCCCGCCCAAATAAAGCAACGTCTTCCCATTTCTATTGGCTAAGAGGTTCACCAATCAAAAATTTGGGAAAGGTTGCGTTCAATTCATCGACAGTTCAATTAAAATCGGTTAATCATATTTTCACTGATTTTCAGCATTATTTTCACAAAAAAAAAACTGATTGATAGATAAACTAGTATGGTACAGAGAGGCTTCTTTGGTCATTGTATGGTACCTATAGGTACTATTATATTATCTCTATGATGGTACCTTACTCTAAGATTAATAGGGTTTTTTTGTCTATAGCTATTTCCAAAACATCACCATTCTCTTTTAGAGAACCCTAATTAGGGTTCCGTACCAAAATGGATTAGGTATATCATAAACTTATTATTACAGTATAATAAGTTTATGTTTTAGCACCATTTTAAGAATCACAGTTAATACTATAGGAAGATCAACAACATGAGATAAAATTCTATGAGACAAAATGAACAAATTAGGTATTGATATTTTCCTCACTCATGCATGAGTTACCTCGTTTGAGGGTCTCGTGGAGTCGTGGCGGCAAATTGAAGTTACTCGAATTCCATTTCAACATTGAACTTTGAACCACCTCAATCGTTTACGTCCTCACTGACGAATCGAATCAATATAACTCTAATAAATGTATCATACAGCTGCTGTTTAATTTACAATTTCCGGTTTGGTCCCATACTAAAAGTTGTTCATAATGATAAGTACAATAAAGGGATTAGGAATAGAAAGGTAGGACCTCATATTTCAAATTATTTTGAGTCATAATTAAATATTAATAGTTTAATAGTGTCCATTTTGATTGCATACGGTAATACAACTCGTGGAACTAGTATATTAGATCCATGCATGATACAACTCATAATTTTAATTTAATTTATTAAAAATACATTAATAATTGCATACTATTATTGTAACCCTCAGCACGAGATACACTTGACCGGCTTTTATGCGCCGGTTTTTCTTGCTGTACGCTGCTTTGAGTATCTAGATACTCAAAGTGTACACTGTTAAAACCATTAAAATCATGTTAAAAATTAAAATGAATTGTAGTCTTTGTCGTACTCTTTTATATTCCAGTCCTATGACTGGTGATGTGCCGGATTATATCCGATATGAGGGAAATTTCATAATTTATTTATTAATTTATCCTAAATTCAATTTAAAATAATTCCCATAAATACATATCATAGAGATAGTATAATTAAATACCTACAGTAAAATAAGAGAGGATTCTTTAGTCATTGGTAGAAATCCATTTCAATCGCCGGTGGTGGTTATGGTCTGGCTCTGCTCCCCTTGCCTGTCACAAAGAGGGACGAAAGAACAAAAAAGAAAATGTCTATGGTCTGTGTCACTTCTGTCACTGATGTCATGTTGTTGTCATTTCGGGAAAATATATCAATCTCTAAAAAATACGCTTTTGTAAATTGTGAAATTGCTAAATAAATAAATAGGAAAGTTTAGCAAATATGTCTGATAATGACGATGACTACATGTGCGAGGAAGAGGAGGATTATGGTTTGGTACGTAATTTTTTATCACACGGTAAATTTTGTAATGTTATTGTGTGAAGTATGACATTTTAATGAATATCCCCAAATCCCAAGCTATTAACCTTGCTTTTTTCTACAAAGGTTTCCTAAAACAATAGTTATATGCTATTGTATACACTCTATTCTTTTCCCGTGTTCAATACCTGTTACTAATCAGGTTCACATACACAATATTGTTATGGTTATCTTTCAAGAAAATTATCATAAATTACCCATTTTGACTTTGAAGTTTGAACTTGCCAGATTCAGATTAGCCTGGTAAACATATTATTAGTTTCTTAGTTTATTTCTAACCAACCACTTGTCTACAGGAGTATTCAGAAGATAGCAATTCAGAACCAGATGTTGATCTGGAGAACCAGTACTACAATAGTAAAGCATTGAAGGAGGATGAGCCGCAAGCAGCTCTGCTTAGTTTCCAAAAAGTCCTTGAGCTTGAGGGCGGGGACAAGGGAGAATGGGGGTTCAAGGCACTCAAACAGATGATCAAAATTAATTTCAAATTGGTAAGTTTACTGACTTCATTATGATTGTAGCTAAAATTCAACATTTTCAGTTTGTACTGAAAATAGCATCCACATAGTGACTACAAAGAACAGTGTGAAGGTAATGTTACTTATCAGAAGATCTCTAGAATTAAAGTTGTAGATATACATTGTATATGACTGAAGGGAATCAATCAATCAAATAAGCCTATAGAATTCCACTGAAGGACACGGGCCTCAGAAATAATGCTTTATCACTCAGTCTTCTACCAGAAAAGTGCATGATGCTTACTATGACTACTAGTAGTATGTAAATAAGATCCTAGAAAGTAAATAATGGCATGAAATATAAGCTAGGATGACATCTGGTCTACTCTATAAAATGAAGAATATTTGTATAAGGTTTCTTTTGATTGAATACTTATTATAATCACTGCACATATCCCTATGAACATTCATTGAGGAAGCCTAAATTCAGCTGTGGATGTTTACAGGATGGTAATAATAATAATTGTGCCTATTACTGTCCCAATGCCATAATCAAATGGGGAACTTCTCTGAATGAGAAGAGTTTTGTTCATAATCCACCACACTGCTGTGATGGAGAAGGTACTAATATAAAAAAACAGGACCCAAGTAAAACTTACTGATTCCATGAAGCTATCTATAGATACTTATATTTAACTCTGTGAAATTTCTTGTAATTCCAGAGTAACTTCACAGAAATGATGTCTCGGTACAAACAGTTGCTCACATACATCAAGAGTGCAGTCACCAGAAACCATTCAGAGAAGTCAATCAACTCAATCTTGGATTACATCTCTACTTCTAGAAATGTGAGTCGAATAACTTTGATTGATATAGTGTATATGTCCATCCAAAAGTTCTGTACTTCTTGCGCCCAGTAGGTATGACCGGGAGGCCTATGGACATGTTGTAGTTGATGTAATAGTTGAATGTGTATTATTTTTCTTCTTTGTATCCTGGCCTTCTGCCAGGTTCTTGTTTCTGACAAAGTCAAAAATCAAAATCAATATACATTTATTTCCAAATCAAAGTGTTTTCACTTTGTTAGAATTTATGCATCCATAATAATAGTTTTTCTGGTGGCCTATATCTATTTTGCGGTGGCTCCCATCTTCTATGATTTCCTGGGGCATCCCATGGAGCCTTTCCTGAGGAAGTCCCCAGTCAGTTGTTCATGGATATGTATTTAATGATCTAAAAATAGGGGATATTTTTTTCTGAAACATGAATAAACTATCTATATAGTAATATTATACAGACATAAAATTTATATTTGTATGTAGGGGTACATAAACACTAATCCCTGGGACTACTGAACAAATTCTAAAAATTCTTTAACAAATAGTAAGCTTCATTATCCTGAGAAAATGCATGGGTGAAACTGCGGGCAGCACCTAGGATTTTTTTTTAAACCTATTCTCTCCCACTGTTGGGCAAAGGTCTCCCCCCATTGCCTTTTACTCCTCTCTTTGTGTTGCCTTCTCTGGCCAGTTTTCTGTGAAAGCATCTATATAGTTACGCCAGCGATTCCTAGGCCCGCCAGGCCGGCAACCGCTGTGTGATGATCCTGGCCCATCTGTCCTGGTGTAATCTATAGATGTGACTCACCCAATCCCATTGCAACTTGGCAGACCTATGGCCTGCATCAGCAATACCTGTCATATTATGGTATTTTGTACTCGGTCATTGAGCTTTACACCAAGTACACTACACTCCATTACCCTTTTACAAACCTTGTGTATTATTGTGTAAACAACATGTAATTTAATTAACGAAAAACATAAATCAATAGCCAAAACTTACATTTTTTAAAGTTAACTATTAAAGTTGTTAAATAGTTAGAGCCTAATATTACTTATTGCTTTTGAAATTGAGTCTTAACAAATTGAAATAAGATTTAATTTTGTTTGGCTCAATCAAAAGTCGGTTTGCCGAATATCAATTTTTTGGAAAAAATATATAAATTAAAAGTTGAAATCGATTCTGTAATTATCTATGAACAAACTATTCAGGTTTTGTGTTTATTCAATTACACCGTGTATATAAAACCAAAACTAGTATATCGACCGTATGCTGACAATACCTTTTATCATCAACATTTTTATCCAAATATTGTTTTTTGCGCCATCTGAATATTTTCAATACGTGCTAAAAGATGGCGCAAAATTTTTTATTTGATTAAAAATGTTAGTTACAAGGTATTGTCAGCATACGGCCGATATGTTGAATATCCGGTATATGTTGAATGTCCGCCTATGTACGAGTACATAATTATTTTATTGCATGAACTATAATATAAATAAATAAACATTAATTACATCAAGGATAGTGTACTGTGTATTCTTAATCAAATTTAATAAGGCACCTCATAATAAACCTACCATAGTTTTATCATTTTTAACACGCTTTTATTAGTTTCACCTGTAATGTAACTAACTAACTATGTAAGAAAATCTTGGAAGTTAAATTTGACCCACTTTCCGGTTTCCGATTGAGCTGAAATTTTGGATACACGTTCAGTTTGGATGACTAAAGTGTGTTCTATAGTTTTTTTTGAAACTATAATATTTTATTGTGTTATTAAACTGTATTGTGTTGCTTCAAGACAGACTATACAACTATAAATATGTATGATAATAAGCCTTGTCTCCAGATGGAATTGTTACAAGACTTCTATGAAACCACTTTAGAGGCTCTGAAAGACGCCAAGAACGACAGGCTATGGTTCAAGACGAACACCAAGCTAGGCAAGCTGTACTACGACAGGGGAGACTTCAACAAACTCGCCAAGATCCTGAAGCAACTTCATCAAAGCTGTCAGGTAAGGCTAATCATATTTCAGAGTTCTACAAGCTTTCAAGTTCTAACCTTCTTCATCCTGCTCACAATAATTGATTATACTGTATTCTACCTGCTCTTATGTTTTGAACAACTTTTACTATAGGATGGATGCTAAAATCGCGAAAACATTATCAATTTTTTACTGAGAGTCACAATTATTCACCATTGTTATCTTTATCAATCCAAATGTTTGTGTACTCCCAGCCTATAATGTTGATGTACTGTTATTTCAGACCGACGAAGGTGAGGATGACCTGAAGAAAGGCACGCAACTGCTCGAGATATACGCGCTTGAGATACAGATGTACACGGCACAGAAGAACAACAAGAAACTGAAGGCACTGTATGAACAGTCATTGCACATCAAGTCTGCTATACCACATCCACTTATTATGGGAGTTATTAGAGGTAACTGAATTTATGGTTTTCTAAAACGTGAATCATAAATGCATGGTCATATTTAAGGTTTTGAACCGGACCATCAAACTGAACAACTTTCTCAATAGGACCAACATTGCAATCATAAAAATATTGTCATTTTGACTATCTATACATTTGTATACCTTCTGGTATAACATAACACACTCTTTATGATCTTTAAGGCTTTTCATACCTATGTTAATTATTGTTATACAATTTTTTTTTACAATTTACAATATTTTTTATTTATTTTTTAAACGTTGCCCCTCCCTAGGATTTCTCCTGTATCGAGGGTACAGTTTACAAACATACATGTCACATGCACACACAACCAGACCCGAAACAACTATCTGTAGATCATACAAATATTTGTTCCGTGCGGGGATCGAACCCGCGGCACGTAGCGCAGAAAGCTAATCGCTTAGCCACTGCGCCAACCGTGTCGTCAAAATGAATAAATGACTTATGGGCTAAGATATCTTATGCTATCTCAACATTGAAAAATCAGGCCTATGGAAACAATTTGCCTTTAGCTACATATTGAGCCAAGGTGAATCATGGTACGCTATACAGACTACGGTCTGTCTCTCGGAGTGGAGGCCTCAGATCCAGCAATGGGGACAATAAAAGGCTCATGATATAAATATTCTTATTATATATTTGTTTTAATTAACTATAAATAAAAAATATAAACGAACTATTATTTCAGAATGCGGTGGGAAAATGCACTTACGTGAAGGAGAATTTGAAAAGGCTCACACGGACTTCTTTGAGGCGTTCAAAAATTACGACGAATCGGGCAGTCCGAGACGGACGACGTGCTTGAAATACCTCGTATTAGCTAATATGTGAGTATTATGGCTTATGCTCCTTGACATTAGTTTGAACTTGTAGGAAATTTATCCTAGTTCTTCAAAAATTTTAGGAGGCTGGAAATCTCTATGGTGCTCTTTGAGTTTAAACGTTTGAGTATGTTTCTATGTAATTTCAATTTATACGGTCTTCTCCAGCCTGGGTCCAAATCTTGCCGCTTATACTGAACGATCTTGCTAGTCTGAGGTGTAAAAATAATATGGAACTAATTTTAGCTTAATTTTTATATTGTAAATGGACAAGTTTGGAATGTATATATCTTTATCTTTATCTTTGTGCACTGTCAAACAAAGCCTGAGGTAGTCGAAGGGTTTAGAATAAGATTATTGAAGCCAATATTTGTATTTATTTATGTATATCGCCGTTAAGTAGCAGTATGTTTACTGTTACGTTTCGTTTGGTGAGTGTGGAGCGCCGGAGACCCAATTCCTCCCTTAGTCCCCTTCCTTCTCCGTTCCCTCCCTTTTTCCTAACACCATCCTAAAAGGTTGGCAACGCATCGGTGACTCCTCTGGTGTTGCGGATGTTAATGGGCGGCGGTGATCACTTACCATTAGGTGAAGCGCAAGCTCGTTTGCAATAATGTTCGTATACAACAAAAAAATAAAATAAAAATGTATCGAAATGTTTTGACTTCAGGCATATGCAATGTGGGGACTTAGGTGACTAATAAAGAGACGTCTTGTTAGGTGTAGAGTCTATAATATAATGAATGCGGTATATCACTTACATCTAAATACATAATATATGAAGGAAGGCGAGTCCCACACTACACATATTTATAAATATATTCTTGTTTATACAGGCTTATGAAATCAGGCATCAATCCTTTCGACTCCCAAGAAGCGAAACCTTACAAGAACGACCCAGAGATCCTAGCCATGACGAACCTCGTGATGGCGTACCAGAACAATGATATAAACGACTTCGAGTCCATCCTCAAACACAACAGGAACAACATAATGGACGACCCCTTCATCAGGGAACACATAGAAGACCTCCTCAGGAACATCAGGACGCAAGTGCTGATCAAACTGATCGGGCCTTACACTAGGATCCATATACCGTTTATATCTAAGGAACTCAATATTGATGAGAAAGAAGTGGAGAATCTACTCGTCACATGTATTTTAGATAAGTGAGTATTCTTATAAATATTTACTGTATAGTCCAGAGATTGGTCAGTCCGTGTCTTTCTGTGTTCTCATAAGAGGTGAATAGGATTAAATCAGTAAATTAACGGCATAAATCTAGTGTCCGTATGTCTTGGATTCGCCATGTTTCTGAAGCCAAATAGGACGGTATTATCGACACTGGAAATCTAGAGACTCCATTACCTATTAGGATCTCCATGGTCTATTCAAAGACTGCTTTATGTTAAAGTAATAAGAGGTTACTCTTATATATTTATGCGACAGAGCCGCCGACTCTCTGGTTAAACACTCCTTTTAGAAGAAGCCTTTGTGTCCAGCTCTGGGGGGCTAAAAAGGCCGCTTTAGATGAATCACAATATGATTCATATTACGAATGTCAAAATATCTACTTAATTGACGACTCTTATTATCATTCGCATAAGGTTCATATTTAGTAATCATCTGTTTGACAGTTACTAAGCAGGGGGGCTAAAAAGGCCGCTTTTGGTGAATCATAATATGATCCTATTACGATTCTATTTTCAAATCACAAAATGGCCACTTATAGCAATTCATATTATGATTCATAATATGATTCCTAATATGAAATGCATCTGTTTGACAGTTTTCTATGGAGATTCGTAAAATGGCTCAATTAATAGGAATTGCAAATGTGTCAAATAGCAGATTCATAAGAAGTTACTTGAAGACATCATATTTCAATTCATCTTTCAGATTTCTTTGAAATCTTAATTAATAATGGCAGATTTAGGGCATTGTTATTGTTAAGTCTGAGAATATAAAAAGGTTGTACATAACTTTATCACTAGAACTTCTCGTACTCATTAAAATATCGCATAGGTAGCATAGTACAATTAATATTATTGTAATAGGTATTGAGCTAATGCGGTGAGTAAGCAGTGATAGCAATAAATTGATCTTTATCTTTAGCCTAGCGGTCGAACGCTTGCCTGCCGTGCAGGAGGGTCTGAGTTCGAACCCAGCCCGCACTGACTTGACTTTTCTGGCAATTTGACTATCACTTGCGCTAACGGAAGGAAAACATCGTGAGGAAACTTGCACACCTGAGAGGACCTCGTAAATGTCGATAGTGTGTGTAATAAGCCAACCCGCACTAGGCCAGCGTGGTGGATTAAGGCCTAATCCTTCTCATTCTGAAAGGAGGCCCGTGCCCAGCAGTGGGCTGGATATATTTTATATTTTTATTTAGGTAGAGAGCTTAGATTGTTGATTGGTCCAATCATAAATCTAAGGTAGTGAGTAAATTAATTTGAATGTAGATAAGGATATTACTATTAGGTAGGTTATGAAATGTTTATGAAAATGAAACAAAGTTTTGAGGTCACAGTCACATTTAATACTTTATAATAATAAATGGGTGTTATTTATAGTTAATCATGTAGTAGGTATGAATCTGGCTTGATACATTTCAACCTCTCCGCTCGATTCAGGTCCGAATTGAAAACAATAGATTTCTCTGATTAAGGCTTGATGCTAGGCATGGTGAGACAAATCATATTGACAGCATGAGCAATAGCAGCATTAGCCGCTGCTCGCAAAATGACAGGATTCTGCGAGCCTCATCTAGTGGAGCCAGCGGGCAACCTGAAACAATAAATTTATCATTATTCTATTGTAATTGAATTGGTAGTGTTGTATGCACAGACAAAACTTTCGTCTGTGGTTGTATGTACCATCGTCAACAATAATAATCAATATCTCAACCTCATTATTATTAGCTGTAAAGATAGTAGGTAGTTCCGTTTACTACGGTGTCGCCAGTCTGCCGAAGCAGAAGTAAAATTCCATACTCAGGGCTGGGAGAAAGTACTATTATAACTGTGTATTATATACTCATTATGAGAAAGAGAGACTGGCAAAAACACATTGCCAGACCTAGGAATTGAATCTAAGACCTAACGCTCAGCTGCTGCACTCGACGAATGAAGCTGTCGGTGTTACATAATATTAACATAATAATGAAAATTTGTTGTTTTACTCACTGAACATCTTCCGACATGAAGTGTAAACATTGTCCATTGAAATGTTTAAAGACAACATAGTTCCTTTGCAGCTCCTTCCAAAAATGTAGAATTAGTAGTTATTTTATCATATTCACTTTTACAAAAAACGCACATTATAAATGTATGAAAGTAACACAACGAATAGTTAATTCCGTTAGACATTTTATTTATATTGTTGGCCGCCATTGCAGTTGTCATGGCAACCTTACTTTTTTATACTTCTCACTTGTTGCCAGTCGAAGAAAAAATAACACTTTTATAAATGATTATTTTATGCTTATATACATAATCCTAATTGTTTTAATGATTATTATTACCTCTATTTTATTGAAAAATATATTTATATTAACACAATATATATAATAATAGCTTTTACAAAAAATACTGATAAGAAACAATAACCGGTAAAGTGACGGTTTTCATATTTTTAGTGTGGCAATAATGACACCTAATATGAATCTGCTAATGAATTGAATTGCATAAAATGTGTGACCATTTTACCAAAATTAGACGAATTGCTAAGGATCTGCTGGGAATTCGGAATATGAATTCGATTTAGATGAATTGCTAAATGTGGCCGTTTTAGCCCCCCTGATCATTAGATGAGTTGCTCTATGTGGCCTTTTTAGGCCCCCTGTTCTTTAAATAAAGAAGCACTGCGGTAGACGAGTTAGTGAATTATCGCATTTGTCCGTAGCACAATCAGCGGGCGCATCGACCAGGTGAACTCTGTGCTGGAGCTGCAGTCGAGCGCGCGCGGCGCGGCGCGCTACTCCGCGCTGGACAAGTGGACCGCGCAGCTCGCCTGCCTGCACCTCGCGCTCGCCAACAAGATGGCGTAGAACATCACCTCGACTAGCTTTATGGAGTATCGGAGACAGCTGTGGCACGGCACAGTACACCCCTCCTCCCCTGAATAAGAAAAAGTCTGTATATTTACATTGTTCTACCGGCCGCAAACTGACCTCCCATGACTGCTTGAAAATAGTAAATCTTTCTTCCCATGCAAATAGTAAAAAATTATGTTAGCCATCCCTACAACCCTCCACGCAGTAAAGAAACGGCTCCTTAGAAAGAGAACAGCTCGCTCTTCGTACGAACAGCGGCGCTAGATCCGAGACTAGCAGGTAGCTCTAATCGTATATTTATGCGGCACACATCCGCCATACATATGGCAACTATACGGGTACGCTGCTGCCGTCCCCATGTTTGCGTGAAGCACGCGTATGTGCCTTGTTTTACGTTGTTAAGTCCTAAGAGAAAGCTAGCTGTTCTTTTGATAAGCTTTGTATAGCATGATGCCGTCAGATTATTTATTAATAAGACGATAAGTTTTGTTCATACGGCGCGGAGTAGTATTTCCGACATGGACGTGGTCTATATTTTCCAAGAGAATAAAGCAAGAAACCAAGTGACTTGTGTGAAAAACGATTTAAAATGTGACCTAAACCGTGAACTAGGCAGTAGGAGTGACCGTTCGCGTTAAGCTTGCGCCCGGCTACGGCCATCGTCCCCGATGTTGAGACTTCAGTAAATGTGTTACATCTCCAGTGCAGCTTGATACTCCAGGTTTAATTTTATACTGTTTTATAATAGTCTCGACTCTCGATGCACTGATGAAATGGTGAAACTGTTGTACACCGCGTGTTGTCGTGAACTGAATTGTTTCAAATTGAAATGATCAAGAGTTGGAATTGGAAATGTGATATTGTATATGGATGCGTGTAGTGATAGTTTATATATTTGTGAATAATGTAATATTTCTCCACAAATTATAAAAATACATCGTACTTGGCTTGACATGATCTTGCTTGTAATTATTGGGAACAATCTCGGCAGAACAACTGATAACACTCCTCATTTTCAGTGCAGTGTGTTATACAAATACACAATTTCAAGTAATTACATGTTTTTTATTTATAATTGCTAGACTGTCAAGCTATAGCTTGGCCCCCGTAAGCGCAGCCCTCCCGATAGCTTTCACATTTCAATAAAGAAAACAACATTATAGATTTTTTTATTATTCTATTACAGTATATAACGAGTACATAGAATAGGTCTTTATTTCATGTAAACCAAATACAGGCACTTATGAAATGTCGACTCTAGGTGTGCGGTTCTACCATCAGTGCACACCCGCCGCCCCGCGTCCCGCAAACCATTGGGCGGGCCACGCTTATATCGGTCGACCTAAAAAGATTCGGTAGTCACGAACGCGGATCCGATAGGAGAGGTTTAGGATACTGATATTATCACGTCAGTCATTTCGAAATTATGTGATGCTTTGGGCAGCCATTACTGAGGCTGCATCCACTTGGCGTACTTGGTACGTACGAAAGCTTCAGATAACAACTTTTGCGGATGTGTCTATGTAATTGGGGCGTAAATAATACAATCAATATAGTAATAGGTAAATATTTATAATTATAAAATTGGTATATAACTACATTAAATGGACGGACCGGTATATCACAGGTTAGTTATATACATTTCCATTAGTACGTATACAATACATTCGTTACAAAACGTATAAACAATAGGAATTACTTAATACTTCGTTCGTTCGTTCGTATCAATTAAAACAATTATTTGAAGTTACACACATTAAATGGCACAAGTTATTAATATATTAGAATGGAACTGGCTTGAGCTAATTGTTTTAAGTGATAATAATATTAAATGTATGTTCTACACGATTACTTAAAATAATAAAGTGTCCAAATTCGTGTTCAACACAAAAATACTTTATACTATTATTGGATAACTAAGAAGTTCATCCGTTAATTTAATTTAGATAGTTAATCTTACAAGTACGGCAGTGAATAATTTTGTATAAGTACCTATATTGGTTGCCAATATATTAATAAAAATATTTGATTTACTTAACTAGAGCCACAACATTTATTTTCGAAGACTGACAGTCTTTTAAATTCCGTATAGTATATAACGCTACGTGTAGGCTTATTCATCTATGAAATAGCTCTTATTGTAAATTGTATAAAATCTAGCTTTTACACTAATTCTTCTTAAAAATAGGGAATGCATATGAAATAGTATTGATTTCTCGTGAAAAGGGGGCTATACGAGGTTAACTTTCTTAAAAACTCGTCGAATGCATAACCTCCTCTTTTTTTTGAAGTCGGATATAAGTAAGATTATGCCATATACTATATTTTTTCGTATATCTTACGAGAAATGCACTCACACGCAGATATGAGATAGCCCTAACGGTTAATTCGATACTAAACGTCATTATGTATCGTATGGAGTGATGTCAGTGTATTTTACCGTCATATAGTACTCGCAAATCTTTATGAGCCCTGAACTCTCTATCTCTCTCTCTCTAGCACCTATAATAAGTGTACTATTCTAGATGCTAGAGGGAGAGAGTTCGAGGGCTCATAAAGATTTGCGCGTACTATACACATGTATAATGCACGGAGTAGTATACAAATGGAGAATTAAAAACAGAAATTATATAGTGCTGAATGACGGTACTCTGAAGATCGTTCAATGACAGGAGTTTCTTCATTGGAGGACCTTTCGAAAAATATATTATGCGAAACTCCATTAGTTCTGTACTCGTATATCGTGTTGTCAATTCGTGGGTATGTGTGTGTCAGTATGTATTAATTTATGTGTGTTTGTCAATGAGCTGGCTTGTCGTGCAGCCAGGCGCGGAATATGGGCAGCGTGCTGGGGTAGTGTGTGGGCGGCTGTGGCTCGTCGGTCTCTTCGCGGAACGGGTACGTGCCTATTAGTATGGGAAGCTGCAGCTTCACTTCCTTCTCTAAACTCTTCGGCTCGATTATGAACTGGAAATAATTTGGTTGAGAATTAGGTTCATCTTTCGTTACACAAGTGGGATGAAAAAGTCTTATTCGCGATTAAAAGAAGAAAATAATGTTCCAAAAATAAAGAGACATATTATGTTCCATGGCCCTCACTATGAGGTCTAATCGCCGTGGGTATAATTTGGCAAAGGATTTGCAGCCTCGGCATAGTCGAATCTCATCTCATTTTAATAATATGCGGTCCGCATTTGGGTATCACAGGTCGCAACTACGGTTGCCAACGCTTTTTCGGGGAAATATAGTATTTTTCAAAATAAGCTATAAGAACATATAGTACCTACATTTAAAAAATATATATTTTATGAAAAAAGCAAAAAATTTACAAAGATATTTTTTGTTATTTATTTATTTTAATAAAAAAAATGAAGGATTTGCTATTGGATTTCGGTGTTGCAAATATTTTTTTTTGCATACTATACCTACATATATTTCTTCTACAATATATAGTACGCAGACTGGAAATATAGTACAATACTATATATTATAGTACGGTTGGCAACCCTAGTCGCAGCCTAGCTCGACACGCTTCACTGATCACATGCACATGAACATCGTAGTCTAACAGAATACTCACAAACACGTCGTACTGCACAGAGATGAGGTGGCACCCGCGCAGGTTGGTGGGCGGTAATGGCGGAACGTACAACAACTCGTGTCGCCACACATCAGTCTCCCCCGGACGAGTCTTGCCGTGCGATAGGGATGCTAGCTCCCGCACTTCCTTGGCTGCCACTTTGCCGTGGGCAGAGTATTGAATAGTCTGAAAATACAATCAGTGATCTATTAGGTGTAAAGACAAAACCGTCTCGAAAATATTGGACTTTTATCGCATGTATTTCCATTCTTTCTTTCTTTTCTTCTTTCAACCGTGCACCATCTTCGATTGCATCATTGTTTAACATCAGGAGAGATAGTACTCAAATGCAAAACAATTCAATAAAAACAAAATTGTTAGAATGTTAACTTGGCTGGAATTTATAAAGGGAAATCGTATAACAACCTGCTTCAGCAAGCTGGTTGTTATATCGGTAACCTAATCTGTACTTGTACACTTGACCATCGAGGCCCTGATGCAGAAAATGGAGGGTGTTAATAGCCATCACATCACTATAGCGTAGCGACATGAACGGTCAGAGGAGACAAGCCCTATTAGCTCTGTCCACCAGAACAAAATTTGCCCAAGGGTTGGTTATCCGAGTTGCATAAGTCCACCAAGCAGTGAACTCCGGTAAACAGTATTGTAAAGTAGTTATTTTAAATTCTAATCTATATTTGAAACTGAATTGGCATTGAATTTTGTTTGTAAAAGATGAGCGGGAACAAAAAACTACGACTATTCAACAAGGCCTCTGACCGATAGGTCGTGACTTATAATAATATTACCTTCGGTACTAAGTAGTAGTGAATTCGTTCTAGCGCAAATAAAAAAACAGCTCGGTTGAAGAATGAACAAAGAAATTTAATATTTGATGCATCACGAGTTGCTTCGTCTAAAAAACGTGGAAGTCCGATTGCCTTACCAACACCAACTACTTTGCATCGTATTTTTGTTATTTTTTACGTGTGAAATTCTAATCACGATAAGTGCTGCATCGTTTTCCGTGTCTGCAATTTTTTTATTAGATCACAACTGGATGTATTTTACTCGTATATTAGGTAGGTAGATACACTTCTAATGCGCACTTATTAAATTCTGATAGTAAGGAAATTCAAGAATTTTTATTACAATGTAGAATTCCTCACTTCGCTGTTCCGTGTTCCTCATGGACAAAATAGACGATCACAATAATTTTAACGAGATAGTAATCTGCATCACTGGTGCTTCGAGTGTGGTGATTGGCTGCAGAATGAGGACTAACAAATAAAGGTGAAGCGGCACAATATAATGCGCAATAAGTATCCTGCTTATACTTCCAAAAATACAGATCTTTACAATACAGACTACCAAAACAGGAACAAAATTCGGAAGAAATTAAATGTATGTGATTTGGAGACAGCACATCAAATGTTACGTACCTCAGTGAGCGCGGCCCGACTCGTCTTGATAGTGGTGCGCGAGTTGTTGACGAGGGTTGCGGTGAGCACGACGCTCTCGCCCGGCACGTAGGCGCCGCGGTCCAGCGACACCGCGCACGTCACGGCGCCGCCGCCCACGCAGCCCACGCCCAGGCGGTGCTCCACGCTACACTCGAACTGTTGCTGCACCGAACAAACAATACATCCTTGTAATTAAGCGTCGAGAGTAGAAAGCGCTCAACATTTAAGTTGTTGGTGCTTTCATCGATGAAGCAAGGAAAGAGTGTCCACGAGTGACGATACCTCTGATTTTCTGGCGCACCCTGGGCAGTCAGGTTTGATACCACAACTGTGACTGGCTTATATACCCACTACGGCATAGGCACCGACAGAAGAAGAATACATGAAGCTCCATAGATGTGGAAGTGCAATATTCTAAGTCTATGGAAGCTCTGATGACTCTCTCTCTCTCTGTGCTCTGTTTTTTTTTAAATATTCCCCGCACTAGTATTTCTCCTATATCAAGGGTACACCCGAAACAACTAAGTACAGCTGTAGATCATATAAATATTTGTTCCGTGCGGGGATCGAACCCGCGGCTCGTAGCGTAATTAGGCTTAGCCACTGCGCCAACCGTGTCGTCAGGACAAGACTTCAATCACACTTGAGTTCAACGCTAGCGTTATAATGACTATGCTCGTATCTCAAGAGTCACTTGATCACAGCTTACAGATCGATTACAGCAAATTGCGCAGAGTTCACTGTAAGCTATGTTCGCAATACACACCCATACACAATTACACACGGTTGACTAGATGTGCTTCGAAGTCGCGCTTGGATGGAGGTGACCCCGATCACAATGGTGTTATTAAAGTACTCTGTTAGATATCAAGTGGCATCTTTAATACTAGTAAATAATTAATAATTCTGAGCAGATTTTCATGAAACATAGCTAAGACGATACCCGATTAAACTAGCTTTCAATAAATAAAAACTGTATTGAAATCAGTCCATCCGTTTTGGAGCTACGATATCACAGACAGATACACAGATAAACACTACAAAATTATAACACCAGTCCACTCTTTTTTGTTGGGGGTTAATAAATAGCAGCTGCCTCATAATCTTTTTACTAGGGAGACACCTATGTTCAGCATTGGGTCTGTGATGGACCGAAATAATTGATTCATCCCTAAAGAATCCGTCACGAAGTCGAAAAATATAAACAACGGACTCACAGCTAAAACTGGTGGCTCCAAGTTCAGGTCGATAGGGTTCATGACGATGAACACCTGCTGGTTCTTGTGCGTCAGTCCGTTGGGTTCCCTCAGTGCTGCCTTGCAGTAGTACTGGACCCAGCCGTGCGTGCCGAGGAAAGTGGACGGCAGACCCATCGGTAGCCCCAACTTGAAGGGAAAGCTGTGTATGCCCGGCGACAGGACTGATGGGGTGTGACCTGTGGTAGTTTTAGATTGACAAAATAAGAAATTTTTGGACTAAATTCGTAAAATTCTTACATAACTACTACAACAGTGGAATGTTTATGATGTTTCCTAGTTTGCGTCAAACGGTATTACATTGCGCCACAGTACGTGACCACTAAGCATGAGGGTATTATTGTACTCCTACATAGTGCCAATTAGTCCAAACAAGGCTTCAAAAATAATTGAAGTTCTTGTGTCCTTGATTTTATAGGTGTAGTTAAAAGAACTTGCGAAGAATTCATCTAAAGAAATAAATAAAATTGGAGTGTCTGTTGGTAAATATCAGCTTTTTACCGAAATTCATATGAAAGAACATACGGAACTTGAAACAGCTAAGCTAATATCCGAAATGGCTGGAACGATTTTGATAGAACTTTCACTGGCAGATAGCTGATGTTATAAGGAGTAACATAGGGTATTTTTATTTTAGAAAAACCTTTTCTTTCTAAGGCGCAAAGAAAAAAAAAAAATTCCACGCGGCCGAAGTCGCGAGCACAGCTAGTTAAGTATAATTTATAATGTAATTTTTAATGTAAATATTTATGAATGAATGAAAACTTAGTTAATTGCCACAAACAGGCAGAATATAGTACATAAAGTACCCATGTTATATCAGGTAACACATGTATTCTATGCAAATGAATATTTCATATTTCTAATTACAACATAAATATGTTACAAAATTTAATGTTGACTTAACCTTCGCTTTGCCATATCCATGACGGTGTGTACATCATATTACATTATAACATGTGCAGAGTTGGCGTTGCCATGACATACAAATATTTGCAGTCCATTGGCATTTTCCTTAATTGTTTCTACAACTCGCAAAACTCACAATTGCAGTGAGAACTTAGCGCTTGAACGATTTACTTCCGTGCAGGAGGGTCCAGTTTCAAACATGGCCCACACTTCAGACTTTTCAGATTCATGTGCGGATTAGAATTTGATTATCACTTGCGATAATGATGAAGAAAAATATCGTGAGGAAAACTGCACATCTGAGAGGGCCACATAAAGTTCTCGATGGTGTGTGTAGTCGGCCAACCAGCACTAGGCCAGTGTGGTAGAATAAGGCGTAACCCTTTTCATTCTGAAAAGACTGTGCCCAGTAGTGGGACAGTAATGGGCTGGATTTGTTTGCTGCATTGTTGTTTCTACAACTGCAATAGGCTTATAGATTTTTTATTTTATGGGACTATGGTCAATTACATTTCAACAACATTTGGCATCACAACACCAATAGATGCCATTGGAAAGTGCTCAAAGGGCTCAATTATATAGAGGCAGAAAGTCGCGCAGCGCGCAACGTTGAGAAAGGCGCGTATCTCCGTTCATGGAGAGCGAGCGAGAGAGCGACACGCCGGCGCCGCTTTGTGCGCCACGCGACGCTCCGCCTCTCCATAATTGAGGCCTTAAATAAGAAGAATGAATATTATTATTTTACCTGGTTCACCAAGAAGTCGCATCCTAAAGTCAATGTAGTTCTCTTTGTCAAAAAGTCTCTCATGTCTGCCAGATCCAACTCTCACAACACCCTCTCCAATAACATGGAAGTGTAGACCTAAAATATAAGACAATTGTAAATGCAACAGAATGGCCTTCTGTACACCATAATTTCTAGAAACTTTAAAATGAAATAATCTTAATAGCTCTAGATCAGGGGATCTAGAGCTATTAAGATTAAAAAATTACAATATATTGTAACAGGTATCATGAAATTTGACAGCAGATTAACTGGTCACAGAATTGACTTGGCTTCTAAAAAACCAGTTATCAAAGGCACAGGCCCTCATTAAGATAACAAATTATGTTCATAAAATAAATCACATGTTATCTGTAAAACCCATGAAAACCTAACATCTATTTAATCTAATTTTGCTGTTATTTATTTAAAAGCCAGCTAAACCCTTATTTAAAAGTTAATTTTTTATTTAATTTGCCATGCTTTTTTATCAGAAATCTTTGCTGGCTCTTGTACTACAACTCATTAAAATTGCATCATAATCTGATGAATGGCAAAGAAACATTCATTTGATATATTGGATTATATAATTTGTGTTCTGCCAAGTTTTCTGACTGGTATTATGATGGATACTATATCCTTGCCCACAATAACAGAAGCCCACTACGGGTAACGGTGCAGTGGGCTGTTTATGTGAATATTATTACGGTGGGTATGTTTATTTAATTATATATTTTTAAATATATTTTTAGTTGATTGAAATTCCACAATACTTTTGTTCCTGATCCATATTCCTAACAATTAGCTGTAATGTAGTAACTATTGTATAATTAAACAATACAAAAACACAAAATGCCTGCAAAATCAACAAACTATAATTGCGAAAGCTTTGTAATTTACTCATATGTCTTAACGTTATTATAACAATGAACTTACCTAACACAGGTGTGTCATCTTGCAACTCCATTAAAACTTTCCCAGACAAGAACTGACCAGGAAAATATAACAATGAGGTGTTATCAAACACTATGAGGAACTTGAGTAGTTTGCGCGGCATTTTGACTGATCGCAATTCGGGTCGTCGCTCAAGTTACTTCTTGGTTACCTTATACCTGCGGTTTTTGGAAAAAGAGAAACAAAGTAATACATTTGTTGATGAACTCAATCATCAACGGTACTAAAACTTCTTTATTTATATATGCGAATGTAACATATTATATAAGTTGCATTCCGGAAGTATATTCCATAACTTTTTCACTCATTGCACAGTAGGTAATGACTTTAAATCATTTTATTAATTTATTATGAGATGGGAGTTATGCAGAACCTTGTGGCTATGAAAGTCACGCCTACGACGATATCTCATTAGACTTCTGGCTTAGTAGGCTGTGTACAACAAAGTTGAGAAATATGTTAATCGAAGGCCATCAACTATGACCATACACCTACCTTTGATTATTTGAACAAGTTTAGAGCAACTTTATGAATGAAATCCACATCTCAATATACTAAAGAACACAGATTATAATAAATAACGGGTTTTAATATTATTTAGCCTGCTTTTATCACATAAAATTAGTTGGAAACAAAATAAAACCAACGAAGACGAAACTTTTTACGTAAACTTTGACATTTGAGATTCTGAAGTTTAAGTTATGTCGCGTTCATTATTTATATATAACTTATTACCATAGAGATATTCTAGTACCTGTAATATTTCTATGCTTATTACACTTTTCTTTTCTTTTTAAATTCTTTAGATTTCAATATTTCATGAAGAATGATTCATTTGGTTGGGTCGAATATAAATATCTTTCTTTAATATACTCTTTCGATAATTTTATAGTTCTTTTTCTGTCAAAACAAACTTTAGGTTTGGCTTGTCATGAACGCATTGAAATAATGATTGAAATAAAAAACAAGTTCGTTTTCTTTGCATTCATAAATTGTGTAAAAGTATACTTTTGTGATTGGTGAAATATTATAATAACGTTCTATTGTCCTCCAATTAAGAACGATTATAATTTTTCTTTATCCGCTGTCAGATTTAAGGTTATCAAGAACGAACATGTTAAATAAATGGACGACAGCGGCTAATGGATTTGTTTATGTTGTTTTGAAAAATAAACGAGTTATTAGAGTTATTTAATTAATTAGATAGTTGTAAATAACATAATTTCAAGATGCCGAGTGAAATGATAACACTACAACTTGGCCAATGTGGCAATCAAAGTGAGTTTTATTGATGATGGTAATGTTCGGTTATTTTAAATTTGTTTCCGCGTTATTAACAATTATTCATAATTGTTAACAGTTGGTTTCGAGTTCTGGAAGCAGTTGTGTATAGAGCATGGGATCTCTCCTGAGGGGATACTTGAGGAGTATGCGTCGGCGGGGTCAGATCGAAAAGATGTGTTCTTCTATCAAGCCGATGATGATCACTACATTCCTCGGGCGGTACTGCTGGACCTGGAGCCTCGTGTCATACACACTATTATGAACTCACCGTATGCCAAAGTAAGAGACCTGAGAATGATAGATGGCATGATGTCATCATCTCAATTTATATTATGAGCTATAAAAAAGGAAATCCGTTTGTTAAGGAATAAAAAGCACTCTATATTTATAATTGAAAATTTAGTAGATTCAACAGTAGGCTCAATATGGAACTGATATGATTTTTTAACAATATCATTCTTTCAGTTGTACAATCCTGAGAATGTGTACCTGTCCAAACACGGTGGTGGTGCTGGTAACAACTGGGCATCAGGGTATGCTCAGGGCGAGAAGCTAAATGAAGAAGTGTTTGACATCATAAACAGGGAGGCAGATGGCAGTGACAACTTGGAGGTATGATTCACAAGTATTTATAAAAGCTGTGTTGAAGATTTATTATATTAATATGGCTGTAACATAAAAAGGAATAATTATTGTAGATTCAGTCAAGCTAAGAAAATAAACAACATTTTAAGCGTAAATCTGACCTTTGAATCAGATAGTATAAAGTATATTTTGATTACTAAATTGCCTAAAATCTAGTCATACTTATATAAATGTGATGATTTGTTACTCAATCATGCATGCCTGCATGGATTTAGATGAAATTTGGTATACAGCTAGAGTATATTCTGGATTAACCCATAGGATACTTTTTATCTAGGTATATGAAGTAATATGATGCAAGTGAGACCTGAGCAAGTAATTTTGTTTTAAAGATATAAATTATGGCAATTAGCTTTATTATAGTTATTTTATACTTTCTATGATACACTGTGAGTGTATTACAAGTATCTCTGTCTAGCAGCTGCAGTGGCAGCTTCTCTGCTTGCTCCACCCTAAGGATCATTACCCATCAAGCCAGAGAGAGCCGGAGATGTGTTGTAACAACCAATAAGATTTTGTTATTGAAGCTAAGCAGAGATTAAATTTTTTAAAACTCTTTGACCACCAGCTCCTGGAAATCTATTATGTTATCAATTTAATCGGACCTTAAACGAGCGGAGAGGTTGAGACTCATCTCCAGTACTTTCAGCTCTGGTGGATAGTGGCCCTGACTTCTGTCCACATTATAATTAAGCCAAGACTACCATTTGTTTAGAATTAGTGATCATTATAAATATATTTTATTGTACAGGGTTTTGTGCTGTGTCACTCAATAGCTGGAGGGACAGGCTCAGGCATGGGCTCTTACATCCTAGAGCACCTGTCGGACCGGTTCCCTAAGAAACTGGTGCAGACTTACAGTGTCTTCCCCAACTTGGATGAAATAAGGTAAGCAGTTTGGGTAACCTTTATTTAGTATCTAAATTAGATCATTCACAAGTGGTTTGTTCCAGTTTATAAAATGAACATTTCCATTTCATAATATGATAGTTTTCATAGTGTCTTATATCTAATAAAAATGCAAACTATTCCCACTTTCTTTATACTCAATATTTTAATATAATGTCTGTACAAGAAACTCCAGCTTTATGAAGTTATTATTAAACTATTGTTTTTTCATAAACTGCTATATTTATTCCATAGTAGGCCGAAAGGCAACTTTATTTCTTTCCAAACATATATCAAGAATGAAAAATAAATTGTGTTATGATTTTGTCTAAAATTGAGGTAATGACTTTGGAACTTCCGATGTTAGATATAACGCAACATAGTCACGCGATGTGCGGTCAATGCCTGACCATTTATGAACAATACAATGTCATGGGTTTTACAAATTATAACTTCACAGGTATTCCAATAAAATTTATATTTTATGCTTGCCTCCTATGATTGAGGGGAACAGAACAAAATTAGTCAATTGCTGCTTGCTACAGTTGCTACCTACACAATGTGGATAGACGATAGAATTTACGTGGACATAATTAATTTGCGCGGTTAGGCGGCCAGACTGCGTTTACCACTCGCGGAATTAATTCCGCGCGAATATCGCTGCGTGCGACATCCGCGATTCCGCGCGAGCAGCCTTATGCCTAAACATGCATAAAGCGTATGCTGCGATATCAGCGGGAATATTTTGATATTGATATGTATCACTTAATTATAATACATAGGATATAAAAAAATATCGCTAGTGAAACAATGGGCCAATGGGAAATAGCCTTAGAGATACAACTACGATAACATGGCGCGCCCCTCCAAATTACTGTTTTAATGTTTCTAGTCACATCTCCTTACCGAGCAACAAATCCTTTGATTTATTTTTGTTTGACGGCCGTCTTAGTACGCTCACATGCGTTGCGAGTCTTGGTGGCGCTTTATAAATACTTTCAAACGTTTTGAATTTTGGAGGTCCCGCCATGTTATCGTAGTTTATCTCTACGTCTGTTTGAATAAAATGGGCCATACAATATTGTGCAACCATCACACTCGTGTTTTCTTTCATCGCAGTGACGTAGTAGTCCAGCCATACAATTCGCTGCTAACCCTAAAGCGTCTGACGGAGAGCGCGGACTGCGTCATGGTGCTCGACAACACAGCGCTCAACCGCATCGCCAGTGACCGCCTGCACATACAGAACCCCTCGTTCGCTCAGATCAACACCCTCGTGTCCACCATCATGAGCGCCAGCACAGCTACACTCAGGTACTGTTAATACATGCAGTTTACATGCCTGCACGCCCCTCAAAAGACAGTCTTCCCTAAGAAACTTCACAGTATAATCTGATCACATTTTTGGTGATTTCTCAATGCAATAAAAAACTTCATTAAATATTCAAAATACTTTTAAGCTATTACTTGCTAAGTCAGAATCTTGAAAATTCATCCTGTTGATAAAGTATAAATCTACGTGATATTATATAGAATGTTGAATTACTGTTTGTTTACTCCAGGTATCCGTCGTACATGAATAATGATCTGATCAGTCTGGTGGCGCCACTGATACCCACTCCCCGGCTACACTTCCTCATGACGGGCTACACACCGCTCACAGCCGACCATGAACTAAATACTGTAAGTTACAAATTAATTTAAGGACCATAGGTATCAATACAGTAAGCTTGGTTTTGCAATCATTTGATTGATCAATCAAAATCTATCAGGCTAATATACAAAAATATATATCAGCCTCTTGCAATCTACTGCTAAAAATCTCTCATTTAGTCTGGTCTCTCCCAATTTGTGTCAAAAGACCTGATCATCCGCCTTCCGCATCAAACCTGCCCGAGGGTAGGCTTTGGTGTGAAATGTTCTTAAGAATGCGCTGTTTGAAAACTCCTTAGCATTATAATCAATCTTTCATTGTATTTTGTAGGCACCAAAGATCCGAAAAACCACAGTTCTGGATGTGATGCAAAGGCTACTCCAACCAAAGAATATGATGGTCTCACTCAGTCCAGACAGAACAAATCAACATTGCTACATATCAATATTGAATATCATACAGGTGAGTACTAATGATGAACTTGGTACCAACTGTATATGCATGAACATGCTCCTTTCAATTGGTAAACAGTAGCATATAGTATGACGAAACATGAAAACATAATTACGATGATTATATCTCACGTTTATATAGTTGATACTCATCTAGCTTGTACATTTTCATTCGGCTCGAGAAGTTGCCATACTGTATATTCCTCACAATTTCTTTTTTAATATCATTGTACTTTTATAATTTTTAGGGTGAGGTAGATCCATCACAAGTGCACAAGTCCCTGCAGCGAATCCGCGAGCGTAAGCTAGCATCATTCATACCGTGGGGGCCCGCCTCCATACAGGTGGCTCTGTCGCGCCGCTCGCCCTATGTGCACGCGTCGCACAAAGTGTCGGGACTGCTACTTGCTAATCACACCAACATATCATCGGTGAGTGTCATAGTATTGTGCACGTATGCTAGCCTCGTCCATACAAGTTTGACTTCTCCAATATCCAAACGAGTTGCTGAACCACACACCACCACAATACAGAGCAGATAAATTGTTGTTGAGTAGTCTCATCTCACCTTATCTCTCGAATCTCTATAAATATCTCTTGACCTCATCTAAAAAGTTGACAAGGGTACATTCAGGGAATATTCTGCTCCAGCAATAGATAAAAATTTGTCTAGAGATCTTGAAGTCATAAACTAAAATATACTTTGGTTTTAGTTATTCGACAGGTGCCTGCAGCAGTTTGACAAGTTGCGCAAGCGCGAGGCGTTCTTAGAGGTGTTCCGCAAGGAGCCCATGTTCAAAGACTCGCTACAAGAGTTTGACGAGTCGCGCGGAGTGGTCTACGACCTCGTGCAGGAGTACCAGGCAGCAGCCACGCCAGACTACGTCCATTGGAATCCAGGTATGACGTTTAGGAGTAAAAATACTAAGAATATGTTGCGGGTGCTGTCGTCAGTCAAGTCAAATGCATAAGACTCTCAACCTCTGCAACATATCGACGCTTATACAACTTATTTATATATTTCAGAGAGCAGTCAAATATAACGCTGATGGATAAATAAAGATTGAAATTATCCACATTAACAAGAAAGGATCGGACATACTGCAAGGATTCCAAAGGAGATGTTGAGTGATGTCACGACGATGTACCTACCCTTAGTTGTTAATTTAAGTTTTTGTTTAACAAGTGCCATTTATTATTGTATTGTAATCTCATTTTGTTAACATTGTTTACTCGAATATGTTATGTTGATATAGCCCTTACCTAAAACACGCACAGTCTGAATAAAATGAAAAGCTTTTTTTTTTACCAAGAATTTATTTTTAATAGTAGCTATCTCTTCAACATTCCCTTATTCCATACACATATCACTCTCGTGGGAACGTTTACATGTGGTTTTTACGTCCCGGGTATTGATGCGCACTACACTGCTTTACATTCTATTTTATAGACGAACATCGATATTACGCGAATATAATTCAAACTGTGACTCTATCGGCGACAACCTCTTCGTGTATGAGTTTAGGTGCATTCTAGGAGCTTAGCAGTGAATGCAAAGCCACGATTTCAGTTAACTATGTAATTACTAGGCTCCTACAATGTACTAAACATATTATATATTTGCACAAATAAGCTACATGTTTATATAAAAATAAAACCCTTGCACAAGTGGCTCCTATGCTCCTGTGTTAAGCCCACTAGAGAGGAGCGGATATACTAAAGTCCATTGCCTTAATATAATTCTTATTCATGTACTTCATCCACTTACTTACTCAGTACTATGGCATATGTGGTCTCTACTGCCATCATATTGAAAATGTATGGGATATATAATGTAAATACATTGATACACCATGATTAAATGTTTATTTCTAAACTATCACATGGATTATGTTAACTTAATATTCCCCCGTGACAATATACTATGTACATTACTGATGATAGGAAATTGAAAAATGTTAGCTATGGTGGGGAAAATGGTGGCCATGATTGCGGAATATTATTTTATCATTCTACACAAAAGAATTGCTATTAAAATAAAATGTCAAACAATACCACGTCTTAGACTGTTTCCATTTAGGACTATTTTATCACTGGTTGGTTAGAGTTAGTAATCAACTGATTACGACTCGACTGCTGCCTGCTGTTTACTATATAGTCATGTAATCTAAACTACACATAGTACTAATTTGAACTGCTTACTATGCATATCACTTCCACTTTAAACAGCTAACAACTTCGTGGTGAAGCTGGTAGGTGCCAACAATGGTGCGTGTACTACTGGCAAGTGATTCTACTAAAACTAGACCAAGCTGACAGAGTCTAGAGCCTACGGCGAATGATGTAACGTATAAACAAGTACAACAGAATCATTATGAGAACATAATACACACAGTCATTCCCAATACACTCCTATAATCTAATTTATTATACAATAACAGTTGTTCTTATAAAAGTTATGTTTAAATTTCAACACAGACTAATTACGAATCACAATGTCGATATTAAACCATTACGGTGCTAAGAAAAAGTATGTTACGTGATGAGAAATAAAAAAATGCAACAATGTTGTGAGTGAACATTCATAAAATTAAAAGCGATGCGTAAGTGCGATGCGTTACTTGCTAAATAAAAATGTGCCCCAAAAGACAATAACGTTCTACGAACATTGACACATAAAAGTCAATAAAATGTAGGCAGGCAAAGTTCTCGAAACCTAAATGATGAAAAACAAAATCGGAATGGCTTGTATGCCTTCTAGATTTGGGTTTACTTCTCTTTTAGGTATTTTAAAAAATGTATGAGATTGACATAACCTATGATTCAATACATATTATTGACCGTTATTATGTGCATTAGTATTGTAGAAAGCGGCAATGTCAGCGGCCCTCTGGAATATCATTTAGTGACACGGCCTGATGTTGAGGGCAGACACGCTGGGCTAAGAGGTCTGGCTGGGCGCCTGGAACTTAGGCTGGATGATGGACGTCTTGCGCAGAGGGACGGTCTCGGGCGTGGGGATGGCGTCGCCCGTCGGCTGTTTGGCGGGCACGGCTGGCGTTTTGAACGGCGCCGACAGGTTGCTCGGCCTCTGCTTAGCCATTTGGTAGTCACCAGAGTCAAAAAATTTCTGCTGGAATTACAGTATAAAAAATGAACATTCATCAACCATTTATGTGTCCTGTCCAGTATTGTTCCAATTTCAAAGTTTCAACATACCTTAAAAAAAATGTTTGAGAAAATAAAGTCTGAAGGATGTTTGCAGTAGAACAGTAAGACAAAGGCAAATAAGATTACTATGAAATACAGACCCCCTTTGCTAGCCTCTTCTGCAGAAAAGCGGAGTGTCCTCCAGGCCCTCTCCCCATCATCGCATTTGGAAACTTAGCTTTTAATTTTGCTTCTTCCAACTTTTCCAACTCTTTTGGCTGTAACAAAATTAAATAAATAATGTAATCCAATCGACCACAGGATTAGATTCAGTAGGCAATAGTGGCGAAGGGTGACAGTTTTAAAAGGGGAAGTCATCCCAAAAATTCCCTCTAAAAATTGCTGCAAGACAAAAATCCATCCGTCTCTTGTAATCTATATATAGTCATGTCTGGAAGAGCTCGACCTAACTGAATATCAAGCCTTTTTATCAGTTGGATGAGTAAACAATATAATTATTACGTTGGTCTATGCATTAACCAATTTCTAAAGTGAAGCCGATGGGAATCGTGTTGTATGGAGTCTTCATTACTGGTAGGCAAATAACTGGTTGTAATACAACTTTGGAGAGGTGATGCACAGTAATGAGTATGAGATGATAGAGCAAGATAAGATAATATTTATTGCAAGAATGTAGTACATAATGGTGGTAATAAATAATTTAGTAAATAAGTGACATAATGAATATTATTAAATTGATAACATTAAACAATTTAGCATTAGAAAAAAAAAAAAAAAAAAAAAAAAAAAAAAATCAGAATCACTTATGAAATAAGTAATAATAATAAGTTGCACTATAATAATTTAGTTGCAGTAGTAATTTAGTATATAATTTAGCATATTTTTGACATTTTATTATTATTGTATCACATTTTTTTTTTTTGAAATTTATGTCTCATTTAAATATGGATTACCTGCATATTTGTATGTTTTCTGGCATAACATAGCGCACTCTTTATCATCTTTATATTATTTTGTACCTATGTCAAACAAATGAATAAATGATTTATAACTATAAATGTCAAGGTTAGGTTCACAGTTCCAAATGGTAGGTAAAGAGAAGAACTAGAAAGAAAATTCTATGGATACTATTATAGTGAACAAAACAGTTCTGACAGGTAACAATGGAATCTCTAATTGCTGGCTGGTTGTTACACAGGCAACAATGTTCTTTTTACCCCCAACAAAAAAGAGGGGTGTTATTCAATTCAGAACCCAGGAACATCTTCGTGAGAAAATAAATGGCTGTAACACTACACCAGATTTTCTATTTTCAGTGAAAACATCTTTTGTGTAATAAGCTCTCAATGTAACATTTGGAAATAAATAACAACTATTGATTTTAAAGTTAAATCTGCGTATTCTTTTGAGCGCATCCTATATCAGATAGTCTAGATAAGAATACTTACATCCTTTGGAGGTTCAGGCTGATCAGGTGAATCACTCATGTTGACAACTGCAGAAAAGGAGGTAATTATAATTACATGTTGCGTTTAGTACATAATTATGTTGGCTCATTAGAGGGTTATCTGCAAATAATCTATTAAAATACGTAGACCGTACCGATTGTTTTAGCAAATTGTTTTGTTTACCCTCCTAATAAAAACAAATCGTGATATCAGCTAGTTTTGAAATTGAAACGGATTTACATCAGTATAAAAACTTTGGAAAAGCAATGCATCTGAATTAGAATAGGTATTTGTAAAAGTAGTTTTGATATCGAAAACACATGGGTCACCGCAATAACAATAAATTGCTAAGTAGGAATTCAATAACGTTCGGTCAAAGGAAAGTTGTTTACCTTGATGATGATCTTCGCAACCCGCAGTTATATAGCGATTACAAGAATTTATTAACAGTTTTAGCAATTGGAATGGATAATAACTGGCACAATCGATTAAATGATCAAAATTATCAACAAATCACAAATTCTCGTGATTTTCGTAAAGTAAAAAATGGCGTTTTAAAAAGTGTTACTACATACTTCTACGGATTTTCTACCATTTTTCACATGATTAATGATTTAAAAGGAATACCAAATATTATAATAATTGGTAAGGAATACTATCCAAAAAAAATTATATGAAAGCTTTCAGTTAAGTTTTTTAATTGAGGGATGTTCAAAACTACTGTTGTTTGTTAATGGAATTAGTAGGAATTTCAGATTCATGTAGGTAGGTACCCATGACCAAAGAAGCCTCACTGGTAGCCGGTAGGTACCACAGATTAATATATCTAGTAGTAGGTACTCGTACTCAGGACCATATATTACTATACTCTTTGCTCAGGAGGTTGACAACACTGAACACTTGCCAGACACACAACGATCTTTGTAATTTTTTAAGTTTTTTACAATGTTCCGACGTTCGGGTAAATTACATGATTAACGGTGATTAATAAGTTTCTTGAAAAAAGGGCGGGAAACTTCGAATTGCGCGGTTGTGTTTTTGGATTTCTCAAACTTGAATTTAATTATTTCACTTGTAAATTTATCAGTAGAGTAATTTTGTATAAATAATTATTGTGTTTGTAGTGTATATACTGTAGTATTAGTGAAGAATTGGTAAGTTTTTTAATATTTAATTGTACATAAATGTAATTAATATGGACGAGCCTCCTGATATTGTGGACCCAGGAGGAATGAACCTTCAGGTATCTCATTGCATCACTATTAGCAATGATGGCTCAAGTATGGATACAGATGCTTCTGTGTCAACAAAAAATACTAGAAAAAGAACAAAGACGGTTAGAGTTTGTAAACATTGCAATAAAAAACGAAAAAGGAAAACTGGTTCAGATGTAACCAAACTAACCCTTAATGATTGCTTATGTGATGATAATGAAATTACTAAAGATCATAAACAAAATGATATTCATGAAATCACTGCTTCTTCCTTGAGTAGCTCAATAACACAAACCATTTTAATTGATTCCCATCAAGAATTAAATCAAAGCGGAAGCAATGATATCAATAAAAACAAAAAATTTACTCCGGTTGGCAGGAAAATGTATGACCTGTCCGATGCTGCTCCATATTCAGTCCACGTTCAGAGACAGCAGGTAGAAGGTTCTACCACGCTAAACCCAGTAACATTTGGACGATTTTTGAAAAAACATAATTTCGCTAACATTGTTAACGGTAGTTTAAAAAAGATTGGTAGAAACAGATTATCGCTCTCTTTTGTGTCATACCAGGATGCCAACTCTTTTGTTTCTTCTAATATTCTGTCTGTTAATAATTTTAAAACATTCATCCCCACATCCAACACAACTAGGATAGGTATAATAAAGGGTGTTCCCACAGAATTGTCGCCGGAGGAAATTATCAATAATATAAATGTTCCTATAGGCTGTGGTAATATATTAAAAGCTCGTCGCCTCAATTATAAAGTAGTGGTGGATAATTCCCCTATCTGGAAACCATCACAATCCGTGGTCATTACATTTGATGGGCAAATACTTCCCAAACGTGTTTTTATGTGTTTTACTTCCCTACCGGTTGAATTGTACACGTTCCCAACTGTACAATGTTATAAATGCTGCCGTTTTGGGCATACAAAAACATACTGTCGAGGTAAGCCACGATGTTTTAGATGTGGTCAGGAAGGTCACTCAGGTGACATTTGCAAAGTGGAAGAAGAATATTTCTCATGTTGTTTATGCTCTGGCTATCACTTAGCTACAAGTAAGTCATGTCCAGAATACATAAGACAAACTGAAATAAAAATGACAATGGCCAAAAGTAACGTTACATATGCTGAAGCGTCTAAAATACATAAACCTGTAACAAAATCATATGCTGATATATTATCTTCCAAACCAAACATCCAATCAAAAGAAACTCCCCTCCATCCATCTTCAAATTCTTATAAAAAAACTGTATTTATAAAACCACGTAATCCGCCAAAATCAGTGAAAGGATACGACCGCGTAGCTCATGACAACTTAGTAAAAGAATTCACCTTTCCGTCTTCAAATAATGGTTGTGCATTAAATTCACAACCAGATAGTAATCCGACAATTACTGATATCATAACTGCCTTATTAAATCTTTTAACACAGTGTAATTTAATTTCACCGAACAACGTTGCCCCTATACTTTCTCAATTTATTAATAATTCAAATAATGGATCTCGTTCCAGCTCGGTTGATCCAGTGGAATTGCCGCAGCATTAGCGGTAAAAAAAGTGATCTTTTGTATTTGATTAAAAAGTATGACCCTTTTATTATCACTCTCTCAGAAACATGGCTAAAACCAGGATCCTTATTTAGGATTCCTAGTTATGCATGTCTTCGAGAGGATAGGACCGATGGGTATGGCGGAGTAGCTATACTCATCAAAAAATCTTTTTCGTTTTCATTTCTTCCTCTTCCTTCCCATAGCAGTAATTTATCAATTATCGCTGCTGTTGTAAATAATATATGTTATGTATCTTTATATATTCCTCACCCTTCAAATGAAACTCTATCGGAAGTAAATAATATAATGTCATCTTTACCGAAACCGTTTATTATACTAGGAGACTTCAACTGTCATCACATGTCATGGGGGTGTTCCTCAAATAACTATTATGGTGAGGAACTACTTGATATTATAGATCACCATAACCTGTGCGTTTTAAACACTGGTGAACCTACACGTCGCAACAGCCCTACTGAAGGTGTGAGTGCAATTGACCTATCTTTATGTACCCCGAAATTAGCATGCACTTTATCGTGGTCCATTTTTCCTTTTACCTGTGGTAGTGATCATTTTCCTATTCTTATAACTTTTCCTTTTAAAAACAAACCACTAATGAGACACAATCCCCGCCTAAAGTATAGATTGCCTGATAACAATATTAATAGTTGGGATCAATTTAAGTGTTCTGTGGATCGAAAAATCCAATCACTACCGACGGTTTACAGTGGCAATGAAACTATTTGTGCTGAAACCTTAGCAAGGATTTTAATTGAGTCAGCTGATGAAAATTTTCCCATTAAAAATAAAAGAGTAAATCAGTTTCCATCTCCTCCCTGGTGGGACACTGACTGCACTGCAGCTATTCAGAAACGAAAAATTGCGGAGTTAACATATTGTGGACAAACTACTGTAGAAAATTTTGATAACCTTTCTATAGTCATGAAAGAAACTCACAAACTATTTAAAAAAAAGAAGTCAGATGGGTGGAAGAAATTTTGTTCTTCCATTTCCCCTGAAGTAAGCCCATCGTTACTTTGGCGTAACATTAGAAGATTTAGAGCAGCTTTTAATGACTCTTCTACTTCCTCTTTCCCTCTAAATCTAACTGATAAATTCTTAGACAAACTTGCTCCACCAACCGCTCCTTCAGAAGCTTTACTTTCTTTTCCTATATATTTTTCTATTTCTGATTCTAACTATTTATTAAATTCCCCGTTTTCTCTACCTGAACTAAAAGGTGTTTTATCTAACTTAAAAGATTCAGCTCCAGGTGACGATGGTATACCTTATTCCTTTTTCAACCATCTTACTGATAGAACACTGCTCGTCTATTTAGATATCTTAAACTCAGTTATGATTTCCGGTAATTTTCCCAAATCTTGGAAGTCTCAAAATATTATTCCTATTTTAAAGCCAGGTAAATCACCTAATGATGTATCGTCCTATCGGCCAATAGCACTTTCATCTGTTCTTTGTAAAATTGCTGAACATTTAATCAAAATTCGTCTTGAATGGTTTATAGAAAATCATACTTTATTATCGCAGAGCCAATATGGATTTAGAAAAGGCAGATGCACCATTGATTGTTTAGGCATTCTTATTACAGACATAAGAACTTCCTTTTCCGTAAATGAATCAGTAATTGCAGCATTTTTAGATATAACTTCCGCGTATGATAATGTTCTCTTAGATATTCTATTTAAAAAACTCAACGATTTAAATGTACCCACAATTCTTTGTAATTTTATCTTAAATATGTTATATGACAGAACCATTAATATTTCACTTGATGAATCCGGTCCTAAAAAATCCAGACACTTATGGCGAGGACTTCCACAAGGCTCCGTTCTTAGTCCCCTATTGTACAATATTTACGCCTATGATTTGGAGTCTTCAATTAATAATGAAGTTAAGATTCTACAATATGCCGACGATTTACTCTTATATCACTCTGGTCGATCAATAGATAAAGTTTCTAGCTCTGTATCCTCATCATTGATTCTTCTTAAACAATGGTTAGATAAGAACGGCTTACAGTTATCTACTTCTAAGAGTAATATTGTTCTTTTTTCTAGAATGAGGATGCCTCCCCCAGTTATTATAAAATATGACAATGATATAATTCCTGTTAAAAACAGTGTTAAATACTTAGGTATAATTTTAGACAACAAATTATCAGGCGTTCCACATTCCGAATATATTGTTGGGAAGTGCGAACGTCTCTTGAATATTGTTCGGTGTCTTGCTGGAGTTTGGTGGGGTGCCCATCCGTTCTCACTTAAATTAATTTATAATGCTATTATCAGAAGTGTTATTGATTATGGTTTATTTTTGTTAGAGCCTTGTAATAGCTCGGCTCTTCATAAATTAGATGGTATTCAGTCCAAAGCCTTGAGAATCATTAGCGGAGCTATGAAAACAAGTCCAATAAATGCTTTGCAGGTGGAATGTGGAGAACCTCCATTAAGCTTAAGACGACAATTTTTATCAGACAAATTTTTGTTCCGTACTCTTCAATTTTCAAATCATCCTTTATTTTCCTCTCTTCAATCTCTATCAGATTATGTTAGTAATGCTAGTTATTGGACTCATAAAAAGCCTCCCTGTTTAGTGGTTAGTTTCCGTAAATTTATGTCTCTTCAAGCGCCCACTCACCGTTCCTTAGTTTTCCCTTTATTTAGTTCGAATTATGAATCATTAATTATAGCTCCCGTTATACATTTAAACACAGATATTAAAAAGGATGATAACAATGCTAATGTAAGTTTTAATTTCATTGTTAACCAAAAATGGCAGGATTGGCATCATGTATATTCCGATTAGGGATTGCAAATATTCGATGTTTTTCGGTATTCGAATATTCGAATATTTTTTCAGCCCTATTCGAACTATTCGAATAATATTCGAATATTTCAGAAAAATTAAATATTTATATAATTTGTCACATTTTTATAGCCTTACAAACTGGTATCATATTTTTATGTAAGTTCGCCTAACATCCCCAATCATTACCAATATTTAAACTTCAAGCTTGTAATCAAATGAAATAATTATAACAATTTCTTAATACAAATGTCGTTCAGTGAAGTTTTCTCTTCACGTATTAATATATACATAGTTAGAAGTAATGTAAACTTCGACCATAACCAGAAAATCAAAATTTCACAAATAAAATCAAAAAAACATTTTTTTTTTCAAGTTGTCCTCCAAAATTCATCGAGAAGTGTCGTGAATTTAACGTACCACTGGTCCTGTGCTTTATAAATTACGCAAAGGCATTTGACTACGTACAATGGCAAACTATTTTCTATGTGCTTATTGAGATGGGCGTCCCCACGCACCTTACTTTCCTGATTCAGTATTTCTACCTTGATGGCACCCATTGTAAAACTGGAAAACCAAGAATCTAAGTCTTTCCACACGGAACGAGGCGTGCGTCAAGGATGTATATTGTCGCCAAAGTTATTTAACCTATATGGGGAACATATTATGCAAAAAGCAAATAGAATAGAAAATAAATTAGTATAGGCAGTGAAAGACTCACGAACCTAAGGTACGCGGATAATACCACTATAATTGTGTCTAGTGTAGAAGAGATGGCGAACCTGCTAAAGCGTATACGGGAACACTTCCACGTTCTAATCTACTTGACGGGTACGAGAAAGTCAGCGAGTTCGTGTATCTTGGGTCACTGATAACTAGTGAGGGCAGCTGCCGTAGATCTGGTATGGCTAAGAGTACAATGGCAAAACTCGACAAAATTTGGAAGATACGTGGTATTCACCGTATGACCAAAGTGCGATTGATGCGTCCTCTGGTCTTCTCAATATATTTATATGGCGCGGAAACGTGGTCCATAGAAAGTCGTGATAGCAGTAAGATCGATGCTTTTGAGATGTGGTGTTGGCGCAGATTGCTTCATATACCCTGGACTGCTATGAGAACTAATGAATCCATTCTGTAGGAGCTCAACATCGCCAAGCGACTTTCCACAGTTTGCCGGGAGCGTGCCCTCGGTTTTTTCGGTCATATCATGCGGTCTTCTAAGCATTGTCTGGAAAAACCTTATAATAGTGGGCCGGCTGGAAGGGAAACCTACTCAAGGCAGAGCGCCGGTAAGATGGTCGGATGCAATAAGAAGGGCTGGTGGAGGCAGCATGCAGAAAGCGGTCCACGCAACGAAAGACCGCATGGTTTGGAGGCGCGTTGTATGTGGTCGCGATTCTCATCAGTGAGGGAACGATGATGAAGAGGAGGACTTGTGTCATATAGAGCCATCCGCATTTTTATTGATGTTTCTAGATCATGATGTTCGCAAGTGACCGTTGATTGGTCGAATGGCCGTCGATCTGAGCAGTGCCGATCTATTCGAAGATTTGACGACCACGCGTTAGACGTCGCGTTAATAATCAACAAATAATGCTGTAACCTTAATTGTTGTGGTAATATTCGAATGTTCGAATATTTTATAATTTACTATTCGAATATGAATTTCAAATTGATATTCGAATAATTCGAATATTCGAATATGGAATTGCAATCCCTAATTCCGATGCATCTAAAATATCATCAAATAGTTGTGTTGGGGTTGGAGTCTATCATCACCAGTATAATATTGTACAAAAGATTAAATTACCAGTGGAAACATCAGTATTCACGGGAGAATGTTTCGGAATTTTAAAAGCAATCGAGTATATAATTGTTATGAAATTAAAAAGAACTGTAATTTTTTCAGACGCTCTGAGTGCTTTGCAATCTTTGGCAAAATTTCCTTTTAAAAGTACTTCTATTTTTCCTTTAGTAATAGAAATAAGAAAGAAGCTACATGAGTGTGTCTTAAAAGGATATAGTGTATCTTTCACATGGATTCCGGGACATTCTGGTATTAAGGGAAATGAAAGAGCTGATTGTCTTGCAAGGGATGCGATTGAGTGTGGTGATCTGTTCCCATATAAAAACTACTGCCATGATCTGGCGACTCTACCTCGCATTTATCTCCAGGAGTCTTGGAATAATGCTTGGTCAGTTAGTGGTCAAGTCAAAGGTAGATATTATTACCAAATTCAAAATTCTATACCGTGTAAGCCTTGGTTTTCTAAAACCAATTTCAGCAAGCTAATTACAACAATTTTAATTCGGATGAGGATTGGCCGCCATTTTTTTTGTATGGAAACCATCTTTTTTTCACCGGCTCGTCAAACGGCCCAAGGTCCTCGACATTTTTAGTTCAGGCACTACATGTCTGCGACTTCTCATTTTCGAGATCCGTGGGGCAGTTCTGGTCAGCGTTCCACTTTCAGGTCATTTCGGACTTTTCCTGAACTCACAGGACCCCCCTCTATACGACTCCCATACATCACTTTTACCCCCCACGGCTCCTTCTGGGAGAACAATTGGGTCAAAATGCAAAACGAACACTTGTATGGCGGCCATATTGGAAAATGGCGGAAAGAAAAATTTGATCCCGGATTATGAATCGGTGCCCCCAAAAACCCCCAGATGCCAATTTTCAGCCGGCTCGGATCATTTTTTTTTTTGGCCGCCATTTTGAATCCGCCATCTTGGATTTTTATGACCCCCACCGGAAAGCCCCCGTCGTCCTCTATGATATTTGGTCGAGCACCCCCCCACTATCTCCAACGGTTTCGGAACGGTGAGCGTTTCAATTTTGTATGGCCGCCATCTTTTTTTGTATGGACGCCATCTTTTTTTCACCGGCTCGTCAAACGGCCCAGGGTCCTCGACATTTTTAGTTCTAGCACTATAGGTCTGCGACTTTTCATTTTCGAGATCCGTAGGGCAGTTCCGGTCAGCGTTCCACTTTCAGGTCATTTCGGATTTTTCCCAAACTCATAGGACTCCCCTCTATACGACTTCCATACATCACTTTTACCCCCGGCGGCTGCTTCTGGGAGAACAATTGGGTGAAAATCCAAAATGAACACTTGTATGGCGGCCATCTTGAAAAATGGCGGAAAGAAAAAATTGATCCCGGATTATGAATCGGTGCCCCCGAAAACCCCCGGACGCCAATTTTCAGCCGGCACGGACCATTTTTTTTTTTGGCCGCCATTTTGAATCCGCCATCTTGGATTTTTATGACCCCCACCGGAAAGCCCCCGTTGTCCTCTATGACATTTGGTCGAACACCCCCCCACTATCTCCAACGGTTTCGGAACGGTGAGCGTTTCCATTTTGTATGGCCGCCATCTTTTTTTGTATGGACGCCATCTTTTTTTCACCGGCTCGTCAAACGGCCCAGGGTTCTTGACATTTTTAGTTCCGGCAGTATGGGTTTGCGACTTTTCATTTTCGAGATCCGTAGGGCAGTTCCGGTCAGCGTTCCACTTTCAGGTCATTTCGGATTTTTCCCGGACTCACTGGACCCCCCTCTATACGACTCCCATACATGAATTTAACCCCCCACGGCTCCATCTGGGAGATCAATTCTGTCAATGAGTGAGTCAGTCAGTCAGTGGTAATCGAGCTTTATATATATAGTCAATTATGTAACAATATTATTCAGAAGGTGATACTTTATTCAGCAATTAGCTGTTTCAAACGCTACTAGCTTAGTACTGCTTTAATAAAGCAATACAGATTATGGTTATTCAGATAAATGCTACCGACGGGGCTGTTTTTCAGCTTTAAGCCAGAACTCAACCTAATTCAGCATTTGGCTATTCCCAAAGCTCTTATACAAACTATATTCATCATTGAACTGTAAAATGTTCTAAATGTGCACTGTTAGCTTGCTTATGTGTTACTTGGGAATTCTTCTAAACTGTCAAGTGTCAAAAAAATCATAATTGTCAATGTCAATCGACAAACCTTTCGTGTTATTTTTGAAGAAGCTTTTGGCGGAATTTTAAATTTAATATATTTTAAAATGGAATCTGATATCATTGAAGAGGATATAGATGGTTCCATCGTCAGCATCCATGTTCGCAACTTCTTCTGTCACGACAATTTAGAAGTAAACCTAAACAGAAATGTTAATTTTATAGTCGGTCGCAATGGAAGCGGGAAAAGTGCGATTTTAACTGCTCTAGTTGTTGGCTTAGGTGGTAGGGCGTCAGCTACTAACCGAGGAAGTAATCTACATTGTGAGTTTATTTACCAAGCTTTTATTTACCTTCTCAAAAATTATTTCAAATGTGTTGTGTTCAAAGTTCGGTTCCCGGCAAAACAGAGGCGACCCCTTTACTTTCAATACAATTCACTTCCCGTCTATCGTAACTGACTAATGCAGTTTTTCAAGAAGATGGGAAGCGGGTGCTGCTTCCCATCTTCTTGAAAAACTGCATTAGTCAGTTACGATAGACGGGAAGTGAATTGTATTGTCTTGGGTTCTTGTAAAATAGTTCTGCTGACAACAAGATTGTGTTATTGTTATCATCACAGTGTAATAAACACCTTCTATGGTGATATTGCCAATTTCACAACCATTCTTTGTAGAAATAGATTTATTACGCTTATGGATGTATTTGTGGTCAAACATAGTTACCAACCAACATGTGCAGCCCGGCTTATAATAAATGTGTTATTTTCATTATTCCAGCTTTTATAAAAAAGGGTGCAAACTCGGCCACATTAGAGATTAAAATCAAGAACAGCAGTGTAAAGGCTTACAGACACAATATCTATGGGGACTACATAACTATTGTAAGACATATAAACGCATCAGGCGGCTCCGGTTATAAAATTAAGTCTGCATCTGGTAAGTATTATAGCACATTTTATTTTATTCAATTAAACTAAACAATTTGAGCATATGGTATCTAGTCGCTTCACCAGTGACTTACATAATACTAAGAGCTGAAGATTCCATCCTCAAACAAATTGCAAATTCACCATGGTTCATGAAGAACTCTGCAATCCATCAACTTTTAAAATTGAGCACAGTGAAGGAAGAGATAAAATCCAATTCTGAATAGAATAGAATAGATCTATCTTTATTTCATGTAAACCAGATACAGGCACTTATGAAATGTTGAGACTAGATATGCGGGTCCAAATAGTAGGTCCTATGGAGAAGAACCGGCAAGAAACCGGGAAAAAAAAAACTCCATGGACACTCTTTTAAAATAATAGATTACCACCTTGATGAAAAACAAAAAGTAACTTCTGCACTAGTATAATAATCCACTGGCAGTGCCACTATTGCAACTATTCCAGACTCATTGTACTGTATAAAGAGACGTAAAATCTGAAACCTAGATAACTTGCAATGAGCTATCATTGTCTATGCATGATTCACGATGGGGAACTGACTCCACCCATTATTATGTTCAATCAACACATTCATAGTCAATTATGAAATTTTAACGAATAAGGATACAATTTATGATAATAGGTAATAATATTTATGATTTAAATGAGTAAGACCACAATCTCTACATAGTATAAAATAAAGTCGCTCACCATGTTGGTCAGTATATCCGTGAACTCCTAAACTACGCAACTGATTTTGATGCGGTTTTCACCGTCAGGAATGTTTATATGTATATAATAATATTTAATGTAAGGAGAGTAGTGAAAGTGTACCCGTGCGAAGTCGGGAGCGACTCGCTAGTTTAATATAAATTCTTTAAATGTTGGCACGGTTGGCGCAATGACTAAGGGATTGGTTTTAAGCGCTACGTGTCGCGGTTTCGATGCCTCCATGGAACGGATATTTGTATGGCGTACAGATACGCAAATCACGCGCATTGACGTGAAGTTGCGGAAACTGGCCCCCTTCACCAATACAGGCCTTCAGTACTTCAGGCCTACAGATGTTGTTCCAGGACTGGGTGTGTGTGCATATGAGATGTATGTTTGTAAAACTGTACCTACAATACAGGGGAAATCTAATTCTAGTGTAGGGCAACATTATAAAAAATAAAAATTATGATTATTTTTCCACTTAAAAGATGCTAGTCCACTTTTCTAGAATTGATTTTACATAAAACATGCAATGTTCATATACAAATATTTTAATAGCAATTGAGTCATGCAGTGCAGAGATAAGGCAGTGCTTAGCAAAGGCGGATATATCGCCTTATCTAAGTAAAGTACCTAGTTTACCTATTATATGCCAAAACTTGCATACAGCCATGTTTCAATGTCATTGCTCACTCCATAAATAGCATAAATAGTAATAATAAGTTTATGATAAATAGTTAATTTAAATTTTCTACTTGTGCCTGCAATCTATTCTATTTCTATACAAATAAATAAAATTGAAGTGTGTTTGTAATCTCAAAATAACAGCTTTTTACTAAATGCATATGATAGTATAAACAATACGGAACATATAAAAAAAAAATTGTCTGCTTGTCTGTTTCTCCCGGCTGATCTCCGAAACGGCTGGACCGATTTTGACGGGCAATCACTGGCAGATAGCTGATGTTTAATGTGTAATTTAGGCTAATTTTATTTTAAAATAGAATTAGGGTTCCATGCAAAAAATAATAATTTTGTTAAATTCAAAGTCGCGGGCACAGCTAGCTAGAAATATAACTTAGGCAGTTACTAAGCCGCCTTCTATTTCGATGTAATACCAATCACTCTAGAGTGCTTCTAGATAGTTTATTTGTGTGTTCATGTATACTGTTGTAACAAATCTGAAACATAGCGTCACGCTCAGGTCTGTATTTTGCTGAGGGTCACATTTCGCCAAAACATGTTTGAATAACATCATCCAAGATAATTTTTCTTAACGTAAAAGTAATTTCATAATACAACTTTCGTTAGACTAGGCAGGTAAAAATTATTTATTCATTTTACAGGTGACATTATATCAACGAAATATGAAGAAGTGAATGCAATAATTCTTGCCCACGACATACAAGTTGACAACCCTATTTCAGTATTAAATCAAGATGACGCCAGAAGTTTTCATGCTTCGGACTCTAAGAAGAAATACGCCTTGTTTCGTAAGGCAACCAATTTGGATCAGACAGAAAACAATTATGTTAGGGCTCTTGAAAACTGCAACAAAGCTACTGCAATATGGACCAGGAAAAAAGAAGTAAGTGATATCAGGAAAATTTACAGTTTTTTTATTATAATAATTGATTTTTGATTTCTTTTGATTATTTTAAATAATCAAAAGAAATCAAAAATCAATTATGTTAGGGCTCTTGAAAACTGCAACAAAGCTACTGCAATATGGACCAGGAAAAAAGAAGTAAGTGATATCAGGAAAATTTACAGTTTTTTTATTATAATAATTGATTTTTGATTTCTTTTGATTATTTAAAATAATCAAAAGAAATCAAAACACAAAACACAATATTCACTGTGGTGAAAAAAGTTCAATATTTTTAGGAATGTTATGCATGTTACACGCTATGCATATTATCACCTTTTGCTATGAAAAAATAAGGAAAATATGTACACATATACTATTACAACATGTATATAAATAGGTATGTATTAATTCCTTTATTTCAGGCATGTGCAGAACTAGAAAAAGAATACAAAAAATGGAAAACTAGCCACGAACAGTTACGATCGCGAGACGAGATCAAAGCCTTGAAACAATCGCTTCAGAACGAATACTACTGGAGTGAGATAGCGGATTTAGAGCGAGAAGCAAACAAGATACAAGAGCAGTATGACAAACAGAAGACCAAGATGGATAAACTGAGAGATAAGCTCAGTAAGATGGAGCAGAACTATGGGAGCAATACCAGTGCTATTGAGTAAGTTGGTCTACATCCCTATTTCCAAAGAAACTCTTCTACTTAGAGTCTAGACATTGTTAAAATTGTTAAAGTATTTTCCCAGTGCTGGGCACGGACCTCTTCTCAGACTGGGAAGGATTAGCCCTTAGTCCACTATGCTGGCCTAGTGCGGATTGACGGACTACACACACAGTAGAAGACATGAGACCGTTTTAGTTGTGTAGGTTTCCTCATGATATTTTCCTTCACCATTAACGCAAGTGTTAATCAAATTGCGATCCGCACATAAATTCTAATAGTCAGAGGTGCAGGCCGGCTTCGAACTCATACGAACAAAATAAAACACGAAGTAAGACAATATTTTTTTCAGCGAACTAAAAAGCTTTCTCGAAGAGAAATCTCTCCAGAAAACAGCGTTAGAACAAGAGCTTCGCGCGTTGGAGTCTGACGTGAATACCGTTCAGGCGACATGGCGGTCGTCGCAACACAACGCCAGCAAGTTGACAGAGTCCCTCAACAGGGAGAAGAGGAAGATAGTCGATTTGGAGAAAGAGATACAGAATATTGGGTAAGTGTGTTTGTAAACAATGATACCGTGCATGTGATGTGTATATAACGCGACACAACGCTGACAAGTTCAGAGAGTGGCTCAACACAGAGAAGAGGAAGATAGTCGACTTGGAGTATGAGATACAGAATATTGATGAGTCCTTATGGATAAACAAATTGACAACGTGCAGGCCACAGACATAAGAGAGTAGCAGACCGAACATGAATCCAATTATATTTATATAGATGGGCATGATTCTTTATCTCTTTTGTACTAACCGACAACTCGATAATAGTATCTCGCTCTTTTACCTGTTGTCACACTGACTCATAGGCAAAATTTAACGCGTAGATTGTTTATCCCGCGCCGCCATATTGGTAAGCTGTATAAGCTACATCGCATTCTAAAGATTCAATTGTGTTTAATTTAAAAATATTACTTGTTCGGGACGTAATAGATACGAGAATAATAAAATAAAATGGTTAAGTACTGTGCGTACCGGTGTGACAGTGCTAGCTACGACAAAACACGTATTGACAATACTCCCAGTGTGTGCGTAATGGCTACGTAATTTTCACTCACACACGGTCGTTTTAAGTCACTCGGGTGAAAAAGAAATTCTTTCTTAAAAAAAGAAAGAAAAATAATTTTTTAGCACAATAACAAAAAAAACAATGAAAACATATAAAATAAAATGAGTTATTGTGCCAAAGCCCGCAAAAGGCTTTACGTGAGTGACTGAGTGTGAGCCCATTTAATACTCTTATATTTAGGTATTTAACCAATTAGTGCTTTAAAGGGGGTTCGACGAGCGATAAATATAGATTGATAAGTGAAAATTATTGCTTGATCAGCGATGTGCGGTCAACTAATAATTTTCACTTATCATCTAATAAATCGCTGTAAAATATTAATTTATCTACACTCATATCGTAAACTTCTAATTATGAATTCCAAAGTAGTAATGACAGACTTTATGCATGTGCAACTCTAATAAAATTAAAAAGTTTTATTATGATACAGTTTTCTTAACAAACTAATGTTATAAAATAAAAAAAAATCTGTTAAAGTACACTTCGGATCCACCAAGGAGATTTCAATTCAATTTTTATAGCGGCTGCACATTTACTATGACGGCGCGCGCTAGGCTAGGGCACATGCGCGGTGACTGTTAGGTTTCGGCGCCATTATTGTATTTGTTTACTTTATAATTTGTTAACATAAGATAACACAGTATAGATAAAGTAGTGTATGAAACTGTAGCGACATCTATCGCCACATAGAAGAACTACTTAGTAAGGCAGCAAAAGCTAACTACAGTGGCGCAAAAATATGAAATCGGCCAATCAGATTACGAAGCCTGCATCGCGCAAGGAAAAAGAATATCGTATCTAACACATGTACAACTGTCCGACATCAACCGTCGGGCTTCGGCCTGCCAGGCAATATCACCTCGCCTGGTCGGAGGATCCTCCCTTTTCAATGGAGGATCACCATACCTCGTTCCTCCACAAAACTGCAAATTACTGGGTAATAAAACACTCGTGTTATATTATTAAAGATCTCGCCTGTGGCTCGATTTTTAAACTACTACTATTTCTATATGATCTGTCTGTAAAAAAAAATATTTCTAGTTTCAGTTGCATAATTTGATTTGCATAGTTGTGATTGTTAAAATCTCTGTTAATTTTTCTACCACTATCCGTGGAAACCTGTAATTGTCTTAATGTTTCTTATGCTTTCTGTCTATTTACTTTTGTATAGCTGTTGGTTTTCCTAATTATAAATAATTAAATAAATAAATAATATATAACAAACGTTTGTCTTACACCAAATGAGAATGAGATAGGTGCAAGACGATGATGATGAGGGCAATCTGAAGCCCTTTTGTTTGAATTCGTTTAGAAGTCATAAGTCTCTGACCCGCTCGCTATATCAGTCGTTCATACCATGCAATATTATTCGAAACTCTGTTCACTTCAGGATAATTAACATAATATGCTATGATCCGGAAAGTTATACATGCAATAAAAACATTTGATATCAAAGGTCGGGCGGCGCCGAGTCTCGTCGCGCAGAGCTAGAAGCGAGTGCTGAGCGCGCCGCGGGCGCTGCGTGCGCGGCGCGCGCGCGGTACGACACGGCGCAGCACGAGGCGGCGCAGGCGCGCGACAACGTCACGCACGCGCAGGCGCAGGCCGACCAGCTCAACACGCGCGCGGCGCGCCAGCGGGACTCCATCAGTATGTACTCTTGTATACACGGCGCAGCACGAGGCGGCGCAGGCGCGCGACAACGTCACGCACGCGCAGGCGCAGGCCGACCAGCTCACTATTGTGTCTTTTGTCTCTGTGGAATGCACGCCACACCAAACACCAGTTTCAACTGGGGTATCGTCTCGGGAAGGCTATTGCCGTGCGACAAGAATTTTTTAACTTTATAATAGAACTAGAGGTCGCGTGGGTGCGCGGGCCGCATGCGGCCCGCGAGGGCTTTTTGGGTGGAGCTTGTAACATAACTAAAAAAATTAGGTATTTTGATTTTGTATGGCAGCCATGTTTTTTTGTATGGAAACCATCTATTTTTCACCGGCTCGTCAAGCGGCCCAGGGTCCTTGACATTTTTAGTTCCGGTGGTATAGCATTGCGACTTGTAATTTTCGAGATCCGTAGGGCAGTTCCGGTCAGCGTTCCACTTTCAGGTCATTTCAGACTTTTCCTGTACTCACTGGACCCCTCTCTATACGACTCCCATACATCACTTTTACCCTCCACGGCTCCTTCTGGGAGAACACTTGGGTGAAAATCGAAAATGAACACTTGTATGGCGGCCATCTTGAAAAATGGCGGAAAGAAAAATTTGATCCCGGATTATGAATCGGTGCCCCCAAAAACCCCCGGACGCCAATTTGCAGCCGGCTCGGACCATTTTTATTTTTGGCCGCCATTTTGAATCCGCCATCTTGGATTTTTATGACCCCCACCACAAAGCCCCCGTCGTCCTCTATGACATTTGGTCGAACACCCCCCCGCTATCTCCAACGGTTTCGGAACGGTGAGCGTTTCAATTTTATATGGCCGCCATCTTTTTTTGTATGGACGCCATCTTTTTTTCACCCGGCTCGTCAAACGGCCCAGGGTCCTTGACATTTTTAGTTCTAGCACTATAGGTCTGCGACTTGTAATTTTCGAGATCCGTAGGGCAGTTCCGGTCAGCGTTCCACTTTCAGGTCATTTCGGATTTTTCCCGTACTCACTGGACCCCCCTCTATACGACCCTCATACATGACTTTTACCCCCCACGGCTCCTTCTGGGAGAACAATTGTGTCAATGAGTCAGTGAGTCAGTCAGTGGTAATCGAGCTTTATATATATAGTCAATAGAATAAATCGTTGTGTAAAGAATAAATCGTTTTTCTTTCTTTCTTTCTTTCATTGTAAAGCTGGCAGTATATTGGGGTGTTTTGTACAGGACACCTGAAGCAACAGTTGCGCGAACTGGAATCTCGTGGCAACGACTCGCTGGCCGTGTACGGCAGCAACATGGTGGAGCTGTGCCAGCGGGTCAACGCCGCCGTCGCCAAGGGACACTTCTCCAAGCCGCCCAGGGGACCCATCGGTATGTGTTGCTGGAACTGTACAGACAGCTATAAAAGTAGCTGATCATTGTACACATTTTAAAAGATTTTTTATGAATGAAAACTTGCAAATTTAATTCCTTTCTAATTAATTATTATTATAGATTAACGTAACTGTATGGATTAGTGTAAGGGTTAATAATAAAAATAGATATCTTCTTTTACAAATCGATTTCAATCGATTGCCTACGTCTATCACGCCCTTTGGGGCACATAAACCAAATAATTTGTCCCGCAATGCACTGTCTCAAGTGAGGATGATACTTATAAACAGAACTAGCGACCCGTCCCCGGCTTCGCACGGATGCAATTTCTCTACTATCCTTACATTAAATATGAAAGTATGCTACAATATACATATTAACTTCCCGAAGAAATGCTCAAAATTATGGTGAAAACCGCATCAAAATCCGTTGCGTGGTTTAGGAGGAGTTAGCGGATATACAGACAGACGCGAAAAGTGACTTTTTTATACTAGCTACCCATCCCCGGCTTCACACGGGGGCAATTTCTCTACTATGCTTACATTAAATATGAAAGTATTATACATATAAACCTTCCAGAAGAAATGATCAAAATGATGGTGAAAACCGCATCAAAATCCGTTGCGTGGTTTAGGAGGAGTTAGCGGATATACAGACAGACAGAAAGACAGACAGACGCGGAAAGTTACTTATACTATGTAATAAAAGATGTGTTATACAGGTTCTTATCTGAAAGTGAAGGAGAGAAGATGGGGCGGTGCTCTAGAGCATATAATTGGCGGTTCTATCCAGTCCTTCTGCGTGAACACAGCCGAAGACTCCAGGAAACTTTTCCAGATAATGGATCAAGTGAGTATATTAACGTATACTCAGGCCCTGGTTATACCCGGGGCTGGATTAACTTAAACGCAAAGTAGCCAACTGCTTTGGGAACCACGATTGCCTATAGACCGACTGCTGTGAGCGCAGCCCTCCCGATGGTTTGCGGGGCGCGAGGTGGTGGGTGTGCACGGATATACACTATGATAAATAAATAGATATCAGTGATAAATAAAATAATCTAAAAGAAGAAAGAAATAATGAAAATACATTGATTTGGATTAGACACTAAACAACAATGCATGGAGAAAAAAAAAGATTGGCAAAAAGAGGAAATGTACATATTATAATATTGCTGTCTTTATTACTACGGAAAACCATCCGGAGAGCCGCGATTACCGCGGTCGAGCTATAGGGGGCCTCGAGGCCTATGAAATAGTTATTTGTTATACAAGAGTGCAAAGTTGCTTTTTAACCGCGTGTTCAATTTTGATGACCGAGCAAGCGAAGGATTCTAAAATTGAATCACGAGCGCAGCGAGTGATTCAAAATTAGAATCCTGAGCGTTAGCGAGGGAATCAAAAGAGCACGAGGTGAAAAATCTTTGCACTCGAGTGCAACACGTAACTTTTCATTCCACCTCAGCGAGGAAATGACTAAATGCAAAAAAAAAACTTTAATTCACAAACTTAGTGCACACGATGTTCTAAATTCAATTTACTTTATCCTCTAGAGAATAAAAACGGCTTTTCCACTCAGATATTGAAGATTAAAAATACTCTTTCCGAGATGGTGGGATGAAAATTTACTTTATCCTCTAGAGAATAAAAACGGCTTTTCCACTCAGATATTGAAGATTAAAAATACTCTTTCCGAGATGGTGGGACGAAAAATAAGTTTATTATAGTAAAGATATAATTAATAACTGTTACTCTATATCATCCCACTGCTGAGCAAAGGCCTGCCCCCATGACTTCCATGTCTTCCGGTCCAGAGCCAGTGTGGACCATTCCTTATTAATTTTATCCAGCTAGTCTCTCCATCTCCTTCGAGGTCTGCCGCAGATGTGGCCAGCCCAATTCCACCAATCCAATCCATGTGTGTGGCCATTTCAATCTTTAATAAGTTTTTTTTTTAGGTTATTTCAATATAAGTTATATTTGTATCTATTGACAAAATCATGGAAGGATATCACTCTTTTTTTTCAAAATTATAATTTCTATGGTCTTTTGAATTTTGAAACGTAAAATAATGGGTAAAGTGTTTACATTGCCTAAGCGTTTGTACATGGCTTAATCTAGCCTTGGTTATATTCTCTTGCCTGTTGACCTTTTGAAATAAAAAGAAACAGAACAGATAAAAAAAAAGAATAGCTGATATTTTACTAATTAATGTTGTTTCCTATGCGTGCTTCGATCACCAATTCGATTACCAGGCGCGGTGATTTAGGCTTGATTTTGTCACGACCATCGCAATGGTCGCAAGCAGGACGAGTCCTGTGACAAACGCGTTGCCCGCAGGTGTACGGCGCGGGGGCCAAGCCGGGCGTGACGTGCAGCCGCTTCCTGCCGCGCGCGCACGACGTGCGGCGCCGCGCCGTGCGCGCCGGCGCCTGCGTGTCGGCGCTGGACTCGCTCGACGTGGCCGACCCCGTCGTCGCCAACTTCCTCATTGACAATGTTTCCATGGAGAGCGTTCTACTCGTACCTGATCACGGTGAGTTCTGAAATTGATAGAATTATACATCTTGACAGATTCTAGATTACGGTTTACGGTATATTTATTTCCTAATGGATGAATACAATTCACTTACCTTGAGAAATACATGGTATAGTTATAACTAATTTAACAATATCCACCACCTAGTGCTTATTAAAAGACGGACGGTATTAACAAAATTATTCTAAGACTAAAATGATGTGGGTAATCACAAAATCTGCGGACCTATTACGTATCAGTTGCTTTTAGCGCTGATAGCAAGATTAAAATTCGAAGATTCGTAGTCTTTTCTCAAATAAACAGCATATTTCTCACACGCTTGGTACGCTTCCCGCTTGACGTCGCGATTGAGTTACATAGACTTCGCTATTCGCCCGAGCGATTCTCACACTGAACTGAACAAGCGTTCAGGCGAATTCTAGGAGCCAGGACTGTTCTAAACTAAAATGTTATTTCTCAGACGACGCCGTCCGCCTGTCGGACAACGAGGAGAATGTTCCGGAGAACTGCGCCAAGATTGTGACGCTCGACTCCACGGAATACCATCCCGCGCCCAACTACCGCAGCTACGGAGGAGCCGGGAGGCAGAGCCGCTTCCTGCATCTCAGCACGGCAGAAAGGAAGAAGTAAGTGGCTTCATATGACAAACAACAACAGCATCAGCGCGTTTACACAGCTTGGACACGGGCTTCGCGGAGAGAGGGACTTAATCGTTACCTATCACGCGGGTCCAGCGCGGTGCGGTGGATATCACAAGTCTTTGAGTTATTGCTACTATAAGCATGTAAAATTTTCAGGATCTCTCCTCTCACTGTGGCCAAGACACCCTTAGCCGACAGTACAGAGGAAACCATTCCCTGTGTACATTGCACGATGTACACATACCTTGTTTTCCTACTCAAATTTCGTTGGTAACCTCAGGTCTCCCTGTAACAGGTTTCCTACATTTACACCAAACATACACGTTTGGTTAATGGTTTGAATAGTTAGTCTAGGGTGTTAGGTTGAGAGTGATAACAATAAGAAATTACTTAGGTAATTAGTAGTATATATTTTCATTAAAGACATTGATTAGATTTCAAGAGTTTAGTCCAGGCCAGTACACTTTCACTATTAGAGTTGAAAAATGAAAGGTCGAAAATTCTAGTTATATCTCAGATTATATCTTGCTATTTTTATATTGGACGGCTAGGATTATTAAAATGGTTTTGTCCTCTAAAACTTTCGAAATATGAAATACTGACGGGAATTAATAGTAGTAATAGTATATTTTTCACTAGCACACTCCATCCTGACCTACTGTATAACGGCCTGGGGTAGTTCTGGAAAGTGCTTAATGCTCCGACTCGAAAGAGCCCAGAGGGCGGTACTGAAGGTTATGGCACATAAGCCCATTCGCTTTCCTACTATCGAACTGTATACACTGTGTAAGGTGCCTACGGTCAGGCATTCATTTTTGCTGAGGACAATTCTGCGCAAACATTCTCAAATCTCATTTGATCCTGGCTTCAGTAAACAAAAGCGGAGGTCCGACATAGTTTGTCGTATTGAATCGGCTAAGACTGAAATGGTGAGGCGACAGTTTCACTTTCTGAGCCCCAATTTATACAACAAAGTCAATAAAGAACTGAACATCTATCCACGTACGTTAAGAGAATGTAAAACAGTCACAGGCAATTGGTTACACACCCTCACTTATGAAGAGTTAGAAACCTTTATCAAATCCTAAATATCCTATATCAAATTCTTCCTTCCTTCCGAATTACACAAACTCATGACATACAATCACGCATAGAAGTGCTCACACACACACACGACGCACATTCGCTACACTTGCACACGGACATTCACTACACATACAAATACATATCCCATTCACATACATACACATATCACATATCTACACAGATAGCAGATCAATGGTAAATTGTGTTTCGTAACCCCAACATTTTTATTATTTTTGTTAATTATTAATTTTTATATACATAGATAGTTAACTTTAGCTTATGCTCTGTTTCTGTATACTGGAACGCTGATGCTTTTGACCTCTTGGAGGTGGGCGTTAATGGCTACGACACAGTTATATAACTAATGTAGCTATTATCGTACACAAACGTACTGTAAACCTTTTTTAGTTCCAATAAATATATTTTGAATTTTTTTTTTGAATTGAATTAATTAACTAATTACCTAATTAGTGGCCTTCTGTGGCTGAGACCAATACTAATGTCTGCATTTCATCACTTAAATCCATACAGGCAAGTGATAGCAGAGATAAAAGAAGCAGAAGCGATGCTCAAAGCACTAGAAGCGAAGGCTGAAGAGCTGGGTCAAGAAGCGAAGCAAGCGCGGAACATCGAGCGTTCAGCGTCTAAAGCGCTTCAAGCACTGCTGGCTGAAAGACACGAGAAAGATGAAGCAGCGCGTGTAGCTGCTGCTAGGCTGGATCAACAGCAAGCGCCGCAATACGCTGTTCTGGTGAGTAATTACTGGCATGTAATTAATCGTACAATATTCATACGTGATTTCCTCAGTAAGAAAATATATTTACTCAATTTTCAATTCTTTATTGCAATTTGACAAGTGTACTCGACGAAAAGTTCTATTTAGCCTGACATTGTCTAGATTTTCTTTGAAGAAATAAAATGTGCCCAGTAGATTTAATGGAATCATCATAGAAATTATCCGTCAAAATAACTTTTTTAAACATTTTTTTAAATAAGAATATTATTCTCGGCCGCTCGTTGACATGCTGCCTGGTCTGACCCTAAAAAAAATCATTCAACATCTTTAAAGAATAACCCATATAACTGTGAGAGTTATATCGATTCGCTTCAGCGGTTAATCTTCAAAAACCCGTGTATATTCTCCTACCAGGTGGATGAACTAAACATATCTAAAGAGAAGATGAACAGTTTGAAGCAGCAAGTGGACGAACTGTCCGCCAAGGAGACGAAGTATCGACAGAAGTTGGACGAATATGACGTCAGCATGAAGAAGGTCAAGAACAAGCTGGGAGAGCTGACTGCGAGCTGCCGGAGCATGAGAGTAAGTACCTAACAGTAAGGCGAGATTTACTAACATTCCTGGTAATTATTTTAACGATGTAATGACTAAGACTAAGGGCCTTTAACCTGTCACGCGAATTTGCGCCCGCGTGCGGGTCTGGCCCGCATGCGTGAGTTAGCGCACTGCGGGCCACAGGATGCGCATGTATGAAACTATAGGATGCGGGGCACGCATGCGGGTCAGACGTACGATGGCGCAAATCCGCATGATAGGAAAAAAACCCTCAAAGGCAGTTCAATTCAGACTAAGATGGTTCGGCTGTGTGTACAATTTTGAGCTGGAATCATGAACTCCGGCTTGAAATTGTGTGGGAGCCGGAGCCACACCGCCTGTGTATAGTCCCAACCTAAGCCTTATTTATGTAAGTGTTAAGATGACTACATAAAGGGCCAGCGTTTTAACTCACGGGCTCTTGATCTGTCAGCCTGTAGACTAACCTACTATATTATCCGTAATGTGTTTGGGTTGCATATGCGAATGAAATTTCAAATTGTAGACATAACTACTTTTAAATTGGGTAACATAATATAATGATATTATGTTATATTATAACATCACTTTTCAAGATTTAAGTTCTTTATCGACACATTAATCACTCGTAATACACCAGTAATATTAAGCTAAAATTTTTGACATAGGAAGAGATAGACCAGGAACAAATGAAGCTTGACCAAGGTGTGACTGAGCGAAAGACGTACCAGCAACGGCTTCGGGAGGACAGCATCAAGATGACGCAAGTGGAGGCCATTCTTGAAGAGAAGCGAGGAGTTATTGACCAAAAGATTGAGGCGGCTCAAACACTCTGCCCCAGGGTCGAGAATCCAAGGTAAGGCCATGAGTGGCCATGATTTTATCGATCTTCTCTTCAAGCTAATTGCTAAGACTTTAATTACCTTACACTAAGTTTTAATGCGATCACCGCCGCTCATAAAGTCCACTACATATTGAATTATTGATTACTGATGCATAGGTAGCCTTGTGTTCTGGTAAATTCAAACGCTGGTGGTATCATTCACTAGGAATACGAACCCACAGTTGTTATAATGAGAGCATTTTACAGTAGTTGGTCCCGGTTGTCATACGAATACCTTTGACAGTCGTTACGGGAGTCAGCAACCCAAAAAGTCTGACAACCGGTCGAACCTTAGGGTTTCAGTGTCATCCAGTAATTGGGTGGCGGAGGTCAGATGGCAGTCGCTCCGTATAAAATACTGATATTCAGCCGCAAATGGTTAAACTGGGAGCCGACCCCAACGTAGTTGGGATAAAGGACAGGCAGATGATGAATGAGAGCATTTTACATTTAACAGAGACAAGGCAATAGTGACGAATGAGCTGAAGAAGATTCAACTGAAGTTGAGCTCGATCCGTAGCGACGGTCTGACGGAAGCCGAGGTGACGGAGCGACTGCTGCAAGTGGAGCGCAAGTACCGGCGCACCAGGCAGACGCTCGAGCGGCTCAAAGACCTCATAGACACAGTCAGTATTACAGCTAATCGAGGGGACTACCGCATAACTAAATTGGTAATGAACATCGACTCTGGTAATAAACTTCAATACGATCGTGAGAGACTAAACTTTGAGCTACCTTTTAAAAATATTACTGATCATGAAGATGGGAGTCCCAACAGTATGAACGGTAAAAAAATTACGATGTTTATTACTAGAGGCGATGTTCATTACCATTTTATTTACGCGGTAGACCCGCTGGAGGGTAAGCAGTGACACGGGTACTGCAGTAGGTAATTAGTTGGCGCAGTGGTTTCGCGATTGACTTTGTATTACGTGTCTCGGGTCCGATCCCCGCACGGAACAAATATTTGTATGGCCTACAGATAGATGTTAAATCAATAAAATAAAAATCCTAGTGCAACATCTTTATATAAATAAAACAATCACCTGAGGTTAGATTTTTGTAGTACCTGACAGTAACCATTATTCACAGATGAAGAAAACAACGGATAGCCATTTGAAGTTCTGCCATAAGGTTCAGACCAGCATCGCCAGGCGCGTGCAGCATAGCTTCCAGTCCATACTCACCCTTAGAGGCTACTCGGTAAGCTTGCTAGACTCTTTCATTTTCAATTAGAGTACCTGACCTGTCTTGGGTTCGCATGTGTTTAAAAATATTTCGTATAATGCTCCAGACGGGGTAAGTACTAAGTAGTGGTAAAAAATACCTTACTGGTTCCCGAGATAGTTCAAACAAATAAAATTAATAAATAAGCCCTATCGCGTAACTAAAATTGCATGGAACATAGATTCTGGTAGTAAACTTTAATATGATCCTGAGAGACTACACTTCGAGCTACCTTGTAAAAAAATTACCCATCATGAAGTTAGGGCTCTCATCTCCTTCATCGGTATTTTTTTTACAAAATAGCTCAAAGTTTAGTCTCTCACGATCGTATTGAAGTTTATTACCAGAGTCGATGTTCATTATCATTTTCGTTATGTGGTAGACCCGCAGATATAAAGGTTACTGGACTCCACAACGACAGACGACTGTAGTGATTATTTTCAGTAGTCGACTGCACTAGTATTTCAAAGAATTTCATAATGAGAGCTGGTGCGTTATTTTCCAATGAGCAATATACATTATAGGGAAGCATGGACATCGACAACGGGCGCGGCGTGCTGGAGATCCTGTGCACGGGGCGCGAGAGCAGCAGCAAGCGGCACGCGGCCAGCACGTCGTCGCTGTCGGGCGGCGAGCGCTCCTACTCCACCGTGGCCTTCATCATGGCGCTGTGGGAGTGCGTCGAACTGCCCTTCTGCTTCATGGACGAGTTCGACGTGTTTATGGTCAGTTAAAGTAATTTAAAGTACGAGCAACATAATTATTTAGAACCTGTTGTACCGAGACACAAACATTCTAAAAACATGGATGTCTTACTTTTTTTATTTTTCTAAAGTTATCTTGCTGTCGCCGCCTGGATCTGTTGTGATATCCGTTTTATGGGATAATAACTATATTATTGAAGATAGTGCGTGGCATATAGATATTATAGATCTAAGAACTTTATGGTCATGTAGTGAGCTTCATATTAACCGACTTTAAAAAAGGAGGAAGTTATATCGACGAGTTTTTTTTTTGTTTTTCATATGTTCACTGATTTTTCGGTAACAACTTAGCCGACTTTGGATCGTTTAAACTGTATTCTATTAAGATTAGATCCCGAGATAGTCCCTAAAAAAAATTGGTTAACATCTGATCATGGAATACGAGATGTAGGAAGGGAACTCCTCAACGGATAATAGCAAAACATTCGCGACAAGCATTTTGTTATGGTCTTAATCTTGTGTAATTGTTTATTCCATTAAAACGGACAAATAAATAAACGCCAAAAAAAGTAAAATTCAATTCAAAAAACTAAAAAGTAATAAAACAATTTTACATTATTTAACAAGCTTCCGAAGACGGGGCCTTTCAAGGCACTTTAGCTTGGCACCGACTTATTAAAATTATTTTATTTGTTTTTAGTTTTTTGAAGTCAGTTTTTACTATTTTTATAGTTTTTTAATAAGAAAATGAATTGAAATCAAACGAAGACTTTGTTTGCCAGGATAACGTTAATAGGAAGATAGTAATGGAGTTGTTGATCGACCACGCACTCAAGAACACGAGCCGACAGTTTGTGTTCCTGACGCCGCAGGACGCGTCCTCCGTCACGGCCGGACCGAAGATAAGCATACATTTGTAAGTGAAACTGTTTAGTCTATTATAACCTAGATAAGGCTGGTACTTACAAACCTCACAACCTTCATCAAGTAACGTATGGACAAGTCTTAGAAAATAACCCACTTTTCATACATCATTTATTGTTCTTATTATCACTATCAGACCAATATCTATTATATGGAGGAACAAAGATATACTGGGTGAAAAAAAAAAAAAGATTTTCTTATAACTTTAAATGCATCAATTAATTATATAGGGTGCCGAAGATGTTATCACATTAAATGGAACCACGTATTAAGTATCACGTTCAGAGACCGTACACAAAAAAATTATCAAATCCAATCGGTAGTTTCGCCACAGGAACTAATTTAAAATTTCATAATTTTACGCCCCTCCTCCAATGTCGGTCCCTCAATGTTGAGGATCGTGACCCCTTCCCATGATCCTCCTGATGCTTGCTCTCCATTTGCTGCGGTCCGTGGCTTGATGGAGTGCCACATTCACCGGTACTTCCATTTGGTCCGACACCTGGCTTGACCACCTCTTCGGGCTGCGTCCTCTAGGTCTCTTGCCCTCTATTTTGCCTGTCACAATAAGTCTCTCGATGTTATCGGTGTGTCTGCGGGCAATGTGGCCAAAGTATTTTAATATTCTGTGCAGGCAAACAGAAGACAAGCGGTTTTTCTGGTCTAGCTTCAGCTCTTTTAATATAGACACATTCGTTCTGTGGGCGTAATTTTACACATATCACGATTAAAAAAGTTTAAAAAGTCTCCAACATATTCTAACCAAAATTATTTTTATTTAAACAAGTAGAACAAATAAAGGTGATATAAATTTCTACTCCGATGTCCCTCCTAGAGTCCTAGACGAATGATAGCAGAGTGAAATTTATTGTAAAAAAAACTTGCGTAAAAATGGCAGATATTTTTTGTATGGCTTCAGAACATATATTATGTGGTTTCATTTAATGTGATAACGTCTGCGGCACCCTGTATAGAATATGCAACGCATGTAATAAGTAAATAATTGCAAAATCTATCTAAACCAATCTATCAATCACATAAAAACATCTGTATACCATAACTATATATCTTGGTTCCTCCATAAGATAGCTAAATACTCAAATATATTCCTCTTATCAAGACCTATCTTCACAGGTAAGATTCTAGTCCCGATCACTGTAGGCGGTTATTGTGCTCATCATTATGAACAACTTTTACCGGGGGACCATGTAATTGTGAAAAAAATCGTTATTTTTTATAACAATTTATTATAGCTCAACTAAATGTATGGAAGAGCAGATGTTTTTCGCGATTTTAGGTTTGGTTAAAGTTGTTCTTAATGATGAGTACAATATGATAAATTCTTGGTACGTTTTGATATCAAGTCTAATTATTTAAAACTTGTTCCAGAATGGCGGACCCACGGCCGTAGTACGTAAGCATTTTTATATGTAATCCGATGGAGATTATTTTATCATGTGATTGTTTTTATAATTATAATAAAGAAGTTACCAGATTCAATTTTCGGGTACTATAGCGCGATGTTAGACGTAACATCTCTCAATTGTTTTGTAATATTTTATAAGTGATTGCCGAGACAGGCAAGTGAAAGAAATAAAAATATTTTCAAATAAATAATCAACACCATTTATTTAATACTATGTCGCCGTGAACTGGCTGTACATACAAAAATGTGATCGATGCAGTTATTGCACAATGACATCCGATTACGTTTATTATCCATGACATGAGATCGCATGCTATGAAATCCGGGATATAATATTGTCCTTCCATTTACAAATAGGTACTTTTTATATTAACTTCAATAAATTGATATAAAAATAACTTACGTCTAAAATTCTAATCATTTTCTACTAAGGATATAATTTTTAAATTATTTTAATATAAAGTAACAAATCTAAGTCTTATTTATAAGGCGACCATCGCCTTACTGGATAAGCGTAATCGTTCAACTTAATTCTACATTGAATTTTACTAAAACGAACAATACCCGGATCTATTGGAGTTAGGTACACTGTACAAAGTTATTATTAAAAAAATACAATAAATCCATACGCTATGGTGAATACGATTTGTACAACAGATTAATTGAATATCTATACATATATACTAGTAATCGAGTGAGGGAAATATTCAGTTAGATAACAGGTGACAGTCTTAGTTTTGAGAATATACAATACAATATAAGTAATATATATCCAAATAATTATCGATGATAGGATTACATAGATATATGATTTGATGGTTATAGCAAACATTTAATTCAAATGCTAAATGTTTGCAGATTTATATTAAATTGTGAATATTATTAACGTAACTCATTTATTATGCCTAAATTCTAAGTGTGTAGAAAACATAAAAATACACAACGAATCATCTTGAAAAAAATTAACACACATTACCCTCACTTGTGCACTACACGGAATTACAGATGTCGGACAACCCTCACAATGAGCTGTGTATGAGTGAGCCCTCCGACAAACGTAAATTTCCATGTAGTGCGCGAGCGCGCCATTACTGATTTATCTTAACACCGACAAATAATTAAACAACAATTAGTTGATCCATCACTCGTAATGGTTTATTTTACAAAAACTGAAATGTTCGTAAGCGAATTAAGATACATACAAATTGCAGGATAATAAAGCGTCATGAAAGAGAGTAGTAACATCTGCCAGTATTTTGAAACACGCATCAGTGTTAGTAAATAAGGCGAAGTGCTTATAAGGAAGGTTAATCTTACAATAACGTAGTAGCATGTCTCAAACATTCACGACGATGCAATGTTATGCGATGCAAGTTCATAATACAAATAATGTTTATTTTCGATACACTTAGAAATTATGATACATATAACACTATTTACGTATGATTGTTTTACTAAATATCTAATAATATGCTGTATTTACGTCATTATGTGTGTACGTGCATTAATTTCATGCATTCAGTTCATTGGATAATGTCCACATACACACAAGACAGTTGATAATGCTGCACCATTTCTAAGTATGTCGATTAAAACGATCCACAGAAAAAGCAGAGTGTAGATTTTTCCAACCATTTGGCAGTCTTTGGTTAAAATAAGCCGCGAAAGATATTTTCACTATAATCATAAGAATTTTATATCAATTTTTAAAAAATCAGTTGACTCAAAGCTTTAATTATCAGTCTCGTAAACGCTTTCGTTCATTTACCATCAATTAGTAATAAATTACAATATTCATCAATTTATTTACAAAATGTCGAGAAATTCAAGGACTAAGCATACAACTAATTCACAATTGGGATCAGTTTATAAAACATAGATAAATATACATAAATTCGTTACATTTGATTTGGATGTTCAGGAATATAATTAGGATATAAAAAGAGAAAATGATTGTTTGGTAACTCGTGAGCATTGTAATGCACGATCAAACGGCAATTTCACAAAAAACGTAAAAATAATATAATTGTTATGCAAATTAAGTCGTAGGGCGGTACACTAATTAGTTAATGATACAGAATATAGTATTGATTGAAAAATGATTATTTGCAATGCATTCTATTTATATTTACACAAAAATATTATGCATCCACATAAATAATAATTCGATTCGTGTGGTGTTCTCCGCACGCAATATTTGATCCATACTATAACTTAGCAGCACTGCAAATTCCTGCTGATGTAGATACAGCCTTAGATATTACAGAAGAACAAGAATTGAGAACACAACCTTGTTTTGACACTACAATAACTACAGTTAAAATAATACGGTGGATTATCTCTACTTAAACATGGTGTTAATGACAACATAAAATGTATGGAATGTTTAAGCAGTATGAACTGGCGGCGCCAGTATGAGTCAAGAACGGTTGATATATTATTATTTTTCATACGTAGGAACCATATTATATTATTTACAGTTGTTTGTTGTTTAAGCAACATTTTTTTTTCTAGCTAATGGAAAAGTACTGGAATACACAATATTGTTATGAATAAGGTAATTTTAAACATGTGTTATTGAGATGTTGTGTATTCTAGTACTATTTTCTGTAGCTATTTTTATGAAGTTTTATATAACTTAAATAGTTAACACACTTATTACAATACAATACTACCAGTTTTCTGGTATCTCCTGATGGTGATGTGAACCATGAAATTGTGTCAATTCTATAAATTATTATTTGTGCATTTAAAATATTGTACTACCTGAGTAGTAAACTTATAGTTGAATGGATCTCTTCCCAATTGAAGCGTTAGTCTCGTGCACACTCCAATCGCTTCATTAGTGGCTGGCTAGTGATATTAGTAAGCAGCTTCCATGCACACACGCGTTAGAAACTCGCGGGTTAGTAGAAAAAATTACTACATGTTCAATTGAGAGATACCATTGCAAATAGACTGTTGCAACTCTTGAGAAGTTAATAAGTAGTTGATGACACTGTCTATCTATATTTCCAAATAAATCCATTTGTTTGGTTGAATAAACCTCGTAACCTATATTCTTGGTGGTCCACATGTGATGACAATTTAAGTGTAATAGATAAAGTTATTAATATTTTATCTACTTCTTATTGAAGTACTTATTGCGATATGTTTTATATTCGCATTCATTCTTGTCAAATTAGAGTTTTTTGAATAATATAAATAAATATTAGTCTTATATATTACATCACGATACGAGATGTTATTTTAATTCGTGACATTCTAGTATGAAATATTTTAAAGTTATTATTTGTAAAAGCTGCATATTGTATCCACAGCAGAATATAACACTTTTGTAAATATATACTTCTTTATATCTTAGCCTAAAGTCAAGTTTGCGTAAGAATCTTCAGAGTGAGAATACATTTTAGTTAACCATATTGAATAGATCAATTTTTTCTAAACGGAAGTAACGAATCTTCGTGCGAAATGGCAAATAACAGTACAATAATAAAAACAGGATCCCTTCGGCTGACCACAGTCGAAGTCACATTGTACCACATCACTAGAGTATTAAAACAACTGGACTTAAAACAATTCACTATCCGTGTCGGAACATAACAATCAACAACAAACACACCTTAATGTAACGTGGTTCACTCAGTGGAGAGCCGGCGGGCTTCAGGTACGGGGGACAGGCGCCGCGTGGACGGCGTCTTGCTGCTGGGCGTCTTGGGGCTCTTGTGGTCCGACTGCGGCGGCGTGGGCGGGTAGATGTGCGAAGCGTGCTCCGACGACGATGCCGCCTCGTCCGTCTGTGTCGTTGACTGCTCTTCTACCATTATCTGGTATACTTTATCCTGTTGTTGCGACAAAATTCTAAATTATACCGTGTATATATAGCCAAATGATGATTTGTATCGATTTATTTAGCTTGTATTGTTTTGTGATATTACTCGAAAATCTATTATTAGCAGAATAATGTGCTATCGTTACGGTAGTATTTTGTTTGCGGCATTGTTTTTCAGTTGTTTTTTTTTTGTCTGAATATCTAGTTGGCCACAGATGGCTCACTTTACTAGACAACTGCCTAATATAAGCTATGAATGCAAGTTGTAAACGGTAATTTTCTATACAATATGATAGATTGCGATTGGCAATATTTTGCGCCAATTAAGAACCCAGATAACGTGAAGCAGTATGCAATACTCACAAACATGTCGAGGGTGACGTTGTGCGACTGTATGCGGTGGCTCTCGTCCAGGTTGACGTCGGGACAGATGAGGTCGAGGCCGGCGGCGCGCTGCACGAACTCGCCGTCGCCGCCGCGCACCACGCACACGGCGCCGTCCGCGCGCACCACCGACACGAACGGCGCCAGCCACCGCCAGCACGGCTCCAGCGACTCCCAGCTGTAACCTATTGGCAACCAAGGGCTTTAAGATTTTTGTTGATTAGCATCAATGTTTTATATTTTACTATTTTTAAAAGGGGCTGGCGTGATCACTAAATATATCTATTTTTATAATTAATCTATCTTTTATATTTCTGGTTCTTTATTGTACCTATATTTCTTTTTCATCAAAATTTTTCTCCCGTAGAATTTACAAAACATCGGAGCCAATACATATAGGTACATGTAGGCTATACATGCGTATTTTCCGATCAGCAATCGAACCCGCAGCACGCAGCATAGAAAGCCAAACGCTTAGGTATGGCGCTAATCGTGCCGTCAAATAATATTATTGAATTGTTTGTCTTATAGACTGTATTGATAGCAACGGAATACTTTTCAATAGATGTGTCACATTGCTGATTCACATGCCCACGCGCAAAGCCCAGTTATTAATGTAACTTCTTACGACCTTCCTCATATTAACAACAATAAATATAATAAGAATAAAACTCACCTGATACCCTAATAGCTAGATCTTTGGTGAACGCGTGCGCGATCGCCGCGGCCGCGACTGCACTGTACGGGTACAGATTCACATCCACATGCAACACTGCTAAGTCTATCAATTGTCCACATATCACAAATTCCAGCGACGAGTACTGCGGGAACACGAAGGTGTAGCCCCGTAGTGCGTTCGCGCCCAAGTCATTTTCGCCGAGAAGCCTTCTTTTCGCGCTCCTCCCCTCGCTAGCCAGCTGCATGTATACGTTCAGCCAGCTATTGATTGTGATCGGCGTGATGCTCCACGACAGGATCTTGAGGATCAGGAGCTCCTCCAACAGAATCTCGTCTGTGGTGCACGCGCCGTCGGTGACGTACGCGAACTCGCCGATTTTGGGTGGGTACACTTCTTCGACTTTCGCAGCTATGAAGAGACATGTGATTCCTGAAATGGAATGTTTTGATAAACGGTGTTCACGACAGCGAACTTTTCGTAGGATGTTTTAATGTCAATTCTGATTGCTTAGAAGTAACATTCGTTCGTAACTTGGTTCATGAAGTTCTACTGAAAGTTGTAGCAACTATCAATGTTGTTGTTTTACCTATAAGCTGTAACCGGCCCTTCTGCACGTCTTCCGTGTTGGAAAGATACCGGTCCACGTAGTCCACTGTGAGATGAAATGTTTCTCTATGCAGTTTGTATACTTCACATACCTGTTGGAAGAAACGCAATCATTATTGAGTTGTATTCCCAGTCCTACTAAAGTAGTGTTATGAAAGTCATCATTAGCCACGTCTCTCTATCTTGGGGTCGGCTTTCAGCCTAGGCAGATGCGGCTGAATATCGGTATTTTTAACTCCCGACAACAAAAAGGAGTGTTATAAGTTTGTAGTGTGTAACTGTCTGTGGCATCGTAGCTCCAAAACGGTTGGACCTATTTCAATGCAGTTTTTTTTAATTGAAAGCTAGTTTAATCGGGTATTATCTTAGCAATGTTTCATGAAAATCTGATCAGCAGTTCAAAAGTTACAGCTCTTTTTCTAGTTGGGAGTCGGGTTTTTGACGGTTAGGTTATATACGGAGCAACTCTCACTCCGCAATCCATTTACTGAGGATACCGAAGATTTATGATCATGAATGAAGAAGAATTAAGTTGTCAGACTGTCCAGGCTGGCTAACGCAACGAATGCAATAAGTCGATGTTTCAACTTTCGTAGAGAAAGCTACATATCATATCACACAATTGAAGAATGTTTGTGATTAACGTATAAAGGTTATTATTGTCTGTCGTCTTGTTTGTCTCGAGGGTTATCTCTCCCGGACGGTCCCGGACGTGTTAATGGCCATAGTGAGATTAATTTCGGCTAAGACATAAATTAGGTAAATTGGTTACTTCACATCGTTCCTGCTTACCATATGACGCATCTTAGTGAAGTTTTATTTGAATTCGTTTTGTTGTTCTATAAGAGTTCTATTGTATTACATTGTTTTAGAAATAAGACATACAGGATTAATTTAAGTTGTACGATGTAAATAGTAGTTTTTTATAGTGGATGATGAACTTATGAACTTAAAGATAAAGGTAAAACTAATTAGATTACCAGTAATTGATATTTACAGCTATTTTATGTACACAAATTATTTAATTGTATAGGCTGCACCTATATGTGAATTCAAATCAATAATAGAAGGTCCCGTAAATGTTCGGAAAGTCCTAAAAAGTACGCGAGGAGCTTGAATTGAATCGTTCACTTAAGTATACAAAAAACTTGGGCATTCGATTCTAAGAATCCCGGTGCATGCAACTGAATGGAACAAATATCACCAAATGTTACGTCCACCAATAATAATAAGAATGTAGCACTTTACGGCATCTTTAAAATGCCCTTGCCTGAACCTTGCCGAACAAAAAAGCTATTATCTTTACAAATGACGTCATTTTTATGTAAAATCCTGTAGTTTAACACCGGAAATGCAAGTATACAAGATATGATACGAGGTACATTATTAATAGCTACGAGGAAAACAGGTCTGAAAAACGTACGGGAGGCATCGGCGTCGTCTAACAGAGGCAGACACGCGCAAAAAGTTTGTAACCACATAAATAAGTTAAAGATACAGTTATTTACCTACAAGTTACGGATCGACCGATCCGTACCACGGAGAATGGGACGGAATTGAAAATGGATTGTTTAATCACGTTTCTTAGGCGATAAGTTTTAAGTCTATTAGCTTTTGCTCGCGAGACCGTGAATTCATCCGCGAGGACAATGACGTGGTACACACAACATACAATAGAGACCAAGCTGTACCAGAGACTAAACAAAACATACCTTACATTTAAATTCGAGACAATAAGCTAGTACAAGTTCAGATAAAGTTTCCATCGAAATTCTAGTTCGAAAAGTCCTACGAGTGCGAATAATTTTACATTTTTGAATTATTTCGGCTAATAAGCGATTATGAATAAAAGTGAAAGCTGCCTAGTTTACTAGTGATTTAAGACAATTACGTTAATCGCCTGAAATTCCTGCGCGACTAATTATCATATCATTCTCAAGTCAGAATAATTCTAGCCCTTATATTGACCTGTGACCGAGCCCTAATTAGTTAAGTTTCAACAGATTCATCATAAGACACAGTTATAACGGTAACTTCTCGTTTCTAATTAAAAGTCCTGTTGTTAAATTTGACCTTAGATAATTTTTGAAGACTGTAGTTAACCGTGTCTCTATGTATTAATCAGCACTGCTTTTCGTTGAATTGTATAGAGTTCTCTTCTGAAAATAGGCTACGGTCAGTGGCGAAGGCTAACAGTTTAAAAGGTGAAGCCGTCCCAAAAATGCCCTCTAAAAATTGCTGCAAGACAAAAATCCATCCCGTTTCTTGTAATCTATTTAAAGTCATGCCTGGAAGAGTTCGATCTAACTGAATAACAAGCCTGTTTTTTGTCAGTTGGATGAGTAAATAATATTATATGACGTTGGTCTATGCATTAACCAATTCCTAAAGGGAAGCCGATGGGAATCGGGTTGTATGGACTCTTCGCCATTGTACGGTTGTAACCGCGCGTGGTCTTAGGTTAATCAGAAGAATGGTTTATAACATGACGCCTATATACCCCAAAGGGTATGCTCGATGGTGTTATTACATCCAAGGGAGCTTATATTGCCATTTCCTGAGTAGCTTTCTAAACTTCAATTTGTAATATAGAATTCCCTAACAAAATAACCGTGAAACGTTGCCCGACCTATTCTATTATAAAACCTAGGACCCAACGTTTGGCAGCCGTGCTAGCGACCCGTAGACATTAATCGTGGTCAACAATTGAAGAGATATCAGGTGGTGCTCAATTAGACGGGCAGCAATAATCCGTACACTAATCACATCATTCATACTCCGAAAAGCCTGGTTTTCCGAAATAATTGTACGCGGAGCTCGGATTGATTTTTGTCATATTAATCTAGGCGGCTCCCATTCCGCGTTTATCAAGATATTAGTTATAGTACGAATAAAGGTACCGGTCGTACGATATCTAATGAGGTCACCAACCGTTTCTCGAAGCGTTGGGAAAACCGATAGGATGAAGAAAAGGGATCAAGGTTGCCAAACACATTAACTTAAGTAGACCACCACCCCTAAGTTGATATACTATTACAAACTTCGTAACATGTGTAGCGTTATCGTACAATAGAAGTGTCCCACTTTCACAACAAATTAAATTAGTACCTGCACTGTACTGGCACATAAATAGTTCGCTTCTTATCATAAAAGAAGCAAAGCTTTGCGTTAAGTGTTAAGTACGCTCAAGTTCTACGCGTAGTAAAACAATGTGCAATGATTCAAATACGTTGGGTATCGTTACTTTTGAAAACAAGAATCAGCTAAAACAATCAGATATTGAAATCCCGGCAAATCGATTCATACGTTAGGTATTCTAGTTCGGGAAACAAAAAGCCCGTTTGAATACTTCCTTGCTTTATTTCCGGTGAAGGTCACGTCTTAACGTTTTTTTATGTTATTAATAGTGAATACAAATCGAAGAAGCCTAACGACTGACTGAACGGGTAAGCAGGTCGGAGCATTAGTACTGGAGAAGTAGGATGAATATTTGTCTAAACGTGCGCTTAACATGACGGGGTCATTGCCACCAATCGGCATCCCATCTGCTGGATTACCGATGCGTTGACGACCTTGTAAAAACCAATTAATTCTACCAATAATACCTAAACCCTCATATAACTGCTTATATTATAATAAAAAGCGGAAAAATGCTGAAGGTGGTATCTTGAAAACGCGTTGGTTAAGAGGTCAACGAACGCAGCAAAAAAGAGGTCATTGACCCCGATATTACATTTTTTTCATTCATGTGCACAATTGAAAAAGTTTTCTTACCTTTGCTAGTTCGAAAATCACTGTAATGCCGCATGAAAATAACATGGAGGGTTTAAAAACATCTCACCATACAAACGTTTTTATATTGTGTGTCATTAGCAGTATACTCATCCATACATAACACATTGAACTTTTTATATAAATTACTTTTTATATGCTAATGTCTGTCTCTAGATAAATTGTCTAGCAGTAGTTTAGACAACTGCAACATATTCATAATTCTCCCCCATAATCCCTTCCAGGAACCTTGTAGTTTTATTCCAAAATTTCCTATAAGATTATGCTAAACATAAAACCCAAATGCTTGGCACTAAATTTACTATTCCCCTATTCTATTTTTAGCCTACATTCTCTTGGCATTGCAATTTTCTTCCCTGTCTACTTGTGATCATGTAATATCATTCAAACATAAGTGATGAATACAACAATCTGTCTTACCTCATTCAACCAGTCCAGTAGAATAGCTCTCATCCTAGGCTGGAGATTAGGATGATTGTCAAACATATTTGGGTTCTTCTTATTGCTAGATCTAACATCACAGTCACACATGCTGTTCCACACATCTGCTGGGTCCGCCCAGGACAAACCTGGCAGTGGACACTTCCGTTTTGGCAATGTTGGGCATGGTATTTTACTTGTGCTGAAATTAAGGCTCAAACTTAGTAGATGCTTAATTATTACACAGATGTGAAGGTTATACTAGGACACTTCACAGTATGTTGTAATATTATTTGCTTATTATGCACATAGGTGTCTAGTCACTATCACTTTAGGAAGGTCAATAGTTGACTATCTTTTAGCTAAGACTGCAAAAACACAGTTCATATTTTAAGTAAGAGCTACAATGTGTATCTATCTACAACCCATATGGTGAGTCAGATGAGTCAATGTTTTGCATAGAGCACATCATTTGACTGTGTTGTTTCTGGGCTAGACAGAACCCCATATTCCGATTGAATGACAAATCTATTTTGGTATGAATTGCTAAGTAAGATGTAGAACCAAGGTTAGAATGTATTAGTAAATAGAGGTTACTGGAAACATACCTGGGCCTCTTGTTAGAGTGTGGAGTAGACTCGCCTCTGGCCACATTCTCTAAAGGGCTCAGCACATAATTAGGAAGGTCAGATATACTCGGTGGGCTTAAAAAACTATCTGGGTTGTAATCAATATCTGTGTAGACACTCCTAGGCTGGTCAACAGCCCCATATTGAGAGCCCTCATCATCACTGGAGCATGACGATGACTCCACTACTACATTGTGTGCTGGCTGGTCATGAAGTTCCTCTTCAAGTACCGATGAGATTTTCACCGGTGGCATATTCTCTAACTACAACAATGTAAGGTAAGTTACACTCAACAGTTTCACCAACACTGAATTGTAAAATCGAAAGGATACAAACCTCATCGTCTGTGGAATTTCTTTTTCTTTTCAAGGTCAAACGCTTTTCACTGGCTTCACAGGAGGAACTGCAAATAAGTGTAGGTGACAGTAAGTAAACAAATCCCTATCATCAAGGTCAGTATTGAATGTAGGAGCAATAACACTGTACTTACCCAGTTTGTGCCATTGTAGTTGGGGTAAATCAACTGGCACTCTATCTCCACAGCCTATAACAAAATCATGGTTATGTACATGACACAATTATATAGTTATCGATCATCAAAGTATAGTTTTAGTGGACTAAAATTACCGCATGTCATGTTCAACTTGCAAATAGGGTTATGTCACTTGACAACCGTAATTGAGGGCATAATTCCAAATTTATCATAAAACGCATGCATTCTATTTTAATAACGAGGTGTCTAGAATCGCATATACAGTGTAATTACAAAATATTTAGTCGTAAAGACCCTCTCTGGGCGGAGGATCCCGCAGCGTGCCCCCTGCTGATTGGCGGGAGATTTTTTTTCTGAGGCTGTTTTTGGGTGGTAAATTACGATAAATTCGGTAATTTTGGTATTTTACATTCACTAGAATATATAAGCTTTCATTTAGAACGATAAAAATATCCAAATATATGAATCAGCTGCGGTAAAAAATGCCACGAATCCGTCACAATCGCGCGCGAAATTCTCCCGTCAGCGCCATTAGACACGTCGCAAGCTTGGGTTTCTCGGCACATCCACTTATGGAAATTGATAAAAATAGCATACGAACGATTTGATAGCATCACATTACTAATATATTATTGAAATATTACGATTTAAAACGAAATAAATCCTTCTAATACGACATAACCGTTGACAATGTAATTGGCTTGGCTTATCGCCCACCAAAGGTTTATAACCTAATTATGCCTACAAGCTTAAGATTTCTTTTAAAGTATTTTATTGTGCAAGATATCCTATATCATTGAGAATTGAAATATTAGTCCATAACATACCTGGTCATTCACAAATTATTCCAAATTACACAAAACGTACTTTGCTCATGTACTATATACGATGCAGGAACTTTCAGCACATATATGAGGGATTACACTGTATTTTGGTCACATAGAAGACTATATTCACTGAATATAAGTAAAAACGATACACTTATTGTAATTTTTAATTTTACTTGATACTTTTCAGCTTTTCACGGCTCGATAACGCCCGGCTTTCCGCGCGAAAATGTCGCGGTAAAACTTCGGTACTCAGCGGGTTGACTATTGGCTAACTTCATGTTTGTTTCTTCTGAAAACGAGATGTCAGTCGTTCTACGTAATTCATTTTAAGAAGAAAATGTGAATGTTGTTACATGATAAACAAAAATCATTATATCTTTTCAAATATACGTCAATATTATTTAATTAGCGTATTTTCTTTACTAGTTTAAGGAAAAATATTATAGTTAAGGCTACACTATGGTTTTTTAGTAAAACGAACGAAATTCGGCAAATTTATTATTTTGTTCACATCGGGTCTCTTCTTTACAAGTATATTTTGAAATTAGAACAAAATAACTATAATTAAACTAAATAATAAGAGAAAGTGGAATAATTACAAAACTTTGATCAATGTAAGTTAAGTAAAACGGAACTTCGCACGAAAACCAACGCTTCTTTTCTATTGGCTGATATAACAGTGCTACCACATTAATAGACAATTTGTTTGTCCTCGCTGTTGGCAACTATTAAAATTGCTACGTTCACGTCGTATCACAGCTGGGCGCCAGCTGATAGAAAATTGAGCGAGAAAAGTCAATAAAGGTGCGCTATTTCGATATTGATAACGTGGCGATATAGTGACATATTTATGTATTATGTGAACGGCAGGTGAATTTATAGTGAATATTGGTCATAGCAACATAATGGCTGTACAAAATATAGCTGTGAAATTGTGCGGTGTGCTACAGGCGCAGGGCGAAGAAGGTAACAATATTGCTGTTTATTTGTCAATAATATAGTTTATCTAAGCCAAAATTAGACTAAACGCAGTATAAGTTTACATGAACTCTATTTTTAATGTCCAAAGACATCGATTTACTTTTTTTTCCGCTCCTATTCTGCAATCGCTGTTCAACGAATTACGCACTAAATTGGTAACATTATCATAATTTCTTCAGGCGAGATTATTATTGTGTTATAATATATTTCCAGAGGTAACAGCACGCGAATGGCGTCTCTTAGGACAGGAACAAGACGGGTCCCAACTCTTGAGCTGGGTATCAGATAAGGACAGCAAGGAGGTGCTGAACATTGGAAGCTATACCAATAAAAATAAAACCTTGATCAATCTCCACACGTTCGATGAAAAATTTAATATAATACAAGCATCAGTGAATGCTACACATACTTTGTTAGTTTACATTGTTAAGAAACTTCCGAGTGATTCTTCTGAAGTTAAGGATCCATTGTATTGTCCTTATTTGGTATGCCTCCTGCCTGAGAGCGATAGGACCCCTGAAGAAGTGGAAGAGCCTTCGACGAAGCAAATAATGGTCCAGTATGTGTATGGAAAGAGCACTAAATACAGTCCCGGAATTAGGAATGATAGATTCTTACTTTTCAAACATTTAGAGTGTAAGTAAAATTTACATTATACAAAAATAATTGGAAATGACGATCCTAAGCTATTAGTGATCATTATTAATAATTAATTTAATGTTTTCGGCAAAGTGTGAGAGGAAACAAAGTTTACAACAGCTGTAAGGACATCTATTGATAATAAAATAAAAATAAATAAATAAAAATAAAAATAAAAATCGTTTATTTTCAGACAATGCAGTCCATAGCTAATGTTGTTAGTAACAATTTTGCTTATATACTAAGTTAGTAACATTTTACACCACAAACACAACGCACCACCACTCCACACCGCAGGCTTACCGGACCAACACATGTAGTTCAGTAAACCTACGAAGCAGAGCGGTGTCAGTTCTGTCGTCCATCATTTTCAGGACACTATTCCGGCTCCCTCGCACTCGCCGCATTACAGACGCTACTTTCTTGCGCATTATTGCGTAAAAGTCGTCTACGCTGGCATCTGCAAACATGCCAGACGCGCTGCAATATCGAGGGAGCCCGAACAGAGCCCTGAACACATTATTATACTGGACGCGCAAGGCATTGTAGGCCCTCTGCATAATAATAATAATAACAAATTCATTTTTATTAAGTGGTCAAAGGTTACATGGGTTCTCACTCTACATAAAAATGATCTACATTTATGTAGAGTACCCATGGATAAGAAGATAAGAATAGATTAAACCGAAAATCGCCTGCCTAATGAACCCACAATAGTTTCTTTAAGCAAGGCCAATTCTGGCAGTAAGCCAGGATGTCACTAGGTCAAAAAATACTCAAATATTCAATGGATGTCAGAAACCAGATTACGATGAATTTCCTCTAATCAGATGATAAAGTAAAACTAATATGGTGACTCCATTTTAGGTATCAAAATCTACCGCACCCCCATGTTCCTCAATGAATGTGATGATGGCTCTGATAAGTGGGGTTTTGATGGCATTTACACAGAACCTGAGACCATAGTCAAAGTGTTTTCATGGGCTCAATGGGACTGTGTCAATCAGGTAAGCAATAATTATAATAATTAGTATTTTGTTTAGTTCCACACAGGCTTATGACCACTGTCTCACAAATTGGCCTCCATCTTCTGAAAAGGTCTGCAAAGACTGGATTTCTGCATTACACATTCTTAACTACAATGATGGTGGCAATAACTCTGAAGACTCAATAATATACTACTATATCATTGTATTACACTTAAAAAATACAAATATAGTAATATAAAAATACTATATTAGTATTTTTAAGTGTAATAAAGAAATCTATCTACCTATAACTACCTACTTCTATAGTAATATTATAAAGGCATAAAATTTGTTTGTTTGTATGTAGGGGTAATCTCTGGGACTACTGAACCGATTCTAAGAATTCTTTCAAAGTTACACTATCCATAAGTGATGTATTTACGTGGGCTAGTAATACATTACTTTTTGTTTACAAAAGAATAAGTGTAGGTATAATTTTTGGATAATACTTTCTCAAATAAATCTTCTATGCTGATAATAGTTTGACGAGGTCTTTAGTTTTCTTTTATACCTTAGAATATTAGTGCCAGCGGTGCTTACTTGTAAGACATTGTAACACTTGACTTAGATATAAGCACGATTTTTGCAATTCTACTGGTGTTGACAATTGTTGGTGAGCCAATAAAATAAAAATAAAATAAATAAGTAATTGTAATATGAACATAATTGTGCTGTCTATGGTACGATAAAATATTGGGTGTTGATGTATTGATCGACGAATAATAACGCTACTTTTTATAACACATCGATATTATGTAGATAATGTAATGAATTTATGTGGAATTTTATTCTACTCAAATAGACTCAAATGTATTTATGTATCTCTGTCAGAGATCACAGATAGAGTGTATCAATAGGTAACATTTTGAAAAAACACATTGGTTAACACCCAGATACGAACCGGCGCCGTCCCGCTATCGCGTAACTATCTGCTACCGGTAACCACAAGGCTATCATGACTTCCGAAATTCCCATGAAAATAACCACATCATTCAGTGAGAAAGTGTCAAATTATTTAATGCTATTATTAAATGCGAGCCTAGATCTGTTTTCTCTGTTTAACGATGTTTCTGTGGCTGTAAATAGGTAAATCCGGTAAATCTACAATTTATTTGGTATCTTAAAATTAGAACTAAAAAAATGTAGTCACGGATCTTGGGAATATTCTGTCACTATTATGTATAGGTATGCCAATATGATTTATCTCATTATAAAAGGAGGTTCTTTTTTATTACGGTAATATTATTATATTATAAACTATAAGAAAGTAAAAATCGTCATCAAAATATTAAAACGTACAATATATTTTTATAAAAACTTAAGCTACCTTAATAATCATTAAACTCTGTTCAAAATTGGCGAAGATATTGCTCAACAAACAAAAAAAAAACAGTTGAATTGAGAACCTCCTCCTTCTTTGAAATCAGTTAAAAATGAGGTACCTACTTTTTTATTACAGCAATAATTATAGATACTAATATTCATAATTTGCTAAGGTACTGTACTACATCCATTATCGCCTGCCGACGCAGAGTTTTGCCGAAGGTGAAGAAGTGAAATCTCCATCGGAAATGACGCCGACGTTATCCGCTTTGCAGTTTCACGCCGACCTTCCGCACGAGACTGTTGTAAGTAATCAATACGTTGTTTATAAAGCCAATTTAACTTTACGATAATGTCGTCTACATACGACTCACGACGTCAGTAAGTATATAAAAAGTTTAAATTAATTAATTTTATGGGTCTCCTAATTGTTTTATTTAAACTTTTATCTTACATTAGGTGCACTTAGTGCTTTGAGCCATTTTCAACCAGTTAATATTATAGAATAGATCTTTATTTCATTTAAACCAGATACAGGTTTTATGAAATGTCGAGACTCTAGGTGCACCTCTAGATTAACCACAAGATTAACCTTAAAGATTCATATAATTTATATTACCTAAGTACTAATAAGAAGTTTCAGCCTTTTGAATCTTGTTATTAAGCTCGTATAACTTACCGAGTAAGTCAGTAACCTGTGTAGGGTAAGTTACACAAAGAATAGGGAAAATCGGTTAACGTCATAATTATTGGGTTCGATCCCCGCACGGAACGAATATTTGTATGGTCTACAGATAGTTGTTTCGGGTCTGAGTGTGTGTGTGACTGTGCATGTGACATGTATGTTTGTAATTTGTAAACACGATACAGGAGAAATCCAAGCGTGGGGCAAAGTTTTTTTTAAAGAAAATAGAGTGCTCTCTAAATGTACCTAATCTTTAATCAAAACAGTCACAATAAATTACTTAAATAAAAAAAATTGTAGCTCTAAGCTTCTAAAAATATTCGTTCGTACGATTCATACACGTGTACTGCACATTCATGATGTGTGTTACCTACCCGATGGCGACTATTTTTTCTTTTTACAATGTACTATTTATAGACTAACTGCCGTGGAACTTGGAATAACGGAGAATGTCGAGCAAACTGAATGAATGCCAACGAAAATTAACTAAAGTAGTATCGGTCAACCAACGATTAATTCATACATTTTACCGTATGATTCTTGACTTCTCCTTCTTTTAATTTACCTAGTATACTTAGGCTGAGATCTATAGAGTGCTTTGCTTAAACTTTGCTAAGCTTATCTTATACTTTGATTTGGAATTTATAGTTTTAAGTATAGTCATAACACGCTGAAATTGTGCTGAGCTTACGGTAAGACCGACGAAGTCAATAAGAAAGTACCTAATTCCTAAGCTAAGTCTAAGTTCGCTCTATAGATCTCTAGAGAGCTTTGGCAACGAAATAGTGTGCATCATCACTCATCATGAGAAACGACATAAGCTAACTTCAAAATTCGCCTTTTTCCTACTTAACGCGGACGGAGTCGCGAATAGGTACACCTATGAAGGCAAGATCTAAATTTAAAAAAAGACCATAAAGATGAAACTAAATCGCTGTATAAAACGTGTACCTTGCTTATAGATTCCATCATGAAACCACTTAAAAGTTGAATTAAAAAGAAAATTATTATATTTTAAGTCATGTTCAGAAATGATTTTTATAATTATAGAGGTTAGGCTTTTTTATTGTATAAAAAAGAAACATAAATCGGGCAGTTCAAGCGCTTGCGCCCGCCGCATTACAATTTACAAGGCATACGCAGGGGTAGGCTGTGAGTCTGTGACGGTCTAGAAAGCTACGCCGATAGTTATGTGTCCATAGTATATGAAACGATTTCTTCCGTGTCCTTACAACTGTTTTGTTTATATAACAGTTGAATATTCCGCTGAGCCTGCCTCACGTATCGAGCTCCGGCGAAGGTGCTGCCTGCGGGGCGTACGAGGATGATCCTATACCACTGCGTGTGCATGACTGCAGCCTCGACCTGCAGATCGTTTGTGATCAGCGAGGAGTGCTGTGTATATGCCATCATTATCTCTACAAAGTAAGTGAAACTAGACGAATGATGGCGAAGTACTACCCTCCCTCAGAATATCGAAGTTAAGTAGTAGTATGCATACTGTTGCGGTTCGTTCGGTGAGTGGAGCGCTGGAGGTCCAATTCTTCCCTTAGTCCCCTACCTTCTCCTTTTCCTGACTTTTTCCTAACACAATCTTAAAAGGTCAGCAACGCATCGGTGACTCCTCTGGTGTTGCGGATGGTCATGGGCGGCGGTGATGACTTTTAAGACTACCGACAGTAAGGCCATGAGAGTAGCATCCACTGCAGGTTAACTGTAAGCTGCAATTACCTTATATCGTTTTAAATATAGTAAGCCTTCATCAAGCCAAGCTTTTTATGTAAAGAAAACTCTTTGTGCATGAGGTTGTAGAGGGAGGGAGTAGCTCTAAAATCTGATGCCGGTAGCTTAAATGAGTCTTGGGTCTGTTTCTTCAATGGCTGAAACGGATTCAGGATCTATTTAGCGTAAAGCAGAAGAGTCCTGCAATCAAGTAACGGTTTTCATGTGCCCATAGATAAGTAATAATGAAGGCAGTTTGATATAAAAATACCTAATTACTTGTTGTTCAACTATAACTTACTGCTGCCTACATGTGCGCCGCTTTAGAATTTTATCGTCATGATATTGACGAGATTTACAACGACGACTGTAAAAGCTTGGTTCCGCACGACAAAATACGAAACATAAGTAGGTCTATGTACCAAAATTAGGCCTATATCGCCGCTTTCATATTGTTTTACCGGATTCGTGAAAATCTTGTCTTATTTCCAGCCTCTAGATGACTCTACAACATCGCTAGTATTAGAAGACAGTGCCGACCTGAAGGACTCGGGGGTGAACTTCGCGTACTCCATAACGCTGTTGCAACACGGGTGTGTCGTGCACAGCGTTGTGCCTGACCTGCCGTGGTCCTTGGCCAAGTCCTTGCGTCCGTCGTATACTCTTTACGCTGGTAAGAATTTGGAGCAATTCAACTTTTTATTATAGTGATGATGATAAGAAGATCCACATTAGAAAGTGGACTGGTGGGAAAAATATTATTTATCTTTTCTATACGACTCGTACAGTCACCCTTAATAAGTGTGGAGTGACGTCGCAATAATATTAACGGTAATACTACAGCATTATTTTAAGAGGACCGTGCGTCAGAAATTCCGGCTCGAAGGACCAAAATGTGCAGCCACCCATAATAAGTGTACATGTGACGTCACAATAATATTAATGGTGTGACTGTACCTACAGTGTACACGACTCATATTACCTATATTTTAAATAAAATACTAGGTATCTCGGAATTGTTTGGACCTTCACAGCATTAGTCTTGTGGAACTGATTATTTTAAAACCTTCCACAACAAACAGAGTTTGTTTTTGATTAATTATCTGAAGTTTGTAATGTAACATTTCCCAACAAATAATTTTCTTTCATCAAAATTAAATTTGTTATTGTTTTAGACAACCACCTTCTAGTAAACATTCCGATGCTGTACACCCAACTGATAGACATCTGCTTGTACCACGAGCCGTGTTGCCACATCGTGCTGCCAGTGGAGGAGAGCGACAGCGGCCCCAGCCTGGCGCCGCTGCTGGGCTGGGGCGCGCACTCCATGGTGGACCTCAACACTCTGGACGTCGTCACCATGACGGTGCCAGATAAAGACTTGACGGCCACCTTCAAAAGTAACACTGCTATTGAAAACAAGTTGGCTATATTGCACTATCTGATACAACACGATGGAAACATGGATTTGGCAGACGAAGTAAGATTACGGTGACAAAATCGTTATCTTTAAGAATGTTATATGTTTGTGTGTAAAATAGCTTAGTCTTTATCATGTGTGTACAGTCTGTCAAGAAAGTCATGAAAAGGATTTTGAAGTAACTAAAATTCTTCTTCGCTCGCAACCCTAAATAAGTACCGTAGGTGTCAGTTTGGGTACAACGATGTGTTTATTTTACTATTCTGTGTAGATTTTTTGTGATAAAAAAATGTTTTCGGCATTAATATAATAAAAATAAACAAGAGAATATACAAGTGGCGCCCTCATCTGATCCTTTTCATGACTTTCTTGACAGACTATACCTGCATGCTTAATTTTTGTATGCCTATAATTGGCAGATCAAGGAGCAATTCAAGCATTAAAAATACTTTACTAAGTTTTATATACCTACTTACTTAAAAGAAAATGGGTACTTTTGTTAAGGCTCCTTTCAGGACGTGTGTTGCACTGGCACTTATAATTCTTCAAATAAAGTCGCGGAATAAATATATCATTTATTTATTTCTTCATTCAGGGCCCAGGGACCTTATTGTTTATGAGAATAACGTGTTTTGTCGTAGGTGGCTTATAGCCCGAGTGAGAGTTTACAACGTTTTGAATTTCCTAGTGGTTTTCTTGAAACCTACTATGCCACTTTACTACTTGCAGAACTTGTAAATTATCAACATAAAACACTAGTATCATGATTTTTGTACGCAGTATCCTACACCAATTTCTCTTCACATAGCTCTTGAACGCTATATTCAATTTTCTTTTACGTGTAAATCGTTTTGTGCCTTTTTCTACTTGGACAGCTTCTTTCTGTATAATAACTGCATACTGCAACAAACGGTTTGCCAAGCGTACCTACAATATGAGTACTTATACGGCAGCTGATATCGTGGCTGTGCGTGAACCAGCGCGGGCCGCTGAGCAGCGTGCAGCGCGTGCTGCAGGAGTACCTGGTGAGCACGACGTTCGCGGTGACGCGCCGCTCGCTGCCCGCCGCCGCACTCAACCTCATGAACATGTTGCCGTTCACTCAACATCTCAAGTTTGCTGATGTTAAGGTGAGTTTTCTTTTCCTTAGTTCGAACAATAATTTAATTTTAAGTCACTATAAAATTCTAGATTAAATATAGCACACCGATATTAAGTCTTGCAATTAACCTACCTACACCAATCTACCTGCTTTAACAGTACCTTTGTACTTAAGTGTTCCTTCCTTATTCTATGTATTTTTATTTTTTGTAGTGTGAACATAAAATAAAAAATAAGAACAGCAGTTTTTTCCGTGAAATTGTTTCGACAGATTATGTGATAAGTTTTGTCCCTTTTAACTATAGGTTAGGCAGTTATTGTTTATTCTTCGTAGCGGTATTTTTCTCTCATTTAACACCTTCATTCTCGTTTGATTTTTATAAACATTTCTTAGCTTACATTAAGTCATAGTCATAACACCTTAATTAACTATTATCCAAACTTCAAGTCTCTAACGTAAGCGGTAAGCTTCTTCTTTTCTTGTAAAAATAGAAATGGTCATGTTACGGGTGCTGGGCGTTGATGTCAGTTACCGCCGATTACTAAAACACAATTTAACTTTAAGGATCTCTTTTTTATTCATTTATTTATTTATTTAGTATTAGGGAGACCAACAGCAAATAACAATAATATAAATGACAAGATTTGTTGCAACCAGCCAATAACAGGTCTCCACGAATAAAAAACTGAATACAGTAATGAACATGGATACAATGCTAGACCAAAATGTTGAACAATAATTGCAACTCTTAATTAATACCTGGAGAAGAACTCCAGACTAATTGCACGTCTCACCGATTGCAGACTTGAATCAAAAATGTCAAACTTAAACTGTTTACATCTTTTATTAATGGTATTGCTCGCTCGGCACAGGAACGCATCTTGGCGATAATTGGAGGACACCAGTCCAAAAAAAGTCCTTCTGTTTTTACAATTTATTATAAGATGATACAGACAGCGTAAGACTTAATGACTACTTAAAATTAAGTAGCATTTGGGTATTTGTTGGTTACACCCAGTTTCTCAAAGGCTGATCAAATTTAAGCAGCCGTCATATCTCATGTCATGATATATGATTGGTTGTTGATGTTGGGCAACTTATCCCAACAACGTTAGAGATTATTTAACATCATCAGAGATTTGACCAACCTTTCAGAAACCGGGGGTTAGTATATACTTGAGTCATACTGATCTTAACCTTGTTATCCAGGTCCGCGACATGTGCGTATCAGTGAGTCAGGAGAAGTTGTGGAACAGCTCGGTGGTAGTGCTGGCCCCGCGGCAGCGCGTGTGTCAGTTCGCGGAGGACGTGTGGACGAGGCTGTGGGTCGCCTTGAACGATCCGCCGCAGAAGAGGCTGCAGCCGCAAGCCGTCATCGACAAACTGCGCGTCAGCTTGCACTGCTATCAGGTACACGTCGCTACGATATCATGATTTGCTAGTTTACCTTTTTCAAATTTCACTAAGGTGCCAATCAAGCGTACGGCCCATGTTGCCGTAGCCTATTAACGCTTGCAACACCAGGGGAAATTAAGAGGGCCCTTCCTTCCCGATCCGCCTATCGTCAACGCGAGCATGACCGAAAAGCAACAATGTTTCATCCAACGCAATGTTTGAAGCGGCCGTCTCATGCTTACCCCGCACGACTCTCCTCCCGCGTACTTCATACCACCCGTTGGCAAAAACCAAGTGAGAAGGCGATCATTTAATGAAAATTGGCGCGCTAAGATTTCACAAACCAGGGTTTTTGAAAAAGCGTAACAAGTTTTGGGAAAAAATGTTGTGTCATTTAGAATCTCCATTACATGTGCAAGGTTTCTATGTTTTTTTTTTTCTTAATGAGTACCTACATTATTAACGGCCAAAGTTTAGATAAAATTTGTGCAAAAAAGCTGATTTTCAGATGTCTTTACTGAATTTGTTTCTCAAATAATTATTAGGTATTTGTATTACATAGAAACCTAGATATAGACCACAAGATACCTGTGTATTCAAAATATCTATAGGAAAAATTGTTATAGCGCCATAATCAATCACCTACGAGCGTTTGTATGGGAATTATGACGGGTTGGCCGCTCTTAATCGAGCCGAAACGCACTGATAACTTTTCGATTCTAACGATAATATTTCTCCATAAAATGATGGCAAAGGTAACAGTCGCATTAAGAGCCTGCATAGACTGAATTCTACGCCTGACATACTTGTGAAAAGGCAAGGTCGTATTAGTAGACACGGTAACTGTTGGTCGCCAGCCCTCGGCGCTGTCCCGCTGCAGCACGCCGCTGTCGCCGGGCGCGCCGCCCCCCCCCCCTGAGCGCGCCGGCGCGCCGCTCGTCCATCGGCACGGCGCAGGACTTGCTGCCCTTCTTCGAGCTCGACGTCTGCACCGCCAGCAAGCAGGAGCACATCATCGCTGCGGTAAGTTCGCGACTCGATAGGCAACATAATATTCCTCAGCAGCAGTTCTTTTTAATCACTAAAAAATTCTAATACAGTAAACCTTTGGAAATTTGATATATCGATAATACAAGGTGTAAAAATTCCGATAATAATGCCGAAACCTACGTTTAATGTAACGTTTATTAGCTGATTTTGTAATAATTGTTAAAAATATTGCAAATCTTTGATCTTCAATGTTTTCATTAATAGTCAGTTCCCAGGTAAAAAAACTTCGTAATGACATGAAAAATACGTAGCTTTCTGTTTCGATAACGGTCTTTTTACATACGATATTATTTTTTAATTTGTCAACTCTTTATTTGATGAGCCGTTAAATTAAGTGTTGAGTAATGATGTGAAAAATACGTGGGTTTCTGTTTCGTTAACGTTCTTTTTACACCCGATATTATTTTTCAATTGGTCAACTCTTAATATGACATAGTGCCATTAAATTAAGAGTTGGCGAATTTAATAACTCAAATTTATTTTGAAACAAAATGCATGACCTCTGTACATATTATGTAACCTAATAAGTAATATACTACCTTTACTTACACTTCAGTTATTTTCTTATAAGTAATACGCATGTCAATAACTCGTGCCGGGCGCACAGAACCTCCGCGAGGTAAGCGTGCACCTGATGCGCTCGCTGGGCGCGGCGCGCGGCGTGGAGAGCGGCGTGCACGCGGCCGCCACGCGCTGGGCCGCCGCGCAGCTGGACGCGGCGCGCGCGCTGTGCCGCGCCCTCACGCGCGCGCTCGCCGCCTCGCCGCACCACAACCAGCAGAGGGGCTTCACCTTTATGTACGACGTGCCCCGACTTGTTTGGTTTTTGTGTCTTGTGGTTTTGTTTGCTAGTCCAAGTCTTGGTTTGTGTCTGGTTTTGTTTTCGCTTCATTTCGTTTTCGTTTGTGTTGGTTTGTTGTTTCGTTTTATGTTGCAGCGGCATTCGCTAAATATTTGCCGTAACCACATACACATACAGATAGTGTGATAAAAACTGTAAAATGCCTACAGATTTGGTAGAGATTTTCAACATATACTATTATATAATAGTATCTATTAAAAACGTAGAAATAGCACAATTTTTTAATAGTTGTAAAAAGACCGGTAACGAACCCGAAAACCATGTATTTTTCCAATTACTACGATCAGTTTTTTTACTGGACCTTACACAACTGTGAACCTACTGTTTGTAGAGATAATGAACGTCAAAGTCACACTGTTTTTACGTTTTTTAAGAAAATAATATAAATATAATAGATAATGTCATTTCCCAACTATTATTTTTGCACAATGTAACTTGGTTTCATGTACAGCTTGCGTGGGCTTCTGTTTCGTTAACGGTCTTTTTACATCTTGTATTTATCAATCAATCAAATCTGTAGAGTACTAAGTTTTCAATCGAATTGTATAAAACCTTCAGGTGTCTAAGGTTACTGGATACTTTTTTAAATTATCAATCAGTAACCATCCATTCATTATAATGTAATTGGATTTTCTCCTCAAAACATTTCAATACCATTACATTTAACCGTTTTTCATCTGTTCTCTAACGATTCACGGGCTAGTGAGAGGCCATTTTAACGAAGAAATTGACGTTAACCTTTATTAATTCCAGCGATGAAATGGACCCTACGCACGCGTTCATAGTGTTCAAAGTGCTGGAGCAGTACTACCTGGCGACCGATTCGATCGCCTTCCCGCTGCCGCAGGGGTTCAGTTCGTTCTTCACCTACCTCGGGTACCGCACGCTGCCGTTCCATTCGTTCGTTCAATATGTTCACCGGAACGTGTTTGAGTTGCAGATTGACGTCATGAAGGCTATTATTGCATGTAAGTATTTTTTTGTTTAAAAATGTTTTGCGAGTTCACTGGTAGATGATGTGTTGTGTATGAAGTGACAGGTCTAATCCTTTTGTCGCTTCTTACAAGTCATGTGGTGGCCATTCTTCGTAACATTTATATCCACAGCTAAAGACGACGAGAACAAAACGACAGTGAACAACAAGCTGCGCCTCATACAACTAGTGGGCGAGGGACGAGCGCGGCGCGCACTAGCCGGCTGGCCCAACCGCACCGCGCTGGTGCTGCGCGCGCGCGACCACGCGCACTCGCTGCTGAGCGGGGGCGCCGCCGCGCACCACGAGCTCAGCCGACACCGACCCGTCAAGGACACTGGTAACTAGCTCTACTGCTGCTCACTGTTCGAGAGGGGCCAGCGCGGCGCGCACTAGCCGGCTGGCCCAACCGCACCGCACTGGTGCTGCGCGCGCGCGACCACGCGCACTCGCTGCTGAGCGGGGGCGCCGCCGCGCACCACGAGCTCAGCCGACACCGACCCGTCAAGGACACTGGTAACTAGCTCTACTGCTGCTCACTGTTCGAGAGGGGCCAGCGCGGCGCGCACTAGCCGGCTGGCCCAACCGCACCGCGCTGGTGCTGCGCGCGCGCGACCACGCGCACTCGCTGCTGAGCGGGGGCGCCGCCGCGCACCACGAGCTCAGCCGACACCGACCCGTCAAGGACACTGGTAACTAGCTCTACTGCTGCTCACTGTTCGAGAGGGGCCAGCGCGGCGCGCACTAGCCGGCTGGCCCAACCGCACCGCGCTGGTGCTGCGTGCGCGCGACCACGCGCACTCGCTGCTGAGCGGGGGCGCCGCCGCGCACCACGAGCTCAGCCGACACCGACCCGTCAAGGACACTGGTAACTAGCTCTACTGCTGCTCACTGTTCGAGAGGGGCCAGCGCGGCGCGCACTAGCCGGCTGGCCCAACCGCACCGCGCTGGTGCTGCGCGCGCGCGACCACGCGCACTCGCTGCTGAGCGGGGGCGCCGCCGCGCACCACGAGCTCAGCCGACACCGACCCGTCAAGGACACTGGTAACTAGCTCTACTGCTGCTCACTGTTCAGATAAGCCGCTCCCAGAAAATGGAGGCACAGTTCTTGCAATTCACCAACGCGCGTCGTGTGACTTTCATTACATTTATAAAAGGTTCAAATTGGATTAATTCACGCCCACTTTTGAATTGATACACCAAACAAGAGCCAGTCTTCTCGCTTAAAGCTCTCGCATTGACAGTAAGATCTGTGTTAGGATCTCTTTGGACAGAACCTTCATTCAAGACATTAAAATTGGCATTACAAACTTTGTGACATTGTTAGTAAATGATTTCCAGGTATAGCAGCGCTACCTTCAGGCGAGCGCCTCTCCCCTCTGGACACCTTCCTAGACTTGCTAACAGCGAAGGCCAGCCTCAACGAGTTGGACTTCAACCTCATCATAGAGGCCACGCTGGCTTCAGTACAGCAGGACACTGCTACTTAAATTAATTTTAGTATAATATTTCTTATCTACCAAAAAGTTAGTACATAGACTACAATTAATCAAATATATCCTACCCTTGGTCTACTGGTGTCAAGCGCGTCAGTTTCGGGACATCCTAGAATCCTCAGATCTGGGAATCTATTGTAATTTTGAATTATTCCTCACTTTGTCCCACTGGTAGGACAAAGTGGGATGCTTCAATTTAGGTTTACTAATCAATTTTGGTGAGACAAATTACACTTGTATAACTCTTAGTTCACTTTTCCCCACTAGGGCTGGCAATGTTGGATTTCAAAAGTGAGCCTGGCTATCTGTGGCCGTTGTAGCAGCATCCCTAATGGGAAAAGTGCCTAATCTTTCGGGAAATATAGGCGTGTTGCTGTGTTGTTATTTTCTATCACAAAAATTGCAGTAGCGTCACCTTTCATGTATCTCCATTTAACATTTTTACTACTAGGTATTTAATACTTGTCTATCATATATTACTATTCATAATATTTTCTTAAGATGACTGAATAGTCCACAATACCAAAAATTACCAAACGTAGTGAATTACGATCCGGTATTTTAGTGATAATTTGACATTCCACTATTTAGATAATTTTACATGATATTAATGTAGTTCTAAGTTCATATAACCAAAGCAAAAGCTCAAAGATTTAATTGTGAAAATTACAATCGGGAAATGTATCGCTAATAGGATTGATGTGTAATTCTAACTTATGTGCAATTTTCTAGTGCAATATTTATTGTAATTCATACATATTAAAATAAAAACATAATATATTACATCGTATTTTATTTATTATTAAATTAAATCTTAGAGGAATAATAATAATAATTCAGCCAATTGCCCTCCCACTGAAGGGGAGGGCAATTGGCCACTATGGGCGTCTTTTCAGAATGAAAATTAATAAGGGTCCAATGCTGCCCTGGTGGTAGGTTGGTAGATACATACACCATCAAGGACTTTGGAGGTGTGCAGGTTTCCTCATGATGTTTTCCTTCACCGTTACGGCAATTGATAATCAAAATATCCCACAAATACACAAATCGATTCAAAAAATTTGAGGTGCGGTCTGGTTTCAAACTCAAATCCTCATAAAAGGCAAGGGTATGAGTTCAACGGCTATCACTGCTATCCTAGGAATGACTAACATCAATTGTAAAATGGGTTGTAGGTCACCCAGTGCGCCCTCTTCTGATCTTTGTCAGTTTTATGTGAAGTGAAAAGAGATTTGTACACTTCGCTTGATTGAGGGTCCTTGGCTACACTGTAGTCCTTCTTCGTCTTCTTGTAAGATGGGTCTTGCGCCAGTTCTGTGGGATGGACGCGTTTGGTCGATCCAAAATGTCCCCTCGCCTGTTTGTTTGGGTTGTATTTAGGCAATGACAATGGTATTGTCTCAATTTCTTTCTTCACGGCACTACTTGTACTTGGTCCCGCTTCTGGCTCCTCCTTTACTCCATTATCTTTTTTAATTCCTTCTGTTTCTGTTAAAACTTCAGTAGAAGTGGATGCAACAGGAGTGGATGGCTCAATTTTGATTTCAACCTTTTCAGTCTTGTCTGCCTTTGATTTCTTGCTGCTCTTTCTGCCAGCAACACGCACAGCCATCTTGTCTCTTAATTTTTCAATGTCTTCATCAGTTCCGTTGAGGGCGACAATGTCGTTATCAATGAATGGCTGTTGGCACTGAGGGCAAAAGTGATATCAGATTAATCAGACATATAAAATTGGCCTAAATTCCTTTACAATTGATAGATAGAGTATTGTGAAATAAATGAGAATAAGTTATCACTGTTGGCATGGCAGCCTATTTCTATAATACAAGTTTGGCTGCAACCTACACACACTATTATGACATCAGACAATAAATCATGTTTTATATCTATGTGAAAGGGCAATGAAGATACAAAGTAGATATTGTAATAAAGAGTAAATATATGTAATCTTAATCTCCTTTAATATTCCTTTTTTGTTGGCGGTTAAAAAATTACCCAGTTGATGTTACAGAAAAATCTGTAAATTTAATGTTTGCTGGTCAAGACTGGTGACCGCTTCACTAGATAGAAGTTTTTACTTCAGTTTATACAGCTCAAGTAATAAAAAAAAATCAGCATTTTGTTATTTAAGCATTTTTTAACAGCCTACATATTTTTTATATATGAGTTTGTTGTGAAGAAAATATTAAATCAAAGTGATGTTTTAATAAAAAAATCTATAGAAATCTGAAAAATAAATAAAAATGTGGGACTATTGCTATTTTTTTTCTCTCTTTATTATGGGCGATATGATGAAATATATATAAGAAATAATAATCTGTTTGTTTCACTTATGATCAACAGTCCAATTTCATACTCCCATATGAAATTGAAACATAAAAATTTTCAATACAAGCTTACCATATGGCAGAGATTCTGCTTTACTTCCTTGAGTGCTCTCTCAGCGAGCACACACCCGCAGCTCCAGAGGAACACAAAGCGGAACTTGCCAGACATCTCCAGGCCGCTGATGGGGCAGATGTAGGGAGCATTGCCCTCGCCCACAGCACCCTCGGTGTGGTCAGTGGCGATGTATGCTGGGTTCTTGACCAGATTGAGGTCCCTGATGTCCTGAAAGTTAAAGATATTGATTGTTATCAAAGGTCAGGATGAGTTATTTTTACACAATTATTATAATGTACAAAAATCTAACAGTAATAGATAATTCAACAAGAATGTGATATTATCATCATCACCTTGAAACAACATGAAATTGTGGGCAAAGGGAAATGCAAGCCTATTTGTAAACTCACTTCTACCTATAATAATAAGTTTATAATTATTATCATTATTTAGAGAGGTAATAGGGTCAGAGTGTCATCTTAGGGGCGGAGTAGTAAACTACCTTCAGATTCTTGATGTGGCTGATAGACTCTGGCTTAGTTTCTTTGTCCAGCAATGACTCGAGTACGGAGCTCTTACTGTACAGCCTGCCCAGCCCACAAGCTACCACGGGCGCCTGGAGCGGCTGCTGAGACAACGCGCAGTTGCGCCACTTGAACGACCGCTCAGCATCCTTGTCTTTCTACAAAAGAATAACGAGTAAATTAACAAACTAATTACCTAACTTGGAAGTAAAATTATTTAAAATGGTTATCTAGTTTCCAAGGACATTTACCTGTTCTGGTTTCTTCTTCATACGCACAAGCTCATCTCGACGTGGAATAGTACCTCCGTCGCAACCCATATTGAATAATTTGTATTTTACGCTTTTTTATAAATATAAACAAAATTATTTACAACATGAGAGTTACACGACACTATTTCCCCGTAATGACAGAAATTATAGTCAAAATATCCATTTCCGGTTAATTGTCTATGATATCATGTAGCAAATAAGTAGAATATTCTCGTTGATCTAACTGATATACGATCATCCGACGACGCTCGCTCAAATAACTGAACGGTTTAGTGTGATCACCCGGACGATAATGCGTCGACGAGCGTCGTCCGCCGTAATAACTGAACACACCCACTGTCATAAGGTCCTTCGATCGGTCACTCGCGTAACGCAGCTGTAGATCACCCGAAGCCGTTCTATTGTTCCCGATAGAGGATTCTTTAGTCATTGATCCCGATGAGAGAGGGAAATTCGCAGGATTGATTTTCACACCAAAAAATGGATTACTGAACGTAGCCATTATGACATGAACGAATAACGATTTACGTTAAACGACTGGCAACAGTGGCAACTGGCAACTCAACTAATGTCTTGTCAAATGTCACAGTCACATGTATGGACGGGTTGTTGATTTCTCTATTTTTTTATATAAATTCGTGTATTTGTACAAATTATTGCTAAAAATTCGATTGGTTTTAATAGTATGCGTGATATTGAAATGGACAGAGTGCCAGAAAATGGTTCGGACTGTGAAGATAATTCACAAAATGATTCAGACTCGGACAATCTTTCAGATTCTGGTAAAGGGCTAAAGAAAAAGACTAAGAAGCGTGGGATCGTATATTTGTCTACTATTCCTCCTTATATGAACGTGGCCAAGATACGTGAAGTATTCAGTGAATTCGGCGAGGTTGGCAGGATATATTTGCAGTCGAGTGCTAGTAAGTTATTCGAGGTTATGTTGTTGTTTTCTATCGTACAACTCTTGCACAAAGTTATTATAATTACTTTAATAAGTCACATCTATCAATAAGACACTAGGCAAGGCTAGTATCCATTTCATTTCATATCATTTTCATTGACCTGTTAAATTATATTGAAGTTGGAACAGCTGCTGTATGTATGGACATAATCAGAGGAATCTTATCTGAGATTTATGCTTCTATTGAATAACCTAATTAATAATACATAGATCAAACTAACCTTGCTATCCTATCCTTTTACAGAACCTGGTGAAAAACGGAAGAGAGTGCCAAATCAATTTACAGAAGGTTGGGTGGAATACCAGAAGAAGAAAGTAGCTAAAATGGTGGCAACTAAACTGAACAATACAAAGATTGGCTCTAGAAAAAAATCACGATACTATGACATGATATGGAATATCAAATATATACCGAGGTTTAAGTGGATACATTTGAGTGAACGACTGGCTTATGAGAGGGCCGCACTCAAACAGAGATTAAGGGCCGAGATATCACAGGCTAAGAAGGAGGCCCACTATTTACAGACCAATGTGGAAAAAAGTAAAAGATTGAAAAAGAGGAAAGCTATGGAAACTAATGAATAAAATTATATTTTTAGTTGATTCTGAGCTTTTATTTCCAAAAATGTTTAGCGGAATGTTCTTTCTGAACATGTGAACTTAAATAAAAATATCCAGTAGGTACTAAGAAATCTGGGCTGATCACTTTATGACACTTATAATTATAGCCACAGAACATTAAAAAGAAAGGTTTTGAAAACCTTTAGTTTCCGTTCTAAGATTATAACAGTTATTATCTCCAATTATTATTTCTGACTGAAGTTCACTCTTCCGCTAATGATTTCTTCTACCCTCATCCTCTGCTTCGAAGTGAGAGGGTCTGGCGTCAACCTCTGTATGTACCGTCGTGGCGGTATCGTGTGCGAGAGAATTCCTTGCGAGAACTCTCTGTGAACCCTCACACCATCCAGCGCATTTGACTGTAGTTTTTCAAAGCTGTGTAGTTCCTTCATGAATTGCTTTCGCTGGGTTATCTTGGCCCAGTGATAGCGGTGGCGGCAAACAACTCGGCTGAAATGTAGATAAAGTGATTTATGTAAGTGGGGTCGATTCTGTTGCGAATTTTGATAATACTAATTAAACTACTAAACGTATCTGTCACTTTCTTTCTCTATTGAAACAGAAAGAGACAAACACCCTTAGTTTAGTCGTATCAAAGTGCACAACAGAATTGACGCTATTATTTCCATAACTATTTCACATTTTTATAATTATAATACCTACCATAAAATAAAAAGATTAATTACTATTATTATAATGTTGTACTAACTAGGCCAAAGCCAATTTGGAGTAGGCAGGGTGAATGCTGACATCGGATCGCGCCAGCTCTGGGAACCCAGGGTATAGGGGGACGCGTCTCTTCTTCTCTGGAGGTTTCTCCTTCTCTTCAGGGGGATGGAAACTAAACGACATCTTTCACGATTTCTATTACTAAAGGCGTGGATAACAACAATTTATAATTTTGTATCGCTAAGGCATCGTTGCTTCGGTAACTGACGACTGTTTGGCCAATAGTTTCTGTCAAATGATAAGTTATGTAAGTAGGTACCATAGAGATAATATATAGGTCGATATAGGTCGGGTACTTGGTACTTGTAATATTTCTATGGTAGGTACTGACTGCAAATTATGTTTGGAATGAAAAAGGTTGTAAATATAGCATAATAAGGTATTCTAGTCTCGGTTAGATAACCATAGACTTAGGCTTCCCCAATAACACAGTTTAGCGAAGGCAGCTATGAATTTTTGGAGTAAAGAGGTATGGTGTTTCTCCATTTTTTTTTTTTTTTTTTTTTCCATTGAAATGAGGATCCTCGATTACTGTTAGGTAGGTAGTAGTATGGGCGCGGTGAATGCGCGAGGGAACCCTGTTTCTCCGGCGCCAAATATAAGATGAAGTTGAAGGTTGAAGGATGTTTTAGACGGTAGGAGTCACAGATTAATATATTTGTACTAGGTAGGAGTCACAGGAGTCCGTCATCACCGTCTTCCCTATAGCGGGGGAATATACAAGGTAGAGATAGGCGTTTTTAGAATAACGATATCAGGCATCGATGCCACTTACAGATACCGATATCGGCTGCGTGTCATTTTGTAAACGGATGTGTATCTACTACAGTACCACGGGTACGTACGGTACGGGTAGATTAAGGGAACCGGTGGGTAGATACTACCCACGTTTTAGTTCAACCCGCTTACCCTAAACCTAGCTTAGGTATGTAGTACCTATATGGCCATGCGAGGTACGCTACGACTTGTAACTGTTCGATGTAATTTATTATTAAAATTTATTCTGTGGCTATGCTATGACATTCGTGTAGCTGTTTTGATAATAGGAAACTTGAAATGTATTTTTATTTATAGTTTATCGATCGGGTTCACTATCCGAGGTTTATTGTAAAGATTGGGCCTAAATGATAGCCAAACTGTCAAAAACCCCCGACTCCAACTAGAAAAAGAGCTGTAACTTTTAAACGGCTGAACAGATTTTCATGAAACATAGCTAAAATGATCCCAAATAAACTAGCTTTCAATTCAATAAACTGGTCCATCAGAAATTGGTCCATCCATTTTGGAGATACGATGCCAGACAGATACACAATACATACTTATAACACCCCTCTTTTTGTCGGGGGTTAAAAATAGAAAAGCAAAAAATCTAGAACACATAAAATATAAAAATATGATTTCCAAATATTTGCGCCAAACCACCAGGGTCACGTGACATGATGTCATTTGCATCGCACGTTCATAGCGTGTATTATTTAGGGCTACAGAATATGGTTACCAACCCAGATGAAGAACCCGCTTCTGTGACCAAGGAAACACGAATGAGTAATGTGACATTGCCATTATTGTGGAGTAGTCGTAGACAGAGTAGTCATAAGAGTCTTAAGGCTTACATTCAGAGACGACAGAAACGAGTCTAAGCGTGAACTTACGCTTCCATCTGTCAAAATCAACAGCTTGCGCTCATATTTGTATTCAGAGACGTTCGGAACACGGCTTAAACTTAACGTAAACTAAGATAAGCCAAGTAGTGAATATTGACTACTTAAGACGACACTAGCGCCACCAAGCGAGCTAAGGTGGAATTAATTTCGACAATTTGAGATTTTCAAGTCTGACTAACCTCATAATTTAATTATATAGGTTTATGTCTCAGATATTTTGTTTCGCTCACTCCAATTTCATTTTGTATATATTGCTATCCTGTTTTAATTTTTATATACGCCTGCTTGCTCATTTTCATAAAAAAGTAACTTACCGATAAACATTTTGCTATTAAAAATGGCCATAGAGAAGAGAGTCTTAGCTAAGCTTACACTGCGACTCTGAATACGAATTTTGAAGATGCGCTTAGCGACGACTTCGCTTAGAGCGGTCTTCGCCCGTCTTATGTTCATGTCTCTGAATGTCAGCCTTAGACAAGAACATTGTACAATGTACAATGTTCTTGGCCTTATACTAACATGACGGTGCTCGGCTCGGTGCTTGTCATAACGTTCCGTTTTACGTAATTTATAATAATAAAGATAATTTGTAAATAAGGTATAATTTTTTAATAAATCTTTCAATAAAGCACTTGGCACAACTTTTATTATAGATTTTTTAAATAATTCAGACACAATCTTAACTGGCCAGTGGCCACGCCGTAGACAGAATATTAGTTTACAGGCCAAGAAGTGACTGCACATTGACAAAAAATTGTTGTCATGCTTAATCAGGATACGAAAAAACTGAAACAAGTGCAAATAAATCACAAATAAATTAATAACAGTTTATTGATACAGCATTAATATTAAATCTACTCCGCGGCCGAGAGCAACCTGTAGTCACTAGTCAGTATTGGTTGGATGTCGACGTAAACATTTACTATAACGATTATTTACACAATTCCGGTTGTTAAGATGAGGCCGTGACAGCTGCTACTCTGCTCTTGCACACACAGTCATTAAATTCATTCACTAACACTGAACACAGTAGCGATTTGTTCGGATTTGTACTGTAGCACTGGAGAACCTGGAAAAGAAAATAAAAAATATAGATAGGTATAATTTATTTATTTATTTAGAGATGTTGAAGGATATGTGAGGATTTTGTCCATTTATAGAATAGTATTTAGTCTGTAACTGACAAATACTATTCCATTAATGGAATAGTGGATTGCTACAGGCTAATGATGATTATGATGCTGTGACAAGAGTTTAGAAATACTCATAGCATTATTTGTCTTTAGTGCAAAATTATTATGCACAAATGTCAGCATAGAAACACAGTCTGATTGTAGATAATATGTTCTCTTTCAGTGACAAATTGCATTTATTATGATTGATCATAACTGCACTTATTATGATTGGCTTATGAGTTCATGATAAGACTGTACTGAAAACATATTTTTTTTTTAGCGTGTTAAAATCATCAAATTAGTCCTCCCACCCCGGGCAGGGCGGGAGGGACTGTCAGACTTGTACTGACTAAAATCCACGGTGTTCCTTAAATAGCCCTTTACGTTCCGGGGTCACGGTAATGAGATAAGTCCCGCGACCTGTACTGAAAACATCATAGTGTAATTTTGTTCTCAAAAAGATTTTTATCATAAAGATAATGATGACATTGCAATAAATAAAACTCAGTCAGTGCTATATAGATTAGATAGCACTGAGTTTTATTTTGTGCAATGTCTACTCATTCTACAATGAGTAGAGGATTTAGAAGAATGTATTAAAAAGTTGAATAGAATTAATTACCTTTGCTTTCTCCTCCTGGCATGGTGCAATCTTCGTAGCAACTTTATCTCCTTGAACCATATTAAATAAATCGTTCGCTTCTTTCAACGTCTTCTGGTATTCCAGATGCATACCGGTGTTTATTTTATCGTGAGCTCTTTTCAGGCTTTCGATGCGGTGAGCCCAGTAGGCCTCCTCAGCTGCATATTCATGCTGGCGTTTGTATTCATATGATGGTGCAGGTATGTATTGTTGTACAGGCTGTGTTGGTTGTTCAGCTTGCTAGAAATTTACAGATTTGTTTTAAATATATGAATTGTTAATCCTTACAGATTTAAAGAAGAAATAAACAGCTGAATTGATCTTCATGAAATTTGAAAAGGAATATAATTATATATATATTTTAATTCAAGCACCCAAACTCCAGATTTACGGAGTTGTGAATTGAGAGCAATAAGAAGAAAGTCTTAAGGAATATTTTCTTTTGTTGCAATATCTCATTGTATTGTATTGTTAAAAAAACTATAAACAATAAAATGAGAATGTTCAACACTGTGTTAAATAGACATTTCAGCAAAGTTGCTGCTCATCTATGATAATAAATATTTGCGATTTTCAATGAGATGATGTATGTTACACGGGAATGGCTACATTGATTTGTATGACATTTGGTGTAGAGCATGGTAGTGACTCCTTAAATAGCAATTTAGGATATACAGCACTTTTAAGTCTGAACGCCATTGTGTCTGCTGTCTGGCAGTGAATATGTTAATGACAATAGCTAAACAAAGATGTGGGCACTGCAGAACGCTGTTTGTTTTATGAGCAGGTATTTCAGATCATATTTGGCTTTGACAAATTACAAACTATAACTGTTTATGATTTTATTTTACACGCTTATCAATATCCACATGATCAAATTTTCTGGTGTTGGCAAATGCCAAGTTGAGTCACATTTTTCAAAAATGAAGGACCAATGTAGAAGGGCTTTTTTAGATCGCTATTATCAAAATGCTATGAGTTTTTAGGCATAGTTGGGAGATAGCAGTTGATTAGCAAGAGAATGAAAAATTTAGATTCTTTGTATTTTGCCAGTTCTTGAAATATTGACCTATAATAAATACTTTTTGTTGACATCAGTCAGTTTGTCCCTACAAGCAACAAAACTAACCTACAATTCCGATATGTTAGCAATGAACCTGTTAACTTACGAATTTAATTATTAGGTAGGAAATTCACTTATTGTAAATATACAAATTTTTAGAACAACAACACCTTTTTATTATTCTTTAGCGAGAGATGACATTGATCTAAATTATGTAATGTAACATCATATTTACTTTTGCGGTAAGCTGAGCTTGTATCCGGTCTAATGCCTCTTGGGACACTTGGATAGCATTTTCATTATCAACAGATACTTTTCGAGTGCTTTGAGAACCTCCCATGTTTTAAAAAATGTACAATCCAAATTTTTTATCGGCAAATCACGTCAATAGGACATTTTTTGACAGATCGACCATCCTACCACCCAAAGACAAATTATTTCAGAAGTAACCTACTTAATAGAGCTCTATTCTTTATGGTAAAGGAATTTAGGGTGGTATTATAGGTAGTATCACTGAATTTTTAAGTCTTATTCAAGACCTTGCATAAATTATACAATTTGTGCTTTTTTATACTGACTACTTGCAAGCAATCGTAGGTTGAAGTCACTGGACTGATTAAAATCTAGTGGTACAATAAAGTGCTGCATTAGTTACTAACAGGTCACAATAATAGATGGCGCTACTTCTGTACAAATAGACTACCTACAGGAAGTGATTAAAGATGGCGCTACTTGGATGACCAACAATGTTCATTGTTGGAACGAATTCTCTAATTAATTTATCTAATCCATTTATTAAAACAATAGACAAATACTTTAGCAAGGAAATGTAAATAAACAACCGATGAGCTGAAACTCTACTTGGAGAAATTGAAAATATATTTGTGCCTTGGTGGCCTACTATAATATGTAGTAGGCCATCAAGGCACAATTTAATATATTTTCTGTTGTAATAATTAATGAACATCAGTAAATTAATGCTTCTGCTATCATTAAACAATCAGTATAAAACAGTGCTCACTGCTGGCTGCTACAATTGCAAAAAGTTTTTTTTTTTTTTTTGAAGTTTTTTTTCTTAACCCCGAATAGGTACCTACTCCAGAAAAAGGAATATTGATATCAAGTAATGCTATCGGAGTTCACAGTGCTGCAGCTGGTGCTGGCAGTCTATGGTGCTGGCCAGCTGCACAATTTCCTGCTAGCAGGGCCTGATCTAGCGATGTAGTCGCTCCGGGCAAAAACAAATATTTGCCGCCCTTTACAATCATCATGATCATCATCACATTATAGATACAGAGTCACAGTAAATAACATTTAAATAGAGACTGGTGTCTGTGATAGGTAAAACCTGTGTTACAGATCACCAGGCTACCCTCAACCACACTACACACCTCAACCACACAATGCCACTTTACAAGTCATAAGCATTATTATTCCAGAAATGGTGCAATTTTTAACCAACTTCGAAAAAAGGAAGGTTATTATTTCGACCCGTATGTATGTAATATTTGTTGTAATTATTGTATAACATTCGCATAATAAGTATTAAGTTAGTCTACTAGGGTAGGGCTTTTAAACGAGTAGGTATACCAAACATGAGTGTATGTATGTTTCTCGAAGAATTTTTTAGAAACTATTGATAGAATTGAAATAATTCTATATATTTTTAAAACGCTTATATTAGCTTCACTTGTAACTAGCTAACTAACTATGTAAAAAAATCTTGGAAGTTAAATTTGACCCACTTCCCGGTTTCCGATTGAGCTGAAATGCATACACGTTTAGTTTGGATGACAAAAGCGTTTTATTTAGTTTTTTTAAAACTATTATATTTTTATTTTTATCAGTATATGTATCTTTCAACCTAGGGAACAGTGAATATTGCGCGGAATAAACGAAGTTTACAGGCTCCTTCCGAACCAAGTACTCGGTTGTAAATAGCAATAACTTGTTTATTTCTAGCCGTTTATGCCCGAACCAAGAACTAGTTTATTTCTAGCCGCTACGTTTTTTTAGTATGATATTCATATCTACCTGTTACGTGTTAAGTCCCTATTCTAGGTACAACTACGTTAGAAGCTTTGAAAAATTAATTAGTCAGTTTTATAATAAAAAAATATGATTTTCGTTCTTACAAAGGGAAAAATAACAATTAGCAACGTTAAAACTGAAATAAAGCAATTAAATCAATTGGGCACAAAAGAATCGAGTGGATTTTGGCGACGGCTTGGTGCGGCGCGGGGTGCGGTACAAAAACTGACCACAATGGGCAACCGGTTGGGCCGGTCGCAGCCTCCGCCGCTATCATCCCGCCCCCGACGTACTTTCTTCTGTCTGATCGGAACGCGATCCAGCTCGCCGCTGACGTTCTTATTATTTTGGCTTAGAGCTATGATTCTTTTATCAGTGTGTAGAACAACTCGAAAACTAACAAAATAATCCATAAAAGACATGTGTTAATCCCTAAAAATTTTGCAGAATTTTAGGAAATGAAATAAAAACGTGTGTTTCGTTTAAAAATTGTCTTTTATGGCTCAATACAAATATACCATATGTTTTGTGTATTAGTTGAATATTTTTTAGATTCTCTATGGCCTATGCTATGGCCTCTGTGCGACTTAGGTCCAAAGTTATGGTTGTTAGCAAGAATATTAGATAGTATAAGGTTCTTGGTTGTTAGACTATGTGGATATCGAAATTAGTAAGTCAGATACTAAAATTGCTCTATCTTTGAGGGTGTAGGGATTGGACCCCTTATGTGGGGTGTTTTTATCGATAAAATTAAGCGTATATTACTACGAACCCGGACATATTGTATATACAAAATGTAAAATGTCCTTCAGTATTATTTCGGACTTTTGTTACACGTTATTTAAACTTAATAATTATATTTAATATTTCGCGTAGGATTTATTTATGCCTTCTCAGATAATATTTTTGTTATTCTTATTGTATTTCTCAATTGTGTCGTACTATACCAACATTTTTTATTACATAATATTTGTTTTTTGTTCATATATTTTATCCATTTCACGTTTCTATGATATTATTAAAATATATCCAAGCTTTTTCAAACTTTGTCATAATTAAATATATTTTCTAGTGATAGGTGGACCAAGAGTAGGATTCCACATCAGTCTACAAGTCACAAGCTGAGAATACACTATGGAGAAGAAGATATTATCTGAGTCATATTGAAACATTCGTAGGCAAAAATAATTTATCTACACTTTGCGTCAGTTTGTAACTAAAATTACTTTTCTCATCTGCTTGCCTGATCGCGTTTTTTCGACCGTCTCACGCGCCGCTTGTTCCTACACCGCCGCCCGCGCCGTTTATCCGCACCACAGACACCGCGTTCTATAAATCAGAGTAACTTACACAACTGTCACACATGGACGATTAATTACTGCGTCTTATTGTCTGTGGAAACTATGCCCACGCTCCGTCACAGACCCAGGGCATATCCAGTTGAGAACTTATAAAGTTAAGATGTACTTAGATAGATGACTGTTGTTGTTAACGAATACCTACTTATCTGTAGTTATGTGAAGACTTGGAACCTCGTACGGCGATACCAATTGTTATTCATATTCCTAAGTTAATATAGAAAGCCTAGAATATCGCATAGAAGCCTATTACGAGGACACAAAGTGAGGAAAATCAACTTGAACCATAAATGGCTAAGTCGATCGTAAAAACGTATCTATGTGTGTCTGTCGCCAGCCATTTATCGCATGCTGTTTACGCACACATATTTAAGTTTGTTGCCTCAGTTTTTACTGGGGAGCACGTATGAGGTTACAGTTTGGCCAACGAAAGATGTCCAAGAAAAACGGCGGCAATTAAAAAAAATGTGTATCTTGACACTAACAATGCTACGCTATGAATGCGCAATACACGCAATGTATGTTAACTACGCTAACTTGAATTTTGGCCAAATTGTTTATCGTATGGATTATAAATTATTAATACAAAATAAATCATATATGGAAATTCCAAAAAATAAAGAAGTTTTGAACTAAACTCAACGCTAAGGGAATATAATTTTTAGAATCGCCCGATATACAGTATTACGCTTCAACAGACTCCGTAAAATCGACATTTTCAAGTTAGCGTAGTGTTCAATGCTGGTGTTGATTTCTATCCTCACTGAGTTTACACTTCATAAACGGAGTTGATACTATTTAATAATCCTTGAATATAAAATAGTATCTAATTCTAATTCTTACATCTAGACCATCATCAGGTCCTGCTACATTTATAGCTGGCGTATCTTATCTCATTTGCCTCCCAGTGCTAAATTCATAATTGCGTTTATAATAAAGCAGAGTTTACACGGGGCAGGTGAGCCGTCGGCTGAGGCGACAAGCTGACATACAGCTTAATTGCAATTTATGTGCCTTGAAGAGCGGTGTGTACCTCCCAGTAAAGTACACGTAACGTTAGGGAAAATATAATTATAAGCTACGGCTCTAAAAGGTTTTAAGTACGAGTAAAAACCATAACCTTTGAACTGCGGTAGGCCGGGTTGAAGCATAATAATCTAAGTACTGTCTAGCAAAAAGATAGGCATAGAGGATCATCAGAATGATATACAGGATAATTTGTTAATAAATTATGCGTGTCGCCCATACTAAGTCCAATTTTCGTTTTGTTTTAAGTGTATTTAAGTGTATCCCAATACTGCGGTTGCATTTAGGAACAGATCCTGAATCACTCTACAAATTATGCGCACTACATAGAAAATTATCCTGTAGGTATACATTTTCTAAAGAACTGTTGATGAATTTACATTTTTTTTAAATTTTAATTTCCACCGCTGTCTTATTTTCCAAAAGTCGAAGCATTATGCTGATAAGGCCCATTTTTGGGCTCGCGCAATTTGCTTATATTTTAGTGGTTTTTGTATTTTTATTATGTTATTTCCTGTGGGAGTCCAAAATATAACTGTTTTCTTTCTTTATTTAAATATTTTTTAGATAGGGTTTGTATATTATATTAATTCGACAATGTCTATTAATATACTTATAGCACGAGAATTTTTGTAATTACAACAAGATTTTATTCTCGTTGTAGGACATGTTCTGTCACTTAGCAACGGAGATTATACGGCTCTAGAGTTTCGCAAAACTTTTTCTTAAAAAAATAAGTGGGATTAGTATTAAAGTAATATCAATAAACCGTCAATAAATATTGCGTTAGCAAAGTACCTATCCAAAATATTATTAACCATTTCAGAAGAACATATTTTTATAAAATTTAAAGGATAAATTACAATTCAGATTACATTATAGATAGAATTGATAAGAAATCAATTTCTATCAGGCGAGTGAGCCGAATCACTATTTTATAATATCAAATCTGATCAAATTCCAGCAAAAATGATAATGTTATAAACATATTGTAAAATTTGAAATATTTTGAAATGAAATTCTGTGCAATATTATTTTCTGTACAGCGAGCATGATCTTTGGCGACCGAGACACAAAATCTTTTTCTTTGAGTTAGATAAAGCCAACAGTTGGAACAGAAACTTGATATAAAAGTCATGTCGGAAGGAGTCAGTATTATTCCAAAGTGCATAACATCAGCCCGTAGTCCAGTGCTGGGCGTGGACCTCCCAATAAAGTGCTACAACGTTACGGTCCTGACATTATACTACAATAATCACCCCTCATGGTATGGCAAGTTTGCTATTTATCGCTACGGAGGCTGCTGCTTCCGATAGCTTGACAACTATGCCAGACAAAGACATTTCGTCTGAAGAAAACTCTTTACTTTCCGAGACACAATGCTAGACAGCTAGGATACTACAATTAGATTATTATTTTTTTTCTTTTTACCCGACTGCGCGACGCAAAGTAGGGTTATTTTTTATAGTGCCTATACTATATATGAGGCATATGAGCTTCTGGTTTACCTGATGGTAAGTGATCACCGCCGCTCACGAACATCCGCAACACCAGAGACCGATGCGTTGCCGACCTTTTAGTAAAGTGTAGGATTTTAGGATGGGGGGAGCAGCAGGATGCTACTTCTATGATGATGCTAGTATTCAGTGAGTGTGTGGTACTTCCCCGGTCGAGCCAGCCCATTTACGGGCTATAGTCAGTTATTGCCTATAGCTAGGCTCTACCATATGGAAAATACAATAAATTTCTACTGCAGCTAAGTGTTACAGTACACCATGTTCTGTTGTTAGGTACCTACCAGCGGCGAAGGGTAACAATTTTAAAAAGGGAAGCCGTCCCAAAAATGCCAACTAAAAATTGCTGCAATTAATGCTGCAAGTCAAAAATACATACCGTCTCATGTAATCTATATACAGTCATGTCTGGAAGAGCTCGACCTAACTGAAGAACAAGCCATATTACGTTGGTCTATGCACTAACCAATTCCTAAAGGGAAGCCGCTGGGAATCGGGTTGTATGGACTCTTCGCCACTGGTACCTACTATAATCTCTTACAATTAATTGCTAGAGGATAGGAACGTCAGTGAAATATATGGGATTTTATTATTAAAACCTTTATGAATCACGTGGCTGGTCGCCAAAACATTCGCCAGGCGCGGATATAGACGGGGGCAATGAGTGCAATTGTCCCTGACTCCGACCAAACACATTAAATTATGACCATCTTCAAATTTATTAAATCGGCTTAATGACTTGTTTATGAATCGTTATTAATTCATCACTAATTATTATCTATGTAGATTACCTACATTGATCGATCAATACATGTTTTACTTACATGTTACATGTTTTACTCGAAATTATATAATAATATGCAAAATATATACATAAAAAAACAACTCGAAGTTTGATTGAATAACAAATAAAATTATTATTTTTTTTGTTTACAACGAATTTTCTGGAAGTACTCTAAGGATAAAATCAGATAAAAATTCCTTCCTTCCTCTAAACGAAATCCTGTATCCGCGCCTGACATTCTCAGCACGTTATGTGTCAATTGGGTACATTTTTCTGGCGTTTCTATACTCCAGCGAATTTAGATTGTTCACTTGTTTGCTGTTTTCTTCAAAAGGAGCGTGAAGATAACGATAGAATGATAAAAAATGCCTTAACATCTGTAGAATATATCAAAAGTTAAATGATAAAGCTAATTTGACATGGAATTCTTTGTGGCCGTTCGATCACCCCATTCAATACAGAATCGATCCTTTACAATATATTTATATTATTATGAGGAGCCCTGACGTCTAATAACAATCGATTTTCTACCTGCACGACTTTGTCCTGTCAGTGGTCGCATCTTCTCACCCTGTATTCAAAAAGGATTTACTAAAAACACAACAACGCTTAATCAATTTCCAACCTAAAATTCCCTTTTATAAAGTTCAATTTTGTCTAATCCAAAAAATCTATTTGAATAAAAATAACCAGTCATTGAAATCATCGAAGGGTCCGCTTAGACACAGGTGCTTGTTGGATACAAAAAAGAGAGAAAAACCTTTGAAAAAGAGGTCCCAATCTCGGCAATTAATGGATTACGTATAAAATAAGACGCGTAAATGGTATCATAAAGATTGTAACGTCTTTCGCGCCAGAGGTTGATAACTTTTATGATTATTATTAATATATTTTTTTTATTATATTTTATTATGTACTCGGCTAAGAATCATTGGCCACCCCCATCCACCCATAATGTTATAAAAGGCGACGAGTTCTGTCGAGTCGAGTTGTTGTAATTAGTAGCGTTCTTCTGTGTGCTAATATCAATTTACGAGTACTATATTGCCATTAACACCTAGTCTGCCAAGGATGGTGATGCGGGCAATATGGCCCTCCAAACATTACTCTATGGCCTACGGCCATTAGAATGCTAAGTTCAGAAAGATATTTCAACTGTGTTTGATGTAACCAAGCTTTTTGCAGTACCAGGTAGATGGCCACACGGTGATAACCCAGTTATTCGTAGGAGACCACTTGAGTGACCTTGAAAGATTCTTGTGTAGATCTTCGCTTCGCATACAATCTGACAGTCAGAATAGATGAAGGTGTAATATAATAGGAAGAAGGCAATATTAATCTTCCAGAAAGTTAGACGAAACTTCTTAGAAATCCATAACTTAACCTAGCGAGCTTCCATCATAAAATTACCAATGCATATCGTCATAAAACTGCAATAGATAGATAATAAAGAAAACTATAGAACCAGTGAATTTCCGCATTATTAAGAGGTTTTATACTGAAGATCGTAAATGGCCTTAAATCATGTCATTTATTGGTTAGTCCTGACTTTTAGATTTGTTATAATAGAATAGATCTTTATTTCATGTAAACCAAATACAGGCACTTATGAAATGTCGAGACTCTAGGTGCGCTGTTCCAAATAGTAGGTCCTATGGAGAAGAACCGGCAAGAAATTCCATGGAAACTATTTTAAAATAATAAATTACAATCTTGATTAGTACAATGTTGTGGTGAGAGCTGCGAGAATAATGTAATTTAATGTAAATAAAAATAAATTAGAATAAGAAAATGATTTGCCTTTAAATAAGAATGCCATGAACGTTACAAGCTGACCAGGCAGACAGACGGCACCCGATTTGTTACCCCTGACCGGAGACCTAATGAACGCCCCGAGATATTAGACCCACATAGATATTTAGATATAGGAGGGGCACACTACGTACGTTTAATATTTATGATTATCATGATTTGGGTTTACACAAATTGTGTGGTTGGGATTATAATATTATTATTAGATAAAGATTTATGTGTCAGATTTTACTTGTAATGTTTACTAAGTATGTACAAATATAAAGGGCCATTGTCTTAAAGGACTTTGCACTCTTGCTACGGTCAGATCTAGGATGGGGTGGCAGTTGTTTATTCATTGACGAATATGTCAGATGGCAATCGTTCATGTGAAATAGTTGTGGATTGCTGATCTTGTCAATGACATTTAAAAATGTTGTCAAGTCTGAAATCCGGTCTAGCCTCAGAATATCGGTATTTTCCAGTAACCTGGTTGCGGAGGCCAGATGCCAGCTGGTCAGTTTGAAACACTGGTATGCAGCTACATCTGGTTAGACTGGAAGCCGACCCCAATGTAGTTCGTAAGGCTAGTCAGATGATGAGTACAGATACTAATCCGCCATTGGCACGATACTACAAATTCCACAGCATGTTATTATTAAAAGCGGTGTATTTCCTAAGAGTTGGGACGTGGCTAAGTTATTATACCCGATAAGGCCGGTACACATCGTTCCCGTGGGTAGTCGTTCAATTTATAGCCAGCGAGAGGTTTAAACCGTCTCCATTCATTTATCAACAGACGTGCTCCTGTACTGCGTAGAGGGAGCAGCCATATAGTTTGAAACGCGTAGGGCTGAATTATGGTGATGCGAAGCATCGCGCGGCGTGCAAAGCGGCTTGCAACGCGGAGAAAGACACGTATCTCCGTTTATGGAGAACGAGCGAGAGAGCGAAGCGCCGCCGCCGCATTGCGCGCCGTGCGACACTCCGTGTCTCCACAATTGAGCCCTTAGTACGACGAGAGTTTTGTATGACGAGCTTATCTCGTAACGAATGCGGCTTTCAGTAATTCATTTTGCTCTCTTTGGACTTTGACAAACATGGAATTAAAGTAATGTAAACGCTTTCTGCTTAGATACAAGCAGAAAGCGTTTTAATAAAGTATTGGGCAGATGTGTACTATTTACTGTAAGCTCAATTTTCAACAATATGTTAAATGGGAGTTACTAGGTAAACAATTAGCAAACAAGCTGGTGAATGTAGAGCCGTGTTGTTAGCGTGATGATGTTGATCAGTAAAAGCCTCCAAGTAACCAGGTTAATTATTTGGACGATTGATATGCGACTTATCCTCAGAGTATTATTGTCGGGAATCGCACAACAGAAGTTGACGTTTAAGGTAGCGAAACGACGCGCGTTTTTGTTCTCTTAAATTCCGGCTGAAAAGTATCCAAGTCATCACATATTTTATGACCGATCCCTCAAAGTATAAGTTACAGGCAGGCGCGATAGTTTTGTATCTTGAAGCGAAGCTAGGATTTATGTCGCTTATCATCTGCTCGCGCGCATCGCCTTTAATTTGTTTCAACTAATTGATCGCACTTTTGTTTATCGCTATCTTGAGAATTTCTTGGCGTAAGTTATGAGCAACATTCTACAATTTGATGTGGAAAATATAAAAAGGGACTTGAACAAAATGATTGGATTAAAGAAATGGATATTTTTTTAAACAAATGTTTTCGCTTTGTTGTTCGCTGTAGGAGGTGCTAAAATCTTTCGGTCTATGCTTATAAACTTCCCTACCTTCCTAAAAACTGTCACATATATTTGTGCGTACGAAGTTCGAAGAGTTTCTCAAGATTGAAAATGAAAAGACATATTTAAAACATCCAATGGACTTTGGACACAGCGACGCCGCCAGAAAGATACGCATTTTCTTAATCAAAAAAGGACAATGATCGCATATTTTGAGCAGCTTACGAAATAAAATTTAGATGTACAATTCCTGTGATTTCCATATCCCACGAATAGCATAGAGTTGTACAGGGCACGGCAAGTAGAAGTGTCGCAATAATTTGCAACGTAATCCTTCCCGTCTTAATTATGTGAACATAATGTGCGGTTTTGATCGCGATTAGTTTGCGGTCGCTGACTCTCGGAAAGTATTCAAATGACACACTTTTATTATTAAAACCTGCAATTTGTAAGAAACGGTTTTTGAGAAACTGAATTTATTGAGGAATATTCAGTTTGTCTTGGAGGACGAGGGAGCTAGCCCTCTGGAGGGAGGACTCACGGAAACAAAGTTGAGATTAGCTAGCTTAGTGAAAATTAAAAACATAACCCATCGGAAAACGGGTTTATTTAACAACTTGTAGCACTTTACAATATTAATCTTGATCGTCAAATGATTCAGTATAAACTGTATAAAAACACATCAAATACATGATTTTACGTTAAAAAGGATATTTTTTTATGTAGTGCGCATGATTTGTGGAGTGATTCAGTCACTGTTCCTAAATGCAACCGCAGTATTGGGATATACTTTAAAACAAAACGTAAATTCTACTTAATATGGGGCACACGCATAAATAACTAGCGAAAGCCATACAAATTGAACTTTTTTATTTTGTTTTGGAGTGAATTTTAGTACTGCGGTTGCATTTGGGAACGGACACTGAATAACACCGTAAATTTTGCGCACTACATAAAAAAATACCCTGTATATTTATAAAACTTTTTGATCGTGGAATATGACAACACTTTGTCTACGTTTCATGAGGGTTGAAAAAGGAATGACGAAGAAGAACATGAAAAATGAAGATCCAGCGCAAAGTTCTAAATTCGAATTGAAATTTTGGAAGTATAAAGTGGCTGGCTGTAACGGGGCTGTCGACATTCCCAATAGGTGCAGTCATCTGACAGCAGTTGTTTCGTCATCAGAATCTCGTCTGATCGTAGATGAGAAAGAACCAGAGATCTTCTTCGTTCATTCTGTGCGATTCAAGTTAAAGGCAACAGAGGAACAATGATTGCTTTTCTACTTGTAACAGGCAGGCAGAAGGTGTGAAAACCGCTACTTATGCAAAGAGCTGATCTTTTAACCCAACACACTGCAGATTTCCCGCCCTTGTCAAATGTGAATATATAAATAAACATTAAAAAGGTGTTCCTCGACAATAATCCAGAGAAACATCTCAGTGTGTAATTACACACTTAAGTTTGTGGATAATCTGTAAGGCTATGAGCAGATACGGCGATTATGCATCCTTACAAGAAACCATGAATAATATTTACGAGAATATATACGACTTTTATGAACAACACTGTAGCTCTTTGTTCTTGGAGAATTTTAATGTGTTTAACTTTCGCAGAAATTCTTTGTTCTCTATCTTTAGCGGCCGCGTATATTTTAAGGCCTAACGCTTTGTGGGGTAGAAATGTTACTACACACTACGCTTGAACTTTCTACATTCAAAGATTTTTTGTATTTAATGCCTTCGGACTATGTTTAATTCACCAAGTCCATCTTGAGGAGCATATGGTTTATGTAAAGTTTAGTACGAAGTTTGAAGGAAATCATTGCCAGTCCACGAGAAAAGGTACCTCATGGTCGTTTATGGTTTCGAAGATATTTAATGTTTTGTGAAAATGTCCAAAAATATGAATGATTTTTTTTTGCTTATTTTGTCACTTAACTTAAATAAACTGTTTTGTTAAAGTGTAATAGTAATAAAGAAACTGAAACAATTTAGTTTATCCACAATTACAATTAATAGTTGTGCTCCCGACTAAAAGTCTTGGCGTTTGCACGTCGCTTAAAGGCGAGGTGCGCATGCGACATCCAATGACCTGCAGCTTAATCAGGAGCGTAATTAATGTTTTCTCTGATTACCTGAAATATTCTGTTTGCGTTACAAACCGTAATTACAGCTATTAATAGACTCGTTTATGTGTGATAAGTAAATTACTTACGAGTATGTTCACTTTAGTTTTAGTTAAAAGAAAAAGGTTGTGTAGGTAGTTTTTATTTAGAAATTGCTCAGTCTCATCAACTGGCTGACTGGAATAAATATTTCTAGTTTTCTTTTTCATGATGTTTATAATACTTTAGAACAGTTTTAGACGACACGGTTGGCGCAGTGGCTAAGCGATTAGCTTTCTACGCTACGTGCCGCGGGTTCGATCCCCGCACGAAGCAATTATTTGTATGATCTATAGATAGTTGTTCCGGGTCTGGGTGTGTGTGCATGTGACATGTATGTTTATAAACTGTACTCTCGATACACGAGAAATCCTAGAGAAAAGCAACGTTTTAAAAAAAAAAAAAATGTATTTTGATTTAGATTACTGACAAAGTGTAAAAGATTTATTATGTCAAGTCATCTGTAGCAGCCACACATTTGAAATTGAGTTCGCACATTGAACTAAATCATCATCATCATCCGCCTAGCCTACACCTTACACATAACTACCTTGGGGTCAGCTGTCTAACTAGATGCGGCTATATATCAGTATTTTACACGGACCGACTGCCATTTGACTTCCGCCACCCAATTACTGGGAGACACTGATACCCTAAGGTTAGACCAGTGGTCAGACTTTTTGGGCTGCTGACTCCTGTAATGAATGTCATAGGTATTCGTATGACAACCGTGACCAGCTGCTTTAAGTGATTTACGAGGCACGGAGGGGTCTCAATGTTTGAAGAAACTGTCAACCATCGAAGGACTGACCACGGCAAGCGTTGCTTAACGTTGTAGCTATGTAGCTACGAGCCTCTCTGTACATTGACTAAATAATTTAATATTAGGTAAATATGAGAAATACAACTAATACTGACATTTCTGATGACATGAAAATATACGACCGCGCTCCTCTGCTACCCATTCTGGTGTGACTGTGACGGTCATCAAACCCAGGCGGATGACGCGTACAATTTCGGTGAGTTAGAGCGCTCTCAAGTTTACGACAAACAAACAGACATGAGTGCTGGACTAACAAGAGTGACTCAGGACTAGGGGCCTTTCCGGTGGACCCTGTTTATCTACCTATATCTTGTCTATGTATTGTGTTATACTTGGCTATGCTTTCACGCCTGTTGTTGCTGCAGGGTGGGGAGACTGTTCGGCTTAGATCTATAGAGCGTACTTAGACTTTTCTCATACTTTTAACAATTCGTCACTTTAAAAAAAACTCAGACTTTTCTTACAGGGTAGGCAAAAAAACCTTAGTATTGTATTGTCAAGATAAATGAAGTTTGAGATTGGCCACCTCACCCTAAAACTTAAAATAACTGATATTACAGATATATTAACGTAGTACCACAACACAGAACAAGTTGTCCTGTGGACAAGTGCCACAGGACACCACAAAGACATATCGTGCAAAGTGAAGTGCTACTAACATAGTCTTAAGCCTTATTTGCTAACACAATTTTTGTATGTAGCTTATATGTTTATGCTTCGTCAACTAACACCAAAGGTGTCCAAGATACAGGCCTAGCCTAGTTTGGGACCAATGGAAGGTATTTTATATTGGAAATAATATTTACAATATAAAAAATATATAAAAAAATGTGTAGATCACTGTCTTTTTGTCTTTATTGAAGGAACGTCACTACTTGGTCTTAATATATGTTTGCTTATTTATTACTTTATCTTTAATATTCAGAACATATTATAATATAAATAGTCAATCTAAACCAGGAAATCGAAACAGTTAAAGGTCCGAACAGTTAAACGAATGTCGTTATGAAATATCTAGTCTACCTAACCCGTTCCCAATAAGTTGGATGGTCCAGTTAATCTTGGATGATTTATTCGCCGGATCTTAATAATATATTCTGATATTTGTAACTACAGTCGGCAACAAAATTTGAGTAACAGTTGAGATTCTAATATCAATAATATTAAATATTTTTGATATTAGAAACTCAACTGTTAGTCTGTTACTCAAATGAATGAAGCTTAATATCATTCATGTACGTCGTTATTCTGTTATAAAATTTTAATATGAATATGAACTAGTTTAGCGTACTAATTAGTCATATTAAATAAATATTTGTAATCTTTGTCTTGCTTGATTGGCCACGGCATAGATTATAAATTCATTTTTTTATTATTTGTGTTGCGGTCGGTATAATAAAGTTCATTGTTGCTGGTGTAGCAAATATTTGGTAGGGATACTGCTATTTGTAATGTATGTGTGTCGTGTTTTGCAGAAATAAATTATTTTTCTTTCTTTGTAATAACAGAATACTGCTTAATTTATACAGATATTAACATGATGATAGTAGTGTTCGACCAGTACTCGAAATTTGACTGTAAATTTACCTTACTGCACTTCTCCATACAATCTTTAACTATGCCAAATCTCACACTCCTCCATGCCCGCAATATGCTTAAAAGGGGTACAAAGTTTTCTTCTCACATACATGATAGTAAGCTTCAGCTTGGTTCTATAACATGCATGTAACTGGTTAAAAGAACATTCACTATCTATCTATAGAATTTGGTTATCAATTGCGTTAACGGTGAAGGAAGGCTTATACTACAAAATGTATAACTTGATATGTAGCCGTCCATAGTGCATACACACATCAAAAAAAGTTGGAGATATTTTTTATATTGTTTCTAATATTGTGACAAACCTCTTTGGAAGTAGGTATGAGTTTGTTCGTTTGCTTGGAGTTAGGAGGATTAAAAATATTAAAAAAAAAATGCAATTCTTCATTTATTTTTTATTTACGACGTGATATGATAATAATTAAAATGTATTTCTTACGGAAATTAACTTTTCAAAGTTATTTTTAACTTTTTTTTACTGTGAGTCTGTCTCTACCTGGGTACATTTTATAAACCACGTTTTCTAACAATTTTTGTATATTATTGTGTACAAATGCGATGTAATATACGGCTTAAGGTTTTGTATTTTCTGTTGTCGGCTATTACTTTGAAAGAAATACCTATTTGTTCGTGTTAGGTATTTTACGAGGCTGGCTGAGAGAAAACAGCGGATATTGCAAGTTTTATTAGTATTTTTATACGATACAGGTGCGGCAGGTATTTCTACAATATCCACGTAAGTACTCGTTTGATGATTGAGCTTGACTATAAATTAAAAACGCAATGAAAATTTGATATTGTCGTAAATGGATATTTCTTATATACCAATACTATATAGCTACTTGTTCGATAATTTAGCTTGACTAGGTAAAACCATAATGAGAATTTTTAATCTTATTTTATACGGGTTTCAGGCACTGTAGGTGGTTATGCCAGCCCATAGTGAAAATTACTTTGAAGTATGAAATTTCTTCATACTTCAAAGTATCAGAGGTATTTCTTAATTAGTAGTATTTCTCTATCTTTAGCTATCGGGTTGCTCGCAGCGCGGCAGCATATGCTGAGCGGAAGCCTTTTCAAGTTTTTTCTTTTTACATACCTGTTTTTTTTTCTTTTTTTTTCTTTTATATATTTGAAATAGTTTTTGTGCTGTGTCAAATTAATACTTTTTTCTTTTCTTTTGGCCGCGTCTTTTCCGTTATAAACAAATATATTTGAGGCACGCGGAAAAATCCATGCTTGTACGGCCGCAAGCCAAAACTACTTAGAATAAATCTCTTAATGAAACATATGAACTTTGTCACGTTATTAAAACACACATGCATTTACGCATAAAAAGCGTTTTAAAAGTTAAAATCACATTTATGTAGTGTTTGATGTCACCACAAATCATTGGCCAGTGCGCGTACGCAGCTAGCGCGTTGATGTCTTTTGTATGCAAACAATCGTTCTAAATGCGTTGCACCAAAAATAACACCGTAAGTATTTATTTTGTTGTGTTATGTTTATATTGAGTTTATTTATATACATTTATAACATTGATGTGGACTGTCATTGTAGAAGGCAAATAATCAACATGGAGGGCCAATTGAACTCAATCATTGGGTGCGCGTGCGCATCTAGCTCGTTGATGTCTTTTGTATGCGCGCACACTTTTTACAAACGTTTCATAATATTATCATACAGTACTTATTTACTTTGTGTTTTTTGCTCCCAAAATACGTCATGTCTAATGTGCATACAGATTATTCGCGCGAATGTTTAATCACACGTCACAATATATGAGCTAACGATCATTTCATGTAGTCGAGTCATTCCACGAATGTTCGGGTTGGGGTTTCGCTCAAAAATGTACTGTAATATACTTACTGCTAATTTTATGAAAACGTCTCGATCTTACACATGAGAATTCCTCAATCCTTGACGAAACCTATGTCGTCCAATGTATCCTGAGAGTTAGGATGCGCTGTACTATACAGGGAGCTGCAAATTTTATCACATTAAATGGAACCACGTATCACGTGTCACGTATCGTGGTATCACGTTCTGTGACCGTACACAAAAATACAATCAATTCCAATCAGTAGTTTAGCCACAGGAACCAATTTAAAATTTCATAATTATACACATAGCACGACCTCTAGACAAAGTTTGAAAAGTCTCCAATGTATTCTAACCAAAATTAGGTATATTTATTTACTCGTGTGACATAAATTTCTAGTTCGATGTCCCTTCACCTAGAGCTAGACGAATGACAGCAGATTAAAATTTCTTGCAAAAAAACTTACGTCCTCCTATTCCTCCCGTCATTATTTATTAAAATAAATAAAATTATTGCCTTATTCCAGTTCATAGTAATGCATCATGTTTTCAAAGTAATTATTTATGTGTATTGCAAATGATGGAAGTTCACACGGTCTGTGGCGTCAGCTCCTCGTGTCATGCTGTCGTCGATTTGATTACAACATGTAATATATCATGTTAAAAGCATAGAAAGGACACGATAAAGCGTCGTTTTCAGCGCAATTTATTTATTTTAATATATTAAATTTATTATATGGGTTTTACTCTATCTTTAGCATAAGACGCTGATGTCTGCTTCACTTTTGCATAATATTAAATATTTGGATCCCAAGAATTATCATAACCTGACTCAAATCTTCAAGAATATATCGCGTTTATCAATTGACTAGCGTAAATATCAAGAAATATCCCATTCGAATCTGTCAAGTAGTTTCTGCGTGATGCGAATAAAAACAGACCCCTTGAAAATTCTCTACGCAATTCCATTAGGCTCGATAACATTTTTTGGGGTCCACTGAAAGAGCCTTCCCAAGTTCAAGTTTAAGCTTTACCTTTAACCTAGTTTAAGAGGCAGGACTCCATAAGATGTACTTTTGTTTTTGTAATAAAAAAATAAATTACATAAAAAAAAAAAAAGTTATCCAAGTACGTCCAGCGCACCTTGGGTATCAGCCCCGCCACGTACCTTGCCACGGAATATTAAACGCAAGAGCTTTTTTCCTCTTGTCTTTGGATTGATATTTCTTTATAGAACTGGTGTCACAAAAGCCACCCATTAACAACTCTCACACATTCACAGCTCATCAGGTAATTTCACCTTCGCCCGAAGAGCAGCGGCTCTACTGTCTAAAAAAATTACCGATCATAAAGTTGGGACTCCCATCTTCATGATCGGTAATTTTTTTACAAGGTAGTTCGAAGTTTAGTCCATTACGATCGTATTGAAGTTTATTACCAGAGTCGATATTCATTACCATTTTATTACACGGAAGACCCCAGGTCACACTTATTTAAAAAAAAAAAATTAATGCTTTGAACTCCATGTCGGCCACAGTGTCCGACAAACAATCGATTTTCTATTATGTCTGCTGTCTGGCAGTGAACGTGTACGCGGTTCTAATAAACGAACTATTACGAAGTTTGCGTAACTCCGCATAATTAGGGCACACTTGTTCCGCCTACTCGCCCTTTCTTACTGACTGACAAATCTTTTCATTACGGCATGAGTGATTCTCATGTGAGAGCTGTTGCTATCTGGCAGCACGATAGACAGAATCATTTTTAACAATTTCAGTGCTTTTTTTACGACCGTAAGACTATCATCAGCAATCTCCTTCTCCTTCTGCAGTGTATTTATTTATACTCTTTATTGTACACCAGGTAATAAAAACAGGATTGAGAATCACATAAGCTAATGTACAATGGTCGGTCTTATCGCGCACAGTGATCTGTTCCACACAGTAATAAACATAGGAAAAGTAATAAAAAAAATGACGTAATTAATTAATCGTGTGAGTTCATGAGAATCGCTTATATCGATGCTGACTGCATAAGGTGCGCCGAACGTACACAGGTTTCGTAACTCGTGGAGGCCTGTTCCTGGCACCCTAAACTATACTTTGCGTATCGAAAAGTAAACATTTTGACGTTATAGAAAAATTAACGTGACTTTCTCTCAAAACTACCAGGCGCCTATGATTTTAAGAAAATGTCAATTAGCGAGTTCAACTTGTTTTCAATTATTTCTAATTGAAAACAAGTTGTACTCGCTAATTGTTAGTTTGCACATAAAGTTGATATAAGGCGGAGGGAGCATGTGTATCAAATTGGCGCGCCGCTCGCGGGTCATTGACCAAATAATCTAGACATCAAGCTGCTAGAAATAATAACTATTTTCCTTCCTGCATTCAAGCTCTTCTGTGTTGGCCTTGACTTTTTGTTCTTTATAAAAACTTTGAGTCAATATCGATTAATCGTAAAACTGTTCAATGAATTTAAAGCCAAATTTTTTGTTAAAAATTTAATCTTCATGTGAATATTGAATACATAATATAGTTAATGGACATTAGTTTAAAAAAATAACTAATACCTATGTTAATTTAAACGAAAGACTTCGATTTTCAAAATATAATCTGCTGTCCGTATTTTTGTTTTTATTATTCTTTCGTTTACATAAGGAATTATTATATATTATAATTTTATTATTCCTGTGACTATAATTATAAATCCTACAGCTCCTACTTCATCAGCACCACTTCAATCTAGTTTTTCAACGTGTTGTCAATCAAGCCGAAGCCGAGGCCGAAACCGAAGCCGAGGCCGAAGCCGAAGCCGAGAGCGAAGCCGAAGCCGAGGCCGAAGCCGAAGCCGAAGCCGAGGCCGAGGCCGAAGCCGAAGCCGAGCGAAGCCGAAGCCGAGGCCGAAGCCGAAGCCGAGGCCGAGGCCGAAGCCGAAGCCGAGCGAAGCCGAAGCCCTGCTACTCATAAAGTGTACCACAACACTCGGTATTCCGCCTTTTGCATCCCATCTCGTTGACAATGACAAATAGCAGAAACAAGTCATTTAGTTAATAAATGCAAAGCTGCAATCAGGACCATCTCAATAGGTTCTAGTCGTTCAGATCATAGTCGATATCAACAGGCCAGCCATTTGTCACGCAGTATGTGGCTTGAAGCTAACGATCGTATAGCTGCAGATACTGCTCGGAGTATTGCTCATCTTGTTAGAGAAAAGGTGTGAAGAATAGGTACGTCTGGCAACAATATTGTTATTGAGTGGCTGAGAAAATTATTGTCAGAAGATAAGAAATTGTAATAAGAATATACTTGCATATCTTGAATATCTACTTGCCAGTATAATGATAAACTATTCTCTGACTGAACCTGCGTAACTAATGTGTTAATGATCTCGTAATCTCAAGAATTTTGGTTAAGAAGATGAAGAAAGGAAAAATAAATTAAAAGTAAAAAATCAGCTTTTATTAAAACTTTTGCCTTTGTTTCCTACTCTTGAAGCTCTTTCATTTGATACAGTGTTGACAAAATAATTATAGGTACACCATCCGCATCTTGTGGTGGCAGCCATTTTGAAAATATTACAGTATCAAGTATTACATATTGCATTGTCACTAAAACTAAAGGCGTACGCAAAATTTCAGCAAAATCGGTTGGGTGGAAATGGTTCAAAATTCAGTGCCAAGATTTGACCTAAACAAACAAACACACGAACATTGCAAGTTAAATAAAACTTGGAAAAAAAAGAAGCTAAAGAAAATCTATACAATAAAGATGCTGCGGTAATAATAATCATTCACTTCACATAAAATAAAAATATCTTTATCTTTATCACTATATAATAACCTCTAATAACTTACCGAAACTAATTCTGCTGTATTACGTAACTTAATAGAAGCCTCAGTTTGCACCATCGAACTGAATCGCATTAGTTTCAGAGTTTAGTACTTAGAGCTGGCTTTGTCTTTGTCTAAATTCCTATTGAGCTGTACTAGAATGCCATTTCCGTAACCTTAACCAAATGCTGCATTTAGTCGGTTTGAAACTGGCTTGGGTTTAGAACCTTACTTAATCTAGCTACGTTTGAGCTGAATGTTCTCGATTTTGATGAGGTCAACTCTCGTCTTCTTGACATAAACAGGCGACTTGCGGCCAACCCCAATATTATATCTATCGGTGGTTCCCTTTCAAGAGATTGACGTTTGACCATAGAAATAATAACTAGGGCTCCTAGATAATAAGTCTATGCATTTGACATAAGCGCGATAGAAGTAATGTAACGTCAAATTCCTATCTATAGTAGGATTTCTCCACCAGAGATAAAATTTACAGTCTGTCAAGAAAGTCATGAAAAGGATTTTGAAGGAACTAAAATTCTTCTTCGCTCGCAACCCTAAATAAGTACCGTAGGTGTCAGTTTGGGTACAACGATGTGTTTATTTTACTATTCTGTGTAGATTTTTTGTGATAAAAAAATGTTTTCGGCATTAATATATTAAAAATAAACAAGATAATATACAAGTGGCGCCCTCAATCCTTTTCATAACTTTCTTGACAGACTATAATAATAAAATTATTTTGAGAATCATCGATATTATCAGTATCTGCCTGTAGGGATACTGGTGGAATCTAATTGCGTTCACCAATTCTTCTTCAAATTTTTGTTGTACAGTCAACACCAAAGAAAGAAAGAAAAAATAATTATATACTTAGAAAAGTAAATGTGTTGCATTAACTTTAACGAATAGTTCAGTAATATTGAAATATGACTGATCATCACTTAATTTTGATGTTGACTGTACATAAATAAAATAAATAAATCTAGCCCATTACTATCCCACTGCTGGGCACGAACCTCTTCTCAGAACGAGAAGGGTTAAGGCGCGTCAGTGAGGTAACGAATTTGTCGATTTCGCTTCCTCCACCCGCGCAACCCGCGCGACCCCCTGTAATATTACGGAAACCGCTCGGAGCATGTCAACGCGAGCATCGCGCCAGACACTAAAAAACTATATAATAAATAGAGGTGGCAATGTAAAATATATATTTGTAGATTGTTTCACTTATAGGTCTATATAGTAACAGAGTTACTACTAGAAAATTAATACCAATAACAGTGGTACAATCACTACAATGATGAATGATTTTATAAAAAAGGGAAATAAAAAATTTATGCTTCGTCAACGAGCTTCCGAGCAAAAAATGCCCATTACACTTGCCGAGTTGTTAGATGATTTGGCATTAACTAATTATAACTTGCTCTTTTATTTGAAGAATTGCTTGATTCATTTAATATTCACTCATATAAATATATCACGATTATTAGATATTAATACCTAGCATTAAAAAAAGTAAAAACCGACTTCAAAAAACTAAACAGTGTAAATAATTTTCAATGCACCTAGCTTGGCAGTGGCAACGACTTCAGAAGCTTTTTAAGATTGATAACTTGATAAGTTTTTTAAGAAAATTATATGTATTATACTTTTTAGTTTTTTGAAGTCGGTTTAAACTATTTTTTAACGTTTATTTTATATTTCTATTTTGAGTGGCTTAAACAATTCATAATCATGCGATTACAGAAATCGCAAGTGACATGCTGTTATTCATTCAAGAGTTCCATTGTATATCTCCGAAGTTCTTCATCAAATCTTCAACAAATTTAAATGCCATCTTGAGAGTACCCTTTGAAATAAAAAAAGAATTTTCAAAATCGGTATGCAATTGGCGGAGTAATAGCGTAACAAACATACAAAAAAAAAACATACAGTCGAATTGAGAATTTTCTTTTTTGGAAGTCGATTAAAAATGGGAATAGCAGTGTTGGTGAATAGTAATATATAAAGTATAATCGATAAGTATTAAAATAAAACTAGGTTGGTACATAGTATTTATTATTATATATAGTAAAGGAATAGTATAAAGAAAAACAACAGTAGGACGGCGCCTTTGATCTCGCCGACAACGTCAAGACAGTGTGGCGATAGTGCATGGAGGCTAGGGTTGTTACAAGTAGTGTAGTGGTTTTCTACGCTACGTGCCGCGGGTTCGATACGCGCACGGAACCAATATTAGTCTGGGTGTGTGTGCATGTGAGATAATGTCTGTAAACTCTACCCACGATACAGGAGAAATCCTAGTGAGGGACAAAGTTATATAAAAAAAAAAAAAAAAAAAAAATTTTTAGATCAACATCGTCATCAACATATTATTACTTACTATTTTAAACGTTGATTATGACAAATTATCAATTCATTAATAGAAGGTAGCTCTGAATTTTGGTCACGTAGTCACGTTGTCACGGTTTATATGAATAGACCTCACCAAAACATGAAGTTTGAATACCAACATGATGGGACTGCGTCCCATAGTTTGGGAGATATAAACTTTCAAAGTTTTAGTCACGTGGTCACATAGATCTCACCAAAACATGAAGTTTGAATACCAACATGATGGGACTCCGTCCCATAGTTTAGAGCTTTCAAACATTCGGTCACGTTCACGTGGTCACATACTGAATTTGAATTTATGTTTATAGAAAACATCAAAAAGATGGTCTCTATATTTTTAGACAAAGTATATTTTAGAAGATGAAACACAATTTGTATTGACTTGACAGATAAAGTGACAGATCAGTAGACTCTATCTATATCTGATTTTACTAAAATAATAATATTTCAAATATGTACTCAAAAAAAATCTAAATATGTTTATAGAAGTACATGCCATACTACTGAGGCAAGTTATATAGGTTGCCCCCTCTACACAATATTGTGTCTAGAGAGCAAAATAAATTCTGAATTTATAAATCGAACGCGATAGCCTCGATCGACACGGGTATCACGTCCGAGAGCCAGCGGCAGAGTGCCGCCCGTCGCCCGAACACGACCCTTCAGCTGAAAATTGGCACAGATTTACGTTTAAATTCAAGGAAAAATTGAAAAATGACTTTTTTTTAAATGTTAAACGTTGGACTTATAAATAAAAGAATTATTTATCTATTGCTGCAAATCAGAAATAAATTAAGCTTCAAGTTCCGAAGAAGATGAAGGTTTAAATTCTGATTTAGGTGTTTTATAATCGCCAATTACTATAGTATAATCTACTTAAAAAAAATATTTGATACGTTGGATTTGAAGTAGAGATCTTGAACTTTAAGACTGTATTTTTTTATTATTTGTATATGGTATAATTGCGGAGGAGATGGCGATGTAAAACGGCGTTTTGGTCAGGGTACTGCCTTAAGCCTTAGTCCACCACGCTGGCCTGGTGCGGGTTGGGGGAGACCAATATAATTTTATTTCTATCTCTCAGTTCACTTACCAACATCCGTGAAGCTTGGTGATTAAGGCGCTACCATAGCTGATAGTGGTAACAGGATTCCAATTTCAAGTTTAAAAAAGTTAGTATGGACATCTACAAGTCGGTATAATACGTAAGTATGTAAAAAAAGATTGAGGAAAATATGGGTACCAATCAGGCACTAATTTGTTGATTTCCAATGGAGAAGAACGGGCAAGAAACACCATGGTTACTCTTGTTTAATGAAACTTTAGTTTACTTAATACTATAATTCAATATTTACAACAAAACTTAAATATGTACATAATCCGAATGCACGTTTTCTTTTTAGAGATATTGCAACTCGGAATGTTGTATATAATATTAAATTATACATTGATCTCGAACAAAAGTTATGTGAGGACAATGTAAGACAAAACAATTGAAACTTATCGAAGATCAGGGGGTTTACTATCAACTTATAAACATGTTTTAGGAACGTTTTGTTTGAAGCTTAATGTTACTTAAATTCGTACCATGACCTTTGAAGAATAAGAATGTGTTGTCTATTCCGTGTTCTAAGGGAAAACGAGACGAATGATTTACGATAACGTCATAAAACTTCTTAGCAATTAACAGGATCATTTTTTATGCAGTGCGCATATTTTGCAGTGATTCAGTGTCCGTTCACATATGCCAACGCAGTACTAAAATTCACTACAAAAGAAAATTAAATGTGATTTTGCATGACTTACGCTAGTAAATTATGCGTGTCCTCCATACTAAGTTGAATTTTCATTTTGTTTTTAAGTGTATTCCAATACTGCGGTTGCGTTTAGGAACAGAGACTGAATGACTATCCAATTTATGCGCACTATATAAAAAAATATCCTGTGTGTATTACTTTAAGGACGTAATAGTACGAAATTTCGATGTAAGGTTAAAACAATACTGCTGTCAGAGATGGTGGTAAACAGTAAAACATAACATAAAATATCTTAGCTATCTTATTTCAGGTTCAACCCATTGCGAATTAATAGAATTTATGGCAAATTGATATTCAGTTTATAGATCATAGAATTATGTCCATGTAGAGGTTTATAGAACAGCTTATAGTACGACACAACTAAGAAGTCGCATCGGTAAACTTCGTAAAACCGATCAGTTCCGAACTGCGCGCGGCTTCAAGACCACGAATGTTTATTATTACTGCAGTAAAACACGATCTTTACACTGATGCAATAAGTTGTAAAATTATCTAAGCGAGCGACTGCCATTGGTTGTGCGATCAGGTACATCGATGTTACTTCTTAGTTGTGTCGTACTATACCTTGCATGAGAACTTTATGGATGTATTTAATAGTAAAACATTTACGATTTCACATGGAGAATTTATTATGCTCCTTTTTTATCTTTTGAGGGAAAGCAGAGAACAGCTACTGGTTTTACGGCCAAGATAGAAAGAGTTGGTCAAGGTTACATCTGGCTTTATCTTCCTCTTCTTCATGTGCCTTTCCATTACTGGAGGCTGGCCGTCAGTTCAGAGAATCTTTCTCTATTCTGTGCCAAGCGAGAGAAGAGTTCGATGCTGGTACACTGGTCCACTCTCTGATGTTGCGCAACCAGAGCTTCTTCCTTCTTCCGACGCGTCATTCTAGTTCGTCTAGTTTTATGACTATGACCATATGTGGTATCTTATTTTTAACCCCCGACAAAAAAGGAGGGTGTTATATGATTATAATGTGTATCTGTGTATAGGTGTATCTGTGCATCTGTCTGTGGCATCGTAGTTCCAAAACGAATAAACCGATTGCTATGCAGTTTTTTTTAATTGAAAGTTAGTTTGATCTGGTTCATCTTAGCTATGTTTCATGAAAATTTGTTCAGCCGTTCAAAAGTTACAGCTCTTTTTCTAGTTGGAGTCGGGGTTTTTGACGGTTAGATTATCATCCATGCTATTGCTTTTTTACAGTATTTTTATCTATAATATGAAGGTTGGAAAGGGATTATGGGTCTTAAAGTGATAATCACAAGAATCACCAAACCAACCAGTAATAGCAGTTGAATACCTAGGTGGTCCATCTGTAGCAGTGGTCGACCAGCTCATAGAAGATCTATGAGGCAATCTTTTCGTTCTGAGAGAAAAGTACCGGGAGACAATGCCTGCTATTTCGAGGTTACACTGACTTCTTTGAAACTGATCTACACTAGTGACTAGATTAGGCTAGAGATTCTTTTCACAGAACATCAGATATGATTCTCCCAATCATAGTCCACCTAATACTTTAAAACATTTAGTGCCGACATTTCACGTAACACTTTATTTGCCTCAAATTAATCCTTTCCGTGGTTTCGCTGCTGGACAAAAAAACCAAACACCGATCGGCGGAGAAATACCACGGTAACTTCGGAGTTGGGAAACAAAAGAATACTCAAAAATGAGCTTTATTTGTTCCACATAGAGTACATATAGGTGTTTAGTGAGTTGTGATCTTATGTGTGTGTATTGTAACATGTAACGGCGGACGGGCGGCGGGGCGAGGGAGCGTGGGGCCAGGAATGCGGTCTTCTGAGATACCCTATAAGCTATATACTATTGATAGATGTATACTTTATATAGGTGCCGCGGACTCAGAAAACTTCGGACTGGATTATGATAATAGGTGAATTTAAATATGGTTTGGATATTAGATACAGGAAAATAAATTGATTATACGCTTATTGTAGACGGGGCGTGGACTTCTCTTGTTGGTGTTTTCCTGTTTAGTGTCTACAGATTTTTAAACGTGAAAATATAGTTTATGGGTTTTTTTTAATGGGCTTCCGAGTTAGTTATTTTGCCAGGCATAGTAGAAGTAGTCCAGAGTAATCTAAATAAAACATCGATGGGATTAGCTCCGTTTTAATTCAAAGTAATGTCAATCAAAATATGGTTGTCAAATTGCAAGGAGATAGTCGGTTGGTTGTAAATGGTTCTTAAATGTAAAATCTAAGGATAACAAGGCAATTATTACTGGTTTCCTGCACACTTAGCATCCTTCACTACTAAACTACACAACTTTTTACAGACATACGAACAATAAAAAAATCCATATTTACCTAAGTCCGTAGTTTACCAATGCGAACTGTCCACACAAGTAGTGTAAGAAAGCCCGAGGCAGTAACCACTGGGTGGTTTTTTGGCCGGGCGGCCCATTTCGTCGGGGTCAACGACCCGCTTGAAACAATTGCCCACAGTAATTGATGTCTTGAGAATATTTTTAATGTTGCCTTTTAGTGAAGCTACTAATGTACTCGGATGTACTTGGGTGTCGCGAATTTCTGTTTGATCTTTTTGTAAAGCTTCCTGTATTGCTGTTGTAATATTAGGTGGCCAGGGTAGTAAGAACAAGACTTTGCGGTCATACTTGTCCTTGTTTAAGTACTATTTCTATAAACAATTAAGGCAACGAATTGAAAACGTTTGCAGCAGGTATCTCAATTTTTCTCAGCAATCACAAAACATTCGGAACTGGTATTTATTTACTTCATTTATCATGTCTTTGAGTTCATGTTGGTATTTTTTTTACATGATAAGTTAGAATAGAATAGAATAGATCTTTATTTCATGTAACCCAAATACAGGCACTTATGAAATGTCGAGACTCTAGGTGCGCGGTTCCAATTAGTAGGTCCAATGGAGAAGATCGACAAGAAACTCCATGGAAACTCTTTTAAAATAATAGATAACAATATTGATTAGTACAATGTTGTGGTAAGAGCTGCGAGAATAATGTAATTAATGTGAATGAATTAGAATAGGATAATAATAATAATTTGCCTTTAAATAAGAATTCTATGGCAGTTACAAGCTGACCAGGCCCGACGAACGGAACCCGTTCACGAGCACAACTCATGCGTCAGTTAACTTTCAAAGCAGAGAAAAATGCATCAAATGCCGCTCTTTTAGACCAGAAATTTTCATTCTATAGGGAAACAAGAGCGATTTATTCCTATTCAATATGTCACTTCATTGGATTTTATAATATTAACTATAGTCTTTATTTATACTGTTTTGCTGCAATACCAATGTTTGCAAGGTAACTCGCGCGTGTTTTTGTATGCAGCCGATTTTGAGGTGATTTGTGTACCACCTTGTCACGTTAAGGTTCTTTACTTACGCTATAAAAGAACACTAGTGTAAACTGTGTAGTTACTTAAGGTTACAGTTGCATATGTTTTATTTGATTGAATGAAATTTATGTATAAATAGTTATAAGTAACTATGCATAATTTACTTGTTTAGTATAATAATTATCTTGTCCGTGCACCTACCATACTTTTTTCTCTGCATCACCCTTAGGTTGACTGGTAGAAAATGCCTACGGCATTAAGTCCGCCTCTGTACTTAGTGCATAAAGTATAAATAAATAAATAAATAAATGAAAAAAGAAGAAAAAGCAGCTGTTGGTCAGTGGAATTCTTATCAGTTTCCTCTTTAGCTCAGAGCGTGCTTAAAAGGCAGAAAGAGGCTTCGTGTTTTGGCCAATTTTATTAATAAGGTATTGCCGCTAGCCTGCTAATACGGTTATAAACATGTCTTGAAGGACTTAAGGATTAGGAGGGATTCCTCTTCAATGAGCTTTGTGTGCAACCGTATTGCTAAAATATTTTAAAAATTTACAAGAAAAATCCAAGCTAAGTTATGCGTGACGTCACAAGCCGAGTCTGAGTCGTGACTGAACGACGGGGAGGCGCATGCGCAGTCGCTATCGTATCGCATTCACGAAATATCTAGCATCCGCTTAACTAGCCACGAAGTTCAGACCTTAGCTTTACTAAGATTGATTTGATATTCCTTTTTAGGAAACGATTTTTTTGTTTGGTTTTGGAGAGATAAACGTATAAGATAATTATTGCTCTTCCATGTAATATTGACCTCCTCACAGACCGCTATAATGATAGGCAGTGATATGAATGGTAGGGCAAATTGCCATAATAACTATTCTTGGTAACCGGATTGGTGATACGACCACCAATACTGATGGTACGGTTGGCGCAGTGGCTAATCTTTCATCTCAAACGTCATCTAAATCTCTTTTATTAATTTTTTTGGTAAATTTCTCTCGTATTTGGCTCTGAGACCCTATTCTGCTTAACCGAACTATGGCGAGGCTCGATGGGCTTCAATTCTTCAAGCCTTATATTAAAACGTAAGCTACAGCGTAGCCAAGGGCGCTTCTTAGTAGACACGGGCCTCAGCTTTTAGGCATCGCTGGGGGGGGGGGCAACAAGGGGGGTAACAAGGGGGGCAACCAGGGGGGCAACAAGGGGGGCAACAAGAGGCGGCTTGTTGTGAGTGGTTGTGATTATTATTTAGGGAATTTCATCTATATCTGACGATCCTGTACACTTATACTGTTGTTCGACTACCCCACCACCTCCCCACTGTACCTATGAGTATGTGTCCATTAATGAATCTGAAGTAATCACAATTCGTTGTGCATACAAATGAGCTCCATTTGCGATATGCGTTTAAAGTTGGCCAAAATTAACAGTGTGTATAAAATACCTACAGTAATATTGGCAATATATAATCCATTAGTTGTAGCGGCCTCTTAGGTAGGTGGCCTATGATCACTAATATAGATACGTACATACGACGGGCTGATTTGATGTAACATGCAGTGAATAAGCGCCATTAGCAAAAGTCCTACTGACGTATTCCGTTTCACACAGGCAAGACTGTTGTCTATTCCTATCACGTATTTGAACAAATATTTAAAATTGTAATTCAATTACACATTTAATTGGCCACATTTTTTTAACGTGAACCAATATGGAAGTCTGTTAAATAATTAAATAAACATAAATGGTTACGTATCTACTAAGACATGTCTGTTATGTTAGCAGTCCTGAATAAAGAATTTTCCCATGGGGACGACTCGCTTGAGGGGAACATTTGTGAAACTGTTCCTTTGGGCTCCATAGGCTCCCCTTAGGGCTGCGTCAGAGGTTGAAGAAGCCAGACAAACATCTAAAATTAAGAAAGAGCTCGTGTATCGTTAGTCATTCGATACTTGTATATAAGTATTTACTTACTTTTGGTTGACTTGACAAAATAGTTTAAATATTTCACAGGATTAAAAAAAAAAATGTACTCGAATTTTTATTTAACACACAGACTAGAGTCTTGTCTATGTAGGTATATCTCAGTAAGACTTTGTATTTGTTAGTTTAATTTCGTTACAAAACAATTTCATGAATAAATTATTTGATTTGATATGGAATGAATAAAAATTCGACCAATTCGCATTAAAATTTGTTGAAAATATTATGTTCTAGTCACTAGACCATTAATATTGCTATATTCAAATAATTTTTAATTTTATTAGTGTTATAAAATTAATATAAAGTCGTAAACCTGATCGCAACTGAGACCTAGGTGGTGAGTCATCGGGAAAGTAGGTATTTTGTGATTGTTATTTGATTCAAACGGCCATTGCGGCATGATGTCATGGTAGTGAGAAAATCTTTAGGTACCTACCTACTTCTCGAGTATTAGCTCACCGAGTGAGTGGCTTGGCCCCAAGTGTACCTTTAATGATGTCTCACATATACCTACAAAACCGACACAGTCATGATCGCCGAAGGAAAAGATACAAGTGTAGGTACACTGTCATACATTTACTGTGAGATAGGGATGGTTATTAGGTATCGTGGTATAAGGGGCGAGGGTTTCACCCGTTTTGCAGGACTCCTGCTTCTTTATGCAAGGTCAAAAGAATACAAACACGAGAGTTAAGATTTTATTTCGTTTTATTTCTTATTTGTCCACTTTTGATGTTTTTTTTTAATTTTTTATCTTCTCTCTCTTATGTTGTCAATTGTATGTCTGTGCCGAATAAATGTTCTTTTCTTTCTTTCTTTCTTTTCAGTCATGGAGTTCTTCGTAATACCCTTCGAATCTAATCCTTCTCGAACATTTTGCTCGCCCCTGGCCTACATGTTTTTAGCATGCTATCTACTGATCAAGCAAGTATTGTTACCCGACTGCGCGACGCCAAGGAGGGGAAAGTGTTTATCAGCCTATGTATGTACCTATGATTGTACCTTTGTGGCACTCTAGAGACCAAACGCGTGGGCCGATTTTGATGATTCTTACGTCAATCGATTTCTCTTAATCTCGTGAGTGTCGCTAAAGACACGACAGCATAGAAATAGTACTATCTCCATGCATGACAGTAATCAAAATTCAATATGGCGACGACAAGACGCCATACTGTGAAAAAGAAAAAAAAAATGTCGCGGAATATCATTGAATAAGTATTTGAAATCGCGTTTTACGTTATTTTTTATTTTTTTTACGCGCTTTTTTTACCTACCTATATGTTACCACGTAGTAACAAGTAGTTACATTGTAACACATTTAACATTCACCAATTGATTGTTTTCGATCCATTACAACTTTTTTTTGTACTACCTACTCATGTTCTAACGAATAAAAAAATATTATTATTTTATTTATTTTTTTGTTATTTTTCTCCCTTCTACGAAGGGTGAATTAAAACCTTTCCTTTTTTTTCATGAAATGATTATTTATCCAGGGTGGCGCAACATTTTGGGTCATTAAGGGTGACTACCCTTTCTATAATAGTTAGAGAAGTCTGGTCTTTAGGAAAGTTTAGGTGAATTTTGAAGATACTCGACGCGTCGTGTTCTTGACGATATCACCCAAGAAGACTTCATCTATTACTAACTCCTCATCGCACACATTTCTGAGTTTGCCTAATATGTTCACACCGCCTGTTTACCTATCACATACAAGATGTTTCTATATTGTATCTTGCTATACAAATATAGATCTTATTGTAATGCTATAGAGTAGGGAGTTGTTACGTATGTGGGATATTAAGATTTAACTTTACCAGAGACAATGATGGACGGCGGTTATGTAAGTTGGTTGTAGAATCAATACTGCTCAAAGGATGCTAAGGTTTACTGTCCATATTATTACACTAAAAGCTGATGTTATAATTTCCTCGTCTATAAGAGTAGATGTATTGTTATTTTTGACTGTAATTAAGCCCTGCATTGTCTGTTTAACATACGTGTATCAGTGAGAACAATGCCTTACCAATGAGTTTTTTTCTTTATGGTCTGGGGGCAAACGAGCATGTGGTTCATCTGATTTCCGACCTGACCTCAACGTTCCCTTTAACATGCCCCTGATGCTAGGGTTGCCAACTAACAAGTTATAAAGTATATCTGATTTTAGAGAGCGTATTTTTTTTGGTTAATTTATTTATTTAACATTTATAATTACATTTTTTTTCTAAGCTAAGACTGCTGATGGTTACTGTTGTGGTTAACTTTAGCAGCCAGGTAGAATGTAACTACATTCTTAGTTTAATCTACTTCTTAACCTAGTCCCTATCGTTACATATATAGTGCTTTTTAAGTATATGTTTATATAAAGAGTACAGACTTGATTTAATGTAAATAGAGTATTTTAGCGTACTTTATTAGTGTTATAGATTATAAAAGTACACCTATATAAAATACAACATAATACCCCGCCTGATGCCCACTACTGGCACTGTTCATTTGATGATTCTACGGCAAAGAATGATCTTGTAAGGACCACTCTTGGCAGGCAACTTAGTTCTCGCATTTTATCATGAAAGCTATGGGTTGGAAGGCGTGACTTATTCTAAGCCGGGGACCACACAGCGAACTTCGTGTACTAGTTTCTATATAAGGTGTAAAATCCGTGACAATGGATGCACGGCAAACACAATTCCCTAGTCACAAAGCCGTGTGACCGCAACACAAATGTAACTTCTCGACAGAAACGTGAACGCCGCTCAACGCCGAAAACAGTATGTGTGTTTAAGCCCTAAATTAAATAGAATACGAGTGCGAACACGATTGCTACTCTCGTTATTCGGGTTCGAATTATACGGATTATTTTCAACTAGGGTTGGCGAAGATCCGACTTTAGTTAATCGTGTTTGTTTGTAAGGTTAAAGAATTTTATTTCTCAAAAACAAATTAAAAAATTTACTTACATGATAACATTTTAAATCATCATCATCGTTTTTAAATCTTTGTCGGTCTGATATTGTGAGGATTTTGTTTAGTATTTTTCAACCTGTCATTATTTGTGATGACGATGAAAGTTTTATTAACTACGATCATCCAAATATTAAAAATCCACTAAATAGAAGTAAGTAATATATTTATTTGTCAGAATATTGTTACAAAGGTGTTAAAGTATTAAACAATTCAAGTTGCGGGTATTCGCGAGCATTTAGCTAGTTATATAAAATCAATAATTATTTAAATACAGAGGTACAGCCCTTCTGTTAATGCAACAGACTGGCTATATTGACAGTTCGACTTATCAAGCTTTCTAATTGCTAATCTGTCAACCCTATCTCCGTGACAGCGACGCGTTATCGCGAACACACTCGCGGTATAAATGTTCGCGTCTTGCCGAGATACCGCGGTCCTACAAACTACTATAAATTATTCCGTGCAAATGTATATAGACCCTAACTAAATCGTTACTGTAAATCTGGGTGTCGGAAACCTTATACGGTGTTTCTTCGCGGTGCAAATTGGATACTTTCGAGAGCCTTAGATTATATGAAGTGGGGTTTTAAATGAGGGTACAGATTATAGTCGTTTAGCATGTGTGTAGTGGATTTAATATGATAGTGAATATATTTCATCGGTAAAAGTAAAGCTGATTGCTTGCCAAGCTTGATGAATCATCTCTTTCTCCACCAATACCCACCCTTTCGATATGGGTGTGCTCGTTAGAGCAGTAAGATTTCTTGTTTTATTTTTTGTTCGTGTTTGTTATTTTTGTTTTATCTGTGTGTTCTCTTTGATTCAATATTTTTTATGTTTTGTCAGCTATTTTCTGTGTCGAATAAATATTTTTCTATTCTATTATATTGTGTTCTTCTATTCTATTTTATTGTGTTCTTCTATTCAATATAAGAATGGTTTCAATATAAATTAATTTTTGTTGACAAAAATCCTTGCTACACAAAATATTTCTTATGAGGGCTTCTACTAAATTAGAACCTGAAACCAAGCAAGAATGCTTCCGAATAGCATTGGTAAAATTATATAAAATATTAAAAATCATTTGACACGTTAAGTATAAATAAATAATTTTGTCAAACTAACTTTTTCACAGATTTTCTTTTTTGGTATTCTACGGCCCTGTAAGAACTTCTACAATACTTAATTTAACGGATTAAACAATTTTTCGCGCCACTATTATCCTTGTTTCTGTGATCTGTAATTACGCCTGTTCCGAATCATCACGTATGCCATTATTCTCGCAATCCCTAGCGGTCCAAAGATCCTCGGATCCTCTCTCCACTCAATAACACTTTAGATGCATAGCGACAGGCAAACCGGCCCGCGTCATGCAGCCTAATTGATGACGCCGGAGATCGGGCACCATCGGGAACGATCGAGTATCTTCGGCATCAGAGGTTCGTTAGTACGGACTACGGGCTATTCCGGTAGGACGCTGCTTTTTTGTGAAGAAATGGTATTCTTTTTAACGGTCTTGTGGTACAGGAGAGATTTTTAATAAGTGATAATTTGTAAGAACTGTATAAAAAGAGGTTGTATTGCATTATTACAGTACGTCGCTTGTTGTCCAACTCTTGTCCAAATTTGTTTTTTTTTTTTTTTTTAATCTTTAATTTTATTCGAGGCTTTTATCCATAATGGCATGTCAGCCTCATCGTAATACGTAATATAATACTTATATTAAAATTAACACTGAATCACTGATACACAAACAGCTCAGTAAGTAAGTCTGCAGTCTGGATTTTGTGGGAAAGTATGTGCAGTAGTAAAGATTTTATCACTTATTATTTTTATCTTCATAAATGGGTCTTGTATTTATCTGTAGGATAGGCCTTTTCCAATATCAATTTCGTAAATCAATCAATTTGATAATAGTAACATTATTGTATGCACTTCTTCACTGTCTCATACAGGGTGGTGACGACGTTACAGCATTAATCCCATTGATGGGCAGGGTTAGTCCTTTATCCGCCACGTTGGCCTGTTGCTGGTTGGCGGACTACACACACCATCGAGAACCTTATGGAGCCCTCTTAGGTGTGCAGGTTTCCTCACGATGTTTGTTTGCCTTTACAAAGTGCATTATTATTATTATTATTTTCAGCCTGTGTTGTCCCACTGCAGGGCAAAGGCCTCCCTCTCCTTTTTCCACTCACTTCTGGTTTTTGCTAGTACGGACCAGTTTTTTCGGTAGGTGTCAAGCTCATCCCGCCATCTTCGCCTCGGTCTGCCGCGATGCCGTAATGTGCATGTTATAATTAACTCTTTGACCACCAGTTCCTGGAAATCTATTATGTTATCAATTTAATCGGACCTTAAACGAGCGGAGAGGTTGAGTGCATGTTAGAATTAAATGCTGTTAGTTTATTAAAATATTTTCTTCCTTTGATTTCTTTTGTTGTGACAGTGAAACTTCCTTTGTCACAATACAATACAATATACACTTTATTGCACACCAGTAATAGAAGAAAAGATACAGTAATTAGAAAAAGAAATGTACAAAGGGCGGTCTTATCGCACGTGGCGATTTCTACCAGAGAACCTCACACATCGTCCACCGTCACATTCATACATAATTAAGTGGCTAGCCGCGGGTGACCGCGCGACCCGCTGTATACTGACAACATAACGTAACCGTCAAAAACCCACGACTCGAACTAGAAAAAGAGCTGTATCTTTTGAACAGCATAAGAAATTTTCATGAAACATGAAACAGGTAAGATGATACCTGATAAAAACTAGCTTTCGATTAAAAAAAAACTGCATTGAAATCGGTTCATCCTTTTGGAGCTATGAAGCCACAGACACACAGATACATAGATCCACAGATACTCAGAACGACAGATACACACTCCAAACTTATAACACCCCTCTTTTTATGGGGGGTTAAAAATAGCGCTGGCCGTTTGTGAAACAGGCTTGCTAGGCTAACATGCGGACCGCGACAGAAGTTTGTCGTCATGACAAGACGAGATAATGCCTCTAAAAACCTGTTTCCGCACGAGATAATGCGACGACAAAATTATGTCGCGGCGCATATGTTAGCCTGGCTGGTCGTGGGTAGTGCGACCATCTCGAAGGTACAGTCATGCGAGTTCCTTTAATACCTCTTGGTTGATGTTGAAACCATGTCAACAGGAAAGTAATAATTAAATGTAGCTACGCAAATTAGAAATAACTGCGTTTCGCTTGGCTCCATAAAACTTGCTGCCGTCTTAATAAATAGGCAAACTAATAGCGATTGGTAATTTTAAATTTAATTGGTTTAATTAAACAAATGGCTGATTTGCTAATTAAACCAACCAATAAATATCGTTCTAATGAGAAACTTTCGGGTTTTAATTGGATTTTGTTATGATATAGTGTTAAGTCTCATTTAGTTAATTAAATATAAATTGGTAGGTACCTATTTAACATCCTATAGACACTTTCAATCTTTACAAGTTTACCCATTCTCGCATTCAGTCTGCTATGGAGAAACCTATATTCAGCAGTAGACGTAAATGAGACCGTCATAAAATGCAGTTAACCGTGGTGGATTGACAGAAGCCACACGGTTTCAAATATTATGTTCCCTTTATGGTCCAGCTCCAATACCAACTGAAACCTCAAGGACGGTTTCAAGGTCGGTTTGACGACACGGTTGGCGCAGTGGCTAAGCGATTAGCTTTCTACGCTACGTGCAGCGGGTTCGATCCCCGCACGGATTAATTATTTGTATGATTTATAGATAGTTGTTCCGGGTCTGGGTGTGTAATTGTATGCATGTGACATGTATGTTTGTAAACTGTACCCTCGATACAGGAGAAATCCTAGTGAGCAGCAAAGTTTAAAAAAAAGATGCATCAGTTTTTCTAAATAGTTACGCATAGTAATAGACAGATATAACTTAGAGTGGTAAAGGTCGGTTTCAGTTAGGTATTGGTTGGTGAGTGATAGCCTCACTTTTATGATCTTGATCTTTATTCTGTTTTGCCGGTTAGGCGTGCGACGGCGACGCGACGCGACGCGGCGACGGCGACGGTGCGACGACCAAATACATAATGATGATGAATTACAAGATGTCAAGACACTTTTCTCCGTTTATAATAGTGATTTTGGGTGCATATCTATTCTTTCTTATCAAAAGAAAAGTAAAATTTCCTTATTAAAAAGTGGTCAATCAAACATCCAAATAAATTTTACACTAACTAGATAAAGACACTGTGAGAGCTAGTAGAAGCCTTTAAAACGCAACTATAGGGTAATACGAATTGAGCACGCCACTACGTCATTAAACAAACGACGGCCACTTACGCCATAAGCTGGTGGTTTCAATTAGTACTGGCCCTTATTTATTATATACTTTATTGTACACCTGAATGTATAAAGTTTGTAAGTAAAGGAGATTACAATAATATAGTACAATGGGCGGCCTTATTACATAAAGCAATTTCTTCCAGGCAACCTTTGGATGGAATACAGTGACATAAATAAGTTATATAAACTTATAGCGCTCTCGGAAGTTTAATATGGTATATACCTATTAAAGGTATTCATAATGTAAATAACTTGATTAATCACCGACCCCTGATTACGTATGATACATATGGCAGTTGTTGTCGCAAATAAACGTCCTAATCCGTATCCTCTTATGAAAACGTCTATAAACGAGAAAGGGATGCCTTGTTTGTTGTTCGTTGTGACTGTCAGATTTTTCTTACATAATCAAGGCCATGAACACACACACACACACCCACACACACACACACATGAAGGACATGGGTGTTTTTGAATATTTTTGCCATCAATTGTTTTCATCATTTACCATCAGGTGAGATGTTGCCAAATGCACTCAAATTTAAAATAAAAAAAGAAAAAATGGACAGATTTTTGTATATTGAAAAAATATCTCGAATATACTCGAAATACCTCGGTAACTACGTGTTTTTATTACAAAGAAAGATTTTATTTCAAAAAGAGATTGTATTACTTGCGCCGACATTTTTAGACATGATTACCTTTGAACGAGACATGAGTGAAAAATAGGCTCTAAAGGTAAATAATAATACAATACAGTAGAATGTTCTAGATACTCAAAGAGTAGAATAATGTACAATCATTTATTGTTCAACAGAAATACAAAATATACATTAATTATAAAAATAAACATGTACAATAGGTGGTCTTATCGCTACAAGCGATGTCTTCCAGACAACCTTATAAACAATTAAATAATAAAACATATGGCAATGACAATGACAATACTATGGTTTATGACAATTAAACTTATGGCCCACCTGTGCCTTCAAGATCATTCGCCTTTTCGAGGCAGACATCATAACGGTGGCCGATCATACTCTATGGTCTACCATCTCAAAGCCTTTCATTTAGTTCCCCGAGTAGGTAATTACTTTAATCGATACATCGCTACAATGTATCGGTAATCGGAGTCGCCCCATATTAGTAAAGAACATGTTTCGCTTATAATCGATAATTAATGTTAATTAAATAAACTCGTGTTCGAAATGCTTTCGAACAACTTTTAGTAAATTTATTCTGTTCTGTGTTACAATAAACTTGATCTTAATTTTAGGTGTACAAAAAATTTAAAAATCTAAAAATCTTGTTTATTATTTAAAAAATTCTTTATTGATTTAAATTTTTGTAGTACCTACTTGTAACTTAACAAAATTGTTGTGTTATTGTTGGACGGGCGGTTCCCAAATTAGGCGTTCGCCTGTATCTTAGGCTAAATCGAATAAGTAATTTTGTGACTGATGCCTTGGCCTTAGTTAAATATGATCATCAGTATCAATATTCATTCCTAAAGTCTATCAAATAGTGGTGGCCACTGCCGTTTGATTTACAGTTCATAATATATTTACATGCTACCTAACGAAAAAAAAAAACGTAGAAATTTTATCATTGAAAATGGGCTTTCTAAACAAAAAAGCGAATAAGTATACGTATAATATTATTAAAGTAAACTATATATATGTATACATTAGAAACAAAGTATACCTACTTAGCTTCTTTGTATATGATAAATGCTGGAAATAGACTAAAAGCACTGATTCAGATACAGACTTGACGCCTTTTGTAGTTTTTCATTTGTAGAAATCGTCGTAGGCTTTCATGTATGTTTCTTTTGACTTTTCTGGAAGTAGATCGTTTACAATGCCAACGGTTTCGGATTTAATGGATTCCGGAGTCACATCACTGTCGTCACTCGACATTTTGATGAGAATTTGTAGTTCGGAATGTATGATTATTAGCATAGCGATTTATAGTATTCTTGTCTTTTTTTCTTTTCTACTAGTGGTGGCCAGTTCGATTTTCGAATATGTCTTTTCTTTTGTTGTAGGTTTCTATAGTAAAAGTTCTTATACGAATTTTTAGTTGAGGTTCCAAATTCAAATCACATTATTGACCAGCGGGTTATAATGTTTAGTCATAGACTTAATATACTATCGTCTATCGTATAATAAATCTATGTGTTTGTACAATATTATTACCCGACTAAACCGGCTATAATGACTTACTTTAGGTTAGATTTGCATGACATATAATTTATTGGAAAATGGCGAGTGGTGTGAAAAATAATTTTCCAGTCGTATTTTAAGAATTAATTGTTATAATTCGCAGTAAAATGCAGATCTAAGTGTAAATTAAAAACTTGAGAATTGCTTTGAGTAGTTGATTGCGCTTTCCTTTTGCTCATTTTCTCATGGTACATAATTTCTTTCTTTTTTTTTTTTTTTTTTTCTTTTGCATTGTAAAGGTTAATTGAAATTGAAAGGTATATTGATTATGTGCCATGATTTATTCCAGTCTCTTAGCACATAGACTCAAACCTAGTTATTTGTAACTTATATTCATATTGTGTGACTAAAATACTAATATATTATGCTTTTCTAAACACAATGCAAAGTAAATTAGGCTTTATTATAAAGCATTAAAGCTCACAATACACGCATTATGTCTAATGAAGCAGACGGATTTCTCGCTGACACGACCGATGATAAATTAATGTATGATAAATGAATTTATAGTTGCACAGACAAAGAATGGGCAATTTATTACGTTGGGAAACCAGGCCGATATTATTTTACGAAATTGTATTATAATATTGTAAATTTTATTTGATAGAATTGTGGAGAAACGAGGTACGGGGTTCCTCCATTGAAAAGGGAGAGTTGGGCCGAAGTCCAGCGGTTGATGTCCGGCAGTTGTATATGTGTTAGACACGATTAACTTTTTCCTTGCGCGATAAGGGAAGTGTGGGTGTCCTTTATAATACCTAAACGAAGAGTCCATACTCCTCAAGATGGGATTTAGTCCAATATAAGTCAAAATTCCGATCCCGGTATTACTGACAAACACAGCTACGAAGTCGCGAGTAAATGCCGATATAATATAAGTATGACACAATGGGTGGTATAAGTATAAATTGTATGATATTCAATGAGATACATACAACAATAACTAGCATTTGGCAGCGTTGACTATTCGCTGCAATCTAGGCCTCCAACAGAATAGAAACTTAACGATGTCAGCGGTAACGACGCGGCTGTAGGGCTGCTACGTCAAATATTCCACATTATTTTTATACCATATTTTGTTCTTTGCAAGATTTATGTTTAGGTGTCTTCTTCTTCATCGTTCCCTCACTTCTCGGCGTCCATCTTATCGGCGCTCTACCTTGAGTGCGTTTCCCATCCAGCCGGCCCACTATCATAAGTTTTTCCAGACTATGCTTAGAAGACCGCATGATATGTCCGAAAAAACCGAGGGCACGCTCCCGGCAAACTGGAAAGTCGCTTGGCGATGTTGAGCTCCTTCAGAATGGAATCATTGGTTCTCATAGCAATATGTTTAGGTACTCTGAAGCAAAGCACTTTAATACTGCTTGGGCTCACCCAAGCACACCCAAGGACCTTGTTGTTGGACAAGGTCCTTCAATCGTCTACCTCTGCCGCATTTGTAAGTTGGTGGAGACGTGGGATTCCCGTGACGGAAGTTAAGTGTTAAACCACTTACACCGCATTAAAATAAAGTATGATGCTACCCCTAGCGAATAATGGCAGTTCATACGCTGCTCAATACTACCTGTGGCATGAACTGGCATGAACTATTTATTGCTCGTGCATTGGATAGCTTCGATATTGAGTGGGGCGACTGTACTCACTGACCACTGTATTATAATAATTGACTGGGAAACACTTAGAACAAGAGAACCTTGCTATCAGCCCTAGTGAACAATGGAAGTCTGAACGCCACGGGGCACTATTGAGCAACGTACGATCTAGAAATAGGTTCGATATTGAGTGGGCCACGTGCACTCATCGACCAACCCCATCCTGGTGTAAATACCCATCGGAAAATACCCTTAAAACAAGGGAAGCGTGCTGCCAGCCCTAGTGAACAATGGCAGTCTGAACGCCACGGGGCAGTATTGAGCAGCGTACGAGCAATGAATAGGTTCGATATTGAGTGGGCCAACCGCACTCACTGACCGCTCCATTGTAACTTGCTTCAATTAGATGGATTGTATCAATTTAGATTGTTGATTAGATTAGTTGTAAAGTAAGGCCCTTATTTGTATGCCGTATTTGGAAGACATTAGGAAATAGAAGACATATTACCTTATAAGGTAATGGTAATGGAGATTGCAACTATCTTATAATTTTAGCCTATAGCGTCCCACTGCAGCACGGTAAAAAAGGAAAGAGAGAAAATCGGAGACAAAACTATCTCTTTACCGTTTTCTCTGGATTCTTCGTTTTGTCTTCTGTCGGGGAGACAAAAGTTGTACAGGGTTTGTCCACAGGTTTGATTGTTTTGGTGGTAGTAGTGTCGCGTCAGCATGCCAGCATGAATATCGGCACAACCGGCCGTAGCACAAGTACTACCCTCCCACAGAATATCGACGTTAAGTAGCAGTATTAGTTGCGTTTCGTTCGGTGAGTGTGGAGCGCCGGGGGCCCAATTCCTCCCTTATTCCCCTTCCTTAGTTTCCTTCCAGGGAGGGAAAGGAGAACCTTTCCTTAGTAATAGTAGTACCTAAAATACGTGTCTTATTACACCTATAACTATGTACAGGTCTCCACAAAAGCTTTGCTAAATCGCGTCATGTATGCCAGAAACACGTACGAAGCGTTACTCTAGCAATTCTGGGCGTTTATATGAACGGCTACCTTACACCGCAAACATGGACTGAATCTTTACCATAAGAATAATAAATAAGACGAGTAGTATTTATTATTCATATGTCTTTACATCAGAAACATTACTATTATACAAAGCCCTACCTTTCTGCACCTTGTCCATTTTTTATTTTAGATAAATATTTTTGTTTTTTTTTTTTGTTTTACATGTTTTATTCTTTTATTTTTGTTATATTATCTTTAAAATTGTTTTTGTGCTGTGTCAAATAAATACTTTTTTCTTTTCTTTCTTTCTTTTTCTTTTCTATTGTACTCATCATTATCCTCATAGCCGTCCACTCCTGCCACCCACCACTAGCCTGCTGGCCAGTTTTCTGCGATCACGTCACGTCTGAACTTTTGCTGTAGAACTAGCCGTGAAATCGCGAAAAAGAATCACGGTTGGCGTAGTGGCTAAGTGATTAGCTTTCTGCGCTACGCGCGGCGGGTTCGATCACCGCACGGAACAAATATTTGTACCTATGATCTACAGACAGTTGTTTCGGGTCTGGTTGTGTGTGCATGTGACATGTATGTTTGTAAACTGTACCCTCGATACAGGAGAAATCGTAGAGAGGGGCAATGTTTTTAAAAAAAAGAAAGAATAATGAAAATAAAGGTAGCTCGAAGTTTAGGCTCTCACGATCGTATTGAAGTTTATTACCGGGAGTCGATGTTCATTACCATTTTAGTTACGCGGAAGACTCGCTTCTAGATTGTTCCATAATGTCAGAACATCTGCGGCACCCTGTAGATATACTAAAATAATAATGATCTAATTAGGTCACCGGTGTAACATTCTCCAACAGTTAGTTATAAGTCTGTGTGGCTACGGTATTCAAATCTCACTTTTTAAGCGGGTCTTAAGCCTTCAAACAACGAAACCTTCGGCCTCGATGGAATCCGCTTAAAACTTTTTGCATGAAGTTGAAACAAAAGACTGATACAATAAACGAGTCAGCTCTTTTAGATACCTATTCTATGTAGGTATGTATTATATTATATACCTATTGCTATCCACAGAACAATTCCAAACTCCGGGTGGCTATTGAGAGTTTGCACTCAAAAATCCTATAAACAGTTTGCCCGACCACCAGGGTAATCATGGTACACGCTAGTAGTCTAAAGAATAAAATAATATTCACCATAGTAATCAAATGAATCATTAATTATCAGAACCGTCGAGGTAAGTACAAAGCCGTGTCAGGTTGGCGCGCTGCCCTACTAAAAGTCAGTGGGCGTCATTGTTAGTTTTGTCTATACTATTGTATCTTTGAGTAGTCTAGATACTCAAAGTATTGTATTCATAAAGCGATGTTTAGGAAACTATTTGAGAAGTACTTTATAAAAGTTGATATACGCAAACTAGGAAAGTTTATAGAGTGAACTACATATTTTCATCTAACAAAAGGAATGTTTGAAGAAAAATCAAGTTTACCTAATCATAATATAACTAGCGACCCGTCCCCGGCTTCGCACGGCTACTATCCTTACATTAAATATGACAGTATATATTATGCATATACAAAATCGTAAAATTTTTGAAAAGACCGACGCAAAATTCTTTCGCTTAGTGTTTCAGTATCATGTACTGAACCCATGGTATGAGTTTTCGTTACGATGTCACTTACACCCTGTATAAACTAGTTTGCATATATTACAAGCCTTAGTACATATTAAAGTTTCAATTAGTATACCCAAGTGTATCCACAAAGAGAATTCTTCAACAAATGAATTTGATAATTAATATTTACCGTCAAAGGAATATGCTAACGAAGCCGCCAAACTTAATATGGACTTGAAATGTAGAATTAAACTTACCTTGGCATACCTCAAAGACTAACATAATGAGATTTCTAGACTTAGATATATTGTTTACGGACTACTTAGAATTGTTTGGTAATATATTATACAGTACTTTTTATGTAGTGCGCATAATTTGTTTGGTGATTCAGTCTCTGTTCCTAAATGCAAGATCAGAATTAGGATACACTTTAAAACAAAATAAAAATTTGATTTCAGTTTGAAATTTGTTTGACACTTTTTAATAGAATAGATCTTTATTTCATGTCAACAAGATATAGTACCACAAATTTTTCTGACCTGGCGTCGCTGCCGTCGCTTTTACCAATGTCATTTCCCTACAAAAATGACATTTTGAAGCTACGTTTTGAAGTCATTTTTGTTCCTTAACGACGTTAGTTCCAATTTTGGTCACCGGGTCAGATAAGTTTGTGGCGCCATACAGGCACTTATGTAATGTCGAGTCTCCAGGTCTCTCAAATATTAGGTCCTATGGAGAAGATCTGGAAAAGACTAGGATGCGATTAGCACAAGAGAAACATGGCATGAAAAGTAAGAGGGCTATACTCAGCAGTGGGTAGAAACAGGCTGTCAATGATGATGATGATGTAGAAGATCCGGCAAGAAACTAAATGGAAACTCTTTTAGAATAATAGATCACAATCTTGATTAGTACAATGTTGTACTGCCACGTTACTGCTATCATATAAACCATACATTGCGAGTGCAAGGCCCGTATTCAGGAACAATACTTTGAGAACAAACCCTGTAGAAACATAATAAAGAATTAAAAGATTTACCATTGGATAGGACTAGATGGAAATTGCTACATCGACAAGTGCCTAGCACAAAAGTTCTGGATGGATGGACTTTGCCAACACAGTATACATCGAGCCACAGTGGACGAAATTTCGACCGACCGACCAATCAAATCGTCACAATCTTCACTTTCCGTTCACTGAATAAACAAATATAACACTCCAGAAATACTGACTGTAGATGATTTTTAGTAATCTAATGATCACGACCAATTCCTTTACGCCAAGCCAAGAAATCATTGAGATGAATACTATCCATCTTATATTCATGGCATTTGAAATAATGGAGCGAGCATTAACATTGCTCTGAGTGGATAGAACCATGATTTCATTGCGAAAGTCCAATTACTTGAATAATCCACCGGGAAATGGAAATGATTGCTGAATCGCCGATTTATGTACAATCTCAATGCGAATCACTCAATTATTGAAGTCATCGTCTGTTGCAAAGTGCTGTGACGAGTGCCTTGACTTGCTAGTATTTAGAACTACTTCGATGGTAATGGTTTGAGTTCTTATGTAAATAATTGACACAGGACTAGGGAACTGTTATAAAATGAATGTTTGTTGGTTCGTCTTCTATATATGTATTCCTATACTATTTTTTTTTCTTTTTTAAATCATTCCTCCTCACTAGGATTTCTCCTGTATCGAGGGTACAGTTTACAAACATACATGTCACATGCACACACAACCAGACCCGAAACAACTATCTGTAGATCATACAAATATTTGTTCCGTGCGGGGATCGAACCCGCGGCACGTAGCGCAGAAGGCTAATCGCTTAGCCACTGCGCCAACCGTGTCGTCATTCATCCGATTACGCTGGAACTTTAGTCAGTTCATGCGCACGCGACCGCGAAAATTTCTAATAAATAAATAACCTGATCGTCAGAAACCGTCGACTCCAATTAGAAAAAGAGCTGTAACTTTTGAACGGTTGAACAGATTTTCATGAAACATAGCTAAGATACCTGATGAAAATGACGATGAAAAGCTCAGCACGGAGAACGCGCTCGATGCGTAAAATCGAGTTGTTAATAGAAACTTCCACTAGAGCCTCAGGTCCAATTGGCTTTAGTTTTCTTTGTAAAGAAATCAAGCTCAATTGAAAATAGCCGTAAAGCCAGATACGGCTATTTTCAATAACCTATGCATCAGTAGATCCAACAAATGGTATATTTTACGATACTTATATGGAGCTTATTTTAAACTGTCATTGACAAGGCATACCGCAGCTGGTAAATAACTTATAGATTATTGAAAATGATTGTTTAATAATTAATTTCTACTTTCATATTAACTATATCTACACTGTTTGTCGGAAAGGGTATCCAGGGTGACTAGTAGAACGAGGGAATCGTTGGAGGAGGGTATTGTACTCATCATTATGAACAACTTTAATTATGGGACCAAACTTGAAATCGCGAAAAAAAGTCAGCTGTTCCATATAAATAATTCAATACTAAGCAATTAAATGTATGGAACAGCGGACTTTTTTTCGCGATTTTAGGTTTGGTCCCCGCATGAATGTTAGATACATCTATTATATTGTCGCTGAACATGGCACCACATGGTCATGGCTATGGTTACATGGCTGGTGGCAAGGTATGAGATAAATTCATCACTTTTTTCATTAACCATAACGAGACTTTTAAGAAATATTTCATATGTCGTGGGATTCTCTCTAATTAATAGTAGCGAGTAACCGAAGTTGCTTGAATAAAATTCTCCTTTTCGTCGAAATAAAAACTGAACTCAAATTTTCTGTACCCGATGGAGTTGAAATGGGTTTTGAATATAAATGCACTACTTCGGTTGAAGCACCCGCACCTTTTTTGTTGTTTTTTAGCTTTATTATAGTATTAGGTAATGTATTATGAATATGTAAATAACTGTTTAAGGTTTTTTGGATTCTTGTCAAACAATTTTGGGATTCACTTGTATAGAATTTTGTACCTTACGCACTGCAGCACGGCTAGTACGGTGGGTGGGCAAACCCGTGTTCTTCACGTTTTGTCTCCTTGATAGAAGACGAAACGAAAAACCGAGAGAGAAAACGGGAAAGAGATGGTTTTGTCCCTGATTTTTCTTTCGACAAACCTATTTTCTTCTCCTTTTGTCTCATTGATAGAAGATTAAACGAAAAATTAAGAGAGAAAACGGGAAAGAGATGGTTTTGTCCCTGATTTTTTTCTCTCATCATGAATATATACTATATATACTAGTACCTCTACCATGAGTTTTCCGTGACGTCTAACGTTCACGTTCACACGCAATATTTGTATAGTGACTTTAGTTCACTATTTATACCGCTAGAGGCGCTGAAAAAATTCCCATACAAATATTGCATGTGAACGTGAACGTTAGACGGCACGGAAAACTCATGGTAGAGGTACAGATTGTATGTGGAGAAGAAGAAGCATTGAGCAACTATATATTCAGCACGTATTAATGTATCGCATTTATTTTCTTAAAATGCGTTATTTCACTAACAATTCTTATTTCCCTTTTAATAAAGAGCTTTTCCAATCAACAAATGAACCTATGTGCATTTGGTCGCTAATGTCGAGGTATGCCTGGAAATCAAACCGCATTAACATCAGTCCTAGGGTATTCGTCCAAAATAATGTAGAAGTACGGGCAATTACTACGGAATAACTGGTAAACAAAATGGTTACAATCTACGAACTTTACACTTTGAGAGATAAAAGCATATCCTGATATCGGTCATTTTACTATTCTATAAAAACAAAACTACTGTCGTTAATTTTTATATATAACATAGCACGTCTGTATTCCCCAGAGGGTATGGCGGAGGTTGTTACCTAGAGCTGTGCAGTTACATTACAAAGGAAATAAAAGTTCACCCTACGTAACTAGTATGACAATGTAATTGATGAGATCTAAGTTCATAAGAGCATGTTTCACAATCTATTTTAGGCGTCTCTTCGAATTATACCAAAATACCAACGCAGTAACCAAAAATTCACATTCATTGTTCCTACACCCAACACTACCTAACCCTATAAGTAATAATACCCAACTAACAACTATTAATATCAAAATCTCAAATCATCTGATAAGTATCATCATAAAAAAAAGTATCAGAATAATAAGACTCGGGTTGGGTTTGGGCGTCGCGTACGCACGCGTGTAGTTATAGCCGTCGGCGCTGGCGCTGGATTCGGTCGGACCGGTCGGTCGGGTTCCGACCGGAGCCAGTTTTTTCGCAACAGATTTCTTCCTGCCTTGCCCTGTTCTCTCAATTCTTCGATATAGCTGTAGATGTAGGTTGTATCGTTCGGATTTTGGTTGTTTTAATGGAGCACGTGGTTGGTGTGGTCTGATGATGGGTGAAAGTTATATAATTTCATCTAGAACTCATTAAGACGAGATAATTACATTTCTTATTTTTTTCTCACGTGCTCTGACACGACTTCATTATAAAAAAAAACATCAATAGGCTCTTTTTGGCACGCCAGCAATTTCCGACACGAATATAATAGAAATAGCTGGACATTTTTAAAATTAAATTATTCTTGTAGTGCTAGCGAGTTTTCTTTTTCTTTTAACGGCTTATCAGTTTTGCATGAAACATAGCTAAGATGATACTGGAATAAACTAGATTTAATTTTAAAAAATTCCATTGTAATCGGTCCATCCATTTTGGAGCTACGATGCCATAGACAGATACACAGATACACACTACAAATTTATAACACCCCTCTTAAACGTAGTGATTTAGATCATTAATTTCCTTCTCCTACGAGTTCTAGTAACAAATTGTGTTACATCTTCTTGTGTTACATGGACAGGCAGTGTTTTCTTCTGAACATTAATAAGTGTTCAGAAGATAACGCTCTCCATCATGCAGTAAAATACTGCCTAATTGAAGAGCAGCGTTATTCTACCATAAACAAACAGAAAGTCTCCATAATTATCATAGATAAACGAACGAAGTCTTGTAAGCTCGCTAATGATCAAAAGATCAGTTTTAAGCAAAATGGGCCTTAAGGAAGACCAGAGTGCTTTTTAAATCTTTATGAATACAGCTTGTTAGTAGATTTGCACACTTCTAATGAATACACCAGAATTTCCTTCGAAAAATACTCCCAGTTTAGAGGAACCCGAATAATAACCTACATAACCGTCAAAAACCCCCGACTCCAACTAGAAAAAGCTGTAACTTTTGAACGGCTGAACAGATTTTCATGATCAAATTGACTTTTAATTTTAAAAAAACTGCATTGAATTCGGTCCATCCGTTTTGGAGCTACGATGCTACAGACAGATACACATATACACAGATTATTATTATTTATTATTTAATTGAAGAGGTCGGCTACTAAGTCCCTTTGTCATTGCGACCTGCGAAGATCTATTGTGACGCCTCTTGTTTCATTACAGCAATTCCTGTAGCCGTAAGTCAATGATGAAGTTGACTATGTTCTTGGGGTGGAGGGATTTAATCTCATCTGGTGAGATTAGGTGGCCTCCCAGGTGCTGGCTTCTAGTGTGGTGTACCACGTCACACTCGCATAGGATATGTATGGGCATCGCATCCTTCTCGCGACAGAATCTGCAAATAGTGGAGTCACTAAGGCCCATTTTTTGTAGGTGCTTGTTTAGTTTGCAGTGCCCAGTGAGGGTTCTTGTCAATATCCTAATTCGGCTCCTGTTCATGGAAAGCGCTTGTTCCGTAAACTTTCTGTTGAAGCCGTATACACAGATACACTACAAAGTTATAGCACCCCTCTTTTTTGTCGGGGGTTAAAAATGCACGCTGTAGGTTTTCCAGACCGGTAGGCTTCTTATAACGGTCTTTACATCAGCTTTCTAAATACCTATTGGTACATAAAGTTTATATACATGTAGAGTAAAAAAATCAGCAACACGCGCAGCTCCGAAACTGCGAAGAGCATTGACTTTGCGAGATGAACCATTTAGACGTGCTTGTGTACTGTATATACTCGAACGAGTTCTACGCGCGGTTCCATTGTGTGACGTTACGATTTTGTCGAATTCCTATTTTATTTTTTAGTGTCCAACCTTCTTATTTTTAGATCTGGGTGAGTGAGCACCGCTGCTAATAAAAAATCTATTACACAAGAGTAGACGTTAATGCGTTGCCGACTTCTTAGGGCCAAATTCACCGACAACTTAACGGATGTTTAAAATGATTACCGATTACATACAAAAATTCATGTTTAAACGGCTGATTTTGCTCTAATCGTCTGTTACGTTGTCGGTGAACTCGGGCCTTAGTGAGACACATTTTTTCTTTATGTATCCAATTTCTTGTAACATTTATTGTCGATAAATATAATGAGAATTTAGTGATGAAGCTTGGGCAATCATTCTCACAGAATTAAATTGATTTGGAAGATTTCTGTGTCGTCCTGTAACCAATTAACCATATTATTATTTTAAATGAAGAGCTTCTCATGCTTATGCTTAAGACCTTCGTCTGGTGCTTTTCTTCAAGTCAAAATAAAGAGTCATCTTATGTGGCTCGTGGATATTTTTTGTATTGCTGTCTGCTTTTTTAATTCAAATTGCATGAAAATACATTTAAACGTTTAAGCTCATGCAGATAAACATATTCTATGTGACAGAGCATCCATTCCATCTATCTCATTATATTCCTTATAAAAGCGATCTTAATTCTTGACAGTATTCTACCTACCTCATTACAGCCCTCTACATCCACACGTCACTTTCCATTTAGAAATCCATTCTGCACTGACACAATGACTCTCGTTGGTTATAAAAATTGCAACAAAAATACAAAAAGAAATGTCTGTCCAATGAGCCAACGGACACAGCGCGCGCGCACACCCATACATACGCACCGCCTATAGCCACGCCCCACATGCGCAGGCGCTTGGTCACGAACAAGCCCGAGATTATACGAAGATTGTCTTCTCGTCTAGCCTGGCTACACTATGTAGTATATAACTAGGTATATAATATGAAGTACCTATTGTCTGTGGCGATGACTCGCAGATAGCAAGTACCTATATGATTTTATAAAAGAAAAAAGTATTGGAAGGCGTTTGTAGGTATAATGGTTCTGAGAACAAAGTTAGGTATAGGTACCGACGATTTTATGAGTCAATATGGGAATAAAACGAAGACTAAACGATCGCTTCGGCTTATAAACGAACGTTATTTTAAAATTACAAAGTTGCTTTGGGAGAATTACTTTACAAAATTGATCACGTGTACCGTTCATGTATATTGACATATTGTATTACTTAAAGACGAGTTTTTTTGTTATTAAGGAAAATATTATCTCAGAAAAACATAAGAACTCTGAGCAAGAAAATGTATATTATACGTGTTGGCGTCGTTATTCGGTCACCGACCGCTTTTTCATTAAGTGGGACAACATAATCTAACATCCTTAATCGGATCTTAAGACAGTTTAAAACCGACTTCAAAATACATACAAATTGCCAATCATCTGGATCACCTATTAAGTTCTCCACATCACTGACAAACATCGATACAAAAACCTGTCTTTATTTCCGGTAGACCAAGAACAAGAACAAATATATTTTGCTCGAAGGCAGTAAAAAAGGCAAAACGAATATAAAATAGTATAGCTATAGTAGTGCTGCGTCACTGGATTGGACTTCATACATCGCCAGGTACGTAATACTACGTGGATAGTGTGAGGTCTGATTCCGCACTTTAGCATAGGATTATGATTAGATTTAGGTTTTCACTACTTTCTTTTATTTTTTTTAAATCGTTGCCCCTCCCCACGGTTTCTCCTGTATCGAGGGTACGTACAGTTTACAAACATACATGTCACATGCACACACACCCAGACTCGAAACAACTATCTGTAGATAATACAAATATTTGTTCCGTGTGGGGATTGAACCCGAGGCACGTAGCGCAGAAAGTTATTCGCTTAGCCACTGCGCCAACCGTGTCATCTTAATAACACTGTATGGATCTCTGTGGTCTGTTAATAAAGATTTTATTATTATAGCGTAGCGTAGTGTAGGTATGTATGGGACACGTCATTCAGGCCCAGTCTCGCGTATAATTGAAATTAATTGTGTTAAATGTAGTCGTACTCGCGTTTTTTACATTTTACATGCGAAACCACTCGCGCCTCTCCATTTTGGATGTCCATGTGTCAGTTTAAAAAGAATGTGGAGAATCGTTAGGGATATCTTTTAGTTTTTTTTGATATTTTTTGTGTTTTTCCGCTCAAGTTGTACAGGAAATCTGACCATAATACATGATGATAGGATTAAAATTATTATGAAATTAATCAGGCCACGCCCGTCGTCTTAAATTTGATTTACAGAAAGTGTTAATATTTTTTAATTTTTAATAAATGGGAAATTATTTCCTCCTTTTGATTTGGGTTTCCCAAGAACAATTTAGTTTAAAACCAATTTAAATCTGGCGTTTTTCGTATTTTCCAGTTAATATAAAGAAAATGTATTTTTCTGTGTTGTATTTTTTTATTATTTTATCGACTGTTTTTATTTGATTCGTCTGAAACTGTGGCAATCATTATGTACTGCAAATATACTAGATGTTACAATTTTGTTGGATGTTGTTTGATGGATTTTCTATTTATACCATAAAGTTATTATTACAATAACTTTATGATTTATACCTTAAGAACCAGACTAATTGACAACATAAATGCGTTGATTAATTTTGTAACTCAATAAAAATATCACTCTTACCGCCGAATACTGAAACTTAACTCAATTTTAACGCTCGTCGCTACTGTACACCATAAGGCTGTATTTTTCGAGAATTTCGTACTTTTGAGAGGGTAAAGTATCAGCCTAAGCTTTCACAATATTTTTTTATCTAGCAATCTTTGTCCCAACATGTATCGGATGACCGAGAAACCCATGTAATATCTTCATGATTGATAAAAAAATATATAAATTTCGATAAAAAAAATTGTTAACAAAAATCGGTATTTCTAGCATTTCCGTAAAGCCTCCTCTTAAAATGACAGTGACGGTACAAGTAAAGTAATGGCTACTTAAAATTGAGCTGTGTTTGAGTATTCGGGTGTGGGGTAACTCAGACGAATAATGAAACCAAACGATATATTTTTCATTCACACAAACGAGTACAAGAAGTTGTACTTAAGTTTTACTACTATACGACTACGCGTTGGTTACGAAAGTCGTTGGTAGGAATGGTATAAGGAAAACCGATTCCAAGAAATATATTCGATTATCTGAGAACTTTCGACATCCAGTCATTTGGCGCATGTTAATGAAGATTGTTTACTAGGATGATTGGGTAAAGTTATGGAGCGCTAATCTCGAGAACTGCCGTATTGATTGCGATGCAGAAGTTTACTCTGATTGCGGGAGTTGATGGTCTGTGGATATTTGAAGTGTAATAAGTATGCACGGCTATGTATCAAGCTATAAATTTCCAGTATAAGCTGATCTCTCGTTGTACGGAAAGCCTGTACGTGTACAGTGCGACTGGACATGTATAGCTTGTTATGTAGCCGTGTGTACCTACTTGATCAAGGTTGTTCATGTCGTATGAATCTGAGGCTTACATTCAGAGACGACAGAAACGAGTCTAAGCGTGAACTTACGCTTCCATCTGTCAAAATTTGTTCGTAAGTTTGACAGATGGAAGCGTAAGTTCACGCTTAGACTCGTTTCTGTCGTCTCTGAATGTAAGCCTAAGTTTGTAGTAGTTTAATAATTTCTTGTGATATAGGTATTTTATCGAATAGGAAAACAAACATTATTTTAAAAAATAAGATATCTACTTATTAAAAATAAAAATATAAAACAATTTATTTAACTACTAGGAATAAGATAGGCATTACAAAAAAAAAAAAAAAAAAACTAATATTCTGAAAAAATTAAGTTTCTTCATTCTTAATTCTTTATTGTACACGAAATGAGATCATAAAACACATATAATTGAGATGGTATGTACCTAGTAAGAATAAGTTTATGGTATGTACACAGGCGAGCTTAACCCAAATTTGTGTTTTCTACCAGCAATCCTTTGAGTTCTAGAGAAAGTATGATGGTAAATGAGGGTATTGACAGTTTGTGGAGTAAGTTTGTGGGTCCTCTGCAAAAATGGATGATCGTTCAACATATTGAAACGCAACCAACCCAGCGCCATTTTTCAACGATGACCTTTGTGACGTATTTCAATTTAAATCAATAAAATACAATTTATCTAGCATAGTATGTATAATAAGAAGTGTGATACGGATTATAATAATGGTAGTTGAGCCAAACTTGCCAAGTGGCAAGACCTAATAAAACCTAAAAATAGCAAGACAAGTTTTCTATCGATTCTTATAAGTAACGCGGGAAGTTGAACAGATGTACATAGCAAGTTTTTGTACCACCCTGGATAATTACGGGGTAATTATGGTACAATATTGTCCTGTTTAACAGGGCATTAGGCCAGCGCTGGAGAACCCGTATTTGGTACGTGAGTAGTTTGTCAATATGTGTAGAGGTACCATCTATTTCTGTCGTGGTAAGAATTTTGTGTTGTTGTAATAAGTATATAATTATTATTACTTAATAGAAGGTCTTACTTTTTTAGCGAAGGTCCTTTTAAGAGGTGAATATACAGGATAATTTTTCATGTAGTGCGCATTTGCAGAGTGATTTAATGTCAGTTCCCAAATGCAACCGCAGTTCTAAAATGTAGGTACACCAGAACATAATAAAAATTTGATTTTGTATGGCTTGTGCTAATAAATTATGCGTGTCCCCATACTAAGTCGAATTTTCGGTTTGTTTTAAAGTGTATCCCAATACTGCGGTTGCATTTAGGAACAGAGACTGAATCACTCTACAAATTATGCGCACTACATAAAAAAATATCCTGTATAAATAAAAATAAATCAATTGAATCTAAATTAAAAATCAAGTATTTTATTGAAAACGTAAAATTAACGCCATAAAAATTATAGATTTACTTACTGGTTTTCTCTCGGATTAACAAAACTGTTCGGCACAGCAATAGCTAAATGAAACCGCTGTCCGTATGAAAGTTCGAGAGGAAACCAGTAAATCTGACTGACCTGTACCTACCTACATTATTGGCTTGTAATTCCCTTTATTAAATTTTTAACATACTTTTTGATAATTTTACATAATTTTACAATTAAATAAAAATATTTAAAAATTTAAAAGAATAGTAGGCCGCCGGCATGGCATCGGGAACAGGGTCTAAGCTACTAAAAAAAAAAAACGGGGTCAGGGCTCTAGAGTATTCATTTTACATACAGAAACTTACATGAACATTACCTACATTGTATATAATCTTATTTTTTACAATACTCCTACAAAGACAGTATTCCCAATTCTCAAGTCCTACAATTCAGTCGTGCGCACGCCACACAAAACTAACACGCCTTCAGAACCTTAATAAATGGTCTCTAATTAGTTAAACCATGTACCATAATGTATATTAAACGCCAACCTACGTTCATAACTAATCCACAATTTAGATTAACCGTGTAATGGTTTTCAAATGAATCATTCATCCTAGTTATCAGTCTCTAGAATCCGTTCGTGGAACTGACCAGCTTGTCTCGCAGTATAAGGTGCAGACACGACCAGAATGAAGTAAGTTAATTTATTAGGTATCGAAGCATTTACATTTTTGTTCGTAATTATTGAATTAATTGTTAGGTTAAGTGCTACCGATAACCGGTGGCTGAGATTTATATTTATGTCAAATAGTCAATAGGTGTTATAAGTTTGAAGTGTGTATCTGTATATCTGTGGATCTGTGTATCTCTGTATCTGTCTTGTGGCATCGTAACTCCAAAACGGATGGACCGATTTTAATAAAATCATTTTTTTAAAGCTCGTTCATTCGGGAATCATCTAAGCTATGTTTCATGAAAATCTGTTCAGCTGTTCAAAAGTTACAGCTCTTTTTCTAGTTGGAGTCGAGGATTTTTGACAGTTGGGTTATTAAAGTATATTTTCTGTTGAATTTAATAGTCAGCCAGCTACCAGTCGTGAGCTGACATTTCTCATACAAAATGACAGTTTATGACTGGCAACCATCTGGCAACTGATTGGCAATTAAAGCTCATATTAAAGGCTTAACGGTTTTATTTACTGTGACCATTATATGGCCAAAGGCAAGAGCCTAAGGCCTTGTATCGGCTATTATAAATTCCAGACTTGCTTTATCACATGGCAGAAATTTTTTACGAACATACCTGTACAAAAATCTTCATTTCTCTTTCACCCAAAGGTTTGCTGGAAGAAAACTCATTCTGAGTTAAGCTCGCCTTTGTGCATACCTATATCTTTAAACAGTATTTTTTGTATATTTTACGTTTTGTGTACAATAATAATAATAATTTGTGTATAACAATAAGAATCTATATATTAATACGTGAAGAGAAAACTTTGTACCCCCTTTTAAGCATATTGCACGCACGAAGGAGTGTGAGATTTGGCATAGCTAATGTTTATATGGAGAAGGAGTGCAGAAAGCTGAAATTATGGTCGAATTTCGACCACTGCGCGACCACTAGTAAGCATAAAAAAGTAACAACGTCCCAACGGCAAGCATTGACTGGTGATCAACGATCGTGGGATCAAATCCGACCTGTTGAACTTTATTGGCGAACTCATATTTTACACATGAGAACCTATAATTATCTTGAGCCAAGTTCACCATAAACAGATGTTTAAAATAAAATCGGCCAATTATCTATACAAAATTTCATGTTTAAACGGCGGATTTTGCTCTACTAACGTGCTACACGTTCCTAATCATACTAGTAATCATCTGTCTAGCTTTTTCCCACTGCCTAAACTTACTAACATTATAGATACATAATGTTTGTTACTCACAGCTATATAGATTTGGTTCCGATATTTGAACAGAGAATTGAATTAGATTAGCACATTTTATTTGAACAGAGGTAGAATATTGTAATGATTAACATATTTTATTTGAACAGAGGTAGAATATTATAATGATTAGCACATTTTATTTGAACAGAGGTAGAATATTATAATGATTAGCAAATGTTATTTGAACAGAGGTAGAATTATAAAGATTAGCACATATTATTGAATTCTCTCTAAACTAGCTATTGCCCGCGGTTTTATTTGTATCTAATGATGATGTAGATACGTTTGCAAAGGCATAGAAGTGGTCGAAGGAGCACTATCTCACCTGATGTTGTATTTTAGGGAAGTGGTTGCTGAGAAGCATGCTTACCTAGAGGAGACCAAAATACTTTTCATCCTTTTTACGTGAGTTCAGCTGCGGGTAAATCTAGTATAGATTGATAATGATGCCAGACTAATATTAGCGTCCTCATTACGGTTTTTAGACAATGAATGATTGATTTATGTACTAGAACCGGTAAATTTTATATGGATCAATTAAATCGAACTGAAAATGCATAATTTATTGATACCAGTTTTGTTAATTTGCAAATGTATACCTATCTGTTATTATGTCGCAAATACTGAGTATTTTAGCTAAAAGCATGCGATTTTTATCGTGGACTTGATTTATTGTTTTTGAACTGTTAATTGGATTCGAAACTCGTATTTGTTAGTTGCTTTGTTTGGAGTGTAATTAGTTGATCTCTTTTATCTAATGGCTTTACGTTTCATGGTTATTGAGCTGGGTAAATAAAAGTGAGTGCTATTAAAAAACCTTTTGAAATGCCGATCTTCTTTTCTTTTATCTTTGCTCCCAAAATCCACTTATTTAAAGGAACTTATATATAGTCATCATTGTATATCAATGGGTCGTTTGCTCATCAATATGCAGTTTTGTTGATGTTGGTATGTAACTATTTCCAGCCGTTACATTGTCTTGTGAACGAAAAGCAACATATTGACCACACATTTTTTAAAATTCTTGTTTTTCTCGAGGCTTCAGGACATCTGGGTGACTACTGTAGACTATTTCGGTTTACGTATGATTTTCTTCTTACTTATAAAAAAATAAAAATGAAATAATAAAAATAAAATTGAGTGATGAAAAAATATTTAGAATGATCATGTAACACATAAATTGTTAAATAAATAAATACATGAAAATTATTGTAATCCTAGTTTAGTTTGCGTAAACTTTATTGAGCTAACGAGGATACGGCATTCGAACTACCGTAAGTATTCCATTTATCCGGCCCTGTACTAGAAGCTAAGCCACATAGTTTCAAATGCACCCAGATTGATTCGTTATCACATCCAACGTCCCACCGCACGTTGTAGCGGACAGGAACGCGATGTTCCGACCACATTAATTGACAGCTGAATCGGTATGGGCCTCGAATTAATCGGGCGGCTTTTTGAATTATTTATAGGATGCAATGCGCGAGTGGCCGGCGGGGTGCGGGGGTGCGGGGGCTGCGGGGAGGCGCGGCAACAGGTCCGCATTGTGTCGGGATGCAGGGGATGAGGACCGCTCCAGGGCTGGCGCGAAAGAGTTGTAGATTTTACTTTGGTAGCGGATATTCCACTCTTAAATTTTTGTGTTGTCTAAATTTAGTTCTGGAGGAGAACGGATGTATTCTCATGTAGCTATATCATGTATATAGCTGTTAATTGTCCAGGAAAGACAGTTTTTCTATTGCGTAGAGTTGTTTAAAAAACCAAGTCCGATATATCGAGAAACCGCAGGCACTACGAATCATAGGCAAAGTATTATATTGTTAAACATATACCTTATTTAAGATGTCTGTTAAAATAAGTCTATGGGTCATCAGATTCACCACAAGTGTGATGTTCTTCTATGGAAATGCGAGGAACCTCATACCAGGCGTATAACGGGTCCTTAAATGACTACAGAAAACGGCTTTTCAGGCTCCATCCGAACCAAGTTACTCGGTTGTAAATAGCAATAACTTGTTTATTTCTAGCCGTTTCATTTTTTTGTGAACAAAAAGCCACATCATACTGATGACACTTTTTTATTTTTTTATTCATATTTTTGTCGAGGCTTCTGGTCACCTTGGTGACTACTGCCAGCCTTGTAAGTTCACTTAAACATACTTCATTAAGTTAATAATGGTTCCAAAGCACTTACTGCTAAACTAAAATAAATATGAGCAAATATCAACAATAATTAGTGGCAGAAATATATAACCCAAATTAGTCCATCGTATACGGCAGAACATTAAAATAATTTGAACACTAACATCGGTAAGAGTTCTGTTAGTTCGTTAGTAGAATTGCTTAAACGATTTACTGTGTAGAATTTTAATTGACTCCGTATAATTGACTGCGGGCTTAAGCGATTAGTTTGACATAACCGATACTTCTAAACCCGGACACGAGGTATTAGCCCTAGAAGCACAAATGATTAACCAAATAAATAAATAATTAAAATAAATAAATCAAGCACAAAGTTTACAATTGATTTGTTGGGAACTCACGCAATTTGTAAAGAAAATTCGTTCTCAAAAAATGTAACGGCTGGAAATAAACAAGTTATTGCTAATTACAACCGAACAACTTGGTTCGGATGGAGCTTGGAAAGCCGTTTTTTGTATATCTCGCTTAACTACCACTTGATGATATTTGCTCATATTTTTTAAATTAAAATTTATTTTAACAGTAAGCGCTGTGGAATCATTTTAAATTTAATGAGGTATGATCAAGTGAACTTACAAGGCTGGCATAGTCACCGCGGTGACCTGAAGCCATGACAAAAATATGAATGAATAACCTAACCGTCAAAAGCCCCCGACTCCAACTAGAAAAAGAGCTGTAACTTTAGAACGGCTGAACAGATTTTCATGAAACATAGCTAAGATGATAACCGATTAAACTAGCTTTGTCAACTTAAGGTAGGTATTATACTGGCGTTTATTTGCCTATGACAGCTTTTACTGACTGATAGTGTTGACGACACGTTTGGCGCATTGACTAAGTGATTAGCTTTCTGCGTCAGATGTCGCGGGTTCGATCTCGGCACGGGACAAATATATTTGTATGATCTACAGATAGTTGTTTCGGGTCTGGGTGTGTGTGCATGTGAGATGTATGTTTCCAAGCTGTACCTTTGATACAGGAGCAATCCTAAAGAGGGGAAATGTTTCTTTAAAAAACATAAAAAATTACTCAAAATATTTTACCTCAGATTGCCACCCCTACGCATCGGGTGCGGGGGTGCTGGTGCGCGGGCGGCGTGGCAGGAATGCGCGCTCTTGTTCGTTTTGGGGAGCGTCTGCGCAGGTAGGCGCGCACCTCTCCCCGCGCCGCGCGGACTCAGTTGCTATGCGCATACTCGACTGTTCAACGTTCGAGAATTTTCTGGATACTGGAAAGGGTTAAAATATAATTTTTTTGAGTAATTCAATGTAGTAAAATAATGTAAATAATGTAAAATGATCATTTCTGTATTGATAATTATTAAATATTAGAATTAAAACCATCACGTGAACTAAAATACTTTGTCAGAGTCTCCATGCCCTAAGTTCCGCAGAAGCGTCACTGGGGCAAGATATCTGGCTATTATGGTGAACTGTCACTATTGGTGTTGTTGATGCACGTTAATTTCAAGACATCGATTATAATCTCTAAGATATCCTATATTTAGATTTATACTATCGAAGTAAAAATCTAAATATAGGATGTTTAAGGAAGACAGTGATTATTATTTGATTATTGTTTTTGTCTGAACCCGGCCCGCACCTCTGACTTTTCGGATACATGTGCGGATTACAATTTGATTATCACTTGCGATAACGGTGAAGGAAAACATCGTGAGGAAACCTGCACATCTGAGAGGGCCTCATAACGTTCTCGATGGTGTATGTAGTCCGCCAACCCACACTAGGCCAGCGTGGTGGACTAAGGCCTTACCCTTCTCATTCACAGAAGAGGCCCGTGCCCAGCAGTGGGACAGCAATGGGCTGGATTTATTATTGTTTTTGTATAGTTTTTAAAACAAAATAGCACAATAAACCAGCATAATATTTATCAAATAAAATAAATAATTAAATTGACTATAACCCCACAAAATATCTGCGTTTTCTCCCACGTAACCGCTCGTCAGTCGGGTATACACCGGCGGGGCCCTTCAATATTTTTTACTCGTTTACTCGTCCGGAGGTCATTCGAGTAGTAAAAGTAAAGTATTGAGTCAAAATAAAACCGCTCCGACCGCTCATGGGAGCTGAATCCAGGTCATAAATGGTTTACCTATAACGAAAACTGTACGTTGCCTAATTAATCGATGTTTTAGCTCTTGAGTCACACAATCGATACTTGTGAAAAAAAGGATGACTTTAAAAAAGTTGTTACTGAATAAAGAATCGAATTCGTTAGCAAAAAAATATTTAGCTGTCGCGTTAACTTAATACTTCTAATTATGACCAGTTTAATTACTGGCTTAATCAGGTTTAAAAGAAACAGTACAAAGGCTGTCAAAAGGGGGTTGCCATTGTGTCAATAAATAGGTGACAGTCTTGCAACCTACATCGGGAATCAAATCCATCGGTATATTTACAAATATACCAAAAATACTGATAATTTTTAGCCGCCCAACAAACATAGTTGGGAGAAGGCATAGAGGATGACTAAAAGCTCCTTGCATTTTGCATGTGAATACCCTTTAAAAGATTATTAAATAAATTTGAATGCTTTGTAAAAAAAAAAGTTATCTCTGGAGACTCCAAACACACCTAGTGGGTGTATAAGAAGATTATAATGTATGTCTTATATACATAGATGGTGGGTGAGATTGAAACGCAAGCCGAGTGTAAATCGCCTTTATTATATTTTGATATGCCGTTAGATTACCACGTGGGAGGACATGTCCTACATAAGAATTGTGACGGTTACGAGGAAGCTAAATGTAATTCACAGTTAAAAACAGATATACAGTTCTGACTTGGAGTCTATTTCTAATTAATCTTGGAATAGAAAAATTAAATATGATCATGTTTCTGCGTATCGAACACTTTTAAACTGGCTTCCCATTCGTCAGCGCAGAAAATTGAGGGCACTGACCACTCTGTTCTCTATACTCTACTCACCAAATTCTCATCCTTACTTATCTTCTCACTTCCAGTATCTTTGCTCCAATCACGTTAAATATCTTCGTTCTTCAAACAATCGTCTCCTTCAATGTCCCTCTCATCGCTCTGACTTTATTCATTCTACCTTCTTCGTTCAATCTATTCTACTATGGAATGCACTCCCTCTTGAAATCAGGATGGCTAACAGTAAGCTCTCATTTAAATTTAAAGTACGTAAATACTTTCGTGACAAGACGGCGGCAGATTCATCTCGACACTGATTTTACCGAATTGTATATATTTATTATTTATATATGTGTAAGTAGTTTATTTCGCATATTGCATATTTATTTATATAAAATTATGTTGGTAATGTTTATGTAAGTTTATATAGTTGTTTTTATGTATAATAGTTATACCTCTCATTTAAGTTATTTTTTGGTGCATCTACCTTCATTGTCTCTGCATCACCCTAAGGTTGTCTGGTAGAGAATGCCTACGGCATTAAGACCGCCTTTGTACATTGTACATCAAGCATTTTAAATAAATAAATAAAAGTTTTTATTTCAAATAAATCAAACTTTAAGCACTTTTGAAACGCTAAAGACTCTAGGATTTACGATAGCTCCTACACCTCTGCTTAACTCAACGCAGATAACAGCGTGATGAGTATATATATAGTGTACCTACGTATGCATGTTTTATTCCAAAATGAGAATAGAAACATGTACAGCAAATAAATGGTTTTAGAAAATACGGCCCTGGATAATTGAGGCGAAAATAATTTTTTAATTAAACAGGGCGGGATCTCATAATTAAGGTAACACGGTAAGTAATTTATTTCCTAATTAAACATTCGTTTAATATTATAATTAGTAGATATGATTAACAAAAGCAGCTAAAATTAAGACAGTGTTTAACTTTTTAATGTAGGTATGTAAAGTTATAGTAATACTATCTAAGTAATCAAAGTTTGTGGTCATGACTACAAAAGGCTTGCTTGCGGGTCGTTTGTGGTTGCGACTTACACCACAATCAATGAAGTCTGTTGTTTAACATCTATTGTCTTCTATTTTATATGTTAAATTGTGGTGAGGCTGACGTTTTGTGGTCGATGGGCGTTGAGATAATGATAATGTGTGGTTAGCATCTAGGTCGCTTCAGAAGTGATACAATCATCATTTAATTTTATTACAAATTCCCAATAATGATACTATTTAAACTACAAAGGTATTATTATTGTTACAAGTAACCATAAGGCCTATCTATCTATCGAATCAGTAAGACAAAGCTCCGTTAACAAATACCAATAAAATACTTTTGTGGTTATCATCAAAATCGTTAGTGGTTGTCAAACAAAAATTGTATTCAAATCCACAATCCCAATGGCTTTTTTTATCAGAAGTGGGCCGAGTGAATGAGTGAAATCCGATTACGGGTTGTTAAGAAACTTTTAACCTAACCCCGAATTTATAACCCTGTATATATATCTATTTTTATAAAGGATTATACTCATTTGTATTTGAATATCTTGTGTTTGGAAGCTGTTATGATACCGTAACCTGTTTGAGACTTATAGTGGTGATAGTATGAATACGAAAAGCAGGTTTGAAGATATCTACTTTTCTACTTATAGAAAAGTATAATATCGTATATGAGGTATTGTTAGATATCGTATGATAGGATATTATGTAACAAGGACCGTGTAACTCTCTTAAGCCCCGCTCTTTATTGGTCGCACTCTGTTGCTTATTATGAACAACTTGTAATATGGGCACAACACTGAAATCGGGGCAAAAGGTCTGCTGTTTTATCTTGAATTAATTCTATGGAACAGCAGATTTTATTTTCGCGGTCCCATAATAAAAGTTGTTCATTTGATGATGATCACATGTTTTACTTGATTTTTGTTACAGCCTGTATTTTTGTCATTACGCCTGTATTCTCCAAAAGTTATAATATTCCAAATTCCGGGCTGTTATGGAGAATTTTCGTTCGAAAATTTCATTGGGGTTCTGGTTTTATTGGGTTTCTGTTCAGAAACCCAATAAAACTTTGCCCAACTTAGGAATCGGATCCATGATCTTATGCTTAGCTACCTAGAACATTAAGGATATCTTTAAACATTAACTCTAAAAAACTACGTCATACATATAAAGAGTTCGTTTTATAAGTATCAAGAATAAAAATTTCTGATTTCAAAACCACTCGTGCGCTTGCTTGACTGCATGACTAGTTTCTGTGAACAAAGCGGACTGTGACAATGGCCAGGGATACTAGGACCAAGCAGAATTCCTGTGCATTGGAATGGACCATCTTTTATAATACTTTTAACATTTAGTACCAGTACTAAGTGCAAACTTAAAACCGCCACAATGGAAATCGTAAAGCATTAAACAAGCTATCGTTTGTGAAGTCGCTAGAAATGTGTACCTATATTATCGCATTTCTTCCAAAGAGCATCGTTAAAGGAAATGTTCATCCATTTGAAATTGAAATTTGTGCCGTAATGCCACTTTGTGGTCCTTCGAGTCGGCTCTTTAAATAAAACTGTTTCGGATTAATTGAAGGGATTTTATTTGTGAGCCTCGTTTTGTGGTCTTGTTTATTTTTCCTTTGAATTGATTCTTTGGATCGCTTTCTTGTTAGTTGAGGAATATATTTAGACTCCAGCTTTGTGTTGGTAATAAGATTAGTCGCAGCTCGGGGTGTTTGAAGTGGGATTAGATTGGAGCAAGTTTTGAACTGAAAGTTCAACTGTGTGGTGTCAGTAAATATAATTTAATATAACTGATATATGTGTTTTGTTTGAGTTGGAATACTAGTAACAAACACTAATAAATAAAACTAGTAAGCTTGAACATGATTTAATTAATTCAGAGATTATATTTCTAGATCTCCGTTTGAAATCAACAATATTTAGGGACGTCTTTATTGAATCTTCAGACTTTTGTTATTTTGAAATGATGAACCATAAAAATGATTATAGAATTATAGCCAAATGACTACGATTGTTTAAACATCTACTACAACTCTTCTTAGTCTCGGCGATTTCACACACAATACATATATGGTAACTCCAGGATAAAATCTTGAAACAATAAAGCCTGCTATTTTGGCGAAACAGCCTAACAAGGCAGTGTGAAAGTGTGAGTTAGAACATAAATTGCACGGTACAAGTCGTGTGTCATGTGTCACGTTACAAGGGTCACGACACGCGTGGTGTGACAAATGTGCGGTGTTATGAACTTTGTAGGTGGCAACCCTGTTGTCTGGTGGAAATAGGGCTGATAAGGTGAGGGTACGTGAAGAAAATATTAATACATATTCATAGCGATGTTCAGAGGATGGCCGTGGTCATACCTCATTGTCGAATTATGATAAGTAGTTTAGAAGTTATGAGGGAAGAGATGAACATACATACATACATACCGGTCAAACACATAACACTCTCCGTAGTCGGGTAGAAAGCAAAAAGGTCGTGGTAAAATACACAGCTAACCATTACTGGCCACAAATCATTGGTTTAGCAAAACGTCTGTAGCATAATAAATATTAATACTAAATCTTTAGTAGACTAAGTTAAATTTTTAGTAGCTCGTGCTAGCTCGAACATTAATCTTGCTTACTTTGAAAGTGTACGTAGAACTCGCGAGCGTAACTCTATTTTACTCTTTGTATGGCAGTATTTGCGTAGTATTATTTACCCGATTACTACGACTTAAAGGAAAGGTGCTGTAGTTGCGGTTTTTAAAGCTTATCTTATAAGGCTGGTTACAGACAGAGGATGAGTACAGTTCGAGTTGTTCATGGCCCATGTCGAGATACGAATCGGTGTAGTTCTAATAAATTTATAAATTCGTCTCGACCAAGCCACACTCTATTGATGGAATATAAAGATGTCCAAAAATTATTGAGGATTCTAATTCGTCTCGAAATCTCAATTGAATTTAAAGGGACGAATTTCTTGTGAGACGAATAACCCTGCAATTCTATTCGCAGTGCCTTTTATAAGTTGAAGTTCACATGATTTTAAAAGCCCTTATAGGGGACAGAACATAAATAGACAATAGACATGTTTCACGCGTATCTGTGTACTTTTTAAACGTTTATTTTATTGGAAATCCTGGCTTGTAATCAATTCGTTCTTCTATGCGGGTGGGCAGAAATGATGGTACATCACAAAAATAACTATGTTTTGTGGTAGGTCACGCTACCTGCCAAAGGGCACGCTTTATATTTGACAAGCTAAATGGCGTGGTGGTAAAGTGTTTACCCTCTGTCCTTGGGATCCCAAGTTCTATTCCAATGCCGGACAAATATTGGTAACTACCAATATTTGTTCTGAGCCCGAATGTCTGCGTAACGTTGTCATGGCCTTAAAGTTTTCGGAAAAAGCAGAGAGAGAGTGAGAAAGACACTAGGAAAATTATAATGTATAACCTAACCGTCAAAAACCCCCGACTCCAACTAGAAAAAAAGCTGTTAGTTATGATGATACCGAATTAAACCAGCTTATTAAATAAACTGCATTGAAATCGATCCATTCGTTTTGAAGCTACGATGCCACAGACAGTTCACACTGCAAACTTATAAACACCTTTTTTTTGTCGGGGATTAAAAATAAAATGACTGCTGCTATCGTGAGGTTATCTGAGAAAGAGAGACATATCAAAAATTTTAAAAGCGTTTATTCAAAATTGACTATGTAGAAAAAAGAAATTATAAGGTACATAGAAGAAGTTACAAATATCTAATTCTTTGTTACATGCAGCTAGCACACACTTTTACACCATAAACAAAAATATACTTTTACGCGCCATGTCTATGCAATAACATTGACATAGCGTGCAGGACGCATAGCAAGATTTATTAAGAAAAATGAAGGAGAAGAAAAAAATTTTTAATGCTACGTTTTAATTAACTTAATTGGGTCATGTAAGCGTGTTTCGTGTATGCACGGCCACATATCAAGTTATACATTTTTAAGTTGACTTCTCATTGTACAGATAGCCTATACGATGCGAGGTCAGCTTATACTGGAAATTAATAGCTAGATATATAGCCGTGCGTAGAAGAGCGATCTTCAAGTGGATTCATAAAAGTGAACAGCTGTTTACAGAGCACTTGAGGTTTGTTTAATGTTTTTATTCCGATATGAATTTGTAAGTAGAACCAAGATTTTAAGGTTTATGGAATTTATCACTCATTGTGAGCGGTAACGAGTATGGTTCAACCATGTTCTTAGTCCGAAGTAAACTTGAGTCCTGAGGGCCAAGCACCAATATTTTGACGTATGGTAACGTAAACGTAAGCAAATTTCTTTCTCTCTTTCTCTTGAATTTTTTGGCCACCCTAGTCAATATCAAACCTTTTTTTTTTTTTTTTTTTTAGCTTAGTAAAATCATCAAATGAGTCCTCCCACCCCGGGCAGGGCGGGACTGTCAGACTTGTACTGACTAAAATCCACGGTGTTCCTTCAATAGCCCTTTACGTTCCGGGGTCACGGTAATGAGATAAGTCCCGCGACCCAATATCAAACCCTAGTGTAAAAGTGTGTGCAGATTTTTTTTTATTTTTTTTTTTTTATTATTTATTCATTTTCTTTCTTTTATAGTATTAACTGACCAGCAGAGTAGGTATAAAAGGCTATCTATAATAATTATATTTAGTTTTACGATTACTCACATTTACCAGTTTTGGTACAAAGCAATAAATACGATATAATATATTATACTTAAATGAAAATGAGAGAAATAGGTAATGAATAATTATGATAATCAGAGTATTATGATAATAATATCCCTTCTTATAAACTATAAACTTTAGATTATCATACAAAATAGAATTTAAAGAGATGATTATGAAACTCATCTTAATTTAAACAATATATTAAATTACTTCATTTATTATCTTGTTTTACTAAATATAATCGTTGTTAAACTTTATGTTTATGTAATTGGATAATAACCAATTACAAATATGTAATATAATTTTATTAGTGTACCTATCCACATTTCGTATTATCTTACAGCTATTTAAAATAATAACTATAATCCTTCAACTAAAACACGAATCTTTAATAACTTAATAATACATTTTTCATTTTCGTAACGAAACGGAACACTATATTAATAATAATACTATTTTTTTGTGCACCACCTGCAAAAGACATCAACGCGTACATGTCTCCCAAAAACTTGATGATTATTCAATGAACCAAAAATTATTATAAATATAATGAAATTATATTAACAACAGTCCGAACCATCATTATAACCACGCCTGTAATACTTGACGGGTAAGACAGAGGTTACCGCCATAGTTCGCAAATGACCGTAATAATATCAGCAAGGGAGCCTATCGCCCTTTTTAGGTATAATTCCAACCCCGAACTGTAACTAACACTTTTCTCATAGAAAACTTAACTAAACTTTGACCAACCTGAAAATAAAACCTTCGCTTGGCGCTCAGCGGTCGCACTCACGACTTACATAACCAATAAGGCAATTATGAATAATGAACGACATTACGATTTAAATGGAAGAAAGTTGTGGACAATGACCCAGCATTTAGATCACGGAGATACTGCTGTGGCTTTAAAGGTCACGTTTATCTCAAGCTACAAATGTCACAGCCTTTTTTAAGGCCAATAATAACCTAACATAAATTCGTTCACCTATGGATTTTACTCATAACTGAGGTAAGGAATTGTAAGATCTTGGGATTCTATTACGTTGTGGTGTAGTACCTAACTATTATATTTTAATCTTTGGCCATGGTCGGATAATTTGTGCTAATTTACATAACTATATATTTATATAATATAACAGCATAACAAAATTAGCTAATAGGTATTTTCTGATATAAGCTCGATAACACAGACAAACGGATAGACAGACGCGACGGAGCAGTTTGTTTTATAATATGTTGTGTTTGTGTGTGTGTAAACGTCGGCTCGCGAAAAGGTAACCTTGGAACAAAAATGTGTGTACGTTGGGTTGCCGCGGGCGGGGCCCGGTTTTAGAGATCTGCTGGTATGTTTTTGAGGCGCATTTTGTTACCGTCATCTTGTTTAGGATTGAGTTGAGTTTCACAAAGGATATCACCTCTGTATCCTTTCTATTTATTAATTATACCAGGTTCTACCTTTCTAGTCCCGATCCGTATAGAAAGAAAGAAAATAAATTTATTCTTTGCACACAGGATACCGAAATCACAATAGCATGCACACATAACAAACATAAAAAAAAACCAGAAAATTACTTATAACAAAACAATGATGATAGAAAAGAAAAATACAAAAAATAATGCATGGAAGTGTGTGTCCCTCATGTGCAAAAAAAAATGGGCATCGATCAACTCCTTGTCATTGGCAACACCAATGACGCTGGTATAGTCTTCTTTTTCTTCTTATAGTGCCTCTCCGACTAGCGAAGGTTGGCAATCAGCTCTGCATATTTATTTCTGTCTCTCGAGAGGCGAAACAGTTGTGTAGCACTCGAGACTCCAGTCCACTCCCGAAAGTTTCTCAACCACGATTTCTTCCTGCAACCAACGTGTCTCTTGCCAGCGACTTTGCCCATCGTAATAAGTTGCAAAAGACCGTATCTGTCGTGTCTAAATACGTGTCCCAGATATGCAACTTTCCTTCTTTTGATGGTATCCCAAAGCTCGCGCTTCTTACTGATACGTCGCAGGACCTCCTCCTCGACCGTATAGTAGTAGCTATTGGATCTGCGCAGAGTACTATTCGGTCAGGGACCACGTATTTCATACCCTGAAGGGGATTTCTAATCCACTTTAATGAACATTTTAATTATTATTCATTATTTTATTTTTCTAATTTTCATTGATTTTATTATTTTGATTTTAAAAGAATAAGAATTATTTATTTGCAGGAATATAAATGGAGATTACTCATTTGTACACCTTCATAGGTAAAACATGTTGGACTATAATTTCTTATACATCAAAAATACTTTGTAACAATGTATTATCACCCATGTTTGACACAAATAAAATGATTTAATTTGAATACTTTAGGTCCTATTAACTACAAAATGTCCACGGAACCCATCCAATCGTTCCACCTTGTCTTGCCACCATTCCTCTACATTTTTTGCTCGTTTTTTTCTCGGCGCGGCCGTTGGAGCTGATGCTGTTACTGATAGATCTATCCTTTGCCGCGTGATTGTTCAGCTCCAACGTTTTTTATGGCGTTAGGTAACCTGCCAATTATGAGTTCGGAAATGTCAACGGTACAGACGGTAGGATAAGATCTAAAGATGATATATCGCATCTTTGGAGATTGGTTATGTACTGGGCTGTGATTTAGATGCTTTTGTATGGGATTTGACAATTAAGTTTAACTGTTTTGTTGTTGGTCCTTTAGGTTTTGTTTATGGACACAAGGACCAAGTTTGCTTAAGTGTAACGTAACATTATGGGTTTAAAAACTCTTTTGATTGCTTGCATAATCTATCAGCCCTTAACTACTTGTGCTTGTACTACTTGGTATTTTTTAGTTATCTCTATGGCGGATATGCCAACCATGAGAGATAGATTTATTTATCTTAGAAATACATCTAGAGTTTTTGAAATGCTTTGTTTTGATTTTTGAAAATATGATTTTTTGTTCCGAACCGAAAATTTTCAAAATAATCGTTCCTAAAAGAAAAACCTGCCTATAGGAAATAAAAAGATGTATCGACACATTTTTCAAAACTTACGTTGTCGAAATGCTTCGTCACAATTGTAATACTTTACGCCAGTTACATCTATTTTGTGAGAGCTACTTCACAGTCAAGTAACTCCCAGCATTTATATATTTATAGTCCGTAGTCAGCTCTACTGGTTAGGCTCTACTACCAAAATATTTTCTTTAGCCATACATTTCCTATCCAACGATCATCAATTTGTACCAAGTTGATGTATACCTGCAGCTACGAGGAACTGTATCCGCTGCAACAGTTTTTGTGTGTTGTTAACGAGCGACCGAGATGAATGGCGGCGCAGGCGCTAGTCGCCACGACAGGTTTCTTAACCATACTAATGTTATAAAGATTAACGAGGATATGAGAGAACGGGTTTAAATTATTAACGGCTGTATTTAAACGCTTACCAGAAATGTAGCTATTTATTTTACTACCAAAAAATTGCTGCCATTACAGATAAATGCTCACCAAATTATTGTTATTATTACAAGCCAAGCAAGCAAGATAAAAATACATCCCATCACTAGCAGCTTTACGTAGGAGCTATGTAGGTGGAATAAAATTAATATTACTAGCACAAAACTAAAATTTGGATTGGTGCCTTTCGTGGAATAGATTTGGTGCTATTCGTTTCAGTGCTATTCAAATTAGTGCTCTTCGTGGAATACCATATGAAAGAACAATGAATAGGTACTAAAAGGTATCTATTATGTAGAGTAATTTTCAAATAATTATAAGCGATTGCACAACAATTATAGTTTATTCTTCTCAGAAGCAGAAAATACATAATACGAAACAGTGAAAGGTATAGTACGACACAACTAAGAAGTTACATCGGCAAACTTCGTAAAACCTGTCACTTCCGAACTAGGGCTTGCATTATCCGTTCATTTTTACTATCCGGATAATAAAAATAAAAAAATTGCCCGTATTTACTCTGACCTTTGCACAATTTGTAAAACATATACTTAATAAAACATAAACCATACTAATTATACTTAACTATATTATACTAACTTTACTTATTTCTATTTTTCCTATATGTACGTATATAATTTAACAATTATTATCAGTTACCAGGTCAGGCTGTCTTGCGACATAGGCCTCCTCAAGCCTCCTATCCGGATAATACGGATATTTAAATGTGTACTATCTGGATTATCCGGATACAGATTCCCACGAGAATACTGTCGAGTGGAATGGAAACGAAAAAATAATTTAACAAAGTTGTATCGAAGGATCAATTGAGACCTGCTAAGAACGCATAACCGTACATCGTATGATTGACCTTTAGCAGTGGATTAACCGCGAGTTCGCGGCGGACACATTGAATGCTGTGCCGTTATCTGAGACGGAACTTAGCTTACCCGATTGTTTAGGGACGTCATACAACATAAATCAATTTATTAGTAATTCCCATTACACATCAAAACCATTAATATTTAATACAATTTAAAATAGCCACTAATTAGATAATAAAAGATATAAATTGTCAGTGGAAAGGTAAAATGACTGACGCGCCAATTCATTGGCAAACTAACTTAAACTTTACAGGGACACATTTTAAAATCTAAGTTAGTTTGCCAGCTAATTGGCGCTTTAGTCATTTTACCTTTCAACTGACCAAATACATTATATGACTTAATATTTAAGTTCACTGTTATGGCACTTGAAGTGACGATCATGCTAGAGGCAGATTGGTCATTGTAATTTGTTAATAATACAAAGGTAAGCCACACTGAAGCTGTAAGGTCCCGTAGTAAGAGGCACCTTACACTTGCAGTGTAAGTTGTAAGTTTGAGTGAGAAGAGTTGACGTAAACACACAGATTTGTAACAAAAGTTTATTAGAGATACCGATCACAACTAAATAATTACAGTCAAGTTTGTTGGATGCTAATCCGCAATGTTCGCGTAAGTAAGTTTGTAAACCGAACTCTAAATTACATCAAACATTATTTAAATACGATCAAGAAAACTACGTTGCTGCGTTTGCAGCCTGACGGTATGTGCGTAAATTGTACAGGAGCATTGAGATTAGAACTAGGTAACGTAGACGATACCGTTGGCGCATGGTAAGCGATCGCTCTCACCGAAGCGACCACCGAGAAGACGGCGCGTGCTGGTCGGCCCTGCGCGCCGTGTATCGCACAGCGAGGGTACCGCGGGATCTCTTTACAGTCCGAGAACTGCCCTAACAGGCGTGTCACCAAGGTGGGCTTCGGCACTGTCTTCTAAGAGTACCCGAAGCCCACCTGTAGGTGCCTATGCGGACCACTGTGGTGAGTTTAGCCGGTAAGAGGAACACTTTTCCGCATATATAGTGAAAGTGTGAAACGAAATAAGAAAAAGAAAATGCACGTTTTTACAAAATATTAAACAACTTTGAAACTGAGAACGGCCATAAGGTACTTTTCCTCGTTGGCTGACAGATGTTGGGGATTTTTATGAAATAATTTTATTGAAAGGTTCATTGGCCAGCTATAACACCTTTCCCTAATAATTATTTTGTATTATTTCATTAAATTTTTTGATTGAATGCAGATTATTTGATCAGAATTCATTGAATCCTTTGCTATCGGTAAGTATTTTATTAGTTTGAAACGAGTCAGTACAAGTATTCAATTTATTCCAATTCGGAGCTAATTTTATCAACAGCTATTTTAAATTGAAGCAGCCTGTTTGCCCATAGGCGAGAGACTAGTAAATCCACTAAGTTCATTCTGTTTGACTCTTAAGATTTAATTAAGGGACTTGTAGGAGCCAATGGATATTGAAATATACAAAACTGTCACGTCTGTAGTATTCAAATGGTCAGATAGAGATTTACACTGGATCTATACTAAACAACTTCAACCTGGTCAGGATAATTCGTGCATACGACAATGCTTATGCTTATAAATAAATGTAGTTTCTTTCTTTTTTGTTTCTTATCTCTAATAATCCTTAACTCTACTAAGACCCGAGTTCACCGACAAGATAACAGACGATTACCGTAAAATCTGCGAGTAAAACTGAATTTTTGTCTGTCCGATTTTATTTTAAACATCTGATACATTGTCGGTGAACATGGTCCTAAGATTCTTAACAGAAAAATGGCTTTTAATCTAATTTGGATGCTCTGAAATATGAGGAACTCAAATGTCTATCAAATGACCTCATAGGTATAGTTGTCTTACCAGTAAACTAAATTTTTGTTTAAAGCGGTGCAGACGCATTTACTTGATAACTTTAAGAGCTATGCGCTTGCCAGATAAAAACTGGCGTGTATCAGCCTCAGGGGGCTTACTATGAACTCTTATAGCAGGGCTGAAATTGAACTGCCCAGACATTTCCAGTATGAGCTGACCTCACACTATATAGGCTTTGCTTACAATGAAAGGTCAGCTTATTCTGGTAATTTCTGGGCAGTTCAATTTCCGCCTGGGTTTAAGAGCTTATAGTAAATCCCCAGGTGATAGATGACGGTCATACACACTCGGCACAAATTTTAATAATAGACTAGCAACGGGTATCGCCGTACTTTTGACGGCCCCGCAACTCTCTCTCGTCAAACATGGCCGTGCTTTTGACAAATATAGTGCCCTTCGTGACACGTAGCGTCAGATTGACGTGGAGTTTGATAGATCTGAAGTTTGGAAGTATCGGTACGAGATCGGTACAGTGCCACAAACTTATCTGACCCGGTGACCAAAATTGGAACTAACATCGCTACGGAACAAAAATGACTTCAATATATAATTTTACACATTATATTCACGTTTGTATTACTAAATGCTTAATTTATAAGAATTGGCCTCCAAGCCAAATGGATTCAATTCAATTCTCAATTCTTTATTGCAATCCATAATGTACACAGTCATACAGGTGGTAAGTATAAAATAAAGAAACAATTATGGACCCTGTCGGGCACAGCAAAAGTTTAAATAAGTAGGAGAGAGGAGGAGCGCTTTAATACGCGTTTCGTTTATTTTGAATTACTTGTTGTTGTTTATTTAATAAGTATTATTATTATTTTTCTATTATTTTATTTATTTTTATTTATGTATGATTTTATTAATCTCCGTCCGTGACTCACTGCAGGGTGCCAACCGAAAACCAGCGCTGGGTGTTCCACACCCAGCAAATGCTGAGCTGGCAACCCTTTCGATATGGGCGTGCTCGTCGGTGCAGTAAAATCAACTTTATTATATTATTTATCCGTGTTTGTTTGTTATTATTTCTTATTATTATTTTTGTTTCTTTCTGATCTCTGTGTTTAAATTTTATTTAATTTTATTTCTGTACTGACGATGTGTCCTTTATCGAATAAATATTTTCTATTCTATTCTATTCTATTCTAATAATTTTTCATAATATGAAAAATTGAAAATGGTTTCTCTTGTGAAAATATAATATAATATAATTATATATTATCACTTATCATCTATATTATTTGTTTATTCTCTATTTTCTCTATTATTTATTTATTTATTATAATATGTGTAAGCCTATCTATTTATTTACTAATTTGTTATATTAAAATATATATTATTATTATTTATTTATTATTCGCTTAAATATTTTTTATTGCAATTAGTAGTTGTATGTAATATAATTAAATGTTTAAATCAATACTGATAATGCTCTTAATTATATTTAACCTATTTATTTTTGATATTTTGCATAACAGATAAACAAATATATTGTATTTATCATTGAATTTATCCATTAGATATTCGTCTATTGTGTAATAGCTTTTATCGATTAGGAATTGTTTTAATTTATTTAAAAATATATTAGTTTTGTTTGCTTGTTTTATGTTTACCGGTAATTTATTATAATTTTTTATAGACATAGAATAAGGACTAGAAGAGTGCATTTTAAGGCGGGATCCCTCCCGCCTTAAAATGCAAATTTAGTCTGGTTTTATGGCGTAAAGAATATTTTGTTTGTATGTCTTCCCGTGTGTTATAAGAATCTGGGTATTTGCGAACTAGTTTACATAATTCCAAGATATAAATACTAACCAAGGTAAGAACTTTGTGCTTCTGGAAGTAAGGCTTGCAACTATCTGTTTGTTCTATGTTGGCTAATATTCGTATCAGCTTTTTTTGTAGGGTGAATAGGGAGGGAGCATCTGTGCTATTTCCCCATAAGATAATGCCATAGCTAAACCAAGCATGGGCATACGCATAATATGTGACTAGTGCGGTTTGTAGGTTGGTAGTCTTTTTAATTTCCGCGAAATTAAAAAGACTACCAACTAGGGCATATGAAAATTTTGAAATTTTTGTTTTAACTTTCTGTATGTGTGTTTTCCAGTTTATATGTGTGTCTATTGTCAAACCTAGGAGAGTGAAATCATTAACTACTTCTAATTTTTGTTGATTGTATGTAAAGTTTATATTTATTTGGCTTTTTTGCCGAGGATAAAAAGTTATTAATTTGGTTTTGGTATAATTAATTTCGAGATTATGCTCGCTCATCCAATTTATTGTTTTATTAAGAGTAGTGGTAAGCTTTTCATTTAAGTTAGCATTTGTTTGGCATGAGGTGAGGAGAGAGATATCATCTGCGAACAGAACACATGGCCCGTCTATGGTTTTGGGGAGGTCGTTTATGTATATGAGGAATAGGAGGGATATTGAGGGATATTGCAGTGCTGCCATTGCAGATCAAACTGTACTGACTAAGATAAGTTACCCAATATCAATGGTTTTAGGTGCCTACCTAGTTCCCAGATCAAAATGGAAATATTCTAGATCGATACGATAAAACTGCATATTGTACAGAAGCAAATAAATCACCAAGTCAAATAACTTGATCTTAGATGTTAAAAGCTCGTTGATGGTTAATAAATGTCAAAAGCCACGCCATTATGTTGACGTGTTGATCATTTAAATGTATATTATGACCACCACGACGTTGTATATGGTTATACGATATCATCTAAGAATGTTGGAGATTTGTGTTACATGTTTCTTTACTATACATTGGTCTAGCGTAGCCGACCGTAGGAGAGTAGGCTGAGATGGTATAGACAGAGAAGACCATCGGATTACATAGGTAACCCGGCACTGCATCTGTCTTTACTTGGTAATCTAGAGATCTCAAGGGATACTCAAAACCAGGTGGATGGATGTAGTGCATAGAGATATGGCCACATGCGAAGTTTCCGACACGGATGTCAAGAATGAGAGCGAAGTGGAAGCGAAATTATGTAAGGCTGACCCCACCAACATGTGGGATTGACAGTCGGAAAGAGAGACAGAGGACTAGCGTAGCTGTCGCAAGTGCTACTATCGTGCATGGACGTCCGATATTCCCAGCAGGTCTAGCACGGCAAGAAAGGGGAGAGAGAATAATCAGGGACAAAACCATCTCTTTCCCGCGCCTTGATTACGTAAGAAAAATCTGACAGCCACAGCGACCGACAAACAATGCATCCTTTTCTCGCTTATAGAAGTTTTCTTAAGAAGATACGGAATAGGACGTTTATTTGCGACAGCAACTGTCATAATAATTATCATACGTAATCAGGCGGATTTTCTCGTACCGTGCTAGTTCTGGAAGCTAATAAATTGGAACTTTCGTCTACCGTTAACTGCCATGAAGAGATAAAATATTTTTGTCCCTCATCGCCATGCTAGCAAAAGGGACATTATTGGTTTTGAGACAAAACCAATAATGTCAAGACTGTCAAGGAGACAAAGGTGAAGAAACCGGGTTTGTCTACCCGCCGTGCTAGCCTTCCAGATATGGTTAAATGCTATTAGGTTTTTTAGTTGGGAAATTCATTAATTAGCAGCCTGTTTTGAAGTTTTGAATGTTCCCTGCGGATTAGCGATTGGCTCGCCTTCTGTCGTTTAGGACCCAATGTTGCCACTGGAGAACTGTGGATGCATGACTGTACGACTGTGTACATTAAATTCCGAACTGAATAACATTTCCTAAGATTTTCCATATAAGGAGAACATTGATTGTCAACGTTGTGAGTACCAGTAAAACTCCGCAATGCCATGACTCCGAATTTTGCCTATAGTACAGCATCGGTAAATCTGCGCGCCTCAGTGAGCAGTCAATTTTACTAGGAGGTATTACAACATTTCTGGACTCAGTGTTGCCATTATGATGACATAATAATAAGTAATTGAAGGCTTTCCATCCCAGGCAAAGATAGGCAAAGTTGGGCAGTTTTACTAGTAGGTAAATATCTATTATGTTTTTCAATTTTATATTTAATTGCCTTAAATAGACAATATTTTTTACGGCGTCTGTAGACATGAATCGAATTGTATACGTGCTAATAAAAGAAACGAATAATTACTATTAAAAAAACCATTCAAAAGCGCAGGTTCCAATTCACAACAATTGCATTCAGCTTCATGCCTCGGAGCTACTAGAGTAATAACCATAAATTATTTTAATGTATTCATAAATAACCTTTTGAAGACACATTTAGTTAAACGAATGCTCTATAACTTATTCTTAGGCCTCAGTTATAATTGAACCTAAGTAGAGTTGAACGAAGTTATTCTACTTAAATATCTAATTTTAAACACTAAACAAAGGATAGCTAATAGATTCTGAAAGCATTATTATGCGTAGCTTAAGTTATGTTCGTTTTCAGTCTAAACTTAAGCTGTATTATCATACAACATCAGCTTAAGTTAAGAATAAAGACGGTTTTGTAATTTTTGAACAGCTTTCCATGTCAATTACCTCCACAAATTTTCTTCGACGTCTTATTATTAAATATCTCGATGAACCTCAGGGTTGCGGGTCCCTGCTGTGGGTTATATAAATTAAAATAATACTTTAAGTCCTTCCAGTAGTTTCGGATTGCAATACAATGCAATTAATTTTGTTATATAGGTATTGTATTGTATTGCAACCCGAAACTACAGGACAGGCTTAAAAATTCGAGGAGTGGCTGGCTGTGCCGTGGACACAGCCGTGTGTTTTACGTGAATACGTGAAATTATATGATGCAGCGACACGAAGCGAAACGACCTCAAAATGGCGGCGCTCCCCCCTCCGCCGTGCGTAATGCGCCACAGTCCTCACTTAATGTAACAAATTGTTTGATCCTGTAGCTATCGAATGGTGTAAATAAGTTTTGGATGTAGATGATAGATGAGTAGCTGCAACACCAAACTGTATCCCCCGATTTTGTTATCATCAGTTTTGGAATTGCCTCCCCCTATGGAAGCAAATTTAAAGACGTATTCACGTTAAAAATTGCACCCTTAACAATCATAGATGTAGGCAACCGACTTTCTTATTTTTTTAAATAATGAAATCTGGTCTAATTCTCTAAAACGTAAAGTAGATACTTCAAAGAGGATTAAATACACCGCATTGATTGATTAGCCAGTGCTAGGTTTTTATATGTCATAAAAAACAAAGCTAAGTGCGTCTAGACGTTACAAACTATAAAATTGATCGCTGCCAGTGGCGAGAATGTGCGTCGTTAGAAAATAAAATTTTATTTGTACTGGCTACAAATTTTATTGTAATTTCTAATAGGGAATGCCGGTTGCAAGATTTGTCGCTGGAGCTTAGAAGTTACGGCCACGAAATAAGCGAACATGTAAAAATTATAACAGGGTTGTGGATCCTGGTATAATTTTTACATGTTCGCATGTCTGTGAAGTTGCTACGAATCGCGTCGTGTGATCGTGTCCAATCAGGATCATGAACTTTGTCGTGCTTCTTGCTTCCGATGCGTAGGATTTATTCATTATGTGAACTTAACTTCATACGAGTAGACACAAAGATTCGTGGCGAGCACTGTAATGAGCGACACACGGTGATAGGTGAAGGGTAACAGTATGAACAGGCCCCGTATCTGAGGTTTAGGGCTCAATTATGAAGAGGTGGAAAGTTCGCGCGGAGTACAAAGCGGCGCGCAACGCGGAGAAAGGCACTTATCTCCGTTCATGGAGAGCGAGCGAAAGAGCAACACACCGCTTTGTGCGCCGCGCGACTTTCCGTCTCTCCATAATTGAGCCCTAAAGTCTAGAAGATCATTTTAAAAAGATAATAATAATTTTATTTATTGAGAAATAAAATAATTTTAACATGATAGTTGGCATAGAACTAAACCGTGTAATCGGTGAGACATATGACCCAGCCTGTTTCGTGGCCCCATTCTTAAAATAGCCTTTGTATCGGCCCTCGAATGTTTATAAAGTAAGATTTAAATGCAACAAGAACGAATTGCTATTGTTCAGCAGATAAGCTGTTACGGAGGCGGGCTAACTGTCCCGAAGATAAGCAACTTAGATACAGATAAATACTACGACCGCTCGATTTGAATTAATTTACTTACGAACTTGGAAAGCTATTGTTGTATCTAATCTTGAAGCCTATTTACACGTATTTAGTGAAGTGCGGGTTTCTTGGTACTTATTATCGATAGGAATATGTAAATTGTGATCACCAATTCGTTTGCCAAGTGGCAATTATGGCAATATTCCTTAACGCCATTCATTGTAGCTGTTTAGGGTACGGCTTGGTCGTTTATAGTTTTATAAAATAGCAACACATTTATTTGTTAAGACTACATATATACACATATATATAAATATTTCCAAAAATTTTTTCACCCCAAAACTTACTTACTAAAATCGTTGTTAAATTTTATGGAGAGAAGAGATCTGTGAAATTATTTCGAATTCATAACAATTTATAATAACGAGTAATAATCTTATTAAATATTCATCAAAACTACTATCATAATAAAGTACATAATTAACTAACTGACGACCAATTACACTAACTTCAAATTAGGAATTAAAACGCAATGAATGGTTTAATCAAACTAATATGCTACTCAATTATAATTTGTAGTAAATTAAACAGTTTACTGTTGTGAGTATGAACGTTTTTATTTAATTGCTGTTGCTAGAAACATCAGCGGTTGTCAGTTTTTATGTTTTTTTTGTAATACCGGTATTTCACCAATAACGATATCGGCAGATAAAGAAGCTCTGTCTTTAAGCGATGACATGAGATGCCTGGAGATCCGTCATACAGGTCTCGAACCTAGTGCAGACTGCAGACTCCAGCTCTCACAAAGGTTAAGTTTTATTAATATTATTATATTCTTTATTTTCGAGTAACTATGGCTCATAAAGGTTAGTAACAAAATTTTAATTATACCTTGTTATTAGACAATTTACAATTTCTTAATAACTAAGTTTACAAAAAGAATCACTGCTTCAGAACCCCAGCAGAAATTCTGGAGCAGCGATTCATAAGCCGGCAGTCTAGCCTACCAGCAATCATATCCAGGACGCTGTTGGAGCTGACTCGCACCCTGCGCACCAAAGATGCACATTTTTTCCGCATTATTGCAAAGACGCAACCAATTCGCAGTTCTGCGAACATCCTTGATGCACTACAAAAGCGAGGCAGCTCCATCAGCACCCTGAAAGCATTAATATACTGGACACGAAGGGCGCTGTGATTTAGCTGTATACCTATATTATGAGACAAATAAATCTATTATTATTACATAAACATTATTTACATCTTATTTTTCTGTTGCTACCGCTGACGTGTCGGTATCGTGTCGGTTGTCGCTATCGGCTTTTCTGCTCGGCATATCGGAGTCTAGTGTATAGTATACCCGACTGCGATATGCGACAAGCAAATATTTTATTTAACCAAACCAAAAAACTAGATCGCTGAAAACAAACTGCACATTTCAAGTAGCCTAGTGCGCCAACTATTAATTGTTTTTCTCTATAGTCCCCGCAATTCTTATCAAAACCTTTTTTCTTACGGACACTCTCTGTCATAAAATAATTAGGCCGAAAGCCGAAACCACATTTATCAGTTCTTTCTTTCTTGTAGGATTCTGATGAGTTCAAGTTTCTATACGCACATTCCTACACAATACCAAAGTAGTTTAATATATCGGAGCTATTTTAATGTAAATTAACAGTCAATTAGTCCCACGTCGTAAATCACATAGTTTAATGACCAAGAATACAATAATTAAGATTCTATTTTATTACATTACTAGAATCAAGCGTTGACTTTTAATTACTAGTAAGAGAAATGGAGATTTAATTTGTATGAGTTTATGTGAAAATTTACAAGTCATTAGAACTACAGTGTTGTGACACGCGATACTTAGTATTTCTTTATGATTTTAATTAAGTAATTGTAATTAATTAGTCGCCTCATTGCCCTGGCTACTGACTGCTTATGTGCAATTTGTACACCATAATATTCAGAGAGTAGGAAAAGTTAGTTGATTATATCGTTATAAGAAACAATTATTGTTCTTATAATTTAAATAAATATTTTAGAGCAAAGTTACTGAACGAAGTTTGATGAGTTTGTATGGGAAGAGAAAATTATATCACAGATACATTTTTAAATATTGATCCCATTCATGACTCAGAAATCTAATCCAAACAATAAAATATTTACTGCATCGTCACACGATACGTTTTCGAACACGAGCATAAATAAAACAGTTTTATGTTCGCTCAGTTACATTACCTTAACAATAAACCAAGCCTAGATATTAGCTATGCACTAAAGGTATTCACGAAGATTATAATCTTGACTCTTATTGCTCACTGAGATACGACCGACTATTTGGTATTAGTGTTGGACACAGTCATGTTTGACTTTTGGCCGAAACCGATAATGGAATTTTTAGTCTAAAAATATTTAGGCCGAAAGCCGATATTACATTTTTAAAGGACATTAGTGAAAGTAACTGACAAAGATTCAGATTTTATAAATTCTGGTGTACAATAAAGTATATCTATATATTAATACGTGAAGGGAAAGCTTTGTACCCCTTTTAAAGTATATTGCGCGCACGGAGGAGTGTGTTAAAGTTTATATGGAGAAGGAGTGCAGAAAGCTAAAATTACGGTCGAAACTCGACCAATGGGCGACCACTAGTATTAATAAATAGAGATAGTTGACGAAAACTTTCACCAAGCTCAACTTTAATCATTGTTATGTTGTTAATAATACTTACTTTAAACAGTTTAAAATATAAAACTTGTTCGATACCGCTTTGAATACGTCATATGAAAGCCGAAACCAGAAATTCAGTGGAACACTAGCTAAGTCATAAATTGGCGTTCCACATCTACGACCATATTTATTAGTTCCCAAGTTGTAGTTTTTAAAAGCATCTCTCGTTTTAATGTTTCCTATTTGTGTTGTTTGTGAAAATACTGATATCCGTTCCGTGTATACGTCGAGGTCATATGGAATTTTATATTTTATATGGTTACCTACTCTTTTCATAGAACTATCCTTGACTGTATTTAAGATTTCAATATTTAGACAAAATAAAAGAATTTTAATGTACTAAGGAAAGAAAGAAAGAAAATGTTTTTATTTTTACGCCCAGTATGACGCACAAAACTTAAATAAACTAACACCAAGATCACTTAATACTAAAAATTATCATTGTTCTGTTTTGAGTATCTAAACTAGTTTACGTTCCTTTAGAAACTTGTCGTTGGGCCATCGTGATTAAATATGGGAAGTATTATTTTTTGTTTTTCAGGAAGATGGTTAATCGTGTAGCCTGTAACAGATAGCGATAGAGAGGAATTGATTCCGCTCTGTCTCAATTAGAAGAAATAACTAAAGGAGGTTAGATATATTTTAGCGGATGAACGCTTGCCTTCCATGCAGGAGGGTCTGAGTTCGAATCCGGCCCGCACCTCTGACGTTTCGAATTTATGTGCGGACCGCAATTTGATTATAACTCAATTCAAATTCAAAATATATTTATTGGAACTAAAAAAGGTTTACAGTACGTTTGTGTACGATAATAGCTACATTAGTTATATAACTGTGTCGTAGCCATTAACGCCCACCTCCAAGAGGTCAAAAGCATCAGCGTTCCAGTATACAGAAACAGAGCATAAGCTAAAGTTAGCTATCTATGTATATAAAAATTAATAATTAACAAAAATAATAAAAATGTTGGGGTTACGAAACACAATTTACCATTGATCTGCTATCTGTGTAGATATGTAACTTGCGTTAATGGTGAAGGAAAACATCGTGAGGAAACTTGTACACCTGAGATGGCCTCATAAAGTCCACGATGGTGTGTGGCCAGCGTTGTGGACTAAAGCCTAACCCTTCTCATTCCGAGAAGAGGCCCGTGCCCAGCAGTGGGACAGTAATGGGCTGGATTTCTTTATTTTAACTGAAGAAGGAAAATACGTGTTTGTTGTTGAAGAAGATCGCGATTGAGTATCTCGATCACGCAGACTAATTGTTATCTCTACAAAACAGTGAACTGGTATTTGATTTCAGATATGAAGAAATCTATTAAAGGTAAGGAAGATGGACTGGTTACGAAAAGCGGAAGGACACTTGAGAGAGGTTTTTTTTTATTAACGTGGTTAGAACCCATCAGGGGCTTTCCTACGCCTGGGGGAGGAGGGGTATGCCGGACGTCTACCGTCTATACTCACAACGGTGGTCCGCTTTCTGTACTTAATGGTGGACTTCGGGAAGTCTTAAAGACCGCACTGAAGCCCACTACGGTGCCACGCCTGTTAGGGCACATCTCGGGGCGGGGGAAGGGGGGATACTGTTAAAACGGCTCCCCAGCTACAATCTGGGGGCAACTGTAATGAGATTACCCCTGTACCCTCGCTACTGTGCCACCACGTGACCACAATTCGTCGCCGTCTTCTTGGGGAGACCGCTCGGTGAGAACACCGCTGCCTCTGTACGCTCGCGTCCCCAGGGTTGAGAGAGGCCTATGGCAGCAGTACCTGAGGTTGGCCGATTTGATTGACAATATTTGTCTAGATATCATCTATATGACATTTATCATCTTTAATTCGTCTTCACGCGTAAGAATAATTTGCTTTTCTACAAAGTGGCAGCTTTTGTCTACGTCTATTATAAAATAATGTTACAATAATGACGTCGTATGATGTATAAATTCTCAGTTTTTAAAGTATTTTATTCGCTTTATGTCTTAATGACATGAGAAAAGTTAGACAGCTGGAAGTTCCATTATAATATAACAAGGCTTTGATACTTTGCGCCTTTATTATAATAACAATTCGAAATAATGTTGGTAGTTACATTTTGAGGGAGTAAGCATGCGTACTTTTTGTGATGGCAGCTTTTGCAAATCAATCAATCAATATACAGGGTGACAGGTTGAACAATGTTAATACTGAAGGGAAGGTATTGTACTCATCATTATGAACAACTTTTACTAAGGAAACTAGTCTGAAATCGCGAAAATAAATCAGCTGTTCCATACAGTTCGGTTTAAAGATTCATTTATTTCTCAGAAGAACAACATTATTCACTTATATGAGAAACTTAAGTAAACAGTTAGTTGACTAATATTGAATTATTTGTATGGAAGTAAATGTTCTTCACAATGATGAGTAATTGACCCTCATTCAATATTTGAAAGGAAAAGACTACACAAATGATGAATATGTTATTAAAATTTTGCATTATGTTCAGCCTTTAGCAGTTTCCTGATGGAGAGAGCCGTTTGAAGTCATACTGTAACGGCGAGGCTTGTCATCTCAAACAGGAAACGCTTTTGCTAATTTCTTGCAATATTTGGTTTAGTAATTGAATGTCATTCTATCCACCTGTCTATATATATTATGCTGACCATGAGCCTAAACTAGTATAAAAGGTAGGTACTCTAAGATAGTCTAAGAAGAAGCTTAAAGAATATCTCGAAACTTATCACTTCACGTGGAGTATTTGTACGAATATTCGCATTATATGGCCAATGCAAAAGAAACCTTTTGTACACTACCCAAATGTCATTTTGTTTTGGCGAACGCGAATATTTGTACAAATACGTCAAGTGAAGTGCCGCCATTAGAGACGACACAAACTTCGCGAGACCGTAGTTGTGTGGAAACAATTATTTATTAGGCTAGTATTCCACTCGTCAAATATCTTTGCCTAATGTCCATTTGATCAAATAAATTTAATGACTTCATCCAATTTACTAGCAACACCAATATTTGATGAAAGATTTTAACAATTCAATCATCGAATTATAATAGCAGCACTCGTTACACTCGCTACAATTCCTCAACAACAGGACAAAGATATTTGACAAGTGGAATAGTAGTGGACTATGTTTTGTATAGTATTTATGAACCAAATTATTTTCTTATTATTATTGTTACACCGTGAACTACCCCTCTGTTTTAACCTGCAAATCTGTCCATCCTAAGGTTGTCTGGTAGAAATCGCCAAGTGCCCTTTGTACATTTCTTTTTCTAATTATTGTATCTTTTCTTCTATTACTGGTGTGCAATAAAATGTATTGTAATAGCACCTTTACAACCGACTGACTTTTTAACACTCGACGATATCTGAAACATAAGACCAAAAGCACTAAGCGCCTCGAAACCTAACACTTCTTTTACTTTCCTTAATAAATGTCAGAAAATATCTTAACTAAATGTCACTTACTCACGATTTATGGACAGATATATGTCGGTACGCATATTGTATACTTTATGGCTTTTTATGTTCTGTCTATGACCTGTATGACGTATTATTATAGCCTTTTGAGTAGAATTTCAAGAGGTTTTCGAAGCTCAACTCAATATTATGCTATGGGCTTTGAAATGAAAAAAGTACTCGTACTTTAAACTTTTGAGTAAAGTTTATAGACATCTATTACCGTCAATAAATGGCTCTTTCAGCTTCAAGACATTTTTCCTGATAGTAAATGTATTTTTAACCCCCGACAAAAAAGAGCGCTGTTACAAGTTTGTATTTTATAATATTTATCGTTTTGGAACGGATGGACTGATTTCAATGCAGTTTTTTTAATTGAAAGCTAGTTTAATTGGAAATCATCTTAGCTATGGTTCAAAAGTTACAGCTGTTTTTCTAGTTGGAGACACGGGTTTTTGACAGTTCAGATACTTTATTAAAACCTCCAAGTCTGGGTATAATAATTACGATTGTGGAAGACTTGGAAATCATGAAGAACGCATATAACCAAGTGATACTAGACAAAATTGGAGCTGCCCAACTGGGGAAGTACCTCCACCTTGAAGAATATCGTAGGCACATAACACTGCTCTTTTGCAGTGTTGTATTCCTTACGGTGAGCAAGGTCGCCAGTGCTCCTTGGGGAAGCTTTGAGTAGGAACGCTAGTAGTAGTATCGGCAATGCGTGAGTGATGCCCCTGGTGTTGCAAGCGTCCGTAGGTTACGGTAACCGCTTACCATCAGGCGGGCCGTGTGCTTGTTCGCCACATTAGCAGCAAAAACACCAAACAATTAAATCGGTTCCAAGAATATGTTGAATGAATAGAATAGATCTTTATTTCTTGTAAACCAAATACAGGCACTTATGAAATGTCGAGACTCTAGGCGCGCGGTTCCAAATAGTAGGTTCTATGGAGAAGAACCGGCAAGAAACTGCACTGAAACTCTTATAAAATAATAGATTACAATCTTAATTAGTGCAATGTTGTGATAAGAGCTGCGAGAATAATGTAATTTAATGTGAATAAAAATAAATTAGAATAGGATAATAATAATGATTTGCTTATAAATAAGAATGCTATGGCAGTTACAAGCTGACAGTTTCAGGCCTGATAGACGGCACCCGTTTACGAGCATGCCTCGCTACGCTCAACCATAATGAAGGCAACTCAAATGTTTTAAGCTATGAGAACAGAAAGTAAACGACTAGTTTTGTGAGAGCTTTGAAATCAGTAGCGGTAGCAATTGGAAGATTTTTTACCATAAATGGCTAGACAAATAAGCGACCACAAGCAACTTTTTATATTATCAGTCTAGCCGCCATGTTCACCGGTACATTATCAATCTAGTAGACAGTCATCTCATAACGAATCATTGCGGTTTCATCCATCATTTTGATTGGGTTCATTGATTTGCCAACAAAAACGAAGTTAGCAAGAAACTTTTTACAACAAAAATCTACTTTTGGTAGAGTAATAGATATTAATTCAGTACTTTAAAAATTTGTATCAGTACAGTGCTGCGGCAATTATTGAATTCCTAAGATTGTAAACCAATCCCAAGACTCAAGACCACCAAGAATAGAATAGAATAGAATAGAAATACTCTTTACTGTACACCTGATAAAAAAAGAGCAATTAACATAATAATTACAGTTAATCATTTTAAGATTGTACAATGGGCGGTCTTATCGCAATCGGCGATTTCTTACAGACAACCAAGGAACATACAGAATAATTTGAGGGTTTACCTCGGCCTAACGTCATAGGTGTGGTGGATCATATTAGGCATACGTAACTGCTGATGATAGGTCGTTTGGCGCAGTGGCTTACGACTAACTTACGGAACGTGGTTCCCATTGTCGTACGGCACAAATATTTATTTATTTGTGTAGGTAGATACACCAGTGTGTAAAAAAAAAAGAAATTGCGTCGCTTCTTTTCTAAAATGAGTCATCATAATCATCATATTGTTGAGGTGATGGAACGCAACGAATGCCCCCACTGCCTCGCGCGGTTTTTTGACAATGACACGTGTGACAGAGGGAGTCGGTGATCATCTTCGTGACCGTTAGAAGTCTATTCAGAGGTACATGTTCAGCAGAGATGTGAACGGGTGACAGACTTTAGATGATGGAAATGAGCGAAACTCTGCATCATTGGGTACCTGAATAAAACCCTCCTTCTCTTTAGTAAAGAAAAAAATCTAAGAACTGAACACACTAACCATAATACACGCAGAGAAAATAGCAAAAAAATGTATGTTCGTTCTTAACTTTTGAAACGAATTGCTCGTCCTTTAGGCTTTTCGAATAGGATTTTCACTGTACAAGGAAAATCCATTTGATTTCGTATGTCAATTTGATATCGCTTACCTCATTAGAAATAACAAACGTATTGTTATGTATGTAAATCGTGATACACACTGACATACAGAATTATTATTATTAGTATTAGACCAACACAGACGTGTGATTCGAGGCACAGTTCATGACATACAAAGGTCATTCACCGACAGAATTCGCGGTAATCGAGTCTTATCACATCGCTGAGAATAACAAAAAACATAAAATTAATGGCACTGTGAATTTTAATTTATTCTTTTGATATCTTGCTCTGCCGTACCGTACGTAATGGATTTTTTTTACCACTAAGGTGTCAAACAAGCTTACAGCTCGCCTGATAAGCAAGCAAAGTAAGCGGTTACCGTAACATAAAGACGTTTGCAACACCAGGGGCATATACGTATCGTGTGTTACCGACTCTGTAAAAATCTTTTCAGTCCCTTTTTGAAAAACCCCATGCTGCAGTCTCTTGGGAAAACTTCGGTGGGGAGCTACTTCCACCACCTGTAGGCTAATTCACGTAACTAAAGTAGTGCAGTTGCCGCGCAGTTGTAATAAAATATTGATCAAAATAACGCATTTGGTAATCTTCTGCTTCTTCTTTCGTTATGGCAATTGAGCCGATGTCGACTATTCTGCCATTTGGTAACCTCTGAGCTTCAGTGAGATACGCTCGCGTCAAGTTCCAGCGTCACTGCAATACGATCGGCGCGGCGCGTCTTCAAATTACGTGAATTAGCCCTCTGAGCGTGCGTGGGAGGAAACTGCTCTGAAATCGTTCAGTACGAGACTAGTGTGGCTCTACGGTATACGGATAAATTCCCCACCGATAGCGAGAGATGCGATGATAAAAAGTAGCCGTGGGCATCATATCACTACTACTACTACTGTTACTACTGCTGCTGTGGGACTACTGGAAGAAATTTCATTATAAATAAGTAGTTCTGTGTTAGTTTGTAATTCTGCTCATATATCTGTAACATTTTTATTAACATGTTTCCTTGTGTGTACATAAATAAATATCAAACAATTACTCAGAACAATATCGATTGTACAAATGGTGGACACATAGAGAGGCAAAGTCTCTCCAGGTTCTAGATCGCCTGTGAGTTTGGTATTGTCGACAATCCTTACTGTATCTGGGCCGCGTTGACCGACTGACTGTCGTTCTGCTTAGCCTTTCCCCATCCATGTTGGGGTTAGCAGTTTCCAGTCCAGATGGAGCCGAATTTGGTGTTCTAACTGCCTTCAACGAGAATCAGAGGCATTCGTATGACAAACGGGCAAAAGCAAGTCTCAGCACATCAGGACATCGGTTGGCGCAGTGGCGAAGCGATTGGCCTTCTGCGGTGTCGCGAGGTCGATCCCCGCACGGAACAAATATTTGTATGGCTTAGATAGTTGTTCTGGGTCTGGGTGTGTGTGCATGTGACATGTATGTTTGTAAACTGTTCCCACGATACAAGAGTAATCAGAGAGAGGGACAAAATTTAAAAAAATAAAAAAAATCAGGGTCGGGTCAGGTCTTGATAAATGTAAATACCGGTCATCCAAGACCGCGGCAAGCGCAGCTTATCACGAACATAAATTACATGAAGAGTCAGTACCCTAACTGCGAAGCAAGATCTTGAATAGGTCTGTGGGCCTATATATGTATATATTATATCAGAATATAGTTTGTTTGTATTGCTTTACAGGTATAATTATGTATATCTATTACATGTAAGAATATAAGTTAGCATATAGCTGTGACTTAACGAGAAAGTGTGTCTGTCCCTGCGGTCCGAAACGCGATTTCAGTCATAACGGTGCTAACGTCTATAATAATCGTTGGTTCGAAACAAAAGTGCGCTCACAGCGCTGTCAACGCGATAATAAATCGGACCTAAGATCGGACCTCTTTTTAGTTACAACACAACACACACACAGAACCACACACACTACAAAAGCCATTCACTTGAATTCGCTCGTTTAATCTCTTGTGGCGTCAAATAAAGCGCAACCTGTCTCCCCGTACCTTCATTAGTTACTGGGGCTGCAATTTTCTCTAATTTTCTTCAGTTATATCAGAATCCCACAAAATGTCAAATGACGCAAATGTCAATTTGACGTTTGGCTCACAGTGATTGCACGCAGGAGCAAAGGCTCTGTAAGTCCAATATGGTGCAGGTAATGATGTCATTTATGACGTCACGCCTTCTGCTGTTGGCGCGCTCACGCCGATTCGGACCGCATCTATGAGCGATATTATCACTCATAGATGCGGACCGGACGGACCGCAGGGTGTATCATCGCGATTTTTGGGTTTTTGTATCATCGTTTTAGTATTAGGGGACTCCCCGCAATCTATGACGAAGTTGTTTGTATATTTAAAGTGTGACGCATTTACCGTGCCGACATTTAAGAACAATGTAATTTTATTAGCACAATTATCACTTGTTTACATGTCCATACGGATGTGGTGATTAATGTGGAACTTGGTAGATTAGAGCCTTAGTGTTAATTGATAAACGCAATGCAAGTAAAAATCATTAGAATCAGCTGGTACGCCAGCTATATATATTTTCAGTATAAGCTGACCGCTCATTTTACGGAAAGCCTATAAATGCCAGGTTTAATTATACTGGAAATGTAAAGCTTGATAGAAGGCAGCGTTTACTTTTATTCCTGAAAATAAATTTACTTATGGAACTCGCTTTAGAACGTGGGAAATGATATCTAAGATCATTGTAATACGTAATTGTTAATTACTCATTATGGCTTATCACGCATTTGAATGTGATGAAAAAGTTGACGGAGATTAGTTAGTTGTAAGGAAAGTAATTAAGATTTTCGGAGTATATTTCAGTAAATAATATTACGGAAGCAAAAAACCTTAGTTAATATATAGGTAGCTTTGCCAGTACAACTAATTAATACGTGAAGAGAAAACTTTCTACCCCTTTTCAAGTATATTGCGCGCACGAAGGAGTGTGCGATTGGGTTAGTTAAAGTTTATATGAAGAAGAAGTGCAGAAAGCTATTTATGTATAGAATTTCGGACGAATTTCGACCACTGGGCGACCACTAGTTTTGATATAATGTATATCGCTGTCATATGGTAGGTATACGGTCTCATACCAAGGGAAAAAAATATCATACAGTATTCTTACCATAGAATAAAAGTAATTTTTTTCTGTGATTCTGTATCTTAGAAAACAATTCATATTTGTTTAATTTACTTATATCAGTACTTACATGAATGAAATAAAAACTATTGTATAAAATAATAATAAAACATAAAAAATCATGGGACATTCACATAGGCAAGTAGGTAGGTACGCTGATACTGGTTCACTTGACGTGCGCCGGAGTGGCTCGCCCACGCACCCTGTCAGATCACGTTCAGGGCTGGCACGGACATTATTTTAATTATTTATTTTATACTATGCTCATCATAGTATGTTACAAGTGTAAAAAAACACTTAACGAACTTTACGCATTTAGTACGTACATCAAACCAAAACCAAACACGGGTGCCGTCTGTCCGAACTGGTTAGCTTGTAACTGCCATGGCAATCTTATTCAGAGGCAAATCATTATTATCCTATTCTTATTTTTATTCACATTAAATTACACTATTCTCGCAGCTTTTACCAGAACATTGTACTGATCAAGATTGTAATCTATTATTTTCAAAGAGTTTCCATGGAGATTCTTGTCGGGTCTTCTCTATAGGATCTACTATTTGGAACCGTGCACCTAGAGTCTCGACATTTCATAAGTGCCTGTACCTATCTGGTTTACATGAAATAAAGATCTATTCTATTCAAGCATTGTGCACAAATAATTGTTGCGAAACGACTCGATTTGGCAAAAATGTGACTTTAACTTTCAATATCTCCATAACCAGTTTCTTCTTGATGATGAGAAGAAAACGTGGTTCTTGGCTTTGTTAAGGGTCTTTTATTTAACCTTTGACAAAAAAGAGGGGTGTTATAAGTTTGTAGAGTGTATCTGTGTATCGTAACTCCAAAACGGATGGACCGATTTCAATGCATTTTTTATTGAAAGCTAGTTTAATCAGGTATCATCTTAGCTATGTTTCATGAAAATCTGTTCAACCGTTCAAAAGTTACAGCTCTTTTTCTAGTTGGAGTCGGGGCTTTTTGACGGTTAGGTTATTAATAAACACTTGTTTTTAACTTACGCGTGACAACCCTAGGTACACGTCATAATTATATAGTCTAGTTATATAGGTATTGCCGCATCCGGGATAAATCCCTATATACCTGGAATTCTGGTCGTTAATCTAGTTTGCGGTCGTTTAATACTAGGAATCGTATATCTAGTCATAGCATTTCTGATTTTATTATACCTATGTATAAAGAATATTGAATTTAGTAGGAAACCCGATCGATGAAATACGATATCAACTGTATGTCGTTTACGATCGTTTCGTTTATGATACAAGTTGATGGTTCGCGATTTTATACTGTTTTGCTACTAGAAATAGTTAAGTTATATAACCGAGAAACTTACTGTGGCTGTCGGAAGAGTGCACTTTATGTTTCTAGGTAAAAACAGTCAGTTGCATCAAAACAAAAAGAAAGAAAGAAAGAAAAGAAAAACTGTTTGTTTATGGAAAACCACAAATTACAAATGATTCTGTACTTCCGCCAAACTGTATAACAATTTGTTGGCAGATGCAACTCCCTTTAGAGAATCTACTACCAGTACATAATATTAATTTTCAATCACAAAACTGCGGGTGTACCGCGTAATTGAAATGATAATGAATATCGATTCTGGTAATAAACTTCAATACGATCGTGAGAAGCTAAGCTTTTAGGTACCTTCCAAATTTTCTACCGATCATGCTGTTGGGACTCTCATCTTAATGATCAGTATTTTTTTTAGCTCAAAGTTTTGTCTTACGATCGTATTAAAGTTGAATACCAGAGTCGATGTTCATTACCATTTTAGTTACACGGTAGACCCGCAGATCCAGCAAGTTCCCTCTTATTATCCCCGAAGCAACGCCCTAAGCCGAGATCCTCTGTTTTTGAATTCGGTTAAAAAAATTCTGTTATAGGTACACCGATTTTTCTTTACTTTGCTGACTCAGAATTGACAACAGATCCTACTCCTGATCACGTTTACTTGCGGTTTTGAGTATCGTGACAATTATGACCAGCATTTTCTCACAAAAGTTCTACAAACCGCAGTATACCTACCACACTAATACCGTTCTGTTACTTCGCTTAATGAACAATCAGTATCGTATTGAAATTCTCCGAACCGACTTTCCAGCATTGGCTCTATACATTGGCAAAAGCACTACATCCATTGCCGCTTTTATACACACAATAGGGTAGTTAATTACTATTAAAAATGGACAATTATTTTATATACCCTTTATAGTAGACAGTTAAAGAAATCCATAGTTGAAAACATAATTAAAATCGTTGAATAAATACCAGAATTATAAATTTTTGAAAGGAGATGTTCCAAACGGGCCAGGTCAATGTTCAGTAACTCAAAAAATCGAGAAATATCCAAGGAATTCGGAAAATATACAAAATATGTTATTTACTTTGACGTTAAAAGTCAGTAGTGCCTTCTTTGTCTATGAAGCAATTTAAAATCTTTATAACTTAGGCATATTTTTAATAATTTATTAATTTTTACACTATTTCTTAATAAAAGTTTTTAAGAAAATCTTCTATATAGCTAATAAATAAAAATGTTAAACCTATTGCCATCATCGTTTTTAGCAAACTGTCAATGGGTGCTCAACAGTTTCCAATGTGCGTGTTTGGCCAACGTTGGAGCTAGTATGTGAATAATTTATACATTCGCGAGCAATGAATCCGGGTCACCAAATAAACCTTAATATATCGGTACTAAGAATGTTAGCTTATTCAAAAAAAAAGTATTTTATAAACTATTTAATAATACTTGTATAAAATTAACAAAAATTAAATTTGCGTGAATTTTATCGCAAAACAAAAATTGCAAATAATCATATTTTTTTCAGATAATATCATGCTCTTACATTTTAGTAGTTTGTATTACCTCCGTGTGTTGGAAATACAGATGTCATGCAATTCGGTATGCTGTAAACAACGTTTCTCAGGCGATGTTGGGGAGTATTCTCCCATTCCTCTATCAATGCAATTTTGTAATTAATTTTCCAATTAAATATTATTATTTATTTATTTTCAGCCTGTGTTGTCCCACTGCAGGGCAAAGGCCTCCCTCTCTTTTTTCCACTCACTTCTGGTTTTTGCTAGTACGGACCAGTTTTTTCGGTAGGAGTCAAGCTCGTCCCGCCATCTTCGCCTCGGTCTGCCGCGATGCCGTTTAATATTTACTGGGATTCATTCAGTTGTTCTTTTGGCCCATAGTTAAATAGTCTAAATTAATAAATAGTTTAAATAGTCTATAAAATACTTTTTATTTGAATAAGCTATCATTCTTAGTGTCCGAGATACTAAGGCTTATGTTGGTGGCCCAGATTCATTGCTCCCGAGTGTATTAACAATCTAATTGTAGTAAGGTCGATGCCTCACTCGTTCCTCTAATGATGACGTTCATTTATTGTATGGAACATAATATGTTTAAAATGATTGAGTTAGAGAACCATTAATGTATAACCATGTTTTTCTTCTACTTACGCGTTTCAAATACAGACAGTATTTTAACTTTATCGGCCGGACATCCGTTAACAGATCAAATTTAAATGGACATTTAGACATAGTATTAAAATTACAACTGCTTCAAAATCGTAATTATCAGATGAGTGTAAAAAAATATACGAAAATTACGAGGTATAAAAAACCTGTTTTGTAATATGCAAATGAAGCCCTTTCGTATGATACACTTGATCTATTTGCCCCACTTTGAAATTTCAACCCCCTATTTCAGCCCCTTTTGCAAATAAAAATATATTTCTTCATGTTTTTCATTTTCATGGTTGAGTAAGAAATATGTATAAATATTCTAAATTTTAAATTGATAGCATTATCTACCTATGTAGTAGTTGCTGTAATATATGACAGATGGACAGACAGACAGTTGGACGGACAGAGTCACACCATAAACTTCTTTTCACCTTTTTGGTATGGAACCCTAAAAACCAAGACAGTAACTAAAATAGGCTATTTAGTTCTGTGGATTTCACAAGAGAATAGATACATAATTTAATATTAAAAGCAGTTATTACGATCGTAGGCGTAAATCGCTTTATTTAAGGATGCTTGGTTGATCTTTGACCCCGGAGGTTACTATAGTGCTGTTGCGTGAGGCTTGTGCGGCGCCCACGCATGGCATACAGTGGTGAAACTACTGGAAATTCTCATACCCATAAGGGATTTATTAACAGTTAACATAGAAGGAGAAATAATTTAGTTGAATTATAGCGTGGATTTGTTCCAATAGCAGATAAAAGTATGATGATAGATGACCCATCATTGAAAAGAATAATCTTTTAATAATGTTATTTCTTATTAATTAATAAAAAATAAAATACCTACTTAAAATAATTTATCTGATGATAACTTAACCGTCAAAAACCCCCGAATCCAACTAGAAAAAGAGCTGTAACTTTTGAACGGCTGAATAAATTTTCATGAAACTAGTTATGATGTTTGGAGCTACGGTACCACAGACAGATACACAGATAGACCGATACATAGATACACAGATACACTCTACATACTTATAACACCCCTCTGTTTTGTAGGGGGGTTAAAAATATTAGATTAGAAAGATTAAAAACGAATAACTTGGGCGCATGATACGAACTGCTCTGTGAGTTTTCTCTATGACAGCTACTCCCTAAACTCCTAACTATTATCTATTGCATGCATCACATGTTTTTTGTCTTATACCTTAAAAAAAATTCGTAAAAGATTTTTATTTTATTTTTTTTGTCCATTTTAAAAACGAGGTGTAGATTATTGCATTGTCACCCAGTTCTGAGGTATGTTTAAAGTCTCAAGTCTCTAGCTCATCGGGAAGTTAGTTTAAAATCGATTATAAAATTTGTACCGAACAAACAAACAAACGGATAGACATTAAAAGGAGATAATAAAGACGTGGTGCAAATCATGAGTCGTTATAAAATGTATCATTTTCAAATTTGTCTATTTTTTATCGTATGCAAACTAAAGGTACTACAATCATGCTTGCATTTTGCTAAGATCTATCAAAATTTGTATGAGAATGACGCAGATTGGCGTGGTTTAACGGTGACAAGAAACGTTATTTTCATTCGGAATAAAGCCTCTGTATAAGGATATTGACGACGAAATTATGTAAATTAGATGATTACGAAAAGGCGCGGGCGCGTGCAAGAGTCGAGCTGTCAATCGAACAAATTGTCATTCGAAGACAACGACAGCTGTGACCTGCGTGTGCACAGTTCTAAATTGATCATGAGCTTGAGTCCTTACATGGATAAGTATTCCATATGTATATGAGAATGAAACGCGACGAACTATGTAGATCTGGGGATTGCAATTCGACCAATTTCCATAGAAAACAGTTGATAGTTCTTTTTTACGTCTATATTTATTAGGTACATTTATTTTGAATGCGAAAATAAATGATTCACAAAATTATACGAAACATTTAAAATTCATGTGTGCTTTTAAAAAAAAAATTATAGTTTAAAAAATAAACTAAAGAAAACGCTTTTGTCATCTAAACTGTGTATGCAAAATTTCAGCTCAAGTGGAAACCGGGAAGTGGTTCAAATTTAACTTCCAAGATTTTTTTACATAATTAGTTAGTTATAGGTGAAGCTAATAAAAGCGTTTTAATATAAAAGCGACCCGTCCCCGCCTTCACACGGGTGCAATTTCTCTACTATCCTTACATTAAATATCAAAGTATTATACATATAAATCTTCAGTGAAAAATTATCTAACTGATGGTGAAAGCCGCATCGAAATCCGTTGCGTAGTTTAGGAGGAGTTAGCGGATATACAGACAGACAGACAGACGCGGAAAGCGACTTTATTTTATACTATGTAGAGATTACGTACGTTTCCTGTTGCTCTCGTCTTTAATATAAGTAATTAGTATAATTATATGAGTAAAAAATACTCTCTTTCCTTTAACAATTATTTTTGATAAATGATGATGATGATGGATCATTTAGTTACCGTAATAATTAACCCAAAACTCAACATTTATTATCTTAAAAGACCTGTCATAATCTAACAAAGTTTCAAGAATGTTTAAAATTAATTATAAAGACAAACAGACCAAAAAATATAATAATATCGTATCGAATTCGATGCTGCCTGATGCCTAGGTTATGCCAGACTATCTTGGGTTACGTCACTTGTGGAGACGCTTTACTTGCACCCCGGCTTACATAATTAACCCTTCTTAGTGCAAACTGTATACCTAACCTGTCAATGCATATTTCTTTAATGAATTCTAAAGTACTTTAAAACATTAAAGCCACAAATATTGTTACTTACGAATGTTTCGTTTAATCTAATAGAGTGCAAAGTGTAATGTTTAGTGTTCACTGAGCTGCTTCCTACCCTGTTAACTCAACACTCAGGCTTTGGGGTCTACGAATGTTATTCAAATTATAGGTCACTGGCTGTTGTCTGCGGTTTCAACCACGCATTTCATTTATATCATTAAAAAACAATAAAAACCGACTTCAAAAAACAAAAAATGTATAAAATAATTGTCTTAAGAACAACACCTGAAGTCGGTGCCATTACTAAGCTAGGTACATTAAAGAGTTATAGGCCCCGACTTCAGAAGTTGTTTTTTTTAAGATAAATATTTTATACTTTTTAGTTTTTTGAAGTCAGTTTTTATTTTTTTAAGTTTATTTTATTTTTCTGTTTTCATTTGTTAAATAATACATAAACATGCGATTACTACAATCGCAAGTGATATGCTGTTATTCATTCAAGAGTTCCATTGTATATCTCCGACCGTCTTCATCAGATCTTCACCAAATTTAAATGGGACTATTTCGAAATAAACCCCTATCGAACAAAAAAAGAATTTTTCAAATCCGTCCATATATATTGAGAGAGTTATAAAAAAAACAACATCCGAATTGAGAACCTTCTCCTTTTTTGAAGTCGGTTAAAAAGTAAAATAAAGTCTATATCATTCAGTGATAGTGTAGTTTTCTATTAGTGAAAGAATTTTTAGAATTAGTTCAGCAGTTCCAGAATTTAACCCCTACATACAAACAAACAAATACCTTTATAATATTGGTACCTATATACTCGTATTAATATTTTCAGATCGTTTAGTCCTCTTTAATATAGACGTAGAAATAATACATAAACTAGGAAGTAGTGTTTTAAGAAGTAATTGAAATTAAGTGACATTTTATATTTAACAATATTTATAAGACAATTTTGTCATCCATTTCTTTCGTCAACTGCATATCTCGAAGACCGTGGTAGACCTCTATTTGCCGAAGTAAAATATTATCCTCGACGTTATTGAATTAATCCAAGTGTACAATTTAACTCGGGTTCATTACAATGATAAAATAGAAAATGTACTCAAGCACTAGACTAGAAATATTAATGTAGTCAGCTCTCTAGATCCACGTCAATTAGAAAGGTACACCTACATAAAGATTGCAGCACACTGCAGCTGTACGATGGGTACGCGGCTTAATGTGTTTAGGGCAGTAGTACACGAGTCGGGCACGAATGGGGCCATGGCCAATGGGCATAAGCTATAAGTTGGATATTGTGTCAGTTCACTGGAAAAAGTACCTTAAAGCCGTTTCTAGTTTCGAAGATATTTTATATTTTGCGAAATGCGATTTTTTTTTTGCTTATTTTGTGTCTTTATACATAAATACTGGACAGACTCCGCGGCAGCCCCAACAGTATTCTACGTGTAGGTAATAGCCGAACGATTCGACAGTCCATTTGTAGGGGCGCTCGTCAATCACGTCGTCACCCGTGACGACACGGTTGGCGCAGTGGCTAAGCAATTAGCTTTCTGCGTTACGTGCCGCGGGTTCGATCCCCGAACGGAACAAATATTTGTATGATCTACAGACAGTTGTTTCGGGTCTGGTTGTGTGTGCATGTGACATGTATGTTTGTAAACTGTACCCTCGATACAGGAGAAATCCTAGTGAGGGGCAATGTTTTTTTAAAAAAAAGAAAGAAAGATAGAAAGAAAGAATCGCACAAAATCGCTGTTTGTGATTAAATACTAACCTAGGATAAGTGTTACTAACAAAATGCATTTTAATTGTCTGTGAATAAAGAATATAATAAATAAGCCGTTTCGTGAAAGTTCATAATTTAGATTAATATTTTTTAAATTAATATATCTGTAACTACAACTCATAAGAGGTTGATATTTTTTGATATTAAAAGCTTATCAATTGCAGATTATAGGAATATATAACTGTATCTCCATCCGGCCATATGATACCTTTGCATATGATACTGTTTCTCTGATAATTATGATCTCAGCTTATCGAAGCAGCTTTTAATATAGTTCTAGTCATTTAAATCAATGATTTGTTGGCTGATTTTTCAGTTCTGTACAAAACCTGATGTACCAACTATTTGGGTAGTATACCATGGAGTTTCTTGCCGGTTCTTCTCTATAGTCCTATAGAGAAGAACCGGCACCTACTATTTGGAACTGCGCACCTAGAGTCTAGACATTTCAGTGCCTGTATCTGGTTTACATAAAATAAAGATCTATTCTTATATATATATTTATTAATTATATTCTATTAAAAAGAAAGTCAACGAGAAATTATGTGGAGTTACAACGTTTGGCTTTTTTTTTTTGCTACGACCACGCGAACAGCAACATAACTAGGTTAAAATTTAAATAGCCAGTCCTTGAAGCTATTTGGAAAACCCCAAGATTTTTAGATATGCGACCGTGCGGTGTACACCGGCACTTAGGCATCCTAGTGACTCATAGGCCGCCTACACACTAGGATGTGGCGCTATTGTATGCAGAACCAGAATTGTTGGTTATTTCGTGAAAGCGCGCTGAATGCAAAGTTATTTATATGGGACGTAAAATGCCCATATTTTATAAAGGATAGTGCTTATTTTAAAGAATGGCGAGAGCTTGAGGCCCACCTGTAGTTAAATAGACGTCGTAGTTCTTTGGCCCAGCGGGGGCTTGTATGCGCCAAGTGTATGCGTGTACGCAGTCAGTAATCTTGGATGTTGTGTCAGACTTTTTGTTGGCTTTAGAACAAGGATAGGCTTGATTGTAAGACAGGGGTTTAGTTTTTTGTTTGTTTGTTAAGAGGAATATTAATATGTCGATGAAAAGCATGAATAAATATGATGGGTTTCTAGAATATTATGGAGAAGCTCCTTTTTGAATTTTTTGTGTGCAAACTACAACTAGCGATGGGTTATAATAGTCAATTGTGTTACCTGTTATCTCTGTTACTGTTACACAAAAATAATAGGATGAAATATCTGTTATTAAATAACAGCCCGTTATTTTCATACTACTAGACTAAAACCCACCAATTATGTATATTCGTTTATGTATTAAATATTAGCTGTGTATCTGCTTAGCAAGCATAGTTAGTAAGAATGAGAGCAAAACTGTTATAACAAAATGACAAGCAAGGTTCGCTGTGAATGAAATTTGTGTCTGTTATTTGTTATAACAGATAATTGGCATTTACAGGAACAAAGTCATTATAGTACTATTTTTGAATTCATAATTTATGAGAGTAGATAAAATCTATTAAAATGTGCAATTATGATATGATTGTGAAACTATTCTGAGACAATTGAAATAGCAGACTTGGGGCCCTAAATAAAACCCCTAACCTAACTAAAAACTGCATCATAACGAATTTACTCATGTGTATAGAACCTTCTTATTACAAGTATATGCAAAACAAATGCAGGTAAAATAGGCGCCGTTATAAACAAGTCACAATTTATTAAACGAATAACAACTTTAGTAACTGTAGGTACGCTGCACACGTGTTAACTTAATAAATGCAGTAATTTTAATACTTGAACCACGACTGTTTTAATATATAAGTTTGACATATTGTTCAATTAGCCTGATTTCGTGACTTTTAGATTAAACCCTAACTCAATTTTATCCTGCGGGTGTACCGCGTAACTAAAATGGTAATGAACATCGACACTGGTAATAAACTTCAATACGATCGTGAGAGACTAAACTTTGAGCTACCATGTAAAAAAATTGCCGATCATGAAGATAGGAGTCCCAATTTTATGATCGGTTAAAGTTTTACAAGGTAGCTCAGAGTTTAGACTCTCCCGATCGTATTGAAGTTTATTACCAGAATACCGAGCTTTCCTCGGTCTCGACCGCAGTTACCGTAAACGCACTTGAGTGAACTTATAACGAAAACGCGCGCACACGTTTTTAATACATTTTTGGCTTTACGGTAACTACGGAAGAAGTTGAAAAACTCGCGCTTGTGTCATATGGCGATGTCTTCTTTTTCTATTCTCCTCTATCATAGGTCATTTATGTGGACGAGATAAAAAAAAATCATTTTCAGGTAAGAAATAAAATTCATAATATTTCTGTTAGAAGAAAACCATACTACAACAGGTTGTATTCTCATCTTATCGAGATCATAAATTGTTACAACTGTTCATAATTCTAGACTCATAGTATGTCATGCCATGCATAGTACCTTTATTTAGTTTGGACTCAAACTATTACATAATACATTTGTCAAATGACATTATTATCTTGATTGAGTGGTATTCTACGTACATATACATTTAAAATTAGGTAAGAAACGGGTAATTTGATATAACAATTTATGTTCTGGTACAGTTGCGTTCTGAATTCATTGTTACGCACACAGACGTGGATATACACACATGCACATTGCACAAATGTGTGAACGCACACGATTACAGTAAGGACTAGGACACATGAGAGGTTCTTTGTCGAAAATAATGAATGGGTTTAACGTTTTGATGGAAATGTTGCGAACGGATATAATTGACACCATTGTTAACAATTCGGATCTTCAAATTTTGAATCGTAGATACCATATTTATTTCTGTATCTAATCTTAACGTATGTTAATTCTTTTTACCCAAGCCAAGCGTGCATGTAAATTTTTGGAGTTTTTTTTACGAATTATGCCTACAGAGGCTGTTATAATAAATAACACATTTCCCAATTTGTAGTTATCCTAGAAATAACTCTCACCTCACAGATCAATGAGGTGGGGTGGTAAATTTAAAGATAATATACTAGAAATATGTCGTGGGTGGAGTATAAATGCCAGGATTGAAATTGTCCACACATTTACTACGTAGATAACTATCTTATGGTAAACTTCCACATGTCAACTAATTTAAGCTCTAAATTTCTTCCGTCTCGTTAACCTTTAAAAAAAAAACATACGCGTCGAATTGAGAACCTCCTCCTTTTTTTGGAAGTCGGTTAAAAAAGACGACATCAATTTCAATGTAATTAGTCAATGCGTGCTTGAAACTAATTCTCTATTTCGCAAATATCTCAATTCGATCAAAGCAATTTTCGGAGTTGGCCAACGGTGCGTACATAACCTAATGCGCAAGCGCTCATTACGGAGTATCCCACGAGTTGAAGCAGCAATTTGTTCTCGAATTTCTGTGCGCATTGTTTTAGGGTATTATTGCTTTTTTAATATTATGAACATTGTAAACTGTTGTTTCTTATCGACTTTTATTCCTTACACATTTATTATTAAAATTATTTTTGTTAAACCTTATGATCAGAGTAGGTAGTATCTTTGCCTTCGCTTAGACAAAGACCTGTATCTAGCTTTGGATAGATATTTGATTGTCCACTTCACGACATCTTCGTAATCAATATTTTCATAAATTCTTGGATATTAGTTGATTAGGTACTCGTATTTTCAAATGAACCTTCTTGAGTATGGCGTTACACGTATATCTCTATGCTCTCAGTATCCAAAATCCATTGGTGAAATCATATCTACTGCTGTCGCTATCCGCTTGCCAATATATTATAGTCATGGCAGAGGCTGAAGATCAGCAGTAAACAAGAACAGATTTCTCATATTTATCTAACTCTATTATGTTTCTTACCAACTATTGTAGTAGGTACAATCGTTGACATTCACTTTTTCATACTTTTTTGGTATCGAAATTAACACTAGCCAATTTCTAGTTTTATTTTTAGTAGCCCACTTCATTCATATTCCCTTCTTTTGTTTTACTCTATCAACCAACCGTACCCTAGGAATGTTTTTCTCACGTATAACCCTAAAAACTTCTACCAAATCTTACTGCTCACCACCCAAAGCAGAACAAGCGTAGCGCGTCGAGTTTGTTACGCCATACGCGCCTCCCGTGACGAAGTGGACCGACCTTCTCAAGTTACCAACAAAACTAAAAAATTATGAAAAAATCGCCGCTAAAATTACTGCAATAAAAGTGATAATGGCGTGCACAGATGAGGATGGTTCTGATATCTGTGTTAACGGCTGTACTCGACCGTAGGTAGTAGTTGCGTAAGTTATTAAGATTTTGGTGGAATGGTAATAATTTAATCAAATGTTAACTTTAAAAAAAAATACCTATCACTGTTTTGTTTGCGCTAGTATTAATGCGTTCCAGTGAGAATAAAAGTACCGTTTTGGGTCATTCGTTTTCTTTTGGGAATGTTTATTTAAGTGTTATTACTTATTATAGTCACAAAAAAACGTATAACCAAAGTGATAATGTGAAATTAAATTTGAATTCAAATGGAAGTTGGTAAAATGGTGTCGTATCAAATGTGAAACCTATATTAAACCGGTGCATAATGCTTTACATTAAAAAAAAATCATTTTACGAGAGTAGGAAGTCTCGAAAACTTTAATATTCAAAATCTCGGATACTTTATTTTATTGATATTCAATTTTAGTTTAGAACAAAACGTATAATTAAATTATTGTAAGTATAAAACCAACAAATAATCTTACTATCTTCGTTAAGTGTACCTACAATAATATAAAACTCACTAAAATCATTACGATGTTCATCCTTTCTGTGTCCACCAAAATCTTTTCGTAGCAAAGTGTGAACAAAGCTTTACGTGAATTCATTCAATCAAATATGCAAACACTAAATACACAGACATGATTGTTCTTTGAAAATAGTTAAATATTCTTTTGTCAAGTCTCAAATATCTGTTAATAGGTGTTGTTTGAAGCCCACGAGTTTTATGACTTATAGAGAACTAGTTAGTGTGACCTTCGAGCTTAGACGAAAATGTTCATAGCCCGGTCACTCGATCGAGACATGACGTGGTGTTACCTATTTTATTACAAAAAATGTACTTAGAAGGTCTACTTCATAAAATGATAATGATAAGGTTTCGTGCAAAGACGTCTGTGGTGACCTAATGCTGAGTGACAGACCGGGCTAACGTAAACAGATTTGGTACTGTCACTACTAACAAATCTGGACAAGCTAGCCTTCGGAAATAGGTACAACACACTTTCTTAAACACACTTTTTTTTTTTTTTTTTTTAAACATTGCCCCTCACTATGATTTCTCCTGTATCGAGGATACTGTTTACAAACATACATGTCACATGCACACACAACCAGACCCGAAACAACTAGGTATCTGTAGATCATACAAATATTTGTTCCGTGCGGGCTTCGATCGGAAATATGTAGGTACATGCTATTAGGTATTTGCTGCATTTGTTGCTTCCATCAAACATTCGTTGTGATATGAACAACCAGCAAAGGCTAGCGAAACCCTATCGTTTGGCTTGTCTGCGGTTACTTATCAACAGATGAAACCAATCCACTGTAGTTGGGATCCCTGAAGTATAAGCCATTTTTAACCGACTTCAAAAAAGGAGGAGGTTCTCAATTCGACTATGTTTTTTTTTGTATGTTGCTTACGCGATTATTCCGCCAATAGCAGACCGATTTTGAAAATTTTATTTTTTGTTTGAAGGGTATACTCTCGAGGTGCTCCCATTTAAATTTGATGAAGATTTTCGGAGATAGACAATGGAACTCTTGAATGAATAACAGCATATCACTCGCGATTGCTGTAATCGCATGTTTCTGAATTGTTTAGGCTACTAAAAAAAAAAACAGCTTTCAAATAAGTAAAAACCGACTTCAAAAAACTAAGAAGTGATAATTTTCTTAAAAAACTTAACAGCTTCTGAAGTCGGGGCCTTTAATTCTTCAATGCACCTAGCTTGGCATTGGCAACGACTTCAGAAACTGTTCAGTTTTTAAAGAAAATTATTTTATACTTTTTGGTTTCTTGAAGTCGTTTTTACTTAGGGTGACCTGTTCAACAGTTAACCACATAAAATTCAAACCACCATATCTCATAATTGTTCATTAAAAACATGTTTTCTTCTACTCTGGTCAAAAGGCAGGTTCATTAGCTACATATTGGCATTGAAGGACTGTTCGTTTTCCAAAGGAATTTAGAGAAAAAAATGTTTTAAAACATAATGAGAATTGGTTAACTGTGTCCACACTATAGTATACTATTAACCGGGGGGGTAATCAACAGTTAACCATGTGGTACACAATTAATCACTAAATATGATAAATTAATTATTTTGAAATAATAGCATTATATGTTATTAAATTGACCTTTTATTTGTTATTAAAGGTTATTTTGTCCAAATTAACACAAAATATATGTTTTCCTGATAATAATTACGAAAAAATTTACATGTTTATAACATTATCAATCAGACTTTTTGATTTGAGACAATTATAATAAATAATGCTTTTAAATCCAAGCAAGACTTTAAAAGCATTATTTTTTTATAATTATGTAATTAAATTAACATTTTCATGCTAACAGAACATACAGCCAGGGAGATCCATTAGATTTAATTATAACCTATACAGTCAACCATGGTTAACTGTTTACCAACTGCATTTGGTTAATTGTAAGCCACCCGGCTCCCAAAGCCGTTGAGCTAACCTCACTTTTAAATAAGCGTCATTACACACGTAATATCTATACCAAATAAAGCATGTTTAGTCAGTCTACCCAGCCGACAAATAATGATTATTGTAAGATCAAACCAAATGAAGTTAAGAGAAAAACTACTCACGCTATTTTTTTAACTTTTTTCATTAAAAACACAAAATTTGATGTCACACTACTGACGCCCGCACTAGTTCGCTGCAAATTGGGGAGGGGGAAGCGGGGCCGTTTTGACGTCTAAATTGCGCGGTTGCACGAAATAGTAACGTCACGTTTGCGAAATATGGCCATGGTTAATTGTGTACAAGTGGTTAACTGTTGGACAAGTCACCCTACTTATTTTTTAAGTTTTTTTTTTCATCCGATATCTTATTTGTGTCCGTTATTTAATGGAGTTGACCTTCTGGTGAGCTTAGCTTGGTGTTTCGATGATAGGCATAGATCGTGTTCCAGTGAATCGATTAGCTACATGCGCGCCAAACGTGATCATGGCAATAGCCCAAGGTGTCATGTTTTGGATATCTATATGGTAAGCGAGGTTAGGTGTAACAGTAAATAGTCTTGCAGTTTTCATAGTGAATGCAGTGGATATTCATTTTCATACCATTCGAAAATCCCGTCGCCATATTTGTTTAGTCGCACAGCCGCTTATATCGTAAACTATGGTTTGCCGTTTTATTTATTTATTTAATGCTTTTCGTACAAATATTTACAAAGGCGGTCTTAATGCCTTATGTTTTACAGTTCAATATTACACAACACTTGCCTACACAGTGGTAAACAATTAATTTCAAATCGGCTGCATACAAAAACGGGCGCGAGCTAGCTTGTGAGTATTGCATTAAAACAGTATTTTTTAATTTGATAAAATTGAACTACCATACTGAAGTGTGTTTAGATTAATCTATACAGAAAATTTAGAGGCTTATCAGTGTCGTTTAAACAGTATGTGTGTATTTTTTTTCTCTACTGTAAAAGTTAACAAATTTTGGAAAATAATTACCAAAATGTTGTCAAAATGTCAAAGACATGAAAGATTGAGTATATAACTAAATATCAGTTCTGAATGTTTTGTACTTAATTGCTGAGAAAAATTGACTTTCTTGTCGCCAAAATTTTCAATTTGCGCTTATAAACCCCTATTCGGTTCTTCCAACGCGATGAAAGGAATTAGCGAAGACAGCTGTTCATACGACAGTTCATGAGAAGTGTTACCTCCCAGTAGACGCGCCGACTCCTCTAAACTTTACGAGTTCATAACAAAGACTTCTTATGCCATTTTTTAGCATTTTTCATAAGTTTTTTTGCCCAAACAAGCACACTTATGTTTTGTAACTAAATTCGGCGTCTTTGTGTAACGGCCGCTGTGGCCTTCGGTGTCCGTGACTGTTCAGACAAACTGCAGCGGGTCAACGATATTAGTATCGAAACTAGACGGACAGACAGATAAACGTGAATGACGTCATGTCTCTGGCATTTATTTTGAGGAAGTTGGGTGGGAATATTCTGTTTGTAATTATAGGTAGTGTTTAGGTTGTGGACTTGGTTTTCTTTTTGATTTTTTGTTTTAAAAGAGATCTATATTACTTCACAGTGCACAATATTAATTTCTTCTTATGCCAGAACTAAAGAAAGAAAGAAGAAGAAAATTAAAATTGCTTCAGCGATCCCAACTGTAGTGGATTGGTTTCAGCTGTTGCTATGTAACCGCCGACAAGCCAAACGAACGGGTTTCGCTAACATTTGCTGGTCATATCAATCATATCACAACTAGGGATTGCAATCCCGCAGCTCATTCAATGCCACAGGATTGATATGCGGGACTGCTCAATCCCGCGAGGGATCCCACTATGATATCAACCTATGGTGATAACTTTTGAAAATACGCTCTTAAGAAAGTTTTAGCGCCAAATTTTTAATTTACGGGATCCGCGGATCCGCGCTTTGAAGGTGCGGGATCCAGCAGAGTAATAAAAGCAGCGGGATCCAGCGGGAATGCGGGATCCCGTTTTGCGGGATTGCAATCCCTAATCACAACGGACGTTTGATGGAAGCAACAAATGCAGCAAATACATTGTACCTATTTCCGAAGGCTAGCTTGTCCAGATTCTTTAGTAGTGACAGTACCAAATTTTCAGTCTTTCACTGGCTCACGTTAGCCGGCCAGCATAAGGTCACCACGGTCATCTTTGCACGAAACCTTATCATTAGCTTTTAATGCCAAAATCCATTTATAATTTAGGTTCAATGTTCGCTTCCCTCCGGGCTTATTGTGATGTGAAACCACGTTTGAAAGTGTCGGTGACGTCACAAACGACAAGTCTGTTTCTAAATAGTGCTATTTCATGTATTATCATGTATTATACATATATACAGAGACTGAATTCTCTGTTCCTAAATGCAACCGCAATGTTGGGAATTGGGATACAGTTTAAAACAAAACGAAAATTCGACTTAGTGTGGGGGACACGCATAATTTACTAACGCAAGCCATACAAAATCAATTTTTTATTTTGTTTTGGAGTGAATTTTATTTCTGCGGTTGCATTTGGGAACGGACACTGAATTACCCTGCATCTACTACACTCTAGAAATTATGCGCACTACATAAAAAATAATCCTGTAGAGTCGTGATTTCAGTTTTCCCAAGGTATTTCAAAGGCATCTTACATGCATTTATAACCCACAATGCAAAAGATTAACGATGACGTTGACTGTTGACTGACAAGACGACGTGTAAAATATGGTCCACAATTACTGTCTCCCGAGTCCCGACTAATAACTATTTACTAAATTAGTACATATTGCACGGTTCGAGACTCTTAAAATTAATTGGAACCCATATTGTCCCCATCATTATGAACAACTTTTACTAAAGTACCAACACTGTAATTGCGGTAAAAAAATCATCAGTTCCATCCGTATCTATCTGTAAATGTAGGTATATTTAGGTCCAAGTTCACTGACAAGATAACAGGCGATTAGAGCACAATCAACCGTTTAAACTTGAATTGTGGGTAATCGGCCGATTTCATTTTAATCATCTGTTGTTTTGTCAGTGAAAACGGCCCTAAGCCGAGTGTCTTTTTTTTTTTTTTTTTTTTTTAGCTTGGTGTTATCATCAAATGAGTCCTCCCACCCGGGCAGGGCGGGAGGGACTGTCAGACTTGTACCATAGTAAAAGTTGTTCATAATGATGAGTACAATAACCTCTTAAAGGGATCGGGACTAGAGAGATAGGACCTTTGATACGCATATTATATTTTATACATTTCAAGAAAGAAAGAAAGAAAGAAAATTAATTTTATTCCGTACGGGATAAAGACGGCGCCACATTCACAATAGACGAAACACAATAAAAAAAAAAGACATAGGTACACTTCTAATAAAAAATAAAAAATTAAAAAAAACCGTCGAGCAAGTACCGAAAAGGTTACCAACTCAGCATAATTATGCTGGATGTGGGACACCCAGCGCTGATTTTCAGCAACAAACGATTCTTCCTGCATCTAATATCTTCCACAGAACTCTAAAAGCTGTTTCGAATCCGTACGTGCGACAATCCCTGGACTTATCGGCATTTGACCTCCATTGTTGTACAATTCAGCACGAAATACGATTTGCGCCGCTCCAAAGACCGAAATTTGAGACCGCAGTCAAAATATACGCGTCATTTCGATAACCAGTGTTAGTTGGTCTACCATTCCTTGTATCGTTGAATCTTTGCCGGTTATTGGACAACTGGAAGGTCAATGATTGTTTTTTGTTATTATATGTTTGGTATAGTTATGATAAGATTAGTTATGTTTAGGAAACTGTTCAATTAGCGCGTGTATGTTAGGATTTCTTGGACCGATTGGGTTGTTATTGTTTGATAAGTTATGACAGGCAGACACAGCTGAAAATAAGATTACACAGCTCAACTTAGGATCAGCAAAAACCCCATTTTAGGTAAAGTTTAAAGAGGCAATTGACTACAAATCAGGGTTGTGCTCTCCGCGCCCAGCAAATGCTGAGCTGGCTACCTTTTCGGCATAGCCCACCTAGAGTCTTGAAATTTCACAAGTGCCTGTATCTGGTTTACATGAAATAAAGATCTATTCTATTCTATAGGCATCGTCAGCAAGATGACGGGGCCCCCCCTGTAGAGGGCCGAAGCCTGCCGGGGTCGCGGGACTTATCTCATTACCGTGACCCCGGAACGTAAAGGGCTATTGAAGGAACACCGTGGATTTTAGTCAGTACAAGTCTGACAGTCCCTCCCGCCCTGCCCGGGGTGGGAGGACTCATTTGATGATTTTACCACGCTAAAAAAAAAAAAAAAATTCTATAGGCATGCTTGACAGCATAATATATTTTAAGAATTTTATTTTTTATTTAATATTTGTCTCTTTTTGAAGTGTTTCATTTTTTATCTGTAATCTTTTCTCTCTTGTCTTGGTAATGTATCCGTGATGAATAAATGTTTTTCTTTCTTTAAAATAAGAACTTTTTGAATAAGGCAGTATTCACTCTTCATCCCTTCTGAAGTTTTTCTGCTGGTGAGAAGAAACAGAAAAATAGGTACTTATCCGGTATATGGGAAACAGCCGCTATCATCCATTTACTGGATGATGTTTATTAGCTTAATTTACAGTACGACACAACTAAGAAGTTACATCGATGTACCTGATCGAACAACTAATGGCAGTCGCTCGTATATAATTTTATAACTTATTGCGTAAGCGTAATATCATTTTTTACTGCAGTAAATATTCGTGGTCTTAAAGTCGCACTCAGTTCGGAAGTGATCGGATTTACGAAGTTTGCCGATGCAACTTCTTAATTGTGTCGTAATATACCAGATTACTCGCTTTGATTATGGACTATAAAGTTTCACATCATTGCGATATAAAATAGATCCTTACGTTTGCTAATCAATGTTTGAGTGGAATTTCGAAATCGTACTAATGGACGAATTAGCAATTGAGGCAGAGCAATTATCGAAGGTAATATTAATGCGTCTGTCTCATAAAATGACAAGGCTTTTGCAAGTCGTCGTTTTAGTTTATTTATTTAGATGGATCGTCAACATTACAGATACTACACAATTATTAAATTACATAAAATTCTCGCTTTTCTAGTGTTGTAACCCACATCATTAATAATAAAAACATTTACAATTTGGTGTATAAACAAAAATAATAAGTAGCTACAAGACAACATAAAATATTAAATATTTATGTAACTCATTCACTTCTGTACGGGTCTTACAGGTCCGAAGTTAACTAAACGTTATTACTCCGTGAGTAATGTCTAATTTTTTTGGGTGGCAAAGGAACATATGGTCCACCTGATGGTAAGCGGTTACTGTAACCTACGGACGCTGGCAATACCAAGGGTATCATTCGCGCGTTGCCGCCTCTACTACTTGCAATGTTTCCCCAAGGAGCACGGTGACCTTACTCACCGTTAGGAACACAACACTGCAAAAGAGCAGTGTTATTTCGTTACGATATTCTGTAAGGTGGAGGACGGAGGTACTTCCCCAGTTGGGCAGCTCCAGTTTTGAAGGGGAATTCCATCATGCCCTACCTCTCTTATAATATAAGAAATCAACGAGATATTTGACGAATTCTTATGTGTATTGTATATATTCTTATGTAATGTTTTTATGAATTAGGAGGTAAATGAGTGAGACAGCTGATGGAAAGTCATCACCTGGCGGTGCCAGCACCTTCTCAGCCAGTGTAGCACCCGGATAGAAGCACAACCCTGGCGCCCCCATGATCCTTGTTGGAGAAGATGCCTATACATCTTATAGATACATTTATCTTTCTATGTCACATCATTCCTCTTGTCTGAATAAGGGTCCACCACAGCAGGTCCTGGGGAGCGTCGCAGGGCCCGCAGTACGTTAAGTACGAGCGGCGTCGCCTACCTACTTTTTGCCGACAGTCCTGCGGGTCCTGCGGCGCCCCCCAGGACCTGGCGCCCGGGTGGATTGCACCCATTGCTCCCTTGGTAGAGTCAACACTGCCGCTACCCGTGGAAGAAAGAAAGAAAAGAAAGAAATTAAATTTATTTACAACAATTACAATTATTATTATTATTATCAGCCTATGCTGTCCCACTCCTGGGCAAAGGCCTCCCTCCATTTTCTCCATTTCTCACGATCCCGCGCCTTTTCATTCCATTCTTGAAGAAATGTATCTATTTCGTCCCGCCATCTCTTTCGTGGTTTGCCGCGACCTCGTTTTATTATTTCAGGGCACCAGTTTTGTGCTATGTTAGCCCACAGTTCTTTTGGCATGCGGCAGACGTGTCCTGCCCAGTCCCATTTTAGCTGGGCGGCCTTTAGAGTTACAATTACAAGTTTTTTTAAAAAATATATTTGTGGATAATTGGACATACGCGAAACCGGAGGAGTCGCTGATGTATCGTCAACCCTTTGTCGGTTTAGCTTCCTATCCGGTACTTTCTACTCACCGCATGAAATGCAGCAACAGTGTAGCTACTTAATACTTAAGGTGCGAAACATTTATTGAATTTCTGTATAACACCAGGCGTTCCCACATTGCCCACAATATTCACCTTTACAGAACATTTCTATGCTGAATCGTACCAATTAGCACTTAAAGAGTTATCGGTCTTTTCGTCCATATTTAGGTACAGTGGCTTGTTCGCTGTCCCACCAGGCGTGTCTTCGATATCTATTGCTCATATCAACGGATATTATATTGCTACTTGCTTTTCTGTTTTAAAGTGACATTACATTTGTAACTTCTTAATGCATTGCAGACATCGTTTATACCTTAAAAGTAGGCGTCAATTTGTAACCTGTCAATGCTGGCACAAATGTCGGATTTCAATTTAGTATGTTATTGGCTTGTTATTGGTCAACATGTCATAAGACTACAAATATTAATACCTTCATTTGCATGATTATGGAATCACTTATTCCGTTAATGTTATAAGTTCGATAACTTTTTAACTTTTTTCTCTGTCTGTCTGTTTGTTTGTGTAATCGATTTTAAACTGACTTCCCGATGACCTAGAGATTTGAAACTTTAACACATATCTCAGAACTGGATGACAATGCAATATTAACTATTTAAATATATTATAAATATTAAATAGCTAAAAAGCAGAAAATAATAATAAAATGTCTCTTAATTAAGAAGTATTTTCATAAGAGAAATTATTTTACATGTACTTCTTAAGCGTTTTAAAAATGTGGTAAATAAATATAAAAAGATATTTAATATTATATAATTTTCAAGGTCGCATATATCCTGTGCTTATGATCTTCTAAATAACAAGTTCATGATATTAGAAGAATTAGAATTTGGTGAAAGTGAATTGGAGCTCAAAGGGTTAATCTATTAATCTATTAATCTTGTACCTACTTTCATATTGACATAACATCAAAATAAAAAAATGAAAATTATCTTTTTTTTTATGGCCTCCTCTTACAAAAAATGTCGGTGATTATATTTAAGTTTATTCCCTATGATTCAAACATTTTTTCATTCATAGACGCTTCAAATCGATGTCGGGTACAATGATTATGGGAACTTGCCATTGTTCTTTTCACCTTCAACGTTTAGTGTCTATATCTCCTCTTTAGATTAACACTTTATTAACCCATAATATTACTCTTAACTCTCAAGATATCGAACTAGACGTTGTTAACCCACTATCACAGAAAATCTATGTAGGTACAACCAATAAATTATTTATGTTGAACCTAACCTGGTCTTGCGTGTTCAGCTACCATGAACTATGGCGAGCCAGTTCAAGTTACATTAATTAGAGAGCCTAGTTTAAGGTGTGCTAGCGGGATCTTGAACATTTCGTTAATAGGGAGAGAAATAAATGGTGGTAGAATTAGTGTCCATTTGTTATATCGATATCGTATTGCTCATAATTCATTGTTGTCGTTGGAACGTTTGAGATGTTTCATTCTGCACCGGACTTATTTGTTGATCTTCGGATCCTTAGAGAGACTGCACCTCATAGTTGCGACAAACAAATGCCCGACTAACATTGATGCGACAGCACGTTGTTGCGACGCATGGAGCCGCGACAGATCGCTGTAACGACACCCGCGTATGTAGATGTACTAAAAAAATCTAAATCGAGTTTTTGTGTCTATTAATTACAATTCATAATCTAAAACCTACAGACAGATTTAAACCTACAGATGCGAAAATTCAATTTTGAGGTTTTTTGTAGGTAAATACGCGGTATTTAACAATGTTAGTTACGCGGTATCTACTATCAAGTCCATATCATTGTTAATAGACACATACCTCGTAATTTAATATTTTTAAACACCGCGTATGTACCTACACTGTTGGTAATATTACAGGAGGGCCAAAAAACTGATTGCCAATCACAATCAACTATCTACAGACGTTGAATTTGTTTTGTACATACGCGGTGTTTAACGGTTTTAGTACTCATTTTCGATGAAACGGCCCATCAATTAAATACCTCTTTGATAATTTGGGGTTGTAGAAATGAGCTTCGCAAAAATGTCTTTTGAAAATGAGTACTACTTAAATAAATTTTATAATAATGTTAGTTACGCGGTTTGGGACTACCGACGACGATATCTTTTAATGGGACTTTAACGTGGATTAAATCCCTGCTGAAATTATAAATGCAGAAGTGATTTTTTTTTAAAGAAAGGAAGTTTTTTTTTAATCTGTTTTTTACCTCTATAATGTATTTATTTATTTATTTAATAATAATTTATTAATGTCGAACCTATTTCGATAAAACGGCAGAGAGAGTAGTGCTTGAAATCTATAAAAAGACAGGGTGTCTCACGTTAAATCCAGTTTACGGAAAAAGTCATCATTCAATTAAAGAACGTTCGTTAAATAATACCAGCTAATGTTGGAGGTCGATATTAATCAAATAAATGAGGTAAATTGTGCCATAAACAACACACATAGATTTGAAGTCGTGACATCACGAAGTCGCGTTCCATCCCATACCTCTCAGTCTCACCTAAGACCTGTTGATAGGGTCTGAGGCTTACATTCAGAGACGACAGAAACGAGTCTAAGCGTGAACTTACGCTTCCATATATTATGTCAATTTTACGAACAAATTTTGACAGATGGAAGCGTAAGTTCACGCTTAGACTCGTTTCTGTCGTCTCTGAATGTCAGCCTAAGAACTAGTAGCTACTAGCTACGGTCTAAGATCTTTACATTTTAAATATCTTAACATTATTTACGTTCAAATCAAATCATTTTATTTGTGTCAAACATGGGTGATTATACATTTTTATAAAGTATTTTTGATGTATAAGAAATTATAGTCCAACATGTTTTACCTATGAAGGTGTACAAATGAGTAATCTCCATTGAAAATCAAAATAACAAAATCAATCAAAATTAGAAAAATAAAATAATGAATAATAATTAAAATGTCAAGAATAAAAAAACATCATGGTCATAAGTCTAAAGTGCGTCATTCATAAAGTCTTTCAAATTCCCGTTCCGTTCCTAAATTAATTTTGTGGTTATCTCTGGAAATTACTTACAAAGCAAAAGATCTGATTTTCTTTCGGTTTTTTTTTCAGATAGGTTTGGTTTTGAGCACTATCTTCCCTCGGGCTTTATTCCCTTAGTTCGACAATTTCTGAGAGAATAATGCCCCTGTGGATAAGTGACAATGGGGTCGACGATTGCCTAGAAAACATACATAGAGAACTGAAATTATTTTTATAAAGTGACCTATCAAATATCAGAAATTATTCCAGGTTTTTTCGTGTGTTTGAATTTGAAACCATAATTAAAATATGCTTCGTCTATTTAGTATACGTCGAGAACTCTCCAACTCATATTTTTTCTATATTATTAGCGTAAAATCCCCCCCCCCCACTCCTCCCTCCCAGCAAGATAACACAAAGCAAGCGATTTGCCTAAACTGACAACTAATTAACGATACATATCAGTATTGCATTTCAATAACGATGTTGTTTCTTCAATAATATGCACGCACCTCGAGAAATGTCGCGGAGAAATCGGAGCCACGCCTAGCAGATAAGCCTTTCGTTGCGACGTTGAATTTGCATGCAAGCCTAAGACGAATGTGCAGACAGGACAATAAATTTTAGCCGATAATTGTAATCCTGAAGTATTTATTTTGAGGGGCTCAGTAAAATACAACAAGAAAGCAAACGTCAAATGTCCAATTTACTCGAATTTCCCGCTATAAGGATAGATTACGAGTATACAATTTAACATGACGCTGTTTTTAGACTCTCACCCGCCAATAATTATATTTTTAAATGTAAATCGCCACATGTTTGCAGAAGTAGCAATGCACTCACGACACGAAATGAATTTCGGCTTGCAAGTACTTATAGATTCTTATTTTATGGAACTACTTTCACTATCCATATGAATCGGCTGGACCATCAGCATTTGAAATGCTTGTCCAGACGGCTGAAAAGCTGACGCTGCTGTTGAAAAATCATTGCCTGCGGCTACGTCAATATAAAATCACAAACTTTCTTACGTGTTCTACTTACCAACTTGCCTAAGCTTTTAGCACTGAAACTGCAATTTCTTCTTCAGGGGACAATTTTCATAGGTAATACGAAATTTGCATCGGAATGATAAGCTCAACATGATGGAATCTAGGCATCAATAATCTAGACGTTCGTTTGGCAATTAAACGCTCCTTGAATTGACATTATATTCAATACATTTCATAAAGCGTAACTAAAAGAATATGCCCCGTATCCACATAACCAATACCAGTCTCATCTACAAATAATTTTATTCTATGGCATCACGTTCTTCTGAGCTGTATAATGAGTTGCATCGGCCCCGCGAATCACGTGCTCTGCCATTAAGGGCGAAGCCAGACAGGCTTTGGCCATTATACAACACATATTCTAAGTGACCGTTTTGTTTAATATCAACAATTGCACGATTTGAAATGTCAAGAATTTCATGGTAGTAATTTCTGCGGATTGAATTTAGATGTCTTTAAAGTATGTGGTAGGCTTAAATGACGCTGAAAATATAACCACCGCCAGGCAGGAGAGGCAGTTTAAAATAAACAATAAAAAAAATACGAATAAGTGATAAGTGTAATAGTTTTTTTTTGCCAAGATACTGACCAATTTAAATCCGATAAATTGTGATATGATTAGGTTCAAATGGGACTCAATATCGCCTGTGCTTTCTAGTAGCTAAAGCTGCCTTATTTGTCGAATTCCGAATAGGGCTAGTTTGATCTGAACGGATGTGTGATTATACCCGATGGTCGTCAGTTTTGTTTCATTTCAGTGGTTCCGGCCGCCGCCGGAAACAATTGGTCTCGAACCAAAATCTCCCCTGTATATGGTCCAGATTTTCAACTGGTCAGACGATTCTACAGTTAGAATTAATGCTTCATTACCAAAAGGCCATAGAATCAAATGGATCCATCGCAGTAATATCCTAATATGGTATGTAGATAATTGCTCCTACTTTGGCATATAAGGAACTGAACTGATTTTGAGATCTGACTTCAATATGTTATCCGCCCACATAACTGTATGTAAATGGCGAAGCTGGTACATTTTTTGGCAGTAAAAAATGGGAGTTCATATAGGTATATAATCTGTTATCATTTACAGTTATAAAAGCTTGTAATTAAACAGGTTTTATCAGGATGTTATTTTATCAGATTGTTATTCGATCACCATGTTTAGTGTACGGGATAGAATAGATTGATACAAAAAGATAATATTTAATGACATACGTTTTATTTTTATGGCCCTCATGGCCGACTATAGAAATTTAATGATATCTCGATTAAAATTTTCAGCATATTATTTAATCATGTGTAGTAAAACGCCGGTTTCAATATTTTATAATTATTTATTATCTCTCCAATCACTGTCACAATATCACCATACCCGCACTTGCGCACAGTACCGCTGTCTAGATTAGAATGCCCCCACTCGCCGGCCGTTACTTTAAGGATTCCTTTCACCGGTTATGACGTAATTTTATTTAGAAATCCGATATTAAGTCACTAAAAATGATCAACCTTACACTCGTCCATCCTGACCTCGTGTATGTCCTCATACACGGACAGGGTGAAACAAACCGACCTTACACTCGGCGAGGGAGGGCACTTAATATCTGCATACACTGATATATTCGTGAACAAAGAAAAAGAAAACTAATAAATCACTTAAATCAAATAAACCAACCAAAAGGTCTGTAAACCCATCCAATTCTTACAGAGCCATTGACATGTCCTCCTTACCGTAAACCCATCCAATTCTTACGGCAAGGACAACATAAATTATTAAATTGCAAAGTCATCCTATTCTCGCAAAACTAAATCCAATACTTGCTAACCCATCCAATTCTAGCAAGATTGGCTACCACCAAAACGCAGTTTTTGCTAATCCATCCATTTCTAGCAAAAACTGCCAATAAACTCAATAAAAATTTACAATTCATGCCAACCCATCCAATTCTGGCAAGAATTGCAATAAACTAAATAAAATGTTTACAATTTATGCCAACCCATCCAATTCTGGCAAGAATTGTAACAAACTAAAATTAAATTAACTTATTTCTTGCTAACCCATCCAATTCTAGCAAGATTATTCCTCAGATAGAATACAATAGAAAAAATCCAACATTATATAAATAATATAAAATATATATATAATTAAATAATAAATATACCTATATTATAATTACCACTTACAAATATCCAACTAAGGAACATTATCAACTGTTATCTATAGTATTATACAATTTGTAATCATTATAATAATTAATAATAATAATTACACTGTTATTCCTCAATCTCAGAAGCAGAATAACTGACAACTTCAGCACTGGAATCGTTATTAACCTCCAGAGCCGCCAGATGAACCCAGGGTAACATTCGATCGGCAGCTACCGTAGTTTTGCGTTTATTTTTAGTACTCGTTAACCCTGGTATTGCGGCCAGCTTATAACGGTCGTTTCCTAGTACTTTTATTATCCTGTATGGTCCTATGTAAGAGGGCAAAAGCTTTGTACTCTTACCCTCGTTATTAAAAGCCACTTTCGTTATTTTGACTAAATCGCCTTCTTTGTACAAGCGAGCTGGTTTCCTATTCTTATCATAATATTCTTTCTGTTTAATTTGTTCGTCCTGTAATCTATCTTTGACTTCCTCTCTTATCGTTATTATATCATTGTCTTCACGCGTATTTCGTCTAATTTCATTAAGTTTAGGATCCAGCTCTGCATTCATGGATGTACCAAACATCACTTCTGCAGGGGTCCTCCCGGTGGTCTTTTGACTGGTATTGTTTAACCCCCATTGCACAACACCAATCTTCTCATCCCATGCCCTTTCATCATTGTTTAAGTTTTGAGCGGTTAGTGAATCCAAAATTGTGCGATTATATCGCTCAACCTGGCCATTAGAACGTGGGCTAGACACCGCGTTCAAAACATGTTTATTGCCTTTGTCTAAACAAAATCTTTTAAAGGCATGGGACGTGAAGCACGATCCACGGTCACTAATAAGGCGATCTGGGCATCGAAATGTATAAAATACGTCCTCCAATGCACGCATAGCATTTTGTGTGTTTGTGTTTCGCACCGGTTTTATGAAAACAAACTTTGTAAATGCCTCAACAATGACTAAAAGGTGAGTATTGCCGCGTTTGGATCTCACAAAGGGCCCGAGGTGGTCAATGTGGATGGTGTGGAAAGGAACCTCGACTTTTTCTATCGTATGTAATTGTCCTTCTTTAACATGAGCACTTTTCTTTGCATAAGCGCACTGAACGCATGCTTGAACATACTTTTTTATAAATTTAGACATTTTTGGGAACCAATATGACTTTTTAACCCGTTCGAGGGTCTTTTCCACACCAAAATGCCCAATATCATCATGGTTTAATCGACACAATTGCCACCTCGCTCCCTTCGGAACAACCCAGCGTAGGTTGCTATTATCGCCGTCAACAATTTTGTACAACTGGTTGTTTTTAATTGTATAGTTGTCCTTAATATACTTTAGGCCATCAGCATCAATATCCGATGAAACGATGTCTCTGATTCTACACAGTTCAGAATCTCCTAATTGTAAAGTTTGAAGCCAGTCTTCGTTACTAATGGACATCACCGCCGGATATTGTCCCAATGCATCAGTAGTCTCACTGTCCGGAATAGGATTACGTGACAGCGCATCCACGTGAGACATTTTAGAGCCAGCCCGATACTCAATGGTACACTGAAACTCTTGCAACAACAACCACCACCTTGCTACTCGAGGTATTATATCGCGTTTTACAAAAGTACTGCGTAACGCACTGCAGTCCGTCACTATCTTAAAATTCTGTCCGAGAAGATAAACGCGAAACTTTTTCAGAGAGCAGATTACAGCCAGGGTTTCTAGCTCGTAAGCATGAAAATGTTTTTCCTCTGGGGTGGTCTGTCGACTATAGAATGCGACGGGACGATACGCATCCCCACAAAGGGGTTTCTGCAACAGAATTCCACCAATGCCTATTTTGCTGGCATCTGTGTGGAGCTCCGTTTCAGCTGTTGGATCATATATGGCCAGGATTGGTCGTTTTGTTAACCTCTCCTTTAGGTCTTTAAAGGCTTCTTCCTGTTCGTCCAACCAGCACCATGGTGCATCCTTCTTTAATAATTTGTTTAGAGGATGAGCCACCTGTGCGAAACTTTTTATAAATTTGCGAAAATATCCGACTAACCCCAAGAATTGTCGTACCGAGTGCTGGTTGTTCGGACGTGGAAAATCAGTGACGCAATTAATTTTCTTATCCCCTGGCCTGATGCCAGCGGCACTAATTTGATAGCCAAGATAGTCCACCTTATCCGCTAAAAACTCGCACTTAGACAAGTTTAGTGTCAAATTGGCACTATCCAGCAATTTAAGGACTTTCTCAAATCGGTTCAGACACTCCTCCTTGTCCTTTCCATATATGAGCACGTCATCTATATACGCGGTAGCTTCGGTATAACGTGCGGATCCCAATACCTTATGCATCATCCGCTGAAACACAGCGGGGGCGTTTGCAAGGCCGAACGGCATACGATTGAACTCGTATTGGCCGTCCGGCGTTACAAACGCTGTTAGAGGTTTCGATGGTTCTGCTATTGGGACCTGGTAGTAGCCCGACGCCAAATCAAGGGTTATAAAATACGCTTGTCCGGATAATCGAGCAATTTCATCCTCAATAATTGGCATCGGGTACCGTTCTTTAACAGTTACTGCATTTAATAACCGGTAATCGATACACATTCGCAACTTGCCATCTTTTTTTCGTACTAAAATTATCGGACTCGCGTATTCGGATACGGATTCCCTGATGATGCCGGCGTCTAGCATCTCACCCACCATAGTACGAACTTGTTCGCGTTCCTTGTGTGATAAACGGTATGGGCGATATACAATGGGCTGTTTACTATTTATCTCAATCGTCATCTCGGCTGCCTTAGTGCACCCTAATTCGTTTAGTGTAGAAGCGAAACAGTGTTTATACTTATGCAAAATATTTAATAGTTTTTGCCTATCATGTTCACTGGCACTATCGCCCATACGAACCATTTTGTAATCAATCTCTTGAACATCTGATACTAAAGTTCCGGGATCAGGGCACACAATACTGTTCACTATGTGAATTTTTGTAGCGCGACACAATGTAGTTCCCATTAGTAACTGTAACCGACAAGTAATAGGTGCAATGCTGATTCTTACTACCCCGCTTGTTACCCGGTACACACCTCCATAAATGGTGTACTGGTTAGCTGGGTTCCCTACAACCTTACTACTTATAACAATATTGCCGTCTATGCGTGGTTCCGTTAAAACTGTTATCGTTGCCGGACCGTGTATATCCATACAATTATAGGGCACCGACACCTTGAGGCTTTGAGCATCTTCTAGATTAGTATCAGTAAAGGGTAATTCATTTTCAAAACTAAAGAACTTTAGGTATTCAGAGTTCTTATACACAATCACATGTGATTGTTCGGTAAACGATTGTCCAATAAGTACGGGAACCTCTAAATACTTGTCATCAACCACATGGAACTTTACCTCAGCTTTTACTCCGTCAATAGCTAAGTTAGCTTTAACGCTTCCAAGTGACTGGACAATTTCATTCCCAAAACCCTTCAGTGGTACCAAATCAACGTCATATTTAAGTTCTAATGTAGGTATAATTGACTTCGATAAAAGAGAGACTTCACTTCCGAAATCTATAAAGGCTTGAAGCTGCGTGTCATTTACTGCCACCACTTTCATGTATTTAGAGTTCGATTTAGAAGCAGAAATGCACATTGTTTTTTGTGTAGTCTCATTTTTGTTGACTGATCCAGTTCCTGGTTTTAAGTTACAACTATCAGATTTATGGCCAAATTTTTGGCAAATTTGGCACTTTATTAGGGGTTTGGGACATTTCATGAAAGGGTGCCCACGCTCTCTGCAATTGTAACAAAACAAACCGGGATTTACTGCCGTGGCGTTAGACCTTTTACTGTCTGCGTTACTACCGTTTGAGGGCCTAGAATCTTGCGTGAACCTATTTTTAAAATTAGTGCGATCATAGGGTGATATCATTTGTGCTGAATCTTTATTACTTATGAGAAACTGTAGGAGCTGATCAGGGTGCGTACAACGCAATGCTAAGGCACTAGTTTTCAACGTTTTGTCGCTCAGCCCATGTATAACGCAGTCAACAGCACGCTTACCGTCGATGTCACACCGGTTCAACAAGGCTATCTTTTCATAGAAGTATACCTCGATCGGTTCATTAACTCTACTTTTACGTCGCAACATCTCCTCCAGGGATTGACCATAATTTTGTTCACATGGAAAAGCGGTCAAAAGCTTTTCTTGCCACTCTGACCAGCTAAATAGAATGGAATTTAATCCCTCATACCAGGTTTTGGCCAATCCCTGGAGTTTCTGCATCGCGAAATGGACAGTGGTTCTGTCATCCCACCCATAAACGGCGACACACTCGTTCACTTTTCGTAGCCAAATATCAATTCTTTGATTTTTGGATGATGGGTCAAAATCAGGTAATATGTTTTTGTGATTTAAATTATGTGAACTGTGTGCTGCCGCTGACGGCTGGGATGGCTTAATTGAATTTAAAATATCGACTACATCCCTCGCAGAAAAAGCTGGACTTGCTGACCTTCTACCTGAACGAGGAGTAGGTTTCTCGTCATCTTGTTCACGGCGGCGGCGTCGCTTGCGCTGGTCATCCGCTAAAGGAGCCTGGTTCTCCGCTTGTCGCGAAGATTCGGCGCGACCGGTGTCCACGTTACGTCGTGAGCGCCCGCGTGTTCTTGAACGGGACCGCAATCGGCTCCGTTCTCGATCAATTTCCTCTTCCAGGCGCCTAACCCTGTCTCGTTCCCGCTCTAACTCACGTTCCTTTTGCCTGATGCTCGGACTGCGCCCGCTGTGACGAGCAGAGCTGCGACTCCGATAGCGAGTGCGGCTTCTGCGTGTTCCGTGCGTCTCGCTGCGTAAACGACTCCGACTCCGCCTGACTCCGTCGCCATCACGTTTCAACGTGGTGCGCTCAGGTGTCTCAACACGGCGGCTTTGTCCGTTCTCATTTTGCTCCATTGTCTGAAACTCGGAAACAGAGACCTTCGATTTGAATTTGTTCATAAACGTAGGGTAAAATGGGAAAACGTGGATATCTCCGAAACGGTGCGTGCTAGCGCAAAATTAATGAAAATCTTGCCCCCTTTGAAGCCCCAGTCAGTAACACAACATATGTCTATATGACCTCAGTATGTGACCTTGATTGTTAAAAACTCAAGGTCGATCTATGGAATATTGACAATAAGGAAATATTTAAAATGCAATATCAGTGTATAACCTTATTGTTAATCTGTTACTACTTACCTCAAAATAAAGCAAAAATAAAATAAGAACAGCATACCCACACTAGTATATATTCTTACTCTATAATTAAATAATTTTGGTTTTTTTTTTTCATATTTAATATTATTGTGTAGGTACTAAAATTCGGAGTTTGTTTAAATCAACCATTACACGCCTTAGATTAGCCTTATATTTCGACATCACTTGAATTTGCCAAGCTTTTAATTTCAATTAGACTAAATAATTACTTACAGTGATACATATTATTTATTTATTTATTAAATAAAACTGACCAATACTTCCAATTTGAATTCCTTAAATTTTAAAATCCTTTATGGTTGTGTGACTAAGAAATAAGTTTAATAATGTGAGCATGTACAATGTACATACCACTTCTGATTTGTAGTAAAACGCCGGTTTCAATATTTTATAATTATCTCTCCAATCACTGTCACAATATCACCATACCCGCACTTGCGCACAGTACCGCTGTCTAGATTAGAATGCCCCCACTCGCCGGCCGTTACTTTAAGGATTCCTTTCACCGGTTATGACGTAATTTTATTTAGAAATCCGATATTAAGTCACTAAAAATGATCAACCTTACACATGGTCTCACTAAGCTTTCACGTAGCAAGTGCTTAGTTCTTCAACTCTAATTATAATACCATTTGACAGCTGTCAAAGCTAGTTAAAAGTTGTCAAAATGGCATAGTTTTGACAGCTTTGACAGCTGTCAAAAGATTTCTTTTTGATTTGAAGTACTATAGTGCAGGGATCGAAACGGGTCTACTGACTAAGGTGTGCCTTAGGTATTGTCACTTGAAATCATAGAGATAATATATAGTACCTATCTTGAAATAGCTCTTTCCGTGCACAAAAATCGTATTAAAACCTTGCAGTAGGTTCTCGTTCTAGTCGGATTACAAGAAAGTAGTCTAAACAACACAATTATATACTCGTCAAAACAAAATAAGGGCCACCTTATATTTTTGATCTTCTGAGCAAATTATGAGGTTCCTAGGTTTCTAAGTTGTAAAATTCATTGCAATGATTTGTTTTTAATGAAATGGGCTTAAATTTTACACAATCCACAGGAAAGAAAATCAATTTTACAACATTTTCGAGAAAAAGTGCAATTTCAGCAAAAAGTACACTTGGACTAAAAATGCAATTAAAAATGAAATTCCAGGGCGTTTATTCTTCTTCCTTTTTGAATCAATATCTGGTGTACCCTCCTCTTTTCTGAACATATTCTTGAAGCCTAGAGGGCATTTTCTATCAGATGGCGCATTGTTTCTTGAGAGATTTGTTCCTAGCTCGATTTTAGGACGTTTAAGAGCTGTCTTTCATTGTTCAGTGATCAATCTGTGTCTCATACTCTTCTTTTCACCAGATCCCACATGTGTTCAATTCTGTTCAAGCCCGAACTGTTCGCTGGCCTCGGCAACACTTGTATACAAGCCTCTTCTAGTGTCTCTCTGGTGGCTCTAACAGTATAAGCGCGTGCATTGCCGTGCAACAGCTTGAAACCTACACCCACTTGCTATGCAAATGGCACCGCATAGAGTCTTATGACCTCCTGGATGTATCGTTAAGTTGTTACTGTACCCTGGTTCTGAATTATAGGCTCAGTTCTTCCAGTTTGGCTTATGCCTCCCCACACCATAATATTGGGCCCCCCAAATCGATCACTGTTGTGGATGCAGGCTTCTGCAAATTGCTCCCTTTTCATCTCCACACCCTTATGCAACGGTCAACACTAAAAACTTTTACTTTGCTCTCATTTGTAAAAAGCAATGTGCTTCAGTCACTTACGCTACAGTCCAATTGTTGCCTTGCGGATGTTTATTGATTTGCATGATGAATACTGGTCTATGGAATTCACACCACTTGACTCCTGGACAATTGCTGGTCTTCATAAAACTGGTTTCTAATTGTTTGGTCACTAAGTCACGTGCCTGTGGTCAGGCACAAGCGGGTTTGCAAAGAGCGGGAAGTGACGGTGCCCTCTCTGCGTGCATGTAAGTCTATGTAGCGGTCTTCCTGAGCGGTGGTTCCTCTGGCTCTGCCTAATTCTTGACTTCTGACAAAATTTTGGATCTCATAAAAGCAATTCCAGGCATTCTGAATCGCTCGCTGCTAAAATCTCGGCTGTAAAACTACAGATCGCTACGAATAGCCTTCTTGGATGAGTGTTATGGTCCTGGTCGTTGTAGTCAAGTCTATTTGAAGTCGAACCTGTGGAATTACGTTCTTAAAATGCTGATGTAGGCACTAACTCGACACACTTAACTGTTCTCAGTACAATACAAATGTTAAATGAGCCTAAAGTTCACGTTAAAAACAGGGTAAAATTAATTGGTTTCAAAAAAAATTATAAAATCTACCCATTTTAACGGTTTTTCAAGCGGAATGCTGTTAAATGTTCGCAAACACTTAAGATAATACAACGCTGTACAATTTACCACATGGATATAGTTAATGGTCATTAAATCACCCATAATGTCGAAATTTGCAAGTGGCCCTTATTTTGTTTTGACGAGTATACAATAACAAGCTAAACTCCATTTGAAATAACATTAGAAATTTTAAGAAACCTATTTACAGTTTATTCAACCAATTTTGACTTCTATTACTTAGGCATATGGATGGCATTAAAAGCAAAAACGTATTTACAATACCTACTGATTACTGCAGCTGTCATTTATCATGTCACTAACGCAATAAAAGTCATAATAGGTTGAACGGAGTGTAATAAGGATTTGTTAAAATTTCTAATGTTATTTCAAATGGAGTTTAGTCTATAACACCTTTATCAGTTTAACTTAGTGTTTACCTAATAGAACTTAAAGTAATGATGTCTTGTGTCGCTAATCAAGATTATAGAAGTCTTGTTTACTCTTGTTCTGTTTTTATAACAGACTTTACACACGCCACGAGGTATGTTTTGTCTAGACGAAAAAATATGTAGGTATATGTTTATTTTGTTTACCACGAGTTGTTCAAGTTCAGGAGCTTTTTCTTGTTGGATTTTTTTGTCTCTGAGAAAAAGAAAAATGGCTGGAGGCGACTGATCAGTATGTTTGAGAACTTTTCTGACTTGCAAAAAATATCAGTAACTGCTGTACACTAACTAGAGTGTTATGGGGTGCAATGAAAGAGTCTTCGAGTGCCCATAAGTATGCCCAGCCAGTGGCGTATATTTTTAATCATAATTATTATAATCATTTAATCATAATTATTTAATCATAATCTATCGCATTAGGTTTTCTACCTGTAATGATAGATGTAAGTTTTGATTGAAATAAATAAATAAATAAAAATAAAATAATTTTACCATATCGTATTGTTTTTAACCGACTTCCAAAAAGGAGGAGGTTCTATGTTCGTCTGTATACAGTATTTTTAACAAGAAATGACCGGCAACATTTATTTTTTCCTTTACTTTTGTATTCTGCCAGATAAAGGAATCTGCGATTTATAAAATTATTCGGGCTATTATGGGCTAGTCATCCAATTTTAAGGCATATGTCTTTCCCACTTTTTCTCTGGCCTGTGATTTTATTTCAATACTCAATACTCAAAAATGACATTGAAATGAGTCTGTAAGAAGATTGAATTCAAATCATACTCAAATCGGACTGAACTTTAAGAGGAGTAGAATACCGATTTTTTGTCATTTCATAATATAATCTCAGTTCGGTCAACTTTCAGTCATAGTGTAAATTAATTACGAGAATTGGGCTTTTGATTGCAGTCTTTTGAAGTTTGAACAAGTTACAACAGACTAGCTGTTGACATGAGTCATTAATGTTAAGCAATGAGGTAAGAACCTGTCAGCTACTTGTCCTGGCGCGGGCGCAATATTCACATCTATATGTCACTACTAGTATCTGAGATAACGAGAACTAAGTAGTGTGTTACATGCTTTATGAGTTATTACAGTTAGATGTGCTATGTGTTACTGGCCTAAAGTAGCTTCGCCTGTGGCACGGCAAGAGAGGCTTCTTACGTCATTGGGCATGGCCTGTGGTCCATTGTTTCTTAAATCTATCAAAAATTGTAAAAGTTTCAACACACTTAATACACCCATACATTTTACTCGAGTAATATTGAATTATTTGTATGGAAAAGTAGATTTTTTTCGCGAAATCAGGATCGTCCAAAATTAAAATTTTATTATTCAAATATTTATTTACATTAAACTTTAAAAATAAGATTTCTTAATAGGTTTTATTTTTATTACTTTAGGTAATTATTTATATCAATCTTCTTTCTGACTCATCCACAGTTTTTGTCCACTGTTAGGTATAATCCGTTTTTTCTTTATATGGAATTGTAACCTACACTGTGTTTTCCTTTCAATGCCATCAAGGAAATAATGTGACCAAAATTCAAGGAAAATCCAAGTTGTTTAGTTTACTGATTTACGTACGGTTATGGAGCGTTCATGTCCGATTAAGAGCAGTGTGGGTAGATGATAAATTTATGAGCCTTGTCTTGGGGTCATGTACACGTACCCTTTTGGGTGTGGTCTATTTATTTATCATAAAACCCCGTATATAATCTTTGTTTAGGTCGGATGAATTGAAAGTTATTGTATCGAATTGAACAAGGAAACTGTATTCTTGGTAAGGTTTTTCCTGGCTGGTTGTTTTTGTCATCAATTAATAATAACTATACCATGACCTTAAAATCATAAATGGTATTTTATAAGTCTATATTATTTAAATTATTTTTTAAATCACGTTCTCCCTCACTATGATTTCTCCTGTATCTTTGGGTACAGTTTACATTACTTCTGACATATCTACGGTAGAAAGGCTATGATGAAATAAGCATTTTTTTTTTTGAAAAGCGTTTCTTTACGTACCTAGGTACATATTACCTATTATTATTAAAGTTTCATATTCAATTCCAAAAAAAAACAATGTCGCTTAGATCAAATAGCCTTTCAGCCATCGATGATATCGTGACGTTTTGATTGGTCTGCGGTATAAAGATATCGTATTAATTTATTATCTGTTTTCTACTATCGGCCTTAAGTTTATCCCGTTGGTACTTAAGGTACTACACTTAACAGAGCACTGCAGGTCAACTGATCTCCAAAAGGTATGTAATCCCGTAGTCTTTAGTGCACCAAGCGGATTAGTAACCACAAAGCTAGCCGGCAGTGACATTTCTGCCCGTCACAGTTGATAGGCACACTAAGTGCAAATCTGTCCATCCTAAGGTTGTATGGTAAAAATCCCCAAGTGCGATAAGACCGCCTTTCTTCTATTATTGGTGTGCAATCAAGTGTATTGTATTGTGTAAGTATTACTTCCATCTAAAAAACGCAAAGAAAGAAAGAGAGAAAAATCATTTATTTGCCACAAATATAAGACACACTAGAATGATAGACATAAGTAATAAGAAGAGGACAGGTGCATAGACAGAGAAGACATTTTTCTTAGGATAGCAACAGTGTCAAATTAAGTAGATGTTTTTTGTTAAAATAATAAAAAATATGTGGGTATACTGCACCGACTGAACATCACCTTGCCTTTTGACTATTCGGTGTGTGTCCTGAGCTGTAGCAAATGGGTGTCCAGCTCAGTATGTGCCAGGCTATGACACCTGACGCTGATATTCTACTGGATCCCGGTTATGAATAGGTACCTAGGTAGGTAAGTATTTCTGTCTGTACAGATAAAAAAATACCTTCTGACATATTCACACATACCTACACAAAAGTCAAAACCGCCATCTTGAAAAACCAGTTTCAAACGAACGTTAGCTGCAACGAAATTCAAATTTAAATCGAACGTTATTCGCACTTGCCGAAACGCATGACCTTCTCACAAAACGCTGTGATACGGACGGGGTCGATGAACTTTGCTGATGCAGATGCGTTGCCGTTCACATGTAGCGTTACAACCTCCCACGTGAGCGGGTTTGAGTTATGAGAGGTAGCGGTAGCGGGAAGAAGACAGTAGCGATGTGTGTAGAGTTATTTTTGAAGTGAAACTTCTATATAGACGGGGGGGTATTAGGATTTCTCTGTCTTGAAAAAGCGTTACGGCTGCGTGGAGGGGGTAGACGATATATCCGTTGAAGTTTCACTTCTACTATATGTCCCAGCACACATTTCATTTTTAAACTTTGACAGGCCTATGTCTAGAAGAGAACTACCGAAGACTTCTGTGGAGAATCGGCTGTTGCAGGACAACTTGGGATAGGTATAACCTTAAATGGTTCTACTTTAATAATGTAGGTCTTTTTAAGTACTCATTATGAACAACCTTTACTATGGGAACCACAATGAAATTGTGAAAAAAAAACAAATCAGCTGTTCCATACAAATTATTCAATATGACTCGACTAAATGTATGGAACAGCTGCTTTGTTTTTCGCGAAAGTAGGACCTTATATCTAGCAGTGGACTTGATCGACTGACTTGATTAATTCATAGAAACCTCTGCTGAATTTGTTCACGTAGCTCGTCACATAGAAGAAAGATATATTCGCTAAGATAAAAAAAAACTCGCTACATCTCGTGTCTTATACCACACGTCCATAAGAAATCCGCCTACACGAGTGGCTCTCGAACTAAATCCGAGGTGATTTGAGAACTTTTTGTTGTATTTAAATTGGGTGCGTCGTTATGTGTTCGCTCGCCAATACCTGTGAGAAGTTAGCTTTGTTCAATGACTAGCGGCTCGTCCCGGCTTTGCACGGGTGAACATTTATAATATTATACTAGTGGTCACCCAGTGGTCGAAATTCGACCAAATTTTAGCTTTCTGCACTCCTTCTCCATATAAACTGTAACTATTCCAAATCTCACACTCCTCCGTGTGCGGAATGTGCTTAAAAACGGGTACAAAGTTTTCTCTTCACGTATTAATATATAGATTAAAACATTATAGCGACAACTAACCAAGTAACCAAGTAGTAACTATAACAGTTCGTATCGCGGATCTGTCTGTAGATATTAATGTGTTCTCTAAAACTATAGTACATTATTTTGTTCTATCTAAAATATGTTTCGCAGCGCACGAGATTTAAGGAATTTTATAAGTAAGTTTTTAACACCTTGGGTTACATTATTGGAGATTTCGTAGGGATCCCTAATTTTTTTGAAAATAAAATATACCTTTTGTTTCTAAGTAATAATATAGCATTCTACTGCTGAAAGAATTTTTAAAATTGGTTCAGTGGTTTTTGAGTTTATTCAATACAAACAAAAAGACAAATATTTTCTCTCTATAATATTAGTGTAGATTGTATTTTTTTGGAAAATTGCATATTTGTAGAAGAGTTTTGCGAGTATTCGTGAATGTTGGCACCATGTTATCGAGCCTATCTACTGAGATATTTTATATTTTTTGTTAAATCCCACTTTTACCGTCTTATTGCAAAATATGGTTTAACGCAAGTCTAGTAAAACCCCGGATTTAAAAAATATTTCCGTCACTTTCTAACGTCATAAACAAAAAGAGATGGGGCTATCTTAAAACCTGGATTTTACAAGACTTGATTTTAATCTTTTTTTGCAAGAAACGGTAACTGTCTTAAAATTTAATCTATAAAATAGAATAATTGAAAAAAATATTTAGTAATTTTTAAATTAAAGTATTTAAGTAGATGCACTTCTTTGGTAAGTATAATTTGCCACATTTAACATCTACTATACGAGTGCACGCATATTGATGAAATTATTATTTCATTTTGGTTCTAGTAGCATGTTAAAATGAAATCATAATTTCACGTAAGAAATTAAGCCTCCTCATTATTTTCGTAACACGCGATAAAAAGGTTATTTTTCCATTAGTAGACGTTTTAATCTTGATAAATGATCACATTCAAGTTACGACGTATTCTAGGATTTTACAGACTTTTTCTGAACGTGTCACAACCCACAAGTGACTATCAAAGTGTTACAACTCTATCCCGATATATGACGTCATAAAGCGGGTACCTACAGAAGTACTGTATGGGTCAGTCTGAAAACTACATTGAAAGTGTTTACGCGAATTGAATCGACAGAAGTAAAACTGGATAGAAGTGCCTTTTGACTTCAGGCCTAGGAGTGTAGACTAAAGCCGTAGTTAGGAATTTAGTTCGGAAGGGGGTGTTGGGGGTTGTATTGTGAACAAGAAAGGCAGATAGGAACGTAGTTTTGAAAAACTGCTTTAAAAAAAATCTTAAAAAAATAAATAATAAAAAAATGCTGGACAACCATCTGGGTTCCCGATGTAATTACTCTCTTACGCTGTGGTTGGGGGGGGGGGAAGGGGAGTTCTCCCCCCCTTGTGTTGGAGATCACAATATTTCGGTGTTAGTGCACCGCAAGGAAAGTGCCTTATCTAAGCCGAATACCATGCGGTTCTCTTAGATAGTATCGCAAAACATTTTCACTAAGGCTGAGATCTATAGACAGTATTCAAACTTTTCTTTGGAATCAGGTACTCTTTACTGACTTTTAGACATTTTTTAATGACTTCGTCAGTCTTAGCGTATGCTCACCACAATTTCAGCGTGTTATGACTATTTTCAAATCAAAGTGCCTGTAAGTTAGGCATTTGCTGTGGCCGGCATATAGCCAGGGTACGGTAAATCTGTTATTATACCTCAGTTAGTATAAATTGTTATACCAATTTATTTTTATTATTAATATTGTATTTTAATTTTGACATCTTGTGATTATAATTTTAGCTTGTAATTTTATAATTATGTTAAAAACGTGTGTAATTTTGTATGTGTATGTAATGTCCTGTAGTGAAAAAGCCATATTCAAGAGTGTAGCGGGCAAACCTGGCCACGCCAGTACACAACGCGACCTGTGGGAATACAACCCGAGATTGGATTCAGATCGAGCAAACGGTTCTGTATATTATTTCCTCCGCTATACAGTCCGATACAATCTTGTTTGCGGACATTTGCCAAAGGGAATCTTTTTAGTTTGAGCGGGAACCAGCGAGAAGTTAAATTCATAAAATAGTTGCTGGCTGGTTGTAAAATTCCGATTTCGCTGACGTCAGAAATTTTATAAAATTCGTATTTCGAACCATATGCGCGTTCGAATATTGTTATTTCACATTGCAGTTCTAAAATGTTTCAAATATTGTTGCTATTCTTGTATAGTTTAATAAATTCAATTTCGATGCGTTTCACGTTGTAGTTCTAGAATATTTTAAACTGGTTCGCTATTTTTATCAGAAATGTTTATTTTGTATTTCAATAAATGGAAATTCATTTATTCTACAATAAGAAACAACGATACATTACCTCTTCCCTAAATTGTTGAACTCTGCAATTTTTGTAACCAGTTTATTTTTGCAGAGCTGTAGATAGACTCATTTATTTTGGTGATTGATAATTAAATTATTTTATTATTTTATCAGGTGGATGCGCTGCTGTAGCGTATTCTGACGTGTAATGACGTCGCGGCTACGTGAAGCAACTGTCTATAACGGTTGTGTTGTTGTTCGACAGTCGGTGAATTCCAATTAAGCGAAATCTCTTCATTGCTTAATTTATTGCACCACGATATTCGGCGAGTGTCACTGGGCGATAAAATGAAACATACAATTTAAAAAAGAAAATCGTGTATGTTGAAAGCTTAACATAGTTGAAAGAAAAAAAAATTCATAAATAATTAATATGACTTTCAAATACTCGCGCAAATATTAAATAATACTGAGTCACGTGACATGACGTCATTTCATCGATCGCTCGTTTATAGCGTGTGAATATGGTTACCAAGGAAACATGAAGGAGTGACGTCATTATGTGAGTCATAAACTCGATGAAATAACGTTCTGTTTTACGTAATTTATATTAAAGTTGATTCGTATAAAAGGTATATTTTTTTAATAAATATTTCATTTAAAGTATTTTTCTCAACTTTTATTATTGATTTTTTAATATAATTTCTCATTATAATTCAGATATAAATACCCTATTGTGCCAAGATTCGATTGTCCCCGGGCGATAATTAGGTACTCTCAAAATCACCCGTGTAACAGCATCAGCGTTCCTTGTTTTCTTCGTATTTTTTCTTCATCAAAGCTAAGAAACACGCTCGGATGAAGAAAAATGGCAACAACACTATAAGATTTTTTCCGCTCCAAATATACACGACACGGCTTACATAAGCGTTACAAAAGAGTTTCCCGTACAATAGACGGATATGGATACGGAATATGTAAGGGAAACGAATGTGTTGATACTCACTGGTATTGTTTCTGTAGGTAAAGGTCAGGGAGGGATTCACATGGTGCTGTACCAACGTATAACTACTTCGGCGATACTTTTTTTCTTAATGAAATACGTATACTCCTTCTATGGTACCTATAGCAAACAACTTTACCTCTACTCTAATATTATTATAATTATAATTAGAAAAAATCAATTAATTAATAATTATACTACTGTGATATGGGTGTATGTGTAACTTTTGTGCCTTGCCTGAAATAAAGAAATTTAAATTTAAATTTATTTATTTTTTAATAAAGAGGTAAAGTTGTTTATTTGTTTGTTTGTACGTAAGTGGTAATCCCTAGAACTACTGAACCGATTCTAAAAATTCTTTCATTTACAGAAAGCTACACTATTCCTGAATGGTATAGGCAATTTTTTTTATAAAAATAAAACGCGCTGTTAAACGCGCGCGTAAGGTATATAAGCGGGCATAATTTGTTGATTGAGCAGATACCACGAGAATGTTATTAATATAGATGTTTCATACCATCGATGTCTATAGATACGCTCTGTCATACAAAGGGAAGCTAAAAAAATGAGACGTATTTTTTGAAGACGTCAAATTCTAAATTCAACAATGTTCGAATTATATTTAAATAAAACAGCGATAGTACATGCACTAATGGAATAGCTACTGTTATTATATATTTTTTATTCAATACACAAATTAATAATTATGTTTGTAAACGGCATTTGACTGGTGATCAACTACTCCATTTTTCTGAAAATGGAGTACCTGACACGTCTCACTTTTTGAGTTCACTAAGCATATCTATAGACATCGATGTTTCATACTCACACGCAGTCTAAGTTTCGATCAATCGCCCAATTGCTCTTTTTGAATAGGCTCTTTGGGACCACGGTGTCAAAAGCTCACGGTCTTCTTTGTAATGGGGCATTTGACACCGCGATGTCAAACGCCCAAGTGTTCATTTCCGATGGGGCAATTGGGACCACTATGAAAAGTTTTTAACTTATTACTCAATCGTTGGAGATTTTCTTCATCGTCGTAAAGTTAAAAGAGGTCAATGAAGTTCATACCCTTTTAAACACACTCTTTTTATAAAAATATTGGTTGTGCCAGCGTACGAGGATGTGTGTTACCGCAGCTTAGAAATCAAAACCAACATCGATTTGGATGGACCAGATTTTGGAGAAATTATGAAGGTATAAATTCAGGAGGATCAGTTTCATTGAAAACCCGGACGAAGACAGCCACTGAAGGTCCTTTTGTAGGTAGGTTTTCTACTCGCAAAAAGTACTGTAACAAATCTTTTGTCTTCTTAATACGAGGAGATTATTTTGGTCTACGTGACCTATTTGAAACAAACGGCACAAAATCATCCGATCTGACTCCGCAATCACGAGAAAGTTCAAAACAAATACGTAGGCTAGTCGTGCCAATAGAATCGGATAGATGAGTCATGTGTCACGGAGTCGAGGAGTCAGAGCCGAGTCGTCACGAAGGCGACCCGACTTCACCCGACTCTCCCGCCCTCTATTGTCTGCATAGAAAGTCGATTTATAATGTGGTGTAACAGTTTTGATCTTGCATTGTTAGGTTTAGTTCTAAAAACCTTTGTTTAGAAAGGATTGCGGGTTAGTTCAGGTATTGCTTGCTGAAAAAAAATCGACAATTTTGCACTTTGATTTTTGAAGTAGGTAATATATAAAGGCTCATACCGTGCTCATGCCGGCGCGGCGGCGCGTCCGGGCGGTTTTTGCCGCGCGGGTATGGGCTACTGGTAATATTGCCCAACCTTGTATGTACTACTAACTTTACCAAACATCATTGGGATAATCTTTGTAATAAGAAATTAAGAAATTGAAGATTGTTGGTTATTGATCTTTGATGGTTGTTGCAGGGAAAGAGCTTCCACGGGTGATGATCGTCCAGATCGTCTGGTGCACCCTGGGTGGCCTGCCTCGACACCACCATTGGTTGATTGGTTAGTATTTCCACTGCGGAATAAGAAATATTGAGTGTGGAGCGCCGGAGACCCAATTCCTCACTTAGTCCCCTTCCTTCTCCTTTCCCTCCCTTTTTCCTAAAACCATCGTAAAAGGTCGGCAACGCATCGGTGACTCCTGTAGTATGGCGGATGTTCATGGGCGCTGGTGATCACTTACCATCAGGCGAACCGTAAGCACGTTAGTCCCATATACTATAAAAAAAAAAACTTACACTGACGGACTTTCACTTTATAGATCCTATTTCGTACCCAAAAGTTATGACACAATATATTTTATGCACTATAAGAAAGATTTTTGCTAGCAGGAATTTTGTACAAAATGGACGAACGCTCCAGGCAATCTATTATGTCCTGTTGAAATATGCGCTGGTATTCGGGGCTCGATACATGAAATATAAAAAATATGTTTGCTAAGAAAACAGGAAAACAAAATGAATCAATGCTTACCTGGGAATTGTATTAGTTCTGATTGTGTTATTTATTTCCTTATTGACATGAAAATGGGAGAAAAACATCGAAAACAACTCGCGACTACGTATCAAGCTATACATCCACAGTACAAAGTGAAGTGCTACTAACATAGTCCTAAACCTTATTTACTAACACAATTTTGTATTTAACTTATATGTATAACATGTTTCGTCAACTACCTCCAAAGGTGCCCAAGATACAGGCCTAGCCTAGTTTGGGACCAATGGAAAGTATTTTATTGTAAATATTTATGGAAATAAATTGAATTGAAATTGAATAAATTAAATTGAGTATAAGCTAACGTCTTATTGTACAGAAAGCCTATACAATGCGAGGTCAGCTTATACTGAAAATGTATAGCTCAATAGTCGTGTGCACACCGTCTTATATCCCTTTATACCTAAATAGAAGACATAAATTTTTGATGGCTAAAAGTAATACCAAAATCTTCCCATCCAATATTGTTAATTAGTGTTTCGAAATAATAGTTATTTATATAATATAGTATAGCGACCCGTCCCCGGCTCCGCACGGGTGCAATTTCTCTACTATCCTTACAATAATTAACCAAGTATTATACACTTGGCCCGCGGGCCGTCGTTTGGAGATCCCTGTTCTAGTCATTCACAGCTCCGTTTATTATCGTATGCCAATTCGTGAAATATCAACCGACATTATGAGTGTGATTCGAATCGAGATGCGAGTTGTTCTTATAGAATAGCTCCTCAGATCGATAGTAAGGTCACGACCTCACTGGTGAGATGGTGTCGATTAGAACAAAATAATTTTGCTCTACGTTTGCAATACAGCTATTGCCATAAGTTTATGGCAGCTCGTTTTGCTAGTGCGACCGCTGCCTTAGCTAGCTTTTCTATTGGAACACCGAGATCGGAATAGTGCCTTATAAATAGCAATAAAATTGCCCTATCGCATTTAGATATAATATCGTAATCGGTGAACAAGAGTATACTTAGTTCACTTCTATTTTAAATTCACCCTGCATCTTCTTTATCGAGAGCGATGTTATAAAGTGCATTGCAGAGAAAAGATGAAGAAGTTGCATAAACTCCCAATATCGGTACTAATGATTATCACATGGTCATGATATTTTGACAATAATATATCGGAAAGTTTATAGCTTATTTTGAGAATTGCTTGCACCAAAGATGGCTCCAAAATATTCTCGTTGGTGCGGATAGTTCGCCAACCCGCACTCGGCCAGCGTGGTGGACTAAGGACTTGGCGCTTCACATTCTGAGAAGAGGACCCGTGGCTAGAAATGGGACAGTAATGGGCTCTGATGGTAAGTGGTAGAAATATCTTCACTTCATTTATCATTAAGTCGACAACTCAAGTGGTAAACAATTTATATCAAATCGGCTGCATACAAAAAAGCGCGCGAGCTAGCTTGTTGTACATATCGCGTCAAAACCATTGGTCAAAACAGTATTTTTCTTTTAAAACAAAGACTATAGGTAATTAAAAAATATTCAATTACCATAATGAAGTGTTTAAAAGAGATGTTGGTTTTTGTTTTCTATTTTCACCACTTTTCCTATTAGATTAGATTCATATTACCTAGTAATATTTCAACGTCTATTCTGTAAGAATAATAACCTAACCATCAAAAACCCCCGACTTTAACTAGATAAAGAGCTGTAACTATTGAACACTGAACAGATTTTCATGAAACATAGCTAAAATGATACCCGAATAAACTAGCTTGAAATCAATTGAAAAACTGCACTGAAATCGGTCCTTTTTAGACGTACGATGCTACAGACAGACACAGATACACCTCTCTTTTTTGTCGGGGGTCCAAAGTAAGTAGATACATAGTCAATAATATGAAACTTGTTTGTAACATGTTGTTGCTACGATAAGCACTATAAGCAGGTGTTCTATAGGTGTAACTATTCATCTTATTCCTTATTCTATCGTGGAAACCGCGTCTGTAATTATGACCAATAAATATAAGTGTCAATACAGCATTATCGATCGAAAAGATCAAATAAATGTTGTGAGTGAAGTCCATTAATTTGTAGATCTTTTATTTATTTCTGTATTGATTTTTATTGCAATACAAGTCGTAGAGAAATAGTACAGTGAAAGCTTTTGCAAAATCTCTGGAGATATAATTAATACGGTATTTGTTTTATTATTATAAAACTGAAGATATTCCGAAAACCTTAACATGCGACACGACGAATGCACACATAATTACGTTTTTACGATCGACTTAGCCATTTATGGCTATGTTTGATTTGCCTCACTTTGCATCCGCGTACTAGGCTTCTATGCGTTATTATTGCGTTTGTGCTGGCTGTGGCCAGATAAAAAGGCTTGGGTACATTTAGGCAAGGAGCCATATCTATCCGCAACCTTACTTTAAAAGTCTCGTTACATATATTATGATATCTTTAAGAGATCTTGCGGTATTCCTAAAGACTTTTCCCTGTAATATAAATAAAAATGTATAACCCTCTGAAGTTTTTGGAATGAGTATTTGTACTTTTCATACTAAAATACTTAGATTTTCAATTATTATTTATTAAAATCTACCATTTATTCTTTCGACACTACGTTACACACATTTGTGACTTCATCTCCAAGATTTACACCATTGAATACATCTTAGTGTGTGCATAGATCCATAAATTAACTATTCAAACTGGTTACTGGTGCCACAAAATAGATGGGTACAGAAGGATGGCTTCATACAATAAACGTTAACAGACGTACGCACACATCGACGGGTGCAAAGTACAAAAAGTCATCTACAAATAGTGATTTGATTTTTTTCCAATATTATTATTAAATGCAACGTACACATTATTTGTCATGATAACACCATAATTATTCTAATATAAGTTACATAGAAATCGGTCAATAATTAAAAAAAATACAGATGCAGATGTCATTTTTTACTTTGCACCTGTCGACACACCCGCGTACGTACGGCGATCTCAACCCAAGCCGTTCCAAGAACGTTCATTTGACTAGACTTGAGATTAACGTACGTACATGTCTATGTGTGCGTGCGCCAGTAATCGCTCGTTGTATGGAATTGACCTTCTGTGCCTATCTGTTTTCTGCTGGTTGTTCGGTCCCAAGATAACGCCCAGAATCAGTTGCTAGGTGCTTCGATACGTTATAACTCGAAACGCATAAACCGGTTCCATTTTTTAAAATAAAAATCGTAAGTATTTTTATTTACTATATAAACTTGGTTTGAAACAGTCGTAGCGTTTTAGGGGATTTTCCATTTATTCTTTTGTGAGATAAAGGATGCTTATTCGTTATTCGCCGACAATCTAAACTTATTTGAATATGAGTTGTACCTGAGGAATACTAAAATCAAGAGGAAGCGGCATTGATATTTTTTTTCTAGACATACTAGTGTCGCTCACTCACAGATTCACAGCTCATAAAAGCCTTTTTACATTTGAATAAAAAAAAGGTCACAAAAAAAAAACGATTAGGTATGAAGTTTGCGTAACTCCGCATAATTATGACCCATTCGCTCTGCCTACTTACCCTTTCCTCTTTTTATAATTGTACTGTACTTACTAAACGAGCCTCCATGAGTGACGTGTATGCAAAATTTCAGCAAAATCGGTTAGGTGGAAATGGTTCAAAATTAATTTGCAAGATTTGACCTAAACAAACAAACAGACATACATGCAAACGTTGCAAGTTAAATAAAATCTTGTAATAGAAATCAAAAATTCAAAATTCGTATATTTGTTTATCACAGGTAAAATGTACACATGATAACATAATAATAAAGTGCCACTGTAATATACCTATAAGGTGTACAATATTAGGTACCTATTCATTATTAGAATAGGAACATACCTACATTTTATATTCATCATACAATAATCATTAGATGAGAATAATTAAGAGATTATTAGATGAGAATATTAGGTATTAACTATTCAGATAAGTTTTATTATTTTTTGATGTCAACCTGAGACAGCACACCTAAAGCGCCAAACCCTTCACCGCTTCCTAGTGTTTATCTGGGAAGAAAAAGCGGCGCCGGTGCAACAAACTCCATCCATCTCCATATTACCGCCTTACACGATTTCAACTCCCAAACCACAGAATAATCTCTAAGTACGTACTTAACCAGTACATATCGAGAGCTATTATGTGTCGGTTCAATAACCTCAAATAGAAGTTAAAAACAACCTGTTTATAAGAGTACAGTCTTGTAAATCAATCGGCTTGGCCCCTGTTACTTGTCAAGTAAGTTTTGACCGATGATGGATGATGATAAAAAATGTTATGTGGAACGAACATTTAGGTTGGTACTCAGGTACTGTTGGGCGTATTGTCTTGAAAGTTAGTCGGTATTCGGTGTAGCCAACATTACGATTGTTTTAAAAAAAAGTAAAAACCGACTTCAAAAATCTACGTATGCCATAATTTTTTTAAAATCTTAACAGCTTTTGAAGTCGGTGCCAGGCCAAGCTAAAGTGGATTGAAGAATCAAAGGTGGACTTCAGAAGCTGTTAAGTGTTTAAGTTTTTTAAGAAAATTAGTTTATAGGTTTTAGTTTGTTGAAGTCGGTTTTTACTTTTTTTTAAAGATTATTTTACTTTTCTATTTTGAGTGGCATAAGCATTATAAGCAATACATAAACGCGATTACAGCAATAAGTAATTTTCTAATTATCCATTGAAGAGTTCCATTGTCTATGTCCGAAGGTCTTCATCAGATCTTCACCAAATTTAAATGGGACCACCTCGAAAGAATACTATTTTAAACAAAAAAAGACTCTTTAACATCTGATAACAATTGGAGAATATATCGCTGTACAAATGTACAAAAAAGCAACTACAGTCGAATTGAGAACTTCCTCCTTTTTGGAAGTCGGTTACAAACAGTATATTAATTTTTCTTAGTCAAGATGAGTAGATAGTTCTTGGTATGGTAAATATAATGCAGATTCGGCCATGTCATTAGGGTCACGCCCTACATAAGAACTACCTTACGTGCACCACAAGATGTTCTAGTTATTAAACTTTTTATTGAACGAACAATGGCAAGTTAATAAATACATCATCGACATAGACGTCGGATTATGCCAGCCTCATAATTCATATTCTTGAACGCTTCGAAAAAAACCACGTGGCTGCCAAAAATGATGTTGTATGAATGTGGTGAAGATTTGACGACACGGTTGGCGCAGCCAATAGCTAGCGGTAGCGGTAGCGGTTGGTAGCGATTAGCTTTCTGCGCTACGTGCCGCGGGTTCGATCCCCGCACGGAACAAATATTTGTATGATCTACAGATAGTTGTTTCGGGTCTGGTTGTATGTGCATGTGCCATGTATGTTTGTAAACTGTACCCTCGATACAGGAGAAATCCTAGTGAGGGGCAATGTTTTATTAAAAAGAAAAAAAAAAAAAAAAAAAAAAAAATTGGGCTCAAATATGGAAAGGCGGAAAGTCGCTCGCTCTCCATGATCGGAGATACGCGCCTTTTTCCGCGTTGCTCACCGCTTTGCGCTCCGCGCGACTTTCTGCCTCTCCACAATTGAGCCCATACTTGAGATTTAAAGATAAAGTAATTTTTTTTTAACCCTTAAGGGATCTAGAAACAGGGACGATTGGGCGAAGAGATGGAATCTAGTAGCAACGCAGATTTGCCTCACCAAACAAAGAAAGAAAAGAGAAATAAATATAATATCAGTCGCATATTCTCATAGTTTACGTAACAAAAACAAATGATAATACTATTAATGTGTTGTTAGGTAACTATTATCTTATTATGTTAATTTTCATAGCGAATCGTATAAATTGCACGTAAATAACATGTGATATGATTATGCGTTGTTTTTCTGACACATTTATTTATGAAACCCCTCGTCTATGCCTGTTATCAGTGTTATCACTTGTATATCTTATTTTGGTGTTCTGAGGATGGAAAGTCTGACAACCGGTCTAACCTTAGGGTATCAGGGGTCAGAGTGTAGCAAAGAGTGTGCAAGGATTTTGAGACATTGAAGTTTTTTCCCAAAATGTAACCACTTTAACAGTGTCTCCCAGTAATTGTGTGGTGGAGGTCAGATGGCAGTCGCTCCGTGTATAATTCTGATATTCAGCTGCATCTGGTCAGACTGGGAGCCGACCCCAACGTAGTTGGGAAAATGATGTGCAGATAATATTCTGAGCATGGCATAGTGAAAACATCCGCCGCCCGATTACGTATGATAAATGTGACAGTTGCTGTAGCAAATACTCTTTTTTCTTTCTTCTCTATTCCCTGAAGCGGAGCGGAGCGGAAAGGTGACGAAATAACCAATAATATCCCACTATTTTCTCTGCTCATCTACGTGACGTGATACTATTCGTAATCTACTTTTATGTTACTTTTCCTCCTCTCCATTCATCTTCACCTCAATGGCTGTAAAGAGTCTTCAAGTTAGTCTGGAAACCAAAAAAAACAATTCGTGAACAAAACCCAGTTCTGTAAATGGTTAAAACGAACGTTAAGACGCGAAAACTCACAAACTAAGAATTTTCCTTACGAATGACGAACATTCTATAAATAAGTATGATTTTTACCGCTCTGTAGGTATGTACACACTACGTACGTATAACGATGCGATGCGTTATATGATAATTACTACGTTGGGTTCAAACAACTTCGGAGTGTTTGGATTGCGGTAGTCATTGCTGGCGTGAGTTAGGAGATGAGGTTGTTGTGTGGGGCGAGAATATTGCCATTTACTCGGTACATTTGCAAACTCCGGGTTGGTACTGAGAATTTGCTGATAGAAAAATCCAATAACACTTTATCCGACTTGGGAATTGAACTTCGGACCTCACGCTCAGCAGCCGCGCTTTTGACCATTAAGAAACAAAATGTTATTATTGGCATATAGAACAACAATAAAAAGAACAAAAATTACCTACAATTAATACACTCGAGAGCAATGAATCCGGGTCACCAAATAAATCTTAATATCTCGGAAACTAAGAATGTTAGCATAATCTAATTAAAAGTATTTTATAGACTACTTAATATCTATTACTTAAATAATATTAATAAAATTTCTTAGTTATTATTTATTTTACTTATTAAAAATACATTATTTAAAAATGCATAAATATATCTTTTTTTTTTATATCCCCACTTTTAATAGAAACTTATATCATATTCTCACTTTTAGTACTTTGTATTACCTCCGTGTGTTGTCAATACAGATGTCATGCGATTCATACGGCACAAAGTGTCTGAGGCGATGTTGGGGAATATTCTCACTTACCTCTATCAATGCAATTTCAAGCTCTCGAAGCGTATTATAACTTGTGTAGTATTAAATAGTCTAAAAAATACTCTTTATTTGAATGAGCTATCATTCTTAGTTTCCGAGATATTAAGGTTCATTATGTTGGTGACCCGGATTCTTTGCTCCCGAGTGTATATTTACATGATGTATTTAAGGTCCTACTTCATTGGTGGAGGTCTTTTTAAGGGGTTATAATTCATCATTATGAACAACTTTTACTATTGGACCAATACTGAAATCGCGAAAGTTGTTCATAATTATCATTACTATAACCCTTTAAACAGACCTTCGCTAATAAATTAGGACCATATATTATATAAAAATAGACGATACACTAGACCAATTATATTCTTTTATGTTCCATACGGCTCGCCTGATGGTAAGCGGTTACCGTAACTTGTGGACGCTTGCAACACCAGGAACATCACTTGCATCCTGTCGATCCTTGTAACAATCTTTTCACTCTCTTTTTGAAGAACCTCATGCTTTAGTCTCTTGGGAATACCTCGGTGAGGAACTGATCCCACAACCTGAGCGTAGGAGGAAACTCTTCTGAAATTCCTCCAATGAGGTACTAAAACTTAAAATAATAACATGTTTATTTCTTAGTTCCATTTTCGTGTCTTGAATCTACAAAAACATCTTCTACCAGGAATGAGGAATGTATTAATTTTCATCATTAGTATACACAATGCAACTGTACTTGTGTTTCCCATAAGATTAGAGGTGCTTATTAATGTCCGTGTGCTAACTGATTCGGGCACGCTCGCTCGCCCCGTTGTATTATGGTGTCTGTCTATGGCACAAATAGAGATAAAACTATTAACATGTGCTGTATGGTGGTCTAAACATAAGTTCTCTTTGTGGGTGTTAAGCTTCGTATTCACTAGGAGACAAATGTCCCGCTACACGTGTCGCTAGATATGTCGGGCGAAGTTTAGCGACGTCGCGCGACAACTCTGGCAACATCGTGCGACTTGTCCCTTGTTGGTGTGTTGCTTCAGTTCAGGGATGAATCGTCGTATTCAGTAGGGACAAAAATCCCGCGTTAAGTGTCGCTAGAGATATCGGGCGAAGTTGAGCGACGTCGCGTCGGGCGACGAGTCTGGCAACATCGTGCGACTTGTCCCTTGTTGGCGTGTTGCTTCAGTTGAGGGATGAATCGTCGTATTCAGTAGGGACAAATGTCCCACGTTAAGTGTCGCTAGAGATGTCGAGCGAAGTTGAGCGACGTCGGGCGACAATTCTGGCAACATCGTGCGACTTGTGCCTTGTTGGCGTGTTGCTTTAGTTGAGGGATTAATCGTCGTATTCACTAGGCACAAATGTGTCGGACGAAGTCGGACAACGTCGCCTAACGTCGCTCAACTTCGCCGATGGACGTCTCTAGCGACATGTGTTGTAGGACATTGTTGTAGAACGTTGTTGTAAAAAGAGGCTTGAGTCTTATACAGAACCATTAAAAACTTGACGGCATAGTATAAAAGTTGTGTAGTGCAATTAGAGACAAGTGAGTGAACTACGTTGATCGATTGATTAATTGTTACAAAATCTTTCCGGAAAAATTATTTGAATACAGCCGAAAAATTTCTGCATTTACAATTAAGCGTATCAGTAGCGACAATTTTCACCATTTATTCGGAGGTTTCTGAATTTGTATCTAGGCAGAAGTAAACTGTGTGCCAACAGTTACCGATGGTGGTATAAGGTCCTATGTTACCAGAGCCGATACTATCGCCATCTATCGGATACTATTCAGAAGTTCTGGGGGTAACACTCGAAAATAATTTAAATGGCAATCCAATTCCAATGTTTTTTAGCAGATAATGTTTTATTCATCGAATAAATTTGACACTTGACAGATTTTTTATAGGAAAGCTGTCAAAAATTCAAAACTATTCCCTCGGATAAAGTTATCTGGCGATTGAAAAATCAGCCCTTAGTTGAATAAATCCGCTAATCCCCACAAAATTAAACAAATGTAGCGCTAGTGAAATAACTATTTGACATTAATACCAATCTTTCGGTATTATTTTCGAGAGTAGGAGGGTTGGCTGGAACAGAGAATTTCCTATCAGCAAACCCCGATATCAATTTGCCCCGTTTGGGACAGACTTGACGCTCGTCGCGGCATTCGCGTTTGTGCCCACTGTGGCGGTTCTGTTCTTGCAACTTCATGATATCTGCGGTAAATCGAAAGGTGTAGCTTTAGATGCGAGGCTTCGGGTTTAATCGGCAACTTTCGTGACTATTCGTGTGCCGCCGCAGGCAGACGGTGTGGCTAATCAGGAATCGTGGGTGCTTGACCGGATAAGTCGGTTATAAAGTGATAGGTGCTTGAGATTTGGTGGAGAATATTTGAAGGTATGTGTTGTTTTTAAAGAGATGAGTTAATGTCTACGTTCGGCCAGATAAATGAACCACATCTTACTTACGTCATCGTTTTGTAAATAACCTAACCATCAAAATCCCCCGACTCCAACCAGAAAAATAGCCGTAACTTTTGAACGGCTGAACAGCATTTCATGAAAGATAGCTAAGATGATATCCGATTAAACTAGCTTTCAATTAAATAAAACTGCATTGAAATCGGTCTATTCGTTTTGGAGCTACGATGCCACAGATACACACTACAAACTTATAACACCCCCCTTTTTGATGGCTGTTTGTGAGTTTATTAATAAGCGTATTTTTCCTTAAATTTTTAAGTAAGTGCTGTTCTATGTCCACAACTTTAAGAAGAAACAATATTCAAGTACCTAGCTAAGCTACTAGAATGGACTTCAATGAATGAATGAATGAAGCCTAATAAAGCCATTCTGCCGCTTCAGTCCATCTGAGGACCGTGTTCACCAACAATATAACAGATGTTTAAAATAAAATCGGGCAATTACCCATACAAACATTAATGTTTAAACGGCAGATTTTACTGTAATCGTCGTTTTGTTGTCGGTGTAATCGAGCCTTAGTCAAGGAGTCGACGGTTAGTTAAAAGAAATAATAAGCGATTTCCTTTTAATTCTCCGATTAGCTTCACAAAAAGTGGTATAATCCTTAAAAGTGCGCATTGTCGCAGCATTCCTTCGTTTATCTTAGGGGTCATCCATAAAGTACGTCACACTAATTTCGTGATTTTTTGACCCCTCCCCTGACCTTGTCACAGTTGATCACATTTTTGAGACCCCTAGTGTGACGTCACATATTTTGCAATTTTACATCTAGAAATTATTGAAATAAAACAGCAGTTCCGAGATTAGTTTTATTTCCATTTAAATTATTTTTTAATAAATAAATCAATTGCCATACAGATAGAGTTGGAAATATTTTTTAGGTTTTTCGTTAATAGTTCGGGCATTTTAACACTTAGATGTATTAGATTTTAAAATGTGACGTCACGAAACTTAGGACCCCTCCCACCCCTTGTCACATGTCACACTTAGTCGACCCCCTCCCCCCTTAACGTGTGACGTACTTTATGGATGGTCCCTTAGCTACTCCTAGCACTCGACTGCGGAATTACCATCGATTACGAATATCTACCGTTTGTCTGAAGACGTGTGAACTTGCGAGTGCTGTCGTGATCGTCTGGTTTATTATTAGATGCTCTGCTATTCAGGGAATTGATGGAGAGTGGATTAGTGTTGTGTGAGGTAGGACATAGCGGGGCTTTCCGCTCAAAATTGGAACTATACAACTGGGGAAGTACACCTTGCAGAATATCGTAGCCAAATAACACTGCTCTTTTGAAGTCTTGTGTTTCTAACGGTGAGCAATTTCGCCAGTGCTCCTTGGGGAAGCAGTGTTTAGTAGGGTCCAATTAAAATACAAATGAATTATCAGGTCTTTATTTACAATTACAACATGTTATAAGATGGGCTGGCATAGTCACCTAGAGCGACTGAAGCTCGGTAAAAAAAAGATAAAAAAAATAAAAAAAAATTGTATGTATTATGTTCATACAACCAAATCTTCTATTATAATAAACTTCTATATTTTTTTTTTTTTTTTTATAATTATTATTATTTTGCTAAATTTAATATAGCCAATATTGGATATTGGGTATTTTTCGTTTATGTTCGTTCAAGTCTTATATTACGAGTATGTGTACATTTGTTTTACGGGTATAAAATAAATAATATATAAATAAATAATAACACCTTAAGAAATGCACGGATCCTGACCACGCGAGTCCATTTTCAACCCCTGACAAAAAAGTATGTTGTAAGTTTGTAGTGTGTATCTGTGTATCTATCTGTGGCATCTTAGCTCCAAAACTGATGAACAGTTTTTTTAATCGAAAGCTAGTTTAATCGGGTAATAACTTAGCTATATTTCATGAAAATCTATACGGCCCTTCAAAAGTTACAGCTCTTTTTCTAGTTGGAGTTGCGGGTTTTTTCTATAAGTTGTCTTGCCTAGTTTACGTATATATAGGTAGCTATATGTTATAACTTATTACCGCAACGACGGTACGAACTTTTCTTACAAGCGCAGAAAACAATAACCCTTAACCCTTAAACAACGCAAGTTATTTTGTGGAGACAACAGTTAGACGTCGCAATTTACTGTGATTAGCATTAGATAGAGAAACACCACAAATAGACGGAAATTAGAAATATTCTATTCCACGTTCGTACTCCTTTCGCGTACTTATTGCGTTGGCGCCACACAGTAATTAAACGTGAATTTTCATACCGACATCCGTCAGGCAAACCTAGATACCTCCACCTATTTTAAGATACAGCTTTTTCCAAACTGGTTCTTCTGAGAGATTGTACAAATGAGTATTTTTAAACCTCAAAATAAACCACACACGTTTCGAAGTGAATGGCAAATATGCCAGTAATTTCATACCAACAGAGAAATAGTAAACTCGACGTAAAATTCAGCTGCTAACCTTGAACTGAGGTACCGACTAACGCGAACATGTTGCAATGGTAGTCATAACTCTGGTGGTTTAGAAAACCGGTTATTTCAGTGCCGTGAGACCGCCTGAAGAGGCTGGACGTAATTTATACAAAATTAGTGCATGAAATTGTGTTCGGAGCGCGTTCGCAAAATAACCGCGTCCCAAACCGGTTCGCGTTCGAACTTCGAAGAAAGCCGCCATTGTGGGGCGGCCATTACAAAAATTCGGCCATGTTTGTTACGCGTCGCAAAAACGCGGCAAAAGTGAACGATCTGTCTAGTCGCGGTTAGAGACGTCGTGTCGGATTCTAAATTCAAATTCGAACAGATGATTCGGGATCGTTCGTCGGAGAAGTTTGTCAGTCGGCGTCGTGGTCGGCGTGAATAACTTGTGGTTACATGTCAAAGGCGTTGGCGATGGTTTAGACTGGTGACAAGGTGAAAATGAAACAGCGAATCGCTGTTGCTTACCTTCGCAGATTCCAACGTTTTCTTACCGGTACCGGTACCGATACCGGTTATTATCCTCCGAATTCTTCATCGGCCGTTAATTTTGGTTGGTATATAAAGTTAGGTAACCTACAACCAGATGTGTTAGAGTAAGTTAGTGTCTTCGAGTGCTTACAGTATTTATTTATTTTTATTTCCTTCTTATGTTTTTCATGGAGCCTGTGCTTACAGTGATACGCTCTCATTTAATTTATACTCAACGATTTTTGCGATTTAACTGCAACTCTCTTTTATCACGTATAAGTTTATGTTGAATTAAAATTGTTTATTAGTCTTGTAGCCTAGATTGTAAATTAATTATTATGACACTGATTCTTTCTTATAAAGGAAAAAAATCAATACCTATAGTTTTTAGTATATGATATAAATAGTATATGATGATGTCTACATAGATTCATGCCCTGACAAGTCTTTTAAAACAGATTAGCAATTAGTTTCAAAACCTTGTCTTCATGCCAAGCTTGGCATTAATTTTCACACTTCTTCACTTGCATTCAAAATACAAATTCTTGTTCAAATTCGTTCCTCCAAGTACCGACAAATTTCGTTATTTTTCTGACATGAATAAAATTCTTCTACTAAGAAACATCGCAGTCAAAACACACTTCTTCAAGTTCGTGACTTTAATAGCCTTTGTTATTTCTCTCGCTAACCCTCCCGCGTCCGCCTGTGTTGTGTGTCGGGGTCATCGCGAGCTGACGTCATCAGGCTCGACGCTGGACCAATGGGAGCGCGGGGGGCAGTGGGGGCGCGGGACGTGGCGTCGGCGCTCGCGGCCAGTCGCGGGCCTCCGCCGCCCAGTGCGAGCCGCACGCGCATCAGTGAACCTCATACCTCATGAGTACCGCATACCGCACGCCGCACGATCGCTCCTACTTGCAGCGATCGCGTTGGAGAAAACTGAGGTCTTAGAAAAGACCTAAATAGGGACGTTTGATGCATGCGGTAAGAAAAAGCATTAAAAAGTCCTTTTTTAAGCGTGCGGTCAGAAAAGGCCTGAAATAAGGACTTTTATTGCCGCCAGGTTTGCGATCGTGCGGCTTTTGGGAGCCAGGATACAAGGACCAACATTCGGATCCCGGTGAGTTATATTTTCTCAAGTTTTGTTAAGAGTAATATTCGTGACCGGTTTGGTATCTAGATTGGTCCGGCGAACACGAATTACTTGTTGGTCGACTTAATCTTTGTGATCTGACTACCGCCTATTTTGTAATTAGTACAAGTAATTTCCTGCATACTTTAATGAACTAATTATGAGTTTATGCAATGTATTAAGCTGAAAAGATACGAATTTGATGCTTCCTGGGTTTTTGTAACGTTGGGAAGAATTTCCTTATTACTAATTCTTAAGGCATTTGGTGTCTTAAGATTTTCTCTGTCTTACTTTTAATATGAAGTTTCTTAAGATTATTGCTTGATGTCTTGAAAATGAAGTCCCCTTATTAAATCGCAGGCTTAAACTTAGTAAGATTTGACACTAAATCTTAAGAAAGTTACTTTTAACTTTTTTAACCGAGGGTAGTTGAATATCCCATTACTGTTCTTAGAACTACGTCTTAAACTGTAGAATCAGGTTCTATTCAAGCCTAATTCTAAGACGTATAATATTTAAGTAGTACACAACATAGGTATGTGGGTTTTTTGTGGGGCATTTACATCCGGGTTCGTTGTCTGCGCCGCCCACCGCAGGCCTTGACCGCCGCGAACCCGCCGCGACTCGGCCGCGACTCGGCCGCGACTCGGCCACGACACGGACACGACATGACCAATGTTTGGCGGTTATTAATTGGTGTTAGAATTAAATGAGATTTAGTGGGTAGAACTTTTGAAAAAAAAAACGGTTGCAATTTAGAAGAGGTATTTACTAGTAAAAATACCTGTAGTGTAATTTAAATGATTTGAAAGTTTTAAATCTAAATTGTATCTTATGAAATACGTTTAAATATTCAGTTAGTTGCGTCACTCGGATACCTTTATTCCGCTAATAAAAATGTTCTTTATTTTTCAACAAGCTACTTTCAACTCCCACGCACGCCATAATTAGGTAGCCATCTACATATTTGATTAAGAAACCGATTATGTTCCTAGTTATATTTTCCAGCAACGGTAATTGTATAAAAGTAAAAATAACTCATAATTTATGATAAAAAATGGAAAAATCCTAATCCGTTGATGCGAATAAAAATTAAATTAATCATAAATTAAAACAGATGACGCTATGAGCGCGTTGATGTCTTCTGTATTGGGCGGGGCGGGGCGGTCGAATTAGCATCCAAATTATATACTATAGAGTGAAAAATACCGAATTCATGTTATTAAAAACATAGAAAATTGTTTCGGAGAAACGATAATGTAGTAGAATTATTGACAGCTGACAAATATTTTAACTTAAATATATATTTAAAGCCTCATTAGCTACTACTATATTTCTTGAAGTTATAGTTTATAGTAGGCACTTTTATAGATAGAATGTAATAAAAATGCGTGTTTCATTTACAGAATCCTCTTGGCGTTAGACAAAAATTACAAGCCAAGCGAAGCCTGTCATAAATAAATAAATTTAAATAGTATATTTATTATCATGATTTTATAAGCTAGACAATTATGACTTATAATTATGTTACTTGAATTTTAACTTCAAGTACCTATAAATAATAAACTTTTTATATGCTATACAGAGGACATTTTTTATGTAATGCGCATAATTCGAAGAGTGATTTAGTGTATAGTTCTAAATTTTTAGCGCACTAATTCGAATCGCACCGATAGTATTCCACATAGCGCACCGATTTAGTATGAAGGATACGCATAATATAGGTACTTAGCGAAAGCCATACAATTTTTTAATTTATTTCGTAATTAATTTTGTGTTCTCGGTTGCATTTGCGAACAGATACTGATTCACTCTGTAAATTGTGCGCAATACATACAAAATACTTAAATAATTAGATTTAAAGACAAAGTATTTAGATACTTACGAAAATTATATTCTTCTTCAAAGTACTAACAAAATTACAATCGTTTGATGAAATCTTCAGAAATAATGAAAGAACACAAAGATATTGGAATCAATATAGATGTTAAAACTAATTAAACATTCGCTCCTGGCCCGTTCACGATATTAATAACTGCTTTTAAGCTTTAAACCTGTAACGCCTTTTATTACAATTATTTCACAAGAATAATTATTGTACTTGGAAAGAAATCTTAATATTATTCTGGTTATTAAAAGGTAGAAAGATTTTGAATTCGGTTGTCTAATATAAAGGTATGGCGTGAGATTTTTATATGGTTAATTTTATCATGTGGTTTCATATTTCCGTCCGGAATAACCCCAACTTTAAAACAGTGAGAAGTTTATTCCTTTAAAAGAATACATCTTTATTTCATGTAAACCAGATACAGGCACTTAAGAAATGTTGAGCCTATATGTGCACGGATCGAAATAGTGGGTCCTATGGGGAAGAACCGAATTATAATTTTGATTAGTAGATACAATAGTCCTTTTGATGTTTTTTTTTTTTTTTGGTAAATTACTCTCGCTGTTAGCTCAGCGCCTATTCTGCTTAATCAAACTATGGCGAGGCCTGATGGGCCTCCAGCCTTGTATTAAAATTTAAGCAACATCGTAGCTAATCGTCTCTTAGTAGGCGAGGGTCGGGGGTTGATGATATTCATATCATTCAATTAATTTAAAAGCTTTTCTAACATTCGGATAATTTTTAGCCTACTTTAAATCAATTCTAACCTCAGGGGCTGAATACAATTTTAGTAGTTTTTCATTTGCAATTCTCACTCTATAACATAGTCCACTTATTAACGGCACAGTTAGCATGATAGCTAAGCCATTGACTTTCTGCGCTACATGTCGTGGGTTTTATTCCCGTACGGAACAAATGGAACAAATATTTGTATGACCTACAATAGTTGTTCCGAGTCTGGATGTGTGTGCATGTGACATATATGTTTGTAAACTGTACCCACGATATAGAAGAAATTCTAGTGTGTGGCAATGTTTTAAAAATAAATACTTTTGGTCAGTCTCTACAACAAGCGAAAATCGAGATTCGTCTGTCTAGAGTAGGTATAGTTCTAAGATAACTTGCGACATATCAAATACTACACACATTAATGTCTCATATATAATGTGAAACTGATGATGAAGTTGAGATGTCGACACTACACTTCACTTATAAATATATTGCATTTTACCGTTACGTAACATTTATTATAGCAGGTTTCCACTTATGTACTTAATCGTGCCGAAATGGGGACAGATTTGTAACTAATTGTTTGTAATTGACTGGTATTACGTAATAGTGATGTGACGTTTTTATATTTTCGGAGATGTATTATTTCGGGAAAATGTTCAGTGAGACATAGGCCTATAGTTTATTTATTTACCAACTAATGCTAACAGTAAATCTAAACATACAAGTTATAAGTACATAATTATTAATTACTAGAGGTCGAGCAGTGGTCGAAATTTGACCGTAATTTTAGCTTTCTGCACTCCTTCTCCATTTAAACTTTAACTATGCGAAATCTCACACTCCTCCGTGCGTGCAATATGCTTAAAAAGAGGTACAAAGTATTTTCTTCACGTGTTAATATATAGATACAGGTATATATTCTTATAAACGAAAAGGACGACTTAATTATTGAAATAGAAATAGAATATAGTAATAATAAAGTTGTGTGATCGAAATTAAGTTATGGATAGTCTTTAATAATAATTATTATATTATTTTTATGCTTCTTTCTTTCGACGCGGGCTATCAAGAAGAAGAATATGAGAATGGCCCATGCCATAGTGAAAATAATATAAGCTAGTGAGCCATATGGTAGTATCGAGGCTGACTGCCCAGGGTGACTCTCAGGGAGGCGGATTTCTACCTTTTTAACCCCCGACAAAAAAGAGCGGTGTTGTCAGTTTGTAGTGTGTATCTGTGGATCTGTGTATCTGTCAGTGGCATCGTAGCTCCAAAACGCATGGACTGATTTCAATGCAGTTTTTTAAATTGTAAGCTAGTTTAATCGGGTAGCATATTAGCTATGTTTTATGAAAATCTGTTCAGTCGTTCAAAAGTTACAGCTCTTTTTCTAGTTGGAGTCGGGGGTTTTTGACGGTTAGGTTAGGTTAGGTTAGTATATTCTGCTTGTGTATTATCCATGTATGAATTCAGCTCTCATATAATAAGTACTGAGTTTTGGTCTTACTTATAACTCAATTTAACGTCATCTTTACCGAAGTGTATCACAAAAAGCAACGAAAAAGCTCATGCTAATTAATAACTAAGTATCTACCTATTCGTTTATTTTTGTAAAATCTTAATTTGTTAGATGATATCTCAGTACAATTGCCTACACCACTACAGTTCGTACACCAACAATTAACACACTAAAATCGATTAACTCCTCAATCAACTCGTTTCATCAATCAAAGCGTTCAACGAAACGGATTTTTTTAAAGAAAATTCTTTAGTTACTCATTGTTCGAGCTAATAATATTCCTGGGGCGGTCGTCGCTCGCTGTGTTAGAATTCAAATACCTATTTACATAGTCACCGACCGTGAATGTATGTATGTGCAAGTATCATTCAAGCGACCGTGTGAATCCACTTGGCTAAGAATGCCGGGGAAAAATTTCAAGCATTCACTGTAGCCATGATTTAATTTTGGATAAATTGAAGAAATCATTTTTTACTCAAATAATTTGTAGAAGCAATGTTTATAATATTGTGAATTGAGTGGATGAGAATGCGCTTGCTTTTTCATGAATTATTTTATTTTAATAAATTATCTAAGGATCTCGGTTGATGTCTGCGTCGTTTAGCCCGCGCGTTTATTGGTCTAAGTCAAAGTCAAAGATTTTTATTTCAACTGGGCCTTTGCAGGCACTTTCAAAACGTTGTGATTCTAGGCGTGGTGTAATATTTTACATTGTAATAAATAATTGTATACGTAAAAACGTATGTAATTTTTAAAATTCAGTAGATAGTTTTTTGTAATAATTTACGAGACAGTGAGGTATTATGTTGTGATATATGGATTGATCGTAATGGCAAATCCCACACGCCGATCAACTAAACTCTCTAAATTATCTATATTGGTTATTTATTCACTGTTATACTTATATACGGACATTAAATATTTCTTATTTATCATGTATTGTCATTTTAATTTGAATAATAATTTTTGTATCAAATGTAAATTAGGAAACAAACGATTTCATTTCATTTCATAATATTTCAACAGAAGGATATTAATTTCTAATTATAATTCTTCAGTCAACGTCTGAGTCGATTCAAAAATTGTGTTTATATCACCAGTTTTCAACGTACAAGTAACTAACAGTATTTTGATAGTTAAACACAGTTCGTTGAATTCTGTCTTAAAATTATTAGTATTTTTTATGGACGGCGTGTCTATGTAAAAGGCGAAGGCTAGCGCCAAAGGCCTTAATAACGTTGGTCAGTGCCGTGTGCATATTCATAGTCCACACAACAGAGTTTAATGACCGTAAGTTCTTAACATTTTCGTTTTATGGCATGTTCATGGATATGCCGCCGAATAGTCAAGTTTACGTCCTTCGAGGCTTAAGACCTCCTATAGCATCGCTTTCAGAAACTTTAAGAAATTCGTTGGGCGGTTTTTTTTTTTTTTTTTTTTTTTTTCTACCTTCCTATTTCCGGTCCCTTTACATTTATTGTAGTCATCATAATGAAAGACTTTCACTATGTAACCAACCATGATAACACAAAACAATCTATTGTATGGAACAGCAGATATTTTTTTGCGATTTCAGCGTTGGTCCCATATTAAAAGTTGTTCAAAATGATGAGTACAATAATCCCTAGAAATCGGGGCTAAAAAGGTAGGACCTTGAATATAATTTAATCAAATCAGATCTTTATTTCCAGAAAAATACATAAAATAATAGGAGTTCCATTGGCCCCAAACTAGGCAAGCCTGTATCTTGGGAACCAATCAATAAAATAACATTTGTGTTAACATTGGTTGAGATTGGTTGATTAAACAATATTCTGTATATTCTTTCATGCTGTGATGTGTGTGTGTGTGTGTGTGCTTTTGGTGGTATCTTTTTTTGGCAATCTTCAAAGAAATAAGGTTTTTGCCGTTTAATATTTTTAACCCCCGCCACAAGAAGAGGGGTGTTATAAGTTTGACGCCTATGTCTGTCTGACTGTGGCATCGTAGCTCCCAAACGGATAGACTGATTTCAATGCAAAGCTAGTTTAATCGGGCTGGTTCTTAGCTATGTTTCATGAAAATCTGTCGAGCCGTTCAAAAGTTACAGCTCTTTTTCTAGTTGAAGTCGGGGGATTTTGACGGTTAGGTTAGGTTATTGATTTAAAATTTGCTTATGTCAACGTTACTATACGTCAAAAACATTCGTGTTCGGCCCAATGTGTGCCGATTGAAACGTTTCGAGCTCTTCACCAATCGTAGAGCCGAACACAGTCGTATCTTACTGGAAGTCGGACTTCAAAGCCGATCTCAAAAGTGTTGCGAATATGTTGAGATGACGAGGATGATGACTAAACTACAGTTTCGCAACGTATAGTGTGACAAGTGTCGAGATGTCGTTAGCCGAGTTTCGCAAGTTTATAGCGGCTCGATTCCTCTCTAATGTCTGACAATTCATCACAGTGATTTGTGAACGTTAACTTTTCCTTTGTTTGTCGGAAATTGCCGAATGGAGCCGAACAGTATTCGTGTTAAGGCGTTGAGTGTTTTGCGCTAATAACAGTTGTTAGTATTTTGTAATGTTTGCTTTTGTGATCAGGAAGAATAGTAGGATTTGTTGTCGTGTAGATGCAGTGAATAAAGTTGTCAAAAAATTATTACAAACTATTGTTTTGTTTTGTTTTTAAAAATTCTTTATTTAATAAATAAAATCACAAATGACTTTAGTACTTACATAATTGTGAGGTAACAGTAAACACAAAACTTAGAAAATACTTTTACAGGCTATATGCGCCTTTTTGAGTTTACAAGTTGATCAGTTTGGGTGCTAATTACAACAATTACAAACTATTTTTTTTTCTTAAATAGGTATTTTTAATACGTTTCTATAGGCTGAGTTGATAATTCTATTAATATAATTATTACAAATAGTTTTTTTGGTAAACTCAACAATTGTTTTAGATATTCCTCTTTGGTTTTTTCGCCTCAGCTTAGAACATGTCGTGTCTTCATTAATAAGACCGACCACTTCCTTCATAGTACATTAACTTAAGTTCTTTGACTCCAAACACCTATTATAACAAAATTACCTCCCATTCATTTGTTCCGCCGAACATTCAGACAACGGTTCATCATACATCATTTTATTTCACACTTCTATTGTTTCTACAATATTTACTTCGCGGCATTTAAGTATTTCTGTCTCTTTGTACATAACTGTATTTTCGTCTTTACCTCAAGTATATTAGTCACTTGAACCACAGAGTAAGGAAATATAGAAGCCGTTATTTTTTAAATATAATTTTGTCGAGGCTCTATAGTCATTGTTTTTTATTTCAAATGGGCCTTTACAGGCGATTTTAAAACGTTACGAATTTAGGTGCAATCGTGTGATCAAAGATGATGTTAAGAGTTCCATACTCTTGGCAGCATCCTTTATTAGTATTAGAGTTCAAAACGGGGTATTTACCATGTTTATAATAAATTGTTGCGACTTCCCGATATTTCGGGACTTTTCCAAGCGGGGGTCACGGATAAACTAAAAGTATTTGCGGGTGGATGTTTATTGGCAGACAAAAATCATCCTTTATCACCGCAATTTCTGTGTTCTAACAACGACATACTGCGATCACCAATTCATTTGTCAAATGTGGTGATTATGGCAATATGGTTATTTAAAGCGGTCTGTGGGGTCTTTTTTTAAGAGTTGACGTTTGTGGGCTTCAATCATTGAAGTCATTGATTAGCGAAGTGTTATTTTCGCTTAGTTTTATGTGCGTCTCAGTGAACCTTCTGTACCTACTTGTTCTGTGTTCGTACGTTTCACATTTACATAGTCAGTGACCGTGAATTTCTCGTGTGAAAAGACTCAGGCGCCGGAGCGTGCAATGTTCTTCTATACCTGTCCAAATTAAATTAGAACATTTTGTGGGTGTATTTTTTAAGGTGATTGTGTTTCGGATAAGTTCTGTGATTTAAATCACTATTTATTTGTGTGAACCTTGTGTTTTTGAGTGGATTAGATACTGTGTAACACTGTGTGGTTTAATTGGCTAAGAACATTTCAACAACAGAATCAAATGACTATCGTAAGTGACGACAAACGTACGAAACGTTACAAAATGTCAAAACCGTTTATTTATTTTGAAATCTAAATACAACATTATAACAAAGTTCCACGAAAACCATATTTGCATGTAATTTTATCCAAATTTATCCTGGCAGCGTCACACTGTGTTCCTTATAGCCATAAGGCCTCATTACGAGTACAGTCACGAACAACGCGCGGACAAGCTCGATATAGACATATCTACTTCATCGTACCTACTTGTTGCTGCGTGAATGTCTTATTTTGTTCTAACTGTCAGAAAAAGACGTACAGTTTTGAATTTAGAAGGTATTTTAGTGGCAAGTGTACTTGTGCCGTATTTATTTACTGTGCCTATAGTCTGCTTTATTATTTTTTGGGAATTATTTGAATGAAAAGAAAAATGGTTAGCGTAAAACAGAGCGTAGGTACTTATTATTATTTCTATCTTTCCTCTACATAGTAAAGTCGCTTTCCGCGTCTGTTTGTCTGTCTGTTTATCCGCTAACTCCTCCTCAACCACGCAACGGATTTTAATTTTTCACGGAATTGTTATATTATGTATAATAGGTTACTTTTATATTTAATGTAAGGATAGTAGAGAAATTGCACACGTCCAAAGCCGGGGGCAGGTCGCTAGTTTAAGTACATTATAACTTTTTATTTCTGCATTTTGTTCTTTCCTACGTGGTTTGAATGACGAAACTTATAGTGTGTCTGTTTTGAAGTGCATTTAATCGATGAAGTGATTTTGGATATATTTGAAGTAAAGCTGATCTAAAAAAACATACATTCTTCTCTATCTAACTATCTACATAATTATGTGAATATACGACTAAATACAAGTTTACGCAATTTTTTTAGAGAAATTGAAGAAATAAACTCTTTATTATTACAAAAGATGGTTTAAATCAATTCTTATAAAACCCAGGTTTTAAGATAGGCCGATCTCTTATTGTTATATGACTTTAGAAAGTGACAGATATATTTAAAACCTGAGTTAGACTAACTTTAAACAATCTTCTCAAAACAATAAGAAGCCAAAAACAAACAGAAAATAATCATAGTTCTAAACTCTCTACACAAATTCCGAAGAAATCCTGATGTTTCTAACAAGTGTTCACTAAAGATAGGGTGCGTAAGTTCAAATTCTAAAGAGAATAAATACGAATAGAGCTCCTACGCGTAATAATAACACTTCACAGAAAACCACTCCCACTCGAAGTGGTTAATTATTTGTTCTCAGAACTACCTGCACCATAAAATCTTTATTCTTCTCAAATCCTTACTGAATGCGCACTAAATTTAAACAAAGGCGAACAATTAAAAAAGACCATCGAGCAGTTTGGCTCGAGAGAGATAATAATATTGTGTTGTGAAGGTTCGCGTGAAACAAAAGCAGTTTTTATTATTAAACATTTTTGACTGGAGAAGTTGCAAGTGTTTTGTTATTCTTTTTGCGAAGTAATTCCGAATTTGAGGAGTTTCTTGTTCCTAAAATCAGCAGTTAGTGCATTTATTGACGACACTGTTGCTAAGCGGTTGGCTTGCTGCGCTACGTGTCGCGGGTTCGATCCCCGTACGGAACAAATATTTGTAATTGGACAGTTAGTTGTTTAGGCTGTGGGTGTGTGTGCATATGAGATTTATATTTGTAAACTGTACCCACGATAAAGCAGAAATCCTAGTGAGAGTAATGTAAAAAAAAGCAAAAAATACAGATTTTTTTTGTATAAGTATAGGATTTTTCCTGCGAATATTTATAAATTTTCTGGATATTTTTACCTTGTTCCTCGTTAGGAATTCTCCCATAACGTGATGTGTGTAATAATATGAGGAATACATATAGGTATAATTATATTTATTGGAATATTATTAAAGGGATTAGTATTAATGTGGATGACCTTAATTTTCCTTATAGTAAACAGTTTTTTTTAAAAGAAGTATTTAATTAATTTAGTGTTTTGTTCAATTATATCGGTGGAGTTGTTTCTATATACATCTAATGGCTCATAAAAGTGTGTAATTTATTTTGTAGCATTTAATTTGGTACACTAATATATTAATAAAACACATTTTTTATTATGCTTCGTGAAGTTTATAAATGTATATAGGTATCCAAGTTTTTAATTTTCTTATAGCTGATATAAATAAACTAAAATATTGTGCAGTCTGGTGAGATAAAATATGTAGGTAAACTTTTTGCGATTTTAAGTGAACTAAACAGAAAAAAAACTGTCTAGTATTTACTTCCAAGAATCATAAGAACTGAAGTAAGGCCACCTGTTACGTTGACTGCCGTATTTTTTACCCACAATTTTTGTACTCTCCGACAAACTTATCAACTGCTTGTCAGTGTTATATTGTCCAACAAATTATTGTGACGTTCTAAAGTCGATACCAATGTATTTAATGGCAAGTAATGGCAAATTTCTCTATTTAACTTGGGTAACGATACGTGACTTGCTGTATAAGGAATCGATTGTTTGGAATCGAGTGGGTGGATCAATTGCGATAAATGTGGGAACACTAATTGATTATCAAAATTAGCTTCAATCGTATTGTGATGCGAATTTTGAAACTTCGTAAAGGAAAGCTATTTACGACAGCTTTTGACAAAAATAGAATACTAATATTTTATGTCGCCGAGAGTAACATCAATAACTGAAAATATCAGTGATTAGTGACAATTGAAAGCGGTTTGTTATTTCTACAGATATCAATATCGTTGTCGTGTCAGTGGTGGTACCATCTAATACCCCTAGTGAGACAATCAGATTCAATTTGGGTATATTATGAATTTAAAAAAAACTAAAATCTTTTTTAACTTGTTATTGGCTGCGTTGTTAGTTAGCTGGTATTCAGTTTCTACGAGATGGTACGTTACCATCGGTAAAATGCATGGAGCTTCTGCCCGTAGCATTGCCCGCGTGAAACTTTAATTAGATAAAAAGTATCCCTATGTCCTTCGGTTATACCTATGCCAAATTTCGTCGAAATCGGTTTAGTATATGAGGCATCAAAAATAACAAACAGACACATTTTCGGATTTTTATTATTAATATGGAGGAGAGAGTTAAGTCTGGTAGTCTTTTGTTTTGTGGTTATGAGTTTGTTATATAACCAGTTCTGGGTAATATTTCTTTACAAACATTTCATAAAGCGTTCCACGGGAAGCCATATAAGGGTCGAGGAAATCAAAACTTTTTAAAAGTTTCGTAGTTGCTGGGCATTTTTAAAGCTTCTTTACCCATTTCTCATTTCAAGTTCGTTTGTTTATTCCAACAAACCCAGTTACTTGTTCTCAACAAATTTTCTCTAGCAATGGGAATACCATTTCCTTTATTTAACAAGTCCATTTTTCGTTGAAAGTTAAATGACAGCCAAACAGGTCCGAACTCATTAATTTAAGTAAATAGCTCTCCATAATTATCAAGTTACAGTACAAAACCAACAAATCGTAACAAATCCCGAAAGTCGGTTTCGACCAATTAATTCGGAGTACGGACCGGATCGCAGGTACCTTTTATCATTCCCTTCGAGCAGGTAAGTCATCGGTCACCTGTCGTCTAAGAGCTCTTCATATTGTGTTCTTTCCCCTCTGTGGTCTGTCTGTCGTGAGTGCGGGGGGCACGGAAGGTTTTTATAAGCTGGCCAGTGTTGTGCAGCCACCTGTGAGGTAGACACGGTTCTTTTAGTGTGTGTGGATGGAGTGTTATTGTCTACAGCCAGCTGTCCTTTGGAGGTAAATTTTTTCTTGTATCCGTTGAATGTGTGAGATTCGGAATTTGTATTGAAAGGAGTTTTTGTTGTGTTATTGATGGTTTTATTATGATGAATGTTGTGAGTATCTTTGCGAGTCCTTTTATGTAAGGTGGAGCTGTATGTATGGTCGGCAGAATCTTCAAAGCATCCGTATGATTTGTCTTGTGATTTATTGCCTGTGATTTCGTATCTTTGTAAGTCCAGTCTTGTGTCATTTTGTTCCTCTTTGATCAAATCTTCAAAGGGTTTCCCTCACGTGGTGATTATATAAAATGTTGTTTTAGCTTAGATAAAGACAAAGATATGGTACAAAAGTTGATATGCATAATAGTTTAGCAAGTCTTATTATTCTACTCAATGTAATCCAATCTCAATGGACAAGGTTCTCTTGCCAACTAACTCTCTCACAGATTAAATAAATTTGTAAATCACACGTGCATTTCCAAAGTTACATCAAAAGTATCATAGAAAATCATAAAATTCTACTTAAATCCATCAGTTATCCACGAAAGTCCAGTACTTTTCCATGCCGCAGTTTACGCAAGTCACGCAATTCTGTTAGCAACGCCTTCTTTCGCATCTGGCATCTTGATAGTGTGTGCACGGCCTTATTTGGCACCGGCACCTGTTCTTACTATACTTATACTTATTACACTGACACACCTGGGATGTCTGACTTTTGCTTGTACTTTATCACTACTAAGAGTTATACGTAAGTACCTATAGATATATTTCTTATGACATTAAATTTCTCGGTTGACGCACCTTTTTTAACCCCCGACAAAAAAGAGGGGTGTTATAAGTTTGTAGTATGTATCTGTGTATCTGTGAATCAGTGTCTCCGTGTATCTGTGTATCTGTCTGTGGCATCATAGCTCCAAAACGGATAGACCGATTTCAATGCTGTTTTTTTAATTGAAAGCTAGTTTAATCGGGTATCATCTTAGCTATGTTTCATGAAAATCTGTTTAGCCGTTCAAAAGTTACAGCTCTTTTTCTAGTTGGAGTCGGGGGATTTTGACGGTTAAGTTATTTGTTACTTTGTTGTCTTTCTCAGGTCTTGTTCTCAAAGTATTGTGACAACTTAACATGTAATAATACCTAGGCATTATAGCATGGCTTTAAAGCGGCATTCGTGCATTCATACATACACTGTCATAAGAAACGCTAAGAAAAGAAATATTTCCACTCTTTCTTCCATTGAAAGGGAGTCGTAAAAAAAAATTGCTTATACATTCAAACCGTTTAAAAAGTCGCAACAGCGGCTAATCACAGAAGAGGAAAAAGCGCAGACGCGTCACAATTATCATAATTCTGAATTTCTAATTACTTGTTATGCTGCGGTGCATGTAATGGCGCCAATAACGAGTAATGAATGAACGAATTGATTATGTGAACGATGAATGGACGTGTGAGGTCTAAGAGTGAGCGATTTGCGATTTTGTTATATTAACATGTATTTTATTTTTTTAATGTATGCCTAAATTTTACAATATTTTATATTGTTTTTATACAGGAATTTATAAAAATAGAGTACCAATATAAAGTGACGAGGTATTCGCAAAATAAAAATCCACAAAAAAAAAATTGACATAAAAAAACAAAATATTGTTAAACGCAGGCCAAATGCGTTTCTAAAGTAAATAGAAAAAAAAAAACAGTTTCGTGTTCATTAAAACAGATAGCAAAAAAAGTGTTAATCGAAACAGACATTCCTCAGAGAGTTATAAATCCCTTCGCGAAATTAAATGTCCCAGCCATGTCCAAGCAAAAATAGCCTTAGGCGTTTCACGAAGGCACTCGGTTTATGGCGTCGATGAAAGGCTAGATAGAAAAGCCTCGGGACGGTTATTATAAGACGGAAGTGGTATATCTCCAGTGACAGCCATTATTGCGCCCCCAAGTGCCCCAGGCGCAATTCTGCTTTTTGTTTTAATCTACTCTTTGATGTTGTAAGCCTTTTCTTTGCTCTTGTTTGTTTTGTTTATTAATTTTGTACCTTCAGGCTTTATTTCTGTAGAATATTTATTTGAATTTGATTTTCAAGTTATTAACAAACGAAAGATTTAAAAAATTCTTGAAAATTTCTTGAATTTGAATTTCGTTGCTTCTTTAGGTATATATAATTCAAAATAACTTCAAATACAGAAAGATATTTTTAGCAAGCTTGGTAAATTCTGACCGTTCAAAAATAGATACAAAATCCTTTTGTTGTCTGACAAATGTTATAAAGCTCAGAACTTCCTTTTATATGTATATAGCAAATAATAACAACCAGTCACAAGCGTCCTCATTGTGTTGCAGTACAGGTATTAAAATACGAGTCTTTGTGGCGTCGGGGTACCGGGAAAAGTCTACATTTTATAACCGAGACTTACAAACGTAATGTTATTTATTTTATTTTGACGATTATGTTTGTACGAAATGAAAGATGACAGTTTCTGAGAATACTCAGTTGATTTTCGAGTACTTTTATGTCAGCCTTTTTAATGGTATTTCGAATTGTTGAGATGAAACTTTTGTGTACCTTACAAAGCTCACAGCTAAGTACAAGGCACTTTTCTTAAAGCCTGTCATGTTTTGCAATTTTCTTTAAGCTCCTCGTATTGTTGAGTGGCTTAAAAAATATTTTATTATAAGGCATTGACTTGACTCTGCGTCATAATAATTATATTTGTAATTTCGAACAATGCGTCACGCATAACCGTAGTACGTGTTTCAATTCTTATATCGCGTTCACACGAGCAACGGTCCCGCTTGCAGTGTGAACAACGCTTATCCGCGACATAATCAATGCAAACGGTCGTTTTCTATTATAATAGAATCACAATATTATAAATTCACCTGTGTACGTTTACTACGAATTTTACAATCAAGAATACAAAACGCGCGTGGGTGTGTATTCGAAATTTTAAATTTTTACGTGAGCTTTTTTAGAATTGTATGCAAGTTTCATGCAGTTTGTGATTGGGGCTCGGTTATATGACTAAGGGTGGATAGCACCTGCGTATTTTATTTATAATAAAAGGTGGTATTATCTCCTCTCTACTAATGTTACCAGATAGTCAACAAGTAAAAGAATTATTAATGATGTATTTGTACCTAATGAGTCGTTTATGTATAAGTATTTTATGTGGTCTATTATTCTTATGAAATGATATAGAAGGAGATTTCTTATAAAAACTTGATTGATGTAGGTAGAATTCTGAGGTGTATGTAGCACATAGCGGTTTATGAGAATGCAGGACAGGACTATCAATCATAGTCCGCGCACCAGTTAGGTACCTACTGTCAAAACTTTTTATAACTTGAACATTTAGCGAACGCTACCTATAGATATACAATACTTTTTGATTTAGCATTCGTCATTCGGCTTTGCCGTTAAAAAATATAATGTTATAATGTTGGCCAAAAAATGTTTAGGTCACCTGTACCTAAAGACCAAAGTTAGTTTATTTTAACGTAAGTTCATACGGTAAAATAATAAGTTACCTACATTAATATTTCTCTAGATTTTTACATTTTTTTTTTTTAAAATGGATATTAACCTATAGCTATCCATAAACAACAATATACAAGTCATTACTTCTACATTCTTTTTAATAAAGTAGGCCGAGTTAAACTTTTTGTTATTGGCCATACTAAATTATATTTGTGTAGACATATTTTTAAAATTAAGTTTTTTATTCGCTATAATAAAGTTGTCGTTGTTTATGAACAAAAAAGAACTTGCAAAAAAGTTATAAGTAGCAGTAATGAGTCAGCAGAATTCATTGTAAAGAGATTATTAAATATTGTATTAAAGCTATTTTATATTAGTTTACGGTAAAATGAATTTGCTACGCATGATATGGACTGAATAAAAATGCAAGTCAAGTAGAACCGAGGAGAGAAAAAGTTCTGAGTACAGAACGTCCGCTGCTTGACCTGTAAGAGTTTTTAAGGGCAGATAATAATAGTTCAAGGGACTGGTAATCGGACATAGTACGAGTTAAGAGCTCACTGCAACCTATACATCAGCGACAATTACCTGAAGATTTTTAACGTTTTAAAACTGTTTTTATGTATGAAAACTGTCCAATCATACAGGGTGACTGGTTGAATGCTGGACACATTCAAGGAGGGTATTGTACATCATTATGAACTTTATTGAGAGAAAAAGATAGGAATTGCGTAAAAAAAATTGCTGTTTTCTGAAACAGCAATTGCTGCAGCAATGTCTGCATTTCGTCGAGTAATATAATATTTAATTAATTGTATGGAATAGCTGATTTTTATTCGCAATTTCAGGTTTCTTCCCATAATATAAGTTGTCCCATAATGAAGCCTACCTTCCTTCAATATGGACAACCGATCACCCTGTAAAACTTTTAGTAACTTTATGATGAAATAGCGTATAGTACGACACAACTAAGAAGTCGCATCGACAAACTTTGTTAAACCGATTAATTAGTACCGAACTGAGTGCGACTTCAAGACCACGAATGTTTATTAGTACTGCAGTTAAACATGATCTTTACGCTGATGCAATAAGTTGTACAATTATTTAAACGAGCGATTGCTATTGGTTGTTCGATCAGTTACACTGATGTTACTTTTTAGTTGTGTCGTACTGCAACTTCACTGATGATGATTTGTTAAAACAATAATTATTGTATTTGTAGGCAATTTCTTTCACAATTACAAAAATGTTCATCTACTTATTTCGCTGACTGTACCAATGATAATTTATGATGTATAAATACAACTATTAACTTGATTCTCCAACAAATAACATACAACTCGCGTCAGAAGTTTGTTTCTGTCAGAAATTTTCCGAATACTCTCGAGAACCGCCTACCTATAAAATTAACTAAACATGTTTCTGATTTCGCTTATTCCCTCGACTTGATAAACTTTCCTTATCAAGTCAGGGATAAACTTTCTTCTCTTGTAATTCTATTTGATGTACAATCACGTACAGCCTTATGGGATATGTTGAAGTTTCGTTAAGATAATGTGTTGATAACTTATTGATTTCCAAAGTATAACAGATGTTTTATATTTGTTAATAGTTCAACGAGCATGGATTTTAGCTAAATTGAAAACGGCAAATTCTTAACTGATCTCGCTCGATGAATATAATACTGGCATTAAATAAGACCACTATCACAGTATGTATTTATTAGTTATTGGAAAAAACAAAATAAACACCTCAAGGGCCTTCTGGCAATGATTTGTGTCTCCAACGGTGGAATGTTTTATTTTTAAACATTGCCCCTCTCTAGGATTTCTCCTGTGTCGAGGGTACAGTTAATGTCTGGTAATGTTTACCAGAACAATGATTTAGTTGGTGTAAGGTTTTAGTTAAGTTACGTACTGTCATACTGAGGGCTAATTTATGTAATTTTGTGACACGCCGATCATATTGCACAATTACACACGAACTTGACGCGAGCGTACCTCACTGAAGTTAAGAGAATACCAAATGTGTTATCAAAATTTTACTGCAACTGCAGGGCAACTGCACTTACCTATTTAGTTACGTGAATTAGCCTACTGAGCGTAAAATACTTTTTCTTTCTTTCTTTCTATAGCGAAAATGTCTTTAATCTGAACAAAAACTCATATGGAATTCTAACTTAGATTCATCAAACTAGAAGTAAATAGTTATCCCAAAATAAGAACCTTTCTCTTAAGTAAAGACAAAATCAATACACTACTAACATAGAGCCAAAGTAAATCAAGCAGATAACTTCGTAAAGAGCCCAGTAAAAGGCACAAAAGTACAATAGATTCCATCCAGTTAATCGCATAGCAGTTAGACTCAAATCTAGCCGCGATTCTAAGAGTGTCCGTCTCTTCGTAACTTGATTTATTTCCAGCCTTAAATGGCCCGGATCAAAGGAATAACGAATTTAATTTAGAAACCGTTATACGTTCGATCTCTTTTGATCTCCCGCGAACGATTTTAGGGAGCGTTTTCGTAGTAATCAATTTTTGATTGGAAAATGATCGTGTTAGATTTTATTGGTCCGAAAGTGGTTGGAACGATGCCGAAATCGTTTTGTGGTTAGGTATGTCACAGTTACAATGTGTAAGAGTTATAATATAACATAATCGAACCCATTACTATCCTACTGCTAGGCAGACCTTTTCTCAGAAAAAGAAGGATTAGGCTTTAGTCCACCACGCTGACCTAGTGTGGGTTGGCGGACAACACTTACCATCGAGAACTTTATGGAGCCTTTTAAGGTTTCCTCACGATATTTTGCTTCACCGTTAACGCAAGTGATAATGAAATTACTGATCCGCACATGTATAAAACTCAGAGGTACGGGCCGGGTTCGAACTCAGCCCCTCCTGCATGGATGGCAAACGTTTAACCGCTTGGCTATCACTACACTGTAAGAGGTACAAATAAACCGCGTATTCTTTAATACGCGGTTTATTTGTATGAGGTATTTTAGGTTTATTTGTATCAAGCTTATGTCTGAAATGTATCTATTATGTTTATTCAAACGCTATTCTTGAAATATTTACCCGCATTTATTAGTAAGGGTTTAGAGATGATAATCAGTCTTCAGTAACCATTTAAAGAGAGAAAGAAAAACATCTGGAGAAACGTAGATCTTCCTTTTGCCGAGTCGACACGAGCTATCGAGCTAGAAAGATAAGATAAGCCAGTTAGCAATGCCATGGTATCGAGGCTGATTGCCCAGGGTACAATAGAATATCATATGTTCCCTCACTCGTGGAGGCTCTTTTCCTGAATCGAAAGGACCAAAATATTATTTACTGGTCTTTCGAGACATCATTCCTGTTTTGCAAATAAGTAATTAAATATTTCAAGCGTGTCAAAGAATGCTATCCAGAGTATCTTTGGATAAATTCAAAGAGGTTTTTGTTTTCGTTTTAGAACACACCGTAGCGAACATAGACATGGTTGCCGCAACCGGTCCGCCGGCTTTGCAGATTGAATAAGCCATTACTAAAGTTTCTACAGCAATTACTAGTGCCCTTAAAAGGCTTCGTCTGGTCGGCCGCATTAAATTTATATTGCACAGATGCTCGGCCCGAATCGGACGGCTATTTCTTCAGTTTACACCGGTGACCGGTCTTAGGCGTTGCGTTTTCACTGTTATTTTTTTATATTTTTTACGACGTGAATGAGGAATATATTGCACTTTATAGGTTACTCGCTGTTGTGGGTTTGACACGAGTTTTATTTTTATCAAAATAAAATATATTATAGTCTATACCACTCGGGGATAAAGCTTTCTATTAGTGAAAGAATTTTTAAAATCGGTCCAGTAGATCCAGAGATACACAAAAACCTAATTTTACCTGTTTAGAAAATTAGAAAAGATGTGTTTATTTATTATTTCGTAATTAACTTCGGAATTGAAGTTTGTGTAAGATATTTAAGCATATAAATTTCTAATGTAGGTACCCAATTTTAAAAGTTACGTACTCCATTTTGGCATCTCAAGTTCACAACTCAACCTAAGATCAATAACGCTTGCCGCACGCGCACGCAGTCGACTTCTTCGAGTACTTTCTCGATAAAATGAGACACCAGTTATAAATTTTTACAAATCAATTTTATTTGAATTCCAATTCTTCATCAGTCGATCCTTATCAAAGCTCAGGTTTTTAGTCCCATCATTTTTTAGAAATATGAAGAGTATTCGTGTTGCAAGTCACGCGCACACGGCGCGGCGGATTGTCCTCACCGTGACACGGTCGTGACCGTTCTCCTATCTAGATGTAGGTACCTGACTGAGTCGATCCTGCATTTTCCGTGAACCAGACAGAATTTCGAACGTGTTTCTTCGGAAAATCTCGGCCATTTTTCCTACATTTTTATAGAATTTTGGATGTGCTGCCGTAAAATTTCGGTTATGTATTTATCCGTAGGGTTCTAATATGAGGATATAACATGCCATAAAGCGCACCAATTCGAACCACACCAGTTCTATTATTCAACCTCTGTTATAGTATAATAAAACTGCACCAGTCATCTTATTCAACAAGAACAATCATAGTCCAGTCTAGAATATGCTAATAAATTGTCTTACTGACAAAATACGATGACACAGACCTTTGGCAAGATCCGCTTAGTTCTGGCGTCACGATCGACCGTGCCAAGAAGGCTACAACGGCTCTGGGTGGAAATATTATCCTTGTAGTTAGAATAGAACACGCAACAGTGTGTAACATCGCATGCGTTCAATACAAAATGTACTAAAAACAGATATCGCGATAACGCATTGCGATCAATGACTGCGATAATCATCATCAGTGCCTTACGGGTCCAGTATAACAATGGATTCAGGATGTTGATGGGGCTGCCCCGTTTCTGCAGTGCATCTTGTATGTTCGCGCAGGCAGATACCGATGGCTTTCATGCGGTATTCAGAAAAAAATCTGCCTCGTGGCTCTGTAGAGTGCGGGGCAGCTCCAACTCCATCCTGAAAACCATAGCAAGGAGGTACGACTCTCTTATTTTAAAAGTGATTGTCTGTAGGTGCATCACAGACACACACCTTGTGGCTAAATAGGTATTAAGTTTAACTAACATAGTTTTCATAAGTTTGTTTTCTTTATTGTTACTAACCCACTATGGATGTCACTTATCCGAAATAAAGAATTTTTATTTTATTTTTATTTATTTTATAATTATCGGCATTATAACCCAGCTGTGTGGGGAGAATGGATAGGGAATCACAGTAAGAATGATGTGATGTATACCTACACGTTAAGTTGAATATAAATATCTGTGTGCATGATATTTGTTATGTGATTTTGTTTTGGCCAATATATGGCGAATATTTATATTCGTACAAATACACCAAGTGAAGCGCGGCCAATTGGCGTATTTGTACGAATATAAATATTCGCCAAATATAGGCCAAAAAAAAAACACATTTGTGTACTTTACAAAAGGTTTCTTTTGCATTAGCCGTATAACGCGAATATTCGTACAAATATGCCAAGTAAAGTACCAGTATCATAGCGTAATGGCACAAATATTTTTTATCTGACATTAAAAGCATATATCAATACATCTCCGTCGACACAACCTAACGTCATTTAGATTTATTAGTCTACTTAGGTGGTCTTCATAGAACCTCTCACGCAAAAAACGCATGAGGTAATACCTCAAAAAAAACGTAATTAATACTAAAACTAGCTGTACACGTCTCAAATAAGTCAAATAAGTCCCAAAAACGTTTCTCATCACGTCCCCACAAGGCAATTCTGAAGAGGAACGACAAAAACACCTTATACACGAGACGCACGCATGAATGCTAATGCCTGTCTCCCACTATCGAATTCAAATCATGTGTTCTTTTAATACAATTCACGCGTACCGAAGGACGATATGCATAACGGACGAATAGTTCGAATTTTCAACCGGAGTTCGAATTTTGAAATAAATAATGATGACAATTTATAATAGAGGAAGGTAATTTTTTTCTTTTTTTTTTGGCCCGCGCTTTTATGAGTTTCTTTTCCATTCTAGTCTTTGAGATTCTACATAGTCCTGAATTAATTATAATTTAGGTATTAGTTATGTTTGGAACTTATTGAATTCTATGGAACTAACCTGAGGATGATTGTCTATTTTGGTTTCAATAGAAAAAGAAAGTGAAAGATGCGTTAATTTTAGTTTAGTACTGTCAAAATACGCAACAGAATCGGCAACAGGGTAAGTTGAAAAAAAAAATCTATAAGAAAACCATTTTTTTTAAGAATACAATTTCTGTACCTATTCGAAATATTATGACAACTCTTTATTACAGTTTTGTTTGCATAACAAAACAGTATTTGAACAAAATCTTTTGCTATTCAGACAACGGAATTGCTGATTATACTATCCATTGGTTATTTTCACCCGCATTATGTAACGTACTCGCTCAAAATTACGCAATGATCAACAAAATCGTAAATTTTCGTGTTGTGAATATTGTAGGTTTATTTAACACGGAATCTACAATAAACACAGGCAAGGCCGTCTATGGCCGTTGCCTCGGGTGACCTTCTGAGAGGCGACGATTTCTTGACGTGACAAGACGTCGTGCTTCAAGACTTTTACCTTTTTCGTTGCATTATGTCATTTGTTACGTGGTCACGGACGTCGTGATAAAAAATATTTGTCCGATTGTTGACATTGAGTAGGTACAGACAGACGGCTGTAAAGCATACCTAAGGAACCATTTGCTTGAAATAATATATAGAAAAGAATAGATCTTTATTTCATGTAAACCAGATACAGGCACTTATGAAATGTCGAGACTCTAGGTGCACGGTTCCAAATAGTAGATCCTATGGAGAAGAACCGGCAAGAAACTCCATGGTAACTCTTTTCAAATAATAGATTACAATCTTTATCAGTACAATGTTGTGGTAAGAGCTGCGAGAATAATGTAATTTAATGTAAATAAAAATAAGACTAGGATAATAATGATTTGCCTCTGAATAATGCCATGGCAGTTATAAGCTGACCAGTTCCGACAGACGACAACCATCTACGATCATGATATAAAGAAAAAGAAAGAAAGAAAGAAAAAGAAAGAAAGAAAGAAAAATCATTTATTTGCCACAAATACAAGACACACTAGAATGATAGACATAGGTAATAAGAAGAGGACAGGTGCATAGACAGAGAATATATTTTTATCGGAATATAATAATATTTTTTCTAATATTATCCGTAATAATGAGAGTGGAGTAATTCAACTAAGATGGCAATGTCATTCTGGAATCTTTCTGGACAATTTCCTTCAAATAAAACTTATCTTTATAGAGATCTCCCAACAATAACATTGTTCTATTCAAATTTATTTAAAGGAAGGAAAATTTGCCAATGACAGGCAAAAGATTCTAGGCCGTTTCCTCTGTTCATGGTCGTGTACAGCCAACGTAAGATGACCTCTTGTGAAACATCATCCTCTCTTTTTAAAACTACGTATTGTAAAAAGGACGTGGGAGCTCATGATACACTGGTGTAAGATCCACATAGTATATTAACCTATCTAAACAATTCTGCGAAGTATTGACGTTCATCTTTGCTCAAGTCATTTGCACTTGTGCCGATGGGTTGTGCTTGAGAGCAAACCTTTTTTTATATATATGACTTTTTGTGATACTGGTCGGACAATACGTGGTTTTGTTTTTAATGTCTGGGAGCAGATACCTGCCGTCAGGTGCCAACATTTTTTCAAGGTAGAGTTGTGATATATTTTTTTAGATTTCTTAAGTAAAAAGTAGACAGATATTGAAATAGGTCACTTACTCCTCTCGTAGCCAAAGGTCTCTCTCTCTGCATTTCAATTATTGTAGGGTTTGTCTATTTCATAGGCTAACTTTTATTTATATCAAACAAGATACTAGCCGTTTTAAATATAAATAAATAGATATTATAGTTAAAAAGAACTAAAAAAAAACGCTTTTGTCATCCAAACTAAACGTGTATGCAAAATTTCAGCTCAATCGGAAACCGGGAAGTGGGTCAAATTTAACTTCCAAGATTTTTTTACATAGTTAGTTACAGGTGAAGCTAATAAAAGCGTTTTAAAAAATATCATTGCATTTTAAATATCGAAGGAAACAAAAGAGGCTCAATCGGCTTTTGTTAAGAGTTTAATATAAAATTAGAGCTGTGTTATCGTCCTTCAAACCGAGACAAGACACTCACTTGACTTTGAGGTTTTAGTCGAATAACGAACGAGGGCTGCCGGAGGAAATACTTAGAACGACTAAAAAACAACTCAGTCTCATTATGGCGGGCTCCAAGGCTTTATGAAAATAATAAGAATGATTCGACAAATACTTGTCCGAATATTAAGTTTACCATGAAAATACCTCTATGAAATATTCAAAATTGGAATTGCTTTAAAAAATATTCGACAGAAAAAAATATATACATATATGGCTTTTTCTCCTTAGCTTAGATTTCCGTTATAAAAATACCAAAATTACACAGGCAATCCGTCAGATTCCGACAGAGATTTCAAAGAAAAACAAGCTTTAATTATTACATCTTATTGCAAACAGAGGCTTCCCTTTTAATTTCGAGATTTTGTTCACAATAAGTATCTTCAAAGTAAATATTTGTTACAAAGCCTCCACAGAGACCAAAGTTTTTTCCATCCGCAAATTGGACCTTACATTTGTTTTTTTTTTTTAAATTCCTTGTCTAATAAAACACTGGTGATTTTGTATTTGTTATAATTTATTTTTTTGTAATGTGGGTGTGGGCAAAGTCTCTGTCTTGCGGCCTTACTTTTAAAGCTAGTTCGAGAATGTTATATTGTATTTTTTAGGCTTTGTTCTTATAAGAAATAGGGTGAGGCTTACAAGACAATTAATTTTTGTTGGTTCATAATGACAGATCATATACAGCAGTGATAGCCTAGCGGTTGAACGCTCGCCTTGCAGGAGGATCTGAGTTTGAACCCGGTCCGCACCTCACTTTTAGAATTCATGTGCGGACCAGAATTTGATTATCACTTGCGATAACGGTGAAGGAAAACATCGTAAGGAAACCTGCACATCTGAGAGGGCCTCATAAAGTTTTAATGGTGTTTGTATAGGCTCCCTAAGAACCCTTCTCACTCTGAGAAGAATCCCGTTCCCAGCGGTGGGACAATAATGTGCTGGATTTACTTTTTTTATATGACTAAGTCAGGTGTTTTGACTGCTGTTCTATATAATATATTTTGTATAATTCATGTTTGTCAATAACCGTATAAGAATGACTCTAACATAGATTTTGTATAAAATTTCAGGTCATTGGTGGTAGTTGCAGTCATCTGTCATCGAGACACCTCGTCATTAATGAAGAAACGAAAAATGCTGCTATGTGAAAACGTCAACAAATTGGCGAAGAATATCTCAAGGCTAGAAGAGTCAAGATGGAAGATTTCAGAAGATTGAAGACAGTAGATTGGTCAATTATCTTTGGTTATCTAGCTGTATGAGTATTTTGACATCATAAAGCTAGGTTACCGGAGTTAAGTGCCGTCTGAGACTACGATACGAAGAAGATACGAAGATTTAATGATTTTTGGATCTTTTAGCTTAGTTTAGTTAGTATTTAGTGTGTGTGTGTAAAATGTAATGCGTTTCTTATAGTGGCACATGACTTGGCGTATTTGTACAAATATTTGTGTATAATTATGGCCAATGCAAAAGAAACCTTTCGTAAAGTACACAAATGTGATTTTGTTTTGGCCAAAACGCGATTATTTGAACAAATACGCCAAGTGAAGTGGCGCTTCTACAGGGCCATCTACATAACATGTATTAATTATCGCCAAATACTCAAACACAGCTCAATTCAACCATACTGGGCGTAAAAATAAAAACATTTTCTTTCTTTTTTCTTTTTAATTTTAAGACACTCATAAAAGTTATTCTATCGCTACTGTCCACCTTAAAGTGACAGCATGAGAGTTAATCATAACTTAAAATTGAGATGTGTTTGAGTATTCAGCGGTTAGAGTAGTACTTCTATACGACAGGGTGCCGCAAATGTTATCACATTAAACGAAACCGCGTATTTAGTATCACGAATGATAGCAGAGTGAAATATGATGCAAAAAGAACTTGTGTAAAAGTCCCTGATTTTTTGTGTACGGCTTCAGAATATGATACCGTTCGTCCGTTCGTTCCGTTTCGTTTTGTGATATCAAACGATATAATAGATAATCAAAATCCATCGTGTGTGCATTTGATCACAATGAATACAGCACAACTTTAAGCTTCATTATTTTTACACATTTTCCAAATACCCAGAAAAAGGGCTCATTATAAAAATACAATTTGGTAAAAAGGTCGAATTACAAAATAAATTGGGATCCAGTATCTACGATCGATTACGTCTTCGGAGAACCTTCTGAAAATATCTTAATGAAGGCTCAACAACTTTACTCTTAAGTTCATTAAGAACCTGCTCATTAGTATGATAATCTGGAACTCATTAAAAAAGGCACCATAATATTTATTTATAAAAGGGAATTTGTATACAGTTTGAAGATTAACATAACAAACGTTATTTTCTCCTGACTCAGCGATCTGAAGCCCTACTTGGCATCAGATACATTGTGATAACAAGACTACCAGAGGGCTAATTCATGTAATTTTATGACAAGCCGATCATAATGCAGTGACGCTCGAACTTGACGCGAGCGTATCTCACTGAAGCGAAGAGAATACCAATACGTGAGTTAGCCTCCAGAACGCTCAGTAAGTTGCAGCAACTAAACTTTAGTAGGTACTCCATAATGAATATTCTATTTTAAATACATCCTTTGCGTTAACTTTACAAAAAAATATAATTAATAAATTACAACAACAAGGTAAAGTTTACTAAATGTCTCTTGTTGTCACATAAAGCACGAGAATTTGTATATTTACAACGAGATTATTCTTTTCGGTGTATTAGTTGTTACATCATGCCTTTTGTAGATTAAATACTTAAAATTTTTATATTAATAAAAAAAACCAGCCCATTACTATCCCACTGGTGGGTACAGGCCTTTTCCTAGAATGAGCAGGGTTAGGTCCACCACGCTGACCTAATGCGGGTTGGTGGACTACACACACCATCGAGAACTTTGTGAGACCCTCTTAGATGCGCAGGATTCCTCACGACGTTTTCCTTCACTGCTAATGGAAATGATAATTTAATTCTGATCTGCATATAAATTCAAAAAGTTAGAGGTGCGGGCCGGATTTTGTATAAGTACAATTTATTTTTAAGAATTGAGCGTTTATTAATTAAATATTTAGAAAAATGAAGAATGAAAAATCATTTATTCGGACTAGATATCAGGCAGCAAAATGCACAAATATAAAAAAGTAAAAAAATAAATAAATACAATTATAGGAGTCAATGTGCTGTCGGTATGCCAGTACCGAATATTGCTAACTCAGCATTTGATGGGCATAGGAACACCCAGCGCTGATATTCAGTATTTCATGAATACCACTTTATTTGTCTTATGCCTTTTTATTATATATTATTTTAATCTACACAATTCCATAGAAACTTGTTCTGTCAGCCACCTTAGGTTTCAGCTGAAAATCAGCGCTGTAGTGTTTGTTACTGCAGCATATGCTGAGCTGAGGCCTTTTGGTCACGCAATACCACACCGAGCCTAATTTAATGTCATAGCTTACATTTGTGTGCACAAGTGAGCCTGCTGCAATGGACAATTATTGCTGTGTCACTCCCGGCTATTCTGTTTCTTACTGTATATGGTGTGATTTAAATATGTATTGTGTTGACCAATAAACCTTATTTCTTTCTTTTTTCTTTCTATGTGTGATACTGGTTGTCTGACGTTTGCGATGTACCTGAAGTTCACATAGATCCTTCATGACTATCAATCCATTAGTATTTATTGCCATTCAACTGGCCGTAGGCCGTTCGATGTCCCACTTAATTTTGATCTCGTTCTCGTACAGGTTGCAATTTTTTATTATTATAATTTTTTGTGTTTTTCTTTTGTTATTTTCTGTGTGAGTTCAAAATAAAACTGTTTTCTTTCTTTCTTAGATAATAATTATGCTGATCGATATTCACAAATATTTTATCGCGAGGTTTATTTTTAACCCCCGACAAAAAAGAGGGGTGTTATAAGTTTGTAGTGTATATGTGGATCTGTGAATCTGTGTATTTGTCTGTGGGATCGTAGCTCCAAAACAGATAGACCGATTTCAATGTAGTTTTTTTAATTGAAAGCTAGTTTAACCGTGTATCCTCTTAGCTATGTTTCATGAAAATCTGTTCAGCCGTCCAAAAGTTACAGATCTTTTTCTAGTTGGAGTCGGGGGTTTTGAAGGTTAGGTTATCGCCAATGATATTTGGTTCGTTGACTTAATTAAAGTTTTATTCTGATCTTCCATTATGTTTGGTGTCACTTGTAAATAATTTATTAAAAAAGTATATTAATTTATATTTCAATATCCCAAAGTATAATAATCAATCAGAAGAAAATTATTGATTAAATCTCAATATTTGAAACTTTGACAGAGATATAAATTGGAAAACTAACTTTGATACAATATTAAACAAATTTTAATCAGAATATTATTCGACATTGTAGAAAGATCAACAAGTGTCCAGAGTCTCTAGTAAAAGTTTCTGTTAGCAATCTCGGTTTTACGCAGTGACGTGAAGAGCTCGGAACGGGCCAATCGGTACGCAGAATGCGGTCGATGCGTAAAATCATAAAATATGTTAAAAGAATTTATAGTTACCAGGGCCTCAGGTATTTCTTTGCGAAGTTTTAAGGAGACATTAGGTGTTCAAGCAATTGCCTTGAAGGCTTTGGTGCTTATACTCTCTGGTAATAAATTAAGCTTGTATCTATCTAAAATCTGGAGTAAAATTTTGGTGTTTCTTGGTGGTTCTTCTTGAGTTTCTTGCCGGTTCTTCTCCATAGGACCTACTATTCGGAACCGCGCACTTACGGGTCTCGACATTTCATAAGTGCCTGTATTTGGTTTACATGAAATAAACATCTATTCTATTCTTGTTAACATAACTTTAATTAACCAAGAGGTAACTAAAGCTCAAAGAGAGGAGCAGGAGGAGTAGGGGAGGAGGGAGGAGGAGGCAGCTAATGGTGTAATTTGTGTTATATTTAATTAGTAATTAGAAAATACGAGTATATGGTCCTAATTTAATAGCGGAGGGCTTTTTAAGGAGTTATAATGCTCATCATTATGAACAACTTTTACGATAGGACCTACCAAAAAATCTCGAAAAAATAACTGGCTGTTCCATACATTTAGTCAAAATACTATTAAATTGATCGAGATATCAGGGTTGGTCCCATAGTAAAAGTTGTTCATAATCATGAGTAAAATAACCCCTTAAAAAGTACCCCGCTATTAAAGTAAAATCTTATTGATAACACGCCTTTAAGGCCACAGACTGCTGACCTGTACCTATTATGATATATAATTTCACACCTGTAAAATGACTATATTCTTGCAAATAAAGATATTGAATAGAATTCAATTGAATTGCTGGCACAGTTCTACAAATTTGTAATACTGTGATGGTAGGTATCAATGTATGTAGTAGGTAATATATAATATATTATAAAAATAAAATAAATAAACCCAGCCCATTACTATCCCACTGCTGGGCACGGGCCTCTTCTCAGAATGAGAAGGGTTAGGCCTTAATCCACCACGCTGGCCTAGTGCGGGTTGGCGGACTACACACACCATCGAGAACTTTATGAGGCCCTCTCAGGTGTGCAGGTTTCCTCACGATGTTTTTCCTTCACCGTTATCGCAAGTGATAATTAAATTCTAATCCGCACATGAATCCGATAAGTCAGAGGTGCGGGTCGGGTTCGAACTCAGACCCTCCTGCACGGCAGGCAAGCGTCCAACCGCTAGGCTATCACTGCTTATATATTATAAATGTGTTAAATTGATGTTTCTTGGAGACGTTTGAACAGAAAAGTGATTTCGTGTTTAACAGACTATTTCTTGAAAAGAATTGTATTGCTTTAGTATTTTATAATCCATGAGTGTCCATAAAATATGTTAAGTTTAGAAATAACTCGTGAAAAATGAAAATTGGAAAGCATACTCGAGCCTCGAAAGATCACTAAAGCCTGCTTTTCTAGAGGCCGTGGCCTCGCGACAATTAACTAAATGTATTCAACTCCCATGTGACCCCGCTTTACTTTTAAACCAGATACAAAAGGCCCTGAGGGGAATAAGCGACAGTGTTATTTTACATAATTAAACCTTTATTAAGAAGTAGTAACGACGTGGGTAACGAAAGAATTTGATTAAATGTTAAAGATTTGGGTAAATTGCGATTTTTCAAGCAATAGGAAGTAAAAATAATGCTATTTTACAGCTGGACCCTGTATTTATGCCATCAATAATTCTAGTTATATATAAAAATGTATAAAAAAATAAACTAATAAAAACATTAAAATTGCGCCCTGTGGCATAATTATTGGTTTTTAATTTTATTAGATTATAATAATTTCATTTTTTATATTTCATCAAGCAAAATAAAAATATAGACGTATAACTTAACTTAAAAACATAAAACTTAACTTGGTATTTTTGTTGTTTGATATGTGTGCCCATTAAGATTTAATACAAATATTATTTAATATTTATTTACCATCAGGGTAAAAAATTAAAAGGTAAAAAACAGAATAATAAATAAACAAATACATATTACTAACTAATGTACACCTATTGTCGTTTATTGGTATTATTGCAATATTAACCTTAGCACAAACTTATTCTGAAAAACTGACCTCCAAAATCTATCAAACGGGGTCACAAAATCACAGACATACTGCTCTTATTAGGCAGAATGCTTAAGTGCAATTTTTATTTTCTCTGTGGCAAACGTTAATGTTTTTGACAGGTCAGATTAATGGTTGACGTCACGAGTCCATTAGTAAATTAAGATTTTATTCGTTCAACGCTCTCATTAAGATAATTACTTAAGCTTTTATAGAAAAAATATGTAGGATATTCTTTTGGAAATGTATAATGTTATAACAAGCAAATAAATTAATGTTTTCTTACTTGTTAGAAAAACATTAATAACGTAATTAGGTCACATAATTAATACTTATTTAAGAGTATAGTTTTATTTGTTTGTCCAGTTTTTATAAATAAATTCTTCTTAATTCTTTATTGTAGGTACCTACACGAAAATGAGAAAAATATAAAAAAAAATTCTTCGTAGAAAAAAACCACGTATTTAAAGTTAAACATATTTATTTATTCATAGTTTTATATATAAAGATAAATGTTAGTTACAAGCTTCTTTATTTCTTAACCCATCTATATTAATCAACTATAGCAGGAAGCAATTAAAAGAACTTTATGATATCTGTCCGTGTCGGCAAATGAGGTAGAACATTACTCTTGGTATCCGCAGCATCCCGAGTTTCCGACTCCTAAGGTAGTTTATGTTGGCAAATAAACTACATAAATCTGTATTTTTTGATTAAAGATATATTTTATTTCAATTAAGTGTTATATTAAGTAGTTGTAACGTTGTATAACGTAAGGTGTCCATTTTTTGTGCGTGCCATTTTTTTATATCGAACGGGTCCCAAGATAAAAAATGAGGGGACCTATTTGAATAAATTTTTATTTTATAGATTACTAGCTACCGCCAGCGGCTTCACCCTCGTTATATCTTTATAAATTATAGCCTATGTTACTCAGTGATAATATAGCATTCTGCTGGAGAAAGAATATTTTAAATCGGTCCAATAGTTTTTGTGTTTATCCATTACAAACAAATAGACAAACATAAAAAAAATCTAATCTTTTCTCTATATAATATTAGTTTAGATTCACTCACTTTTAGGCTGTAATGAAATAAAAGCCTATTTAAAATATTCTGAGGAACTTACTTTAAATATAAATGTGGATTCTAATTCTGTTTCTCAATTACTTAGTGCTAAACAGAACGTTCTTAAAATCTTGTTAGACACTTTTCGTTTCATACTAAATAAAACAATTTTACTAGTACTTATAAATAATTTATTTAATCTAGGATCTAAATCATAAGCAATTTTGAGAAATGGTCCATAAAATTGTAATATTGTATCATGAAAAGGCTCAGCAAATTGTAGATAATATTTTATCGCATATTTCGGTAAATTAACTTTAGGATCTAAACAGAACTTTTGGCAGTTGCTGTTGTTGATGATAATGTAATTCATGACTACACCTAGCTATATCTGGCTACAGTGCAAATATAAAAAATGTCCGGTTTAAACCCGGACGCCCGTCGAGTAGTCAATTTCGTTCGTTTTCTACTCCAGCACAGCACACACTCGTATATCTTGGGTGTAAAAGAAAAGAGTTCCTAATTTTATTATTATTGTTATATATATTATATAGAGTACGTACGATATATAATCTGTGTATTTGAGTTTGTATCTCAGGTTTGTATATCGTGTTAATTTATTTGTGTGACTTACAAGACTTAGCAATGCGTAGTTAACAAATAAAACATTATATAATGGCTATTTTAATAAATAAAAACATAAAATTTATATACAGGGTGGTGACGACATTACGACAATAAATGAAACCACGTATTTGGTATCACGTTCTGAAGCCGTGCACAAAAAATCAACGATTTTCACGCATATCATTTTTGCATAATATTTCACTCTACTCTCAGTCGTCTAGGTGAAGGGACATCAAAGTAGAAACTTATGTCATCTTTATCTATTCTTTTCGTGTAAATAAAGATTATTTTGGTAAGAACAAGTCAGTGACTTATCAAATTTCACTTAGAGATCGTGATATGTGTAAAATTAAGAAAATGTTAATTAGTTCCTATGGCTAAACTATTGATTGGATTTGATAGATATTTTGTGTACGGTCACAGAACGTGATACCAAATACGTGGTTTCATTTATAGTCGTAACTTCGTCACCAGCCTGTATACATATAATAAAATATAACATAAAATGTCCGGTGTCGGCAGTTTATGTGATAGCAGCCTGTGTCCAGTTAGGTTAACAATTTCCATAATTATTGTTCAATTTCGTTCCGTCATAATTATAACGTTAATTATATTATTAATGTTTTTCCTACAAATAAGAAAACTTTATTGTATTTGGACTTAGCGAGTTTCTTTACTTTCCTTTTACAAACAAGTTTCCTCACGTTTATGCACAAACATTTCAAATGTATAACTTCGGCGTACAATAGAAGTTAACAAACAAAACTTGCCCGGATGCCTCGGATTAATTTTTAATACGGCTAGGTCTGCTAGTTCGCCCTAGGGAGACAAGAGTAAATATTATTTCTGTTTGTTACAACTCGTTGCAAAATAAGATAAAAATAAATGGGGCAGGTATGTAATGTATATTTTTAATCTCGAGAGAGTATATTCTGTTTAATATTTCAAAGTTATTTTAATTCAGGATTGGTCTAGATTTGCTGTTTATTTTTCCGTCCGAGGAATAACAATACCCACGTGTAATTTTAACGTATAAATTAACTGCTTTATTCATTCCTTATTTTTCCCGTAGTAGACTGCTACGAACAGCTTTGCGGGCAGATTTGTGGATGAAATTATTATCACTACATACATAGTATTAATTAATAAAGTTGCCAGCTGCGGCGCGTCTGTCTGTTTGTTCGCTAATTACTTCTTAACTATACAACGGATTATAATACGGTTTTCACCATCATTTCAGCATTTTTCTGGCAAGTTTTTTTATAACGCTTTTTTATTCTATTTTTACTGTATGATTTTGTAATTTTGCTGTGCGAGTCTGGAATAATGTTTTTTTTTTTTTAACTATAAATCTTTTTCTGTGTAAGTTAAATTTAACAAAATCATTATTCCTAAAATGATCGAATAAGGCACGATCATGAAGGAATATTGTCATAATTTAGAATCACCATGCACCGATAATAGTGATTGCAAAATGTATTCTCTGACAAACAATTTTTTTTAAAGCGTATAGTCTTCTCCCTTTTAGCGTAAACACGTATTTACACAGATAATTGGCTTTGTAACGTTACGGTACGTAGGGGAGATAACGTGAAGAATACGTAGATTGTGTAAAAGTCTCCTTTATAGGTAGTCTACATAAAACAAAGAATAGGTCGACACATAACGTGATTAAAATTAATGGGGCAACTAAAGTTTGTATTACAATAGTACCTAACCAAAATCGGGACATTATTTTTTACAAATATTTTCTATAATCATAGTAGAACAGGGTTTAACACAACATATTCGACTGGTTTGTAAGAGACAAAGTCCTTTATTTAAATAAAAAATAAATTATTATAAAAAACAACTATAATATTAATTAAATCTGCATATTATGAAGTCGAAAACATTCACAAACGAGTGCCCAATAATAAAATATTTTTACATTACACTTAATTATTGTTCTATGTGAAATTTTATGTTTATATTTTATGATTTAATTTGATATGTCCTTATAACATCGCCTTGGAGTGTTCTGTTAGATGTTGTAATGTTACAAATAAATAAATAAATTTTTACAGTGTGCCAACCCTATTTGCCCCTCGGTAAAACCTCAAAAGCTGAAAAGAAATTCAATTTGAAGCGAGCAGTTCACGATATTTACAGATTCTATTCGTTATCTGGGTCATCAGGGAATGGATACGGATGCTCCATTTTTTTATTAATATGTTACCCTTTATTATATAGAATTGCGAGAAAGCTTCCTCGATTTTTCGTATCTTTGAGAATGAATTGAACTAAAAACTAATAAATAATATTTATATTCATATGACTTTTTTATGACAAAGAACTTGTGGGATGTTATGTGAAAAAATTCAAAATAGTATATATATAATAATTCGTTAAAGTACCTGCTAACCAGGGACTTGAAATGTTACTCAAAATAACACAACATATTTTAAGTGGTGGTTCTTTTTGGAGTAATTGTTTGCCTTTCCTCCCCATGTCACCATGAAAACAAATCAATTTCTAGATATTGCTGTAGACATATAAATAATCTAGGAAAAGAGAAATAACCTTGTTTTGTTAATGGAGTAATAAATATTCGCAAAACAATTTGTTGAAATGGAAGTAAAAAGTTAGTTACAAGGCTTGGAGCTTTCTAACTAATAGCGCAATGTTTGGAACTTATTAGTGGCTTCTTAGTTCTCTGCTCGCTATCGCTCTTGTGGGGTAAGCAAATCTCTGGGCACTTGGAAATACGGAACTAGTCTAGAATATCTTTTTAAAATTACAGCTATGAATTTCCTCTCGCGGTAGACTGACGACTGAGGGGCATGCCGGACTCTTACCGGCTAAAACGACCGCAGTGTTGCCTTTGGCCGGGGGAGCAGAACTCACTTAAGCAGTCACCACTCTCCCGACATCGGCTTTGCTTGAACCGATCCCTTCACCCCGTGCGGTCGCACCCACTCTCAAGTGGTGCACGTGGAACACGGTGCCACCAACTCGGGTCTATCTGGTCGGCCAACAGACCCCACCTAGTCTGCCGCCTGCAGGCCACTTGTCAAGGAGATCTGCGATCGTTATGTGCCCTTCTCGGCCCGGTACGTCTCCTGCGGGTGGGTAGAGACGTTGCGGCTTCTCTCCCGCTCAGCTGCCTCCTTTACGGGCATTACTGCTTCCCAAAAGTAGGATACTTGGGTCGGATGGAGCCTGAAAAGTTAACATAGACATCGGCTAGAAATAAACAAGTTATTATACATGCAATAACATTCTAAGTACACTTTCTTTTATATCTACAAGAAAATACTAAAATAAAACCCATTATACGTAAGTAAAAGCAAATAGAGATGTCCTCCACTTTCTCCCAGATCGCATTACGCGGTACCGCATCGAGTTGCATGATGCATGAGCGGGATACCGACGCCAAATTTTATTACTCACATCCCCTATGTATGGAATAGAGATGCAGTCTGTAATTTTAGTACCAAGAGAATACGAACACGTGCTGGGATCGTTTACGTCTGAGAGAGAGGATTCTTGATGCTCATTTGCATTTCCCAGTGCATTGATCACAAAATTCATTTACGAGTACATCCTTCTCTCGCTGGATGAAATTCCTCTAAATTTGAATTTGGAAATGGAAAGAGAAAGAATAGCCTCGAACGGAAAATAAAATTGGTAGTAGCAGAAACAGTGTTCTATTTTCCTGTGTGCTGATACGCTTGGCTAAAAGAGGCTTATAAGCACTCTTAAATAGTATCTAAATAATAATGAGAAATTATGTTATAGAACCAATACTAAAAGTTGTGAAAAGTGCTTCAATGAAAGATTTATTTTAAAAAATATTATTTTTTTACAAATTAACTTTATTATAAATTACGTACATCGGAACGTTATTTCAAACACCACCATGGAGTCTATGACGTTGATCGTGTTTCCTTGGTAACCATATACTCTGTGAACCAGCGATGCAATGACGTCATGTCAGTTGTGTTTTGGCGCGAACATTTGAAATCCATATTCTTATTTATGACATTTTAATTATTCGTCAATAATTATTTTTGTTTTTACTTTTTTATTTAAGGATTCAATTTTTCCGATAAATTAAAAATAAAAATAAATGCACGTTCGTTAATTCATAATATTATTTATTTATTTATTAATACTTTGTGTACTATGTATTTCTACCAGTCAACCTTAGGGCGATGCAGAATAAAAGGGTGGTAGGTGCACGGACAAGATAATTAAAGTGAAATAAGCATAGTTACATAAAACTAATTATACGTAAGAATTGTTATAATGTACACTACATATGTATATATATACACTATATACATTCCATATTAGTACATAAAGATGATTCTGCCAATTTGGTGTTCGCGTACGCATTATGTACGTTCTATATTATGTCACTAATCCTGACCCAAATTCGGAGTTATTTATATGACGTTAGCTAACAGCAAGACATTTTCCTAAGGTTTACCTCCCTGTTTCAATATTCTATTTTCAATTTAGGAGCACCGCAAACCAGACTGTGTCGAGCAGCCGCATCCACCACGCGATCCAATTTTGAACGGATTTATTTATATGTATAGTAAAATTTTTAGCGAAGTGCTGTCGTCTGTATAAGAATTATATTATACTTCAAAAGGAAGCTCGTTTGCTTCATAAGAAGTAGTAGGCTCACTGCCTGATTCTTCTTCCTTAAAAAACCATTTCTCTTCGGACTGTGGCTTGTGAACACACCTACATAAAGGATCCTACTAAAACGATATTTAAATTCGTTTGAAATTAGAACATTTTAAATCGTAAAAAATATTGTCCGATCCTTTTGAAAGGTTGTCTGATGGACTTAAAAGGGCTTTTTAAAAAGTAAGTAGGTACTTAAGTCTTTTCAATCAAATAATTCTTTGAGTGCTAAATGATCCTCATTTAGCACTCAAAGAATTATCTGTAAAACATGGTTGCAAAATAATTGAATGTGCCTATTTTGTATTCAAATAGGATCTCGTTCACAGTGATAAATCTTAAGTTTAAATAAAATATTTTTTCAGTCTGTGTAACAAATTGGTCTTGGTTATTATTTATCTAAACTAATATTATAAAGAGAAAAGATTTGATTTTTTGTATGTTTGCTTGTTTGTTTGTAATGGATAAACTCAAAAACTACTGGATCGATTTAAAAAATTCTTTCATCAGCAGTATGCTAAGTTATAAGTAAGTAACATAGGCTTATAATTTATAAAGATATCACGCGGAAGAAGCCGCTGGCGGAAGCTAGTATGATAATATAGATGCACGTTATCACTTGCAAACATTAGATAAATGTTTATTTTTTCCGTTTCTCCTCTCCTCAACGACAGTACCTTAGAGGGACAGTACTTACACACTCTAGTTATTAAAGTCTGTAAATACATACATACTGGTCAAACATATAAACGTAGTACCTACATACGTATGTATGAACGTAATATACGTATATTATGATTTTTCGAAGAGCCGCCGCAAGTAGCCGTGGTTATCGAATTTATACCGGACATCTGTTGACAAAAATCTGTTGTTCCATACATTTTAGTCTAGTAATATTGAATTATTTGTATGGAACAACTGATATTTTTTCAGGATTTCAGGTTTGGTCTCATTGTAAAAGTCGTTCATAATGATTACGATAACTTTTTAACGGGATCGGGATTAGAAAGGTTGGACCTGATACAGAAAAACAAAATAATAAAATAATTCCAGCCCATTACTGTGCCACTGCTGGGCACGGACCTCTTCTCAGAATTAGAAGGGTAAGCCTTAGTCCACCACGCTAACCTAGTGCGGGTTGGCGGACTACACACACCATCAAGGACTTTATAAGGCCCTCTTAGATGTGCAGGTTTCGTCACGATGTTTTCCTTCACAGTTAACGCAAGTGATAATCAAATTACGATTTGCAAATAAATTGGAAAAGTGGGGCGGACCGGGTTCGATCTCATCCCCTCCGGCATGGAAGGCAAGCATTCAACCGCTAAGCTATTGCTGCTTATAAAAACCAGAAAAACAAAATACAAAAAAAATAAAATGTCCTGAAATATGTCGGGCACGAATTAAAATTGTACGAAAACTTGGACAAACCGTCGTCATTGTTATTTTTGTAACTTATTTTAGAACTCTTGACTTGAGGATAAATAATCAGATTTCAAAAATGTTAAATGGATGGAAATCATCCCTTTCAGTAAATTGTGGATCAACGGATCAACGGATACTCTTCCAAATTGTTAGGGAACTTTTATCTGTTCGCAGTTGAGCGGGCCAGCCGGATAATTAGAATAACTTCGAGCGTTATACGCAATCTTTGTTGTCCCAAGTTTGTTAAGTTGTAATTAAGATAGGATCAAGTAAGTGCCTTTATTGCTAAGTTATAATAATGCCCCATCGGTAGGCATAGGGTTGCCAACCGTAGTTTGACATAGAGTGCCTATTTATTGTGCTTTATTGTACAATTAATCTATTACCCTTCATTGCAGTATATTTATTTTGATTAGAGGTCGCCCAGTGGTCGAAATTAGACCGTAATTAGTTAAATTTTTAAGAACGACAATGAGGTTCTTTTTTCTTAGAGTAAACTTCTATAATCACTGCTTTTTATTACGTCAGCATCAAGCATGTACAAATACGTCATTAGCGTGTGTTATTTGCCCCCTTCAAAAGAGATGAAAAAAAAAACATAATTACAGCTTGTATTCGTATTTTTTTTTCTGTTACTAACATTAATTTTTTTCTTTCTGCACTCCTTCTCCATATAAACTTTAACTAGGTATGCCAAATCTCACAGTCCTCCGTGCTCGCAATATGCTTAAAAGGGGTACCTACAAAGTTTTCTCTTCATGTATTAATATATAAATAAATTTCACCGCGGTTTTCTAGCACCCTGTATGAACTGTATAACCCTTACTTTTTCAACATTTCCAATTAGTTGAGATCTGATACGATATCTCGATTCTATGGGCGTCCGTTTGAAGTGCTAGAGGCGGACAAGAGAGTCAAGCGCCTGCAGTAAATTATACTGCAACGTAACAAACTGAGCTATGTGCCTGACAGTTTGTTGATAGTAAAGTTATATATTTACGACTAGAGAAGCGCTCCATCTTCGTTCAGGGTCTTTTTGAGACGATACATAGGTACATACGTAGCTTGGATGATATCAGTACAATTTTGTTCCAGCTAGAGCTTTTATTATCACGCGTATAATATCCGAAAGCGTAGGCAGATATGTACTACCGTACAACCCGCAGTTCGCTTACCAAGGTCTACTAAAATTATTATGTTTTTAAATACAAACAAAACAAATTCAATGTACATTAAACAAACAATAGAAATAAAAATCATAGTATTAGAATATTCTATTAGTCCGGAAGACACTAAAAAAAATTAAGGTAAGTATTAAAACTGATACCGGTGAATAGTATATTAGTATTTAAAAATATATTTTTTGTTACATGAATTTTGCACGTAAATAAATATTACCTTCCTACCTATAAAATACGAAATCTCCGAGTTAATTAACGCACCAAATGATCGAACAAGGCACAAAGGCAAGCGCCTACAGCGTTTTATACTGCAACGTGACACTGTCCGTCGGTAATTATGTGCCTGAAATAAGGCATTCCATTTGTACTGATGGCATTGATTGGTCCGTACTGAAGTTATAAAGGGACAATCATCATTAACCTTCTAAAAGGAATCGGAAACGGTGTTTCATATACTGTTACATACACAGATATACAGAATTCGAGAGCCGTCTAATCTCAATGACAATTTAAAAAAAAAAAAATATCTACGCCATTGGAGAATTGTGGTGTACGTACACGTACACCTCTGCTCAGCCCTTCGGAGAAGGTGTAAAGTGTAATAACCTTATGTAAATAAATAAAGCCCTTTACTGTTACCGCTGGGCACGGGTCTTTTCTGGGAATGACAAGGGTTAGGCCTGGTCCACCACGCTGGCCTAGCGGCTTGGCAGACAACACACCATCGAGGACTTTATGGAGTCCGCTCAAGTATGTAGTTTTCCTCACGATGTTTTTCCTTCACCGTTAACACAAGTGATAATCAAATTGCGATCCGCACATAAATTCGAAAAGTCAGAGGTACGGGCCGGGTTCGAACTCAAACCCTTCTGCATGGAAGGCAAGCGTTCAACCGCTAGGCTATTAAAGATGATAAAATATTATAGCTTCACAAAATCTTTTCTCTACGAAATAATAATTGCCCCAACAATAATAATTAAAGTTTTTTATTAAACGCGCTGAAAGCTCTTGTCTACCGGTAAAATAATTTACTGGGAACAATGTAATTTGGCGGTGTCTAACAAAATTGTGGGATTATGAGATTGCGCGTTCTTATAAATTAATGTTCGTGTTATAAGGGAAATTATATTTATTATAATTTTCACGCTGGTAAGAAAAGGCATAATTTAGGTGCTTTTGTTATAGCCGTTACAGAATAAAATATTATTAATATACAGAATGACTGGTTGACTCATCTATCATTGTACCTCCTTCTTCTCTTCTCTTCTTCTCCTTATTCATTGTATCACTATGAAGAAATTTTAGTAGGTATAGGAAAAAACAGGATTGTAATTCGCGAAAATAAAACATCTGCTGGTCCATACGTCATGTAGTCGAGTTATATTGAATGATAATACGTAAAGAGAAAACTTCGTTTTATGCATATTGCGGGCACGGAGGACTGTGAGATTTGGCAAAGTTAAAGTTTATATGGAGAAGGACAGTAGAAAGCTAAAATTCATCTAATATAATATTACGGTCGAATATCGACCACTGGGTGACCACTAGTTCTTATTATTAATTAAAACCAGGGCCACATGAGCCCTGGTCAAAGTGAACTGATTCCTCTCAATTTATATCTACTGAATTTAAAACTAGAAACTTAGAAGCTGTCATCCACAGATACCCGAGTCTTGACATCACGGTTCTTTGCCCAAACGATGATAAATAGAATTAAGCTACGACAATTTATGACATACAAAGTACAAACAAGTCTAGATAATTTCAAGATTCAAGTACCCTTTCAGTAAAGTATCAACACCCGGTCTAAAACAGTGTGCCCCTCTCAGGAAAATAGTTTTACAGCAAGTACATTACGGGAAGATGCTTCATTTAAGTTAGTTCAACTTCGAAAGCGAAGACGGATCAGTGGGCCAATTCTCTATTCCTGCGAGATCATCTCGTAATCGAGTTTGCACTTCGAGAGCGCTTTCGATTATACAAGAAAAATTCAACAATATTATTATTATTATTATACAAGAAAATTCCAAATGTACCTACGTCTCGAATGATATCGACCGGTTGAAGCAACTTCGAGAAATCTCGGGTTCTATTTTTCCAGAATAGCTCATGTTAATTACCTACCTGTCAAGAAAAGTTCAGATTTGAACGTCTTTTTCTCGAATTCGAGACCATTTGAAATGTACGAGAATTGCCCTCCGGTAAGTAAGTTGTGAACTTGAAGAGACGCACGTTATAGTGGTCGACTTCAGTAATTGTTTGGAAGCTTGAACAAATATGATGGTTGTAAGTATGTTTTATGTAAGAGAAGGTTGATGAATAGTTGTTAAGTTTGTTTTATTATATGAGGGGAAAACATAATTATCGTACTTTTCATCTCACCACCGCGCGCTATAAAACAGTTTGAGAAAATTGTATTAGTAAAATTAGGCCACTTCTTTGAATCCGATTCTAGCTCCCAATGAACACTCTAACATATAATAAAACAAACTTTTAGATTTCTAAAATCTTGGTTTATATGTCACATAAGACACTACGAGACTACTACGAGAGATAGGTAGTGGGACTTTCCACTTAGAATTGGAGGTCCCTGTACCTCTACCATGAGTTTTCCGTGCCATCTAACGTTCACGTTCACATGCAATATTTGTATAGTGACTTTAGTTCACTATTTATAGGTACCGCTAGAGGCGCTGAAAAAGTTCCCATACAAATATTGCATGTGAACGTTAGACGGCACGGAAAACTCATGGTAGAGGTACCGACTGGGGAACTATCTCCACCTTGCAGAATATCGTGGCCAAATAACACTGCTATTTTGCAGTTTTTGTTCCTAACGGTGAGGCAAGGTCACCAGTTCTGCTCGAGGAAGTGTCGTGTTGGCAGTGGTGATTGCTGCCAACACAACACTAGTACCTACTACGAGTCGGCATCGCGCGAGTGATGCCCCTGGTGTTGCAAATGTCCACAGGTTACGGTAACCGCTTACCATCAGGCGGGCCGTATGGCTGTTTGCCAGTGGTATAAAAAAATCAATGAAAAATGATACAGTGATTGAACATAAAGAATAATTTGTAGATAAGAGGTTTTTTTCTTAAGGCATTTGTCCAGCAGTGGACATACGAAAGACTGTAAATGATGGATTCCACGCCTGCACTCATACTTTATTTCGTAAAGGATTAAAATGTAACACCTTTGAAAAGGAGCAAATTAAACTGGCAACAATAGGAACAAATTAGCAGCTAAACTGCGAGAGCTGTGTCTAAATAGCAGATGCGCCAGCCAAGTGCGCTCGACGCAGCTAAATTGAGTTCTGAAGCCCTGTGCTGTACTAATCAAGTATATTGTTTGAAGATACTCCGTTCTTTCCAAGGTAGATGAATTCATTATTTAATTATACATTTTCCGACAACGCTCTTGGTACTTGAGAGTTTGAGTAATTGCTTATTAATCCAAATCCGTAGGCCGAACAATTATTTTTACCGTGTGGGGATCGAACCACACGTAGCGTAGACAGCAAATCGCATAGCCAATGCGCCAGGCATGCATTATATGTGGAAAGAAAAATTCTACCGCGAACAGGATTCGAACCGGCGACCTTTTGGTTCAGTAAGTACACCAGCCGCTTTTGCCAACCGAGCTATCGCGACCCTTGCCCACAATGTCGAAATTTAATGTTCCTCCACATTACAGTGAAGCAGGGCGCGTTAGTGCGTTCTTCCTATATAAATTTATTGACATGTTATCTACCACCCTATATGTATAATTATTATATATGTATAATTATTATCTCTCTATAGGGATCCTTTATCATAATCGACAAACGGCGACCAATACGGCCAGACGTCGATGTGCGTTGACCTTTGCGTCTTTCGCGGAATGATAAGCCGTTGTTATATTCAATGCTTCTCTCGTATTCACAAATCAGTAAATATGAAAATCTGCTCCGGGCAGTTGAAAATGCGCGCCGCGGGCAGTTGAAAATCGGCGCCGGACATTAATGTCTGGCTTTACGCTGAACTGAACCTTTTTGGTGGAGCCCTGAGGCCCACACGATGCTAGTATAAAGATTTCCCTACATACGTTATCTATGTGTAAAAGTATTTATATTATGTTATTTTAATTATATTTTAAGCACTTTTTGTTTGTTTTTTTTTATTATTATTGCACGTGGTGTATTTCGCATCGAATAAATTATTTATTATTATTATCCTTCATTCTAACATTGTATCAGCAAACATGGATAATGTGGAAAATACACATTATCTACGACGTGTTTTTCGTATTCTGTCGCAACTGTCAGCTGGGACAAATAGATTATTATGATGGAGCATTGATGGAGCAATGTTTATGTTGAGATCGTGTTTATGCTTATATTATTTGTGAAGACGTTGGGATATTTATTTAGATGAAATTTGGTACTTGGTACACATTTGACCATGACCAAAATCATGGAATAATATACCTACATAGTCAAACAGCATCATCGAGTTTATGACGTCACTCTTTCGTGTTTCCTTGGTAATCATATTCACACACTACGAATAATCGATGCAATGACGTCATATCACGTTACTCTGTATTTTGAAAGTCATATTTTTTGGTGACATTTTATTTAAACGGGCTTATTATAATTTATTTGTTTTTTACTATTTAAGTCTTCAATTTTTACTATAGGCTAAAAATAATAACAAAATATTATAGTTTAAAAAAAACTATAGAACACGCTTTAGTCATCCAAACTGAACGTGTATGCAAAATTTCAACTCAATCGGAAACCGGGAAGTGGGTCTTTTCTTACATAGTTAGTTAGTTACAGGTGAAGCTAATAAAAGCGTTTTAAAAATACATGCAACTTCCCTATTACAGTGACCTCGATTATTTTCCATTTCCCTTACTTTCTAAAGATTTATAACAAAAAATTGCAATAACGGGTCCATAAAATCGCAAAATGAAAAATCTCTTTGTTCACAAAGTTAGCATTGCACCATTATTTATAATACAATCTTCCCCGTTGTAGGTTGCATCCACGATTTATCTAGTTAAGCCGTTGAACGTGCAAAAGTGAAGTGAAAAGCTTTTAAAATTTAAAGCTACTACGTTTATCTTGGAAAGCTGTTAAGGGCGCGGGTAATATTACCACCCATAGTAACTTGCTGTACCTAGTTACACATTTTTATTGTGTATAGATAGCCAAATGTGTGTAGCTGTTTTACCTAATTTATTACTAGCAAGGAACGAGATCTTCTAGCGTACCCTGGACAATCAGTCTCGATACCACTATTAAATAAATAAATCCAGCCCATTACTGTCCCAGTGCTGGGCACGGGCTTCTTCTCAGAATGAGAAGGGTTAGGCCTTAGTCCACCACGCTGGCCTAGTGCGGGTTGGCGGACTACACACACCATCGAGAACTTTATGAGGCCCTCTCAGATGTGCAGGTTTCCTCACGATGATTTCCTTCACCGTTTTTCGATACCACCATTGCCGACTCAACAAAAGACTTTACTAATATCGTTATATTAAACGTGTTATTTTACTTACTTATTAAAAAAGTATTTTATAATAAAATAAATTACTAGATAAATGATAAAAAAACAAATTAAAGTTTAAACATGAACCATCAAAAAAATTAAAATAATAGCTTCAATATAAAAGTATGTGTAGACGGTCCTTTTCTTTGGCTACGCCGTAGCTGCTACGAAAAAATTAAGCTCCGCCGCGACAGTGTAATCACTGCCGTGACCAGGATTCGAACCTGGGTTACTACGGCCACAACGTAGGGTCCTAACCACTAGACGATCACGGCTACCGGAGCTGGTGACTGTAGTACCGAAATACAAGAGTATATTGCGTTCAACTTCAAACTGGAGTACCTACTTTCACTTATAATTTGTCACGGTATGCGCAAGAGACGAAATCAATAATCGGTCTGCAATTGGCGGAGTAATCGAGTAACAAACACACACAAAAAAAAGAACAATCTAATTGAGAACTTCCTCCTTTTTTTTGAAGTCGGTTAAAAAGGACAGTTTTCGGTGTACTACTATATACGTATATATAAGGTAATAAACGGGATTCTATGTATTTTAATATTAGACTTACATACCTTATTTTGATGACGCAAGTAACTGCGATCAGAAAAAAAGTAGGAACGGTAATAATATATGCCGCACTCTATTCTTCCCCGGGCGCGCAGCCCACGACCCATATTGGTTTAGAAGAAATTGAATAGGTTACGAGGTCGAATACTTAAATTGATCGAATGCCAATAAGGTTGGCTTCGGCCAATATTTGAACAAGTGATTGGATACGTTATAAACATCGTGATTTCAGATTTTCCGTGCTTCTGCTACTAAAAATGTTATTTGCAAAGGTTTGGCCAGCATTGGTAGCAAACATACGCAAATAACTTCAAGTTATAAGACTTGTGAGGCAATCCAGAACATCTCACAAGTCTGCCTGAATAGGACTGTTATTTTTTATCAGGAAAATTGAAGATTTTCTTAAAAACTTATGGAATAGAGTAAAAATTAAAAAAGTATAAAAATATATGCCTAGGTTTTATGCATTCTAAATTGCTTAATAGACAGAGATGGCACTACTGACTTTTGACGTCATAAACTAGTAATGCCACAGTAAATTGTGCCATTTTCATACATATTCCATTTTGCGGGAAAAGGATAGATAGTGCCTCTTATAGAAATTTTAAATGTACCGGCCATTTATTCCCGATTTTAATTATTTTTAACCCCCGAAAAAAATACATAGAGTGTATCTGTGTATCTGTGAATCTGTGGCATCGTAGCTCCAAAACAGATAGACCGATTTCAATACAGTTTTTTTAATTGACAGCTAATTTAATCGGGAATCATCTTAGATAAGTTTCATGAAAATCTATTTAGCCATTCAAAAGTTACGGCTCTTTTTCTAGTTGAAGTCGGGGGTTTTTGACGGTTATGTTTTGTCAATTATGGTGTTCTTCATCTACCTACTTACTTTATGGGAATTTAAAATATTTGTCCTCTTTTAATAATACATGGCATATAACAGGCCCCGCATTATATCAGACGCTATGTTGACATCACATTTACTACAATAATTAAGTCACATATCAGCCTGGAGTTAAGGGAAGCTGTATTTACAAAACTTTGCAACATTAAGAAGATTTTGAGGACTATAATACTATAAAATACTTAGTAGGCACTTTTTACGGTACCCAAGGACCAAATATTAAAAATGATTACAAGTCAATATCAAATAAGAATCTAATATAATAATAATCTAATATAATAAGAATCAACTATAATTTGAATGAACAGTAACAACTTTATTTTAAAAGAGTATCCGGGGAGTTTCTTTCCGGTTCTTCTCCATAGGACCAAATTTTTTTGGAACCGTGCACCTAGAATTTAACGTTCCAAAAGTGTCTAATATTTGGTTTAGTTGAAACGAAAACTTTTCTATTCTATTTTAATAAATAAATTCCTGTTAAATTGCAAAATTAAGCTCCGCCGCGACAGTGCGGCACTGCCGTGACCAGGATTCGAACCTGGGTTACTACGGCCACAACGTAGGGTCCTAACCACTAGACGATCACGGCTACCGGAGCTCGTGACAGTGGTACCCAATTTCTCGGCCGCTTTGGTCCAAACTTGTTGCAATGAGATCACTTTCACTATTGATTGGGTCACTCTTACGACATCTCGTATTGTAATCACCATTCAGTCATTGCTTGGGTACCTACTAAGTATCGTAACGGACAACAGAGGTCGTACTCGGATATAATAATTTCCTAGCTATGATGAACATTATGACACACGTAGCTACATTATTTATTATGTACATGAGGGACACACACACACTTCCATGTATATTTTTCATTTTTTTATTGTCTAGTAATTTTCTGGCTTTTTATGTGTGTTATGTTTTGTGTGTGTGTATATAAAATATACTTAATTATTATATGTGAATTCAGCCATAAAAACTGCGAAAACTATAAGACAATTTTTAGAACATGAGAAAGCCGTCTGGAAGGTGTTGTACTAATAATTATGAATACCTTTTACTACGGGACCAACCTTGAAATCACGAAAAAATAATCAACTGTTCCATACAAATAATTCAGTATTAGTCGACTAAATGTATGGAACAGCAGATTTTTTTTGCCCTACAATAAAAGTTGTTCTTATCGATGAGTACAATAAATTGTATTTGGTTTTTCACTTATACTAAAAATGATGTATTTAAAATATTTTTTTAATTCCTCATTGGTCGTGTAGTCGATGCATAGCTGCTGATTATGAGGTCCTGAGTTGGATCTCTCAGTCAAGCGTGTGTAATTACATTTCTCTGACGTAAAAATTCACGTGCATATAAGCTCTCATGAATCATCATAAACGTCCATAGCAAAACATGTTCTACTGCGGAAATTAAAACGGAACCACACTCTATTAAAAAAAACTAAATGCACTAAAAGACGTATACCTATCTGTAAACCATAACCAAGAACCGTAGTAATTACGGTTTTTCAAATAAAACTACACTAACTACCGACTCAGGGATGCTCGCACGAACCGTTAGTGCAATTTTACGGTTCTACGGTTTATAGTCGCCAATAACTGCGTTAAGGACTCGTCGGGGCTGTTGGTGGTCATGAGGGCTTTATGCTGGTAATTAGAACAGGCTATAAAGGTAGAAACTACCATCATGTTAGCAAATAAAAATCCTCCGGTGAGAACAGCGCTGTAGTGTTACTGCAGCATTGCCGAGCAGAAGCCTTTTGGTCACGCAATACCACACCGAGCCTAACTTAATGTCATAGTATAAATTTATGTGCCGAAGTAAGCCTGCTGTAATGTGCAACTGCTATGATCACTCCTGGTTTTTGTATGTCTGTATTGTATATGGTGTGATTTAACCATGTGTTGATCAATAAACCTTATTTCTTTCTTTCTTTCACAGATAGCAGCAATGTTACCGTGTCACGGGAGCTGAGGTCTTGGATCCGAAGTCACTGATCCGCTATTTTTTGGGAGAGGTCATCCAAGTTGATGGCAAAAAAAGCTGTGATGACACCAGGGATTTCGTGAAATCTCTAGGGATAACATGAAATCTCCGAAGATGTTAAATATCGTGATATGGCAAACAATTATCAAATAAATAAAAATAACCCTAACCTACTGAATCTAATGGCTTATGGTATTTTTCTATTTGATATTAATCGAGGAATATAGCGTAGTAAAAATGAAATCGAATCATTTTTGCAGACCTCATTAGTGGGGAATATCTACCGTGGTTTTTTGGTATCCTTAGGGATTTCACAAAATCACTGGTTTCGTCATTTTCCTGCGACATAATATATCAATACGATATTATCCCGCAAATGTCTAATACTGTACTTGAGCTCATAGACCCTTACAATTACCAACAGCTGTGAAGAAAATCTGCCAAATTTACAGGTACAAGCTACATATCTTTCAACAAACCACCCATTTTTATTTTATATGTTTTCTTTGTTATTGGTTTTATTTATTTTTTTGTTGTGCTAAGAAATTCTTTTTCTTCTTCTTTTTTTCTTCAATAAGCTGTTGAGCTTATTCAGGATATTAATAATTCGATTTATTGAGTTCGAAATACGAAGCCATTATCATATTCAATCCGAATCCCAAAGCATATCATAAAATGACAATATTATCTGCGATAGCACCTTAAGACCAAGAATGGATGACATTGATCATTCATTTCTTTTATACAGACGATAGCAAAAATCGTATTTAATTTGTATTTATGAGTAGGTCAGAGGTCGTCAACTTTGAGATTGCTTTAGGAACTTTTGTGGCTTCTTTACAACAGGATAACGTGAAAATACGGCTGTGATTTAACATTTATGTTTTGTCATAAGTATGAAAATTGAGAAAATGGTGTGAAATATTCTTTTTGTATATCGCTTACTTACTACAAGGGACTCGTAGCTACATAGCTACTGTGCAGATCAATCGATCAGTGAGGTTAAGCTGCAGTTGCCGCGGTCAGTCCATTGATGGATAACCGTTTCTTCGAACACCGAGACCCCTCCGTGCCTCGGATAGCACGTTAAGCAGTTGGTCTCGGTTGTCATATGAATACCTATGACAGTCGCAGCCCAAAGAGTCTGACAACCAGTCTAACCTTACCGTATTAAATCAGTATCTCCCAGTAATTGGGTGGCGGAGGTCAGATGGCAGTCGCCCCGTATAAAATACTGACATTCAGCCACATCTGGTTAGACTGGGAGCCGACCCCAATGTAGTTGGGATAAAGGCTGACGACACGGTTGGCGCAGTGGCTAAGCGATTAGCTTTCTGCGCTACGTGCCGCGGGTTCAATCCCCGCACGGAACAAATGTTTGTATGATCTACAGATAGTTGTTTCGGGTCTGGTTGTGTGTGCATGTGACATGTATGTTTGTAAACTGTACCCTCGATACAGGAGAAATCCTAGTGAGGGGCAATGTTTCTTTAAAAAAAAAAAAAAAAAGGCTAGGCAGATGATGATCGTCACTTACGGGTGTAAACAGACCCATAATGAAGCCGAGAGCCAACTTCTTCTCATCGGTACGATAATTTTTTTGGTACTAGGCTGGGACCCGACTGGTTATGAAGATATTAAAGGTCGGGGTCAAACAATTTTGATGTGTTATTACTAAACTTTCTTTTGTGCTTATACTCCTACACTCACATCTAGTTCTACACATAAATACAGTCTGTTACACGCGTCACTTGGCGACCTCCACAAAATAGATTATTATTAACCCCGGACAAAAAAGAGGGGGTGTTATGAGTTAGTGTAGTGTATATCTGTGTATCTGTCTGGGGCATTATAGCTCCAAAACGGGTGGACCGATTTCAATGCAGATTTTTTAATTTAAAGCTAGTTTAATCGGGTATCATCTTAGCTATGTTTCATGAAAATATTTTCAGCCGTCCAAAAGTTACAGCTCTTTTTCTAGTTGGAGTCGGGGGTTTTTGACGGTTACGTGTCTAAAGAACTCTAGAATATTTTTTAATTTATTTGATATCCCGTTGACTGTCATGATTTTTTATTGCATAATTGACATCAGTATAAATAGCTATTATGTGTCAAACCATAATTGATTGAAATACACTTAATAATTAATTGATCCATTACGACAAAATACCGATTATTTGTTTATCGCGCGATAATTAATCAACTTTTTTTTTATAAGATAAGGAAATTCACGAAAATTTCTTGATTACTTATTAGATGTTGTGTTTTAATAACTGCTCCATAACTATCAAGTTTATAATACCTTCTTATAATTATTAAGAAAATATACTCAAAATACCAAAAACTTAAGCTCCGCCGCGACAGTGTAATCACTGCCGTGACCAGGATTCGAACCTGGGTTACTACGGCCACAACGTAGGGTCCTAACCACTAGACGATCACGGCTACCGGAGCTGGTGACAGTGGTACCGGAATAAAGCATTACTTTCGCAAACTAGAGCACTTTCTCTCGCAATTTGTCACGGTGTGCGCAAGAGAGCAGTAAAATACTCGTTTATGCAACAACTGTGATACTTTTGACTAATTATAATTTGGATCCTAAAATAATTGTATCGTAGTCTTCAAATTTATATTAGGCCTCAAAGTTTAATTAAAATAATAGAATAAACTAGTTATATTTGCCAAAAAATGTAGTAATAATCTTCACTAACGTAGATATCGGCATTCGACCGATTAGTAAATTCTCATTGTGATGCTAAAAAATAATGCGATACATTTGCGCATGACGACGAACACTTAAGTGTACAGCTATCTTAACAACTACTGCTCACCCTTAGAATCATGATCAGGTTTTATGGTTATCCTTAAGGACTCACCGGGAGAATTCACGTAATCACGTGTACTGTAAAGGTGAGTACACACTAGAGTATTTCCAAGAGCATTTCCATGTAATGTAACGTTCTTATGAATGCTCGACGCTGTGTTCGACGTAATAATGCTATGCTTACTTGAATGATTACTTTCTGTTTTGTGTTTTCTCTTCGTTGAAATGTCGGATCAGCAGGTCACTTGAGCTAGTGTGTTTATCTTGATGAGTTGTATTATAAATAAATAATAAAAAAAACATTATAGTTTAAGAAAAAACTATAGAACACGCTTTAGTCATCCAAACTGAACGTGTATGCAAAATTTCAGCTCAATCGGAAACCGGGAAGTGGGTCAAATTTAACTTCCAAGATTTTCTTTTATAGTTAGTTACAAGTGAAGCTAATAAAAGCGTATTAAAAAAGAGATGCTGGGTAGACGACATTATACGATACGGAGGTCATGACTGGATGCGTCAGGCATAAGATTGCCAGGAATGGAGAAGAATGGAAGAGGCCTTTATCCAAGATTGGATATCAAAAAGGCCACCAAGATGATGATGCACGTAATGCTTAAAAATCGAACACCACATTGTTACATTACACACGACTGCTCCCTGTGAGTAGCCAACCTTATATTGTAAATATAATCTACCCAGGGCATAACCGGTGGATGAAGTCGACCACTTTTGATAGAGATCTCTTTTAAGTCCGAAACTCGTAATTTTTTACACGGTTATTATCGTACCTTTTAGACCCTATCGCTAGGGCCTTCAATTGAAAATGCACCTCACGTTTCGAACTATCTACTTACTGTCGGACTCTTAACAATGTTATCTGAACTACCCTATACACATGAGGACTTTCAATTATCCGTGAAAATTGGAGACTGGGTCACTCGAACTAGCTACTTGAGCTCACGAGGTGAAAACTGAAGTATTCATAGAATTTTGTTCGTATACGTCCTTGGGATAGAGCTCAGATTCGCATGTATTGTTCTGTAGAGTAGTGTTGCTTATTGGACGGCCTGTAAGTCTATTCTTACGTGAATAGTGGAGAGACACGTGAACACTGTTAGATTCTTGAGATTGTTATTTATTGATTGAATCATTGAGGAAGTACTCGATGGTTCGTTTAGTTATATAATTCATTTATTCCAATGAGTAGTGACTATTTTATTTATTTATTGTATACTTTATTGTACACCTGAATTTAAAAAAAATTGTAAGTAAAGGAGATTGAAATATTAAAGTACCTACAATGGGTGGCCTTATCGCATAAAGCAATTTCTTACAGGCAACCATTGGATGGAATAAAGTGACAAACAAGTTATGGGGCAGACTGTGGAGCACATAAATATGTTGAACTAAACATACCTACTTACAAAAAAAAACACATTTTTGGAACAGCAGTTTTTTTTCGTATAGTACCTATAGGTAGGTATTTTTTGTTGACTATGAGAGAGAACACACTATTATGTAAGTATGTAGATCTCATGTATTCAATCCTAAGGTTGTATTCATACCGGTGGAGCATAAATACATTATGTAAATGTTCTCCCGAGCCAAGTTTGGTGATTCTTATTGATATCCGCTCCTGTGTAAATACATAATTCACTCAAATTAGTGGGGTGAGTTCGAGTGGTATAGTATGTTGAGATTTTATTTGATTTTCTTTAGGGATACCGATATGGTTGCTTTTTGTGAGAAATCGTATTTTTGGTTGCCTACTTAATATTGCCTCTACGTAACATGAATAGAATAGAATAGATCTTTATTTCATGTAAACCAATACACTTACAAAATGTCGAGACTCTGGTGCGCGGTTCCAAATAGTAGTTTTACTATGGAGAAGAACCGGTAGGAAACTCCATGGAAACTCTTTTAAAATAATAGAGTAGTAGGTAAGTTGCGAAACCTATTAAAATCGTAAAAGGCAGTAAGCCGAATTTCCAACAGTCAGCATTTCCTAGATTAAGCTACGGAGGCTCAGAAGACAGGTTGAGCTGATGGAATGGACTTTACAGCTGCGAAAAAAGTTGTATAATATAGTGGCGAAGACTCCATACAACCCGATTCCCATCGACTTCCCTTAAGGAATTGGTTAGTGGATTGGCTAACGTAATATTATATTATTTACTCATCCAACTGACAAAAAAAAAAGACTTGTTATTCAGTTAGGTCGAGCTCTTCCAGACATGACTGATATGATATATAGATTACAAGAGACGGTATGGATTTTTATCTTGCAGCAATTTTTAAAGGGCATTTTTGGGACGGCTTCCCTTTTAAAACTGTCACCCTTCGCCACTGGTATAATATCATAAAACCATACATCATTACAATGTACGATTCACCCGATGATTGTGACGTGAACATCACAAATTGAGGTCAGATACCGCAGATACCGCGGTACGGGCGTAGGGGGATTAGCAACCGCAATGTACATGGGATGCGAACGTTCTATCAAGCGAGAAATTGCTCCAAGCTGCGGGTCGGACACAGAATACTCTTATATGTAAATAGTTTGTGTGGAGAGGAGATATGAATGAAAATGCTGGCTTAGTTTACTTGAGAAAACGTTTGCTTCATGAAATGCATTGTCACTGAATAAATTGAATCACGAATTAACTATAATTCGCGTTCTAAGTAAGACGGCCGACGCAACGCATTATGTAGTAATTTGGCAGTTGTAATTACGTTTATTTTAAGTTTTTTTTTTGTTTAAATTATGATATTTTAATTTCTTATGAACAAAGTTTATTCTGGTATACGTTTTGGTAGGAACTTTTTTAACTTTATATAAATAAATAAGAAACTAGACGCAAAAATAAAAAGAGGAAACTTAGAAGAAACTCCTTTAATCAACGGAAAGAAAAAGCAAATGTAGAAAGTATAAAAAAATTCAAAGATTTAGCATTGGATAGAACTAGATGGAAATTCCTACCCCGACAAGTGCATAATATTGCACAATTTTGGATGGGATGATTGCATTGAAGCTACAGGAAAACATTCTTAGAAGACGACAAATAGGTAATTCAATATTACTCGAATAATGTTTGGAATAGCAGATTTCATTTTCGCGATTTCACGGATAATCCCATAGTAAAAATTGTTCATAGTGATGAGTATTAAATGGATCGGGACCACCAGAAAGGCAGGACCTTATATAGATAACATCAAAATATAGCCCCTATTTTTTTTTTTTTTTTTTTTTCTGGGTTGCACTATATATTGTTTGTACATTCGAGCGTATGGCACCTAGTGTTGCCATCTGACAATATGCTGAGCTGAGGCCCTTTTGGCATAAACATACACACAAGTTTGTGAGTACCAACACAAACCATCTTGGTTTAATGGTACAAAACAAACATGTAATCTAATGTAATGTGTTTAAATAAAAGAAAAAAAAAAAAAAAAACTTTTTTTTCTAATTGATGCAATTTTCTTTCTTTCTATGCAGCATAGTTTAATTCACGGCGGCTACCGGCGGCGTCCACAAACAATACATTTCCTATTTGTCTACTTCGCGTTATTTGAAGGGTTAAAACCAAATTAATAAAATAAACACCCGGATAAAGAACTCCAAGTGTTTCATACCTTACTTAAATTCTCTTTCAGTCAACAAAAATATGGAATACGTAAACGGATTGATCGTAGCACGATTTAAATTTTTGATACTGGCAGCAAAAAATTCACGCTCGATACCTACTTATATAGAAGCAAACAACAAAAAAAGAACAAAGTTAGTGTCGACGTGTTTGTTATCGTCGTCATAAATAAAAAGAATAAAACCCTCCAGCTAATGGTATAAAGGATTCTTTATAGTTTCGTTTCTTTTGTCGTAAAAGGACGGTTTATTAAACTTTTTCTTGGTACAGATTTCTTTTTTAAGTGTTTAACATATTTAAGTTGAATTCTGAATAGTTTTATGATTATTATTTTCAAGAGTAATGATAGCCTAGCCTTAGAAGGTTTCCATGCAGAAAAAAAAGGATTTATTGGACACAGCACAAAAACGATTTTAAAGTTATCATAACAGAAAAGTTAAAAAATAAAAATAAAAATATTTATATATATGTATAGATATATTTTTTTTGCAGGATGAACTTTTTTCAAAACCGGCCCACACCACTGACTTTTCGAATTCATGTGCGGATCAAAATTTTAACATAGGAAAACATTGCGACGAAACCTGCACACCTGAGAGGTATATAAAGTTCTCGATAGGGTGTGTAGTCCGCCAACCCGCACCAGCAGGGTAATCACGATGCACGCTCGAAATCCGAATCGATTCAATTTTGACATTTCAATAAAGTACATTGCGCACTATGCTTTAAAAAATATTCTGAACGACAATTCGAACAACGCAATGTACATTCTTAAACTGTCAAAAGTGAATCGATCCCGATTACGAGTGAAAGAAAAGAAAGAAAGAAAAAGTATTTATTTGACACAGCACAAAAACGATTTTAAAGATAATAACAAAAATAAAAGAATAAAACATGTAAAACAAAAAAAAGAAAAATATTTATCTTAAGGTTGTATTTTACGACGATTTCTTACTTTTGAGGGGGTGAAGTATCAGCCTAAGCCCCACCCACTAGGGGAGCTCCGTTCTCGCAATTACGCAATTGACGTATCAGACTGTGTGACACACGTGTCACAGAATAGCAATATTAATTAGCAACATGCAGTATGACACCAGCAAATACTTGAAAAATATAAATCCACAATATCGTATACCCAGTGTCCTATATTACGCTAGAAAATCTGTTCCTCCGTTTTGTATTTGTAGATTTTATACCTATTTAACTATCTACTTATAAACTATCAGTCATACCTATTGTGTATGAGTTTATGCAAGTGCACATAATTGTCTCGACCAACATTGGGCATTTTCACACTAAGCCAATAATGCCATAACGAAACCGATATATCGGCATGACAAACCTGATGACACTGCCAATGTGTGTGTAATGTTAGAAGAATAAGCCAACTCAAATCCATGCCTTGAGATAATAACCTACTCTCACCCACACCTGTAGGAGTCGTCCGTTTCCGTAGTCATACCTACTTAAGTATGTTCACAGGGTTGCTTTTTTACCAAAAAAGAAATTGCATATTCATAGATCAAAACCATATTCCTAGTTCAGATTCCTCGCTATGTATGCAGATGAAGAGCTTCAAAATTGAAAGAAAGAAAGAAAAACATTTAAATCGGACTCGCACACGAAATTACATAAACACACAAAAATTCAAATAATGATAACAATAACCTAACCGTCTAAAACCCTCGACTCTAACTAGAAAAAGAGGTGTAACTTTTGAACAGCTGAACAGATTTTAAGAACCATCCCGATTAAACTAGCCTTCAATTAAAAAAAACTGCATTGAAATCGGTCCATCCGCTTTGAAGCTTCGATGCCACAGACAGACACACAGATTCACAGACACATAGATACACAGATACACATTATAAACTTATATCACCCCTCTATTTTGTCGGGGGTTAAAAAAGTCCTGCAAGAGGCCAAAGAAAGTCCCTATCTCAGCATATCCTGACAGTTAATCCTGACAGATAAAATAAATACCGCAGCGCTGGTTTTCGGATAGGACCGTGGTGATGCCACGGACAACCACGATAACTAAAAATAAATATAATTTTTAAAAACGTTTTCTTTCCTTCTTTACATACTATCTATCTATCTCTCTCTAACTTCTAAATTTTATTAACTACGGACATGTATCATTCAAATTCGAAGAATTTACAACAAAAAACCACATAGTAAAAGTTATGAAATTTGGTTCTTGTTCAGAAATAGTACGCATTTCTTTTTTTTGTGGCTAGTTTTCCTAGATTATTATACCATTTTGGAATCTTGGATAGTTGCGTCAATTTTTTTTAAAACTTGCCATGGTAGTGTCTGTACTTTTTTTTTACACCACGATGAGTGAAAGTGGACCAAAAGTAAAAATCTTTCAAAATTTTAGGGTGAAAAATAATTTTGATTGATTTTTGTGTCAAATCTACAGGCATTCTGGGAGTTTTAACGATTGTGGTGGATAGCAGAGCTACTTAGGTTGCCGGTACAAAAAGAAATTCAGAAATATCTGAAACATTGTGGTCATGGTAATTAAAAATATCTTAAGGGGTGTAAATTTTTGAAGGATTTCAAATTTTTTATGTAACTTCTTAAAAATTGAAAAAATTTTTTTGTTCTCGAGTAATCATGAGCTGGTCAACCCTCTGGTGCCCGCTTATCGTTGAATTTTGGGACATGGTGTATATAAAACTTCATACTCTTTGTTCTCAACACTACAAATTGTCGTACTGATTTTTCTATACTACATCCTATAAAATGAATTCTTGACGGAGATGTCAAGAAATTATTTTAACATATTGATTTTTATAAACGAAATACTTAGATTTTCTGAATAAAAGGCAAGTTACTTATACTTCCTGTTGCTTTTTAATAATTTTTTTAATGATTTTACTGTCATTCTTTCTTTTGGTTTTGAATAAAGTGTAAGCGCAGGAAAGTCAAAAAAAATTGCACAGGTCCAACCTCGATGCGCGCCGAAACGCGACTGATTGATGGCAGAGATGACAGAAATCACGAATTTTGTGGTTTTTATCAAATTGTGACCAATATACGTAATATTATAAAAAAATAACAACCGATTTTGGTTGGTATATTTGCGACCAATATTGTGATGTAAAAATTATTTGAAATAATATCATGTTTTAGAAATAATCTTGTAAACACTTTTTTAAAAGGGGTAACTTTGTGAATTTTTTTTATCGAGCAAACTTCATCCAATCATGTATCGGACAACCGTGCAGAGATTGTCACATCTTCAAGTTTGATATATATTTTTTTCAGGACAAAGAAATAAGAATTTCTATTCAAAAAATTGTAAATACAAATCGGTTTTTGCGGCATTCCTGTAAAAGCCTTTTTGACACAGCTGCGACGTACAATCCATTTTTTATTTAAGGGGGTCTTAAATAAAAAATGGATTGTACGTCACAGCTGTGTCAAAAAGGCTTCCGCTCAGCTTAAGCTGTCGCGCTGCGAGCAGCCCGACAGCGCTGATTTTCAGCGGAAGCGGGAGTGGATATCGTGATTACCCTAGAGGCCAGTATGGTGTCGCCTTACCCTTCACATTCTGAGAAAAAGTCCGTACAAAACAGTGGGATTATTATTTTCAAAAATTAAACATTTATAGTTATGTTATTCAAGAAAGCTATTGGCTTCTGATGAACGTCACGTTGGTCACGTTACATAAGCTCAATAACTTTGCATTTTATAATTCACATATTTTATCGTTTCGAATCAATGAGGGACATAAGTTTTACTATCTCATATGGACATCAAACGACTTCGATTTCTCATTTTCTCGGTCAGCGGGTCTACCGCGTAACTAAAATTGGATGAACATCGACATCGGTATTAAACTTCAATACGATCGTGAGAGCCTAAACTTTGAGCTAACTTGTATTTTTTTTACCGATCATGAAGATAAGTGTCCCAACTATATGATAGGTAATTTTTTTACAAGTTAGCTCAAAGTTTAGGCTCTCACTATCGTATTGAAGTTTAATACCGATGTCGATGTTCATACAATTTTAGTTACGCGGTAGGGGTGCTGATCGGTCATCGCAGGTCGTTAGGGCCAAGTAAAGTGCTTGGTCAGCGTCTCGCAAACCACCAGATTTAAAGGGTGATCCAGGTTTTAACGCTCAGTCTGATTTAGGTAGAAAGGATTTATTGAATTCATGGTACAGTACGACACAATTAAGAAGTCGCATCGGCAAACTTTGTAACCGATCATTTCCGAACTGAGTGCGACTTCAAGACTACGAATATTTATTACTGTATTAAAAATAATCTTTACGTTGACGCAATAAGTTGTAAAATTATCTAATTCGTCATGAAAGAAGACTTTTGGCCGCAGGGCGTGGTGTTCTATCGCTTTCGCGGACAAGTGCCACAGGACAGCACAAATACATTAGTGCAAAGTAAAGTGCTACTAACATAGTCCTAAGCCTTATTTACTAACATAGTCCTAAGCCTTATTTACTAACGCAATTTTTGTATCTAAATTATTATATTTATGTATAATAATTTTGTTTTGTCAACTACCTCCAAAGGTGCCCAAAATACAGGCCTAGCCTAGTTTGGGACTAATGGAAGGTATTTTGCAATATTTATGGAAATAAATTGAAATTGAATTATGAACACTGCCATTGGAGTCCGATCAGATACATCGATGTAATTTCTTAGTTGTGTCATACTGCAACACGATGAAATTATTATCTTATAAATCTGTATTGTCATCCATATTTTTATTGAATAAGATACAGCTGATTCAACGAATAGTTTTTTTTTTGTATAAATACACAAAAAAGTCTAAGAGGTGCGTTTTTTACCAATCACGCTGTTATCAGATTAGACTGTCGTCAATTCAGTCCAGTTTACTACATATACTAATAAGATTCAAATTGGAAATTTCAAAAGGATTACAATTTTACCATAATTTTTATGATTACCAACTTAATTAATTAACTATATAGCTTATAACCTAACTGCAAAAAACCCACGTCTCAAACTAGAAAAAGAGCTGTAACTTTTGAACGGCTTAACAGATTTCATGAAACATTGCTAAGATGATACCAAATTTAGCTTTCAATTAAAAAAACTTCATTGAAATTGGTCCATCCGTTTTGGAGCTACGATGCCACAGACAGACACAAAGATACACAGATACACACTACAAACTTAAAACACCCCTCTTTTTGTCGGGGGCTAAAAAAACTATGATTTAGCGATGTTAGTGCGCCACGGCTATTTGCATTTTCCGGCCAACTAGAGACTCATCGAAAGATTTCAAAAATTCTACATCCATCTAGACAGACAAACCTACATAATGAATAAATTATCTATTCCATTTGAATGTAGGTAAATATTAGCCGTGGATTCCGCCAGGTGGGCTGCGGTCGATCCCGTAACAATGGGTTACTAGATTATTCTACTAGCTGAGCATAGCCTACGCATAGATCTACGGACTAATGGTGGCCAAATTATAATAAGTAGTGGTCGCCCAGTGGTCGAAATTCCACCATATTTTAAAGTCAATGTCGTTAAAAAGGGGTACAATGTTTTCTATTCACATAATATTTATATTAATACGTGAAGATTAAACTTTGTACCTCTTTTTAAGCATATTGCGCGCACGGAGGAGTGTCAGATTTGGCATAGTTAAAGTTTATATGGAGAAGGAGTGCAGAAAGCTAAAATTACGGTTGAATTTCGACCACTGGGCGACCACTAGTAATACATAGATATTCCATGGTGTTAAGATTTCGATGCTCTCCTAACGAACGTAAAATTTTGCGTAGGTACCTACATTACGATACAACTAAGCAGTTACATCGATGTACCTCATCGAACAACTAATGGCAGTCGCTCGTTTAGATAATTTTTTAACTTATTGCGTCAGCGTAAAGATCATGTTTTACTGCAGTACTAATAAACATTCATTGTCTTGAAGTCGCACTCAGTTCGGAAGTGATCGGGTTTACGAAGTTTTCCGATACGAAGTCTTAGTTGTGTCGTATAGGGGGCTTAGTACTACAAGCTCTTATAGCAGGACTGAAATTGAACTGACCAGACATTTCCAGTATGAGCTGACCCCACACTGGATAGGCTTTTCGTACGATGAAAGGTCAGCTTATTCTGGAAATTTCTGGGCAGTTCAACTTCTGTCCTGCTTCGTCGTAAGCCCCCTGTATTTGGCACAAAAACCATGTTATCTAACTATTAGCAAAACTTAAAAGCTTTTTCTTTAATTCTCTTATATTATACAAAATAGTACCTACAGTACATTTGGCAACCCGTATGCTCTCGTCATAACCCATTTAACTGCAGACCTTCAGTTAAGTTTGGCTCCAAACTAGAGGTAATGTTAAATAATAGCGCTGTTAAGAATATTCACTGATAAACTTCCAACGTATGGAAATATTATGGAGAAAGCTTTTTAAGCTTGAAAAGCTTAGGCTTTATGTTCGGATTTCACCTTCAGAATCAGAATGTTCTTTATTTACAAGAAATATGGGTTTGTATAGTTCTTATTACATAGTCATAAGTTACCACGTATTTGACCATTTTAATGGTATGCAGAAATTCCATGCATACATGATCATCATTCTCCTTCCCTTATCCCATTTTATTTGGGGTCGGCGCAATATGTCTTCTTCTTCCATTCATCTCTATTAGACTTCATCTCCATGTTTAAGTTCTTATAAGCCATGACACAATCCATCCATCTTTTCTTGTGTCTGCTTCTTCTGTTACATCCATCCAGATACATACTTAAAGCTCTTCTTGTTACGTGATTTTCATGCTTGCATGATGGTGCGATGATTTTCATACATGCTTATTATAATAATATATGTATAATTTTTTTAAATACTTCTGTCGCAGGAGACGGATCTCTAGGACGATGATGATAGAAATGATTACAATGACTAGTTTTTTTTTATGCAGTTAGTCAATATAAGGTCATGTGAAACACGCAAAAATATTTTTAAGAATCATAGCAGGTTTTTCTTTTGTTTCTAAAACTGTGGATGTCGTAATAAAGTTCATTTTCCAATAACAGCTAACTCTGCATTTTTCTAATGCCACCGGACGGTCATTAGGGCGTTTACACATAATGCTACTTTTTATTGCGCCCGCAATTAATCGCAAAACTAACGGTCCGTGTCTAATGCCGAGCTATTAAGGAGTTTAGTTACGTGTTAAGAATCTCGGGTGACAGATTAGAAGGGCCCCAAGGTATCCAAAGGCCAAAGATTTTCTAAGAAACTTTTTTTTGGTGAATAAATAATTTGGTTTTTAACAGGGAAACTGAGTGCTATTTTAAGCGGCTTAGGAAAAGGCGATTTATAAAAGGGAAAAGTGTTGTTTGTTTGTTTGAAAAAAAAGGTAGTACTACGTTTGCATAAACTGTGGAAAGTTTGTGAGATTTTGGGTTCAATTCCCGAGTCGGGTATTATGTTATTGGTTTTTTTGTAAGGAAATTGTCAGTAACAACCCGGAGTTTGGGATTGGGCAATAGGTTCGTACTTGGCATCGGCGAAATTTGGATATCGTATAACTCTGGACCCCCTTTTTTATCGCGGGAAAATCCTCATGGATGTCATCCGCCCGGGTATGGCGGAGGGGGTCTGTCAGAGTCTTGCCGACCAAAAACCCGCGGTATTCCTTACACCTGCCCTTTGGCCTGGGGCGCGGGATACACGACTGTATTCTGCCGTAGCCCCGGCAGTTTCAACCCGCTGCAACAACTAGCTAATAGCGGGTCCCGTCCTTTGTGGATTTTGTGCTGTACATCCTCACCGTGAGAGGCACGCGCAGATCAAGTCACGCTGCCGTCTCAGACCAGCATCGTTATTCTGTAAGAACATCTTGTATTAGGTTCGAATCTTACCTACTTACTCTTATTACGAAATAGATGCTTAACACCATTAGGTGTATGTCATAAGCAAATTTTTCGTTTATGTTTCTGTTCTCTTTCTCTCTCGGCATCTTTGTTCGTTTCTTATTTAAAAAAAAGTATAATTTATTAAAAAAACTAAAAATGTCGATCGATATTTGATAATAATGGAGTTGTGAACATGCTCTAGTCATGTTCACAGCTCTTGTTATTAAGCAACACCATGCCACTTAATAACAGGAGCTGTGAACATGTATATTATCGTATGTCAATACGTCAAATATCAACCGAGAATTAAGAGTGAGACTCGAATCAAGATGCGATGGACTGCGAATTCTAGGGACCCTTTTTTACGGGGGAGAATCCTCGTGGATTTCATTGTAGGTGTGACTAAGGGGTATCTTAACGACTAAAACCATCGCGGTGTTCCATCTATGCCTATGACCCGGTACGGAATTCGCATAAGCAATCACCACTCCTCCGACAGGCCTCGCCATCAACCCGCTGTTTGCTTCAGCGGGTCCTTTCTCCCTGTGCGGTCAGTCCGGCTGAACACTGTCGAATGGCGTACGTAAGACACAGAGCCGCTAATTCAGGCATATCTTTTTTTCAAGTATCTCTCACACTTTGCTCATCGAGCCTTTAATGTTTAACCGGACTTTCGATGAGGCCCGAAGGGCACCGACCTATTTAAAATAAGTGAATTTAAGCGTGATGCAGCTAAGGGCGTCCCCTAGTGGGACACGAGTCTCGGCTTAGGGCGACGCTGACGGGGCAACAAGAGAGGGCTTGTTGTGACATTGTGATTAGGGATATTGAAATCTATCGACTCAGCACGGGCTGGCGCGAGCGAGGGCCGGGGAGAATCAGGCCTATCTGATCGGAAGGTCTTAGCCGAACTAACTACTGTTAACCCTTTGGTGAATACAGTCGTGAAGCTATGTATGTACATTTCATACTTCTACGTTTTACATCTATGTAGGTTTACGAAACAAATCGTAAAACTAAAACCAGAGCGAAAGGTTATAGTGCTCGAAGGCAATGGCCCACCCACCCATCACTGTTGATGTTATAGCTTTTAGGCCTGATGTGTTTTAAGTTATATGGCCTGGAAAATAGTGAGGACTCGTATAGTCGTAAATATTGTCACGCACATTCTTTAAGATTTAGTTTTAGTTTTATTTTCCTTGGGAAAATTAAGAATAAAAAATATTGTCAGGGCACAGGGCACACAGGATTGCTAATGTGTTAAGAGCTGATGTGCAATCCAGTGTGCCCTGTGTGGTACACGGCGATTGTTTAACTATTGTGTCTGCTGTCTGAACAGTGAACGTGTTAAGATTTAGTTTTAGTTTTATTTTCCTGTTGGCCAAGTTAGGGTTGACAGTTCATGACAGTTAGCCAAAGGTCTTAGCTACTTAGGACCTATGCACATGGCGTATTTTTAACACGCCGACGAAGCACGTTTCATGAACACGTGCTCACGGTGCTGTAGATGACCAAATTTTAGAGTCCGAATTTCGTTTTAAGCGCGTTAACGTACGTCATCTGCGCGTCGTCGTCGTGGTAAAAATACGCTGTGTGCATAGAAATTTTCAGCGTTTATTAGTTTATTAAATTTTTATGAGTTTCTGAAGTCTGTTGTGTGCTCGAACTTTAAATGTTGTAGCGAGGGACAGACATATTGTGTTGTACTCTGAAGGAATTCACAGTTAAAGCAATACATACAATGTATTATACAGAGTTGCGGGATACGCCACAATGTACTTACTTAAAATTAGATTAGATTGTATATTGTTAAATTAAGTTATAAGATACTACACTGTTACATTAGGATAGTGCCTGTAAAAATAAAATTCAGTTTGTTGTCCCTAATAGGTCAAATTTTTAATTTCGACTGGGCATTTGCAGGCACTTTCAAAACGTCGTGATTCTAGGTGGACGGTTCCAAGTGGGTTGGTCCTGGAGAAGATACCGGCAAGAAACTCCATGGATACTCTTTCCATAAAACTACAATAATATCTTATAGGTAACTTTTTCTGTCTAATACCTACACAATGTACAATGTTTATCTACTCACTAGTCAAATCATGCTGTTCTCCAGACAATACTTCGTGTAATCTAGATTTAATGTACCTATCTCAATCTTATTATGTATTAGTACCGAGTGTGCGAATCTCAAGTTTCGAGATTAGACCACAACATAAATAAATGCAGAAGTCACATCTTAAACATTGCCTCGACATTACGCTAACACAGACCAAATGCTGAATAATTTAAAAAAAGCAAGCTTGAAAGGACAGCTGTAAACGAGCATTCTACATAATAGTAATCAAGCAAATGTTTTAGTAATAAAAACATAAAAAATATAATTCATTTCATTGCAATTTGTGTAACATTGCATTCACGACTATTGAACAGTACAGTACCTATATTTAACAAGAAAGGTTAGGTAAAATATAACACGAATGTAATTTTATTAATTTTGTAAGTATTCAGCGTTTTTTTCGAGTGCGCTATTTTGTTTGTCTATTTAAACAAGAAATAAATAAAACAGTTTTATTTTGGACTCGCCCAAGAACTTACACAATGATAAAATAGTTAAGAAAAATACACAAAATTGGAGCTACCTGCACGAGACCAAAACTATTTTATTTTATTTTTTCGAAAAACTAAACTTTCGTTATTTTTCCTGTAACATTAAAAAAATGTCGCTTCGTACAAATAGCCTTTTAACCGTCGCGGTCGATATAAACCATCTGAAAGAAATGCTCTAAAATTTAGAGGGTTTCTTTCAAAAGGAGATTCTTTCATTTAGAGTCTAAATGATGGTGAAAACCGCATCAAAATCCGTTGTATAGTTATGAAGTAATTAGCGAACAAACAGACACGCGACGAGCGACTTTATATTTTTATACTATATAGTGATAATCATTGAGTGAGACTTCTTGTCTGTCTGTATTTTGTGATAAAACTGATGAGATCGTTTAGACTTTCGATGCGATGAGATAAGGTTTCCCCTGATGAAGTTGTACGAATTTTAATGCAGCATTAAACCCTTAATTGGAGCCGTGTGATTAATTAATAGAACTAATCTCTGTATAGTATTAAATAGACTTAAACTGATACTCATATTTCATTGTAGAATTTACATGTGTAAACTGACTTTGAACACTAATTTGTAGGTAATTGCAATTGGAGGGCATTCGTTTTTGGTATAAAGTTATAATTTTGTAAAATACTGCTGGACTGTAGTTGGCGTGGCTTTCTGCGCTATGTGTCATGGGTTCGATACCCCGGATGGAACGAATATTTGTATGGCGTACAGATAGTTCTTCCGGCTTTTTTAAATATGGAAAGATGAATTAAGAAATCTCTTTGAGTAATAACCTAACCGTCAAGAACCCCCGACACCAACTAGATAAAGTGCTGTAACTTTTGAACGGCTGAACAGATTTTCATAAAACACAGATGACACCCGATTAAATTGGCTTTCAATTAAAAAAAACTGCATTGAATCCGTTTTGGAGCTACGATGCCACAGACAGATACACACTACAAACTTATAACACCCCTCTTTTTGTCGGGAGTTAAAATAATTATTTTAAAACTTTTGATAAATGTAAAGTTAATTTATAAATATATTCAGTTACGTTACGAGTGGGTTTATCTACTATAATTAATCTTCTCGTCTTGAAATGTGTCTTCATTTCAGCGGTCTATTAGAGCCCAAGGTCAGCAGACGTCTACGGGCTCACTGATGATAATCTAAATGTGGGTACAACCTCTGAGAAGAGACAAAATTTATGCATAAAGAGACTCGGCGTTTTATTTTAAAACGCTGTAAGTACCAAAACAGATACAATTAACAAAACACTTTTATTATTTTGTACCTATGTCAAACAAATGAATAAATGATTTATGATTTACTTTTAACAAATATAATTTGTTTTTGAGATTATGTAGCTTGAATTTTTATGAAATACAATATTTTATGGAAACATATAAATCCTTAACTATTTTCTGTCATGTTTATCTATTGCTAATAAACAATATGAAGGATAATGGATGAACGAGATAAGTAATAAATTATTTAAAAAGAGCGGCCGTTACAAAAAATCACTTGCAACATGACATTGATATGAACGACTTCCTCGGAAGTTAAAATAACAACTATTAAACTTGGCTGGATAAGCTGAGATAACAGTTAAATATGATGTCTTCCTTCTTCCTTATTTTAGAACTTTAAATTTATTGTTAGTTTAATTGCTTGGGTAACTTTTCAGATAAAATTCAGTGTTAGCCGCAAGGAAACAGCCTATACGATTCCCATAGCTAGGTATAGGGTGCTCTATTAACCTTTATGAACAAGATGTAATTACTCGTAATGTTGGGTGGTGTAATAGCATTTTGTCTTTCCCTCTGTCAGCGGAAGCCAGACTGCTATATAAATTAACACATATTGGCATTAAGAACAGATCACCATAAATGAATCCACTGTACCTACCTATGCTCTGATTGAAGTGTATTTTTTATTTTTATTGAAATTGTATGTTTTCCTTACGGGGGTGACATGTTCAAATATGAACAAACCTCCATTAATAAAGAAAGACTTAAAAAAACAAAAAAAAACTTTATGAATCATGTAGTGTTCTAAATATTAACACACTGAAGTCTACTCTGACTGTGCGATTTTGTCTGAATGAGCTTACTTCGTTTTTTTCGTTTAATTAAACTCAAATAAAGGCCTCACGATCAATAGGTACGTCTAAGTAGCAAAACGTCCAAATAATCAAAATGTCCATTTAGCAATACGTCTAGTTAGCAAATTGTCTTTGGTCATGACTTACAACAGTTTGTTTAAAGCAATAAAATATGTATGTACTCAATAAAAAATATTTTACTACTTCAATTTCATAAAAAAGCGCATAAACTTGCGAATTACTCAATTAAAAACTTAATTGATTCTACCTTACGAATATAATAAAAAGCGCTGAATTAGTTTGGAAACAAATCTGCTGTTATAAAGCATTCGTTCATAAAAATATTGATATGTTTCAGTACGAAGCTGCGAAGCTTTCAGCTGGACTTCAGTATAAGCGCGCCACCCGCGCCGCAAACACGCCGCCCGCCCTTGCCGCGCGGCAAAACGTCAACGATAAAACACCTCGTAGTTTTGACAACAACAAACCGACCTTGTAAAAAATCTTACGTTCCTTTTTTAATCTTTGACATTTCCAACTGTCATTTTAAAATCCAATGACTGGTGCATTTAAAAATCGAATATTGTTTGTCCTTTGTGAGTTGAGTAAAAACTTTTTTCTTCAATGTGATGTTCCATTTTGAAACTTTTATTTTTAGTCGATTTTCTAATGTTTCACAGACACAGTGGTTTAGTTCAATTGGTTTTAATTAATTAAAAAATAAATGAATGTGATGGAAGAGTGGGTTCGAGAGGAGAGCGGATTTAAACGGCTGACTGACGTCAACTTTGAATTTGTTTTGTTTGGTAAGTGAATTTTGATATATTCAGTGACTCGGCTATAATATGTTGGCAGCCGAGCTCTTTGTTATCTAAACGTAATTACATTGATTAGATAAAATGCATCGATTTTGCATCGTGTATTACTCATGGTACAAGATTGAATAGAATATAATTATATTCAGATAAGTTTACATTAATATGTAATGTAATTTTGATTAAATATTGATAATTTCTCTAATTTCACTTATCGTTTTTTAAATTTTAGGTCTAAACTAGACTTTTCAAAATGTTTAAAAATAAAAATAAAATAAATCCAGCCCATTACTGTCCCACTGCTGGGCACGGGCCTCTTCTCAGAATAAGAAGGGTTAGGCCTTAATCCACCACGCTGTAGTGCGGGTTGGCGGACTACACACACCATCGAGAACTTTATGAGGCCCTCTCAGGTGTGCAGGTTTCCTCACGATGTTTTTCCTTCACCGTTATTGCAAGTGATAATTAAATTCTAATCCGCACATGAATCCGATAAGTCAGAGGTGCGGGCCGGGTTCGAACTCAGACCCTCCTGCACGGCAGGCAAGCGTTCAACCACTAGGCTACCAGTGCTTATTAACATGTTTAAGTAAACAATATTAAGTTTTCACTTTCCTCAATTTGGCACCAGTAATTAACTTTGGTATGTTAATTATGTATCTAATAAAATTTAGGTACCTAGACTTACGTAGCTAACCTGTTTAGTGAAACTGGTTCAAACCTTCCAGAATTTTGAGGAAAACATAACTAATTTGTATGGCAATAAAAAAAAACAGGCCAAGTGCGAGAGCCGGGAACATTATTTTATCTAAATTAATTTGAAGGGGATCAAAAATAAATCAAATCACCATCATGGTACTTAATTAAATTCTGAGAATCCTGATTCAGTTATCTGTTGTTATAAGATGAATCGCTTCTTCTCCCCAGCAAAACGCTTAGATTGCGGTCAAGGGTGGGGCGAATGAGGTCTACTTTATTTATTATTATTATTTTCAGCCTGTGTTGCCCCACTGCAGGACAAAGGCCTCCTGCCTCTCCTCCGGCCTCCCTCTCCTTTTTCCACTCTTTTCTGGTTTTTGCTAGTAGGGACCAGCTTTTTTGGTAGGAGTCAAGCTCGCCCCGCCATTTTGGCCTCGGTTCCTCGTCAAATAATAAATTTAAAAAAATACGTTGAGAAAGCACTGTTTTCAATCGCAATTTGAAGAATGATTATATTTGAACCATTTTGGATAATATTACCAAGTCTTGCGGAAAACCTATGGTATGTATTTTTACGATTCTAGTCTACTTACAAGCAAGGTATAGACATACATACTGTGGCGCGCCTGAAAATAATATCTGTTATCAAGTATATTTACCATCAGGTGTAGTGCATACCTCATTATGCACGTTATTCGGGAAACTGAATTAGGAACTTGATTCTTTACATGCAACAAAACCTAACCGTCAAAAACCCCCGACAGAAAACCAGGACTACATTGTATTATGGTATCGATATATATGTATAGTCCGTAAAATATAACTTGATACCTGCGACAGCTGTCATCGAAGTTGACAACAAAACTTGAACAAGTGTCTTCACAATAATTTGAATTATTATTTATTTTATTTTATTCATATTCACAAAACTATAAAAGAACATTCTATAAATAAATATAAATAACATCCGATTGCATAATAATTTAAAGTGGTTCGGCTTTGATGACAGCTCAGTATAGGATACGTTCTTATGGTAAAAGTTTCTCATGATTGAGTAGCATTATTATGTGATATTACCCAGAGATGATATTGAAGTGTCCTGGCAGCTGGTGCTTCATACATTAAGGGAATGAAAAAGTCTAATTTTTACTAGTTTTAATCATTTAAGTGGAACAACACCAAGCATTATCAAACTTTTCTTTTGTCCAATAATTTATAAAAATGTATTTTTAATAGAGCAGTAATTTTATTTATAAAACCATGTGCCACTGATGATATAATTAATCAGGTATAGCACGACACAACTAAGAAGTCGTATCGAATCGAATCGAATCGAACTGCACGCGTCTTCAAGACCACGAACGTTTATTAGTACTGCAGTAAAATATGATCTTAACGCTGATGCAATAAGTTGTACAATTATTTAAACGAGCGACTGCCATTGGTTATTCGATCAGTTACACCGATGTTACTTTTTAATTGTGACGTACTGTACATGGTTTAACAATAATACCTTTTTGCTAAAACAACTTATAACAAACCTGTTATCAAACAAGCGAACCCGGATTTATATTAAAATTTTCAATTGTGGCATCCTGAAAAGGGTCATACCGTTTAAAATAAAGAGATCAAAGCACAATTAGGTACATTTGAAAGACCGAATTAAAAGGGTTTAAATCCATTTGAGTCATGGTTTTTACTCATGTTATGACAATGCCGACCTCAAAACTCGTAAACGGCATATAAATATTTGAGAAGTCTGACGCGTATTTATAACGTCATCTGTCTTACTGTCGGTCGGCAAAGAATAGGTATTAACTTTCAGAACTCATAAATATGCCGCTTTAATAATCACGACACGCGACGACACTGTTGGCGCAGTGGCTAAGCGATTAGCTTTCTGCGCTACGTGCCGCGGGTTCGATCCCGGAGCAATTATTTGTATGATCTACAGATAGTTGTTCCGAGACTGGGTGTGTGTGCATATGCCATGTATGTTTGTAAACTATACCCTCGATACAGGAGAAATCCTAGTGAGTGGTAATGTTTTATAAAAACAAAAATAATTGATATAAAAAATAATAGAAATGCGTTTTTCTTTAAATGAGGCTAATAATAATAAAGCGTGTTCCCACTGCGAAAAATGACAAGTGTGTTTCTGTTCTACCAGCGGCAGCGTAAGCGTTATCGCGCCCATGTGAATATGCCCTCAGTAAAACTTGTAATTGGGTATGACCGTGAGCAAAACAACGCACTACCTACACCCTAATTAAAAAAAACCCGTCAAAAGAGTACATTAACAAGAGATATACCTCAAAAACGTAGACAATGCAAAGACAAGTTCTAAAGAGATTTCCCGATCAGAAAAGTAATTTTCATTGACTCGACCTACAATCTCCATTGTTAGGGAAACCGAGATACTTATCGTGGCGAATTGTTGGCACCTAAACAATCGACTATCTAGATTGTAGACAAATAGCTAGAACACATATGTAACTCATTGTTTTCAAGATAATCTACAGAAAAGATCCCTTTTCAATACCTCATACGATTTTGAATTAGGTATCGATCAATTTTGACTAAATGTATATATGTATGTATATATATGTATGTATGTATGTGCACCTAGAGTCTCGACATTTCTTAAGTGCCTGTATCTCGTTTACATGAAATAAAGATCTATTCTATATGTATGTATGAATGTATATGTATGTATGTATATATGTGACAATTGTTTGTATGACAAAATTTATCTACACTGTTAGTTGCAAAGGGCATACAGCAAAAAGACATTGTCAATCTTACTATGGGATTTGGTCCATTATAATCTATTATTTGAAAAGAGTTTCCATCGAGTTTCTTGCCGGTTTTTCTTCATAGGATCTACTATTTGGAACCGCGCACCTAGAGTCTCGACATTTCATAAGTGCCTGTATCTAGAGTACATTATATAAAGATCTATTCTATTTCTATTTTTATTTATTATTTATTGAAAAATACACAATTTGTACATTGAATTGGAATAGTCCCACAAAACCTTGTAATCGGTTTGACTATGGGATCAGTGATTCTAAACAAATTAGATGAGGCATTTAGGTAATAAGTGCTCAGTAGCGGCATTGAGATCACTAACTAGATATTCTATTCTATTCTATTCTATTGAAGACGACTTCCAATCTTTGAAAAACGGTGTGTGTTTTAGTATTTTGCACGTAACGTAGAGATACACCGTCAACATTGTTCCGTAACTTCTCCCGCGTATAGATCAGCTTACCCCGCGGGCGATAAAGAGCTTACTAGTAAATCCGCTAACGCACCGCGTACAACACAATAGACAAACTTCGTCGTGATCTTATTCAAACCTTCGCAAGACTTTTATTTAGAACATTATGAACTTTGCAAAGGATTACCTGATCATTTGATATTCTATCGGGCGAAAATTAAAGCGTAAAATCTTTACTATTTGGGAGAGTTTTTTTAGGGGTTCATTAGTACCATGTAGATCAGTTGATCAGCGAGGTTAAGAAGCGCTTATCGTGGTCAGTACTTGGATGGATGGCCGTTTCTTCAAATATCGAGACGAGACCCCTCCGCACGGAAAGCACGTTAAGTAGTTGGTCCTGGTTATCATACAAATACCTATGACAGTCTTTACTGGAGTTAGCAGCCCAAAAAGTCTGACAACCGGTCTAACCTTACCTTGTCATCAGACCACACAAGTAATTGTGTGGTCTGATGACAGTCGCTCTGTGTAAAATATTGATATTCAGCCACATCTGGTTAGACTGGGAGCTTAGCCGACTTAACGTCGTTGGGAAAAGGCTAAGATGATGATGACTCCGGTGTTTTTGTATGGTAATTTATGATAACTGCACTTCATACGTAAGCATTTTGGAACGTCGTGAAAATGAATCACATGGCGTTGCATCCATGTGTATTTGGCTAGACGCTGTGAACGAGATGCGCTTCGACTTTTGTTTGTCTTTATGACGCATTTCCCGTCTACGTAAGTGTCTATCCACATGATGCGTTGCGGTGGCGGCGCGGCGCCTGAGCGGTGGCGTATATAGTATGCCACAAGGTATGCCACACGGTATGCTACACGTCCATCACGGTATGCCATACATCCATGGTATGCCACACGTCACTGCGACACCACGTTGCTCGCATACCAACATACGCATTTTGACGCCGCGTAGCAACGACATTGTGAGTTGTGACGTCGCGTAGCAATGACGTTGCGACGCCGCAACGTATCGTATGATCAGACCCTTACCCGAGAAAGAATGTGGGAGCCGGGTGAGTCAGATTTTATTCATATTATGTATTTTCCTATACAGTATGAAAACGAATCATAAATTCTGAAAACTTTCTGAAGTTAACGATGCGTTATTCACAAATTGTTCCAACGTAAAAATAAATTCAGAAATACAGAGACTGCACTCAAAATGATTTTTTATTTAACCCGTAACATCGGGATTTTCACATTAAAAGAGTGCAGCGTTGTTGGCATTACTGTTGAAATAAAAAGCAAATGAACTGGAATTTCCACTAGCTTCTGATGTGTAGGTAAACAAGTTGAATTGCTATCTTTCTTTGAATCAATGCTTTTATACCTGCGCTCATAACTCATTATAAATAAATGTTTTTTCATCCCACCATCTCGGAAAGAGTATTTTTAATCTTCAATATCTGAGTGGAAAAGCCGTTTTTATTCTCTAGAGGATAAAGTAAATTTTCATCCCACCATCTCGGAAAGAGTATTTTTAATCTTCAATATCTGAGTGGAAAAGCCGTTTTTATTCTCTAGAGGATAAAGTAAATTGAATTTAGAACATCGTGTGCACTAAGTTTGTGAATTAAACGTTTTTTTTTTTGCATTTAGTCATTTCCTCGCTGAGGTGGAATGAAAAGTTACGTGTTGCACTCGAGTGCAAAGATTTTTCACCTCGTGCTCTTTTGATTCCCTCGCTAACGCTCAGGATTCTAATTTTGAATCACTCGCTGCGCTCGTGATTCAATTTTAGAATCCTTCGCTTGCTCGGTCATCAAAATTGAACACGCGGTTAAAAAGCAACTTTGCACTCTTGTATAACAAATAACTATTAGCTGGTTGCTCACGATTTCTGTTTGTCTATTCAAAGAATAATCAAAATTTTACGTTTGAAAAGCTCTCGGCAATGGATACACAAAGAATGTTTTTGATCTTTTTGATACGTCTCACACAAATCTAAATAAACAGATTCCTGTGATACGTCTGTTAGCAGACATGATTGTTTTATTACGGTCTAGAGTGATGGGTGTTTTTACGTAATGACAGCGACACGATACCAAAATGTCAGCGGTAGTAAGAAAACAACTTTAAAAAATCGGTGTCAATGACGACATAGTGTGAAAGCGTTTAGTCCATAAACTTATTATACCACTAGTAAAATAAGTTTAATAACAAAACCGTCAAAAACTCTAACTAGAAAAAGAGCTGTAACTTTTGAACGGCTAAACAGATTGTCATGAAACATAGCTAAGATGATACCCGATTAAACTAGCTTTCAATTAAAAAAAAACTACATTGAAATCGGTCCATTTGTTTTGGAGTTACGATGACACAGACAGATACATAGATACACATTGCAAACTTATAATACCCCTCTTTTTTCCCGGGGCTTAATAAATATCATGATCGTTACTGTTCCATATACCGAGTCTATGGTATCAATTTTTGTTATGATGTCACTTACACCCTGTATACTTTCTTTTTTTCTATGAATCGATCATCAAAGTCATGTTAACAAAAATGATTCGCTCGTTGTTTAGTTTTCTTGGCAAGTTGGACAGGGCGCAGATGTGAGTGCCAACTTGTTAGTTTGTACTCTTGGCATAAAACTTGAGCCCATCCTTCGCGAAGTTGGGTCTTGTACGGTGAACGAGTAAATTGATTTATAAAAGATAGACTTTGTTTTAATTAATAAAAAAGTATGAAAGAAAGAAGAAAGAAAAATAATTTATTTCTGTAAAAACACGACACACATACATTATAATATGAGGATTTCCTAACAGAAAAACGCGAAAGCATGTTGCCTGTACCTCTACCATGAGTTTTCCGTGCCGTCTAACGTTCACGTTGTATGGGATGTATGTATGGGAATATTTTCAGCGCCTCTAGCGGTATAAATAGTGAACTAAAGTCACTATACCAAATACTGCATGTGAACGTGAACGTTAGACGGCATGGCAAACTCATGGTAGAGGTACTGAACTGCGAATAGAATCCTAGGCCTCACTAGGATTTCTCCTGTATCGAGGGTACAGTTTACAAATATTCATCTCACATGCACACACACCCAGACCCGAAACAACTGTCTGTAGATCAAACAAATAATTGATCCGTGCGCGGATTGAACCCGCGGTACGTAGCGTAGGTGCACGGTTCCAAGGACCAACCCTCTTGGAACCGTGCACCTAGAATCACGACGTTTTGAAAGTGCCTACAAAGGCCCAGTTGAAGTATGAAACTTTGACTTTGACTTTGTAGAAAGTTAATCGCTTAGCCACTGTGCGCCAACCGTGTCGTACCTACACGTTAGTAGACTCGGATTCTCATAGATGCAATAATTGATTGATGAATGATTTGAGCGCACGGTAGGCGCAGTGAATAAACAACTGGCTTTGTGCGCTAGGTGCCGCGTGTTCGATCCTCACACGGAACATATTGGTTCGGGTGTGGGTGTGTGTGCATGTATGTCACATATGTTTGTAAACTGTACCCATGATATAGAAGAAATCTAAGTGTCCCTTAAAGTTATTAAAACAAAATAATGGCTGGTGTCTCATATCAGAAATACTTCAACACACCAAGAGGAATTTCAAAGTGATGTTTTATTAAGTTTAATAAGACGTGTATGAGACGCTGGGTTGTACAAACAATTCAAGAAGTAGGTACCTTAGTTGAGTGCCAACTTGTTAGTATGGACGCCCACGGAACACGAGACCTCTCCGCTGTATGAAGTTGGGTCAGCTAACTTAATTGATTTAAGTTAAGTTTGGTAAACTTTGCTTTTGAGTTAATAGTTCAAAATTATTTGGACATTTTGTGTTTGAAAGAACTAAGTAATTTACCAAGTATAAATTCTTATGACTTCTTTGGATGCAGTAGCTCGTGTCTAATTTATTTTTAACACCCACAATATTAACGATATAAAATTAACGCGACCATAATTCTAGTAAAGTCGAAGTTAAAGTCAAAGATTTTTATTTCAACTGGGCCTTTGCAGGCACTTTCAAAACGTCGCGATTCTAGGTGCACGGTAGTTATATGTCAATTCACAACCCACAACACAGTTTCACAACATAGTTTCGAGCGTATGGCACTCGTGGGTTGCAGCTGAAAACCAGCGTCAGGTGGCCAGTATCACTGCCTCCTGACATTATGCTGAGCTGCTGCCTTTTGGCACAATAACTCATTTTATTTTATATGTTTTCTTTGTTTTTTTTTTTTTTTTTTTTTTGTGCTAATCAAGTCTTTTTCTGCTTTCTTCTTCTTCTTCTTCAATGCATCCGTTCAGCCGGAACCGCAGCTTGGACTGTTTAGACCACCATCTACTTCTATGGCACTCTTTATTTTACACGATTCACATATCTTTATACAGGATAATTTAGTGCGCAAAATTTGCAGTGTGATTCAGTGCCCGTTCCCAAATGGAACCGCAGTACCAAAATTCACTCTAAAACAAAATATTTTGTATGGCTTGCTAAGTAGAATTTTCGTTTTGTTTTAAAGTGTATAGGTATAATATTGCGGTTGCATTTAGGAACAGAGACTGAATCATTCTACAAATCATGCGCACTACATAAAAAAATATCCTGTATAATATTAATATAAAAAAATGGGTGTCTTTCATTAAGCTTTTAACCTTCAAATGTTGTCTATTCAATACCCTTTCTTATTCTTCTCATTTTGAATCACGTTGTATAAAGGTACAAAGTAATCAGGCATTTTTACAAATCGTTTTAGTCTGGAGTCATTCATTTCTGGCACCGTTTCAGTGTAGGAAACGGAGCGAGAACTTTGACATTTTTCAACGTGTCTGCTTTGTTCCCCGTGTCGTATTGTTTTAAAACTTCTACGGACAACAAAGTTTTATTTCTGTCTTGGAAATTATGGAAAGAAAGTATCTTGTTGTGCTAGTTTTTCTCCAAATAAATTATGTTTATTATAACTTCATTTGAAGTGACATTATCCCTACTTTACTCACTTGTATTAACTGTTTAGAAACCTAGTTATTAGAATACCTACTATTGTTTAAACTACATTTTGTACGTATCTTTTGGCCAATAAAGATTTATTATTATTCCTTTATTCGATTATTAACACATACTTTTTTAAATTTATAAATATTTTTACAAAAAAAATAATATAAGAATCTTTTCAAAACATAAAAGAGTAGTGGAAGTAGCCCACCGGTATCGGGAACAGGGTCCAAGCCACCGGCGGCTAGGGCTCCAGTGACAGGAACCTCCTTATTATTATTAATATTACTTTAATTGAAGATTACTATCATCATCTACCTAGTCTTTTTCCAACTACGTTGGGGTCAACGCCCAGTCTAACCAGATGCGGCTGAATATCAATATTTTACACGGAGCGACTGCCATCTGACCTCCACCACCCAATTACGGGAGACACTGATATTCTAATGTTAAACCGGCAAGTCAGACTTTTTGTGCTGTTGACTCCCGTAATGATTGAGGGGTTACGTTGTTCGACAAAACGGTCATCCAAGGGATTAGCTTTCTACGCTACGTGCCGTGGGTTCGATTCCCGCACGGAGCAATTATTTGTATGATTTATAGACAGTTGTTCAAGGTCTGGGTGTATGTGGATGTGACATGTATGTTTGTAAACTGTACCCTCGATACCGGAAAAATGCTAGTGAGCGGCAATGAATAAAAAAAATACAGCTAAGGTGAATCCAATCCAAATAGCACGAGCCATAACCCAATGCTAGCGAGTGTGTGCAAACATTCAAATATGCCTCGGGGAGGATTAGCCATTTTACTGTGTACCTGCACCAAAACTCAGGTTGAAAAGCGACGTAATAATACTGAATATCCAGGAAAGCAATTTCATAAAGGAGAATCTTATTGAGGTCTGCGAACATCAACCAATTTGAATTGCGTGTTCCATAAATGCTGAAATGAGTTTAAATGTGGATTATATTTTTAGACGCTTCCTTCATGATTTGAGTATAAGGAAAATGTAATATGAATCAGCTGTGTTTTTCGCCTATGGTTAAAGTAAAATTGTATGTACTCCTGTCAATATCAGAGTATTCTGACAATATCCGGACACGAAGTATTTTGGCATAGATAGAGAGTTACGTTATGATACATCGGCAAACAAGTTAGTTAAATGACTTACTTTTTACATAGAGGGTAAAAATAAATCCAGCCCGTTACTGTCCCACTGATGGGTATGGGCCTCTTCTCAGAATGAAAAGGGTTAAGCCTTAATCCACCACGCTGGCCTGGTGCAAGTTGAAAGACTACACACACTAAGTAGAACTTAATGAGGCCCTCTCAGGTGTGCAGGTTTCCTCACGATGTTTTCCTTCACCGTTAACGCAAGTGATAATCAAATTCTGATCCGCACATAAATTCTAAAAGTAAGAGGTGCGGACCGGTTTCGAATTCAGAGGAGGATTCTCCAACCAGGCCAAGTAATATTGCCTGGGGAGCCGAAGCCCGACAATTGGTGTCGGGTTATGTGTAGGCTATTTGCCATAAACATTTTTCATAGTTTCCTATACCGAAAGTCGATACTGATTAGTCTTGAGGTTGCTTGCCAGGGCCACTGATGGTTCAAAGTCAAAGGTTTTTATTTCAACTGGGCCTTTACAGCCACTTTCAAAACTTCGTGATTCAATTCAGGTGCACGATTCCATGTGGGTTGGTCCTGGAGAAGGTACCGGCAAGGAACTCCATGGATTCTCTTTTTATAAAATAAATTAACAATAATATCGGGGGCTGCAGGAGCGGCCCCGGCAAAATTGGACCTGAATTAACACAATATACTTAACCAAAAAAAAAATTGCAAAGGTCATAATAATTACCACTATAATTTAAACAATACAAGTAGGTACCTACATACTAAATACTCAAGCCACCGAATTATGAAAACAAGGGAAGCGTCAGGTTCCATTGCTTCGGAACCGAGTGCCGCGACGTTCTCGGTAGGTACGTTGGAACTGAACGCGGTGATCTCATTACATCCATTATAATTTTGTACCTCAATATCATAAAGTATGCTGATGGCAATCCATCACGGCGAGCAAATAGTTCCAATCAATTTGGCATGAAATTCATTTGCCTATGTTTTGCACATTCGTTTACGTGATCACTCGAGGATAAAATTGGCGGTAAACACTACTTTTCCGGAATTCCAAAGGTCAAGCGAGTTGATTTAACAAACGAAGTTAAATTTGGAGCAATGAGAGAAAAAGAGTTGACGTGCAAACATGAGCAGGTACTGAAAAGTTATTTTAAGGACATTGCCAATCTGACTATGGGATTTAGTGCAAATAACAAGCCCAGAAATTTTATTATCTAGGTATATTTGGCCGGAAATCAAACCGCATTGTTTCGTGCGGGGATTTAACCCGCGGCACGTAACGCAGAAAGCCAATCGCTTAGCTACATATTAACGTTTCTTAATTTATTAGCATAGGCAGTGTTTTATTGAAAGAAAGAAAGAAATAAAGTTTATTGGCACATAAATGCTAAAATCACAGAAAATATATAAAAATATATAATAAAATAAAATCAGTAGTTGTGCCAAACGGGCCAGCAGCTCAGCATAATGTTGGGTGTCAGTACGTTAATACTGATTACCCAACGCTGGTTTTCAGCTGCAACCCAGGGTGCCATACCATATTGCCTTTATGGACTGCACGCCACTGGCATCCTGTTCTGAGCTGGTGAGTATTCATACAACAACAAATACAAAAAACTAAAAATTGTGTGTCCTTTGTGCTAAATAATAATCCGCTACTCACATTCGCATTGTTACATCACTTAATCTATGTAAAGCTTGCTAACACATGCTAGCGCACGATTCAGAACGTGTTAATTAGTAACGATAATGTGCGCATCGGCAAGCCTAATTGCTAGCGCAAAATAAACAGTAGGTCACTTCAAAAACTCACATAATGGCGACACTAAAATTTACTTGTTTTAATCACATTTACAAGTATCATTACAGGGTAATCCATTCATTCATTCATTCATTCACAGGGTAATTCGAATACAATAGTGTAGTTAAAATTTATTTCGGTTGAAAGAACTATAACATCTCTACATTGATTGTATAAAGTAAAGTCACTTTGCGCGCGTCTGTCTGTCTGTATATCCGCTAACTCCCCCAACTAACTCTAACATCGAATGATAATTGACTGAGTGATAATTGATCAATGACGTGCGCACATGCCTGTGGGATAGCTATGTCACCTTCTGTGTACGCTGTAGTTGAGGTCGGGGAACTATAATTCATGTTTTACACACCCATATTAAAAATTGCAAATTAAAAACCCGGGTAACGCACTTTAGCGATGTTTTTGATTCGTCCAGCGTCTGTAAGCAGGTTTTTGCGCTTTATGGTACTTATGTAGGTATCAATATTTCTGGTGCTATCTGTGTTGAATGATATACGCGTGGGTTAATCTTAAGCTATGCCCACGCCGCTCAATAACGTGATGATAATGAATTATGGTGCTGCCAAAAATGAAAATGAATTGTACTGTACGGGAAAATTAAGCGTTATCTAACTACAGTTTAACGAAAAGGTCAAGGACTAACTGCAAATACAGCTAACGTATTTGTTGCAAATTACTGCTAATTATTTGCTACCTATTACTGATAGGCTTCAATTTACCTAAATATGTTTGTTCTAGTGAGAGAAGAATAAATACATGAGGTTCATAGACCGCTTTCGTAGTCACTGCTACGCCGTAGCCGTAGCTTAACTTATATTTGCTTACAGCGCGCAGCGTAGCGAAACTTTAATAGTGCTACATGAAATTGCTTCTACATCGCACTATGAAAAATATTCACAGCAAATAGCCTGTGTAACGTGTAGAAATGCGTGGTCATATTTATACGCGATTTTCGTGACTATGATTTTGGCCCCATAGAGGAAGTTGTTCAGCTTGCCTGAACAATAAATGCAATGTCGAAGTTACAATGTCAAATAATTATGTACCCGTATGAATACTCATGTCAGTGTTCGATACATGTACATTCTATAAGATTGAAAGAACGGATTGAGGTCTGTAAATTCATGTAAGCAGTAAGTAATACTGTTTTGAAAGGCTTTGAAAACCGTATTGACATCATGACTGAGAGGAAGTTCAGACATGATTGTAATCGACATATAACTTACCTAAAGAAAGAAACTAGATTTATTAAACACATACATAATATGAAGCAGCTAATAAATAATCAAGGTTACAGAAAAACAAAATCAACACGGTAACAAAACATCAAAATACAGTACTTATACATTATAATTACTTAGTCTAAAAAAGAGCACGTCTTGCCATCAAGTATATACTTAGGTAAGTATGGCGAGTACCTACCTATATTATTTTCTAGATAGAAACAAAAAATATTGGAGGGAGAGGATTTTCAGGGCCCAAAAATGCTGCATACGATCTGAAAGTACTGACCTTCCCGTGTTTGTACATATTGGAAGTGGCAGTTTTCGTTAGGACAAATTTGCATTTATTTCAGTCACTCATCGACACTAGAACACGTCCAGGGCCTATGAGACTCCAATACAAAAATTTGTTACATACAGGCAATTACAAAACGGCACTGTTAAGAAAAAATATTATGTCAATGGGACCTATCATATACAATAAAATACCTCACAAACTTAAAGAACATCCAATAAGAATATTTAAAACTGAGATAACTGCATTACTATCTGAAAGATGTTACTATTCCATAAAAGACTTTTTAAATGATAATAATTTATAATATGACCGATGATTGCGAATTTTGACATTTGATATACATAATATTATATGTATAATTACGTAACATGATATAATATCGTTACCTGGGGTAATTAGTTTAATTCTTTTGTTTATTTTTAGTTGACATGTCTCGTGTTGAATAATGATAATAATTTTGTAATATAATAATAATAATTTTTCAATATTATAATGTAATAATTTTGCATGCCGTAAGGTAGAATGTAGTGGAACTTACCTATTTATGTACAACATCTTATACCTGTACCTACATTGAAGGCAAATAAAATGATTCTGATTCTGATTCTGATTCTGTATCTTTAAAATAAATAAATAAAATAACATAACCGTCAAAAACCCGACTCCAACTAGAAAAAGAGCTGTAACTTTTGAACAGATTTTCGTGAAATATAGCTATGATGATACATGATTAAACTAGCTTTCAATTTAAAAAATCTGTATTGGAGCTACGATACCACAGACAGATACACAGATCCACAGACACACAGATCCACAGATACACACCTTTTTTTTGTCGGGGGTTAAAATCATAAAAAAGCTACACAAACTAAACTAACATTGCAGGTAAAATCCTCAACATCTTACAACTTATACAACTCACTTAAACTTACTCATGTAACTTAGATCACTCGCGGTTGTCTGTTCCAGCCTTTTCATTTCAACGTGATTACACGTCACAAGTTGACAGAATAATCGAGAATTGTCATGTTGTTATTTTAACTTTACGTAATATCGTTGGAAATAGGAAAATAGATCACGATTTATATATTTATTTGAAATGCTTCATGTACAAATAATAATTAATAATAATTGTAATAAAACCTAAGACATTTAATAATTAATTTAAAAATACAATATAATTATAAATTCTTATCTTTAATCATTTAGTACCAGTTCAAATACATTGACATGTTTATTTAAATAATTATTATATTAATTAAATACTTAATAAAATATGTACCTACTTACCGAATGTTAATGTTTAAAATTAAATTTATTGTAAAAAATATATTAACTTAATACATTTTGCTGTGCCCTACAGGGTCCATGATTGTGCCTAGCTTTAAGCCAAATGTTTAACATCTTTTATACATACATTGTAGAACGCAAATAAATAATATGAATACAATGTACAAAAGCGGTCTTAATGCCGTTGGAATTCTCTACTAGATAACCTTAGGGTGATGCAGATTGAACGATTCGTTGTGATATTTCTCGTTTCCATACATTTATAAACTTTATCATATAATCAGCTATATGTTTTTTTAATGTCTCTCACATGTGGCTTTTCGCGCTTTTGTTGTTTAACTACGCTTATTTATGCTTTTTGTGTTTTAAAGTTTGTTAACTTTTCGGATTTACGTGCGGATCGCAATTTAATTATCACTTGCGGTAACGGTGAAGGAAAAACATCGTGAGGAAACCAGCACAATTAAGAGGGGCCTCATAAGGTCCTCGATGATGTGTGTAGTTCGCCAACCCGCACTAGGCCAGCGTGTTGGGCTAAAGCCTAACCCTTCTCATTCCCAGAAGACGCCTGTGCCCAGCAGTGGGACGGTAATGAGCTGGATTTAAACTTTAGAACACCAACTAAATTACAGTTAGCGAAAAGCTTTCTCGAGCGTAATTAAAATCAAATAACTTTATTGAAATTCAATCTCCTTCTCGACGGATTAGTTGAGGTTACCGTGGAAGCGTCGTTAAAAAACAACAGCTAGGAAAAAGGAATTGAGTAAGGAAATTAACTTTTCTAGTATAATTTATTATAGCAAAAAAATATTCACTTCATTCCAGAATTTTCCAGGTTTAAATTATGATGGATATACAGGATATTTTTTATGTAGTGCGCATAATTTCCAGAGTGATTCAGTGTCCGTTTCCAAATTTGATTTTCCCAAATTTGATTCGAAACAAAATAAAAATTTGATTTTATATGGCTTGCGCTAGTAAATTATGCGTTTCCCCCATACTAAGTCGAATTTTCGTTTTGTTTTAAAGTGTATTCCAATACTGCGGTTGCATTTAGGAACAGAGACTGAATCACTATACATATATTGGGCAATACAAAAAAAAATTTTTTTTGGTCCTTTGATCCGAATTTGAACTTAAAACATGCCTACAGGAATAAATATGTATAACAAAAGGAAATTGTTATTAACATCAAAGTAAAGCCTCTGTATAATATCTACTGTACAAGCTCTTCAAAGAACTAAAATCCAGAAATGTCATAACTTCAAAGATTCTCAAAATGTTTTACGCTCTATCTCAAGACATTAGCTTCATAATTCAACACTCTCAATGTAACATAATCTCCTCAATTATAATTCAAGTTTATTTGACTCAAGTTCTTAGTGGAATTGTTTGGTTTTGTAGCTACATTGTCTGCTCGCGTCTCAGTAATCATAATCATTCTGGAAGTTTATTATCCGAGAACAGTCAGAACACTTCATTTAGCTCACATCGAAGTAAAAAATTCCTTGTAAAGTATTTTATGTGTTGAGGTGTTTATAATAACCCGTAACTTTTAGTTTTAACTTGATCAGTGACCCGAACCGAGGTCAGTTGACAATTATCGTCTTTATGCGCAGAATAACTTACATATTAAACGAGCTTACCTCAGGTATGAAACCATTAACTATTCTTACAGTGTCAGGCAAAAGTAAAAATACATTCTTATAGTACCTAACCTTTACCAAGAATTCTAAAAATACCTCTTTTCTGATATACAACATCATATCTTTCTAATTCCGATCCCATTAAGGAGTTATTGTACTCATCATTATAAACAACTTTTACTATGAGACAAACGAGAAACCGCGAAAAATACATCTGCTATTCTATACAATTTAGTCTCGTGATATTAAATTATTTGTGTGGAAGAGCTGTTTTTTTCGCGATTTCCGTGTTGGTCCAATAATAGAAGTTTTTCATAATAAAGGGTACAATAACATCTTAAAGGGATCGGAACCAGAAAGGTTGGACTTTATAATGATAGCTTGCAACTGGCATTTGGCTGGCGATAAGAATCTATATATTAATACGTGAGGGAAAACTTTATACCCTTGTTATAGATATTGCGCTCACGGAGGTGTGTGAGATTTGGAATAATTAAATTATACTACTGGTCGCCCAGAGGTCGAAAGTCGACCGTAATTTTAGCTTTCTGCATTCCTTCTCCATATAAAATTTAACTATGCCAAATCTCACACTCCTCCGTGCGCGCAATATGCTTAAAAAGGGGTACAAAGTTTTCGCTTCACGTATTAATATTTATAGATTTAAAGTAGGAGTGCGGAAAGCTAAAATTACTGTCGAATTTCGACCAATGGGGGACCAACTAGTATCTAGGTATTAACACCGTAATCATTCTCATTATCAAGTGCACTTATCTTCACCCAAAATATATCTAATTTTATGAGCAATACTATTTTAATATCCACCCAGCGAAAAGGCATCCTAAAATCCAATCCAAGGCAAAATAACGCCAAAATTCCTCAACGTGGAGAAACTAAGTTGACTGTAACTTAATTACTGATTCGAGGAGGTCAACCATCTTTAATGCCGTCTTTGTGAGCGTCAAGCACGCCTGAATAACTTGCACATTAGAGGTTCCTCGGTCCTGACACACATCAAATAAGCTTTGTTATGTTTCAGTCGAGTTAGAGGAAGACTTATTTAGCGTTTTGAGTATAAACGTAGTGTTTGTAATGTTGTTTTGAGTGGAAGAGGGTAAGTACGTGTTTGTTTTCCGTTTGAAAATGTTATGAGTAGATATATATTTTGATATTTTTTTGGATGTGCTATTGTGGTCGTATGAATAACGTGTGTGCCATGAATATGTATATTATGTACCATTTAAATTTATATGTAGTGCAATTATCCTGAAAATAGCTACGATGTTTGCGAAATTATTACCTTGTTTTCTACCATCAAAATCATCTTGGGATTCTTGCGATAATCCGTTTTTCCTCATTATTCTGGTACATAATAATATTTTATCAATAATAAATCCAGCCCTTTACTATTCCACTACTGAGTACCGGCCTTTTCAGGTCGCCGGCCGGTTATGCCTTAATCCACCACGCTGGCCTGGTGCGGGTTGGCGGACTACACACACCATCGAAAACTTTATAAGGCCTTTTCAGGTGTGCAGGTTACTACTACGTCATTACTACGTCTTGCCAGGTGTTCTGCACAACTCCATTTGAGTTCCATTATTCGTTTTCCAACGTCATAAACGCATGTGCTTCTTCGGATACCGACGTTACCAACCATTACCAACCAATATTTGTAATATTTAACGACACGGTTGGCGCAGTGGCTAATCGATTAGCTTTCTACGATATGTGCCGCGGGTTCGATCCCCGCACGGATCAATTATTTGTATGATCTATAGATAATTGTTCCGGGTCTGGGTGTGTGTGCATGTGACAAGTAGGTTTGTAAACTGTACCCTCGATACAGGAGAAATCCTAGTGAAGGGCAAAGTTTAAAAAATAAAAAAATAATACTAATTTCAATTTCAAAATATGAACACTGGTACAGATTAAACACACGCAGATTGTAAATTAATTGAAAGAAACAAGATTTTTCCGCGTCTATTGTACAAATTTTGATAAATGTTCGTCGAATAGCTAAAGGTTTATAGCTAGGTCATTTTCACTTGACCTTCTTTCCGGAGTGAAACTTTGTTTCAAAGTGCTTTCGAGATTTCTTTCAGGTTTACTTTGTAGAACAATAAAAGGGACTCGTGTCGAGACTCTACATCCGCTTTTTGTGAAACAAGAGTACGGTTACAGCCGTTTGACTTGATGGCGAGCTAAAACCCCTATACCTCTACCATTGCACCTATTTCCAGATTCTGATATATTCTACGTAGTTTTTTTTTTTTTTTTTTTTAAACATTACCCCTCACTAGTATTTCTCCTGTATCGAGAGTACAGTTAACAAACATACATGTCACATGCACACACAACCAGACCGGAAACAACTATTTGGTCGAATATTTTACTAATATTTTAAAAGTGAAAGTGAGTTTCTACAGGGTAACTGGAAGTGTTTTAAGGGGTGATTGGACCTACTCATCGTTATAAACAATTTTCATTATGGGACAAAGATAGAAACAGCGAAAAAAAAACTGCTGTTTCATACATAGTCGAGTAATATTGAATTATTATCAATAACCCTGTATCTCTGTCTTTATATTAGTAAATAGCTTATCTGGATTTGATGAAATTCGGTAAACATTAGAATAATTTTAATCGCAAGAACTCTAAAACTATTTACGTAGCCAAATCTGAAGGCATTGCTAGTCAATAACATACTTAAGTACATAATATATTTGGTGCTAAACTATCAATTATAAGCCAAATGGGTGTCCAAGAGTACATTTATCACCATCTGTCTCCAATACCAACGACCCGGAACAGATGCGTACAAATGACTTGAGGGACGTGCTCTGATTTGGCGGTAATTAATTTCACTCTCCTATTAAGAATTAGTGAGTTCCAATCATTTATAAGAGTACATGCTCCCACAGCTTCAGGGTGATATGAATAGTAAGGAATATTGAAGTAAACAAATTTTGACATAGACTAACTTTATTCTTAGAAACCCTCAATACATTTTACAATTATAAATAAATAATAATAAAATTGTTTATTTAGAAAAAGATCAATACATATAACAAGAGGTATCTTACATTAAAATAAAGCAAAATTGCATATTTGCCTGAACTAGGTTGAATCTGTGCTTCAGGCTTGTGCTTTACAAGTACCTAATACTGTAGATACATATTGCATTTAATACTTGATACACAGGGTAACAAACTAAACTTATTTAATTAAATAGTAGGTATATATATACCTATTTGTTAGACATAAGCCTATATAGGGTATTTTTTATGTAGTGCTTAAAATTTGCAGAGTGATCCAGTGTCCAGTCCCAAATGCAACCGAAGTTCTAAAATTCACTCCTAAACAAAATAAAAATTTGATTTTGTATAGCTTAAGCTAGTAAATTAGGCGTGTCCCCATGCTAAGTCGAATTTTCGTTTTGTTTTAAAGTGTATCCCAATACTGCGGTTGCATTTAGGAACAGAGATGAAACACACTACAAATTATGCGCACTACGTAAAAAATATCCAGTATATAGCCAGCAATAGTAAACAGCATATAGGTATAATGTTTATTTGACCTCCATGTGGTGAGAAAGGAAAGCAATAAAATAGCAAGGGGTTGATGGAAGGCATATTATATTGACATGGGACAAAGGATTATGGAGCATTAAGGTTTACGACGCCATTCTACTTTGAGAGTAGTTTTCAATAATTTTGTACAGAAATACAAGTATACAAGAAATACAAGTACAAGCGTTACTGTTAGTGCCATCGCGTTTCCCTAACTTCAAAATTTGTTAGAAAATTAAGTACTTAAGTAATTAATAAAAAGACAAAAATAATATTTTTTTGCAAAGTGTTTAAAGTTATCAAAAGCATTTTTATACAACTAATGTGGCAGCCAGCATACTGTTGAAGGTAAGCGGTTACGGTAACCTATGGACGCTTGCAACACCAGGGGCATCACTCGCGCGTTGCCGACCCTACTATTACCAACACGACGCTTCCCCAAGGAGCACTGGCGACCTTGCTCACCATTAAGAATACAACACTGCAAAAGAGCAGTGTTATTTTGCTATGATATTCCGATAGAAATACAAGGAACCCAAATCATCTCGTTCATATTACCTCTACCGTAATATGATAAGAACTAGTCCGTAAAGCCCTTACATTTATCTAAGAATATAGTGGACCACATTTATATTCGTCAAAGTGAAATATAAAACCGCTCAATCAAATCCTTTACCGCATTCTGAAGGACTCGAGAAACGAGGTCGGTCGAACTGTGACCGCAACTGGGCCGTTCACCCTTTTCCTAATATAATTTCTTCTATATTCCTATAGGGTGAAGATCCCAAAATCTGGCTCGCCTCAAAAATTCTTAATTATTATAACGAGCTTCGTTAAAATTTTTGCGGGTTGATGAGAACTTGGGTTAAAGGGACTCTTATAGGTGCAACTCCGGGAAACCACCTACGTCAAACCTTATCAAAGTATGTGATCTTATATCCTTTGAAGTTCTTGGGTGAAACAGGGATTAATTAATCAAGATTAAACCTTCAACGAAAGGACCAGTGGTCGCTTGAGAGTCCTTGAGTGAGACCGTGAATCGGCAAATGTAGTATTCCCGATGCCTCCCAGCCATATTGACGATCTCAAGTATCAGTTTATTTTCCTTTGATCTTCTCTCCCTTCCACTTGCGCAATTCTAAACTGCACTGAATATAGCTATTATATTCATATTCCAAAAAAAATATTAAGGCGCTGATAAACCAGAGCATTCACAAGTAACAAACATTATTTTATTATTATTTCTTGGTATACGTTTTTGTATCACGGCAGTATGTTGCCGGTTTTTATAAGTTAGCACGGGCCGAAGCCAAGTACTAGCCTATATAACATTGGTGACAATATGATGATGATTTAAGTTAGTGTGAGCTTGTGATGAATGTCTTTGTATGTGTGATGTGTCTGTTTGAGTCTCGGTATCATTTTGTAAGAATTTCCGAACTATTCTGCAAGTATTTAGGATGGCGGCTTTTTGTAAGATTTGATATGTATGAGGCTTTAAATCGAGTGATTTTATTATTATTATAAGCCCGTAATGTCCCACTGCAGGGCAAAGGCCTCCCTCCCCTCTTTCCATTTCTTCCGGTCCATTGCGATCTGGGGCCAATCCTTTAAGGGGGTATTTTACAGGAATGCCGCAAAAACCGATTTGTATTTACAATTTTTTGAATAGAAATTCTTATTTCTTTGTCCTGAAAAAAATATATATCAAACTTGAAGATGTGACAATCTCTGCACGGTTGTCCGATACATGATTGGATGAAGTTGGCTCGATAAAAAAAAATCGCAAAGTTACCCCTTTTAAAAAAGTGTTTACAAGATTATTTCTAAAACATGATATTATTTCAAATAATTTTTACATCACAATATTGGTCGCAAATATACCAACCAAAATCGGTTGTTATTTTTTTATAATATTACGTATATTGGTCACAATTTGATAAAAACCACAAAATTCGTGATTTCTGTCATCTCTACCATCAATCAGTCGCGTTTCGGCGCGCATCGAGGTCGGACCTGTGCAATTTTTTTTGACTTTCCTGCGCTTACACTTTATTCAAAACCAAAAGAAAGAATGACAGTAAAATCATTAAAAAAATTATTAAAAAGCAACAGGAAGTATAAGTAACTTGCCTTTTATTCAGAAAATCTAAGTATTTCGTTTATAAAAATCAATATGCTAAAATAATTTCTTGACATCTCCGTCAAGAATTCATTTTATAGGATGTAGTATAGAAAAATCAGTACGACAATTTGTAGTGTTGAGAACAAAGAGTATGAAGTTTTATATACACCATGTCCCAAAATTCAACGATAAGCGGGCACCAGAGGGTTGACCAGCTCATGACTACTCGAGAACAAAATTTTTTTTTTCAATTTTTAAGAAGTTACATAAAAAATTTGAAATCCTTCAAAAATTTACACCCCTTAAGATATTTTTAATTACCATGACCACAATGTTTCAGATATTTCTGAATTTCTTTTTGTACTGGCAACCTAAGTAGCACTGCTATCCACCACAATCGTTAAAAATCCCAGAATGCCTGTAGATTTGACACAAAAATCAATCAAAATTATTTTTCACCCTAAAATTTTGAAAGATTTTTACTTTTGGTCCACTTTCACTCATCGTGGTGTAAAAAAAAAGTACAGACACTACCATGGCAAGTTTTTTTAAAAATTGACGCAACTATCCAAGATTCCAAAATGGTATAATAATCTAGGAAAACTAGCCACAAAAAAAAGAAATACGTACTATTTCTGAACATGAACCAAATTTCATAACTTTTACTATGTGGTTTTTTGTTGTAAATTATTTGAATGATACATGTCCGTAGTTAATAAAATTTAGAAGTTAGAGAGAGATAGATAGATAGTATGTAAAGAAGGAAAGAAAACGTTTTAAAAAATTATATTTATTTTTAGTTATCGTGGTTGTCCGTGGCATCACCACGGTCCTATCCGAAAACCAGCGCTGCGGTATTTATTTTATCTGTCAGGATATGCTGAGATAGGGACTTTCTTTGGCCTCTTGCAGGACTTTTTTAACCCCCGACAAAATAGAGGGGTGATATAAGTTTATAATGTGTATCTGTGTATCTATGTGTCTGTGAATCTGTGTGTCTGTCTGTGGCATCGAAGCTTCAAAGCGGATGGACCGATTTCAATGCAGTTTTTTTTAATTGAAAGCTAGTTTAATCGGGATGGTTCTTAAAATCTGTTCAGCTGTTCAAAAGTTACACCTCTTTTTCTAGTTAGAGTCGAGGGTTTTAGACGGTTAGGTTATTGTTATCATTATTTGAATTTTTGTGTGTTTATGTAATTTCGTGTGCGAGTCCGATTTAAATGTTTTTTCTTTCTTTCTTTCAATTTTGAAGCTCTTCATCTGCATACATAGCGAGGAATCTGAACTAGGAATATGGTTTTGATCTACATATGAATATGCAATTTCTTTTTTGGTAAAAAAGCAACCCTGTGAACATACTTAAGTAGGTATGACTACGGAAACGGACGACTCCTACAGGTGTGGGTGAGAGGAGGTTATTATCTCAAGGCATGGATTTGAGTTGGCTTATTCTTCTAACATTACACACACATTGGCAGTGTCATCAGGTTTGTCATGCCGATATATCGGTTTCGTTACGGCATTATTGGCTTAGTGTGAAAATGCCCAATGTTGGTCGAGACAATTATGTGCACTTGCATAAACTCATACACAATAGGTATGACTGATAGTTTATAAGTAGATAGTTAAATAGGTATAAAATCTACAAATACAAAACGGAGGAACATATTTTCTAGCGTAATATAGGACACTGGGTATACGATATTATGGATTTATATTTTTCAAGTATTTGCTGGTGTCATACTGCATGTTGCTAATTAATATTGCTATTCTGTGACACGTGTGTCACACAGTCTGATACGTCAATTGCGTAATTGCGAGAACGGAGCTCCCCTAGTGGGTGGGGCTTAGGCTGATACTTCACCCCCTCAAAAGTAAGAAATCGTCGTAAAATACAACCTAGCTCATCCCGCCATCTCTTTTTGGGCCTGCCGCGCTGTCGTTTTCTGCCATTTGGGACCCACTCTGTGATTATTCTAGCCCATAGCTCAAACATTATAGCGAATGTTAAACTGCAACTAAATGTAAACTACTTATGCATTTGTTTGAACGAGAGCATTATACAGAATCAATAAAAAAAATTCTGAACTTTTTGCCGATAATTGATTGCAAAGTTTTTGACGAGTTTTTTGAGTGTTTTGTGGTTGAATTTTTGTGGCTAGAATGATCGACGAAATATTCGTACCGACGCGACGCGATGTTTAGTTTTATTGGTAATTTAGTTTGATAAAATTTTAAAACGGCGAATGCTCGATTTTCTGTTTTAAGCACCTTTAGACATTATCTCGTACTTCCTATTTCTATAAAAACTATGTAATTAACTACTTAGTATTTCTTATAATAAGTGAAAATACATTAAAATTATTAATTTTATGACGTAAATAAGAGCTTATATTGTGCTGTGAAATAATTTTGGAGGAGCCTATTTTTTAGGATTGTATTTGTGATTATACAGAGAGGATTTTTAAATTAAATGAACGACCTAGTATTTCTTAAGAAAATATACTTTAGCTCAGTACAATCATGCGACCTTTTGAACCTTTAGGTCTTGTAATAACACCAACCTATGCCAATAAAAAAGCCAGCAAAAGATATCGCAATAAAGTATATATACAAAACTAAATTATAAAAGGCACTAGCTATTTGCCGGAGGACTGTTATTTTTCTATCTCCCGTTGCCGGTTTTCTCTCGGTAGAAAATACAATAACAGATATTGGTATGTATTGGTAGGAAACGAGTTTACTCCGAGTGTATTATTATATACGTGACGTGTAAATACAGTATGACACAAGAAATAAGGCCCGTCGTGAATTTTGGTTCGCGCAGACACGAACACACGATCGGAGACAATTCCCGAAGCTAAATCAATTTATAATCAACCTAATGCTCTTAAGTAAGTAAGTAAGTAAGTAAGCCTTTATTTCCATAAAAGATACAAATAATTAATTCTCAAATATAAGTAACATGCAAATAAAATTAGTTAATAAATTTGTAAACAAATAAAATCAATTAGAATCATAGTGAATCAAATAAGAACAATTAAAATAAAATAACACTGACAAAATCAAATAAAAATTAATTAACAACAAATAAGCAGATAAAATAAAAATAACCGGATGAATTGAAATAATAATGATTATAAATTGTATTACATAATTAATTCGCATGTAAATACGTATTTATGGGGTTGTCCATTGTTGGACAAAGGCCTCCTCCATCCCATGCCATTTCTCTCTGTCGACGGCCAGTCGTGTCCATGTGGTGCCCGCGATAAGGGCGAGGTCATCTCGCCAGCGACGTCGTGGTCTCCCCCGCGGTCGAGGCTCCCCTCGCGGGTACCAATAAAATAATAATGCTCTTAAGGTGTAAAAATTGTTCAATACTATAGTTCACACTTCCAAGGGGGTTGGATTGAACTCATGACCTCACGGCCAAGTCAATGTCTCGGCCGTCGCGACGGGCTATTGCCGCCTCATTATATTTTGGTTGTAAGTTTCTTGTCTGAGCACAATAAAACTTTTCTTTTATCTTTTATTGTGAATAGCTGTGTTAAGCAAGTCAAGCATTATTAAATCTAGCTGAAGTATTATTATTGTATTATCTTCAACGGCTCTCAATGTAGCGGTCAATAGGGCAGACGCTATTTAGGATCAGTACACGTCTAAGAGCTTTTACGATATTTTAAGTTTCAGCTGTTTTTTCTTCGTCCCAGGATTTGTCCCATTAATGGGACAATGGCGACTAAGGAGACATACATGTCTCGTAGTCTCATTATTGCCAAGCCCTAAGACTGTCACAGTAGGTTAAGGTGGTTGGCACAAGAAAAATGGCCGCGAAAATGAAGAAAATAAAAATAGACAAAAAATAATTTCGGTCTAACATGAGGACTGTCACAGTAGGTTAAGGTGCGGCTTCAAGATTTCATATCCATAAGAAGCATTGGGATTAGGAGAAATTGGAGAAAAGGAGACTTCATAGTCATCAATCTTCATAGAATTAAAGAATTATTAGTACCTATTATTAATTTATTATTAAGTTATCTTAATTCTTTATTGTACACGAAAATGAGATAAAAGACAAATACAATTGAGATGGTATGTACACAGGCGAGCTTAACCCAAATTTGAGTTTTCTACCAGCAAACCTTTGAGTGATAGAGAAAGCACAATGGTAAATGAGGGTACAGTCAAGTGCACAACTATAAATACCTATTACAAATTAAAATATAATACTTACTACTAATATTGTTATCAAGTTCATTCTATCAATTTTATTTTATCAGTTTTAGTTTTACAATTTTATTGTTGTTTTTAGTGTAACTTATTTGTATTGGGTTAATTATTTTTAGTTAAGTATTTTGAATATTATAGTATTATTATTATCAGATGAATTAGTAATTCTGGATGTCATTTTAATATTTATGATTATTTTAATATGTCACACTATCATAGTTTCTAAGATGGTTTGTTACTAACAACTATGGATCATGTAATCTGAAAATAAATGAATTATTATTTCCTTTATTAACATACACAGCTGTGATCTGACATTGTGACTATAATAATAATAATAATCCTTGACACTGCGCGCATTGTCAGGAGGTTTCTCTCTCTAGAGCCCTGACCACCGGTAGCTTGGACCCTGTTCCCGATGCCGGTGGCCTACTACTTTTATACATTTTTAAATAATTTTACAATTAAATAAAAAAAAGGATTATAAAAACATTTAAAAATATAAAAGAGTAGTAGGCCACCGGCATCGGGAACAGGGTCCAAGCTACCGGTGGTCAGGGCTCTAGAGAGAGAAACCTCCTGACAATGCGCGCAGTGTCAAGGATTATTATTATTATTATAGTCACAATGTCAGATCACAGCTGTGATCTGAGGTCACAATAATGAAATAAAATCCTGGGACCACGAAAATACTGTGTTTATGAGCATGTTTTCCTTCGTTGTTAGACCAGTGATGTTGAATACTGAGCGCAGTGATAGTCTAGCTAGCGATTGAACGCTTGCCTTCCATTCAGGAGGGTCTGAGTTCGAATTCGGCTTGCATCTCTGACTTAGAACTTTATTTGTGGATCACAATTTCATTATTACTTGCGTTAATGTGAAGGAAAACATCGTGAGGAAACCTGCGCATCTGAGGAGCCCCATAAAGTTGTCGATGGTGTAGTCCGACAACCCACAGCGTGTGGTAGACTAAGGCGTAACCTTTGTCATTCTGAGACTAGGCCCGTGCCCAGCAGTGAGACAGTAATGGGCTGGATTATAAAGAGTAGCATGTATTATTTAATAAAAGCAGAAACAAAAAGCAGTCCAAATAAACCCGAAACGTGGAAAGTAGCGGTTGTTCGTTTCCCGTTTATCTCTTCGGAAAACCTTTTACGTTAGATGTATATCTGGATAGTTTCAATATTTCTGTCACGTAGTTCCTGGATAATTAAATGCTCTCCCAATTTTGCTGTGTATTGTGTATCGTAGCGGGCAGGAAAATCTGCTTGCAGCTATAGATAGACAACATCGGACTCGTGACGTCATTGTGATGGGTACGAAGGACGATTGTGTTGCTTGGTGATAAAGGAAGCGTCCAGGAATAGGCTGAAATAACTAAAGAACATACTTAGCAGATAAGATTGAATCAGGGCAGTGAGTTCAAAGTAAGCTCCCAATCCAAGCTGCTTGAGTCATCATCGTTCTAATAGAAAACAATAATTAAAAGTACCTACTCATAGTCTTAGGCGCCGTTCCAATAGAACGTAATTACGCGACCATCCTAAGTACGCGTGAATTATGTTCATGTATTAGGACAAATATGAATCGACAAACTCTCCGTTTGATCGCGGGTAAAACTCGCACGTACTTGCGATGTTCGCGTAATCGCGTTCTATTGGGACGACGCCTAAGACTATGGGTACTTTTCATTTTTATCGAATTTCATGACCTTTGGTAATAAGAAAGATAAAAACACAATTTTTTCCAATCACTTTGTACCTAGCCGTACATTTCTAAGTAACTTTTAGATATTTTAATATACGTACGTCCTCTACAAGATGATCGCAAATTTTCGCTTATTCCTGGCTACTAAAATACACGGAGAATCTACAGGGTGACTGGTAGAACGAGGGAATCATTGAGGGACGGTATTGTACTCATCATTATGAAGAACTTTTACTATAAGACATAACCGGAAATCGCGAACTAAAAGTCGCCTGTTCCGTACATTTAGTCGAATACTATTTAATTGTTTATATGGAATAGCTGATTATTTTTGTCGCCATTTCAGGTTTAGTCCCATAGTAAAAGTGTTTCGTAATGTGTACAATACACTACTCCAATGATTCTCTCGTTCTACCAGTCACCCTGTACTATTATACAATATGTATTGACCGCCTAGTAAGTAACGTACTAAAGTTTACTCAGATAATATAAACCAAGAACACACGTCCGGGCTCGATTAAAGTTTTAGTAGTCTCTGGAGACTAAATAGGAAGTTAGTCCAGTCTTCCATTCTAGCTCGGCTCTGATTATGCAATAGGGACATTACATTTACGAGTCGGTCCCCAACACTATCCTCTATAAAATCATGATGAATACACGCAATTTAGAGCTGTATCTCTCTTGTAATAAGAACAATTATAGCGTGTGTGAGTACGTTCTTTGAAGACAATTTATCCAGTGATGTGTTTCAGTCTTGGGATGTTGCCATTAAGTACGCAATGCGTCTTTTTAGGAGCCAACATCGACTTGAATGGTTCACTTTGAGTGATTCGTGTACGGATTATGTTCATGTTTATTAATTTTTATTATAGCGATACTGGTAGGTACGTAATAATGTTTAATTATGGGATATTTATTGGCCTGTAATAGCCGATTGTTGGGATGCATAGAGTTATGGTGAAAGTTCGTTAGTAGGTATTATTTGGTATTCGGTACGCAACCGAATCAACGTTTGGCCGCATTTTTTTTTATCGTACCGGGGTGGGTTCTAATAATTTTCGATGCTTTAACGAAACACCTGCCTAGCCTTTTCCCAACTATGTTGCGGCAGGTCCCGGTCTAACCAGATGCGGTTCAATATCAGTATTTTACACGGAGCGACTACCATCAGATCTCCGCCACCCAATTATTGGGAGACACTTATACCGTAAGGTTAGACCGGTTGTCAGTCTTTTTGGGCTGCCGACTCCCGTGTCATAGTTATTCGTTTGAAAACCGGGACCAGAGGCACGGAGGGGTCTCGATGTTTGAAGAAACGGTTACCCATCCAAGGACTGACTGATTTGTATGGTAGCTTAATGTAGAAAATAACAGCTAAGTAAATTATGGATTCAGAAAAATTAAGGACACCCTTAAACTTTCTAGTATAGGTATTGTCTATTATAATATTTAGAAAAATACAGGATGTAATGTTTTTTTCTTTAAAAAATACCTTGCTTCACACTAGGATTTCTCTTGTATCATGGGTACAGTTTACAAACCTTAAACAACTATCTGTAGGCCATGTAGATATTTGTACCGTGGGGGGATCGAACCCGCAGCATGTAGCGCAGAAACCCAATCACTTAGCCATTACACCAATCGAGCCAATAAAAAACTGTAATAAAGTAACATTGAGTTACTTTATAAAGTTGCAAATAAATAAACACTAAATTAAACTGACACTGCGAACTTGCAGCTCGTCGCTATTAGCAAATAGTACTTAGAAAACTACCACTCCATTTCGCAGTGCGTTTTCCGACCACAAATATTTTTCTGTATTTAACAACACTTTTCCAGAGTTTAAAGTAAACATTTTTAAGCTTGTGAAGTAAAATTTTAAGTAAAAGTAAATACCGTGTAGAAACTTCAGTCAGAGAAAATTGGAAAATGTTTTTCTTTGTTTCTTTTTTATTTGAAAGTCCGAATGACGCAGAAGCAAAGTTTTTAATTTGAATTAAAAGATTTAAGAGTATAATTTCTGTCGACATCCCTCTTACCGATTTCCTGCGAAACGAAAGAGACTCAAAGTTAACCAATGCCATTTTTTTTTTTTTTTTTTTTTATCGTGGTAAAATCTTCAAATGAGTCCTCCCACCCCGGGCAGGGCGGGAGGGACTGTCAGACTTGTACTGACTAAAATCCACGGTGTTCCTTCAATAGCCCTTTACGTTCCGGGGTCACGGTAATGAGATAAGCCCCGCGACCCCGGCAGGCTTCGGCCCTCTACAGGGGGGGCCCCGTCATCTTGCTGACGTTCTTTGAGGCGCGCGTGGAACACAACGCGCCGTCGACCCGGGCATGGTCCATGGTCGGACAGAGAGTTAACCAATGCCATGATAAAAAATATAAATAAAACGAGTATTATTGATTAATCTTATGCCAGTGCATAGCAACATACACGATAGCGAAAAAACCGTTAATGTTACCATCTATAGATGTTTGTTTGTTTGTAAGGGGTTATCTCTGGAACTACTGAACCGATTCTAAAATTATTTCACTGAATGAAAGTTAAACTATCTTTGAGAAATATAGGCTATATTTTATTTAGTTAAAAATAAAGCGCGTGGGTGAAACCGCGGGCAATAGCAATAATGTATAAATATAATCAGCCTTTGTTGGAACGTACCATTATGGTAGGTATTCATCATTTAAAGTATACCTAAACTTTTTATTTTTATTTTTTATTAACTGTTTTGTGGAAATAACCTTTTTTTCCTGTAATGCCTTTAGGTGCGCCTATACTTAAAACGGATTGTTTTCTTTACTCTTTCTTATCTTAAATAAACCTTTTTAATGAGCTAAGGGTAGGATAACATTCCTCACTAAAAGTAATTTAAATATTATCACGAAATAGGAAAAGATAAAAATAAAAGAAAACCGTTAAATAAATAAATAACCGATGGGAATATAAAGTTAAGTTCTATGGGTTTTTTTTTAGGTTTCGGACACGGCTCCCTTAATTTTATTGCGGCTTGACGTCGATTTCATAGGCACCCTGATAACTTAATATACAGGTAAAAAAAAAACTGCGATTATACGCAAGTTTTTTTGCATCATAATTCACTCTGCTATCATTTATTTATTTATTTAAAATGCTTCATGTACAAAGGCGGTCTTAATGCCGTAGGCATTCTCTACCAGACAACCTATCATTCGACTAGGTGAAGAAATTTATGGCACATTTATCTGTTCTACACGTGTAAATAAAATAGATTTTAGTTAGAATAGGTTGGAGACATTATTAACTTTGCCTAAAGATCGTGATTCGATAAATACTTTTTTTTTTTTTTTTCTGTTATTATCTTTAAAATGGTTTTTGTGCTGTGTCAAATAAATACTTTTTCTTTTTTCTACTACTTCTTCTTCTTATAAGTGTAAAATTATGATGTTTTTATGTATTTCCGGTGGCTAAACAACAGAGGTCCAATTCTCGTAATTAAAAATGTTCAAAATATAGTTCGGATCCATAGAGATAATACATACCGATCTACTACCAATGTCATAAATGTCACAAATGGTATTCTCCGTATTCTCCTGCCCTAACAAACAACGTCAAACGTGACATTATATTGTAATGAGATCGAAAGTTGAATAAAAGGCAAATCGGTATTCTGCCTAACATTTTGAACTGACACAGGACAGACACAGGTAATAAAATTGACACTCTCGTCTATACACAAACGTCAAAAATGAGATTGAAATGAGTTTGTAAGAAGATTGAATCCAAATCATACTGGAATCGGACTGAACTTTAAGAGGAGTAGAATACATGACTTTTTGTCAATTCATAATATAATCTCAGTTCGGTTAACTTTCAGTCATATTATAAATAAATTACGAGAATTGGGCTTCTGAGGCCCAATTCTCGTAATTAAAAATGTTCAAAATATAGTTCGGATCTCATTCCGATCTACTACCAATGTCATAAATGCAAGAACCTTTTGCATAAATGTCATAAATGGTATTCTCCTACCCAGTCCTACCCTAACAAACAACGTCAAACGTGACATTATATTGTAATGAGATCGAAAGTTGAATAAAAGGCAAATCGGTATTCTGCTAACATTTTGAACTGACACAGATAATAAAATTGACACTCTCGTCTATACACAAACGTCAAAAATGAGATTGAAATGAGTTTGTAAGAAGATTGAATCCAAATCATACTGGAATCGGACTGAACTTTAAGAGGAGTAGAATACATGACTTTTTGTGAGTTCATAATATAATCTCAGTTCGGTCAACTTTCAGTCATATTATAAATTAATTACGAGAATTGGGCTTCAGATTGGATTTGGTTGATTTTTTGTGTACGGTCACAGAACGTCATACTAAATACGCGATTTCATTTAATGTGATAGCATTTGCGGCACCCTGTAATATATAAAAACAGACGCCGTACATGACAATAAGCACTTCATCTCTTTCAAGACTTTCGATAAATAGAACTTTATCTGCCGACTTTACGTGCCAAGTCTCTCCAAACGACAGACATTTTTAAAGTACGACCACGTACGAGTCTAATCTATCTTGGAGTCTGACAAATAGTAAACGGTCGACATGGAACCGAAACTAAATTTACGTGTGTCGAAAATTGTTTCCATGTCCTAATTTTTCAGGACATTTATTTGAAAGGAGGGTTAGCCGTAAGAAATATTGGCTTAGCCATGTCAACTAGCTGAAGCTTTCTAACTTTCAGGAGTGTTTCTTTCTATTGGAAAGGAAAACCGAACACAGTAGAGTTGAGTCCGATATCATGTCACATGTATAAAATAAAAAACCGATGATTTTAAAATATCGATGATTAATTATAATTGAATCATTTTACAAACGTGCAGCGATGCTGTTTTTCATTACCAAATTACCATTAGCACGTTTCAAGTTATGGATTTCAATTTACACCTCGCAAAGACAGTTTTCTAAATAATAATTCGTTTCACCAAACTTCTCAGCATATTTAGATCCTTCTATTCTTTTCTTTTATTTTTCTTATTAAAATATGATGTTATTCATTCAAGAGTTCCATTGTCTATCCCCGAAGGTATTCATCAAATCTTCACTTTATTTAAATGGGACCACCTCGAGAGTATAACCTTTCAAACAAGAACACGTATTTTCAAAATCGGTCTGCAATTGGCGGAGTAATCTCGTAACAAACATACAAAAAAGAAACATTCAGTCGAAATGAGAACCTCCTCCTTTATTGAATTCGGTTAAAAAGAAAACATACTTATTTACTCTCTAAGGTATAACAGCATAAAACGGATCCTATATTATCTTCGACCATCAATGTTCGTATTTGTATCGGCCATCAATGCGATACTATTTAGAATACGACCGATATAAAACAGAATTGTTATTGTTGGCAGCGGAAGGTGAAGGCAGTTCATGCGATAGAGTGCGGCACGCTGCGACTAAGCCAATTAAGGGGAGCGATGCAGAACAATTGATTGCTTTGCATAATTCGTTTAAACAGATTTTCACATTTTAATCATCGCTGAGTCGCGTTTATGGTACCTACTATCACTAAGCTTGTTCTTAGCCAGGAATCCAAGCATCTTAACATTTCCATTTTTATTCTACATATACAAGGTTCTACCTTTCTAGTCCCGATCCCTTTAAGGGGTTATTGTACCTTCTCATAATTATGAACAACTTTTATTATAGGAATAAATACTGAAATCGCGAAAAAATATATCTGGTATTTCAAACAAATAATTCAATATTACTCAAATAAATGTATGGAACAGCACATTTTTTTTTTCACAATTTCAGGATTCATCATCCAGGATCATGAGTACAATGTCCCCTAAAGGTATCGGGACTAGAAAGGTAGGACCTTATTTTGATGGAATAACCATAGATATATCATAAAATGTAACCGTCATAATCAGCCGACTTAGTATTATATCTCTTCATCAACTAGAATAGAGGTGATGATCTTCAAACGGCTAAGCAGATTTTCTTGAAACATAGCTAAGAATACTCTCGATTAATACACCTTTCAAACGAAAAAAACTTAATCAAAATCGGTTCATCCGTTCAGGAACTACGATGCCACAGACAGGTACACAGATACACACTACAAACTTATAACAACCCTCATTTTCGTCGGGGGTTAAAAATCAGTGACCATGACCCTATTCAATACATTGTTGCCCGGATATTATTAACGAAGAGGGTAATCGTAAAGGGATCCAATAGCATAGATCCCGGGATAAAAACTTTTCTTATATTTGATCACAATAATAATAGAAAATGCTCTTTAGAATTTTTCTTCATAATATCTGTTCACTTTTGTCGATATTTTTATCTTGTATTACGGAATCCCGATATGTCCGGAACTTGTGCGTTTCGATGCCAGCGATTAAGAGATTATAATAATATTATATCAAGACGGTTCGAGGACGTTTGCTTTATGAGGGATACGCGGGCGGCGTTTTGTCCATACAAATGTATTTCCCGATTTTCTCACTGGATTTCGTAAGTAGCGCATTGTTTTTTTAAAAATAATTTAGATATAGACCACTAGTATGTCCCTACGTTTAGCTTTTTTTGATTAGTTACTTCCTATAGAAGGTGTGACACCCCAAAATTCAATAAAATTGCCTAGTTTAACGCTATCAACAGACGTTCAGTATTATTTATTATATATATATATTATTATTATATAAGTTAGACAATGTATTTAAAAAAAACCAAATGTTCAGATATAAAACATTGTTTATAAATGATTTAAATTCCCCTAATAATAATGTCACAACACAGACACAGCAAGCCCTCTCTCTCTCTTGTTGCCCCATCAGCGTCGCCCTAAGCCGAGGCCCGTGTCCTACTAGGGGACGCCCTTAGCTGCGTCACGCTTAAAATCACCTAGTTTTAAATAGGTCGAAGAACCTTCAGGTCTCACCAAAAGCCTGGTTAAACAGTAGAAGCTCAATGACATACCAGTGAGAGACAATTAAAAAAAAAACAGTATGGTAAAATAACATGAAAATCGGTCCACTTTCGGAGGAGAAAACAGGGGTGGAGTAGGACCAACCCTCAAATCGCGAAAAAATTAAGGTTGTATTTTACGACGATTTCTTACTTTTGAGGGGGTGAAGTATCAGCCTAAGCCCCACCCACTAGGGGAGCTCCGTTCTCGCAATTACGCAATTGACGTATCAGACTGTGTGACACACGTGTCACAGAATAGCAATATTAATTAGCAACATGCAGTATGACACCAGCAAATACTTGAAAAATATAAATCCATAATATCGTATACCCAGTGTCCTATATTACGCTAGAAAATCTATTCCTCCGTTTTGTATTTGTAGATTTTATACCTATTTAACTATCTAGTTATAAACTATCAGTCATACCTATTGTGTATGAGTTTATGCAAGTGCACATAATTGTCTCGACCAACATTGGGCATTTTCACACTAAGCCAATAATGCCGTAACGAAACCGATATATCGGCATGACAAACCTGATGACACTGCCAATGTAATGTTAGAAGAATAAGCCAACTCAAATCCATGCCTTGAGATAATAACCTACTCTCACCCACACCTGTAGGAGTCGTCCGTTTCGGTAGTCATACCTACTTAAGTATGTTCACAGGGTTGCTTTTTTACCAAAAAAGAAATTGCATATTCATAGATCAAAACCATATTCCTAGTTCAGATTCCTCGCTATGTATGCAGATGAAGAGCTTCAAAATTGAAAGAAAGAAAGAAAAACCATTTAAATCGGACTCGCACACGAAATTACATAAACACACAAAAAATTCAAATAATGATAACAATAACCTAACCGTCTAAAACCCTCGACTCTAACTAGAAAAAGAGGTGTAACTTTTTGAACAGCTGAACAGATTTTAAGAACCATCCCGATTAAACTAGCTTTCAATTAAAAAAAACTGCATTGAAATCGGTCCATCCGCTTTGAAGCTTCGATGCCACAGACAGACACACAGATTCACAGATACATAGATACACAGATACACATTATAAACTTATATCACCCCTCTATTTTGTCGGGGGTTAAAAAAGTCCTGCAAGAGGCCAAAAAAAGTCCCTATCTCAGCATATCCTGACAGTTAATGCTGACAGATAAAATAAATACCGCAGCGCTGGTTTTCGGATAGGACCGTGGTGATGCCACGGACAACCACGATAACCCATAATACATAAATAAAGGTAAAGATTATAATTTAAATTGGTGAATCATTTTTCTAGTGGACTGCAAAGCCCATAAAGAAATAAAATTAAAAGAAGTAAAATTAGGTTGGGCCACCGGCAAATCGGTACCTATAGGGCCGACCGACACATTTTATAATAAGGAACAAAATTATACAAAATCTAAGGAAACGTAGATCAGTTCAATACGAAATAATAGTAGTTTATGAAACTGTTGCATAATATGGGGTATTAAAACATCAGTGTGTTTAAAAATCGAGCTGCAGGCGAGATTTTTAATAGTATCAGACGATATATCAAAATGATATAAGTACTATGAATATTGTTCTATAAAAGTCGGTAAATAGAATATACAACATGTCCCAAAATTCAACGATAAGCGGGCACCAGAGGGTTGACCAGCTCATGACTACCCGAGAACAAAAAAAAATTAAAAAAAATCTCAATTTTTAAGAAGTTACATAAAATAATTGAAATCCTTCAAAAATTTACACCCCTTAAGATATTTTTAATTACCATGACCACAATGTTTCAGATATTTCTGAATTTCTTTTTTTACCGGCAACCTAAGTAGCAATGCTATCCACCACAATCCTTAAAAATCTCAGAATGCCTGTAGATTTGACACAAAAATCAATCAAAATTATTTTTCACCCTAAAATTTTGAAAGATTTTTACTTTTGGTCCACTTTCACTCATCGGGTGGGTGGGTGATTATATATAATGTTTTAGTTTAAATATGTATATTTACCTATAGAACCGGTTTATTTTTACTGTATAAATGGCGCTATAGTTGTTTTAATATATAAATAGAATAGAATAGAAAATATTTATTCGATAAAGGACACATCGTCAGTACAGAAATAAAATAAAATAAAAGGACATTGCTAAAGCTCCATACATGATTAGCCCTGAAGTCTACAAAACAAAGATTATGCTTACTATGTACAACTCGATGAAAACAATATGTTTCAAGCGATTTTAAAACACGGACAGTGCTGAATATATTTTTATTCATAAAAATTGAAATTATTTTGAGGTTATGTTTTGCTTTCTTTCAAAAGTTGTGTCATGTCAACTACACTACAACGAAGATTTCAGTGGATGCTTTTCAAATGTATAGAGTATTTATGGAGTGTATGGAGTATTTTTTTAAAACGTTGCTTCCTTCTAGTCGTCCTGTATCTTGGGTACAGTTTACTAAGATAGGTATATATCTCACATGCACACCCAGCCAGACCCGGAACAAACATCTATAGTCCATACTGGTCCATACAATAGTACAATAAAATACAATTGAGCTAAGTTAGTCATTATAGGTACTCGAGGCTGGATTGCAGCCCGAACCGAAAGCAAGGGATGGAGCGTAATGGAGCCAAGAATGTAATGACCAATGCTCACGCATTTCATGCGACGTTTTTCAACACACTTGCGAGGAAAAAATAAATAGAGTTAAAATCCTATTTTGCGTATTTCTTCGTTTGTGATTGGATGAGTTAGCTATGCGCGCGCAGGATGAAGTATGCGCGCGCAGGTGGAAGAATGCGCGCGCAGGTCGAATGAGACGCACTGAGGAAGCCGTAAAACCTACTATTAAAAATATAATAATAAACGGAATATTTGTGTATTTATGTTAATGTTCTGTTAATTACATAAATTAATGTTAATTTGTTGACAAAAACAAATAATTTAATGAAATTAAATTAACGAAAGAAAATACAAAATAAGTCTTGGCAGTATAGATTAGTGCCTTTGTCTGTCCATGAAAAGGACGTATGTTTATCTCAGTATACCTACTTATAAAATGTTTGGGTTATGTTCGTGTTGTTTTTATGTTGTATAAACGATCAAAATAATTTTGAAATTAAAAAAAACAATAGCTTATTTTTATTTATTCGAATTTTGTTTCATTGACTTAATTGTAGCTTAATTGTACTACGCTATTGGCAAACAAAAACAATATGGACGATACTATCATTTCCGATAACGTCATTATTTAGTTGATTACTTTTTAAAATGAAAAATGATTCAAGTACTGTCCGCATAAAATGAAATTAATAATAAGTACTAATAAAATACACTTGTAATTGTAGTATATTGTTCATCTTTGTAGACGACGGGGCCAACCGTAGCAATGTCCTTTAAACACAGAGATCAGAAAGAAACAAAAATAATAACAAACAAACACGGATAAATAATATAATAAAGTTGATTTTACTGCACCGACGAGCACGCCCATATCGAAAGGGTAAATAAATAGGTAGGTGTTTGGTCTATGAAATGTTCATAATATTTCAATCATTACTTTTGCTTTCTCAAATTTCTCTATGTGATATCTTCCCCTACAAGACAAAAGAACAAGTTGACAAGATGAATTCATAAGGCATAATAAAAGACATATTTCCCATAAGGATAACAACGAAAAAAAATCACATCAAAAATCCGATATGATGATATGAAATTGAAACAAGATCATATAAGATTATATTCGTAATAAAGTATCGTAACATCTCATCTCATAAAAAATTGAAACATACGTATGTTTATTTGTATGAGCGGAAACGCAGATATTGAATAATAACACATATAAAAATTTTAAAATTTTATTGATCTTGGTACAGTATTCATTTACTTGCTTATTAATATGTCAGTGATTACTTGAGTACTTTTCAAGTTGTTTTTACTTTTAAAATAAACTTTAAAAGTAAGTGTAATTCTGATAATACCTAAATGCCGCCTGTGGCACAGGTTTATTCTAGTACAGTCACCTATCATTGTAATACCTAAGATTTATATTGTATTGTGTTTTACCATTGTAATTTTGAATAAACTTTATTATTATTATTATAACACCTTTAAGATAATAAAGGAATCGAAAATACTCTACTTAGAAGGAACCTATTATTTTTAACCATTGACATAAACAGTTATGAACAAAGGTGTTACAGCTCTAGACTAAAAGTTGGTTACATTTATAAACCTCTAAACTGCCAAGCAAACGCTTCATTTCATATAATCCCACAATAACCAAAACGCAATAACAATTCTCATAATATTTTATGACGTTTAAACGCCCGCGGCCGGTTCTTAATACCTTTTCGTGTGTTTTCTCGCGGGTGTTAATATGAATGGGTGGATGACGCGTTCGGTAAAGCTGGCTATACACGTTGCGATCAATCTCTGTGATTGAACTGTGCAAAGTATTAAAAAGTTCCAATGGATGATGGATGAAAATCGTTGTTGATCAATGTGCATTGCATCAGTTCGCACACTTTATATACTGCTGCGTTTCAGTTTGAGGCGGCCTTGATTGTTCCGATGTTCCTTTTTGTATGGCTGCAAGACTCCAGTTTTAGCGCCACAGAAAAATATACAGAGTAATTGAAAAAATACTGGAAACCTCTAGAACTAACTTTGTATTATGAACAACGATTGTTCTGCGACTTTTCATAATTCGAAACTTTTTTCATACAAAATTATGAAAATACTCTGTATTTTTCATATCCTAATTGACACAGCCAAAAAATGAACTGAAATGGAAGAGTTGATCCTTTGGTCATACAGTAGGTACTTTAAGTCTTAGTATCTACCTATCTACTATTAGCTATTCTATGGTTTATTACACACGAAAATCACTTATTTTTGGCTAACCTGTCCAGGATCATGATACTTACGAAGTTAAGCTAAGAAGTTTTCAGTATTTTTTCAATTACCCTTAAATTGGGGGGTCCCTAAGTAATTTTCGGTGTCGACATCATTTCTCACATTGCTTACATTGAGAATTGCTCATGCAGTAGTGGTAAGTTCAGCAGGATTGCAGGAAGCTTAATAAACGTAAAGATTCGTAAAGTTAATTCCTGCCTCCACAATTCGACTTTCTTTTAATTTCTAATTCCAGAAATGCATTATAATCTTTTGAGTTAAACATCGGTGTGTAAGCAAAAATATCCTCTAATGCTATCCTTCTTTAAAAATGGCAAAATACTTCTCCTTTTCTCGTCTAACGTTTGTTCAGAAAATTGTTTTTAGTGAGCTTATAAAGTATTTTTAATGTGACTATGTAAATTAAAGCAGCTCTACAGAAATGGTTATAAAAACGTTGTGAGCCTAATTTATTCAGAGTTCAAACATTCTACTTCATCTGTGTCCCTCGGGTCCGCTAGCACTTCAATTTAGGGTCTAAACACAACAAGATTATCATTTCACATTTGGCAGAAACAGTAATATTTTTTGCTTCATCTGCTGTTTTTCTGTCATTTTTTGTACGTTGTGCTGTGTTGTTGAATATTGTGATAGTATTTTTCACCAAAAATACATCTTCATAGCATTTTTGGTTGTTTAAATATACACCAGGAGAACAATTAGAAGTACCTAGTCTCGAATTCGAGAAAAAGCTAAAATTCAAATTAATCTTGACTGGGAAATAAGTTGAGCTATTCTGGAAAAGTAGAACCCGATCATTTCTCGAAGGAAAGCCGCTAACATTGCTTCGACTAATCGCTACAGTTCGAGATGTAGATGCATTTCGAATTGGAATCGTCATAAACGACAAACATTACTTTTATATATTATAGTCGAAAAAAGCATTCGAAGAGCAAACTCGATTCCAAGATGATCTCGCAGGAGAAGAGAATTAGCCCCCTGACTACATACAGACAAGTTATATTCATACGTTATGGCCCGTTCCGTACAATGTGTGTGGTCCTAAACGCGGCCCACGCCATAATTTGCATATTTAGAAATTACTTATTCACTTGTTGTCTCTGTGCAGAATAAATAAACAGCTAATCTTCTGTGAATTCACATTTAAAGTTTTTTAAAGCGTCGCCTTTTTCGGCGGAAAATATCTTTTCTTTTTACTTTTTGCTGGCGGAGTTTGCGTTGTGACTAATATAAGAAACAGGTTTGGCATTTTAAGACTACGTAGGTTAGCTTTTGGGAGTAATATATAATGTATACAGATTTACGGAGACAAGGCTTTCGTTCAGAAACTCTGAAATATTTTAAAAGTGGACTGCTTTTAGAATTTATTTGAAAGATTTAGTTGTGAATTAATTGGTATGAGTGATTTTAATTTACGCGCTTATAAAGGTATGTTTTCATAGAAAATGTATGGGAAATAGATTTTTGTATTATTCTCAAATTCGGTAAATACGATTTCTTCGGTTGTTTGTAAGAAACATTTCTGTTGGGTAATAGCATAAACGTCTAGTAATAATAACTCTATGGGTAATAGAGTCGACTGAGATTTGACTTCAGATTTTTGAGCAATGTCAATTTTCTTGCTGAATGTACGTTTTTTCAAAAAACTAATTATACTGTATTTAATATCTTCAAAATTCACCAAAAGTTTCCTAAGATCAGAATTCTCTAACTACAACAGAAGGGGTAGCCATTACTGCCCCAAAATTTTGCGCCATATATAAAAAATAAGTAATAATTTTTAAAAGGTAAGTGATTTGGTCGCTATCACTGTTAACTTACGTTTAACTAAACAAATAAATAAGCCGCAGATAGTACTATTAAAATGTTCGTAATCACCTTGTTTCGACGCTTGCGCAGTCGTAACAAATTGTAAGTGAAAGCGCTCCAGTTTGAACACAATGTAACGTTGTATTCTGGTACGACAGTCACCAGCTCCGGTAGCCGTGATCGTCTAGTGGTTAGGACCCTACGTTGTGGCCGTAGTAACCCAGGTTCGAATCCTGGTCACGGCAGTGATTACACTGTCGCGGCGGAGCAATTTTTTATTTATATAAATTATCTAGATTATATTAACGTATAACGTAAGACAAGAAAGAAAGAAAGAAAAGAACATTTATTCGGCTCAGACATATTGACAACTTAAGAAGAAAGGATAAAAAAAGAAAAAAATAAAAAACACACACACACACACACTCCCACGTACATTTATTCTTGCGTCATACTGGCCGTAAAAATAAAAACTGTTTCTGTCTGTTTTTATAATGAAACATTAAATGTATATTATACAAGTTAAAAAAAAAACTGTTTACCGATACGATATAGATTACCAAGCCGTTGCCAAACAGAATTCAGATAGAGGCAAACCACAATATAAGATTTTAACCGCTGAAATTCAGTTTTTACATGTGTTATTTTCAGCATTGTTTATGGTAGCCTTATTTATTTATTTATATATTCTTTATTGTACACCAGTAAAACAAATATACACATAAAACTTGCACAAACATGGGTAAATTGTACATGTAGGTACAATGGGCAGCCTTATCGCACACGGCGACCTTAATGTTCTTTGAAATGTAGTTATACAAAGTGCGCTGCTCCATGCATTCCAGTTATATACATTTCTGTTCTTGAATTTAAATTGAGCATGTTTTATATAGACCACGCAATTTATATGCTGTTCTACTACTGTTTATGTGCTGTAATGTAATCGCACTCAACTACCTCTACACATTGCAGACGTTTGCGATTTTAATCTGAAGCCCAATTCTCGTAATTAATTTATAATATGACTGAAAGTTGACCGAACTGAGATTATATTATGAATTGACAAAAAGTCATCTATTCTACTCAAGAATATTACATTATAAGGTTCTTGATTCTACTCCTCTTAAAGTTCAGTCCGATTCCAGTATGATTTGGATTCAATCTTCTTACAAACTCATTTCAATCTCATTTTTGACGTTTGTGTATAGACGAGAGTGTCAATTTTATTATCTGTGTCAGTTCAAAATGTTAGCAGAATACCCAGAATACCGATTTGCCTTTTATTCAACTTTCGATCTCATTACAATATAATGTCACGTTTGACGTTGTTTGTTAGGGTAGGAGAATACCATTTGTGACATTTATGACATTGGTAGTAGATCGGAATGAGATCCGAACTATATTTTGAACATTTTTAATTACGAGAATTGGGCCTCTGTTATTAGTAAAATTATATTCAAGCAATACTACATAGCACAATGCCAGCACTAGCGCCACAGTAGGTATATATGCATATATATACTGTGGCGTTAGTGCTGGCGTTGATCCAGCCACCCAGTGAGAGCCTCTCGAGGTGTTGGTCAACACTCTTGGTAATTAAGCCATTAGCCTGGTTTATATTATTATTAGGGGGTGAAAATAGTAGATTATTAACCAAGGGGATAAAGCAGTGTCTTCTGTCGCGGGTGACGATTTAAATCGCGAGCGTAACGAAGGACTCGAGGTTTACTCCCGAGCGTAGCGAGGGTGTTAAAAACTTAAATCACGAGCGAAGCGAGGGATTTAAGACGAGTCCTGAGTGTAGCGAGGAATTTAAGTTCACCCAAGACTAAGACAGCTTTATCACTGAGGAAAATACTCTACTTTTCGTACCATTTGCGAAAAAATTAACACAATAATAATATGAGATAAGCATTTATTAAAAATAATGACAATTAAAACGCATTTATTATGCAGTTATGATTATTAAATCAAATTTCGAAAACCGACGAGGCCGTATGAGCTTGATGCCTTTGCTTTTCCGACAAAATAATATTAGTCTAGGAATTTGCCGCGTTTTTGTTTTCTTCAAATACATAAACGTTAAGTTTATTTTAATTTATTTTTATAAATAAGTTAATGTTCTAAAAATGCGTATTCCTTTTTCAAAAAGATGTATAATGCTTTATAATTATACAAACACAGATGTAGTTCAGTATAAATTTCGGTAAGTATTCCAAATTTAAATCACATTCTCCCCCTAGAGGATGAATGAAATTCAGTACAATTTTCTTTCCCTGTTTTTAACAGATTAAAAATGACTATTGTTATGTTCGCATTTTGTGGCATAGAATGTCACTTTTTTGAGCAAGTGGTACGAAAAAACTATTTCCTTACCGTATTTTCTTTAAATAGGAAAGATGCCAAAGGTAAATCACGGTTGTCCGTCGCATGACCTGGCACAAATTATATTATTAACCCCTCGATATCCGGTCACTGAGCAATACCACAGGTAGCGTTTGCATATAAATGAAGACGTTTGGTAAAGCAAATGTTATCTTAGCCAACCCTTCCAGATCACCGCGTAGCTGTAAATGTTAAGGCAGTAATTGATTTTATGATGATTGTGTTGTTTGACGTTTCCTTATTGAACTTGTGACCTCCTAGCATCGATGTCCTATAGATATGCTTAGTGAACTCAAAAAGTGAGACGTGTCAGGTACCTACTCCATTTTCAGAAAAATGAAGTGGTTGATCACTAGTCAAATGCCGTTTACAAACATAATTATTAATATGTGTATTGAATAAACAATGTATAATAACAGTAGCTATTCAATTAGTGCATGTATCGCTGTTCTATTTAAATATAATTCGAACATTGTAGAATTTAGAATTTGACGTCTTCAAAAAATACGTCTTTAGCTTTGCTTTGTATGACAGAGCGTATCTATAGTATAGACATCGATGCCTCCTAGCGTCTTCACATCTCTTGCATCGGTATTCAAACTCCAGCCAACCCTTGTCAGAACTGAGTCTTGATGTCATGCAGATCGAGGTACATAATCCCCATCTATTTACCTGGATACGTATAAGAAACATTAATTGCCGGATATCTAGTGAAATTATCATTCAACCCTGCATCGCGTGGGTGTCGTAACAAATGCCAAAAAAAGTAAATACCGAATTTCGTACAAATTATACGGAAAGTTTGAAATCCTGTTTCATATTCGGTTCATACGAAAGTTAAGTACTAATTAATATAACTTTGTATGAGTAGTTTCATGTAACAGAACAAAGTTTCTCTTAATTCCTAACTTTAAAGTTATGAACTTAATCAACATCACGAAATAAGCTGCTTGGAGTAAAATTAATTAATGTTTACTATACTTAGACTGAGATCTAGTGCGTAGTTGCGTACTTTGACTTTACTCATACTTAATTTAAACTTTTCTAAGCTTATGCTTTGCTACATCACAAGCTACCCTCACTTTTTATTTATGCTGTGTCCATCCAAAGGTTGGCTGTAAGAAATGGCTTTGTATGTAAGTACGTGTATGTAGTATGTGTAGCCCATTTGTATGTATAGCACCTAATATTAATAATGACTAGTACATCTACCATGTTTTTTGTCTCTGCATCACCCTAACGTTGTCTGGCAGAGAATACCTTTGGCATTAAGACCGCCTTTGTACATATTTGTATGAAAAGCATTAAATAAATAAATAAATGGCCGATTGCGATAAGACCGCCCATTGTACAATCGTAAATAGTTAATTAAAGTTATTATGTTTATTGCTCCTCTTTTATCAGGTGTACAATAAACAGTATTTCTTTTCTATTCTAGAGTGCGGTTGGTACACACAGGTACGTTAGATCTAGCCGGTTAGCCGGTAGCGAGCAAAGCAATATGAACTTTAGCTGCGTGGCAATTGAGCTCAAAATAGCGTATTTCGCTCAAAGGAGTGAAGTATCTGTTTACGTAACTATTTATTAATCTGTGGTATGACTAAAGGAACTCGCCAAACTATCACAAATCAGACCAAGATAGTTATAACCTAAAGAAAATACTTTGTTGGAGAAGAATCTGAAAGCTAATTTAAACTTAATACTAAAGAAACACCGATAACCTTTACTTCGTTCTCTTATACTCAACAAGAAAAGGTTATACTTACACAATTTGTACTAAACAAATACATTCTAACTACAATGTTTACCTGGGGTTTTCGAGGGAATGAACTGAATGAGCAAGCTTTTCCATTCGTTCACTCCCAACAAACAACTATGATTAATTGGAGTCAGAAGTTTGGCAGTCAATGCAGCATTTCTAGGGTTATTTGACTTTTATTGCGAGTGGGTTCCTTATACTGGAGCGAACTATTTAGACTGCTCAAACAGTAAGTAAGTTAGTTTTATGGATTATTCTGACTGGCTGGGATTTTAAGACTAGGAAAATACCTATTGGTTTGACCTGCTTAATTTATTGTTCCGAATTTAAGTAATACGTTTGGGTCGAGTAGGTATTGATTAGGTTTTTTATAGGACAGCTGATTTTAAGCTATTTCAGCTATTTTTAACTCCCAACAAAAAAGAGGGTGAGGGTGGGAGAGTGTTATAAGTTTGTAGTATGTATCTGTGTATCTGTCTGTGGCATCGTAGCTCCAAAACGGATGGACCGATCGGAAAAAAACAAGTTAGACGATTTCTTTTTTAAATGCCTTTCCAGTATCGAGTATCGAGGGTACAGTTTACAAAAATACATGTCACATACACACACACCCAGACCCGGAACAACTATCTATAGATCATAAATAATTGCTCAATGCGGGGAAAGCCAATCGCTTAGCCACTGCGCCAACCGAAAATCAGAAAAAAATTATGAATATCAGCGTTTTCTTCTACTTTCAGCTGTATACGGTACCCAAATAACGATTCATTCCAGTAAAACTCAGTCAGCCATAACGGCACTCGAAACGGTTCTGTCCAAATAAAAATAAAATGCACTTTTTATTGACAAACTATTATTGTGAACTGAAATTTTATTAACAGAGTCACCAGCTCCGATAGCCGTGATCGTCTAGTGGTTAGGACCCTACGTTGTGGCCGTAGTAACCCAGGTTCGAATCCTGGTCACGGCAGTGATTACACAGTCGCGGCGGAGCTTACTTTTGTAACTGTTTGAGATGCGCATGCGCAGTACCTTGTTGTTTATGGCACGGAAACCTATGATCACCATCACTCCAGTATACAATATTTTTTGCGAGGTTATTTTAGAGCGAAAAATTATATAACAAAAAAAATCAGATTTTTTTTTGAGAACAACTCTGTCAATTTTCTAGCTCCATATCCAAATCTACTTTCCTACAAGGCGATTATCACATAATGCCGCTTTTTAAGCTAGAGACTATACATATAATATCTAGAGAAAAAAAAAAACAGTAAACATTCCAAGTTCGAAATACATTCTGTGAATAGGACCGTCGATTTTCGCCATAAAACAAAAGACTACCGCTTCAAAGTTGGTCGTCCAGCCGCCCACTTGTTGGTTGGAATTCACTATTGTTTAACAACTGAGTTAGTAGGAATTCTGAGGGATGTTTTGCAAAACAAGGTTTGTGATTCGTTATGTGAATCTTGCGTGGGTTTGTTTTCGATATCACTAGATATTATTGTGAAACGAAGTTGCTGACCCGTCAATTTATTTATTGTTTTATATACACCAGGAAACATAGCTATAAAAAAGTGACAAAAATATGAGCACAATGGAACTAGGTACTTATAATGACTGTTTTTATTTTGTAATCAAAATGTAACCCTAATATTGTGAGTAGACGACGCGGCAGACCACGAAAGAACGAGAGGTAGTGGGACGAATTTGACCAAAAAATTAATGACGGGTTCAAACTGGCTCTAGACCGAAAGGTCAAAAAATTATAGGGGAGGCCTTTGCCCAGCAGTGGGATGATGGAGGGTAACAATAACAGTATTGAAATCTACGTCAACTCTGCGTCATTGGTAAAGCCGTATTTTTCAAGGTAACTAGACACTAGGTACAAGTATAGTTTTTCAATAACCTCCTCAAAAGTTCTAGAGTTTTAATAACTCATTCATCTCTCAAACAAGAGTTAAACTTATCAGAATTATTTAATTTATGAGAACGATCAAGTGTGATTATGACCGAACTTCCACCGTTGTATTCATTGAAGCACTTAGATTAGGTTCATATTTAGAAGCAAACATGTTTGGGCTAATCTATATTATTATAATCCAGGTATATAATATTACGTGAAGAGAAAACTTTGTACCTCTTTTTAAGCATATTGCGCGCACGGAGGAGTGTGTGATTTGGCATAGTTAAAGTTTATATGGAGAAGGAGTGCAGAAAGGTAAAATTACGGTCGAATTTCGAACACTGGGCGACCACTAGTAGAAATAAATAGTTAAATATGCAAAAGTAAGCTCCGCCGCGACAGTGTAATCACTGCCGTGACCAGGATTCGAACCTGGGTTACTACGGCCACAACGTAGGGTCCTAACCACTAGACGATCACGGCTATCGGAGCTGGTGACTCTATAGTCAAAATTACCATTCACTTTAAACGAAATGCATTGAAATGAGACCACTCTCACAATCAATTCGGCTTGCTTTTGCGCAAGATTTGTTGTTACTTTTACTATAGAGGATATTTTTTTATGAAGTGCGCAAAATTTGCAGAGTGATTCAGTGTCCGTTCCCAAATGCAATCGCTGTGCTAAAATTCACTCCAAAACAAAATAAAAATTTGATTTTGTATGGCTTGCGATAGTAAATTATGCGTGTCTCCCATACTAAGTCGAATTTTTGTTTTGTTTTAAAGTGTATCCCAATACTGCGGTTGCATTTAGGAACAGAGACTGAATAACTCTACAAATTATGCGCACTATATAAAAAATCTTGTTTATTTTTGGGTTCTTTTCGATTAGCGGTAAAAAGGCACTAAAATTACATGAATTCAATTCTAAATTATATTGAATACTTACCAAAGTTTACGTTGAAACAGTTCTGTATAGTTTGTAATGAAACAAAAGACTACCGCTTCAGAGTTTTCCATCCACTTGTTAGTTGGGAATTTTCCATTGTTTTTAACAACCGAGTTAGTAGAAATTCTGCAATGTGGAATAGATTTCACAAATCCGAATACGTCATGTAGACAACTGGATGCAGTGTTATTGAAATTAGCCAGTGATGCGAATTTTGGACGAGCTTGTTTTATAGGTACAGTATATTTTTTATATAGTGCGCCTAATTTGTAGAGTGATTCAGTTCAGTATAGTATTCGCAAATCTTTATGAGCCCTGAACTGAGCTCTGAACTCTCTCTCTCTCTCTAGCACCCGTAATAAGCGTACTATTAAAGGTGCTAGAGGGAGAGATGGAGAGAGTTCAGAGGGCTCATAAAGATTTGCGCGTACTATATCTGTTCCTAAATGCAACCGCAGTATTGGGATACATTTTAAAATAAATTCGACTTAGTATAGACACACGTATAATTTACTCGCGCAAGCCATACAAAATCAAATTTTTATTATGTTTTGGGGTTAATTTTAGTACTGCGGTTGCCTTTGGAAACGGACACTGAATAACTCTGCAAATTTTGCTCACTACATAAAAAAATAACCTGTTTAACGAAGCACATTATTAAAAAGAAAGTTCTCAGCTTTTGTCTATATTTTATGCGCTATTCTTGTTCTTCTTTGTTTTATTTCGATACCTTCTCTATATTTTTCATGCAAAAACATGGCCAGTTCGACGACTCATTCATTGACCTCTATTAGGCCTTCCACAGTACCGGAGACAGGACAGTCAGGTCACAACAGTAGATGCTCCATTGTCTATATGGCGTCGCAGGCCTATCATCCTCAAAGCAGAGCTATAAATTACTTAGAGTATTTTGAAATACATTTAAACACCGAGTTTATAAAATATCGCAGTGTGCATTTCGTCTCTTGCGCCGATCATGACAAATTGTAAGTGAAAGTGCTCCAGTTTGGTGCAAAGTAACGCTTTATTTCGGTACTATAGTCACCAGCTCCGGTAGCCGTGATCGTCTAGTGGTTAGGACCCTACGTTGTGGCCGTAGTAACCCAGGTTCGAATCCTGGTCACGGCAGTGATTACACTGTCGCGGCGGAGCAATATTTTTGCGTAATTTTTCAGTTGAATTTATCTTAGACTAGCAACCCGTCCCCGGCTTCGTACAAGTGCAATTACTCTACTATCCTTATATTAAATATCAAAGTATTATACATATAAACTTTCCGTGAAAAATTATCTAACTGATGGTGAAAACCGCGTCAAAATCTGTTGCGTGGTTAGGAGGCATGGGTGGTGGGTTATGCAGACAAATAGACGCGCAAAGTGACTTTATTTTATACTATGTAGAGAAGTCAATTTGCATTGATTTTCTTAAGCTTCCTTTCCATCCAAAATTCGCTTTGTTGAAGAAAAATATAATTATGGTTAATGCTAGCAGCAGTTTATTATATTATATACCTAATTATATTAGGACATTTAGACGCCTTAACAAGAGGTATACTATAAAATTATCTGCGGCAATTTAATCCCTAATCAAAGATTGTTAACATAAATTAATTAAAGCTACCTACAGCCTGAATTCTGAATAGGTTCGTTCGGTTAATTGGATAGTAACAAAACAGTAATTACTCTATAATTCGATTAGGGCCAGTCTGCATTGTATCTGACCACAACGGGATTATCTGGAGCCAGACAATAGAGACGCAATCAGATTAGCTGTTGTAACAGAGTACCAAAATAATTATACAACGTGTATCAGAAAGTCGTGGTCATATTTAAGGGTGTGGATCAGAACATCAAACTGAACAATTTTCTCTAAGGGACCAACATCGTAATCGCGAAAAAATTATCAACTTTCCCATACAAAACTTCAATATCTACTCGACCCAAACGTATGGACACGTATATAATATACAAGTCGTAATTACGAAGAATACGAAGATGGGAAGATGATTTAAAAGGTGGACAAAGCGGGTTTGTCCACAGAAAAATCGGGGACAAAACCATCTCCTTACCGTTTTCAGTATCGATTCTCAAGTGATAAGCTCGTGCCGACATGACAGAACAAGAACACCCCTCCCCCCTCCCCCCTCCCTGTGACCCCCGATCATCTTATAATAAATTCATATTCCATATTCAGTATATTCACGCATGAAAATCAAAGGATTATCCTGAAAGGCGTTACTTCGTTAAATATTCATAATCAGGCTTATAATACAGCTAAACATTAAGTGAATCCAAGGTTATATTAAAATACTACCTACTACTGTGCCCGTGACTCCATTCGCCAGGAATTCGAGAATGAGGAGATATTTGAAAGTCGCAAAATCGATCCAGCCGTTTCGGGGATTAGCCGGTACAAACAGATAGCTTGACAAAAAAATTATAAATTGATGTTTTGTTATCTACCGTATACTTTCCATATTCATTTAGTAAAATGCTGTTATTTTGATGTAGATACACATACAGAAACAGACACTACAATTTTATTTATTTGTATAGAGCAGGGGTCACCAAATGGCGGACCGTGGTCCGGATCCGGACCGCCGGCGCCGACCTATTTTGTGCAGACCTTAATAAATTCATAATCTTTTTATTTGTCTGAGTATCGAGAATATAAAATCAAAATCTGTGGTAATTTTATTTAGCCCGCGAAACGCAACGTGGGTTGTTTGCATTAGGTAGTTATCCTAAGGGAGGTGGTGGTAAATCCTCGTGTACAAAATAATTTACTGAAGCCTTTAGCGTGTATCTACTAGCACGAATTTTGATCAGTTTTAACGGTTTTCGGGAAATTCGTGTTCGTTTTTTAATGGAATTTAAAAGCCTTGGTTTTTGACAAAATTTTGGTAATTTGGAGTTGTTGGTACATTGTATACAAGTTTTTCAGTAAAACGGCTTGAGTACGGAACAAATATTTTTATGATCTACAGATCCATCGGGTCAGGGCGTGTGTGCATTTGACGTATGTTTGTAAACTGTACCCTTGATACAGGCGAAATATTAGCGAGGGCAACGTTTTTAAAAATAAAGAAAAAAAAGAAATTGTAAGACTCCAAATAAACCAACTAATCTTTATATTCAAGGAGGGTAGTTTTAAACAAATTGTCTAGACTGTTAAACTTTTCGTATAAAGACGCAACAGTAAAACTGAATGATTTTAGAGTTTGAGCTAAAAGAAATTTTAAGTTTTCGTCTCGACATGCGACGCCGTTCGGCGAATATTTTTAGCGTAGCTTCAAATATACTTATAATAATAACAATTTTTTTCTGTGTTTTAGTATCTATGTGCCTATACACCTATAAAAGTGCTACGTTTTGGATAGTTATTTGTTAGTAGAAAACATCGCGTTTTATTTTAATTATTTGCTACCTTCCTAGAACCCATAGGATAGATGACGTCACACATACTCAGTGGTGACAACGTTACGATATTAAATGAAATCACATATTCGGTATCAGAGTCAGTGACCGTACACAAAAAAAAAATCCAATCAGTAGTTTAGCCAAAGGATTTAAATTTTCTTTATTTTACACTTAATATATAATCACGATCTCTAGGCGAAATTTAAAAAAATCTCTAACCTGTTCAATACCAAAATAATATTTATTTACACGCCTAAAATAGATAAACATGACATAACTTTCTACTTTGATGTTCCTTCACCTAGACGAATGAGAGTATAGTGAAATATTATGCAAAAATAACATGCGTGAAAATCGTATATATTATTATTTACTGTATATTGTAATGTAAGTATAGGTATGTGTATTGAATTACCTAGGTTCTACGTAAGTATATTAACCTCACCTAATAATAATGACTAGTGCATCTACCATGTTTTTGTCTCTGCATCACCCTAAGGTTGTCTGGCAGAGAATGCCGTAGGCATTAAGGCTGACATTCAGAGACGACAGAAACGAGTCTAAGCGTGAACTTACGCTTCCATCTGTCAAAATTCGTTCGTAAGTTTGACAGATGGAAGCGTAAGTTCACGCTTAGACTCGTTTCTGTCGTCTCTGAATGTCAGCCTAAGATCGCTTTTGTACATATGGATGGCTTAGTTCTAAAAGTCACTAAGTCCATTTTTATCGATTTTGAGTTAGCTAGTTCAAAATAATTATCTTTATTTTCTCTATCGATTAATCTAATCCTTTTTTCAATTAAATGACTTACGAACTATTATTTTATTTATTTTCCAAATTTATATAAACAGCCATTACTTTTAAATATGTTTTTTTTTTCACTTTAAATTATCATATCTCAAAATGAAGAAAATGGAGTTAGTGACTTTTAGAACTAAACCATCCATATTTGTATCAAAAGCATTAAATAAATAAATATTTTTTGTGTACGGTCACAGTGGTGGTTTCATTTAATTTCATAACATGTCGCCACTACCTATCACGTCATATCCTGTCATGAATATTATTATCTATAACAAAGAAAATTATTTCTCTTTCGGACGCAGGTTCAAATACAAATGATCATATTTGTCGAATACCGAAAAAACTCCACTATTAGAAAAAGATTTTTCTTTTTATACATGGAAAGGTTCGGTGTAATTGCTGGAGAAAAAATCTAAATGTGACTTTGTGGATTTTTTTCCTCCATTGGATGTTGAATTTTTAACTTCAAGCCGAGTGTTTTATTCCAAATTCTAAGGAAAATCTGCTATTTATAACATGGTGAAGCTTAAAGCTTTTAAGTACCCACTCCATTAACGATAAGTGCCTCACATAATTATTGATAAAGATGTAATGATTGTTTAATCTTTAAAAATAAATCGAGAACGTTTCACGCCTCTTTTTCCAAGAAACTCTTCTTTGGTGAATGAGGCGTTCTTCAATTTCTACCCATTTAAAAGATTAATATTAATGTAATAAATCACTTGAGAAAAAGTGATTTAAAAAAATAAAAGCTCAATAAGTAAATAAACATAGCCAATGAAAACAATTCGTCTTTTAATTATATTAGAACAAAGACTTTTTATTGGCATTTTAGTTTTAAACGAGCAATAAAAGGCGGATAAACTGCAGATATAATTATAAAACAAATATAGCCATGATTCATGATTATATTTGAACAATATAAAAAAATATAAAATAAAATATATTAAATATATTTATTTATTTATTTATGTAAAGATTAATAAATAAATAAATAAATAAATATACTAAAGCCATAAAAATAAGATATAGGGAAGTGAGCACAGAACATTGCCAGATAGTTTGAGTCCATCTTAATTTATAGAACAACTGGTGTGCAAGTGATTTATTACCAATTTATTCGGTTGTAAATAGCAATATCTTGTTTATTTCCAGCTGTTACGTTATTTCAGTGTAGATATGTGCAATTTGCAGGTTCCATCCTAACCAAGTACTCGGTTGTAAATAGCAATATCTTGTTTATTTCTAGCCCTTATATCTTTTCATTGAATGCGCCGAACGTACTAAAGTATCGTCACTTGGATAGGATATTTCTACGGACCTTACTAAAAATCACTGACCTCTTCCTTGTCTCTCTATCTTTAAATGTGAGTAATAAAACTTTACCGAAATAAACCTCACAGATAGTTTATCTCTGAAAACCCTATGCTGCGGGGGCAATCCATCATTACACCGCGCTGAAGACTTTTATGAGTTAATAAACGACTTCGCTTAGTTCTCTTAAAGAGTACAAGAGCTTAGGGTTGTGCTGGTCTAATATTAGGATAGCGAACAACGTGGGACCTGTCAGAATCTGTATAATACGTGAAGAGGAAATTATGTACCTACTACCTACCCCTTTTTAAGCATACCTACTGCGCGCACGGAAGAGTGTTATATTTGGCATATTTAAAGTTTATGCGGAGAAGGAGTGTACAAATCTAAAATTACGGTCGAATTTCGACCACTTGGTGACTTCTAGTAGACTTCTTCTTTAGATAATTAGGCAGTGTATATTTAAAATAAGTTTCGTTGGTATACAAATGAAATAATAGATACTTAAATGATTAGAATATATTTTTAATATATTTTTTGGGACCAGAATCGTTATCTGAATCCTTCAAGATGTCCCTTGTTTCGGAGTCACCCAGATGTATTTAAATGTTTGATAAAATGATAATTTGTTTCCTGTTAATAGGTATGCAGCCAGTAAATTAAAGCAAACTTTGAGAAATATTATCTACTTACAAATAACAATAAACTATAAAAATGAACCTTACTCCATGGTAATAAGGTTCATTGATTATGTTAAACGCTTATCCCTTCTGCGTTTGTGAAGTTGTAAATCACTTTCGCAACCAATTTTGGTCCACCCTATATCTTGTATTGTGAGAAATGGTGCTACTTAGTTACTCACAGCCTTGATTTAAAAGGTAACCTCAAACAAACTTATTATATGGAGAGTAAGAATCAAAACCGCTTCAGCACAACTTTAAACTGTTTATCTTGAGAGAAATGCTATTATTTTGAAACAACCCAAAACAAAACATTGCGATAAAAAATTCAACATTTCTTATTTTACGTTGTACAATATAAGGTGCAAACATTTTTGAAGGCAATTTGCACTTAGTCGAGAGTAAAACATGTTCTGTTAATAACAAGCTTGCTTGTTGTGCACCTAACAAAGAAATTTAAACTGTTTTCATTTTATTTTAAGATTCAAAATAGAACGAACTCTGTTTAGTACCGATTACGTGTTCTAACATTTCAATCTAAGGATATAGGCACTATTAAACTAAAGTACGAAATTTGTAGTGAATTTAGTAAGTAAAGCAACACGTGACTTTGGCCAAATGAAGCCATATTGCGTCTCGTGCCAGGAATTGGAACAAATACGTCATGTTCGCTTGCGGTTTGTAAATGTAGTTGGTTTCGAGGACAATGGATTTGATTGTCGATATTTGACGATGAAATTCTATTGTATATCTTCGATGATATTCTAGTTTTATGCATCACTGAATATCTACTCAACAAAATTATGTTGGTAGAAATAGAGGCTGCACAGAGTTTGTACTATGTGACTCTATAGAATAATGGTTTTTGCATTACCATCCCTTTCTTTTACTATGAGGCTAATGGGAAAAGATAGGATGAGAACGTATTCAACACACGTAAGATTCGAGGTTAGATTGGCATAATCATCAATATGAGTTTAGCGATGCTGACCTGACGCATGCGTCATGATCGTGAACGAGGCCCTAAGGTTGAGGTCGAGAGGAAACTCGCACTTGTGGTAATCTCCGTCCGATGGATGATTTAAAAATCAGTCATGCACTTTTTTAGACCCTAGCGGCCCGTCCCTGCTTCGCACAGGTGGACAATTGAACAACGTGGGTTATAGCCTGTATTTCTCAGTGACATAGCATACTACTGGCAAAAGAATTTTAAAAATCGGTCTAATAGTTTTTGAGTATATTCATTATAAACAAAATTACAAAATCTTTTCTCTTTATAATATTAGAGTGCAGATAAAAAATCTTACAAACAGAAATACGACCTCTATTATTTCCAACTCATTTACCAATTTCTCCGTCTATTGTCCGAATCGCCTTTGATTAAAGAGCGACCTATATCCTAAGGCCGAAAACGCACTTCTCTCAAAGGTAAGTATGGTACGTTTTGTGTAAGGGTTTGAATGAATAGACCCGACCCACTTATTCTCCAAGTGTTTTCACCTCGCAATTTAAGTGACGTCATGGGTTGTATTATTGTTTGGTTCCATCTACTCTGGACTTGTCCTTGTTTGGATTTGATTCTTCACTTTATGAAGGAGGGTTCTGAATGGCGCCCCAGCGGAGCGTCTTCATTCTGTGTTTTGTAGATCGATTCCTGCACCGGGAGAAAAGCAAGACTTCAGTTTGGATAATTGTGTAATAGCTTTTTTTTGTTAAACATTTTTATACCTAATACTATTCAGCCGGTTTGAGATTAGATTAAAGATTTTTTATTGCCATAAATTAGATCACAATGTGTTGTGCAAAAAAAGGGGCTAGAAATTATACACATTAATTTCGAACAGCATCCACTGCCGAACTAGGTTAAAAACCTGTATTTCAGCACATGGCGCCACTTCCCACAGGAAAGTCAGTTCAGACTAGCCTTCTTAATATAAGGTAGGTACATTTGAAATGACTACATTTGGAATAACAATACTAAAATTAGATAAAAAACCAACAAAAAGAAATCAACCAAAAAAGTGTTTAGGTGATTATAATGAACCTCTCTTTGTGTTAAGTGATTGTGTACGTGTGTGTGTGAGGCTTTCTAGACTGTGAACAATAAGCAGTGACGTTAGGAAGAGGCTTCTTTGGTCATTGGCTGTAAGGTGTGTGTTGCCAGTGATTTCATAAAACAAGAAATTGTGGTCTCTCACTGTCGGCTTGCTCAATAAGCTCCAAGTCAACGAGCCCTGGAAAAAACTATGCCCGGTGTTATTTTACGCGCTAAAATACGTAGGATACTAAAGTGACAGAGCTCTCAGGATTAGCAAGTTGAAGTGGCAATGAGCAAGCCACATTGCTCAGTGGACTGATAACCGTAGGGGAAAGAAAGTTCTCGAGTTGCGATAGTGGATCGGAAAGTGGGGTGTAAGAATGGTCGGACGATCTAGTGAAAGTCACGAGGATTGGATACAAACGGCTCAAAGCCGTTCGACGTGGATATCTATGGGAAACTCCTATATCCAACAGTGAAGAAGAAAAGGCTGGGATGATGATACTCTAAGGTGTGTCAAATATAGCACTATACAGGACAACTTTCAGGTATGTAGTGCGCAAAATTTCTCCGTTCCCAAATGCAACCGCAGTACTAAAATTCACTCCAAAATAAAATAAAAATTTGATTTTGTATGGCTTGCACTAGTAAATTATGCGTGTCCTCTCCTCCATACTAAGTCGGACTTTTGTTTTTTTTTTTTAATGTATTCCAATACTGCCGTTGCATTTAGGAACAGAGGCTGAATCGCTCTACAAATTATGGGCACTACATAAAAAATTATCATGTATATTATGAGCGCCAATGCGAATCATTGTTACATTATCAAAAACAATTTATTCAGGCCTATCAAATACAGCATAAAACCACACTGAACATTTGTAAATTCCAACATTACAGCTAACATAACCTCAGTCCTTAATATATTAGGTATAATGTGTGTGCGGTTAGTCAAAATTATGGTCAAGCAGAGTTCACGGTGGTTTTGTTGAGAACCCTCATAAATACCGATAGTTTGTGGTCGCAGACGAGATAATAGCTTCAGCTAATCTATTCATATTTGGTCACAGATGGTCTATATTTGAAGTTAATTTAAGCATTAGTTTTAGTAATTTAATAGAGTCCAATTAATCGGAATACTATATAAAAGTTTAAGTTTCTGGAACTAAGTACGTTTCAAAATTCGTCTAAAAATGCATTCCTACTTCATCATACACCCTACAAAATGCCTCCAAAACGAAGAGTAAGGACTCTCGGCCACTGTTTTTAGGATACTATTGTTACTGACCCGCTTTCTACTACAAAGAGAAGGATAATGATGATGATTCAATCAACTTACCTTATCCCAATCCTTGTATATCCACGGCTGAATATACATATTAGATCTCTTTCAAGTTGCAACATACATAACACTCAGAAGATAGTAGGAACGTACTGTTGCTCAACTCAGAAAAAAAATTTAAAAAAAAATCAGATCAATTACTCAAATTTCAGTCCATTTTCATTATAAGTTATCAAGGATAAGACGTCTACTTGGCTACAGTTTACAAGTTGCTTACCAATTTGTTTTGTATTATACTCGCAATGTCCAGGGGCTCAAACCACAGAGTTCCAAACGTCTACAAACTTCTGTACGTACAAGTATTTTAATAATACCCTTGGGCTAAAAGTGACCTTTAAGGTGAGGTCTCCATACAACACGAGAAAAATTACGATTCCATCTACGAAGACTGTTTATTCTCAAATTTCCTGAGCCCGCGGCCTCGTTTGCTATTTATTTATAAGTCCGCAAAACAACAAAGATAAACAGACAATAAAAATTGCTATATTGAACTAAGATAGCAAAATTGTTCTTTGTGTATCTCCATGGCTTCAAGGAGATTGATTGAATTAATGGATCATGATGAAAATGGAACAAATTAATAACACATTTTTGTTGGCATGAAAATTGAGTCTGTGAAGTCGAAGCTCAGATTGCTAATGTGAGGAAAGCTTTGACTGGCCTGAAGTTAAGTTTAGATAAGTAAACTATTCTTGGTGACCTGATTTAGAAATGAGAAAAATATACCAAGTGCCACCATAAAGTGCAGGCGGTGCTAAATAAAACCGCTCAAGTTGCAGCAAGTTTTAAAGATCCTAATCGGTGAGAATTTATGGCGGGCAGTAAACGTATTTTATTTGAAAGCAGTACTTGGGTGACAGTCGCAATCGACATTAAGAAAACAGTCGCCGCGTCGCATCTTTTGAAAGACACCCTTATATTCTTGGTGTCACGTTTAGTTTCTAAGTTATAATTAACAGTTTTATTATTTCAGGTCATAAAAGATAAGTGAAAACACCTTTTTTATGAGAAAATTAATTAAATTCTCCCGTGATGGCTCGTGTCTGGACTGTTTTATGATTAAAAAATATCTGCTACGTTATGTACAAACAAACTATTTACATAACACACTAAATAGTAAACAAGTAGGTACAGTAGGTAACACAGAAATAAACAACCAAACACAAACACACGAAAACATAGACAAACTAAGGACAAATGATGTGGAAGCCTCTACGGGTGGATCGAGGTTCGTTTACAAAGTCAGGCGCTGCTTGCATTATATTTTTATGCTTTATTTATAACAGCTTCTGAAAAAATTAATAAAAGTAGATTCTGAAAATATCTTTCAATTAAAAAAATATAGGTGACGGTGGGAGGAGATGGCGTATCACCAAAGGGGAGGGGGGTAAAAAGTGGCCTAACAACGGCACGTGATTAAAATACGACCCAATGATTCTTAACCATGTTTTGTAATTATCAAGATGTCAGTAAATACGGCGTCTCTGAAAGCATTGCTTTTACACGCAAAAGAAAACAAACACAAAAAGATTACTTATCTCACTCCTATTTCCTACAACAGAGAATTAATTCGCATTCTCTCAAAGCTTAAAGCTCTCATTACAAATTGGAACTCGGATAAGACGTAATTAACGCGTAATAATCCTAATTACGAAGGCTCTATCTACCACGCCGTCGGCACGTTCGCACGGTGAGATAAACATCGGATGGCGTGACGTTGCCGAAATTAAGACCCGAGTACTTCCTCAATAATGTACAGGTCCGTATTTAGATGGGTGCTAAAATATCCTTCGTATCATGTGGGAGCATTATTCTTTATAAGGCCCTAATCATCTGCTTATGGAAGAGGGTGAAAACATTTTTGACAGATTCTACAGAGACCATCTATCAATAGATAATGACTAGTAAATATGTATATTATAATTTATAAGGTCTAACCCTTCTAGTTCCGATCCCTTTAAGGGGATAATGTACTCATCATTATGAACAATTTTTACTAGGTATGGGATCAACCCTAAAATTGCGAAAAAAAATCGACTGTTTTGCATAAAAATAATTAGAATAGAATAGACCTTTATTTCATGTAAACCAGATACAGGCACTTATGAAATGTCGGGACTCTAGGTGCACGGTTCCAAATAGTAGATCCTATGGAGAAGAACCGGCAAGAAACTCCATGGTAACTCTTTTCCAATAATAGATTACTTAGATTAGATAGATTAATTCAATATTAATCGACAATATTAATGTATACTTTTTTGCTACGATGTAGATGTCTACGCCGTAGCTGAAATTACTTTTGCCCCCAAAAAAAGCTAATGCGGCCCTGTTTTACTTTAATTAATATTCATATCACTTCAGATAGATGATGGATAAGCCTGTGTTCGATAATAATGATAGCATGACGGTATTTTTATCGAATACTTATATCATTTCAATTTTATATCAATTAATCATGAGTGTCAGGATAGGGGGTAGATACCAGAATTCGGTATCGCAGATAAGCTTATAATTTAGTATCAAATAGGACCAATACGGTAGGTACCTTCGTAAAAAAATCGGTGCCTATTAAGTAATATTTATTTGCGAAAAACATATTATACAAAGAGAAAGTACATGCATGTTTAGGTAATACAGAGATAGCATGAAAATATTGGTTTGTAATATACATAAATATTACAATTTTATCACCATTTCGTATCAAAAATGATTAAAAGGCAAACTTGTAAGTTTTTACGTCATATTATTGAATACGTTGATTAAAAACAGAACGTTTAAAAAGGCAACGTAAATATAATTATATTTACATTGCATTATACCATAATTTTTCTATAAACCATTAAAAAAACATGCTGTTATTATTAACCGAGTAAAGTTTACCCATACATTCCACAATTTACGTAAAAATGAACATGAAAAATTTATTTTCACCATTTATTCCCACACCAAAATTGTTTAACCCAATATCGTGTGAGGAAATGAAACGGAAGATATAAGAAATACTATAATGCCGTCTTATTTGTCGTGATCGTTCATCAAGGCTGACATTTGACGTGACTGGCGTAAAATATCGGGTGACGTCTTTAAGCTAAACAACGTCTCTGTCTACTATCGTTATGGAACAGAAAAGTCAATAAAACGTATAGGTTCGACGTCGTATGACGTGACCTTTCGACGACTGACGTTTGAGGTGAGTTGCGTAAATAATGGAGACGTCTCCAGGTTAAATAACGCCACTGTCTACTAACAGTTTATAATCAAAACATATTTTTTTTTAATGCAGCAAATATGTACTTAAAAATATTTGTGCATTTGTGCATTCTCAAACAACGCGTTTTACTAGATTGTTTTTACGACGTACCCGCAAGATGTGAAATGAGCTTCTTCCGACGTTCTTCCGCTTCAAAGTAAAGTAAAAGCAAATCCTCTCTGAGAATAAGAAAAAGAAAAAAATACTTTGTATGATAATAAGTACCTACTTTCGAGATAGTAGTCGCCAAAAGATAGAAATTTGAACACATATTATATATAAATTACTATGCCAAATCTCACACTCCTCTGTGCGCGCAATATATTACTAAAAACTAAGTAAGTAAGTATACTTAAAAAGGGGTACAAAGTTTTCTCTTCACGTAGATTTTTACATTAGTCTTACGGTAATTTTCATTTATGAAAAATACATTAATATTATTTACATAAGACGGACGGAGTATATAATAGTAATCGCACAGAACTCAATAAAATTTGTAGGATAACGTCATATGACGTGAGCACGACCTTTCAACGACGTTCGATGTGTGTCGCGCAAATAATGGAAACATCTTCAGTTTTATTAGACAACGAATGTATCGAATGATATTTCAGGCCGTAATTTCGTTTACATAATAATGATGTTTCGTGTTTCATGATGGCTTTTTGTATCTTAGGTATATACAGGATGTAAGAAGACACAAGCCGAAGTCTACGTATACAGTACTTCAAACGACGTAACATTAAGCAAACATAATTGCTGGGAAACTACTTTTATTTTTTTAAACTAAAACCCGACTACTGGAAAAGTATGAAACAAAAAAATATTTATACATTTTCATAGTTATGTTCAGGGGATAGCCGTGGTCGTATGCCACTTTGCCCTAAAGCTAGCTTACTACTGTTAGAATGTATTGTTTTGTTAGGGTAGCCTAAGGAACCATAAACTTTATTCTACTTTATCTATCAATCGCATTAGTAGACAGTTTCTTGTATGTTTATGACCCCGTATACACATGGGATACATTGTAATTCCTTATAAAACGACAAAGTATATCTTAGTAAACTATTTACGTGTGAACACACATTATATAATGTATAATGTGTGTAAACACACACGTAAATAGTTTGATATTGATATTATCATGTCCATAGCCGCCTCATTGATCTAGGGGTTTAGTGCGGCTGCCGGTCTAGAGGTCAACGAAGTGATAGGTTCGGTTCCCAGGTAAGGTTATTGTGGGTTTCCTGTAGTATTCTCAATAGCAGTCTGGGATTTGGTATTGTGCCCGGTCTACGGTCATCAATGTACAGTATACACGGAGAATAACCTAACCGTCAAAAACCCCTGACTCCAACTAGAAAAAGAGCTGTAACTTTTGAACGGCTGACCAGATTTTCATGAAACATAGCTAAGATGACTTCCGGTTAAATTAGCTTTTAATTAAAAAAACTGCATTGAAATCGGTCCATCCATTTTGGAGGTATGATGCCACAGACAGATACACAGATACACACTACAATTTTATAACAATTCTCTTTTTTGTCGGGGGTTAAAAATGGCTTATAGGTTAACATTAAATATCTGTTATAATTTCTTCTTATCGTCATAATCTAGGAGTTCTAATCACGATAAGGACACAATAGGAATAATAAACGAAACCTTCATAAACTTTAATCAATTCTCGTATTAATTACAGCCGCAATCGGTGGGCCAAGCGTAGGAAGAGATAATCTAGGTGTAGCGTTGATTAAACTATCGATAGCCGCGGGTAAATGATACCATATCCGTTCGGATTGCATTGCAGATGCTCAGTTTGGGACTTAATTGGAAATGTAATTGATTTAGTGATTACTGTGGACTGAATTAAATGCTTACACACTCGAAGGAATATACCTACACGTTATAAGAGGAGTTGTAAGTATGAATGTTGATGGCTATCAGGGAAGAGGCAGACCAAAGAAAAGATGGATAGACTGTGTGAAACTTGACATGAATGTGAAGGAAGTGAATCTGGAAATGACGTCTGATAGAGATGAATGGGAGAAAAAGACATATTGCGCCGACCACAAATAAAATGGGATAATACAGGAGAATGATTGTGATGATGATGACCTATGTAATACTATATATTAATTGTGTTCGATCTCCGCACGGAACAAATTTTTGTATGATCTACAGATAGTTGTTTCGGGTCTGGGTGTGTGTGTAATGTGAGATGTATTTTTATAAACTTTACCCTCGACAGAAGAGAGGGGCAAAGTTAAAAATAATAATACCTAGGTATTCATAATTTATACTTAATAGAAACCCCTGATGCTGTGCCCGACAGGGTCCATAATTGATCCATAGATTAAGCCTACCATCTGTTTTAACTTTACATTATGGAATGCAATAAAGATTTGATTTGATTTGAAAATCAACCCTGAATTCGCGTTAAATAACAGCTGGTCTGCTATTTGTATGAAACAGCAGTTTTTTTTTTATTCTTATTCTTTATTGTACACGAAAATGAGATAAGATACAAATACAATTGAGATGGTATGTACACAGGCGAGCTTAACCCAAATTTGAGTTTTCTACCAGTAAACCTTTGAGTGATAGAGAAAGTTTTTTGTTTTTTTGGTAATTTCAGGGTTGTTCCCGTAGTAAAATTTCTTCATAACTATTAGTACTATAACCCCTTAAAAGGACCTCTGCTAATAAAGTAGGACCTTATAATTAGTCCCCTCTCTTGGCAAGATAGAATATAAATCTGACTAATTAAAGTCTAAAAGTCCTTCAGAAAATTGTTTTTACAACTATTTCACTATCCAGTGACATTCCAATCGAATCTAAAAGATAGAGAAATGCCTCGTAAGCTTAACTATAAGTCTCAGAAACCGATAGGCTGGCTTTAACTTACAACTGCATTGCAGATGTTCATATAGGACTCAATCTAGTGAGCTAGATTTATTTTATAAGATGAATTTTGTGTATTATTTGAGTAGAGAATAGTTATATTATAATGTAATGGGTAAGAATCGTTCCAGATTGAAAATATTATGTAAGAGGATTGTAGCAATATTGTGATAGCATTTTTTGCGATTCATCTTACTGAAGATGAATCGCAAAAAAATTACATTAAACATGTTTTGCTGATATCATTACTTCAATTTCATATACGTAGGTACTCGTACATACATTTTTTTTATAGTGCCTATTACTCTTAAAAATATACAATAGCTTTCAGTATATATTTTACGTATTACTCTTCTATGTTAAAATGTTTTATAGCTTCAGGAATAAAAACCGACTTCAAAAAACTTAAAGTATAAAATATAAAATTATTTTCTTAAAAATCTTAACAGCTTCTGAAGTCGGTGCCACTGCCAAGCTAGGTGCATTGAATAATTAAAGGCCCCGACTTCAGAAGCTGAAGCTTGAAATTGCTATATATAAGTTATCGTATAGTGTGTTGTAAACTGTGATGTCAACTGTAATTTTTTTGGTATATGCATATACCAAAAAAATGACAGTTTACCTTTAAGTGGTTGTTATGCTACAAATCTGTTTGTGTTCTATTATTTTTATGCATAAAAAAGTGTATAGGTATACCTGTTGATAAACCAAATAAATAAATATCGCGTTCGTTATTCACTTTTTATAAGCAAAAGATCAAAAGTATCGAGTGGGAACGAACGCATAGATGGTCATCTCTAGTGTAAAGCGAGAACGAAATTCAACTCTAGGAAAATATTGATCAAAAGCGCTAATGTTGTAATTTTCTTTTTCCGTTTGCTTGGATTAAAGGAACTGAAAAAGTGTCTTAAGCAAGTGCACTAGCAGTTTATTTTTTCCATTACTTTTTCTATTAATTTTTTTATTAGTCACCCAGGCGACATCTTCTATTTTTACCCGATTGCCCCCAGAGGGAACGTAATGTTTTTCGAGTGTATGTAGGTATATAATAATATGTATGTCTATTTCTTTGGCACGCTCTGTAGCCTAAACGACTTGATGGATTTTAAGATATGAGGTGTCGTTAGTTTAGTCTAAATTGCAAGAGAGACATTTATGGTATAATATTTAAATCCAAAGGTATCTGCTAAACAAAAACTACATTTTTTTAATTTTTGGTAAAGGATATTCGTTTTTCTTTTCATCTTGTTTCCTTATTTTCAGTTCGTTTTATTACAATCGGATTTTTTTGTTTTTCTTTTTTATCGAAATTAAATGGAAGACTCTATTTCTCGTAAAACAACTGTGCATAAGCTAATCGAAAGACCAAAGAAAACCATGGGAAATATATATATCATGTTCCTGTAAATCTAATTTTAATTCTAATGATTAGTGACTTTCCAAATCAAATGACAGGAAATACATTTTATTATCCCCATTCGTTTCATCCGCACAAAGAACAAAGGCATCATTTGACGTTTGTGGTCCTTTGGTACAACCTTCATTATTCTAACTTCATTTGTGTGACATGTAAAGCAAACATTAATTAAACCGCGTTAATGTGAATCGTATTACGAAGGATGACAGCCGAGATCCGCCGAGCGTAGCCTTGTGGTAATAAATGGTCTTTCTAGCCTCAGAAGCTGGGAACTTTATTACAGGTGTTATTATTCCTCATTATCTTAGGGCTTTCTTCGCTATTGTCAGATTTGATTATGGAACATGTCGTGCGTATCTTTGTACCTTCTGTCATAATCTAGCCATGTAGCAAGTTTTAGTGAAACCTTGGTCCTAACTCGGTTTTTTTACATACGCATATACATAGGTATAAAATAAGATTATTTATATTGCGAGAACAACTGCCGACAAATTGATTTGAAGTTTAGCAGATTACTATAAACTATGTGTGTTATGAAACAAAAATTCATATTAATTAATTAACTGCTTATCTCACAATTTACATTTAAAAAAAAAGTATATTTTTGTTTTTTATTAGATATACCTTGCCAAGACTTTGCAATTATTTTGAAATAATCGCTATAATGGTCGATAATGGACTCATACGAGATATTCCCAAGTTAGACGTTCTATGCCCCTCATCATCATCATCACCATTCACAGCCTGACTTCACCCACAGCTGGGCATGGTGGATACGTTCTTACGAGAATTATAATTAATGGTTCACCATCATAGCTATTCTGTAAAACCATCTCACATCTCGATTCGAATCTCACTCTTATTGTCCGTTGATATTAATTTTGACGATTTGACATACGATTTTTTTTAAATAATATTATTTTTTTCTTTCTCTTTTTTTTTTCTTATTTTAAAACATTGCCCCTCACTAGGATTTCTCCTGTATCGAGGGTACAGTTTACAAACATACATGTCACATGCACACACAACCAGACCCGAAACAACTATATGTAGATCATACAAATATTTGTTCCGTGCGGGGATCGAACCCGCGGCACGTAGCGCAGAAGGCTATTCGCTTAGCCACTGCGCCAACCGTGTCGAATATTTTGATGTCGCTCGCTAGCGAGTATATATTTGTAAACTCATAATGGATGTACTGTTACGAGAATTATGGAGAGAGGCAGACATTAGGGGTACCTACTCTATACCCAGGGACCTCACAATCAGAGTAGGTATATACCTAATTAAATATAACAAGTATGCGGAACTAAAGACCAAACCAATAACGTCGTAGTAATGGCGGTAACAAACTCGATTAGTACTGATGTCGCATTTATATAGTTCAGCTGCTGCGTAAATGGAAACACGTGTGAAGCTGTAAACAGTGTCGTTAATTAATAATAGGTAAAGAGGAACGGTTAGGGGCTAAGCTAGAGTTGTCAGATAGCCGGAAAATCCGGGAAAGCACCGGACTATCCGTCCTCGTCATCGTACTTTTTTGTAATCCAACCGCGGACTAATTGACCAGCGCGCGGTTGACCGCGTGTTTTCGGCGGACTTTTTATCCTCGGTGTGTGATACTTCCAGATAATCTATTCTGGCGCATAAAAAGTCCACTACGAACGGTCCGCGCGTCATCTGCTCTGTCCTTTAGGGCTATGGGTGGACAAATACAGCGCAATTACATTAGTAGAAAAAGTAGTTATTAGCCAATCCAATTAAAGCACCAATTCTCGTTAGCTCACTAACATTACGCTAGTAATGGGATAATTAGAACTCTAGTGCCTATTCGTAACTATTAATGCCTTTGTGATGTATATGCACCTCGGGGTGAACACCTCTAATGTGTGATGTTGTAATATGTATAAAAATGTAGGTTTTTTTTTTATATAAGATTCTACTTGACTAATCCCGATCCCTTTAAGGGGTTTTTGTCCTCATCATTATGAGCAGCTTTTACTATGGGACCAACCAAGAAAAAAAACTGCTGATCCATACAAATAAGTAATTCAATATAGTAAATGTATGGAATAGTAGATTTATTTTTCGCGATTTCAATGTTGTTTCCATAGTAAAAGTCGTTCATATTGATGAGTACTTTCACCCCTTATAGTATTGCCGGTGAATTACAAATTACCATATTATTTCTCATTAATTTTGTAATACATACGGCATACTTAGACTTTGTCCTACATTATCCTCACATAATTTTTCGAGAACAATGCACTTTTATAAATATTGTATTGTGAATTTAAAAGAGCAACCATGGAGTTTCTTGCCCGTTCTTCTCCATAGGAATTCTACACTTCGGGATGTGGTACCTAGAGTCTGACTATTCATAAGTACCTTTATAATTATGGTCTAAATTAATAAAAACATATTTTATCATAACATTAAATTATGAAAATTACCGACAACATACCCATAAACCCCCATAACTCCGGCATTTCATAACTAACCCTTGAAGAACAGCTGAAACAAATTCAGGGTCAATATATCTATCAATATTCTGAACAATATGCTTCTAATACGAGTACAATAAGTTACTATAAATAATTCAAGACGAACACGTGCTACACAAATAAACAGTTGAATATCTGAATCCAGATACTGAATATTGATCACGTGGGCTTTTCCGAGCGAAAGAATACTCCGTGCGCAAGGAATTCTTCGCGGAAAGGAATTCTTCGGGCGAAAGGAATTGTAAGGCTAGCAGCGTAACTGATTTGAATAGACCACGCTCCGATAGCCTTCTAGTATTGGTCCGTAGACCCGTGTTAGAAATAGCGTGGCATTGCGAAGGATAATGCCATTGTGAATGTGTAAGAAGTGATCATTTGAAGATATTCGAGACTCCGAGTTTAATACGCAAGTCTGGCATATTAATAATCTTCCCCCGCTGAATAAATTACTGTTCTACAGCTTCATATCAAGCTGTACATTTGCAGTATAAGCTAACCTCGCATTGTGTAGGCTTTCCGTATTATGAGAGGTCAGCATAAACTAAAAATGTATAGCTTAATTAATTAATTAATTCTTTATTGTACACGAAAATGAGATAAAAGACAAATACAATTGAGATGGTATGTACACAGGCGAGCTTAACCCAAATTTGAGTTTTCTACCAGCAAACCTTTGAGTGATAGAGAAAGCACAATGGTAAATGAGGGTACAGTCAAGTGCACAACTATAAATACCTATTACAAATTAAAATATAATACCTACTACTAATATTTTATATATACTAAATAATACCTAAATATAAATACAATGATATACCTACATAAATATGTATATATATACTTTATATAATACATTATTCAGACAAGTAATGCTCCTTCACCCTCCTCTTGAAAACATTCAGAGAACGACTGTCACGTATTGAGTGGGGAAGAGAATTCCAAAGACGCACTGCACGAATGGTAAAAGAACCGTCATAACGGCTGGAAGTGTGACGCTGAGTACGAAGAAGAAGAGAAGAAGTAGATCGACAGGGTTTACCTCTGGGAACGAGATATTCAAAACGGCTAGCTACATAACTATGCCTATGCCTATGTATGTATTTCTAGCTTCATAATTATGTAGCCGTGCGTACCATTCTTAATAACACATAGAACCCTCACGGGTTATCAATGGGTTTGTTCTTAATATTTGGTAGTTTTTTGCAAGAAAGGAAAGACAACGAGAGAAAAAAGCAAAGAAAAGTAGGTCGAGTATGAATGTTTTTAACGTTAACGTAAGCAAAATTTTGAATAAAAAATACAATATGTAATATTATTATCGCATTATTGTTTACGCAAGATACACATTAGTTTCATGAAAATGTAAAAGTTTTGCATGTACTTTCAATTTTTTTTTAAATCTTTGTTTACACGTCTATTTTCAACCCCCGACAAAAAAAAGGGGTGCTTTAAGTTTGTAGTGTGTATCTGTGTATCAGTGTATCGGCGTATCTGTGGATCTGTGTATATGTGTATCTGTCTGTGGCATCGTAGCTCCAAAACGGATGGACCGATTTCTATGCCGTTTTTTAATTGAAAGCTAGTTTAATCAGGTATCATCTTAGCTATGTTTCATGAAAATCTGTTCAGCCGTTTAAAAGTTACAGCTCTTTTTCTAGTTGGAGTCGGGGGATTTTGACGGTTAGGTTATCGATCCAAAATTTGCTTACGACAACATAAAAAAAAATCGTGCTTTCCCAATGACGACTGATATATATGAAGAATGCCATATAAATGCGCAATTTCGTAGCGAGAAATTAATATTAAAACTGTACGTGACGCATTGGTTACCTAATATGGAAATGAGTCCCGCTTACTCATTAGGCAAATGTTTGGCGTCCACTGGGCGGAATCACATCACTGCGTAGCACTCACACATTTCATATTTTCCTAGTAGGTATAATTGCTGAGTGGTCTATTAATATAACTATAAAAATGCATCGTATTTATGAATCTATATAAATATCATAAATACTATCTATACGTGAAGAGAAAACTTTGTACCCCTTTAAGCATATTGGGCGCATAGAGTACCTACTGTGAGATTTGGCATATTTAAAGTTTACATACTAATTAGTGGTCGCCCTGTGGTCGAATTTCTACCGTAATTTTAGCTTTCTGCACTTCTTCTCCATATAAACTTTAACTATGCCAAATCTCACACTCCTCCGTGCGCGCAATATGCTTAAAAAGAGGTACAAAGTTTTCTCTTCACTTAATTAGATATACTCGTCAAAACAAAATAAGGGCCACTTGCAAATTTCGACAATATGGATGATTTAATGATCATTAACTATATCCATGTGGTAAATTGTACAGCGTTGTGTTATTTTAAGTGTTTGCGAACACTTTTACAGCATTCCGCTTGAAAAACCGTTAAAATGGGTAGATTTTATCAACTTTTTTGAAACCAATTAAATTAACCCTGTTTTTAACATGAACTTTAAGCTCATTTAACATTTGTATTGTACTGAAAACAGTTTAGTGTGTCAAGTCAGTGCGTACATCGGCATTTTAAGAACGTAATTCCACAGGTTCGACTTCAAATGGACTTGACTACAATGACCAGGACCATAACACTCATCCAAGACGGCTATTCGTAGCGATCTGTAGTTTTACAGCCGAGATTTTCGCAGCGAGCGATTCAGAATGCCTGGAATTGCTTTTATGAGATCCAAAATTTTGTCAGAAGTCAGGAATTAGGCAGAGCCAGAAGAATCACCGCTCAGGGAGACCGCTACATAGACTCACATACACGCAGAGAGAGCACCGTCACTTCCCGCTCTGTGCAAACCCGCTTGTGCCTGGCCACAGGCACGTGACTAAGTGACCAAACAATTAGAAACCAGTTTTATGAAGACCAGCAATTGTCCAGGAGTCAAGTGGTGCGAATTCCATAGACCAGTATTCATCATGCAAATCAATAAACATCCTCAAGGCAACAATTGGACTGTAGCGTAAGTGACTGAAGCACATTGCTTTTTACAGATGAGAGCAAAGTAAAAGTTTTTAGTGTTGACCGTTGCATAAAGGTGTGGAGATGAAAAGGCAGCAACTTGCAGATGCCTGCATCCACAACAATGATCGATTTGGGGGGCCCAATGTTATGGTGTGGGGAGGCATAAGCCAAACTGGAAGAACTGAGCTCATAATTCAGAACCAGGGTACAGTAACAACTTAATGATACATCCAGGAAGTCATAATACTCTATGTGGTGCCATTTGCATAGCAAGTGGGTGCAGGTTTCAAGCTGTTGCACGGCAATGCACGCGCTTATACTGTTAGAGCCACCAGAGAGACACTAGAAGAGGCTTGTATACAAGTGTTGCCGAGGCCAGCGAACAGTTCGGGCTTGAACACAATTGAAAACATGTGGGATCTGTTGAAAAGAAGACTATGAGACACAAATTGATCAGTGGATAATGAAAGACAGCCCTTAAACGTCCTAAAATCAAGCTAGGAACAAATCTCTCAAGAAACAATGCGGCATCTGATAGAAAATGCACTCTAGGCTTCAAGAATATGTTCAGAAAAGAGAAGGTTACACCAGATATTGATTCAAAAAGGAAGAAGAATAAACGCCGTGGAATTTCATTTTTAATTGCACTTTTAGTCCAAGTGTACTTTTTGCTGAAATTGCACTTTTTCTTGAAAATGTTGTAAAATTGTTTTTCTTTTCTGTGGATTGTGTAAAATTTAAACCCATTTCATTAAAAACAAATCATTGCAATGAATTTTACAACTTAGAAACCTAGGAACCTCATAATTTGCCCACAAGATCAAAAATATAAGGTGGCCCTTATTTTGTTTTGACGAGTATATAATATAGATATGGAGAAGGAGTGCAAAAAGCTATAATACGGTCGAATTTCGACCACTTGGCGACCACAAGTATTAAATAATACGCGAAGAGAAAACTTTGTAACCCTTTCTAAGCATATTGCGCGCACGAATTTGGCATAGATAATTCGCCAACATTTAAACTTCCTGTCAGCACAACACTACCGAACTTAGCTCAGCAATATAATCAAATTATAATTTAATTAATTTGCAAGTCCTAAACTCCGATACCTGCATTACAAACTTTATTCCAACAACGAAACTTTGTAAACACGACGCATCCTGTATCTATAGGTCTTCAAAGCCAGAAGTTCGTATTGTTTACAAGTTCACTGAACAAGATAAACTTGGCTCACGTGTGTGCATAGATAATATATCTTTCATTTTATCTCTTCAGTTACGTCTCAAAGTAGTTGCAACGTTGCAATGGCAGCCAAGACACATTGTAGAAAGGAATGAAATGAAGCAAAACTTTTTGGTAACTTTTTAAATTTTTACCCCCGACCAAAAACGGAGTGGCGTTATTCATTTGTAGCGTGTATCTGTGGATCTGTGTATCTGTCTTTAGCATCGTAGCTCCAAAACTGATGGACCAATTTCAAAGCAGTTTTTTTTAATTCAAAGCTAGTTTAATCGGGTATTATCTTAGCTATGTTTCATGAAAATCTGTTCAGCCGTTCAAAAGTAACAGCTCTTGTTCTAGTTAGAGTCGGGGGTTCTGACGGTTATATCAATGTAGTTATTCAATAAGTTTATAGCACAGTGCTACGTTCTACTTGTAGGTGCGCCAGCGGTGTTAGACTGTAGATAATCTCTATAAATATTTATGTAGCCATGAATATCCCACTTTACAACGTTGCGGCGCATTTGATCTCAATTTAGTTTGTAGTCTTAGTTATGTACATCTTACGTTGCCTATGATTTTCCATGTCGTTGTAAAACAATCACTTCGAACACCGAGACCCCTCCGTGCCTCGGACACCACGTTGAGCAGTTGGTCCCGGTTATCATACGAATACCTATAACAATTTTTACGGGAGTCAGCAGCCCAAAAATTCTAACAACCTACTTAATTTAGTATATCAGTGTCTTCCAGTAATTGGGTGGCTGAGGTCAGATGGCAGTCACTCTGTGTAAAATTCAGCCGCATCAGTAGGGTAATCACGATACCCACTCGTAATCGGGATCGATTCACTTTTGACAGTATATGAATATACATTGCGTTATTCGAATTGTCATTCAGAATAATTTTTAAAGCATACTGCTTAATGTACGTTGTTGAACTGTCAAAATTGAATCGATTTCGAGTGTGCATCGTGATTACCCTGCTGGTTAGACTGGGAGCCGACCCCAACATAGTTGGGATAAGGCTAGGCAGAGACAGATCTGTGTAAAACACTGCAAATATGAAAATAGACACATTGAATAGTATAGAAAAATTATGACAAATAAATGTTTGTACAGTAGGTATGGTAATTACTGGCACGAAGTTCTTTAAGATGATCCAGATGAAGATAATTATTAAGATTAAACTGATGAGATACTCCCACAGGGAAAACGTAAAATTACGATGAAAAAACTAAAAAAGTGAAGTTTCTTCGTATAACCTAACGGTCAAAAACCCCCATCTCCAAACTAGAAAAAGAGCTGTAACTTTTGAACGGCTGAACCGATTGTCATGAAACAGCTAAGATGTTACCCGATTAAACTTGCTTTATATTAAAAAAACTGCATTGAAAGTCCATCCGTTTTGGAGCTACGATGCCACAGACAGATACACAGATACAAAAATACACATATACACAGATACACACTACAAACTAATAACACCCCTCTTTTTTATCGGGGGTCAAAAATAGTTATTTTATATTTGATTTCAATAATTTTAGAATCGAAACAAGTTCAAATAATACTTGTTATTCTTGTTAATAACTCGAATATTCATTCATACTTTTCGAAGTTCATTTAGGTAACTAATTTCAAGTCTATTGGTTTTAACTGAAGCGTTCTGCGACATCAATCAAAAGTTTTCTATTTAACTTTAATACTAATTTTGAGAGAACATTTCTCGTAAAACAAATACAAGGATTCGCGGGTTGGGTGGGTTTCTTTTCAGAGAATTGACGTCATCACGAAATTCTATTTTTAAACTGTATCTCTTTCAACGGATTTGGATACTGAGATTTTTAAATTACAATTTATCGACGATGCGATGTGGCGATTTGAAAATGGAACAGATAAATGGCCGTGTTGAATGAGTTTTCATTTGATCGAAATAAAATCTAGATTTTCCTTGCGATCTATCATACTCGGACGATGTTGCTGACGATTTTATATTGGTCAGCTAAAATTATATAGAGACAAACAGACATACATTCTAAAAACGTGTGTTTCGGCTTTTATACGTACAGATTAAGCCTCGTTACGATTATAATAGATGTTGGGAAGTATTTTGAGTGATAAGTGTACATATTTATTGTTTTGTTTTTTGAAATATGCATTTTAACATAAATAAAATAACTTACAACAAATTACTACATAAATTAAATATCATACATCCTTCTGTAATTAAATTTTACGAAGACACAACAATGACGCCGTCTACAAAAGAAATTCACAGAACTTTTAATATAATATCAGTTACTCGGGTTACGCCTGAAAAAACACGAAAATTCCTAGAATTATACGACTTTCTTTTCATGGCGTAATAGAGTTTCTGCGCGCGAATAACATCATCGCTATGGTGGCCAAACGCCCGGATATATCCGGACGTGTCTGGTTTTTAGAGCTTCGGGCTAAGCTATCAATTTGCGGAAGCTTTTGTTTTGCAAATGAGAAATTTGGGAGAGTCCCTTTAGTTTTAAAGTATGCAATGTTGCCTGTCGTGCGTATATTTATTGTGATTGCGGAAACATGAAGACTTACTGACCATGTTTAATGTTTTTTTCTATGGAAATACTATCAGTATATTATCATATAATATCTATTTACTTATTTAATCATTTATATACACACATGAAAAGACACAGAAACATCCCTAGTGTGACTCGTTGTGGGACATTTATCTCCTAGTGGATACGAAGCTTTAGTAATCCCTGCCATCCGTGAACATCTATAAGAATAAGTAGAACTGTAGTACTGCCTGTAATATGACACTCTACTTGGTAGTGTAGTCCTCCTCATCGGTTTCGATCGGTTTTCTAGCGTGAGCCCTAATATGGCTTGCTAGACCAAACTTAGTTTTAAAAACCCGATCACAAGACAGGCAATATAGTTGGCCCGCAGAGTTATAGGTGCTACTTAGTAGTAGAGTGTTGATGACACTACACAACGACACTGTGTGTGTGAGGGACGGTTCACTACTATTACACTACTCGCACTGAATATCGAACATTGCTAGTGTCTATTGTCGCACGAACCAAAATCCACCAGGCAGATTATATCAATCATACAAAACAATGCGATTTCAATCTATAAAGAAAAATATTTCGAGTGCCAAGTTTTCTGTAACCTTATAGAGTCGTGGATCGATGTGAGATACTTTTATTCTATATTTTTGATTCTTGTGATATCAACGTCACAATACGAAATTTCTGAGAAATTGCTGCTGCGTATTGTGGAATTACCCGTTCTCGACACTTTTTTATATTATAATTTGCATGACGAACCCCGTTTTGTGGATGAGGCGAAAGCATTTTCCGTATAATAGGTTTAAAGAATTTTTATTTCTCATAAAAACATACAGTTCACTTATAATGAGATACAAAGTAATATTAGGTTATTATTATTACCTCTAGAGTGTTGGAGTATTAGAGTTTTATGTTACAAGCATAGCTTAGATACTAATTAGATTACAATAAGTATACGTATTCTTTAAGTTTGCTTTTGAATACATTTATGTTATCGCAGTTTTTGATGTCATCTGATAATCTATTGAACAGCTGTGCTCCCTCAAACAATATCATTTTTTTGCCGTAATTAGTACGTGCAGATATAAGTTGGAGTTTATGTTTATTTCTTAAGTTGTGTGTTATTGTTCGTTTATGTAGCTGTATATTCGATTGAATGGAATTTGTGGTGATGTTTTTTACTAGAACGCAAGTGCAGTATGTGTATAGTTGTGTGAGATTTAGCAATTTAGTTTTATCATTTATTATTTATCATTATAGCTCTTTTGTTGGAGTTAATGTTTTACAGAATCGTTCCAATTTCCAATCTTTTCGAAGCCACAGTTCGATGCGTTGGTATTTGTTCAGCACTCGACGTTCATTTGTCTTCTTTGGCACTTTGATTTTTGTGGCTTCAGGATTGAAAAATATTTCGTTTTAGCGAAGCATTCGTGTGTGAACATACAGGGACAGCTTGGGGACAGCTGATCATTTTTTCGCGATTACGAAGTTGGTCCCATAGAGAAAGTTGTTCAGTTTGATGGTCTGATCCACACCCTTAAATATAACCAGTGACCACGCATTTCTGATACACGTTAATTCATAGTTAATTCTTTATTGTACACGAAAATGAGATAAAAGACAAATACAATTGAGATGGTATGTACACAGGCGAGCTTAACCCAAATTTGAGTTGACGAGAGTTACGTTGTTTATTATTTTTATAAATATAATCATTTGCAAACATTTTACATCTTTTTAGCCAAACACACCAGAATATTTATTATTCCGGAAAATCCCCAGATTAAGAAGACAAAGACCGTGAAATTACCACTTCTTAATTGCCAAATTATCATTACCATAATTGTAAATCCACAGAGGAAACAATCCAATTCATTGAACTAATTAGCAATACACTCATCGAAATATTTATGAGCTTTTGAATAAACTTCGTCGCCTGTTGTTCATTTAATTTGTTTTTAATTATTCGCGAATAAATTCGATAAACTTGATGTACAGAAGCGTCAATGTAGCAGATTATTGTACAAAGTTCGCCCAGTGATTTATGAATGAAATGGTTTTAATATTATAATTAGTTTTTTTTAATATTAAGATAATTGCTAACTATATGTCAAAGCCTAGTATTAAAAAAATAACATGGTTCCACCAGAACGCATACCTACACACATCTGCTTAAGAATAAAAACTTAATTGCGTAGCCTTTTAGTCCGTATTCAATTGAGAGCGTCTTGTACAATATCTTACTTTACTATGAACGTTGGTTGAGTTGTATCAACCGCGACTGCCCAGCGTGAGATTTTCGGTTACCCAACACTTTTCTTACTGCACGATTTAATAAGAAATTTAGAGGCCACGTCACTCAAAGCGACAAACACGGGGCTATGTAATACCGTAGGTGGATGAAAGCAAGTAAGAAATAACAAGTAACTACTTTAGATATTACCAAAAAATATAGAAAACTCCGTATTGTCACGATTCTTGTCATTTGGTGCTGATATTGAGAATCTCCCATAAAAAAAATTACATTCGATTTAAATTAATAATATTTATCAAAAAAATCACGCTGCTTTCCTGTGATATATAAATTAAGAATGATTAAAACTTCATTGCCTTATAATGCTGACTGACTTAGATTAAACGGTAATTTATTACGAGCGTATAAATTGAATATTACGTAGGCAACACTAAGTAATTAATAATTATTATCTTAGTTTATTCATTAAGCTTTCGTCGAAAGAGAAAATGGAATAAAATTAAAGTTTCTCTCTATTTTTAACCCCTGACAAAAAAGAGGGGTGTTATAAGTTTGTAGTGTGTATCTGTGTATATGTGTATCTGTCTGTGACAACGTAGCTCCAAAACGGATGAACCGATTTCAATGCAGTTTTTTAATTGAAAGCTATTTTAATCGGGTATCATCTTAGGTATGTTTCATGAAAATCTGTGGAGCCGAACAGAAAAAATTACACCTCTTTTCTAGTTGGAGTCGGGGGTATTTGACGGTTAGGTTATAGCTTATTTCTTTGATTTGAGGAACTAAAACTTGAAAGACCCTGACATGGATTGAAACAGCTGCCGGTTGCTGTATCATACTTATCATCATCATATCAGCCTATAAATGTCCACTGCTGAACATAGGCCCCCTCATTGGCGGTAACAAAATGGAAGTAAGGAGCGATATCGAACTAACATTACCTTTTGGGTTTACTATATTTTCACAATTATTTAGATACCTACGTATAGTCCGACACAACTAAGAAGTCGCTTCGGCAAACATCGTAAAACCGATCACTTCCGAACTGAGTAACCACGGACGCAATAAATTGTAAATTTATCTAAGCGAGTGATTGCCATTGGTTGTTCGAAGGCTAATTCACGTAATTTTATGACGCGCCAATCATATTGCAGTGACGCTCGAAGATTACACGAGCGTATCTCACTGAAGCTAAGAGCATATCAAATGTGTTGTTTTGATCAAAATTTTACTGCAACTGCGCGGCAACTGCACTTCTTTAGTTACGTGAAGTACATCGATGTTACTTCTTAGTTGTGTCGTATGTATACGCAACTCATAATTCAATCAAATACTTTTGTTTCCAACGTAGTTATATCTATATTTATCTCAATGTCATTTCAAATTCAATTAAAAATATAATCTCTATAACTGATACCTTTTCATCTCTGTGTAATGAAAATGAAGCGCGGCATAAAATATTTTATACGTGTAATAATTAAAACAAGATGAACATTTCAGATACCTACAACAATAATTCGATTTACTGTTTCGGTCGTTGAATAATTAATGTTACAGCGAACGGTCCGATTGTAATCAGATTTCGATTGTATGCAAATAGACATCAAAAACATCGATTATACGATCCAGTGCTGCTTGTATTCCTTTGTGGCAGGAAACTGAATACCAGCTATATTCACAGACATTATAAAAGATGTTTAAAATTAAATCTAAATCTGGACTACACACACCATCGAGGACTTTATGAGGCCCTCAGGTGTGCAGGTTTCCTCACGATGTTTTCCTTCACCGTTAATGCAAGTGATAATTATATTGCGATCCGCACATAACTCCGAAAAGTTAGAGGTGCGGGCTTGGTTCGGACTGAGATCCTCTTGTATGGAAGGCAAGCGTTCAACCGACGGTACGATATTAGGACCTAAAAAGTTGCTGAGTGCTGTCATTTATATCAACGTATTTAATCTCAAGATGGCATTGCATTAAAGCATAGATTAGGATAAAACTCCCGAGCTTCCTCCTAATCTATGTTTACGTTACGGACATAAATCGGACAGATGCTGACATAATCCGGGTAATGTACGAATTACGATAAGAACGTAATAATGTCAATTTGGATGTGCCTTTCTATGTTTTTGCTGGCTCACTCAATGTTAAAAGAAGTCGGTTTTCCTTATTATACGTATTTTTTGCAGCTTTAGTGAAGGTAGAGGTAGTCTCAAACTAGGCTGTAAGGCGAAAGCGGATGCGCAAGCGGAAGCGGATGTTCAGGGCTCGATATCCGCGGATGCAAAGGTTTAACGGAAGCGGAGGCGGAGGTGGATGAAATATATAAAAATATTGTATACTTGCCTACCTATATTTTCTTAATCAAAATAACTAAAAACCTACATAATGTTATTATTATCTATGATTATTGCTCCTTTTATATCAGGTGTACAATAAAGAATATTTCTAATCTATTCTATTCTAATGTTCCTTTAGGTTAATCAGGAACTACAATAATTTATTTTCCTGAAATGATGAAATCTAATGAAATGTTATTACCTAAGTTACAAAGCACATGACACATGCGGGACGCGTGTTCGCTTATTTATTTACATGTTCAATCGCAATCAAAACCTCTGTTATACATCCGTTTGAAAACTTGCGGAGGCGGATGTTCAATTTTATGCAGAAGTTCCGCACCTGCGGATGTGGAAGCGACGCTCCGTTACAACCCTAGTCTCAAACTCTATTGGAAGGCTTATAAAAACCATTAATTTACGTCCCATTTTTGAATAGGCACCAATATAATATCTGTTAATTTGAATTTGAAACAGTTTTTGTATGGAATTATCTGAGGAATAATTTATCTGAGGTTTATCCAGTAATTGATACATCGGTCTCTAGTGATTGAACGTGGCAATATTACAAATAAAACTTTAGGTAAAAGCATAAAATTCATCCGGGAATTATCAATACCTGTCAATTCGCTTTCAAATAAATTTAATAAAATATTATTATTAATATTTTCCGATCATAATTGAAATAGAAAAGTCGGATACCTCTCGAGAGTTAAACAAGTACCTAATTGATATTAAAAACATTGTCAATATTCCAACGGATGTGATACTCATTGGCAAATAGAAGCGCCATAGTTTCAAAAACATGCCTGTCCTGTATTTTATGGTCCATCGGTTCTGTCTTAATATAAAAAATATTGTAATTTATTTATTTGTAATCAATCACAACGGTTTTACAGCAATGAAAGTAATCGATTCAAACATATAAAACCAAAGTTAATACTAGGCCATAGACAAAATGTTTTATGCTGGCACTTCACCTCGAGTATTTGTATCTACGAATATTCGCGATAAATGGCCAATGCAAAATCACATTTGTGTAGTTTACAAAAAGTTTTTTTTTGCATTGGCCATACCTATAACGCGAATATTCGTACGAATACACTATGTGAAGTGCCAGCATCATAAAATCCAAAACCCGCTGACAGGGTTGAAACTGCCAGTTAACACGTCACAATCTGGAACGGCCTTGATTGTCAAAGTCAAAGTTTTTTGTTTCAACTGGGCTTTGGCAGGCAGTATTAAAACGTCGAGATTGTAGGTACACGATTCCAAGTGGATTGGTGTCTCAGAGGCAGGTAGTAAAAAATCTCGTTGCAATCTAGATCTAAAAAAGACTTCTAAAAACTTGCTTTAAAGAGTTATTTACAAAAAAAAATCATTATTTCATAGTGGATATCAAAACTCAAATTTTTTGGTTGTAGGAAAAATTTCGGATCCCTCAGGATGCTTCCTTCACCGTTTAGAGGACCGTTCAAATTAAGAGGTGATGTCATGGACCATGGACGAGTGATGAATGACAGTCGCGTAATGTTACTCATCAACCAATCACGTCACGTATGAACGCGGCATAATGAAACGCCCCTTGACAGGATTGGTTAATAAGAAATATTACGTGACTGTCATTCACGACATCCCAAAGTTGATCTCCTAACTGTTTTTTCCTAAAAAAGGCCACTTTTATCGAAATTTTCATGAGTGCTGATAAATCTTTTCTGCTAGAAATAAAGAAGTTATTCCTTTTTACAACCGAGTACTAGGTTCCGATGGAGCCAGAAATGTTTACATATCTACACTGAAATAACGTAACGGCTAGAAAGAAACAAGTAATTGTTATTTATAACCGAATAACTTGATTCGGATGGAGCCTACACAGTGGTTTTTTCCATCTGATGTTCTTCGCATATTTTAACCCCCGACAAAAAGAGGGGTGTTTTATGTTTGCACTGTGTATCTGTGATAAAATAAAAGATAATATAAAAATTTATTTGATAAAACATGTGTAAGTTTAACAATCAGGTCATATTAATTGAAAAATACTTATTAAAAAAAATGTTCCAACATGTTTTGCCTAAATAGGCGTACAAATTTACATACAAAATCATAATAAATTATAATGTGTGTCCGTTTATCTGTGTATCAGTGTATCTAGTATATGTATCTGTGTCTGTCTGTGGCATCGTAGCTCCAAAACGGATATACCTATTTCAATGCAGTTTTAACTGAAAGCTAGTTTAATCGGGTATCATCTTAGCTATGTTTCACGAAAATCTGTTCAGCCGTTCAAAAGTTACAGCCCTTTTTCTAGTTGGAGTCGGGGGTTTTTGACGGTTAGGTTATATTTCATTCAAAATACTCTGATAATAATTAATTAATTATTCCTTCGCATTCTATGATACCCGGAAACAATATTAATTAACTCGGAGTACATACCTTTATACTCGTACATAATTATCTGCTAATGTAATTACAACAGCAATTACACGGCACACTTAAGTTGGCGGCGAAAGTGCTCCACTTTAATATAAACCGACTAAATCAAGATGCAAAGAGGTTGATACCAAAACACTAATTTAGGTAAACTTTCTATTTCAGTAGCATTACAACGTTGTAGCTAAGAGATCGTAATATTGAACGACGTTAACACCAGCTCCGGTAGCCGTGATCGTCTAGTGGTTAGGACCCTACGTTGTGGCCGTAGTAACCCAGGTTCGAATCCTGGTCACGGCAGTGATTACACTGTCGCGGCGGAGCTTACTTTTGTTATTTTTGACAAAGTAGGTATGTGCCGTTAGTTTAATTGAAGCAAAAAAAGTGACAACGCTTTTTATTGGCTTTTCATTTATTTTTATTTAAAGAAAATTCTAAATCGCATATGAAAGAATATACATAATTACCTACTAACAGTACCTAACAAAAATTGCATTTCTGTCTTTCTGTTTGTTGCGGCTAATCACAGAAATAGCTGGACCAATTTTGACGGAACTTTCACTGACAGATAGCTCATGATTAAGGAGTAAAAAGATTAAGAGTTCCGCCCCGCCCAAAAAAAATCCACACCACACGTGCACAGTTAGTATAGAATAAATCAACAAGTCTGTTCATAGGCTGACATTCAGCCGATATCAAGAGAAAATCCTTGCAAATGATGACAAAGGACTTAATGAAGAAGAGGTAAGAACGAACACATCATTTTCTTTAAAAAAAAGGACAATATTAAATTATTACTTTATAAAGTTTTCCGGTGTAAAATAAAACATATGAATAATAAAGGCTTACCTACCCTTTATTATTCATATGTTTTATTTCCAAACAAACTGAAAAAACGTAACGGATAGAAAAAAACAAGTAAAAAATAATATATTTGTATAATATAGCAATAATGATTTATATTTGTTTTAAAAAATATTGTGATACCGCCGTCCTATCACGAACTGTCGAAAACGCATTCTCTCGGCGCGGCCCCATTTTAGTGGGGTTTATAAAGGTCTAGTAGGAGTATTCGGTATGCCCTGGGTACGCCAGATATAAAGATTGGCACCAGGGGATGATCTTTTCATGCGCCCCCAATTCCTATAAAATATTTTGTCCTAAGAGGTAAAATTGGGTTACTTGTATGACCGCTCACGTTTGAGGATACCATACAGAAAACAATATTGTATTATATAGCCTAAACTCGTATAACTAGTGCGTACGGGCTTACAGTTAACTCAAACTATACATAAAATATAATATATTATAATCATTATTATAAACAATTAAGAAATGTTAAAAGAAAAATGATAAAACGTTTTTTCGGACTAGACACTAGAAAAAAAAAACAAGGAATACCAAAAAAGAAAATAAAATGTACTGTCGGCATGCCAGTACCAAATGGGTTGCCAACTCAGTATTTGCTGGGCATAATAATACTCAACGCCGATTTTCAGTTTGCACTTCTGCGGTGACACACGGATTGCCAGATTGGTTCTAGCAATTGTAATATTTGTTTTGTTCATAAATTTGCGACATAACTCAGTCAATTTATGAAAAATAATTTCGAAGCAAATGGTGTGTTCACACTGTTATATAAATCCGGGGATGACCCGTCATTTCTCATTGTTAAACGTTCAGTAATGCACTAGGTGACCAGCGGGTTAACAAAACCCTGCTTCACTGCGTTAACGTTAATTAACAAGCTCTTGCTTGGCTGCGTTTAGCGACAAAATTTATTATTTATTTATTTTATAACTGCAACCGTGAGATCCCGTCAATTTCTGTTTCACTGAAATCAGCGACTTTTCTTTTTTGTTTTAGTTTTTTAAATTGTAGTATCTTCATTACTCTGTGGCTTCTAATAACGCCCGCGTGTATATCATGTATTTTGTACACCAAGAATAGTGAAATGTGAAGATCTATTTTATTTAATTTGATTTGATGTAAGAATTACTTCAAATTACCCATATCGCATATGCAACATAAAATTTAATGGTCATTCTTTAATAGCAACTATAGACACGCACAAAATTGTTTATGGTTACTAAATGGAGACGTGTTAATGAGCCAATGTATTTTAATATTCACACTACCAGCAGACTATCGTAGGTAGTGAGCGCACTGGGCCCTATAATTCATACCCTTTCATTCCCAAAGAGACATGAAAATTAAAACAACAACGAACACAAAAATTTTACGATCCACAAAGGAATCATAAACATTCTTACCATAGATAATAAAAATTATAATTAAAAAAATTACACAACTCATTTTACGTTGAGATTTGATCTTTTTTTTCTCTTACATAGGTACAAAAAAACGTGAAACGGACTCTCATCTTGAATACAAAATGGTCCCTTGGTAAAGACTTTGTCGTAAAAATACAATTTTTTGCCCGAGTAAGTGACAGTTTTTGCGCTGGGTGAATTATAATGAGTGTGACAAATGTCTTGCACCTCCAAATATATTGCCCACTTAAAAGGTACAGACAGAGATATATTACAAGAGCTGTTACTTTGAACAGATACAAACTATTATAGTATGATTTCCCTAAAGACTGCCCAGACGGTTTGCTCTGTATAATTCCGTAATTACGGTAAATAATTTATTATGAATAAAGAAATGAGCGCTAACGAATTGATATACAAAAAATCGGTAAAATCCGATTTTTATATTTTCCATTGTACCTACGTTAATTTACACTCAATATTTTTTTCGTGTTTTTTATATTCGCGTACTTGTTATGTTATATTATATTTCTATTCTATAGTCACGAATATTTCCTTTAGAAGACCTGGCTCTAGCAACTTCAATACTATAATACCTATACCTACACTGCTTATTATGAACAACTTTTTATATGGACCATATCTAACTTTTTTTTTTATGTAACCATGAAATCGCGAATAGGTAAATATTTGATGTTCCGTCGAATTATTTCAATATTATCTAATTCTACTTCCTGCTGGAAAACAGGCAGCAAAATCGAAAACCCACAATTCTTTCGATTTTAGTTCTTCTTCCAGACTGTTCCAGACTCGTAGCTATACGTCGCTGAAATAAAACTCGATAACAATAGAACGGAATTAGTCTCAACAAAAAACGTTGCAAGTGTTCCTCAATATGGACGTCTAGACGTGCGATTCTATTGTAATAACGGCTAAGGGATGGTTTATTCTTACTTTTATTGTTGGCTAAACTTGGGGTGGGATCGTATAGTAACGTTTTATTACAATCTTATTTGTATCGCTTAGTTGTAGTAAGCAGCTTAGCGGTTCAAGATATTTATTTGTGGAGACGAGTATACTATAAAGCATGTTATTCAAATTCATAATACAAATACAATAATTCAATTCAAAATGTAATGCAGCAAGTGTGATAGGCACCTATTGCTCGAAGGCTTATTAAAATAATATTTTTACTGTAAATATTTTTCCATTTTGTATTTATATCAATCCAATAATTTATTATAAAATTTTCATTTGTCATTTCTCAAATAAACATTATAATCAAATTAATAATAAAAACATAAATAAATAAAAAAACTATTCAAAATATTTATTTCAGACAATATACATTCATGTAAGTTTTTTATTTATAAGGTTCCGTCTGCTAAGCGCTAAGCGCTATAATTTCGTCATTACATTGTCCCTACCGATCATCGCGCAAAATCTGGGAGTTGTACTGTACGCACATTTATTATTATTATTTTATTCACAAAGTAGAGCAGGGGTGGGCAAACTTTAACCATCATGGGCTAAGAAAAGCCTAGGAAATCTTTGGGGCTAAACTTTTTAAATATATTGCTCACAGTAATACATAAACATTGCTATATTTTTCATAGTCGTTTCGTTTTTCTCGTTCATGTAGTATACTCGTCATTTGTATCATTAACTTTACATTGATTTGTGTCAACGCAAACATAATCGTATCAAACATTTTCGAAACTATTCGTAAGGTACCTATTCACAGCTACGGATGTTAGTAGGCCGGATCAAAACCAATCGCGGGGCGGAGTTGGACCGTGGGCCGTAATTTCACTGGTCTACCAAGAATTGCTGTTTTTCTCCTTTATGAACCAGGTTTCTTTTTGTTGCAGTACATAAAGATGCGGCGTAATGTATACTAACACAAGCGATGCTGAGCGGGACGCGGCGGAGGAGACCACGCTCGCAGCGCTAGTGGCGCTATACGTGCTGGTGTCTGTCATAGGTATTATTGGTAAGTACAATATATTTAATATTTAATATTTATTCACCGAAAAATATATAAATTATTAAAAAGTACAAAGTTTACAGCAAAGTGGTACAATATTATAAGGCTAACAGTACTTCATAATATAAAATGGGAGCATCTGCATCCGAACTAGGTGGTGACCTGTATCTCGGAATGCAGGTAATCCCCTCAGAATTTTTTTTACACTTATTTTATTAGCCAATTTGCAAACAATTTTTAACTTTTAGTAATTGCCATCGTATGTGTGTGAGTGGATGTGTTTATGGGGGGTGTATGCGGGGGTGTGTGAGTAGAGTGAGTGTGTGTGTGTGTGTGTGTAGAGAAATACAATAACATAATAAAGTAAGTATAATAATAAAATTATACCTCTCTTTTAAGTTTGTTTTTTGGTGCATCTACCTTCATTGTCTCTGCATCACCCTAAGGTTGTCTCGTAGAGAATGCCTACGGTATTAAGACCGCCTTTTTTCATTGTAGGTAGGTACATGAAGCATTTTAAATAAATAAATAAATAACACTGATCTTCACTTAGCAATCTCAAATAATTTCTGATCCTTTCTATTTTAAACCACCATTGAAATATCTCAATTATTCTATACGTAAAGTTCTTACATAAAAACTAAGCTAAACATCTTCGTTTGAGGGGTTATACAATCTTCATAACTAAACGTTAATATCTATATAGTAATACGTAAAGAGAAAACTTTGTACCCCTTTTTAAACATATTGCGCGCACGGAGGTGTGTGAGATTTGGTATAGTTAAAGATTATATGGAGAAGGAATGCAGAAAGCTAAAATTACGGGCGACCACTGGTTATAATATTATTATTATTAGGTCTTCCTAATACTAAATACATAATTTATAACTATAAATTGCTTGCCTGAAAAGTTTCCCCGGTAGAGGAAAGGGCAGTCGTGCGTTCAGTAATTTTGTAAAGTAACTATCCTTGAAATTGCAAATCCTCAAGCTTAATATTGGATTCTACGGGAGTTTCAGGTCACCACCTTGAATTCTAAATTTTCTTAGCTCGGTTAGTTTAGTTTTTATTGCTTTATTTCCCCCTTGTTGAGGGTTAATTGATTGTTAAAAAGACCGTTTAAAAGACTAATAAATAATAATTTGTTTATATATTATATTTTATTTCTATTTTTTGTAAGCAGTGATAGCCTAGCAGTTGCAGTACACCGTACCGTAGTTGTTACACCGTGGATTTTAGTCAGTACAAGTCTGACAGTCCCTCCCGCCCTGCCCGGGGTGGGAGGAATCATTCGATGATTTTACCACGATAAAAAATTAAAAAAAAAAAGTCCAAGTTCACCGACAACATAACAATCGATTAGAGCAAAATCAGCCGATAAACCATGGATTTTTCTATGGGTAATCGGCCGATTTCATGTTAAACATCTGTTATTTTGTCGGTGAGCATGGCCCTTAGTCATATTATTATCAATATCAATTTGAACTTTGTGTTTTATTTCTGTTTTTATTCATTTGTAATTTTATTTATGATCTAATAATTTGTAATTTTATGCTTTTTATCAAACTTCAGTTTACCCAGCTTATAAATGAGTTATGTGGTCTCCTGTAATTGGAGCCACACTTTGTATTGTTCTTACATGTACCTAATTGTATATCTTCTGTTGGCGATCCAACAATTAAATAGACAATGACTAAGTCCTAATTCCAAAGGAAAGTCTGAGCAAACTCAAAGTACGCTCTTATAGATCTCAGCCTAAGCAGTTTAGCTAGGTCGCGGGACTTATCTCATTACCGTGACCCCGGAACGTAAAGGGCTATCGAAGGAACACCGTGGATTTTAGTCAGTACAAGTCTGACAGTCCCTCCCGCCCTGCCCGGGGCGGGAGGACTCATTTGATGATTTTACCAAGCTAAAAAAAAAAAAAAAAAAAAAGCAGTTTAGCTAAGTTTTGAGTGTCTTCGCCAAATAGTTGAATCAATCCTAAATCGTACATAAAAAGGTGGACTTAGGATCGAAAAATATTAATATGTGGAAGATATTTTTGATATTCATTAATAATGTATCCATCCCTAACAGCTCATAAAGGTCCACCACTGCTGGAAATAGGACTTCTAGTGACCGCTACCACAGATTACTGAATATATTCTACATAACCGCTGCTATAATGGGCGTGATAGTCTCAACGAAATCCATGAGGATGTACAAAACGTCCACGATTTCATATTTCCTTGAATTTATTGAATTACAATTTAACATTTTATAATTACTTGCAATACAGCTTTAGCTCTTGCCTCTGTAAGTACATAATTAGACAAAACACTACTAGTCCCAACTTTACTCAATAGATGGCGCTGTACATTCGGTGTGACTTTCTGAATTGCGGTGTTAAGATTTTCCGCCGTTTGGTTGGGTCAATCCGAATTATAGCTATATGGTATCTCTGGTTTCCCTTCAAAACGCATAAATCTTTCGCCTTTTACTAAAGATTTCCGTGGAGGGGAACACTCAAATGAGTCTAATAATATTTTTGATAACTTCACTTCGGTGAAGTTTAACAAACTAATAAATAAAGTCAAAGCCAATTTTTTAGCCCAGCGAACGCGGATGTACCTTCCAACTACTTAATACTTATAGGGCAACGAACGCAAGGTCATTTTCACACTAATTCACAGACCAAATTAATGTAAATAACTAACGTTTAAAATGAATTCAGCCGTTTACTAGTACAAAAATTCATTGTAAACCACCATTTTTTCTTAATCGTCTGTTATCTAGTCGGTAAAATTGGCATTTGTACAATTATATTTTTTAATAGGCCGATAGTAAACTTTGAATTTAATTGAAAATCAATGTGGCATAAATATTAGGTAATTTATTATTTGTTTCGGGGACCACGGGTTGGGAACCTCTGGTCTAGAAGCTGTTATGTTGATATTTTACTGTATTAATTTATTGTCACACAGGTAACGTGAGCTTAATGGCTGCGCTGGCGTCAGGCGGTGCGTCTCGACTGCGGACGCCGCAGATGCTTAGCGCTTGCGCAGCCGACTTCTTAGTATGTGCAGCCAGTGCACCACTTGCGGCCACCCGCGCGGCCAGAATAGATGAGCTGCCCTGTCAAGTTACTTATTATATCGAGGTATTTAGGATTTTCTTGTGTTATTATTCATACATACATACAGGACATTTTTTATGTAGTGCGCAAAATTCGCAGAATGGTTTCAGTGTCCGTTCCCAAATGCAACCGTAGCACTAAAATTCACTCCAAAACTAAATAAAAATTTGAATTTGTATGACTTGCGCTAGTAAATTATAATGCGTGTCCCCATACCAAGTCGAATTTTCGTTTTGTTTTAAAGTGTATTGTATCCCAATACTGCGGTTGCATTTAGGAACAGAGACTTATATCTCTCTACAAATTATGCGCACTACATAAAAAATACCCTGTATACAGGGTGACTGCTCGAACAATGGACATATATTATTAAATGAGGGTATTGTACTCATCACTATGAATAACTTTTATTACGGGACCAAACATAAAGTCTTGAAAAAATCTGTTGACAGATTTTCGCGATTCCAGGGATGGTCTCATTGTAAAACATGTTCTTATTGATGTGTAGATACAAGAACCCCTTCAATATGTCCATTGTTCAAGTCATCCTGTATAAGAATCTATGTGAGCATTTGCATTTCTTCTTCTCTTTCTTCTTTTCTTTTTTAAAAACGTTGCCCCTCACTAGGATTTCTCCTGTATCGAGGGTACAGTTTACAAACATACATGTCACATGCACACACAACCATTAACATTGCATTGCATTGCATTTGCATTGCATTTAATGACGAATTTAGTAGGTATGTATTCTTTATAAGTATAGATAAACCTGAGCAATGAGCATTCACTTGTAATTCATTCATTCATTATTCGAAGATCTTTTGATGTAACCTTCCTTAGAGAGAATGGTTCTATAGAGCCCTGTTCCACAGAATTATAATACGATAAGTAACTGTTCTAACACTAGCCTTTCCAGAAACATCTATGTTGACTCGTTATGTTCCTTCCTCAGTCATTTCCTGTAGCAGCCAGCACATTATCGCTAGTAGCGATCGCAGCGGATCGCTGCGGTGCCGTGCGACGCGGCGGCACGTCACTGTGTGCGCGTCCGCACTTAGCCGTCGTGGCCGTGTGGATCATGGCTCTACTTCTAGGTAGGTCACTATGGTCACAAATAACTATGACATAGAGTAAGATGTCGTAGGAATCCCAGCAGACCGCTGCGGTGCGGTGCGGTGACTAGTCGCTTTAAGCCCACCCGCTCTTTAGGTTGCGTTTCCATTGAAGCGGAGATGAGCGGAGAGAAGAAAAACTAACCAATAGAATACGAGTATTATTATGACGTCACTTAGATGAATGAAAATAAAAAAAGTAAAAACCGACTTCAAAAAAAAAGTATAAAATAATTGTCTTAAAAAATTAACAGCTTCTGAATTCGGGGCCACTGCCAAGCTAGGTGCATTGAAGAATTATAGGCCCCGACTTCAGAAGCTGTTAAATATTTTAAGAAAATTATTTTATACTTTTTAGTTTTTTTTTGAAGTCGGTTTTTACTTTTTTTTTAATTTTTTTCAATTTTGAGTGGCATAAACAATACATAAACATGAGATTACAGCAATCGCGAGTGATGTGCTGTTATTCATTCCAGAGTTCCATTGTCTATCTCCGAAGATCTTCATCAGATCCTCACCAAATTTAAACGGGAACACTTCGGAAGTATACCCTTTCAAACAAAAAAGAATCATCGAAATCGGTTCACGCAGTCGAAAGTTATGAGGTAACAAATAAAAAAAAAATAAAAAAAAAAATTCGCGTCGAATTGAGAACCTCCTCCTTTTTTTGAAGTCGGTTAAAAATACTGGAATCTGGTCATTTTGTCACCTCCCTGCTCCGCTTCACTGAAAATGCAGCCTTACTGCTTGGTAAAGTGGTGTTCTCACGAGGCGAGTCAGTCGGTCATCCTTTGGTTGATCAAGTAGAAAGACAAAGTAAAGTTGACCAACTTTTGTGGAAAGTGTGTTCTCATGATACGATTGCCATTCAATTCGGCAAAAGAATTTAAGTAGACCGATTAGAATCGCCTCGTGAAAACGCCGCTTCAATCTTGATAGACGCAGGAATAGGGTCCAACGTATGCACGGCTTTATACCAATTATCAAGCTATAGGTACCTACATTTCCAGTATATGCTGACCTCTCATACGTACGGAGAGCCTATACAATGCGAGGTATATGCTATATGGGAAATCTATAGCTTAATGTGGAGGCCATGGGTACCAAACTAACAAAAAAATTTGGACCTTGTATTCTAGACCTTACACAAAATGTAAAGCAGATAACTCGTTTACTGAATAGTTAGTACGACAAGTCACAGCAACTACCGTTACTTCTAGCAGCAGAATAGCGCGTTGTCCGTGTTCGTTATTCACTTTTTGTAAGCAAAAGGCAGCCAACGAACGCGAAAACGCACGCTTCTGCTGCTAACAGTATCGAGTGTGAACGAACGCTTAGTCAAATTATTTCAAATACAAATAGTGCTAACAAAGTATGATACGACACGATCGTAAATAAAACAATCTGACATCCGTAAAGAAATAACTGCGTCCTTTATCTCTTAAATTAACAAAAAGGGTCACTTTAATCGCGTAGTAAATATTTTTATTACATTGTTTTACTACCATTATTTGAATTCATGAATTATCGTACCCTATTTCGTTGAAGATTCCACACTGTACCTATTTATCTTTTAGTACGGTAATTATTTTAGATTATGGTAAATATATTAATTATATGTAATATATTTTAACAGCGTTTTTTTGTTTACATTTATAATTTTGTTTAATTTATACTCGTAGCTTGTTTGATAATTTTATTGTGTATCCTGTGGTCTCCTATAAGTGAAGGAGTACATTTATACGATGCGTAATGTATACTATAATTTGTGAATGTGTGTGTATATCTTCTGTGGGGGACCCTAAATTAATTAATTAATTAAAAAATAAATAAGTTGATGTTTGAAATAGTTTTTTTCCTATTCCCGCAGGAGCAGCAGCATTCACAACGACTTGCATATCGTGTCCGCCACTAGCCGCGGCGCACGCGCTCGTCACCTACTGCTTCCCAGTCATGGCCGTAGCCAAATGCCACTGGGCAGTGCGGGTGAAACTCACCGCGTTATCACTCACCGCCCGAGCAGCACACGGGGAGCTCCCCCTCCCAGTGCCACTCATGCGAAGACCCACACACGTCATCATCGTCGCCGGCGTAGGCCCAAGAGAACGCCGCGACGCCGTCGACGTAGGTGACGCCAGATCAAAAAAGAAGCTCCAACCAAGCCTCCTCGGCCCTCAACCTCAGACTTCGACACTTCGGTCTCGACGACGCCTCGGCAACGTCCTCATGGGCATCGCGGCGATATTCGCCATGTGCTGGTGTCCGCACGCCGCTATAGTGATAGCCAGCGCGTTTGGGTTCCACGTGCCGTTTTTATTAGCGCACTTTGCGCTGTTGCTGGGGTACGCGCACTCGGCGCTGAACGCTGTCGCCTACTGGGTGCTGAACCGGCACGCTCTAACGTCAGCGTGCGCGGCGTGGCGTCTGCCGCAGCTGCGCGTGCGGGAGGAAAGACCGTCGTCGACGAACGAAGCAGCTTTAGGAGCGTTCCATCCACGCCTCGCTCGGCCCGCGCCGTCTCCCCGCCCTCCCCCCTCCAGCTTCCTCTATTGATGTCCGTCTATCTTCTAAGCTCTGTCAATCTGTGATTCCTGTCTCTCAGTGCCTCGTATAGTCTACAGGCGCCCCTCACCGGGGAGCCGCTCGTTTCGTCGTTATAAACGTGGTTGTTTGAGATTTTATGGAGAATAATATCCGTGAAGCAATAAAGTGTATGAAACACTTATAGTCGTTTTATTGTGGACGTAAATGAATGTTGACGTGTCGTATCGTTGGACGGAATGGCTGTGATTTATCCTTGCTACAGATCCCTTGTTTATGTGTTGTACAAATTCTTTAAAGGTAAATAAACGTATCGTTTTTAGGTTCACAGTAAGTTATCGGAGACAGATAACTCTAAAATTAAATGTTAAGCAGATTCTTGATTGTCCTATGTTGAATATATATTTGAATACGAAAACAGTTAGCAAATTCATTTATACCCCACAACCACAGTTCAAAATAAGTTGTCCTGGAAATGTGTGACCTTTGCCGTAAGTAATAGTACTGCAAAACCACATTGCTAATACGACATACGAAAATAACGGCTGGTAATATTTCGGAAATATTACCAGCCGTTACGAAAGCGCGACTTTTTGCAGCAATACAAATGCGCGTTTATGAAAAGCGCCACTGCATCGCGAGCACGACAAGCTATAGCTACTGAATCGCTGCAGATGCGCCGCGAAAAAACGCTATGTGTACCAACCTCCCTTAGGTACAAATACTGCTGACAAGCTAAGTAGGTATTTGACACTCCATGAAATTCTATATGGAAAGAAGCCTGAAAGTACCTACTACGCTGGTTTACTACCTTCCATACTCACGTAAACCTAAGCGAAACAATATTGCACGAAATTCACCTTTGGATAAAAAGAACATAACATTCTTAAAAAAAAATACTTTACAAAACATAAAATTGATGACACGGTTCGTGCAGTGGCCAAGGGATTGGCTTTCTACGCTACGTGCCGCGGGTTCGATCCCCGCACGGAACAAATTAATATTTGTAAGTATATGTATCGGGTCTGGATGTGTGTTTATGTGACATGTATGTTTGTAAATTGTACCTTCAATATACAGGAAAAATACTAGTGTGACAACGTTTTTAAAAAAAGAAGAAAGTACAGCATTTCCCGGGAGACATTTCGCGGTTCAAGCAGAAAATGCCACTACAGACACATTATGAAGTTCAGGCATCGTGTCGCCGCGGCCGGAAGTACCCCGTCGGGATTTATTATTGAGCTCTACTGCGTCCAAAAGGGACAGAAGATAACCATTTTGTGGAATAGAGTTCTGAACTCTTAACACGCCATTAGAGATTAAAAAGTAAATTGGTTAGCAAATTTTGGAAGCAAATCCAAAGTGTTTCGATTTGTCGTTTCACCGCGGCCACTGAAGCACACCAAGAAAATAAACTTTAAAAAAGTAAAAAACAAACTTCAAAAAGCTAATAAGTATAAAATAATTTTCTTAAAAAACTTAACAGCTGCAGTCGGGGTCTTTAATTATTCAATGCACCTAGCTTGGCATTGGCACCGACTTCAGAAGCTGTTAGGTTTTTTAAGAAAATATTTTTTTAAATTTAAAATTTGCTTACGTTATCGTTACGATACGTCAAAACCATTCGTGTTCGGCCCACTGGTAATAACACTGAATATTAAATGTGGGCGAGTTAAAGATCTTTGTATGAAAATTAGGCCAGATTATCTCATTAGGCAAACACTTTACGTAAGGTGTTGCGCACAATACTATATAAGTGGGGCTTAACACTTACTGAAGCCATAAAGGACTGAGTACACTATAATCGCACACAGATTGAAACGCAAAAAATACAGTAGGTACGTATAGGCTGACCGCTTAACTGAGACGGTCGGTGCTTGAGCTGATGAAGAAGTTGCGCGGTGCGGGAGGGGTGTGACGCGAGATATCAGTCACAGGCTCATGATACGCACCATATAGCTTAGCTTAGCCAATAGTAGGCGTGTGTCACACCTCCCCCCACATCGCGCAACTACCTCAACTTCAGACATCAACCGTCTGAGTTACGCGGTTGGCGCAGGTTCGATGCCTGCACGGAGCAATTATTTGTATGATCTACAGAGAGTTTTTTCGAGTCTGGGTGTGTGTGCATGTGACATGGATGTTTGTAAACTGTACCCTCGATACATTATTCGATATGTTCTCTCTGTCCTCGATAATTTTGATCCCAACCCTATTATTTCTACCATAATCCACACACAATCATCAAATGTACAGAAAAGCTGAATTAATGTAATTTTGTTATAATGGAGTTTCTAGGCACGTAACAACTATAGGTATCCCTATCCTCCCTAGCTGTGAAACATTTTGGGAAGAGTTTAGCATGGCGGCCTAAATACCTAGACCTCTAAAATGAAGTTAACGCTTTGGAGACAGAGGTCAAAATAAGATAGGAAATAATATAAATTATCCAAAATACAAGGAACCCTTATGTCGTAATGTTTCTTTGGATTCAGGGGTCATATAAGTATGGTTTATTAAATCTGTTATTATGTTAATGTTTAGTAAGCTAGACTATAATATCTAATGCTGGTAGAGACGCGACCCGACACATTGAAACCGCAATTATAATATGGGCCAAGGAATTAGTGTGTGTTCACACGAGCGTTAACAACGGCGTTGACACTGGCGCTAACGCTGTGATTTGACACGTTGTCTGTGACAATTCAAGGCTGCGGTATTAGTGGTGTTAGCGATTTCATACTAAACGTATAGCACGACACAACTAAGAAGTCGTATCGCCAAACTTCGTAAAATCGATCACTTCCTAACTGGGTGCAACTACAAGACCACGATTTTTTATTAGTACTGCAGTCTGCAGTAAAACATGATCTTTACGTTGACGCTTTGATGCGATAAATTGTAAAATTATCTAAGCGAGCGACTGCCATTGGTTGTTCGATCAGGTACTATACGTAGGTAGTACTATACGTAGGTATGACATATCTGCGTTTGCCAGCGTTCTTGCCAACGCGGGTGTAAACGCTCCCTTAGGGCCAAAGCATAGTAGCTATTTTATGCAGCAAAATTGCGCGTTTTTGCTTTTGTTATTCACTTTTTGGAAGCAAACGGCTGCTAAAGAAAGCGAAATCACGCGATTTTACTGCAAATAGTAGGTAGTGTGTTATGACCCTTAAAGTTGTACAGAAGAAACTTAACAAAAAAAATAGATCAATATTTTTGTTTGTATCATAATCGTAGATAATTTATTAGTTTTGTACCGCAATGTCTCACAATGTTGTGGAGGCAGCTGAGCTAAGATAGAGCTGGATTTTCACTAAATGATCATATTTATACTTCTGAACTTCTCATTGAATTCAACAACCATAACTAAATTCGTACACAAGAGATCCATTTACGTAATGAGGAAATCATGAATGGACTACCAAGCCCCAAAATCAGCCATATAAACACTGTAACACAGCTACCAAATCAATAAGAGCTTGCAAACATTACGACAAAACAAACGTATGTACACATGAAATTTTTCCTTCCCGATAAAACACGTGGCATTGACGCGAAGTCGGCAAACGTTGTCAACAACGCATTGTGTGACGTCACATTGTTGCTGTCGAAAAATTCCCGCCACGTTCCATTTTCGAATTCAAACAATGAAAAATCCTCTTTTGTTTTTAACGTGGTTGAATTTAATGAAAAACAGGTTTTTACTAACATAGGTTTCATTATTATGGTTCTTTCTTTCTTTATTAACCCATTCTGGATGTCACTTATACGATTTTTTTAATTTTTTTATCACTTGTAGGTTAAGAACCGAATATTTGGGGTGACATGATAGTCCATAGCTGGAAAGATTAGAAATGATGGCACCATTATTGGTACAGCGGTTACGCGATTGGATTTCTGCGCTACGAGTCGTGGATTCTATTCCCGCAGGAAACAACTACGTAACTTTAGGCCTACAGAGAAATAGTTGTTCCGAGTTTGAGTGTGTGTAAACTGAGGGCTAATTAATTCATGTAATTTTATGACGCGCTGATGATATTGCGGTGACTCTTGAACTTGACGCGAGCATATCTCACTGAAGCTATGAGAATACCAAATGTGTTATTTTGATAAAAAAAAATACTGCAACTGCGCGGCAACTGGGAACTTACTACGAACTCTTATAGCAGGGCTGAAATTGAACTGCCCAGGCATTTCCAGTATGAGCTGACTTCGCTCTGTATAGGCTTTTCATACAATGAAAGGTCAGCTTATTCTGGAAATTTCTGGGTAGTTCAATTTCAGCCCTGCTATAATAAGAGCTCGTATTAAGCCCCCAGTACTTCTTTAGTTACGTGAATTAGCCACCTGTACTCAAGGGACGAGAAATCGAAATGTGAGAAATCTTTAAAAAAAACTCGATCATTCTTTTATCGTAAAATTATTTTGCTACAAAATAACATTTGTTTAAACAATAAAATATAATTCCATTGTTGAAGATAATTGCATTTTGTATACCGTGATTGCTCCAAGCGAACCCCAATTACAGTGTATATTAATTTAATTTATCAAATTGATCACGTGTGTTACCGACGTGGCAGTAAATTGGATCAAAATCTGGAGATTGAAAACGAAGCAAATATTATGTTAAGTTGATTTTTGTTCATTAGAAGACCAGGTATAAGGAAAACCACATATGTAATCAATTGCAAAGAATAAGAACAGCAAATTCAAAAAAATACAATGGTGCACCACCCATCATCATCTGCCGTACAGCGATCGTCATGGATTTTTATGTCAATGAAATTAGATTTAAATAATAAAATAATGAAACAAACCAACGCGTCGGAGCAGGATGCACGACAAAATCCATGAATCCTAGGGGCCTACTACGAATGTTTTTGACGTATCGTAACGATAACGTAAGCAAACTTTTAATCAGGGGGCTTAAAAAGGCCACATTGAGCAATTCATCTAGTGATCTGCATAGTAACTGTCAAACAGATGATTACTGAATATGAACCTTATGCGGATGATATTAAGTGTCGTCAATTAAGTAGATATTTTGACATTCATAATATGAATCATATAGTGATTCATCTAAAGCGGCTTTTTTAGCCCCCCTGATCGTTAGCCTGCTGTTTGCTCGTAATGACTGAGTTATTCGCTTGTCAAATGGGACTGACGCCAATAGCTCTCCGAGGTAAAGAAGATTTCGTCCTCATAGATCTAAAATCTTTGGGTCAATATTTTCTTAGAATAATTCAGTGGGACCGACGCCAAATGCTCTCCGAGGCACAGAAGATTTCTGAAATCTTTGGCTCATTTCTAAGAATAATGTCTATTGAATGGACGACGCTGCTATCGTTCACCAGGTTGGAGCGTAGGTTGAAAGTTTTCACACAATTTAATACTTCTGGTGGAGGTATATCTAATTATCTCCGCAAAATTTCCATCAAACTATATTTATAATTTAAAGTTAAGTCTTTTTAATTTTGAACAGACACATAACTTGAGATTATCTCCTTTATTCTCTGGTGGAATCTTGTTGTCGAGTCAGCGTCAGGAACAAAATGAACTGTCACTTATAATACAATTTGCCTGCAATTCCCCTGTAGCCCGCAATTTGTTTATGTATTCATCACGATTACCTTATTATTATGTACGTATATGAATATTTGTTTCCTCCGACCATGTGTCACTGCAAGGGTGCCAACTGAAAACCAGTGCTGGTTGTTCAATTATGTCCAGCAAACAGCAAATGCTGAGTTGGCAACCCATTCGTTACAGGCACTTTTTTTTTCTATGTGCATTGTTATGTCTAGATCTCTTCCGAATAAATTTATATTCTTTCTTTCTTTCAAACTACCAAAAACATTACCAACTCTAAAGCAATTCTAATCCACACTTGCGAATACAACCGCATTTACGCCAAAACCATTACCCTGAAATGCCCTGAATACCACAAAGGGACATTTGGACTGTCCCTACCGAATGCCGAAGGGCCAAGTCAGTGAACTAGCGACCTTCAAACACACCAGTCGTTCGATAAGTTCTCGATAAACCTACGAACTCTCCGTATGACCTAGTTACTTGAACAAAGACACCCATTCAAAGATCCGGATAGTTACTACAGAATGTCATTTCATTCTCGCTTCAGTGACAATAATTTATTGCGAGTTCCTCGGCTAATAAATAAGCTAGTACGGGTAGCGATTCAGAAACCCAAAAATCTGGTAATATTCATAGATTGCAGATGTCACACGATAAAGTTATATACTGTTTCGTCTACATCAAGTCTTGTATGTCAATGATAGCCCAAATGCTTAAAGACCGTAGAATCAGTGGGCGGCAAAACGTACAACGAAATAAAAATCATTGTTAAGACGGTATTTGTTAGTAAAAAATAAAAATCACCATCTCTTCCCAGAAATTTGACATCTTTTCTCTATAACTAAGTTATTTAGGGGGTAATTCTATCTGCGGAAATCAAGTTCAGAACTGCATCCAAGTAAAATTGGATTGGGCCGCAGAAAAAGGCGTCGTGGCCCGCATGTTTGACATATCTGGTCTCCATGCTCCAAATTCTTTGAAGGAAATCCGGTTTCAGCTAAATTTTGTATACCCCTGGACTTCTCAAGTACTTATCTAATATCATAAAACAAAAACCCGATCTCTGAACGGTTGCAGGCAAACTCCAACACGCAGAGGCGCTCTCATCTAAAATGTATTCGCATAATCGAGTTATCTTGGTAATTCCCCTAAGTTGGTACTCAAGTGTCGGAGTAACCGCTAATCTCACTCGCGCGGGACTTACCTCCACCTGACTATACTTCTGAAGAGATTCCCTTGGGTCAAGCCTGCTTAAGAAGCAAGACATCAAAGTGTAAACGATAGTATACGTGCTTACGGTAGGAAAGTAGGTATCGTTGATGAGTCTGCTTATTTTCTTGAGGCTTAAAGATCACTTAGGGGATATTGGTTATTGGGTATATTTTAAAGAAATAATGTGTTTTTGATGATTCAATTATTATTATTTGTTATTGTATTTATTTACCTTCGAATTTATTTGTTGTGTTTTTATCTCTAAATCTATAATATAGTATATTTATTTTAAAATACTTCTATAATTTTTAATTCTTCATATTTATAATGTATTTTACCAAGTTTTTACCTTTTTTGCCTTGCCTTCGTCTGTATGTCACTGCAGGGGTGTCAACTGAAAATCAGTGCTGGGCTCTCCGCGCCCACCACATGCTGAGCTGGCTACCCTTTCGTCATGGGCATTTGGGCATACCTGACAACATAATGCAATATTTTATGATTTTTATTTTGTTCTCTTACTGTGTCTGTTTTTTATTTTTTATTGCATAAAGGTTTATGTTATCATTTATTTTATTTTTTTCTCGTGTGCACTGTCCGTGCTGAATAAATGTAGGTATTTTCTTTTTTTCAAATTGTTTTATTTAATCATCACATATTGCACATTATACGGCAAGAACAAAACTAGTTTATGAGACATACATAAATAGCAGTGGCGAAGCGTGAAAATTTTCATAGGGGAAGCCGTACCAAAAATACCCTCCAAAAAAGCACACACCAATGAATGCTGCAAGACATCCAAAATCCGCCCCGTCTCTTGTAATCTATATAGTCATGTCTGGAAGAGATCGACCTGACTGAATAACATGCCTTTTTTTTGTCAGTTGGATGTGTAAATAATAATATAATATTACGTTGGTCTATGCATTAACGAATTCCTAAAGGGAAGCCGATGGGAATCGGGTTGTATGGACTCTTCGCCACTGATAGATAGTGTTGCCATCTGGTAGCAAATATTTAAAAACAAAACTTTAATTCAACCATAGTATACTTATTTCAACAATGAAAAACACCCCTATGAAATTTTTAGATGGCATTTTTGGGACGGCTTCCCCTTTTAAAACTGTCACCCTGCGCCACTGCTACCTACCCCGTCAAGACTATAACTGTGGAATATTAGACATGACCTTTATGCATAGAGACCAATTAAATAGATATATATGATATTTGTTATTACCTCAAGCAATCATTATACTGGCACGCGCGTTCGACCGTAGCGATTGTGAAAGTGCTCCAGTTTTGTCCCAAACTAATCATTCATTTCGCACCATTAGTCACCAGCTCCGATAGCCGTGATCGTCTAGTGGTTAGGACCCTACGTTGTGGCCGTAGTAACCCAGGTTCGAATCCTGGTCACGGCAGTGATGACATTGTCGCGGTGGAGCATTAGTTTTGTTTTTATAAAATTATTTATGAAGTTAACATTTTAGGGCGGCATGAGCTGGACACAAGTAAAGGATTGGCCCCAGATCGCAACGGACCGGGCGAAATGGAGGAAGGGGAAATGCCTCCCGCATTTGTCCCGCAGTGGGTCATCATAAGCTCATAATAATAATTAACTATGTTTTATTTTGTGTATGAATAAACAAATAAATGGTAGGTATTCTGAAATTGACAAATTCGTTGTGTATACAACCCTTACAATCCGTACATATTAACTCAATTAACTCTAAGTTTGTTTAGGATTTTACGTAAGCGAGACATTATAATTGAATTCGAGAGTGTTTTACAAAAATAACTTTTTTAAATTAGATACACTCGCTGCTACCTAAAAAAATGTTTAGTCTCGGGTCGGAAAATCCTGTTTTCATTTGAAATGATTGTAAAGAAATATATCAGGAACATAAATATATCATCTACGTGTACAATAATCCTATGCATAGACGCTGCCCTGCAGGTGACACAATACTACAGAATTCACGCAGAACCTGCGCAGAACATAGGTTTTTGCGAATAGCAGATAGTGCTGAGAGGGGTCCATAAAGTTCTCTATGGTGTGTGTAGTCCACCAACCCGAGGGCCAGCGTATAGGACTACGGCTTAACCCTTCTCATTCTGAGAAGAAACCCGTGCCCAGCAGTGGGACCGTAATGGACTGTATTTTGACGGCCCGGTTGGCGCAGTGGCTAAGCAATTTGCTTTCTGCGCTACTTGTCGCAGGTTCGATTCCCGACAGAAATATATGTATGGCCTACCCACAGAACACAGAAATGTTCTGTGGGCCTACCGATAGTTGTTCCGAGTCTAGGTGTGTGTGCATGTAACATATATGTTTGTAAACTGTATCAACAATACAGGAGAAATACTAGTGTGGAACAAAGTTAATATAACTTGCTAAATACAAATTCAATTCAGTTCAAATACATTGATATGTTTATTTAAATAATTGTTAATTAAATACTTAATAAAATATGTACCTACTTACCGAATGTTAATGTTCAAAATTAATTTTATTGTAAAAAATATATATTTAACTTAATACATTTTGCTGTGCCTTACAGGGTCCATGATTGTGCCTAGCTTTAAGCCAAATGTTTAACATCTTTTATACCTACATTGTCGAAAGCAAATAAATAATATGAATATGAATAAATAATGAAATTGTGGGGCATATACCTACACAGTACACAATTTAAAGGTAAACATTTCCATTCAATTCTGAAAGAGAAATATTTTTAAGGTAAAAAACAACACTGTTTTTATTCTAATTCCTCCGAGTTTTTATTTCATAAGAAATATTATCTAATTTACATGTAAGACGCACAAGTTTAGAACTTAGTTAAGAAGTTCAAATGACATGTAAATCATGTAGATACTGGCATAATCAAGAAAGACGTAATGTTTTGAAAATTGTGGAACTGCCAACAATTTTCCTATCGTCTCGTTAGTTAACACATCATAAACGATATATTTTCACAACATATTAACATAAAACATAAAGAGTTATTACAGGTTAAATTATAACAACTTCATTTTAAAATGTGGATTTTCTTTTGGTTCTTCTTTATAGGACATTTTTTTGGAACCGTGTATTCATAATCTTTAACGTTTCAAAAGAGACTAATATTAGTTTTTAACACGCTTTTATTAGCTTCACCTGTAACTAACTATGTAAGAAAATCTTGAAGTTAAATTTGACCCACATCCCGGTTTCCGATTGAGCTGAAATTTTGCATACACGTTCAGTTTGGATGACTAAAGCGTGTTCTATAGTTTTTTTTTAAACTATAATATTTATTTCAAACCTATTCCCTGGCTTTTCAAATAAGCAGAACCAAAAAAACAGGGCTGTTAAGGTATATTTCTGTTATTGTTATTCATAAATAAGACTATATTGGTTTTATACAGAATTCTAATTATAATAGCATACAGATTTTGTACAGATTTTAGCAGTTTTCACTACAGATAATTGGCTCCATGCATCTGACAACCCTCATAGGTAGTTGAGTGTGAAACTGTCATTATCATTTGTAATAAAAACTGTTCTATTCTATTCTAGGTATTTTTTATAAGTAATGGAGATTTTTAAATCTTTAAAATTAGCACGAACTTTTGAAACAAAACAAAATAAACAAATAAACTTAATTTTGAATTAAGCTTGCCTATGTTAATTTATTTTCCTTTTATGTATTTTATATGTGTTTATGTGTACAATAAATAATAAGAATAAGAATGACACCAAACATTATTTTTATCTTGTACCTCACAAAAAATCTACTGTTATTTGTAAACGAAAATAAAATGTCAAAAGTGAATCCTCAGGCTAACAGCGACGTGACTCTTTGCTCTCATTTGAAATACAATTACACGCTACATTACGATAGCCCCGGGCAATAAACTGCCCACATTACTTATAAACCGACTATAAATAAAAGACAACCTTTTTTACTACCATTCACTTTTTATCATGACTTTTTAAATTATTAAATTTACAACAGCCTGTATATCGAGAGAATGCAACTGAGATTTTTAAAACTGTTGTCACCAGCTCCGGTAGCCGTGATCGTCTAGTGGTTAGGACCCTACGTTGTGGCCGTAGTAACCCAGGTTCGAATCCTGGTCACGGCAGTGATTGCACTGTCGCGATGGAGCGAATATTTTGTACAAAGAAATTTTCATGACAGAAAAACTGTTTTGTGGTAGACCGATTAAAGTATTATGTTATATTTTGAAAGCCTTAGAAAATATAACCTTATTGTGAGGTATTCCACGAATAGCACCGATCTGAACGGCACTAAAACGAATAGCACCAACGCTATTCCACGAACGGCACCGAACCAAATTTTGGTTTGGTGCGGTTCGTGGAATAGTAAAATAATATTAATTTTATTCCACGAAGGGCACCAACGTAAAATTTTCTTCTAGTGATGGGAACTATTTTTTGTTCACAACATTATTAAATAAAACATATCGATATAAATCAGCAGTAAGTACGTTTATTGATCATATTTTTTTTTTACGTTAATTTTTATTATTAATATAACAATCAGTTTTCTTGTTGGTACAAAACACTTTATTTTTCACCGCTTTAGTTAGCAACTTAATTTTAGATAAGTAGGTACATTTTTTCAAAAACCAAGGCTTGGAATTAAACAGAAAAGAACGAGGTTATTGTCACAACAAAAAAAAAGGAAAAAAAAAAAACATAAAATAAATTAAGTTATTACGCCAAAGGAGCCGCAGGTCAGCATAATGTCACGAGGCAGTAATACTGGCCATCTGACGCTGATTTTCAGCTGCAACCTATGAGTGCCATACCACTCAAAACGAATGTCAATAATTAGGTACTTAAGTACTACAAATTTTAACAGGGTTGAAAATAACGAAAGAAAGTAAATTTACTTTTTGCACAAAGGACACAAAATAGAAATTATAAAAAATAATTGAAACATCTCAAATAGTCCGTGCAGTGAGGTGAAAAAAAAATGAAAGCATCCTTCGTGTAAAAGCTGCATTGTTGATTTAGTACGTACCTACATGAAAAAGGCAAATGGAAAATAATTGTGTGTCCGTCAAGTGCAAAAAAAAAGGGCGCCCATCAGTTTATATTGCCATTGGTAGCACCAATAACGCTGATTTTTATCAACGTTACGGTTTATCTGGTATTGCGGATGCTCATGGGTGACGGTGATCACTTACCATCAGGTGAAAAGCACGCCAGAAGCCCAATTCTCGTAATTAATTTATAATATGACTGAAAGTTGACCGAACTGAGATTATATTATGAATTGACAAAAAGTCATGTATTCTACTCCTCTTAAAGTTCAGTCCGATAGCAGTATGATTTGGATTCAATCTTAGTTTCAATCTCATTTTTGACGTTTGTGTATAGACGAGAGTGTCAATTTTATTATGTGTCAGTTCAAAATGTTAGCAGAATACCGATTTGCCTTTTATTCAACTTTCGATCTCATTACAATATAATGTCACGTTTGACGTCGTTTGTTAGGGTAGGACGTGGACGGAGAAAGTCTACGGGGTAGGAGAATACCATTTGTGACATTTATGACATTGGTAGTAGATCGGAATGAGATCCGAACTATATTTTGAACATTTTTAATTACGAGAATTGGGCCTCTGTTTACCCCCTATACTATAAAAAAACCTCCGTGGGTGTGTAGTGTATTGCGTCCACGAAATAATTAAACCTACACAAAGATAATCCGTTATTTACTTACCCCTTGCTGACAATAACAGGACAGCTACAGGTGGTCGGTCATTGTTATGATAACGATACAGTCCTGTTCACCTAAAGCTTACGACACCGACAGACATCCAGACATCCCTCTGAGCTACAAGACAAAATGAATAAGGTACACGAAGATAATCTACATAACAAAGACTCTCCAGCTATTGTTATACAAGCTCTAGACAGAGAATCTATAGAGTATAAACAAAGTATAGAGCGATCCGAGCATGAACCGTGAGCACGGGTATGAATGGCCTCGGAGCGATAAACGTAGTTTTTTGCCGTAAAAATAGTGACTTGTTTTGTAAAATTTTGTAATAATTATTCAAGAAAACATAAACGAATTGATAACATACGAGTAATATTTAACCATTTTTTCAATTCTTTATCGATACTTTTACCGAACACTAGTGACGAATGACTTTTATCGTAAAAAAATCATACAACGGTAAGCCACTGGTGTACCATATCTATATTAATACGTGAAGAGAAAACTTTGTACCCCTATTTAAGCATATTGCGCGAACGAATGAGTGTGAGATTTGGCATAATTAAAGTTTATATGGAGAAGGAGTGCAGAAAGCAAAAATTTATATTTATTAGTGGTCGAATTTAGACCACTGGGCGACCACTTGTATCTACAAATGCATCTACATGCAAACTGCTCACGCTTCGCACAACGCAATGTAGTTTACGTTATCACTCTATATGATTTATACTCTAAGGTTTAAAACAATAGATAGTAGCTCCACTCCCAAGCCTGCAGCGTAATTATAAGTTTAATCCAATGAAAACAAATCTTTAATTAAAACCGTGATTACTTCCCGATTCCTGAGGTTTGTAACAGCTGTTCTAAATCACTGTTACAGTTGTAACTAGTTGGTTAATTGGCTTTATCGTGAATTCTATTACGTGAGAGGAATTTCAAAAGGTGTTTAATTTAAGTGGAGTCTCAAGAAGTTTTGCAGTTTGACAGATTATACAAGGTAATATAATAATTTCCCGAAACCGTTTAGAACTAACTTTGTGATCCTGAACATGTTGAGACATATTTTGACATAAAAACTGAATGACGATGATTGTGTTGCCAAGTTTTGAAAATGCGGTAATTTATAGCTTATACATAACTTTGTTTTTCTCTGAGAAATAATTTAAAAGAAAGAGTAAGACATAGTAACCAGGATAATAATATAACGCATTTTTAATAAAGCACAGATATTAAAATTACACATTGCTTGACTGTGTTTGCGGAGAACGCCGAATACTTCCCTCCAAACAGGTTTATGAAAATGTCAGTTAGTTGAAGCGAAAACCTTCCGACATGAGCGTATTGCGACTAATGCGAGTTTAAATGCTTCATGCAAGCTTCTATATTTATAAAACTGTCTCCATACAAAAATTAAACCTTTAAAACATTGGAGCTTAGTGCTTTAAAATGTCAAATCCTTGTCAATGTCAAACAACATTTTCTAAAGGAACAAAATAAATAAATTTATGAATCTAAAGAACAAATAAAATGTTTTGAAGAAAATTGAATTTACGAAAAGTAATTAAAACCACGTAATTGTAAAACTCAAAATTTTACAAGAGGAAGATTTTTTTTTTCAATTTTATGATTAAATAAAATGTTTTTGAAGAAAATTGGATTTATAAATTTTCTTTGCTGGGCAACGATAAATAGACTTGTTGTGAAATCTTCTAGCTCGAAACTTCTGGACACAATTCATATATACTCATCTGGAACGACCTCCTCTATCAGGGACATTGAAAACACAACCAGACAGCCCTTTGTATTATTGAGTTTCAATCATATCAAAAACAGACAGATCAATAATTATTATGTTTCTGAACCTCACGACAATCGCTACGGCTTACAAATCACACCACAAATATTTACTCAGATGTACCTACTACTATAATATGAATTTCAATATAATTTTATTCGCTATACTGTTTGTATATAAACAAAAGCAGCACGTACTAACTTTAATATAAATATTAATAAATTGATAACCTCTTTTATCGTGACAATGTGGAAGTTCGTGAGTTTTGTTGCGGTGTTATCAGCTCTGTGTCATACCTGCGCCCGTGAGTATGATTCGTAATTTAAATCAATATTACTCATTTAGTTATCTTGGACAGTTAGCGTCAGTAGACGAATGTTTTTGTAATTTTGACATCAATTTATCAAAGAAAATTATTATTATTTTTATAAAATCATCATAACAATCGATAATGTTACATTTCATAATAAATTGTTATCGTTTTCGTATACAGCGTGTATCAGATATGCGTGGTTATATATGGGTGTCGATTAGTCCATCAAGCTGAACAACTTTCTTTATGGAACCATCATCGAAATCGCGAAAAAATAATTAGCTGTCCCATACAAAACTTTAATACCTACTTGATCCAAACGTAAGAGACAGCTGATTATTTTTATTTTTCGCGTTTAAGATGAAGGTCCCATAGAGAAAAATTTTCAGTTTAACAGTCTGATCAAACACCCTTAGTTATTACTTCTGATACACGTTGTATAAAAATAATTTTGAAATTTTAAACTTTTTTGTCACTTTTGTCGCTTACTATATTAGGTCAACATAGGACGAGTGTAAAGCTTCAAAGAATAGCGATAACCCACATGATATTATTTCGACGAAACGTACCTTCGATGAAGTCATAATTTTTATCACGATCATAATTACTACCGTCACTCAAAAAATATTCTACTAGACAGAAAACTTATAGAACCAACACCGAGTTATGTCTCACAATAATGATAATAATTAGGTGCAGTCATGATTGAATATTGTTAACGATATTAAAATTATAAAATTGTTATTATAATCCTAGAAGGGTTCTTTTACTTTTTGCGACTGTTTCTTTGGCATCCTATCACTTTTCAGGGCTTTGATGGTGCAGCAAATGCATGAACAAACAAATATTTTTTGTCCGTGCGGGAATCGAACATCGCCATGTAGCGCAGGAAGTCAAGTAATTCGCCACTGCGCCAATCACGTCATCAGAATGCCCCATGGACACATTAATTAGTGAAATATAATCTAGTACTACAATAACGCGAATTTTTATGTCTCCAATAAGCTCAATTATAATAAAAATATATTTCCAAGGGTTTTTATAAAAGGCTTCGTAAAAACGCCCGCTTTGAGCCTGCGGCTGAAACATCCGGGGTTTACTCGGAAAAAATATGGAAAATGAAGCCAATAGCTATCATATAAATTCTATATTAAGTATATTGGTTTCTGAAACCGTGAATTGAAAATAGCGAAAGCTTTCTTATCTCTCTGTTCTAATATATAAGAGCAAAGCTCTTGTCGATTTATTTTTTCCACTGAGTTCCGTCGAGAGCCAAATATTTTACTTCCCGATACGACACAACTCCTGGGCGTTTACTATGAGCTCTAATAGCAGGGCTTAAATTGAACTGCCCAATGTACAAGAAGCATTTTAAATAAATAAATAAATTACCAGAATAGGCTGACCTTTCATTGTGCGAAAAGTCTATACAGTGCGAGATCAGCTCATACGGGAAATGTCTGGGCAGTTCAATTCGTAGTTAGTAGAGTTCGTAGTAAGCCCCCTGTTTTCTCTTTCAGTTGGTATTTTTAACCCCCGACAAAAAAGAGGCGTGTTATAAGTTTTTAGTGTATATCTGTGGCATTGTAGCTCCAAAACGAATGGACCGATTTCAGTGTAGTTTTTTTAATTAAAAGCTAGTTTAATCGGGTATCATTTATAATACTTTGATATTTATCGGATAGTAGAGAAATTGCACCCGTGCAAAGCCAGGGAACGTCGCTAGTCTTATATAAACATTTACTTACTATCGATAAAACTGACAGAGACTGGACCATATTTCAGTCCATCCAATAACAAGGGTTCTGGCACAAAATATTTTACGTACAAGATTCCACAAGACATTAATCTTTATTTTCAATGCAGTGGACTACAGACTATGTCAAGAAACGCCGGAGGAGAAGCATTGCCTAATAGAATACAGCGTGCGATACAGATGGCCGCATCAAGTCAGGTAAGGGTGTGTTCATACCACGGAACAGAAACACAAGTGGAAGTAGCTCTAATTTTCTAAGAAAACGACTGTCGCCAAACTCACACATTCACATATCACATACTAACTTTAACAAACCCTTTTACAGTGTATTCAACCGATTTTGACTTCTATTCCGTACGTTTAAGGATGGCATTAAAAGCAAAAACGTATTTACAATAACAAATGTTTACTGCAGCTGTAATTTGTCATGTCACCAACGAAGTAGAAGTCAAAATCGGTTGAATAAAGTGTAAATGGAGTTATTTAAAGGATGATGGGACAAAACTGCCCTGAGACCAATAACGATGTGACATATGTCATTGGAAAGGTCTTTTCAAATGCTACAATTGTTACTATTGCCGTCCGGGTCAATTCGCTGTGGGTAAAAAGTTATGGCGTCACAAAAGTATTGCGGCGTAGAACTAGTCGTCTACATACACTTTAACTGCCAGGAGACCAATAACGATGTGCCATACGTCATCGGAAAGGTCTTTTCAAATGCTACAATTGTTACTATGGCCGTCCGCGTCAATCCCCTTGGGTAAAAAGTTATGGCGTCTCAAAAGTATTGCGGCGTAGAACTAGTCGTCTGCATACACTATAACTGCTCAGAGACCAATAACGGTGGGCTATACGTCATTGAAAAGGTCATTTAAAACACTACAATTGTTATTATGGCCATCGATAGCATTTCGTTGTGGGTAAAAAGTTATGGCGTTTCAAAAGTAGTATGGCGTAGAACTAGTCGTCTGCATCAATGACATTTTACAAATAGACGCGTTGCCCGCGCTCCATAATGGCAAGATAAATGCAAGGTAAACCGTAAATGCCCTGCACTCACTTAGTCACGCACCAACCAGTGTCGCGGCTGTACCTCACTTTTTAGCGTAATTCATGCAATATTTTGCGGAAAAAATGCCTTCCTGTGTCTATAGACGATGCACGAATTATACTGCAACTGTGAGAGAAAAAAATCTTTCATTTCGTGTGTAAGTAGATACCGATTCCTACTTAAAATAATAAAAACTGATTTAATGTATTTTGTTTTAATCCGCGGTCTAATGTCGGTCGGCCGCCGCCATTACTACTCGTATGTCATTGCTACGTCACACGCGCCCTGGCCAATAAGCATGCAGCAGTTAATGCCACGTAACTAAACGTCTATATTCATCTTTTTCTAACAACAGACATTGCGTATGGTAGCTTTCATTTTCTTTCCCTTTCTTCGCGCTCTGTAAAATTATATGTACTGCTACGTAGCTATAGTAAAAATTACTCCGTTTTGTATTGCCTAATTGTTAGTGTACGGCCCGTCTACTTATAAAATGTCATTGTGCTGCATACGATTTATAATCGCCCAGAGACCAATAATGGACTGCCATATATTATTGGAAAGGTCTTTTAAAACACTACAATTGTTACTGTGGCCATCGATATCATTTCGTTGTGGGTAAAAAGTTATAGCTTCTCAAAAGTATTGTGACCTAGAACTACCTAGTCATCTGCACACGATAAATATAACTACCCGGAAACCAATGACGGTGGGTTATACATCATTGGAAAGGTCTTTTGAAACACTACAATTGTAACTATGGCCGTCTCTAGCAATTAGTTGTGGGTAAAAAGTTATGGCGTCTCAAAAGTAGTGCGGCACCAAACTGGTCCGCATACCTTGACCTTGGTTAGCGACGATGGCAGCCGTTGGTTTATGTACATTTTTACGCGGACGAGCCTTACTGCAACCAGTAGTTCACTACGGCTCATAATATAGGCTGACCTGACCACAGAAGTACATTTTATGAACCTAACACGCTCTCAGAATACTGAAAGTAGCAAGATTGTGTTGCCGCATCAAATATTGTGAGTGACGAGTACTGGGAGCTCAATCCTCCTAAGCCTAAGTACCTAAGCTTTATTTATGAAAAGAGTATCCATGGAGTTTCTTGCCGGTATCTTCTCCAGGACCAACCCACTTGGAACCGTGCACCTAGAATCACGACGTTTTGAAAGTACCTGCAAAGGCCCAGTTGAAATAAAAATCTTTGACTTTGACTTTGAATTAGTACGAGATACTTTCATGTAATGTGCATGTTTCATGGTCTGTTTTATTCAATAACTTTCCCAAGAAATACGGTATTTTTTATAATGTAATAAATAATGTAATGTAATGTAATTTTATGATATTTAAGATTGAGTTAAGATGTGTATTAATAACGATATTTTTCTTTCATAAAGAATTTTTGGTCAATATAATGCTTACTTTACGGGGCCAGCACTACATTTGAGACGCCATAACTTTTTACCCACAGCGAATTGACCCGGACGGCCATAGTAACAATTGTAGCATTTAAAAAGACCTTTCCAATGACACATGTCACATCGTTATTGGTCTCCGGGAATTTATATTTATCGTACGTAGATGACTAGTTTTACGCCACAATACTTTTGAGACGCCATAACTTTCTACCCACAACAAATGCTACGGACGGCAATAGTAACAATTGTAGCGCTTTAAAATACCTTTCCGATGACGTATGGCACATCGTTATTGGTCTCCTGGCAGTTATAGTATATGCAGACGACTAGTTCTACGCCGCAATACTTTTGTGACGCCATAACTTTTTACCCACAGCGAATTGACCCAGACGGCCAAAGTAACAATTGTAGCATTTGAAAAGACCTTTCCGATGACGTATGGCACATCGTTATTGGTCTCCTGGCAGTTATAGTGTATGTAGATGACTAGTTCTACGCCGCAATACTTTTGTGACGCCATAACTTTTTACCCACAGCGAATTGACCCGGACGGCCATAGTAACAATTGTAGCATTTGAAAAGACCTTTCCAATGACATATGTCACATCGTTATTGGTCTCAGGGCAGGGTCCCCTATATTTTCGCCCATCATCCTTTCTATTGTTATTTCGAACGGAGTATAGAATTACCAAAACCCAGAACCAATTATGGAAAGAAGAATATACTATATGAGGGAGCACAGCTTTATAATAACATACCAGAGGAAATCATTAAGGGGGTATTTTACAGGAATGCCGCAAAAACTGATTTGTATTTACAATTTTTTGAATAGAAATTCTTATTTCTTTGTCCTGAAAAAAATATATATCAAACTTGAAGATGTGACAATCTCTGCACGGTTGTCCGATACATGATTGGATGAAGTTGGCTCGATAAAAAAAAATCGCAAAGTTACCCCTTTTAAAAAAGTGTTTACAAGATTATTTCTAAAACATGATATTATTTCAAATAATTTTTACATCACAATATTGGTCGCAAATATACCAACGAAAATCGGTTGTTATTTTTTTATAATATTACGTATATTGGTCACAATTTGATAAAAACCACAAAATTCGTGATTTCTGTCATCTCTGCCATCAATCAGTCGCGTTTCGGCGCGCATCGAGGTCGGACCTGTGCAATTTTTTTTGACTTTCCTGCGCTTACGCTTTTTTCAAAACCAAAAGAAAGAATGACAGTAAAATCATTAAAAAAATTATTAACAAGCAACAGGAAGTATAAGTAACTTGCCTTTTATTCAGAAAATCTAAGTATTTCGTTTATAAAAATCAATATGCTAAAATAATTTCTTGACATCTCCGTCAAGAATTCATTTTATAGGATGTAGTATAGAAAAATCAGTACGACAATTTGTAGTGTTGAGAACAAAGAGTATGAAGTTTTATATACACCATGTCCCAAAATTCAACGATAAGCGGGCATCAGAGGGTTGACCAGCTCATGACTACTCGAGAACAAAAAAAAATAATTAAAAAATCTCAATTTTTAAGAAGTTACATAAAAAATTTGAAATCCTTCAAAAATTTACACCCCTTAAGATATTTTTAATTACCATGACCACAATGTTTCAGATATTTCTGAATTTCTTTTTGTACCGGCAACCTAAGTAGCACTGCTATCCACCATAATCCTTAAAAATCCCAGAATGCCTGTAGATTTGACACAAAAATCAATCAAAATTATTTTTCACCCTAAAATTTTGAAAGATTTTTACTTTTGGTCTACTTTCACTCATCGTGGTGTAAAAAAAAAGTACAGACACTACCACGGCAAGTTTTTTAAAAAATTGACGCATCTATCCAAGATTCCAAAATGGTATAATAATCTAGGAAAACTAGCCACAAAAAAAAGAAATGCGTACTATTTCTGAACAAGAACCAAATTTCATAACTTTTACTATGTGGTTTTTTGTTGTAAATTCTTCGAATTTGAATGATACATGTCCGTAGTTAATAAAATTTAGAAGTTAGAGAGAGATAGATAGATAGTATGTAAAGAAGGAAAGAAAACGTTTTTAAAAATTATATTTATTTTTAGTTATCGTGGTTGTCCGTGGCATCACCACGGTCCTATCCGAAAACCAGCGCTGCGGTATTTATTTTATCTGTCAGGATTAACTGTCAGGATATGCTGAGATAGGGACTTTCTTTGGCCTCTTGCAGGACTTTTTTAACCCCCCGACAAAATAGAGGGGTGATATAAGTTTATAATGTGTATCTGTGTATCTATGTATCTGTGAATCTGTGTGTCTGTCTGTGGCATCGAAGCTTCAAAGCGGATGGACCGATTTTAATGCAGTTTTTTTTAATTGAAAGCTAGTTTAATCGGGATGGTTCTTAAAATCTGTTCAGCTATTCAAAAGTTACACCTCTTTTTCTAGTTAGAGTCGAGGGTTTTAGACGGTTAGGTTATTGTTATCATTATTTGAATTTTTTGTGTGTTTATGTAATTTCGTGTGCGAGTCCGATTTAAATGTTTTTTCTTTCAATTTTGAAGCTCTTCATCTGCATACATAGCGAGGAATCTGAACTAGGAATATGGTTTTGATCTATGAATATGCAATTTCTTTTTTGGTAAAAAAGCAACCCTGTGAACATACTTAAGTAGGTATGACTACGGAAACGGACGACTCCTACAGGTGTGGGTGAGAGTAGGTTATTATCTCAAGGCATGGATTTGAGTTGGCTTATTCTTCTAACATTACACACACATTGGCAGTGTCATCAGGTTTGTCATGCCGATATATCGGTTTCGTTACGGCATTATTGGCTTAGTGTGAAAATGCCCAATGTTGGTCGAGACAATTATGTGCACTTGCATAAACTCATACACAATAGGTATGACTGATAGTTTATAAGTAGATAGTTAAATAGGTATAAAATCTACAAATACAAAACGGAGGAACAGATTTTCTAGCGTAATATAGGACACTGGGTATACGATATTATGGATTTATATTTTTCAAGTATTTGCTGGTGTCATACTGCATGTTGCTAATTAATATTGCTATTCTGTGACACGTGTGTCACACAGTCTGATACGTCAATTGCGTAATTGCGAGAACGGAGCTCCCCTAGTGGGTGGGGCTTAGGCTGATACTTCACCCCCTCAAAAGTAAGAAATCGTCGTAAAATACAACCTTAAAAGCAAAAATTTATTAATATTTAAAAAACGCCTAGCAGAATATGTTAGAAAACAATACTGATACCAAATACATCATACTATGTTCTATTCTTAGTCTATAAGATCCACAGATTTATGCATGATTATCAATATATAATTATGTACTTTTCTCAAATTAAGTGAACTGTAACTGTTCTTATCTGAGAAATAAATGTCTTTAATTATTTTATTAACTTTATATATGTCTTTAATTATCTTTGATTATTTTGACATTATTATTATATCATTATTAATCATTTATTACCAAAATTGGCATAATGTATGTACTAACACTAGTGTTTAAGATGTGTATGTAATTACTAACAAATTGGATTGTTAGATCTGTTATTAAATGATTTGATTCGATTAAACCGAAAACGCACGATTCTACTGCTAAAAGTATCGAATGTGGATGGATCCTTAGATCCTTTTGCATTCTCTCATATAAGCATCTCATATAAGTCACGGCTGGTCAACAGCAGCGGACATTTCAGTAGAAACGAGTGAATGGACGTATATCAATTGAATTGAATATACGTAAAAAGGTGTCTATCATGAAGCCACATCGCAAAAGAGTTTTCGGATAGAGCGTAGGTACTTTATTATACTGTATTGTATACAATGTACGCAGCCTTATAAACTCGATGTAGTGGAATTTGCATTCGAAATATTGCTAGCATATTGCAGTCGGTCGCGGGACTTATCTCATTACCGTGACCCCGGAACGTAAAGGGCTATCGAAGGAACACCGTGGATTTTAGTCAGTACAAATCTGACAGTCCCTCCCGCCCTGCCCGGGGTGGGAGGACTCATTTGATGATTTTACCACGCTAAAAAAAAAAAAAAAAAAAAAAAAGCATATTGCAGTCGCTGCGGGAATGTTTAGGTTTAGATCCGTGGACAAGATAGATAATAAAACTTCGTTTGAATGAGATATCTAAATGATTTACAAGCGTAGTCGGAAACAGAAGCCGGAACGGTTATTGTACTTATCATTATGAACAACTTTCACTATGGGACCAAATATGAAACCGCGAAGAAATCTGAAGATAAGATAAGATATTCTTTATTTGTTTAAACATGGTGTACATACAAAGCATGCAAGATATTAAATAACAATAAATTATGTTCCGTCATGTTCAGCCGCATATAGTGGCGTACAAATTAGTGATGAGAAATGGTTTGAGCTTAATTTGTGTCAGTCATTAAAATAAATTAGTAATGAATTCCAATTATTTGCAAAACAAATTAAATATAATTTATAACAAATTTAAATTTATATATTCAATATTAACATCAATTACACAAAATTATGTCATTACATTATGGAATTAATATTATTATAAAGTTCAATGTCAGTAAAATTATAGGATAATTATTAGATATTAAAAGCAAAAAAGAGTAGGAATTGGCAAATTCATTGATTCATATGCCTCGGGTATAACTAAAAATTTCCTTCGTTCTAAAAATCCGAGATACTATAATACACTTTTCCTCCTAAAAAAACCTTCAACTTTTTTTTAAGTTCACAAATATTCAATATTTTCCATGTATTGGGCAATTTATTGAAAATAGTTGGAGCCATGCAAAAGACACTCCTACGCATAAGCGTTGTTTTAGCTTCATGAAGGCAGAGCTTGCAATTATCGCGTCTATTCCTAGGAAATGTGTCTGATAGGAGCGGAAATAAGTTCCATAACTGAAGTCATAAACTGAAGTTTCATACATTTAATCGAGTGATATTGAATTATTTGTATGGAACAATAAATTTTATATCTCGTTTTCAGTGTTGGCCCCACAGTTAATGTTGATCATAATGATGAATAACCCCCTTTTTAACCCCCGACAAAAAAGAGGGGTTATAAGTTTGTAGTGTGTATCTGTGTGTCTGTGTATGGCATCGTAGCTCAAAAACGGATGGACCAATTTCAATGCGGTTTTTTTTTATTGAAAGCTAGTTTAATCGGAGATCATCTTACTTATGTTTCATGAAAATCTGTTCAGCCGTTCAAAAGTTATAGCCCTTATTCTAGTTGGAGTCGGGGGTTTTTGACGGTTAGGTAAATACATACGATATAATTAAAAACAGAAAAATATCAAATTGTTTTTCAGGTACGTTTACAACTGGCACACTAGGAGCTGCTTCGAGATCAGGTGGTCGGCGCACTGCCAGCCTGTACCCTCGCCAGCCATCACCAACAACTTCCCTTCAGCGAAGGAGTGTCACGACCAATGTGGCGGCTGGGCATAGCTCTGTTGTTCTTTGTTCAATATATGGGTTGTGTATTTTGTCAGGTTTTTTATTTTTTCTTCATTGCCTGTGTTATGGACAACAAACTATTATCTTAACATTTTTATTATATAGTTCAAAAACAATAGTATGTTCATTTGTCTGTGCTTTTATAATCTGTGGCAAGTGGCAAGACTCGTTTTGTAGCATTCAATAAAGATTTCCATCATACTATTTTAATTACAATTTATTCAATCTTTACAATCTATACAATTATAATCTATCCAATCATTACAGTTAAACTAACAGCCTGTATGTATAGTTTAAACCTGACACATAATTTTATTTTCTTCATCTGTGACTATTCTTATCTATTATTATTATTTTTTGGCGAAAATGAAATAGGTACCTTATTAAAAAATAATATGATGAGTACAATAAGCCCTTAAAGGGATCGGAACTAGAAATGTAGGACCTTAACAGTATTGCCTTAGTAGTATTAAATTTTATTTTAATTAAAATAAATTAAATTATATTCTAATTATAAGGTGCTGGTGCCTTTAGATTGAATTCAGTTCTATATAAAATAATAGATATAAAAATTATACATTTAACAAATACAAAAATAAATGTCCATTATATTCCAACTTGTATTTGAGCTAAAAGGATAATATTGTTGTAATAAAGAATATTCTAGACAAACGCTCGCAGACTGAAAGAAGGTTATTTCAGTTATATCTTATTGTATCCCGAGGCTAAAGGGTTAACCAGTATAAATTTCATTTCTAAATAAAATGGACATCTATTTTCTAGAGTACCTAGGTAAGTCGGTGGCATACAATTGCTTTGTTCCCTAAAATATAAAAAATCCCAATTTTATTCTTTCGTATTCAGAAATATTTTTTTCAATTTGTATCTGGAATCGAAAATTATAAAAAATACAATTCCGCGAATTTTTACTTAAAAAATCAAGTATTAGATATCATATAATACCTATTACGAGTATCTTTCCAAAAATGTACCATTTCCATAAAATAGTTTGAGCCGACACAAAAGATGAAGTATAACCTAACCTAACCGTCAAAAACCCCCGACTCCAACTAGAAAAAGAGCTGAAATTTTTGAACGGCTGAACAGAATTTCATGAAACATAGCTAAGATGATATCCGATTAAACTAGCTTTCAATTAAAAAACTGCAATAAAATTGGTCCATCCGTTTTGGAGCTACGATTCCACAGACAGATACACAGATACACATACTACAAACTTATAACTCACCTCTTTTTTGTCGGGGGTTAAAAAACACTATCACTATGAATATGTATCTATTAATATATTCTTGTTTTATACCTTTTTAGTAGTCGGGTTTTAGTTTTTGAACTTATTTTTTTTGTATAATACACACAGAATCATTAAGTAAATGTTATATAAAATAGTTTTAAAAAATTACTGAAAATTACAAAACTGGGATACGTAATGCAATCTCAGAAAGTCAGAATTGAATATTGCAAGTTGACAAGTTGCCACATGATTCAATTGTGTTACAGTTTATAAGATATTAAATTATTTATTATGTTGTTTTAAATGATTTTAGGATAAAAAACAACTATTTTCCGATTCCTCTATTTTTTCTCTATGATTTGGCGCACATATAGGTACCTCGAGATGTTTGTGCTCGAGGTACATATTTGGGCAACGTTGTATGGGCGTTTGGTGATCTCCTTTCCTTACGTTAACGTTACGATCATGGATATTATAATACCAGTAGGTTACGATACGTCAAAACATTCCTTATTACATGCACTCACATTGTCACTATTTTAGGTAGGTATTAGATAAACACAATTAGAGCAGACCAATAAATTTGTCTGGTTACGATACGTCAAAACATTCGTCCTCGACCCAATGCACGCACAGACATTTTCACTATTTTAGGTAGGTAGGATTAGATAAACACAATTATAGCATTTAACCAATAAATTTTTCGTGTGGAGCTCTTTTCTTCCTAGGTCAGGGACGAAGCCCAAATAGCACCGTCATGGCATGTCTTAAAAAGGTACCTATTGTAGATATCTTCGAGGTAATAACAAAATTCTTTGCCATTTTTTCTTTATGTTGCCCCTCACTAGGATTTCTCCTGTATCGAGGGTACAGTTTACAAACATACATGTCACATACACACACCACCCAGACCCGAAACAACTATCTGTAGATCATACAAATACTTGTCCGTGCGGGGATCGAACCCGCGGCACGTATCGTAGAAGGCTAATCGCTTAGCCACTGCGCCAACCGTGTCGTCATTGTCTTGGTTAAAACCATATCGACCCTCAAGATATCTTCAGGATATCCACCAAGGGAGGGTTAAGCAAAATTGGGCACAGGTTTACAGAATAAGTTAAGAAAGATTTCATACTACTTTACAGATCAACAATTAAGTACGATTTAAGAGTAACAGCATTGGTGTCTTCTTTCTTTTATCTTCAAGATATCTCGAAGGTATACTAAAGACATAAAATTGATATGTAAGATAATATCTACAATACCAAGTTAACAATTTCCAAAATTACTGCAGAGAAATAAACAAGACTTACAAAAACTAATTTCAAACTTCACTTACTAAACTCAGTTATAAGTAGGTACTTTAGATAAATTATGGTGGTATTTTAGTATTTTCAAACAGATACAAAATAAAATGGTTCTCTAATAATTAATACCTATTTTGTAAACTGTTGTTTTGTCTAATCTTACAGATTAAATTCAAACGCACAATATTTTATCGTGTAAAATGAACAGATATTTAAAAAAAACCGTTGGGTTTCATATTCTACAAATTAATTATTATTATTAGCACAAAAAGTCAATAATAATAATCATAAAAAAAAAAAAAAATCCGAATCTTAATTCAATGTTCCGTATTTATCTACGTTTCGTGATTGTAAAATTGTGTTAAATAAAAAAAGACCCTAAAATGACGAAAAACAAAATTGATAACTATACGTCATGTTCATATAGTTCAAAATGGCGTTAAATCCATATTATCTGAACTAAGTACGAGTAAAGACAATAATTATGGTTTTAGTAAGTCAGAGTTAGGAATGAAATAAGTGATCAAAGAGCACTAATTTATCACACCGAGTAAATGAGGTAGGAACGGTATAAAAACCAGGTGATAGGCACAGCACAAATCTCAAGCACGGTTTTCTTTAGACCATTATTATTAGACCATTTGCATTTTAAAAACTTTCTAATAAAACTCTATGATTTTAATGTTTTTGCTTCTGTTGTATAAACATTCCTAACATTCCTTAAGAAAATCCATATGGCCTAAAAAAATGGGCCACGCCGCGCCGCCGTCCGGCGCGCATGTCTAGACCAACCCTAAAATCACGGAATAAAAATCAGCTGTTCCATACCTTTAGTCGAGTACAATAATATTGAATTATTTATATGGAACAGATGATTTTTTATTCGCGATTTCCGGGATGGTTCCATAGTAAAAGTTGTTCAATACCCTCCTTCAATGTTTCCGTCGTTCAACCAGTCACCTGTATACCCTTCCGTGTACAATGGGGGAAGAAAGGACTCAGGGGTCGCGAGCCTAGGTCCTTGCCTCCTGGGTACGCCCCACCCATGTTCTATCGTTAAAATTATATCGCCAAAAGAAAAAACAGACCACAAACCAATAACGAAAATGTTGATCGTTTTTGAAATAACAAAACATTCAATTAAATGTTACAATTTAGCAAACATTTAGTTTTTTTTATTTATTGCCTTGACAATAATTTATCGGTACAAAATGCTATGCAATTAGTGTGCCCCACAAACCCTAATAAGTATGTTATTTAGGTACTGTTTATCATATCGACGATACGGTTGGCGCAGTGGCTAAGCGATTAGCCTTCTGCGCTACGTGCCGCAGGTTCGATCCCCGCACGGAACAAATATTTGTATGATCTACAGATAGTTGTTTCGGGTCTGGTTGTCTGTGCATATGACATGTATGTTTGTAAACTGTACCCTCGATACAGGAGAAATCCAAGTAAGGAGCAATGTTTTAAAAAAAAAATCCTCACGACTGTTTCACGGGCATAATGTAGGTAGTGTCGTTACACAGAAAGGCGATTAGACTAGAGAGAGCCTAGGCACAAAGCTTGCAAAATTGTACATACCTACGAAAAGTAGGCTAACAAAAAGTTCACGTTAGGTTTTTTAGCCCCCGACAAAAATGAGGGGTAATAAAAGTCTGTATTGTGTGTCTGCGTATCTGTCTGTGGCATCGTAGCTCCAAAACAGATGGACCGATATCAATACAGTTTTTTTTAATCGAAAGCCAGTTTAATCAGGTATCATCTTAGTTATGTTTCATGAAAATCTGTTCAGCCGTTCAAAAGTAACAGCTCTTTTTCTAGTTGGAGTCGGGGGTTTTTGACGGTTAGGTTATTTGCAATAGAAAAATGTCCACCCTGTCTTTGATGACCGTTGGAATTATAAAAAGAAAGAGAAATAGAGAAAGAAGTATTTATTTGCAGGAAACATGGTTACTAAACCGTTTCAGGGACCAACTACTTAACGCTGCTTTCAGAGGTACAGATGTACGGTAGGTACTTCCAATAATAAGAAGAATGTCGGTTTCATGACAAGAGACTGAGGAGGTTAGCAGAAGTCACTGTTCCTGGGTTGGGGATGCTAATCGGGACCTTTGCATGAACTGTAGCAGAAACCTGAAAAACTATTTTGATGTTCCTATGACCGATGAAATGGAAATAAAGAAATTGTAACAGAGCCGAGAAGAAATATTAATTAAAAAAGTCCCTGATTTGAGTCATTCTACTTTTCATTGCATATAAATGAAGTCTAATGATTAAAATTATTTCAAAAATAATCTTCTGATCACTGTAATTTTTTGAGTAGGGTATTTCATTTTTTTTCTTTTTTTTTAAATGAAAAACGTTGCCCCTCACTAGGATTTCTCCTGTATCGAGGGTACTGTTTACAAACATACCTACAAGTCACATGCACACACACCCCGACCAGAGTATTGGTTAACATAAGTTATTTCATAATTTATAGCGTGTCGACCATTTTACGTCGTAGATTTATGTAAATTATAGATATTGTGGTCTGGGGTAGCAAAAATGTACACCTCTTTACTGCAAGTATTTATTTTTTATTCTCAAACCTTAATCAGTCGTTTAGTCAACTTTGGTAGGGTCTTTTAGGAACATGCAAAATAACACAGATTATTTAAAGTCATTTTTAATTTATAAGCTTATTGAAACAACTCTAGAATAGAATAGATCTTTATTTCATGTAAACCAGATACAGGCACATATGAAATGTCGAGACTCTAGGTGCACGGTTCCAAATAGTAGACCCTATGGAGAAGAACCGGCAAGATACTCCATGGTAACTCTTTTCAAAAAATAGATTATAATCTTTATCAGTACAATGTTGTGGTAAGAGCTGCGAGAATAATGTTACTTAGGTCGAAAAAATTCATTTCAACCATTTCTTTTTCTCTTTACATTAGTGTGACAACCATATAAACTCACGAGATCATGTAAAAACAACAATTGAACAATACTTACATTAAAAATCTTAAATTTAACTGAACAGGAATTATTAAAAAAAAAAGAATAGAATAGAATGCATTTATTCGATACGGGACATACAATGTCAGCACATAAAAATAAAAAAAAGGATTTAAGGATTTTTAAGGATTTTCTTCATTCAATTTGGGACAGTAAGTAACAGAGTTGTATCGAGACTAGGAGTTGCGAGCCGTGGGGTGCTAGTACTTTACTTCTGTTAGTTGGAAAAGGTATGTTGAAGACGAGATTCCAGGAGATGACTCCGGTGTATCCATGACAGTAAGTAGTGCTTTTTGACGGTCTCTTCTTTATGGGGTTGCAATTCGCCACTATCTCTTCACTCTGCGGTGATCGCGTGGCGTCAAGTCCTTTACTGATTTGTATTTATAGCATGGTATCTTCAAACCCACTCTCTCTGTCCTCTTAAATCTTTTTAATTAGCCTCATCTTCCTTCGCTGGATCTTGTTTTCGTCGCTCTATATATCTTTATTGTTTCTCAGTGGGTGTAAGAGGCATAGTTAAGGAGTGTTGATGTCTAAACCAACAAATTATTATAATAAATTGAATGTAGTAGTCAACGAGATGTATGATAAATACAACCCTTACCTTACCTTTAATTACTTGTCTGAATAATGTATTATATATACATATTTATGTAGGTATATCATTGTATTTATATTTACGTATTATTTAGTATATATAAAATATTAGTAGTAGGTATTATATTTTAATTTGTAATAGGTATTTGTAGTTGTGCACTTGACTGTACCCTCATTTACCATTGTGCTTTCTCTATCACTCAAAGGTTTGCTGGTAGAAAACTCAAATTTGGGTTAAGCTCGCCTGTGTACATACCATCTCAATTGTATTTGTCTTTTATCTCATTTTCGTGTAAGATAAAGAATTAAGAATTAAGAACCCTGTTACTACAATATATTAACATAGTTGTAGTAACACGGTTGTAAATATTATGTGTTCTGTAGAAAATCTCTAAAAACATGAAAAAATATCCAGAAATTACGTGGTATATTTTAAATAATAGCTTAAGATTTTATTTCTATTTTATATTTTATTTTTATTTCTATTACTTCAGTAAAAGAGTCCACATAGAATAAAAACACGCGCGGGGTTTCATGGCCTTTGGTCGACTGATTCCATCACGTGGATTCCCTTGCAGCGGAGAAGGTGCACCGTTTGTGAAAGACCCTTTATAAAGCCTACTCGCATGAAATAATTACCGCCATTTATTATTTGGTTCAAAAATCACTATGGTAATAGAGTATAGTGATAAAATGTTAAGGAGCCTGGGACAAAGTTTTAAATAAATCTTAAAAATAAATGCTAAAGCCTAAAAATCTAACTTAATAATTAATTATAGCGTATATATTAAACATATTTTAACGTATTTAATAAAACTCCTAACGTTTAACTAAAATATTTGAGATTTTAGTCTTCTGTTATGTACCTAAATTCTATGGAAATCAACTCTGTAGGGACGCTTATGTTACTAAAGTAATTAAAAACATAAATATTATTCAATGATTATTATTTATTTATTTATTATATACTTTATTGTACACCTGAATATAAACACACAACTGATAGATATACTTACAATAAACATAAAAAAAAGATCGATTCTAGTTCTATTCAGAATTATCTATAATTATGCTAAGTAGAACGAACCATTTTCAATAAAAAAATAAAGCTATTGTGATATTCTTATCAATATTATGGTTTTGTATATAAGCATGCGCTCGCGCACCTTGCATTTATAATCTATTCACGAGTGATCTTCGAGGCAGTAACTGTCACTCGCGTCGATCTTCGAATAAGTACATCGTAGGTACATCAAATAAGTTGAACGAACTGTGATTTCCTGTCAAGTGAATGGTGTCCTTTTATAAGGTAAAATCGATATTAAGTACATATTTTACTTTAATTATTTCGCAATAATAATCTAACCGCATTCTTATATCCAACAATAGATCCATCACATAAAAGCTTTTTAAAAGCATTTATAACTTACTAACTGACCCGGCGAACTTCGTAAATAAAAGAACTGTGCACCTACCTACCCTAGCCTATCTACCATACCTACCCTACTACCTACTCTATCTACTATACCTACCCTACCTACCTACCCTATCTACTATACCTACCCCACCTACCTACCCTATCTACCATACCTACCCTACCTGCCTACCTACCCTACCTACCTACCTACATACCTAACAAATGTTAATTTATTTTTATATACCAGCTGATGCTCCCTTATAAAAAAGCATTTAGCCCTATCGCACTCGTGTAGCTCTGGTACATCTGCGAATAAAATTATGCTTGTGTAAATTCATGGTGTCGACGGAATGTTGAACACTGCTAGAGGGTTCATGCTATTCTAGTAGATTATCTTACCTTGATGAACAAACACTTCTCAAAAAACTCACTGTGAATCAATTGTGAAATGTGCACTAACAAACGATAAATTTATTATTTTATCAATATAATTCCGACCACGGGATCTGTTTTAAACGAAATTTTCAGCGCGCATTCAGTCAATTGCGCCAACTATCACACAACTGGCAGTTATGTTAAACGCCATAACATTACAAAAGGAGAAAAGGTTAAAAGAAGGTATAAATGGTTAGAAAAGTTAATATGCTCGTTAAGTGGTCCCTAAATTTAGATTGACCAAAACAAACAAATCATTTCTAGGTAACGGTGTACGCTTTTATAATAAACTCCCAAAAAGTATTACCGAGCTTACTGATAAAAAGTTTAAAACTCGTGTTAAGCTTGTCCTCATAAGGAAGGCCTATTACAGGATCAAAGACTATGTTGACGATAGAGATGTATGGAAGTGATTATCTTCTGCACATGCGGCTTCCCTGGTGACCCACTGCTTCCTGTCTTCACACACAAATTTTAACGTTTCCCTTGTACCTTTTTGGTACCTATTCTTAATTGGGTGACTGACTTGAGTGTTAAGTACGCACCTACTAGTATTGTATAATTATAATATTATAGTGGTACTTATGATCTTTGCTGTTCTTTTTTTTATTGTAATATTGTGTAAATTGAGGTCGAATTTTAGCCGGGGCCGCTCCTGCAGCCCCACATTTGTTGTGTAGTACCTAAGCTTGATTTATGAAAAGAGTATCCATGGAGTTTCTTGCCGGTATCTTCTCCAGGACCAACCCACTTGGAACCGTGCGCCTAGAATCACGACGTTTTGAAAGTGCCTGCAAAGGCCCAGTTGAAATAAAAATCTTTGACTTTGACTTTGACTTTGAAGTTTTCGTAAATTTTCTAATGTTCCGCGCAACTTTTTTAGTTTTTTCTTTCATAAGTCGCTTCTCCTTACAATAACAAACACAACAAAAAAAGAATTAGCGAAATTGGTCCAGCCGTTCACGCGTGGGAAGAAATGCTCAAAATGATGATGAAAACCGCATCAAAATCCGTTGCGTGGTTTAGGAGGAGTTAGCGGATATACAGACAGACAGAGGCAGAAAGCGAGTTTATTTTATACTATGTAGAGACTATTTCTTGTAAATAAATAAGTGTGCATATTATTATTATTATATCTTTAAACTATATTTTTTTGTATATTCCATATTTTGTGTACATTAAAGAATAAGAATAAGATTTAAAACCAAGTTTAATAAATATTTATGTAAATAGCTAACAACATTACCTATGTGTGCAAAAAATTATCACGGTATAGATAGAGACACTTTACCAAGTCATTTTCTGAATGAATTGTTCAGATAATTTTCTGATGACAAACTCGTCATGGTTTAAGACCACCAAGATTGAGATCCAGTTTCATTGAGCCTATGTTTATGTGTTATGTAAGACAAGAATTTTACAGCTGGTTGAACCTCGGATGAGTTATTCTTCTAATAAATCCATATCAAAACTCTTCCAATTTCAAATTACCTAGAAATCCATTTGTCTGCCCATTGAAAAAAGTTTGCAAGTCACCACAATGCGAAGACCGGGTTGAAAGTGAAAAGATAATCCCACCAAAAACATTAAATGTAAAAAAATGCCAAGCCTCTCGATGCAGTCTTTCCATCGTAAAAAGTTTTGAGATCTCATAGAAGCCAAGTCCTATTCAAATTATTTTGTAGTTATAAATCAACATTTAGTAATTGTATCAATAGTTTTCTTTATATTATAATTATAGTGACTTGGCAATGAGCACAAGAAGAAACAAATAAAACGGCATATTTGGAGGAGTTGAAAGTCACACACCGCATGCGTAAACATTAATATCACAAAATTAATTTTCTTTTGGTTTATCCGTGTCGTCCCAACCGAATTTCGGCAACGGCAGTCATCCAAGACTAGTAAACTGCGCAGGATAATCTGATCACAGGTCTCGTCAGTAACATTTGCACATAATTCCAGGCAGCAAGCAGCTTTTAATTTGTGCTTATTGCCAAGTCACTATAATTATAATATAAAGAAAACTATTGATACAATTACTAAATGTTGATTTATAACTACAAAATAATTTGAATAGGACTTGGCTTCTATGAGATCTCAAAACTTTTTACGATGGAAAGACTGCATCGAGAGGCTTGGCATTTTTTTACATTTAATGTTTTTGGTGGGATCTCATTTATTTTTTGTAAGTGTATTTCTTTCTTTTTTTTTAGGTGACCTCATAATTTCTTGGACTTCAGCTACTGCTTTGCTTAGAACCCATTCTCTATCTCTATCTCTTTTGTTTCTTTTCTGAGGCTTCGTTACTTCTAAGGTAGACAAGTCTGGGCGATATATACTTCGGAGTCGATTATATTCAGCTATTGCTATCTCCTGAGCTTTGATACTACTAAAATTCACATTTATTAAATGTAATCCATCCAAACTAGTCACTCTTGAAAGGGCCACGTATGCTTGACCACAGTTTATATTATTCTTTTCTATTCTATGTATTTATTCATCCAATTGAATACTTAAACAACGAACAAAGTTAACAATGCAGTCAAAATCCATACACAATGTTCTTGCCAAACCGCAAATATAAAATTGTTTTCTATGGTATATTATTTTTTAATGTTTTTATAATTATTTTTAAAGTTTTTTAATTTTTCCTTTATATGTGGCTAATGACCTATCTTGGTGCAAAATTTGAAGTTTTTAAGTCTACTAGAAGTACCTTAGATTTTTGATGATCGGTCAGTGAGTCAGTGAGTCAGTGAGTGACAAAATGGTGTAACTTTGATCGACCGTAACTCCTAAACTATTAATTCAATTGGCATGTAATTTCGAACTTAAGCTTGTTCTAATGTCTACTATTATTCACCGAAAACCTAAACTTGTAGCTTTGTCCACGTCGAAGATATAGGGGGGGCGAAACAGCCGCGAATCGCATCGAGAAAAGATGGTACGGCCGTGCCCGTTTTGCTCGAGACTTGGCTGGGGCACTGCCGTGCCCCCAGATACGACGTTTGACGGTTTGACGACACGGTTGGCGCAGTGGCTAAGCAATTAGCTTTCTACGCTACGTGCTGCGGGTTCGATCCCCGCACGGAACAAATATTTGTATGATCTACAGATAGTTGTTTCGGGTCTAGTTGTGGGTGCATGTGACATGTATGTTTGTAAACTGTACCCTCGATACAGGAGAAATCCTAGTGAGGGGCAATGGTCTATAAAAAAAAAAAAAAAAAAAATTATGAGGTTTGAGATGAGGGTGGAGAAAATGAATTCCTTCATCATCACTATTTGGATCTTCCAATGTAGGTTATCTACTTTAATATTCATGAGTCAAGGAAAGTTTACTTTTGATTTTTCTTAATTTCATAACAAAACCAAGTGAACACCATTACTATTCCATGCAGCCTTATACTAAGATCGTATCGCGCGGTCTAAATATTCCATAATAATAATATAAAACAGCGTACATCAATTAAAGTACATCCCACTATTAAAAAAAAATCTTTTTTTTTGTTTCAGATGAGGGAATTCGTATCTGTATTGGCGACGGCCTGGTTGGCCTGCGCGAGCGCTGCTGACCTGCCGCCAACCTGCATCAGACCCGTCTACTGCGGCAGCAAACTCCTTCATCATGTTCAAATGGCCAGGATCTTTGATGACTCCAAGATCTTTGTTGATCTCAAAATGAATTTTAATGAAAGCAAAACATTAGACGATTTTGATACCTTACTTGACACAACTAATCAAAATCCAACTGTAGTGCAGTTGAAACAGTTCGTTAAAAAATACTTTTCTAACTAAAGTGAATTTCAGAACTGGCAACCATCAGACTTCAATAGCAACCCTAGTTTCCTTTACTCAATTAAGGATAAAGCCTTGAGAAAGTTTGGAAAAGGCATCAACGACATTTGGCCACTTCTCTCCAGGAAAGTTAAAGCAGAGGTGCACGAAAAACCAGAGCAGTTCAGTTTAGTTCCTATAACTAACGGATTCATCATACCCGGTGGAAGATTCAAAGAGATTTATTACTGGGACAGCTTCTGGATCATAGAAGGTCTGCTAATATGTGGAATGACAGAAACCGCCAAAGGGATGATTGATAACCTTATTGAACTGTTAAATAAATTTGGTCACATCCCTAACGGAAGCAGATGGTATTATCAAGAACGCAGTCAACCGCCTTTGTTGACGGCAATTGTGGCTATTTACTATAGATATACAAATGATCTCGAGTTTATCAGGAATAACATTGCATCTTTAGAAAAGGAAATAGACTACTGGCTAAACACTCGAACTGTATCTTTGGAGAAAGGTTGCAGTAACTACACTCTTCTCCGATACTATGCTCCTAGTGCAGGACCACGACCAGAATCTTATTTCGAAGACTACAATACAAGTATTGGCTTAAGTGAGGAAGTTCGTACTGATTTCTACATCGACATTAAAAGCGGAGCTGAGAGCGGGTGGGACTTCACCACGCGGTGGTTCATTGTCAGCGACGGAAGCAACAATGGCACTTTATCTGACCTCCACACCAGGTACATCATCCCTGTCGATTTGAACGCTATCTTCACTGGCGCTCTTCAAAACATGGCTTACTTCCACACTCTATTGATGAACGTACGTAAAGCTGCCCGCTATGGGAAAATAGCCGAACAATGGAGATGCTCCATTCAGGCGATGCTGTGGGACGACGAAGACGGTATTTGGTACGACTATAATTTTAGAGACAATGTATTTCGCAAATACTTTTACACGTCTAACGTCGCACCGCTGTGGCAGGGGGCTGTCAGCTGGCATCTAGTGAAGAAAAACGGGCCCAGGGTCATGAGTTATCTCTTAAAATCAGGTGGTCTAGATTTCCCGGGAGGTGTACCTGTATCGCTTATTAGGAGCGGAGAGCAGTGGGACTTCCCTAACGTGTGGCCTCCAGAAGTGAGTATCGTTGTGAACGCTATAGAAAATATTGGAACGTCGGAGGCGCATGAGTTGGCGTTAAAGGTGGCGCAAACGTTTCTCAGGTCCTGTCACCGGGGCTTCCTTGAGTCCAAGCAGATGTTTGAGAAATATGATGCAGAGAACCCTGGGAAGGTCGGTGGTGGTGGTGAATATACCGTGCAGTTCGGCTTCGGCTGGAGCAACGGTGTCGTACTAGAATTTTTGCACAAATATGGTAGCGTAATGACTGCCCACGATTAAAATGGAGATAATTCAACAACAACTAATACGACAGATCCTTCTTCGAACTGAGCGTAACTTGGCGTGATTTTCATATCTACTATTAAACTATTTACAGGTATGATGTAGATAGATAAATCATTAAAAAAGGTTGTGAACTTACTTTGTTAAATAAAATTAAGTGATAAATAAAAGGGTGCCGACTTAAATTTTTATGTCCACAGGAAAAAATAAGGTAGAACAAATAAAAAAAAATACATATACAATTTACTTTAGCTAAAGAAATTGTATATATAAGCAGGTACCATATTAGTATACAAACAAGTAATTTACAGTATAGAGAATATTTTGAGGCTCATTACGAACTTATCGTCATAGACACTTATGTTGCTGCAGTCATGCCTTGAATGGCCGAGCGGTCGTTTTGCGAATACTTCTATGGCAGTCGTACTCGTTACGAACAATTTGAATTCCAAAACGTCTTATTACCTAGTTTATTTTAAGGATACCGGTATGGTATCCTTAAAAGGTTGTGGAGATCCAACGGTAGTTGCCTGTAGGATATTTATAAAGGTAATCAGCCGTATTCGGCCTCAAAAGCGGGTTGGTAGCGAAACTCATTCTTTGAGGGGTCATCCATTAATTTCCGTGTTGTTTTTTAGCAACTTTTTAACCCCTCCTCCCCCCAGGTGATAAGTGGTGTGGTTTTAGACTAACCCGCGACCCAAAATAACGTGTACTTCTTTGGTACAAAGTATCTTAAAAAAATTCAGAAGGTCATCTTTAAATACATATATGTATAACTTAATTTAATTCTGGAATACGCGGCAACGATTTACGCATTATTCGGCACCAAAATCACAGACTTTGTCTGCCCAAAGCGAGTAAAGGTCACGCGCCAATTTTCGGAATAGAAGTCGCGCATTCAACGAAAACATAAAACGTAAACACTCACTGCACCTATTTAACCCATCCATTGCCTAACTAAATTGATTGTTATTTACAATTAATTTACAATAAAAAAGGAAATTATATTCATAGTCCAAAGTAAAGTAAAAAACGTCACGTCTACGGCCGGGTTCGTCAGTGCAGTAAAATTATTGTTATTGTTTTTGTTTAATTTTTGTGTTCTCTTTATGTTTATATTTTTCTTTTTATGTGCTGCCAACTATGTCCTGTTTCGAATACCTAAATGTTTTTCTATTCTATTCTTTTCATACGCTCATCTCACAGTCCTCCATGACGCATACCAACATTAGCGACTTCCATCCGTCCGCAAACACGATTTTGTTCGTGTTACGAAAGATTTACACTTAGTACCTACATACAAACTTGCGTCACTGATCTGTTCGACAAATTCTCGTATCAATATTAAAAAAAATTCAAAACAAAGAAAACCTTTCTTATTCACTTACTTCCAGAACAAAACAGGCAGAACAGACTGCGTTAAGTAGGGCAAAGTTTACAATAATTCCTATGAATATAAAATAGAACATTCAGCATGGAACAGACGAGGCCGGGGCGCGGCGACTAATAGGTGGCCCGCCTAACTTACACTATATTTACCATAGACTAGTTTAGTATCAGAGGGCACAAGTTAAATGACTGATAGCGGGATGTCACTATAATTGCCTAACACAATCTACTTTAACATCCTATGTCTGACGTAGCAGACCATACAAGCACACACACCGAGACTAGGTTAAACTATATTATTATAAATCATAGAAATATTTGTTGCTTGTTCCCGCAACCCATAGAAAACGTAATGTTGGCAACTTAGTAATCTGCACGATAGTTAATTTATAACAGAACTTATTTACATTAAAATAAAACTTTTATAGATGTCATGGACGTGGACAATTAGGCAATATGTTTATTAATCAGCCTAGCCATTTTCAAATTATTAAATAATTTATGTACCCACATGAGAAGACACAGAGTAGGTACATGAAATAGGATAACAAAGTACAAAGGTACCGCTTATTTAATCAAAGAAATCTCTTCCAGCAGACCTAAGAGAATATAATTTATAACACGAAATGTAGACAGCGATGTACAAAATGACAATTTATGTATTAATATAAATATAAATAAAAAATATAAACCGAATACTTACATAAATTGCAAACAAAAGTATTTATGTTACTGTGAGTATGACAAGAGGTAATGCTCTTTTACACGTTTCCGTTTCATAAAGAAAGATATAGTCTTACAGTCCCTTATGTGAGGTACAAGTGAGTTCCACAACCTAAACCTATGAACAAGTAGGGAATAGGAATAAAAGTCAGTTTTCTGGGGTGGAAATTAGGCATTTAAGAAGCATACGGATTTGTGACTTGCAGGACGAATCAAGCGAACGTGTGTAAGAAAAGTGTTCTCGCAGCTGCTCAGGTAGGAAAAAGCTATCGGGCTATGTAGAATATAAAAAAGGAGACACAATATTATTTTGTTTAATAATCAACAACAACTTATGGAGACAAAAAAATCAATAGATGAAATAGAAAATTGTATTAACAATAGTTTGAGGCTTGAACGCCTACGAAGAGCAAGCTAGAAGTACTAAGCCTATTAGTATTTACTCAGTTCAGCAACCCGACCAGAAAATCAAAGTACTATATTATTAACAGTATATAGACAACGTCTAGGACAATTACGCATACGAATAGCCCTGTCCTTGACATGAAACCTCTGGTCGCCCGCCTACTCTGCGCCGTCACACCCTAATCCCAATCGTGCCACAGCCAGTGTTTTGTCGCTGTCGCGGCAACAGGCAGCTTTTACCGGCCTTTTACAGGATTTTTACCGATATTTTTTACCGCGCGTGGAAATTTTTCCGCTATGGGGAACAAAGTTGTAACATTCACGGAACAACAACTAGAGGATTATCAGGTAACGGTTCGTTGTCTGTGGTTTGGTTTGTGTTCGGGAATTCAAAAAGTTCTTTTTTCAAAGTTTGTGTTTGGAGTTGTGAAGTTTGTTTTTTTGATTTTGACAAGTTGGTACGTCTGTTTGTTTGCTACGCTTTGGACGGCTGTTTTCGAATTGAAAAATTACGTTTTATTTTTAAATTATGTACATTAATTATATATAACAAAAGACAAAAATGGCATAAGGCACGAATAAATATTCCTTCGAGTATAGTTTCAACTCATATTGACCATTAAGATTAATAAAAGCATTAAACTGTATTGAATTCCTGCTAGAAGCAAACACGTTGTTTACCTACTTCTCTATACATTTCCTTGCTTAAATGGGCCTCGTCTATTGTTATAAGAAATAAAAAAAACAATAATAATTAAATTAATTTATTATTAGATATCTATTGTTATTAATTATTAATCACTTTTTGAACAGGACTGCACATTTTTTACAAGGAAAGAAATACTTAGGTAAGAATACTTAAGGCCATTGCCCGATCCTTAATAAGATCCAAGATTGATAATACCATACTTAGTAATCACACCTAGGAAGTAAGTTTCATAGTCTCAGTACGATCGAACTTTAAATACACAGCACGTTTAACACAAAATGTGATCTTACGTGATCTTGCAGTCAGACTCATGGATCTACCACAAATGTTATATTTATTTACTGTATTTTTTTCTTTTTTAAAACCTTTCCCCTCACTATGATTTCTATCGAGAGTACAGTTTATAAACATACATCTCACATGCACTCACATCCAGATCCGAAACGACTATCTATAGATCATGCAAATATTTGGTCTGTGCGGGGATCGAACGCGCGGCACGTAGCGTAGAAAGATAATTGCATAGCCAGCGTCAACCGTGTCATCGAAATTTTCATTCGTGGATCTACCAACGTTCTTTGTAGGTTGGTAGATCCACGAATGACTTGAATGAATGGTCGGTATCTTTACTTCCTAAGATTACGTTTATTGGATCAGTCAAAAGTAGGTTCAAATAAAATATTATAATTTAAAAAACTATAGAACACGCTTTAGTCATTCAAACTGAACGTGTATGCAACATTTCAGCTCAATCGGAAACCGGGAAGTGGGTCAAATTTAACTTCCAAGATTTTCTTACATAGGTAGTTAGTTAGTTAGTTAGTTACAGGTGAAGCTATAATAAAAGTGTGTTAAAAATCCTTCAGCCTTCTTGTTTCTTTTGATTACTGTTTGTGTTTTGTTTTTCATTAATTTTGAGTAGATATCACTAGACACGATCAGCAGTAATTAAATTAGTATCAAAAACTTGACACCATATTGGGCAAAGCCATCAAACACAAACTTGAAACCATATTTGGATGTTTGGTTAAATTAATAAATAGAAAGCCTATATTCAGCAATGGCGGCTAGGTATACCTACTTAGGACATTGAGGGCTGGTATGATAAAGTTTTTTTTTTTTTAACTTTGTATTTAGTCGCCTCTATCTATAATCGCAATGCAACATAGATTGGTCAAGGAAATAGTGATGTTGCTAAAGTACTATTGATTTTATATAAATTATTTTTGTCGCCTTGTGTGTCAATGTCGCGGTGAATTCATAAATTGCATTAATGTGTTTGTACTATACAATACAATAAACTTTATTGTACACCATAAATACAAAAGTTACAATAATTATAAAATTAAACATGTACAATGGGCGGTCTTGTCGTACTGTGTCCAAAAAATAAATACTTCTCATGTTTATTTCTTTCTTTTTTCTTTTTCTTTTATTAATAAAACATTGCCCCTCACTAGGATTTCTCCTGTATCGAGGGTACAGTTTACAAACATACATGTCACATGCACACACACCCAGACCCGAAACAACTATCTGTAGGTCATACAAATATTTGTTCCGTGCGGGGATCGAACCCGCGGCACGTAGCGCAGAAAGCTAATTGGTTAGCCACTGCGCCAACCGTGTCGATTTTCGTATATTTATAATTAATGCATTATTTTGTATTTCTGGTGTACAATAAAGTTTATTGTATCGTATTGTAATTCTTATCAATTTTACAACACTTCCCATGATTTATATCTCTGTTTATTGCCAATTGAGGACAGAAGCCTAAAATGTACCTATATCAATGGTATCAAATGGTACTTACAGAGTTGTAGCCAGAAATAGATAATCGGCTTATACTATGACGCACCATCGAATCTATCGACCCTGGCTTCGTCACGTGCATCAGTTTAACGACGGTTATAATTAAATTAGTATTCGATTAATGGTGCAACAATTTGGGGCGCAAGAAACGAGCCTCCACGAGTGATGAAACCTGAAATCGTGTGGTGCACCCTGCGCAGTCAGCCTCGATACCACCACTGCTGATTGTCTAATCTTTCCACTACAGCATGAGCGATTCCCACGTGATAGATCGTGCCGACCCGACGGAAGAAATGGTGCAACGTGGTATGACACTTCTCTAAAAGAAGTGGTGTAACATAGTAAGACACTTTTCTTAAAGAAGCAGTGCAACATGGTATGACACTTCTCTTATAGAAGTGGTTTAACATGATAAGGCACTTCTCTTAAAGAAGTAGTGCAACATGGTATGGCACTTCTCTAGAAGTGGTGCAACATGGTATGGTACTTCTCTTAAAGAAGTGGTGTAACATGGTGTAGCACTTCTCATAAAGAAGTGGTGCAACATGGTATGACACTTCTCTTATAGAAGTGGTTTAACATGATAAGGCACTTCTCTTAAAGAAGTAGTGCGACATGGTATGGCACTTTTCTTATAGAAGCGGTGCAACATGGATGGCACTTCTATTAAAGAATTGGTGCAACATGGTGTGGCACTGCTCTTAAAGACACTTCTTTAAGAGCAGTACCACATGTAACATGGTATGACACTTCACTGAAAGTGGTGGTGTACCACAGTATGATAGTTCTCTTAAAGAAGTGGTGCAACATGATGTGGCACTTCTCTTAAAGAAGAAGTGTAACATGGTATGTCACTTCCGTTAATGAAGTGCTGAACAATGGTATGGCACTTTTACTATTCACATATAGATCGAAAATGGACTGTCTCGACCGAAAGAGTAGGCACTATTGATATTACACTGTATTTGAGCGTTATTAACACTTACGAGTGGGCGTCTGCTAACTGTATTGGTTAGATTGGTAGGCTTTGGAAGATATTAAGAATAATATCTTCCAAAGCCTACCAATCCAATATTACTTTCACCAATACTTTGACAAATTAAACCAAGATTTGTCAAAAAAATTGGATAATTTAGACAAAGACATTTATTGCAGAAACCGTGTACAAAGGTGTTTTTATAAATATAAGTATCAACAGCATACCAAATATTTAATTAATTTAATGGCAGCCTTGAACTTGCTCTTAGCCAAGAACCACTTATTAATAAAAAACTAACCGTCAACTAACACGTAATGCAGTCATAAAACTAAATAACTAACTAATAGTTCACAGGGAAATCAGAAACAAAAATACTTTTAATAAGCTTGTAATAATAGCTTTCCGCGGTTTTCCGCATAATAATGAATCATTGCAAAGCTGACCTTCGCGAACTAAACTGTTTCACTTTTCACCTATTCATAAATTATTTGACTACACGTAATGTCAATAACCTTTATACGGTTCAAACATACAAATCTGTCAAGAAAGTCATGAAAAGGATTTTGAAGGAACTAAAATTCTTCTTCGCTCGCATCCCTAAATAAGTACCGTAGGAGTCAGTTTGGGTACAACGATGTGTTTATTTTACTATTCTGTGTAGATTTTTTGTGATAAAAAAATGTTTTCGGCATTAATATATTAAAAATAAACAAGAGAATATACAAGTGGCGCCCTCAATCCTTTTCATGACTTTCTTGACAGTTTATATAAAAGTGGATCGTGCGATCCATCCACCTGTTCACTGACAATGACAACACAAAACTACGTAAAAGTTTCTCTAAGGAAAAGAGAGAATAGCTGAATACATCTATCTATTTATGTAAAAAGTATTTGAAATCAAAAGACAGAAATATCATTTATTTGCCACAAAAAACAAGACACACTAGAATGATAGACATCAGTGGACAGTTTTAAAAGGGGAAGCCGTCCCAAAAATGCCCTCTAAAAATTGCTGTTACTGTAATTAATGCTGCAAGACAAAACTCCATACCGTCTCTTGTAATCTATATATAGTCATGTCTGGAAGAGCTCTACCTAACTGAATAACAAGCCTTTTTCTTCAATTGGATGAGTAAATAATATAATATTACGTTGGTCTATGCATTAACCAATTCCTAAAGGGAAGCCGATGGGAATCGGGTTGTATGGACTCATCGCCACTGATAGACATAGGTAATAAGAAGAGGACAGGTCATGTTTATAATAATTAAAACAAAATATAAAATATAAATTACTTTGATCCAAAGCGCGTACTCATACGCAATAGGCATGTATGTTTGCTAAGAGAGGAAGGGGAGAGAGAGAGAGACAGAGAAAATGTATGTCTGGTTCATTTATAAGTCTCTCATTTATAGTTCGATATTTATTATGGATAATTTGGATAAATAAAGACTCTATAGAGTATATGTTATATATCAGTGTATATGTTAACTTTGCAGATTCAACCAAGTAACTTTATTGTGAATAGCAATAACTTGTTTATTTCTAGCAGTGTATGAATAATAAACGCACAGTTATTTTGGTGAATAAGTAGACATTCAAATGGATAAGATTAAGATGATGTCTAGACAACATAATGTAGATACATATCTACTTATGTGAAATCACTCAAAAAGTCAATATTTAACGCAGTTTCTTAAAACGGGCCGTAGATAAAAAGGAAACGAAATGTTCTCTTGTTGATAACTAACAAAGCTAATAATTTAAACACCATAACAAGCCTGTTAAAACCCGACAACGTGAGCACTATTCATATTTTTAAAGGCGCCATTTAACTAAAAATAACTGTTCCTATAGTGCCCTAAGGTGCCATAAGTCACCTTTCCTAAAAGTCAAGGCCAATAAACCACAACTTAGTTGAATTATAACTAAGCTGACGTAATATTCCATAATTAATGAGATTTGTTCTACTTTAAGGTGAACGCACACCTACACGCGCCGAAAGCGCCGCACGCGCCGTATGAATCGAATTTTCTAATGATCTCGTGCACCTATCCGCATCGAACGCACTGTACGCGCCGAACGATCAGTATTGTCAGAATCGCAGAATTGTTGAGGTAGAATGCGGTTGACGTCATCAGAATCGAGCCGCCCGCACCGTACGCGCCGAATCTGACGATGTCAAACGCAAATGCGGCTTTAATCGGTATAGGTTTGACGACACGGTTGGAGCAGTGGCTAAGGGATTAGCTTTCTGTGCTACGTGCCGCGGGTTCGATCCCCGCATGGAACAAATATTTGTATGATCTACTGATAGTTGTTTCGGGTCTGGGTGTGTGTGTAAGTGAGTTATTTGTTTGTAAACTGTACTCTCGATACAGGAGAAATCCTAGTGAGGGGCAACGTTTTTAAAAGAAAAAAGGTAAGTCTAGGCACCTACAGCATTTTACTAAAATGCGGTGCATACGGCGCGATTTAGGTTCGCGAGATTGCATAATCATAATTTCATACAAAGAATATTAAAATTCGATTCATGCGGCGCGTACGGCGCTTTCGGCGCGTGTAGGTGCGCGTTCACGTTTAAGTCTCCTTCGTTTCATATTTTCTCAGTACATTACGTTTCGTACAATGAGACAGCAAAAAGGACATAATTTCTCATTTTGTACTGTTGACAAAAGACGCGTTTGTTTTGCTTGTACAAATGAGGGACTGAAGAAATTTGAATGGAATATAAAATGTGAAATAGAGCAATGTTCTTAGAAACATTTTTCCAGATGTTTGAGCAGGTTTCAAGAGAATTTCTCATATTTTGTTTGTATATTTTGTGGTGCCGTCTGTCGGAACTGGTCAGCTTGTAACTGCCATGGCAATCTTATTCACAGGCAAATCATTATTATCCTAGTCTTATTTTTATTCACATTAAATTACATTATTCTCGCAGCTCTTACCACAACATTGTACTGATAAAGATTATAATCTATTTTTTGAAAAGAGTTACCATGGAGTTTCTTGCCGGTTCTTCTCCATAGGGTCTACTATTTGGAACCGTGCACCAAGAGTCTCGACATTTCATAAGTGCCTGTATCTGGTTTACATGAAATAAAGATCTATTCTATTCTAACATAGTACTTATATGTCAGATTTTAATTAGTAAGTATTTGTTAGACACACACAGTCATCCCGTGGAAAATATCCCAAAAGTGACGACAACAGTATACCTATGTAATAAGAGTGATAATAAAGTTTTTAACTTTGATCTCTCAGAATATTTTAACCATCTATCTCAGTTCTAATACGTCGTCTTGTCCCTTCATTTTCTTCACATTTCTATATTTTCGGGATTAATAGATACCGTATTTTGATTACCCGACTACGGCTCGTTATATTTTTGACCGGTATGTATGTATGTAAGTTCATCTGTTCCCTCATAACTTATAAACTACTTATCGTAATTTGACAAATGAGGTATCGTTGGAAGGGTCTTGATCGTCCGCTGGTTATAGGCTATGTAACGCCACCTACCCTAACAAAATAATACATTCTAACAGTAGTAAGCGATCATAAGCTGACAAAAGACGACACGGTTGGCGCAGTAGCTAAGCAATTAGCTTTCTGCGCTACGTGCCGCGGGTTCGATCCCCGCACGGAACAAATATTTGTATGATCTACAGATAGTTGTTTCGGGTCTGGTTGTGTGTGCATGTGACTTGTATGTTTGTAAACAGTACCCTCGATACAGGAGAAATCATAGTGAGGGGCAACGTTTTTTAAAAAAGAAAGAAAAGAAAGAAGAAATTATAATGCCCTATAGGCAAAGTGGCATACGACCTCGGCTATAAGTACTCCGAACATCACCAAGAATATGTATTAATATTTTCTTGTTTCATACTTTTTCAGTAGTCGGGTTTTAGTTTTTGAACTTACTTTTTTATGGTTATAAGCGTTAGCGTAATATTGTCGGTTTTAACTTTCAGGGTTTTCAAACGCTTCAGAGAAGTCAACCCTGCCTTGGTGCCTAAACGAATGACAGAGAACCAACCACATACAATAGCAGTGCCAGTAGAAGAGATAGAGAAATTACCAGAACTAAAAGTAAGGCTTTTCCTACAAACTTTGATAAAACTAAGAGACAAGTAAGAGTAAAGAAAAGAAGAAGTGAGAGAGGTGTAAGAGTAAGCGAGAGGATCCACACTCGATATTTTTAGTTATTCGTTGGTTATTCACTTTTTGTAAGCAAAAGGCAGCCAATGAACTCGAAAACACGTGATTCTGCTAACTTGAACTACCAACTTATACTAACAGTAAATCTACAGATTTACTGTTAGTATAAGTTGGTAAATAAATAAATTCAATTCAAACAAATGTCTCCAAACCACCTCACACATTTCAGGGTGCTTCAACATATTCCCAAGCTAATCAGAATACCTATGTGAGTTGAGTTTAAATATAGTTATTAGGTAATAAAGTGGAGCGTGTGGGCTTATAATGACAAGTTGTAGAATCAACTAATGTAAGTAATTACTTAGCTAAGTGCTGTCGTAGGGTAGAGTGAACCACGTGACAGCATTATTTCTTTTTGTATGTCAAGTCGGCATGAGCTTAACACATCGGAATTGCTTATGTCATAATGGATAGATCTGCCAGTCACAGGCGCGGATACAGAGGGGGGGCAATTGCTCCCATTGCCCCCCCCCCTGACATCAACCTACCACATATTGACAAATTTGTAAAAATTTACTTTCGCTATTTATTTTCGCTTGCTTTTTCTCCATACAAATAACAAGTAGGTAGGTACTGGAACGTTAACCGGTTTCCGCGCCTGGCCGGTCAGTAGTGGTGGGGTTGACGCTAACTGCCCAGGGTACGCCAGATGAGCTCATGTTTCGTCACTCGAGGAGGCTCTTTGAAACAGTAAGGGGTGTGTTTTTACCATTAAAATATTTTTTTCGAAGATCATTGACAAATTACAAATTAATGTGTTATATTAAACAACCATTACATGAAATGACCATTTGGTGGTAGTAATTATATAGACTTGGAACTACCCTCGCAAAAGACTACATTAACAGAATTATAGAGGACTAGTGACCCGTCCCCCGCTTCGCACGGATGCAGTTTCTCTACTATCCTTACATTAAATATTAAAGTATTATACATATAAACATTCCTCTTGAATAAAAAAAATCCGTGGCGTAGTTTTAAAGATCTAAGCATACATAAGGACAGACAGACAGCGGGAAGTGACTTTGTTTTATATCTACTATGTAAGTGATGAAGCAATCTCAACTGATGCCCTGATGTCAAAATAAAAGCTGATGAAATTAAAAAATAACATATAAATACGTAGGTGCGTAAGTAATCGCAATTATTCTTTTTGAAATTCTCAAGCCGAAGTAAAAGTTTGAGAATTCATTCCGCAATCAATTTTCTTTCGGCAAAGGTAACTTTGTAACATGATTTAATGGTACGGTAACTTCGTAACGATGGTTACGCAAGAATAAGAAGAATAAAAGAAGCCTACCAAAAGAATTTGTAAAAGAAAAATGTTTAGAATTAAGACGAAAGAAAAACTTTTTCTTAATCCTTCATAAGAAGTCTGACAAATACAGGATATTTTTTTAAGTAGTTTGCATAATTTGTAGAGTGATTCAGTCTCTGTTCCTAAATGTAACCACAGTATTGGGAATATTGGGATACACTTTAAAGCAAAACTATTCCATATTCCATTTACCTACTTGGATTTATTAAAATCCTCGGCTAGGACGCTGGCTGGTGTGATACAGAGGTTGTGAATTTAAATTTCGAACTTTTGAATTATTGCAGTGAACAAAGTTGGTCAAAAAGGGTCAGCGCTTGGTCAGCGAAACCAAACAGCATGCAAAACTGTAGCGATGCGCTGGGCGCTGGGTTAGCAGTGACACTAAACAAAGTTATAGGCAGATAATTAAGAAAACGAACATGACGGTATTCTGACAGAAACTGCTCTAAACTATACTACGACTGACCTCAGAGGCGGGATTCCTCGTGTTCGTCCTGGTACTCTCGGCAACGTGTCTTTCCTGCTTCCACTTGATAACATAAGTTCACTAGGCACTAGCACATCGATAACACTACGGAGAGTCTGTACTGTAGTGTGAACCACGTGTCGGACGTGGCTCAAAGCAAATGGTCGGAGGTGACCTCCAGTATCCCGATGACGACGAAAGTCAACCGATTGACAATCATCAACAGATCCACCCTTGACAAAAGCCAACTGTTCCAAAATCGAACGGCTAAAGTGCGGACCGGACTAAAAATCTTTTTTTTTTAATAATTCGTCGTTAGACAGGCAAAGGAAGTTGAGCTCATAGAGCCGGCGGAAAGACAAAGATTGATGGACCAAAATTATGAAGAAAAGACTACGCGCACCTCTAAAACAATTGACGTTTACAATGTTTTTAAAATAAGAATTAAATTATTTTGTTTTTATTTCAGGAGAATCCATTTAAACGTCGAATATGTCAAGTTTTCTCACACGACGGCTCTGGCAACCTCACATTCGAAGACTTTCTGGATATGATGTCAGTTTTCAGCGAAGCAGCACCTAGAGATATAAAGGCTTGGTAAGATTCTTAAAATACAAACCCTACGTTCATTGTGGCGATGTCTGCAGATACGCTGAGGACTCTAAAAATGCGACTTTTAATAACTCCATATTCAAAAAGTGTATAAATTTTTCTGACAGCTGCATTGCTGTTTTATTTGAATTACGAATTTGAGTCCCAATGTATAAAAATATGTCGTAGTTACGTATGTCATACACACGACATATTTTTATGCATTGGGCTTGGGACTCAAATTCGTAATTCAAATCAATTAAATATAAAGGTCGTACCTTTCTAGTCCCGATCCCTTTAAGGAGTTGTTGTTCATGAACAAATTTTACTATTGAAACAAACCTGAGTAATATTGAATTAGTTCTATGGAACAGCAGTTTGTTATTTTTTTATTGTTGGTTCCTTGACTTCAAAAAACAAGCACGTTTTGTAAGGCGACACTCTCTAGATATATCTATCCTCTTAGGTTGATTCCATAGTATTAAAATATAACTGAAGAAATGTTCAAAAAATATCACCCCCTCTCTCTCTCACCCCCTCTCTCTCTCACCCCCTCACAGTGTTACCAACTCTCAGAAATATTTATCCCCAAAGCTAAAGTTAAAAACCCCTAAAATCCCCCAAAAAAAATAATACTCTGTAAAAATAATAAATAAATTGTAATATTATACAATAATTGAAACATTTTCAAAAAGTTTACAGCCAACTGCGTCACAATCATTATAAACTTCACAGTAAAAGTCAAGAATAAAAAAATCCCTAAAAATACCCCTAAAAAAATAAAACCCCTAAAAAAATCCCAGCCCACTTATTTACCCCCTAAATTTGGGGGGAAAACCCCTAAGTTGGGAACACTGCCCCCTCACCCCGCCCCGACTCTCTCTTGCCTGTATAGTAACTTGTAAGATGAGACAGGGCGAGGCACACAAGGTAGGGCAAATGAAGCAATTGCCCAATTGTCCTGGCTGCGCCCATGAAATGGAGCTATTCAATTACCACATTATGTTAGGAATTTTACCTAGAATAAAATGAAAACGAACATGTCCCTATGAAACTTGTTTGAGAGACATGAAAATACCAACATGCTCACTGTTCATTGAAGAATTTGTTTGAATATTCATTGTTTTAAATAACTATGGAATTTCTAGCCAATTCTGGTTTGTGGAATGACTAATTGAACTGGTTATATTAATTTAGAAGTTATTTTTTAAGTACCTACCTACCTTTGTGGTGCAAATCCTTTGGCGCGCCTTGTGTAGTTAGCCTTGATACCACATCTAAACTAATATTTGATTGACAGAGAAAAGATTTGATTTTTTGTATTGTTTGTTTGTTTGTAATGGATAAACACAAAAACTACTGAACCGATTTTAAAAATTCTTTCGCCAGCAGAATGCTACATTATCTGTGAGTAACATAGTCTATAATTTATAAAGATATCACGCGGGCGAAGCCGCTGGCGGAAGCTTGTAAAGAAATATATCCTAACCGTCAAAAACCCCCGACTACAACTAGAAAAAGAGCTGTAACTTTTGAACAGCTGAACAGATTTTTATGAAACATAGCTAAGATGATACCCGATTAAACTAGCTTTCAGTGGCGAAGAATCCATACAACACGATTCCCATCGGCTTCCTTTTGGGAATTGGCTAGTGCATAGACCAACGTAATATTATATTATTTACTCATCCAACTGCCAAAAAAAAGGCTTGTTAATCAGTCAGGTCGAGCTCTTCCAGACATGACTATATATAGATTACAAGAGACGGTATGGATTTTTGTCTTGCAGCATTAATTGCAGCTATTTTTAGAGGGCATTTTTGGGACGGCTTCCCCTTTTAAAACTGTCACCCTTCGCCACTGGTAGCTTTCAATTAAAACTGCATTGAAATCAGTCATAAGATAAGTTTTCGCACCAAGGTCAACATTTGACATAGTTAACAAACCAAGGATAAGTAAAATATAATTAACCTGCTTTTTTAACTATAATCTCTACGGTTTACATAATTTTAGCTTTGTTCCCATTTGCACCTAATGCGAATTTAACCTGAACGAAGGGAATAAGTCTACATTATAATGTGGCGTTTTGAAACCTCACGCAATCCACAAATTAAGGTTAGAAACAAGTTTGGAAGACGTTCAGAGTAATGGACGTGATTCAGTTTGGAAGTTTCGTCTATTACGTGGTGCTGGCGCCTATTAAATCTTAGACATGAACTAAAATAACAATTCAAAATAGCTATTAATTTTGTTATAAATATCTATCGTATTACAATCATTTCATTTTCATATAATTAACTCTTTAGCAGTCCTTTTTGAAGTTTCTGTACAGGGTGGCGATTTAGTCACCTTGCATCCTTTAAGGAGTTGATTCTACTCATCATAATTGAACGTCTTATACTATGATATACCTAAACACAGAAAACGGAAATCGAGAAAAAAAAATCTGATGCTCCATACATTTATGTTCACTTAAATCGACAAAATGTATGAAACAGCTGTATTTTTTTCGCGATTTCATTGTTGTTCCCATAGTTAAAGTGGTTCATAATGATGAGTAAAGTCAACTAACTAAAGGATGCAGATGACTAAATCGCCACCCTGTATAATATGATTTATATTAGGTACCTATATAAAGGCCTATTCAAACCTAAGCGGTATTCGCTACCGTCTGCGGCAGAGAAATCCCAGTGGGTATGCGGTAGTATTACTGTTCAGACCTAAGCGGTATTCGCTACCGTCTGCGGCAGAGAAAACCCAGTGGGTATGCGGTAATATTACTGTTCACACCAAAACGGATTTCGCTATCCCGCGCGGTATGTACCTCTACCCACAGCGGCAGCGAATATCGCTCAGGTTTGAATAGGCCTTAAATCATATTATACAGGGTGGCGAATAAATATAAAAGTACGGTTTTTTGCAGGTACGCATTCCGCATATACGATTTGGATAATGACATGTACATAGGACGAGACGATCTCCTAGAAGCGACAAGATTACTCACGAAGGGAGAACTACATCCGCAAGAAAGAGAAGAAATTGTCGCCAGTGTGTTAGACGAGGCTGATGTTGACGGGGACGGAAGATTATCGTTCATGGACTTCGAACATGTTGTCGTAAGGGCCCCCGACTTTCTATCCACGTTCCATATTAGAGTTTGAAAAAGGTTATAATAAAGATTTTCTGAAAACGCGTTTTTCTTATGAATAATTTATATTATGAATCTTGGTAATCTTTTCGCTCATACATAAATGTTTTGGTGTTGGTGTTAACGTTCCCAAATGCAACTGCAGTACAAAATTCACTCCAAAACGAAATAAACATTTGATTTTGTATGGCTTGCGCTAGTTAATGATGCGTGTCCCACATACCTATGTACTTAGTCGAATTTTCGTTTTGTTTTAAAGTGTATCCCAATACTGCGGTTGCATTTAGGAACAGAGACTGAATCACTCTACAAATTATGCGCACTACATAAAAAAAATTCCTGTATGAATGTCACCGAAGCCACCTTTATCAACAACCAACAAACTTTTTTTCGACAATATTAATATAGCATTCCGGAAATATTAATTAACCAAACCATGTCTTTCATCGCATGAAATTAAAAAGGATTATATCCCAACATCGCCGTCGTTTGCTCAGGACGCTCTCGCATCAAACATAATCCGACGTTATTATGTGTAAGCTTTATATATGAAGCTTTGTATATAAGAATTATATTAATAAAATGTCGGAAATGCTTTGTATCGACTGCTGTAGTGGCCTGCCACGCCGGGCTAACATGAACACCGCGATATAATTTTGTCGTTTCAATATCTTGCGTGGAAACAAGTTTCATTTTGTCATGAAGACAAAACACTGTCGCAGCGCGCACGTTAGCCAAGCTGGCCAAAGTTCGAGAGCGAGGCCGCAAGCGCTGTCGCACTACCCATTACTACAGACGTGACCACCATAGACACGGGTTTGTCTACAGAAGAATAGACAAAACGACAGACAGCAGAAATATGTCTAGTCTTCGGTAGGATTTGATCAGATTTGATAGAATAATTACATCACTAACTACTCTCCGTTGTTAGAATGAATATTTTGTCTTTGGCTACATATAAAAACGCGAGTCTATGTGTCGCAATGGTCAGAAAGAACTTTGTCTATTCTTGGAAAAGTAGAAATAGAAATGTCACGCTATATTATCAACTTTTAGCAAATGGGTTGGTGATCGCAGTTACGATATTTGAGCTATGTTTTATTAAAAAAGTAATATATGATATTATTTGATCTTTCCAATACATAGGAATTACTTATTTGTAATAATTTGGATATTATTAATATCAACCCGTCACATGCCATGCAAGTGGTCGCTTTATTACCTCTCAACGATGAAGTGACCTTAATATACATACGATTTAATTAGACTTTAATTAATACACTTTCCTAAAAGAACATTAATTAAAATAACTTAGTAAAGTACCTAATAAAATGTCTACTATTAGACAAATCACAAATTTATTGCTCTAGACATGGCAATGCCCAGCGAATTATCATAATTAATGAACCAATCATGACCGATAATGCTTTTTATGAGCAAAAAATATTTTATTCTATTCCGATTTGAATTTTCTGTAGGTATTTGATTGGGTTAATTAATCAAGTTAGCTCCATTAATACCTCAGACTTACTGCCACTCGAAGAAAAAGTATATTATTAGACCTAAGAATAAAAATTTTACGTGATTTGTAAATTATTCTTACAAAATAAGTCTTGAATTTTTGGCAACAGGAAAAAATGTGTTTATTTTAATAAACTTGGCATACGAGAAGATCAAAGAATGTATTTAAGTATAGCATGACACATAAATAATTTTCTTAAGAAAATAAAACAAAATTATTACTCCGCCGCGACAGTGTAATCACTGCCGTGACCAGGATTCGAACCTGGGTTACTACGGCCACAACGTAGGGTCCTAACCACTAGACGATCACGGCTATCGGAGCTGGTGCTGGAGTAGCGAAATAAGAAACCACATTCTGTCCGCTTTCAGTCCCCCCTCTTTTATAAGATATGCCCTCTCCCTCCCTCTTGCACAATTTGTTACAAAAATACCTAATAATACCGTTGAAATGGCGAAAGCACTACTCACGTAGAGAAACGTTTTTTTTGGCGAATAATTTTATCGCTGCTGACAATGTCTTGTCAGAATGCTTGTATTTTATTTCAATACGATTTGATTACGATACAAGAAGCAGCAGCAAGCAGAGCATGGCATTTGAGCAGTGAGTGGGTTATGTGGATATAGAGGGGGCAATGGGTGCACGTGCCCTGACTTCGACCAAACCATCTTCGCTAGGGACTTGTTTTTTCGTTATCCGGTTTCCGGAATTAGTCAAATACATGAATAGCAAATAAAAGTTCATAATTATTTTTGTTTACAACGAATTTTCTGTAAGATAATTATGTAAAATGACATTCAAATTGCCCCCCCCCAAACGATATCCTCTATCCGCGCCTGGAATGGGAATAGTGTGATGATGCATTAGAATAGATCGATAGATTATCTTTACCTTTCAACAGAATAAAAATATTGAAAGACAAGAACTAAACATACAGCTGTTCAAATCTAAAAAGTACTCTTTGGTATATATCAAAGGGTATTTGTTATAGATTTGAAGAACTAAATTAGGCTTCTAAAAACAATTGTTTTCAAAACCAAATTCCTGGAATTAGGTTCTTCTTCTGGTTTAAGACATTTATTTCTCATAAGAATACAATATTCATTTGTCTGAGAAACACAAGATTGTATTTTAAAAAAGTACATGAGCACAAGTTCCGGAGCGACAGTATTCAATTACAGAGTAAACTTAATTAAGTATTGTAAGTAGGTAGATTTAAAATTGTATTAAATGGAGAGTTAGGTAATGTGGGTAATTTTAAAATAATTACATCAAAACATACAAAACATTGCAAGCTAAACTAACGTATTATGCAGCGCTAATGCAATGGTCTTATTACGTGTCGAAGATAGAAACACATCAATAACTATCTTAAGATTCTATAGTTCATAAGTATATATTATTATCTATAATTACGGAGTTATTGAATGTGTAATGATAAATATTATTTATATTGCGCATGCGGTTATAGATAACATTATTAAATTAGAATATATTGTATTTAAAATTATTAATTTATTAGGTACATAAGAATATAAAATAAGATTAGATTATCATTTAATATTAATATTAATATTAAATTATTAGAGAGGCACTTCATTATATCTACATTATATTATAAATAGGTATAATTTAATAATTATAATAAATAGCCTTTAATATAAGTAGGTATACAATATATCATAGCTATTGTTTTATTTTGTATTTAATTATATTATTTAAGTAAGGTTTACTTATTTTATTGTAGTTTGTTATGTTATTGTGGTTGGTTGAAGATTGTGGTTGATTGTTGGTTGTGAGATATATCACTTCGCTTCGTACATTGGCATATAGACACGTTAATTGGTATGTTGGGTTGCCACATATTAAGTTGTTGTTGTTGTTGTCATTGACTCCTGTTCTGGCTGGTTTTTTGGACGACTCTGGATAATTTTCGGAACGCCTCGAGTATATTTAATAGTAAGACCTTGTTCCCCTGCCTCTATGCGCTGCTTCAACTCAGTTCGCATATCCTCCATAAGCTTCTTCTGTAGTGGTGTCTGATCAGAATAGCATTTTACGTTAGTTTCCACACTGGATATATTGGACTTGTTACGTAATATTGATTTGGCTATATCAGCTAAAGCAAAAAATTCTTGGAATTTAAAGACGCTGATAAGCCTGTGCATTCACTTGTAATAAGCATTCTGACGAATATTATTCAATAACATTTTACTAGAGACCGCAATTTTAGCTTTCTGCACTCTTTCTCCATATAAAATTTAATTATGCCAAATCTCACACTCCTCCGTGCGCACAATGTGCTTATAAAGGGGTACAAAGCTTTCCATTAATGTATAGATATCTCTATGTACCTAATTATCAGCACCATTAACAACCACCAAGAGTGCTCGTAGAATTCAGAAAGCATTAATAAAAATATCCAATCATGGACATGGAAAACTAATTTATGAACAGACAACTAAAGTCCTTCATCAGTAATGAAGCCGCTACGTAAGTATTACCCAGGTAAATTGCTTCTGTACCTCATCAGGGCGGTGTCAATCACACATTGACGACACAGCCGATTGGCTATTAGCTCCGATAATATGAGGCTGTTATTGACAGATATTCAGGTTAAAACAAACAGAGCTATTCAGTTCTTCGGCTTTATGCTGCACTCTTGTATGGCCTGTTTGTTGAAAGGACATTGGCAAAATTAGACCACACAATTTCGTAACAACATGCTCGTATCTATTCATTCTATCCTATTAATAAATACTATTATAATTTTTAGTTTTATGTGCGAAAGGTTTCTAAGAACCAGTGGAAACTCGTCAATCTCTTTTATCTATATAACCTGTGATAAAAATTAAAAGTCTTAGGTAGCACATAGCTCTAGAATGGTTCTACCATATCATGATAAATCGTTCGCTAAAATAGATTAAAGTACGATAGAAAAACTATTGTATGCGGGCGCATACGGGGCGTATACTTCAATCAGCGTACTTCACGCGTAGATGTAGGTACCTATAACACTGGGCATAGGCCTCCAAATACATTAAATTAACGTTATTTATGGAAGTTAACGTTAGGTAGCTAGTTAACGTTAGGTTCGGAATATTGCCAAGCATGGCAATGGCTTGATAATTTATAATCCATAAAGTCGTCTTTTACAACATCCACAACAGAGAGAAGGTTGTCTACACTTACCTATTCTACTCATGTCAAGTTGAATAACGAAGAAAAGAAATAACGAATTTTTCGAATAGACACCACATTAAAGTTTCTACCACTACTTAGGTAGCTATGATACCTAATATAGGTTACTTAAGAAAATATTTTCTAGGAAGGAAGAATAGGCCGAACACGTGGAAGTATTTCAATACCTACGGTATGTATTACACATAAGAAAAATAATATTCAGTTTCTCCACATACGGGGACGTTACACAGCTGTGAAGAAATAGGTACAGCCAGCAACATAAGTAGAAGAACTTTGCATTATTTTGAAATTAGTTTAATTAAAAAAATAATCCTAAATAGTGTTCTTGACTAACCGTTACACTACTAAGGCCCAATTTCACCGACAACGTAACAGATGATTGAGGCAAAATCAGTCGTTTAAACATCAAATTTTGTATGGGTAATCGGCCGATTTAATCTTAAACATCTGTTATGATGTCGGTGAAATTGGGCCTTAGTGGATAAAGTAAAGCTAGTATTCTATAATGATTAAGTATAAAAAGTACCTAACGTTTGTATGTTAACATTCTTAATTTATTTTTTAATAAATCTTAATTAATTAGTTAAATAGGTGCATCATTTTTACACACTGTATTTACATGTCTATTATTAGATATCTATCTATATTTCCAGTCGCGGGACCACCTACAGTTTTTTTATAGTAATAGTTGTACTACATAAAATATAAATAGGTACTTAATAAAATTTTGTTACAATGATCAGGAACTTTTTTCGTTGACTGTACAGTGATAAGAAAAATATGAAACTATATTTTTCCTCAGATATTCCATGTAACGCTCGCAAAGAATTGAGTGATTCTGTTCACCCCTACCTATTCACCCTTTATCTCGCAGTTGTTAGGTACGTGACATGAAGTAAGATTTGTAGTGTTACACGGGGTAAAATATTTCAATAATACTTACATAAGTAGGTAAATATATTCGAGAAATGGAATTAAATCATTGATAGAATCAGGAAATTGGTTGAATTTTTTTGCATAAAATACATACTAATAAAATGACGTAGGTACGAAATAATAATACCTAATATTTAAAATGGTAAAAAAAAATCGGTAAGAAGTTACTTAGGTCACCTAGTTATTTGGCAATGCTTGAAATAAATTTAAAGGCAGATTTTTTGAAACAAGGCATAAGAAAAACATCCAGGTCCACATAGCACAGTCAACCAAATGAGCAATTGTCTAATAATATTTAATGAGAAATTATAGAGCAATTACCTATCTAATAATAATTATTATTTACTAACCTAAGTAAGTAAATGTGTAGCATCTCTAGTACGTCTGTAGTAAATACCTACCAATAACTAAAATAATGCAATTTATTTATTTAACTAAATACTTCATTATTGCTATACTCCTGCTGACATTTTTTTCTCTATGTACTTAATAAAAAATATCTGTATTGAATAATTATGTTTTAATAGGTAATAAAAATCTATAGGCTAAATGCAAGATAAAATTATGAATAAATAACAAAAAAAATCAAAACACTTTAGTTTACCATAGTGACATCTCGTGGACAAAGTAAAAACTACTCGTTGGCGTCAGAGATGCCTTGTAGAAAATTAAGGCCGAATACATATTTACTACGGTATTCTTGTTTCGTTTGTTTCTTTTTCGTATTTTGCTGGTGATAACATAAAACTTCATTATTTTACCCAATTTTTACATTACTATAAATTGAGCAAAATAAAAAGCGATACTAAACAAGTATTTTAGTAAGTTTGATATAAAACTGTCTATTACCGATTTGGTAATGCAGGTAATTCAAAACGCATCCGTTTCTATACTGCACGTGTTCTTTATGGTCCTAAAATCTACTATGTCTATGCTTTAAAAATTGAAGTACCTTCGCTTTTGTAGTCGCGTTTTTAGCATTATCATGGCTAAAATGCTGTTGTAATTCGTTAATTCTGAATACGTGCCTGGATTATCGTCGTGAACACTTAAAGTGAAAAGACAATTAGAGATTTTGTACGATTATATGATTACTTGCTTTCATTTGACAAATTGCGCTAGACCGCATATTTAAAATGGCAGCCCTACCACGTAGAATAATCAAAGAGACACAGCGATTGATGCAAGAGCCGGTGCCGGGAATCAGCGCGGTTCCTAGTGAAACGAATGCACGTTATTTTCACGTTATCGTTACTGGCCCAGAAGACTCGCCGTTCGAAGGAGGACTATTTAAATTAGAATTATTTCTGCCAGAAGACTATCCCATGTCAGCGCCTAAGGTTAGGTTTATAACGAAAATATATCATCCGAACATAGATCGGCTGGGTCGTATATGCTTGGACATACTGAAGGACAAGTGGAGTCCCGCGCTGCAGATTCGCACCGTGCTGCTGTCGATCCAGGCGTTACTGTCAGCGCCGAACCCCGACGACCCGCTGGCCAACGACGTGGCTGAGCTGTGGAAGGTGAACGAGAGCGAGGCGATCCGAAACGCTAAGGAGTGGACGCGGAGATACGCCATGGACAACTGAGCGCCAGTGCCGCCAGCACTCACACACCAGTGCCTCCCCGACGCGCGCCACACGAGGACGGAACTAACATATATCATGATTTTAAGAGTGCAAGTTATGTTATACACCCTAGACCGAGTAACTTGTGAAGAGACAATTGTGGATAAATTTTAATATAGGTGAGCGGCGCTGTGGCGCTGCAGGCGCTCATCGCTCAGGTTATCTTCCTGCATTTCGTAGCCTCGCCCTTATTGTCTCGGAGCGGTCCGACAGTCCCACAGGTCATTGTTTACCCGTTCACATGTAGCTTCGTTACAATATTAGGTATGCATATTTTTTTACTATCATTATAATAGCTAATAAAACAAACCCTGGAGACTTAAATGTATATATTTCATGGTTACAAATTTGGTTAATTTTATACAACAGATAGTGTTTACTGTCACAAAGTTGAATATCTTTGTACGTCTTACGGTACACCATCTTTTGAGTGCAAAATGTTATGCTTAATAAAATGAATATATCAGTCTACTGATCACTAGTGATGAGTTTAATTTAATAATTTTTTTCTACATAGCAGAAGTGAATGCATTATACTTAGGTGTTTTAATTTTTCACTTGATAAGTAACATCAGCATGATTTCACTATGAATCTTTTGTGTACTATTTACATCTTGTATAAAAATTATCATTAAATTGTATTTATGTAATTTAATTTGGCTTTGTGAGAAAACTTCAAAATACATAATATACAAAAGCTAGACCAATATTTTATTTTCATAAACTAGTACATTTTGTGCTTGAACAAAACTAGTAGGTAAGGTTATGTTTTCATTGATCTTTTGCTTAGTGGTAGTGTTACATACACCTAACTATTTTCCTTGTAGGTAACAAATAGCTAAAAATACTTCCTCTTTCATTGGGAAAACATATATAATATCAAAACAAACATTGCAAAGTTCCTAATTAATCTGCTTGACAGCTTAACAAATTATAATAATTTAAGGTGCATCTAAGGCAAATCAGATTACAACGAGTATTTTATTTTAGTCATGGAGTATCATTGTAAAAGTCCGCTGCTTGTGACCTTCAAATAACCGCTACAGTGAATGGTTGTAGAGATCATACTGGGCAGGCAGATGGCTGGCAGTGGACGCTGCTCTGGCTTTTTATTCTCTTGACATAATTCCTAAGGAGGTAGCCTATTCTTTGTCAGGAACCACATGGTCAATTTATGATCACCATAACCTTTTTCCAGACTTACAGATTTTGCGACTACCACAAGTTTCCATTGACCTATCAAGTGACAGAATGTAGACATTTGTATTGTTCTGGGCGTAGGAGGCCTCTCACCACTTAGTGAATTAATCAATATTTTTATTCCATTGCAAAATTGCTGTCTAGCGTTCAACATTTTTTTTTTCTTAGTATTATCCCTATATAATTAAACCCAGATTAAAAAGACAAAAGAAAAACCACTTTTCCATTATTAGTAAATTCTTTGTTTATTTATGTCATATTTTGATATAGAATCTGCCTTATCTTGTATATTTATCTGAAAGTTGTTTATTGTTTTGCAACAATACCTATCTGAAAGGTCATTCTGCTGACTTTAGTTCCTATTTGCCAGACAAAGGCTTTGATAATTATAATCAATAATTGTGGCATTTAAAATTATTGAGATATTCAAATTCTGATGTGTTAACTTAATGGTAACCATTAAGTGGAGCCCTGATATAGCGAGAAGGCGACGCGGTAGACAACGAATGAGATGGCGGGACGAAACTTGATCAAATTAATAAGTAATGGTCCATACTGGCTCTAGACCGAGAGGTCTGGTAATCATGGGGGGAGGCTTTTGCCTAGCAGTGGGATGATGCAGGCTAACAGTAACAGAAAATTCAAAATCCGATTGCACTGGCAGATGCCTGGTGATGTCAGGTACTTTCCTACTTGGGAAAAGGGTAGGATGGTAGGATGATAGACATGATGGCAAGGTTCATGTAGTGCTGTTCGGTGCTAAATCACCAGGATTCATCATCAACTTGGTCTCTAAGGAATTTGAAGAACAGCTGGAAGATGCCTTTTGATAAGACAACCTTTGCCTTTGATAGCCAAATAATGTTTGATAAGATTGCTTTTGGGGTACCTACACGACACATTCATGCCGTACAACGTATTGTTTAGTAGGTAGGTATTTATCCTCCAATTGCTGAAACATAAACACATCAATAAACTTTGCTACCACAATCCACTGCCTACTGGACATTTGGCTGAGTAAATTGTGTGTACGTGTCACATGTGTTGTGTATATTGGATGTGGGTGTGTTGTGTGTATCTGCAGGTCTACCGTTTAACAAAATGGTAATGAACATCAGACTGTCTTCATTACAAGCGTGTGAGCCTAAACATTGAGCTTGTAAAAAAATTACCTGTGAAGATGAGAGTGCCAACTTTATGATCGGTAATTTACATGCAAGTTAGTTCGAAGTTTAGGCTCTCACGATCGTATTGAAGTTTACCAGAGTCTGATGTTCATTACCATTTTATTAAATCCCCTGAAGCCTGTTGGCGACTTATTTTGGATACTTTGTTGTTTGTTTGTCATTTACCTTGTTGAGCAAAGGAAGGATAAACTGAGAATATGGCTGATGAAGAACATAAATTGCGATTTTGGCCCCTTCATTGTTCTTGCGACCTAACCGTTGCGATTCCTGCTGTCGACCGTGAGGTTCTGGGTTCGATGTTCTGCAGCGCTAGCACGGCGAGTGGACAAAGCCGTTTACTCCATCCTTTGTCCCCTTGACAGAAGACAAAATAAAAAACGGGAGAGAAAACTGTAGAGATGGTTTCATTTCTTTGTATGGGATGTATTCTGTACCTACGTAGGTATAGTAATAAATTATATGTGACCTAGCCCTATACCTACTGTGCTAATTATAGGTAGCATCGTGGGGTAACTCATTACTGGCAAGTTAGATGCATGCAGTGGTTTTTTGAATATTTAATACGGAATCATTACCGAGTATTCGTACAGTAATAATAACTTTATGATTCGTACCTACCTACGCCTACGTGCCGCATGTCATGTCTACTCGCTGCAAATTATAAATTATAAGTATAAACTAAAAATCGGGAATCCAAGAACGAGCGCAAAATTAATTTGTACCTAATCGTGACAAGTTTATTGTCAGACAGGACAGACATGCAAAGCGATAAATAGGTGATCTAAACTAAGAGTAAGGATTACTGACCTAAACTTCCATTCCATCCATAATACCGAAAGGTGCGATTTGTAGTCTGTAGGTAGGGGATAATCTGGAACTACTGATCTGATTTAGAAGCTCTTATGAATAGAAAACTACACTATCCCTGAGTGATGTAGGCACCTAGGCCAGCTGTTCCGCGGAACCCTGGGGTTCCGTGGGAAGTTATGGGAAGACATAGCTCTTACTTACTTTTCTTTTCATGTTCACTCTATGCATACAATAAAATTTTCTTTGTCAAGTACCTAACTTTACTGTAAAAAAATAAATGACTTGGGGTTCCGCCAAAAATAGTGGGGGTAACATAGGGTTCCATAACATAGCCACAAAAAAAATTGAGAACCGCTGACCTAGGCTATATTTTGATAAAATAAAACACATGGGTAAAATCCCAGGCAATAGTTTCCTAAAAGATTTCGGCCTAGTTAGAAGTAGTAAGTTAGAAGTTAAAGTTAAATTAAAATTACATATTAGTCTAGATTGTAATTATTTGTTAAGAATATGGTTCTTTGTAATAAAAGTTTTTGAATAAAAGAAAAAATAATGGCCATGGGTACTAGAATTGAAGCAAATTTTAATATCAAAGAACCAATAGTTCATAAAAGATGTCAATAGATGGCGCGTAAGGGCCGCCGCATTATGGCTTTCTCATGGCCCCTGGGTCGTGTGGCCGCCTCCTGTCAATCCGAAAGAGCTGGCTCTGCGGACAGTGATCACACGTGTAAAAAAGTAGTGTACCTACTCGATGGCGTGCCACAGTACAGCATTAATCTGTTTTTTGAGGGGAATTCGAACTTGTTATAATCGTGAGTGGATAGATGTATAATAGGTATAACCCATACCTAGTACAAATATATTAATCTGTGGGTATAACCATCTGAACCAAAAACAAGTTTTTAGTTACGCACTATGTAATGTAGGTACCTACTAATTCGACCACAAAATGGGGTGAATTTAACTCCATATTCTGCTTTCGAGTGCGACTTGCACAACTTCTACAGCTATTCTAATATTCTTGGTCGATCGCTGCCTCCTGTTACACAAGATGACCTTACTAGGTGGCAGTCATATGAAACTAATAATAGGCAATTGTGCCTAAATCGAACTACTTACCTATAGTGAAATAAAATAGCCCTTAGTATCTTGGAATCTTAAAACCTTCCTTATTATTAACATAATTTCACGCGGGCACAATAAAACAACGAAATCAGTTTGTTCAGTTTATTCTTAACTTTAATGCAGACTAGAATAATACTCTTAGAAATGAGAACAACAATAGTTATTTCACATGTTACAGTGTACCTACCATATACCAGCTTTCACAATAAAAGGCTATTTATTATCTGTGTTTCTCAATGTAAATAAATCTTATTCACAACAGCTAGCAATACAAAATTACATCAGACTGTATACTTATTATATTTACGTTTAGTTCACAAGGGCGTGGCCAGTGCTCACGGAATCTATAGGATAAAAAAATTGAAACGTTTTGGGTATATTTTGAGCGACGAAGGTACAGATATAGTAAGAAAACGGATGTTCATAATATTGCCTGAATGTTAACATTCCAAGTTATAAGTCGACTGCCCAAGTAACACATAAGCAAGATAACAGTGCACATTTAGAACATTTTACAGTTCAATGATGAATATAGTTTGTATAAGAGCTTTGGGAATAGCCAAATGCTGAATTAGGTTGAGTTCTGGCTTAAAGCTGAAAAACAGCCCCGTCGGTAGCATTTAGCTGAATAACCATAATCTGTATTGCTATTATTAAAGCAGTACTAAGCTAGTAGCGTTTGAAACAGCTAATTGCAGAATAAAGTATCACCTTCTGAATAATATTGTTACATAATTCTATTATATAGCTTGATACTGAATAATTGTTTTTATTTTATCTTTAAACTGAATAAGATTCTATGTTTTACTAATTATTCAGCTGCTGAATAAAGAATATCATTTATGTTTTTATTAAGCTTTTTTCAGTATAATAGAGAGTTTCAAACTAACTTATTCAAATTAAAGACCATATTTGTATTGTTATAGCGCCCATAGCTTAATACCAGCTTAATTAAAATAAAGCCGGGCGGGAAAACTCCACATTATAAAAGGTTTTCGTCGTTCGATTAGAGAACCCTAAAAATCTGAGTAATGTAGAAATGTGATCAACTATATAATTGTTATTCAGAAGTTAGTGTAATGAGACTACTGTTTTTCAAGTTATAGCTTAGTAACAAGACATGTGTGCAGTTTTATTCACCATTATTAAGCAAAACAATCGATCGCCATTAAAAATCTTTGTAACCTAACTTACAAGGAATTTACGAGATCACCAAAACGCTTAATCTTACAACTACAACATTTTCAACTCGATTCATGTTATTTTGTTGGATTAAAATTGCTAGTATTAGCTATTTCGTTACAAGTACTTTTGTCAGACCTAGTATGTATGTATGAAAATACTATTTAGTATCTGTTATCTTGATTATTCACGCGGCGCGTCATAAGTAATGAAAAAAAAACATACTATTCACGACAAAATTACTTGCGCACTAAAAATAAACATATAGCAGACCTAACTTGTAAATTAAAATTTACCATTTTATAAGTTCATACCATATTGTCAAATCAACATGTAAATTCGACATCGACATTAAAATATTTAATCCAGTTGAATTCTTTTCACAATTTGTATGAATATTGTTTGCAAAAATGTAAACAATAATTTAAATGCTTAATAAATTCTGAATGCAATAAACAATTCGACTAAGCTGAATAATTCAGTTGTAAGAGCTTAATAAAAACAATGTGAGCTGTTAATCAAAAGATATTAAGCTAACTGAAACGTTATTAAGCTCTTACTCAGATGTTGCTCAGATGTTATTCAGCGTTAAGCATTCAAAATTGGGGCCCTTTTTGCTTGAATAACATCTGAATAGACGGTACTCAGACGTTATTCAGCTTAGTATTCAGCTTATGCTCTTGATGATGCTCTTACTCAATCTTTATTCAGCATGTCTGTGTTACTTGGGTGGTTAGGAAATGTCGATGTTATTCGCTTTTCGCGATGACATCCGCATTTTGAACACTGGCCAAAAGAGCAAAGGAAACAAACTGGTTAAAACGAAGACATTGTGAGGATATAGATTCGGGGATAAATGTACGTATCAGAAGCGGTTTATTCAAGTGTTTATATCTAAAGTGTTTACAATTAGAACTGTCAAATTATATTATGTTGTTTTTATACATAAATAAATATTGTTTAGGGCCATGGCACACTAGCTACTTTTAGCTACAGAATCGCGCATTTTCGCGTTCGTTGGCAGCTTTTTGCTTAAAAGTGAATAATGAACGTGAAAACGCGTGATTTCCCCCAAAAACTAGCTAGTGTGCTATGGCCCTTACTCGTTCTCAGAGCGCTAAGCTTAGCTAAGAACATAGGACATATATAATTGTAGGTTACATAGCTATAGCGACACTATAAAATTTACAAAATATGATATATCTTTTGAGATGCTACACGAAATAATGCTTTTTTATTACTATATCCACTAATCAATTCATTTTTTTTTTCAATTTGATCACTGTTGCTTTACAGAAATGTGCTGTTGCTCAATTGTTAGGATGCGTTCACTACTTTGATAGATGCAAGTCTAAAGCCGGGCCCACAGCACATTGCTTTAATCCAACCCACTTATCTAAGCTATACATGTTGATTCTGAACTGAATGAGATGATTTGAACTATGGTGCACGTTTATTTATAAAAAAGTCGTTTAAACACATCGAAAACATAATAGTCGTACCTCAGAATATACAAAAAACTTAAATTATGATAATGGAATGGCTAGATTGCTAACAGGCATGAATGGCGATACAAAAATAAATAATAAATCTATATGGGTTGTTTCGTCACACGCTTTATTTGACTTATCTCTCACATGCGAGAAACGTTTCTCACATGTGAGACAACACATGACTGATATTAATTTAGTAGGCAGATAACTGTCAAGTTGTCTCACTAATTAATTTTATAACTAATAGTATGTGGAGAAACATCCCATATTATCTAAACAAATTATGGAAACCTTAAGGAAACCATACAAATAAACCTCTATAAAACTATAGATTCGTTTAAAATACAATGCATTTCAAATCAATTAATTTTGATATTGAAACGCCATTGTTATAATAATATTAAAAAATATGGCAATAGAGACAAACACTTGGTTCTCAAATAATTTGTTCTGTTAGTAAAGCGACGCAAAACAATACAAATGGTACCAGAATTTTGTTAATTTTTAATATACATATATCTAAGCAAATATGTATGGGCTCTGACATAATTTATAAATATAATATTAAGTGAGTATGTATACACATTGTCATGATAATCAAAGATTTTCCACACTGTGTACTTACTACTACGCTAGAAAGAAATGTACTTATAAGGGTTCTATAACTAAAACGCTCAGTAATATTGTGGAGTGAAGTTGAAGTGAGATTTATTGAGCGTTTTTAATATATATAATTTTTTAAATTAAGGTTTTTTCACAGTAGTAAATACAAAGTGTTTAGTAATAGAGAGATAATACAACTTATTTCTACCTTATTAGCCACGTAAGCATTGTAAGCATTGAAACTCATCACATATGTTTTTTGAGTATTTTTATCAGCTAAGCTTGAGTTGGGCCCTACCCTCGCTTTAAAAAGTAATTACATTTTTTATTGTTAATAGAAACGATATTTACAGTTGTACGTAACACCTAGTCATTTTATTAAATGTATTTATATATTTTTAATGTTGCAATTAAAACAAAGAAAAATATACATAACTTGGTAATTTTGAGAGTTCTACTCAGCCATTTTCCATAACGAAAAATGGCGTGACGAAACTCTATTGAACATCAATCTATATGTTCCTAAGATTCTGAACTTTATGTTCATATACATAAAGCTTAAAATCCCAATAAACACAAAATTAAATATTCACTGGATTTAATGTACCAAGTTATTCAGAACTTTACTGATTGGAAGAGTAATAATACTTTATTTTTACATTTCCTTACATTACGAGTTTACGATATAATACGAATTAAAAATAAAGCTAAACATTGTAGTAAATCAATACTCCTTTAACATAATTTCAGCTCCTGTACAATGTATTATCGATATAATTTATCTCTGCCCCCACTGTTTCAGAGGGCCAATTGTACCTCTAAGAACCTTCGCGCAGGTTTGACATTGATTAAGGGCAATATCAGATGGATCTGCGATATTGCAATCGCCAATACCTTGTTAAGCGTACAAAGGCTATGAGGCTAACATTCAGAGACGACAGAAACGAGTCTAAGCGTGAACTTACGCTTCCATCTGTCAAAATTTGTTTGTAAGTTTGACAGATGGAAGCGTAAGTTCACGCTTAGACTCGTTTCTGTCGTCTCTGAATGTAAGCCTAAGTGTTATCCATAAGCCTCATATTCACTAGAGGACAAACGTCTCGCAACACGTGTCGCTACAGATGTCGGGCGAGGTCAGGCAACGTCGCCTGACATCTCTAGCGTGTATAGTCTTTAGTGATTCTTCACTACTTCGGTAGGTTGATTTAGTATGAAAAATCTGATAGCCGCATCCAGTAGTACATCCCTTCTTCGCAAAATACGAATTTAAGAGTTTATTAACTGTTAATTTTTCTTACGTAATAAGGGGGCTGACTGTTCCTGCCATCGGTAAGGTATCAGAAGACGTATACTCAATTTATTACGGATTTCACATCGGACAAACGCTCGAAGAAATGCTTTTACGGCCATACGTTTTAGGGAGAGGTTTATCGATTTCAGCGATATATTGAAAAGAAATCATTGCATTGCTGGCGTTTATTCCTAGCTGTGTTCTATATTATAATAATATATAATATTGATGGCTAATGTGCAGTAGCCATTTTGCTTTTATGCTGGTATGACACTATTAAAGTTCTTTATCAAAAATCTCTCGTTATGAACATATTGAATTGTGGGAGATATTCACAGTGCGGTTTTCGACGTAAATACGTACGTTCTTGTCGTGGGTTGCTGTTCTGTCAAGGAAATCTGCAGTAACCACCTGTGAGATAAAATAATATTGTTGTTTTGGTAACAAACCCCCCCGAGCGCTCATTGTAGCAATTTATATGTATACGTATAAAAAGAGTTGTTCTGGCTGACAGACTGATCTATCAATCAATGCACAGCCTAACCCTTAATCCGCTGGGGCTAGAAACTGAAAATTTTGACAATAGGTTACTTTTATGGGTTAGGCATCTACTCAGAAGGGATTTTTGGAAAATCTATCCCTAGGGAGATAAAATAGGGGTTGAAAGTTTTTTTGAAATTCGGTCATGTTTTAATCAAATCTGTAATATCGACTTCCACGCGAGCAATGCTGCGGGTTACAACTAGTCAAGATCTATTTACCGGTTGATATGGCGTAGTTTATACATCAAAAATAACTGAAATACTTTGGTAAAGAACTTTGATAGTGACACAGCAGCCATATTAACCCCCGACAAAAAAAGAGGGGTGTTATAAGTTTGTAATGTATTTGTCCGTAGCATCGTAGCTCCAAAATGGATGGACTGATATTAAATTGAATGCTAGTTTATTCTGGTATCATCTTAGCTATGTTAGCCATTCAAAAGTTACAGCTCTTTTTCTAGTTGGAGTCGGGGGTTTTTGACGGTAGTTAAATTATTAGGTACTTAACAAGTTTAGTCGTGTGTTAGCGAGGCTAGGGCCGTGGTTGCGGTGCTGTGTGTAATATCGTAGGGTAGCAGGCACTTGAGACGCGGCGGCGGCGCGCGTTAGATGAACACGGGGTTCTCCTGCCCCGTCAGCAGCCTGAACATCGACGTCGGCATGGTCTTCATCAGGATCTGAAGATGTTACATTAAGATTTATATTTTTTTTGTGACAATATACCCCGATTTCTTTCTCTACCTTGCATGTTTTTAGTTTTGTAGATGCTTCTGCATGGTAGGTAATAAAGATCGGTTTTCTGAAAGGCTCAATGTTGTTTAAGAAGTGATAGTCATATGCCATACGAGAAAGCATGCAAGTCACGGCAAGAAACATTAATTAATTAATTAAATTAATATTGAAAACGTATAAAAAATATGTTAATATTTTTTTTGCTAAAATGATTCCATTTATCCTTTAGATTTACCTCCTAAATTATTTTGCATTATTAAAATAAAACCTTATATACAGAATATTTTTTTATGTAGTGCGCATAATTTGTAGAGTGATTCAGTCTCTGTTCCTAAATGCAACCGCAGTATTGGGAATTGGGATACACTTTAAAACAAAATCAAAATTCGACTTAGTATGCTTAGTGTTAGTAGACACGCCTTACTAGCACAAGCTATACAAAATAAAAATAAAAAATTGTTTTGAAGCGATTTTAGAACTGCGGTTGCATTTGGGAACGGACACTGAATCACTCTGCAAATTTTGCGCATTACATAGAATAAAAATTAATATAGTTAAACACGTTAACACGTTAAGTTAGAACACGCTTTAGTCATCCAAACTGAACGTGTATACAAAATTTCAGCACAATCGGAAACCGGGAAGTGGATCAAATTTAACTTCCAAGATTTTCTTACATAGTTAGGTAGTTACAGGTGAAGCTAATAAAAGCGTGTTAAAAATATCCCGTATATGGGGTTTATAAGTATGAAAACTAATAAGTTTATGTATTTACCTCTCCTACAGAAGTAGCGAGCAGGTTGACGATACGTTCGTGCGGCACGGCGACAACGCTCTGCGAGTTGATCTCGATGATGCGATGTCCCACGCGAACTCCGCCGCGCTCCGCTATACCGCCCCGAAGTAAGCTACATATCTGTACACACAAAAAATAGTTTTATATATGACAATACATAGAGAAATTAAGTTTAAATGAGACAGAATCAACTAAAAATCAATAAAACAAAAGCTAAATAAACTAAGCAAGCTATAAGCTTAATTCAGTAAAATTGGAGTGTGAATTTTCTGACAAGTAGAAGACTATAACGCGAATGGTTACAAAGATACACGAGACTGTTATTTAGCGCACATGAGTTAAGAAAGAGGCATCTGACAGGGCAAACTGATTCTTCGAAGGTGGCAGCGAAAATCAAAGTCAAAGGTTTTTGTTCCAACTGAGCCTTTGCAGGCGCTTTCAAAGCGTGGTTCTAGGTGCATGTTTCCAAGTGAGTTGGTCTTGGAGAAGATACAGACAAGAAACTCTATGGATACTCTTTTAAAATTATACAATGTAAAAATACACAACACACACCCCACAGATATATTTACAATAATATTAATAATATAGCCAAAAATCGATGTGAATTTACACAATGTGATGAAAAAAAAAGAAATGCCAAGAAACCTGAAATAAAACAATTAAAAAAATTGTCAAACAAGTTCCAAAACAGGTATTTCTTTTTCCTCCTTTAAATTTCAACACATGCACGATGTTATTCAACTAATCTACAGTTTACTGGATATATGAATGTATTCGTAAAATTTATTAGAAAAAAAGAAAGAAATTTCCGTTTATTGGCACAATTAAAATTAAAACACATCCCAGTACATTTATGCCAAAAGGGCCTCAGCTCAGCATAATGTCAGATGACAACACCAGGTGCTACCACCTGACGCTGATTTTCAGCTGCAACCCACGGGTGCCATACGCTCGAACGTGCTTAAAACAATGTAAATAAATAATTATTACTGTTAATAAATTAGCTTCACTTACCACTCCATTTTGCACACTGAACCCGAGTTGGTACTTAGTGTCTGGTCTCTTGATCTTCACTTCGACGACGGGGGCACACGGTACCACTGTCAGCTTCACCACAGTCTGTTGCTTGGAGTTCTTGATGTATGTCTGGCAGGTTGACAGCGGTAACCCGACCAGGCTTACGCCGTTTATTGCAATTATTTGATCTCCTGAAACAAAAAAATACAAGTTATTAACAGAAGGTATGTCTTGACAGAGGTATGTTTTTACCACTGAACTTTGAACTTTAACGAGGTAATAGATTCTATATCGTCGTTGTAGAGGCTCTTGTACTATATCATGTGGATGTGGACTAAGGCCTAACCCTTTTCATTCTAAGAAAAAGCCAGTGCCCAGCAGTCGGACAGTAATGAGCTGGATTTATTTATATAAATAGCTCACTAGTCTTCGAAGTTTTGGGCGATCATGATGTTTATCCTTTATTGGCAGAGCATTCCCAACGTACCTATATTAAGTTGTCCGCAGCGAGCAGCAGCCCCGGCGGGCGCGAGGTTGGCGATGACGACGGTGGGCAGCATGGAGCCCCAGCCCGACTCCACCACCACCACGCCCAGGATCTCGCCCTTCGCCTTCGGTACCACCACCTGGAATTATGACATGAGGTTTAAACATATTGCTTATATGGTGAAAGAAGGTGACAGTAAGTGTGAGATTCACGAAACGAAATCTTGACTTTACTCATTTTTTTTCTTTCACGAAACTTTGTACCATCTAAATACAATAATAAGATTTTATGCCATTTGGGTATCATGAAAAAACTTTAAAAGATTTATTTAGCATTGTTACTGAAATACAAGAAAAAAAAGAAGAACATTGATCACAAAAGATGATTATTGATATTGTAACAAAATATAAAGATTGGTCACTTTCTAAAATGTTGCCAGTTAATTTATTTAAAAATAGAGCGTGGAACAACGACCTTGTCAAGGTCAATGACATATCAAAGATTTCATTTCTTTTTAAATTTAAAGTGCCTGAAAGTGCCAGTAAACAGTTACCTCTTTCTGCAATTCCTTCTTAGCAAACATTTGTAGCTCATCACCGAATATTTCTTGACTGTTCAGAACTTCTTGATAGTCCATCTCCTTGACAAAACTATGGTCTTCTATTCCGTTGGCCTTCAGGAACTCCATGTAGGCGACTTGGAACGCCTGCCCGATGGACTGGGCTATGAATTGAGCCTAGAACAATTTGTGTCTTGTTAGATATTACGATAAAGAGCGAGTCTTAATATTGTGTCAGTAAATAGTGTTATCTTTATTATATTTGTTGAGATATAATTTGAGGTTAGACCTCGTTTACATATTTAGTTTGTGTTATCTCAGTACAATTTCTCGGCAAGTTCTGTTTTGTTTATATGAGGACAGCGGTGTGCATTAGGAAAATCTCCATTTTTAAAATGGTTTGTATAATACGGAATTAAGTTTGTTCTTCGGATAATACCTAAGCTTGTTTCTCCCTAAATACTTGTTAGTTATGTATAAAAAAACAACTCACCTCTTCACTCTCAAACACATGGCAGATCATCTTAGGCGTGCGGTTCAACTTAGGCTGGTCGGAGTCGTTCTCGTGAGGCACAAACCTCCGCCTAGCCATCAGAACGACCAAGTCACCTATATCCGCTATATACGATATAGTCCTAAGCGCATGGTCCATCATTATCTCCTTGAGTTCCGTATTTAAAACCATTATTTTTTCCGTCGAGATGAAGAGATCGACTTCTGTACTTGGTTGGTTTTCGCCTTCGGGTGCCTAGAATGAGAAAAAGACTATGATATGGGAACTTAAGGCCGGCTTATTCTCTCTTATGTGGACGTTTTAACGTTAAAAGCTCAATTTGAAGCGTGTCATACAAGGTGAATTTTGACACTCAAGCAAGCTTATACGAGGTGACAAAATGGCTGATTTTGAGCCTAAACAACAGTTAGAAATCTTCTGGCTTTAACCTTTTGAACGCCGACGTGTATACACGTCAAGCAATAGCGAGCCCTGTACGCCAACGACGTCAATATACGCAAAAAGAAAATACGAAATAAACGCATTAACTAATATAATCAATTATAATAGACATTTTCGCTGGCGCACAGAACACGGCGATGCATTTACGCCGTAGCGGTCTAAAGGTTTATTCTCTTAGCTCGAATCAGTCGAACTTCAATACACCTATATCTAGTATTCAGAAAATGCTTGTCACTTGAGTGAACTTGATGTTACAACTGGAAGGTACGTCATTCATCATGGACATCAACACGAGGTAACTACGAATTATGACTCGACAACTATAACAAGTCATCTGGCATTCCTCTTCGCTACTCGACTGCTCGCACTGACAGTACCTCTTACCGTTCTAAACCTTGTCTTGAACGGCGACAGACGTGTGACGTATGTGGAAGTGGGGGACGCGGAATGACTTGTTCTAATTTTCGAGTATTTACTTGATTAGGCGATACAACGTGAAGTTAAATTGTATTTGAATGGAATGATAGTTTTTTTTTCTAGTATTGATTTGAGTGCGTTTGGCAGCACCTGATGATAAGTGACGATGCTGCCGAGGACTGAGGAGTGTTCACGCGAAGTCAAATAATGTCTATTCACTCTCTCTGAGATAGCTTTCGCATTGTATCGCATCGGCGCAGTGGTGGATTAATGGATGAGCACATCAAGCTCGGGGATCAGTGAAGCAGTATCAAATGGGAAAGATGAGGAAAAAAGAAAAGGAAAAATGAAACAAATGCTAGAGCTACAAATTCTCTTAATCCACCGCTGCGTTAGGAAAAGTAAGTTAATTTAGAATTTAGAGACTTACCAAAGCCTGATTACCGAAGACAGCAAAAAGGGAAATATGGTAATGTTAGTATAATGGAGTGGAAACATTTAAATATAATGTTTTATTGAAGCTTTAAAATGGCAAGTTATAAGGTAAAAATTTTAAAATATATATAGTAAAGATAAACCCCAATAAAACATCTCTAAAATACTTTTCTTGATAGCAACACTAACACTTGGTGTTGCCAACATTTATGCAATAATTATTCATTTACTACACACACTTTCACACGAACACATGGGTAAACTTATGGGTACTATTATCTCTAAGTAGTCTGTGGGTACTATCTATCTATGACATCGACAACATAACTATGTTATTTTTTTATACGAATGCCATGTAGACTAGTTAAAGTTGATTTTCATTGAATTTTGTAACCATATTAACGTAATAATTTCATGAAAATGTTTAGGTATTCATTGATTACGATCAATCACGGTACCAGACTACTCTCAAATTTAAAAGCTTACACGGCGCGGATGGGAATCGTGCTTGGCTGGACTACTTAACTTACGGGTACCCGCGAAAATAAGCACGTTTATGAAGGTAAAGCCGAAACGCTCATACCGATTACCATAGCCGAAAATCCCAATAAAAACCAACTAGGTACCCAAAAAATAACACAAAACGTGAACCGAAACAAGGAGAGCCTAAAAATCCTAGATAATGTCAGCCAAACCACCTTGATCTTAGTGACGGCTTCCTCGACCATGTTCTTTTTGGGCCGTTTCTTGCGGCGGCGCGAGTCCTCGTCCACCTCGACCGAGCCCAGGAAGGCCAGGCGGAACACGGCGGCGGGCGCGGCGTACACGCCGGAGTACGGGCCCGCGCAGCCCCACCCGCCCTACGGCACACACCGGCTAACCTCCTCGAACGCCGCGCTCTCACATAATCCCACGGTATTCGATTTGTTTTGACGGATTTTTAAACGTGATGTTTTTAGTAAGTTTGTAAGAAACCTTTGTGAGACCAACTACTATCAGATTTTACTTTAGTAATTTAAAAAGTCTAATTTCATTGAATGATCATAGGTTATAATTTATCCGGAAAATAGGATAATCATGGTTAAGTTAAGTATGTAATTATGTGTTTTTGTAGACTGAACTATTTTACGACCTACTTATTTTACGTGTACTTGAATTGATAAAGCTAGGTATCCTGTTTTTGATTGATATTTTAAGCCAAAAATATATTAATTAGTCCACACCGGACGCGGAGATTAAATGAACGCTTCCTGATAGATACGGCTTAATATAAATGATATTAAAACATGCAAAAAGTATGGCGCAAAAAATTGCCAATTCGGTAAAAATATGTCCTCAATAACCAAGTTTCAAACGTTAGGTTTTCTGAAGCACAAAGTGTGTTTACAAGACTACCTATGACGAAAATGCAGATATTTCTTATAATTGCCCACCCTATTTGTTTGGCTTGCTTTCCAAACGTTCAACCAACGCGATAGCAAATGATCAAAAATTTCGGCGCGTAAGCAAGCAAAACAATCCGAATACAAACAATGATTATGTGAGAAGCGAGCGATCCACCGTCGTTAGTATGAAAGCAGACCTAACGAATTAACCTTAATATTAGAATAGGGATGTCGAGTGCGTAGCGCTAAGCGTTCCGCGATGTAGTGCCGTGTCGGCCAGGCCACCTCAGCCGGTGTGAATCGGATATATTACATGCTATATTGTGCATATTATGAAATAGTGCGTGGATAAAAAGCGTCCGTACCAGTTAGTGACGTACTTTCTTCTTAGTCGAGTGTAACGGAGGAATCGACTCAGGTATACGGAGAATTCGATTTTTAAAGATGTTGAAAACTCTTTTTTTAATTTGGTTTGGAGACGGCGAAAGTACGGTCTTAACTTGTAAAAAGCCCGAAGTCGGAACATGCTTAGATAAAAGTCTAGCACAGCACAATATGATCGCATACTCGGACCTTACCTTAAGTGCCCTAAACAAGGGCTCAAATGATACAAAGCATTAGCGACAAGCGGAACAGTAAGCGAAGATAAAACATTTTCAGAGGAGGCTAGCCGGCCAATACGGGATCCGACAATCTTCTTGGGTCGGGTCGAGGGGTGAGGAGCACACTGAAAAAAATACTCTAGTGCCAAGTCAATAAGAGCTCAAACGGTTTGGCGGACAGGTCGTGGATAGCTCAAACATTTGGATATTAACATACACAGGGCAAAGTCCCGTTGACGTTCTAGCAACTAAATATTGTATTGTTCGTTATATAAAGGGTATTAAGGATATCCCACTAGCATTCTCAATACACTAATCCTAATGAGCATGAAATTACATATTTACAAGATGAACGTGAAAGTTTGGAATAAGGAACAGTTGCGTGCAAATAGTTGGAAAGATTTGCGTGCCAGTTTTGCTTCACATGTTTGGATAGAGATGTGGTAAGAGCTTAGCTTGTTTCAATAATCGACTAAAGTATTTTAAGTCGATATAATAGTGAAGTATTCAATAATTTGTTTTTGGTTGAGCTAAAGTTATACAACGTATCTACTATCGACTTTTTGATAACAATAGAAATACATTACGTAATTTTTTATTTGTTTTTAATAATAATTTCAGAGAGTTTCGAACTTTGTTTAAACATGATAATTTAACAAGATTAACAGGATAGTTTCATGCAAAATTATAATACTTGAAATGTAAAAGTTAATGAAGTCCGAAATGTTAAAAGTTACTCTGTGACAAAACCTGTCACAATTACTATTTATCACGGTGTGTGTGTGAACATATTTAAAGGAGCAAAATAGAGTCAAATTTGTCGTATCACCGTTATATAACTAAAGCTTAATTTTGCCGATCGCAAGAATAGTGCTACATTGGTGTCGATTGTGTTGTGCATTTTGACTATACTAACCTAGACTAAATGCATCTGTCACTTTCTTTTTCTATTGATACAGAGAGAGAGACAAACACCTTTAGTGTAGTTTAGTTCTGTAAAAGGGAGCAACAGACTCGACACCAGAGGGCCGATCAAGGATGGTTTAACGTATGGTAACGTTAACGTTAACAATTTTTGAATAAAAAGTACAATGATTCTATCGCATTATTGTTCAATTTTTAACCCCCGACCAAAAAGAGGGGTGTTAAAAGTTTGTAGTGTGTAGCTCCAAAACGGATGGACCGAATGTAATGCAGTTTTTTTAAATTGGAAGCTAGTTTAATCGGGTATCATCTTAGTTATGTTTCATGAAAATCATACACACTTGTTTCAAGAAAATGTAAAAAAATATCATGGATTAAACGTGTATTTTTTATTCTAAATTTACTTACGTTAACGTTAGGATACGTTAAAACATTCTTGTTCGGCCCACAGTAGGTGGGACAGAAAGTGACAAGTAATTTCATGCTCTCTGTCAATAAACATCTACTTAAGATACAAACATTTTACATTAATACCGATTCACACGGGCAAACGGTAAGTTGCTCAACTGTGTCTTTATGAGAATGCAAGGATCACACACGGAAGTTAGCAACCCTGATTAAATAAAGATTTTTTTATTGGTAACTCTAATATAAGGGCCTATCTTTGAAATCTCGATCCCTATAAAGGGTAATTGTATTTATCATTATGAACAACAACGAAAGAAATATCTGCTGTTCCATGTATTATTTAGTCGAGTATTATCGAATTATTTGTATGGAACAGCTGATTTTTATTTCGCGATTTCAGGGTTGGTCCCATAGTGAAAGTTGTTTATAATGATGAGTATAATAACCCTTTAAAGGGTTCGGGACTAGAAAGGTGCAGTACGACACAACTAAGAAGTAACATCGATGAACCTGATCAAACAACCAATGGCAGTCGCTAGTTTAAATAATTGTAAAACTTATTGCATCAGCGTAAAGATCACGTTTTACTACAGTACTAATAAATATTCGTTGTCATGGACACGCGCGCATTTCGAAACTGATCGGTTTTATAAAGTTTGCCAAGATTTCTTAGTTGTGTCGTATTAAAAGACCCTGTCTTATAAGACAGGTAAGAATCAACGGACTGTAGTTATAAACAGAGGTTGGATGCCGTCTAATCATGAGCTTCAAATATAATATTTTTTATTTGAATCACATGATAAGAGTGCCGTGTTCCTTATAAATGGTAATTAGTCAGTACGTCAGTGTATAAATAAATAAGTTACAAAGGGGTTAAAACCTTTAACAAAAATGTTAAAATGGAACATGATTTTGGGGTTAATGATATATTTGGTGTTAATTCTATTGCACATAAATAAACGTTAAATTATATTTGAATTTTTTTTATTGCTCTCTTTTTCAATACAATAATGACAGAATGAGACGGCAATATTTAAGATATATAGAGTTTTGTTTAAGTTGAGATAGTGGAGTCGATTCTGTAAGGCACTGACTAAATAAAGTTAAAATGTTGTATACTTTAGCTCACAAATAAACAAGGAAGATATGGAAGAATTTTCGAGCTGTCAAACTCAGATAAAACTTAAACATTGGAACATATTTAATTTCACCGGTGCCCTATCGAATCGGAACTGTGAGCAGCGGAATCGACAACTTTCTCCAACTTTTGAATAAAATTATATATTTGGAAGACTATACAATACCTTGATCCTAGACACAGCTTCTTCAGCCTGCAGCATCCTGGTGGCCTTGGTGGGCTGACCCTCGCAGGCCAGCTGGGTGGATCCCAGGTAGCGCGCGCGGAACAGTACGCCTTCTATGAGCACTGAACGGGTCACGTCTGTGGAGGGAACAGTACTGAATTAACTAATATTTCTGTCGACTTAAGTTAGAATTGTCTTTTTGTTTAGGAGGGTAGAAGTATTTATTTTTTAGTAAGTATACCTATTATAATACAATATTGATAGTTTCGAGTGTATGGCACTCGTGGGTTGCAACTCAAAGGTTGCAAATAACCAGCGTCAGATGGCCAGTATCACTGCCCCCTGACATTATGCTGAGCTGCGGCCTTTTGGCACAATAACTCATTTTATTTTATATGTTTTCTTTGTTATTGCTTTTATTTTTTGTTGTGCTAATAAACTATTTTTCTTTCTTTTCTTTCCTTCTAAACATAGTCTAGATGAAATAGTCAGCTCATTCGAAGGGTTTAACCACGATGGTTCGTAACTTGCTTCTTTTGGTGCTGCGTCAATTGGCGATTTAGTGATGTGTGCGTGAATCTCTGTTGTAGTTGTGACGTTTGTATTACTGTATTTTTAACACCCGACAAAAAAGAGGAGTGTTATAAGGTTGTAGTGTGTATCTGTGGATATGTGTACCTCTGTGGCATCGTAGCTGCAAAATGGATGGACCGATTTCAATGCAGTTAGCTATGTTTCGTGAAAATTTGTTTAGCCATTCAAAAGTTACAGCTCTTTTTCTAGTTCGAATCGGGGGTTTTTGACGGTTAGGTTATTTACTCTGTGGCAGAACTATCGTTATATTTTACGCTTGTGACTGTGTCTACTCTTTAAAAACGTTTCCGCTTCGATACTTTTCTCAGAATAATATTGGATTATCGGTTTTGGTGTTGGAACCATATCGATACGGTGAATGCTTTTATTACTCTGCTTTACAGCAAAATTCATAACAATTTAGGCACAGTGAGATATGCCATAACGGGACACGTATGAAAATACACTTCGTACAGCGGGTCTACCGCGTAACTAAAATTGTAATGAACATCGACTCTGGTAATAAACTTCAATACGATCGTGAGAGACAAAACTTGGAGGTATTTTGTAAAAGAAATATGAACGTGAACATAGGAGTCCTTCCCAACTTCATGATCGGACTGTTTTTTACAAAGTAGCTCGAAGTTTAGTCTATCATGATCGTTTTGACGTTTATTACCAGAGTCGATGTTCATTACCATTTTAGTTACGCGGTAGACCCCCAGATTGATACTTCCTCGGATATAAAAAATAAGTTGGGAAGAGTTTATTAAAGAAAGCAAATAACGTTACCTATAAAAATAATGATCTTTGTCGCCAGAAACTCACCATGGACAAAATCCAAAAGCAGCATAAAAAAGTTAAATCGATTTAGTTGACTTTATTCGAGTAATTAATTTAACCAAAATCTGTATTTATTAAACTTACCTTCTTTATTTTTGCTCTTTTTCTTCCCGTCCTTGTCCTGAAGAAATAAAAATCGATATGAAAATCAAAAGAAAGTTACAAGTAAAGATATTTAGTAGACTGGACTACAAGCTAAAGGGCTATTAAAAAGACAACGACAAAAGTCTTTTCTATAACTTTGAAGTGTGAGTGAGTCTATTGCTATTACTGGCCACAATTCCAAAACTACTGCTAATAAGAATTTAATTACGGAAAAAACTTAATGACACTACCTGACATAGGCTAAATTGGGCTTCAGTGAGATAAGTTCGCATCAAGTTCGAGCGTCACTGCAATATGATCGGCGCGTCATAAAATTACGAGAATTAGCCTTGCACTCTCTACTCTCTAGACTTCGGTCCACGCAATTAGCTTCTCCTAAATTATGCCAGAACAGTCGATTCTCTTCCTTCGACTACCAGAAAAATACTAATGATATTACCTTCCCATTGTGCAGCGCCTCTTCGTCCCGGTTGTCGCCGGGTTCATGCGCGTGCGGCGAGCGCGCCGCTACCACGCTGCCGCCCGGCATCACCGTGCGGGACTTTGGCTTGCGCCAGCCCTGCGACAAAGTGGCAAATTATGGTATATGGTGATAGGGCAGTGAAGGTAATGGGACTGTCAATTGCCTTGTCGATAAACCTGGATAGGTACCGAAAGCTTCACCTGAATGATGCAGATAAATTGGCGAAGTCGGGTGCTGACGGCAAATGATTCCTACTACAAATCTGTACAATTTGTCTTGTAATGACAGATTATATCATATATCTTTTTTTTTCCCTAAGACTGCCACCAAACCTATTCGTTTATGGCTATGATTTGACGACACGGATGGCGCAGTGGCTAAGCTAATGCTTTTTGCGCTACGTGCCGCTGGTTCGTTCCCCGAACGGAACAAATATTTGTATGATCTACAGATAGTTGTTTCGGGTCTGGTTGAGTATGCCTTGATACAGGAGAAATCCTAGTAAGGGGCAATGTTTATTTAAAAAAGAAAAAGAAGAAAGAAATTGATAAGAATTAAATTATTCTTTTACGACCTGACGAACCATGAAAGTAGATTTATTTAGGACAGTTGACTCAAAAACAAATCAGTAATAGGTACAACTAAAGACAACTAAAGATTAATTCTTAAGAACTCATCAACCCAAATACACGAGCATTCCTCGGGTCAGACTGATTATTTGACCTGAGTCCCTCTTGTTATTGAGATGCGCATGTGACTCATTGCGTTATGTCGCACAAGTCATTAGTTTTTAAGTAGTGTTCATAACTTTAAGATTAGGTATAGTGTTACCGTTAACAGGAAAAATCATTAACGTAAATCTGTAGATAAAAGTGGTATTTTTACTCGTCTGAGAGGATAAGAAAAACATGAAATGTGTTTCTGCTATATTGTTTTCAAGTCTAGGTATTGATAACATGTCAATTATATGGTTTTCCTCCCAAATTATGTAAGATTGGTTGCAACTATGTTGCTTATTGTAATACTGAATTTACATAGACTTTGTTTTCTAAACCAAAGTCTATGTAAACCCTCAGTGTACGGTGTAACTGTAGAGCGTACTTATACATGAATTTACAATGTAATAACAGTGTGACTAGGTTACGTTTATACGTTAAGTTTATGTAAACTATCAAATATACCTATTTAAAATTTTAAACTATTATTGAGGGCTCGTGTGTATTGTCGATATTGTTTTTTTTACTATACCCAACGTCCAATAAAAACCAATACTTAGTCAATATTATACAATAAATGTTTATCTTTAATAATCTATACTGATTATCACTTGCGTTAAGCGAATACTAATGAAACTTTCATTGTTATAGTATTACACATACGAGGTGCATTCAATAAGTACCTAGCCTCATCGCCAGAGGGCGCTGTAGTTTCAAAAGAGTTTTATCACAGTGTAGCACATTCTTTTTAAATTCTTTTTTCAAATTTTCATTCCAATCCCTTCATTTGTTTTAATTTGACAACTTATGGAAGCCAACGTGTCGATCGGTTTTACAAAAATGGAAAAAGAGCAATATCGTTCGGTGATTCGATTCCTATTTTTGGAAGGGAAAACGCGCATCGAAATCAAAGAGCGCTTGGATGCTGTGTACGGTGACTCTTCTCCATCGATGGCCACCGTCAAGAATTGGTTCAACGAGTTTGCACGTGGCCGTACGTCGGTTTTTGATGAACCACGTCCAGGTGCACCGAAAACAGCTGCTACGGAGGAAAACATTAAAAAAATCCATGATCTCGTATTGGCAGATCGCCGATTGAAGGTTCGGGAGCTAGCTGAGACTGTAGGCATTTCAGAAGGAACAGTGCATCATATTCTTCACGAGGAACTCGGCATGAGAAAGCTGTCGGCGCGATGGGTGCCGCGTTTACTCACACCAGAAAACAAGCGCAACCGTGAGACCACATCGGAGACGTGTTTGGCGCTGTTTAAGCGGAATCCAGCGGAGTTTTTGCGTCGTTTTGTGACCGTCGATGAAACCTGGATCCACTGGTACACACCAGAGACCAAGGAGCAATCAAAACAATGGATCCAGACCGGGGAACGTGCTCCAAAGAAGGCGAAAACTGTAAAATCGGCCGGAAAAGTTATGGCCACCGTTTTCTGGGATTCACAAGGTGTGATCTACATCGATTACCTCGAGAAGGGTAAAACAATTACAGGGCTTTACTATGCCGATTTATTGGGCCGATTCGACGCCGAATTAAAGAAAAAACGACCCCATCTGGCGAAGAAAAAAGTGCTGTTTCACCACGACAACGCACCGGTTCACACGTCTGCCGTTGCCATGGCCAAATTGGTCGAATTACGCTACGAATTGCTGCCCCATCCACCGTATTCTCCAGATTTGGCCCCTTGTGACTTCTTTCTGTTTCCTAATCTGAAAAAATCACTCGCCGGGAATAGATATGGATCGAATGTGGAGGTCATCGCCGCCACGGAGGCCTATTTTGCAGAGTTTGACAAAAACTATTTTTCGAACGGATTAAAAAAGTTGGAGCATCGCTGGGCTAAGTGTATCGAACTAAAAGGAGACTATGTTGAAAAATAAATTTCCACTTTTCCAAAATTTTCGTTTACTTTTTGTAGGCTAAGTATTTATTGAATGACCCTCGTATCTATAGGAACTATGTAGTAAACACCTTTGTCCAATTCTGGAAACTACGTTTACCATATTAACGACGTGGCCATGGCTTAAGACAATGGAGCAAATTAGGAAGCACTCATCACTGAAACTTGTGATGATGCGAGTAGCATCAGCAGTGGCGTGCACAGACGTTTCTTAAAGGGTAAGCAAAAACAACTCAGTGTTGTATTGTCAAGTTAAATGATGTTTGTGATTGGCCACCTCACCCTAAGACTTAAATTAGCTGATATTGAATTATTTATTACTTAATGTATTAGGGTACGCAGGGTCTTTTTGTCTTTATAGAATGCACGCCACTGAACATCAGTCCAATTTTTACGGACGTGTTTACTGAAAACAAGCTAGATTTATCTTTTAAACTTTAAAGGCTAGACCCCAACAAACAAGGGGGCTAGCAGGATTTGTAATGTATAAAATTCTATGTCACCACAAAAAATGCACCGCATTGAGTGATTTTTCTAACATTGTTGACAAGATAATTAATTCTTACACAAGCTGAGTCCATTAATTTTAAGGATTCGTTTGTGATAGTGTGCCTGAAGTAGCTCTTTTTTAAATATTACTGAGCTGGTTGTTCTTAATTATTATTGGTCGAATTGGGAGTAAAGAAAACCATAAAATATAACTACAGCTTATCGTTCGTAACCGTGACGAAGGGAAAGTGTAGATAATTGTAACTAGTAAATATTACGCAAATAACTGGCAACTTCTTGCTATATTGAACAAAATATTATGAAAATTGGAAGCACTTCGTTGTAGTTATGTATTTGTACTTATATTTCTTACAAGTTTCCAATCATTCGTGCATGTATATGATTTTTATAGTCGGCGTTTCAATTACTTGTAATAGCTTAGAAACATATCGAACTCGGCTTCGGTCATAATATTATGAGGATAATGTAAAGGCACAGTTAACTCTGTTCCTTCAAAACAAAATGTCTATTAAGAGAAACCTTTATGAATGCCTTTTTTTTCTAAAACTATAACAGTCATTGAATGTTTTTAAGTTTTTAAACTGTGTCACCAACATTATTATTAGAGTTAAGAACGGGTTATTTACCATGTTTATACCTTCTTGCGGGATTCCGATATTTCGGTACTGTTGAAAGCGCGCCATGGTCACGGATAAACTCAAAGTTTATCGGATAAATATCGGAAGCTCGCAAGAAAGTAGGTATAAACATGGTAAATACCCCGTTCTTAATTCTAATAATAATGGATGTTTTTATTAAAATATTCATAAAATCCAACCTTTTCTTCATTCGTTTCCTCCTCACTAGTCGATTCATCACTCGCTTCCTTTAAATCCTCGATTGACTCAACGCCAACAACATTTGACTCACTATTATTGCGTGTTTTAATATGCACTTCCTTTACAGTCTGCTCTGCTAATTCGTTAACTTCACTAGTTCCTACATTATCACAAACTTTTTTTTCACTATTTAAATGTATTTCATTAACACTAGACACGATTTCATTAAGTTCTACTTCGTTCAAACTTTTATTACTTAAATTCACATTTTCGTGTTCATTTAACGGTTGCGCCTCACTACAATCATTTTCTTTCACATTTGTTACTTCATTAGAATTACAATCACTATCAAACACTGTATTTTCACCTTTATTCTCAGTTAAACAAGGTTGTCTTTCGTCCTCAGTCATTGTAATACGGCTATGTCGCGCGTCGCCGTAAGTCAAACTGAGCGTTCAATAGGGTGTTATCAGTGCAGTTGGTCATTTCCCATGCGTTAAAGATACGGTGAAGCAACGCATACGCTGTGTTCGCGCGATATACCGATACTGGCCCGCCACCGTATTATGGTAAGTGAACAGATGGAAGGACAAAGAGTAATGTAAATTACAGATTGAATACATATACATACATACAAGATTCTTTATTCATGGATTCTGTGTCTGGAGATCCATGAAATGAATGGTATAAAACGACAGTTAACTCGTTATCGATTACGTATTCTATCTATAAACATGATAAAAGTTATTGCTTGTTGTAAATGATAAGCGTTCGCGTTATTACTAAAAGTGTGGTACGTAATATTATTATTACGTACCGCATTTTTAATAAGGCGATTAGGTATTTATGGTAGCCCGTACCAATAAAATGTTTAGATTTTTGTACTTTATCTGCATCCCAAATATATTGAGGTCGGTTTCAGGGAACTATTTAGTTTTATTATTTTCATTCAAAAAGATAAAATTAAAAAAGCTAGTAGGTATTAACAAGAAACCTCTCAGAGTCCCAACACAATTAGGCACAAACCCAATCCTGTCCTCTCTCATGTAATATTCTGAGTCCAAGAATAATAGTCGAACAAGGTCAGTGCGCGCGCGCCGCTGACTCGACTGTGTTTATACTCACAGCTGATGATTGCGTCATACTGATTAATAGTAAGTAGCGGGTATTCTTGGCTTTCTTAGTAGCGGGTTCGTGATACTTGTGTACTTGGTGCATTGCGTTGTGGGCTTGTAAACTTAATTAATAAGGTATATTGTCAAACTGGTTATTTTTTATATAAATGATGCAGGTTTTCGTGATCTGTATGCGTCATGTGTGGTTTTAGTGTATTTATTTAGTGATAATATACCGGTTCTGTTGAAGTTAGCATTCATTGCATAAAAGTTTATTAAATAATATAGTTTGTTGGGTTTTTGTTCGGTACTCTGATGATGTGTGAATAATATTTATTTATAATTGGTGCTGCAATCAAAGAAGTGTCGATAGCCAATTTTTTTAATTGCTTTTATAATCTAAGAAAACTCGTTTATTTGTGATATTCTAAAAAAATGTTTAAGTCAAGAAATATTTTATAAATATTTAAATCGAAAGCAAGGAGTAAATGTCAAGGCGTATTTTTTTTTTCTTATGTTGGTACTCAATTGTATCATACTTATTTCTTTTGGTGCATGGGTCTAGATGCCAGATTTATTAAAAAAAAAAAAAAAAGTACGATGCACGATACGTGTAAAAGATTCAAACTACATACATTTTATTCTCAATGCATTCGCTGCAAAGCCAACAAAACACTGCAGTTGTACCATTTCCTGTTTTACATAAAATCTATAGAAGGTTTTTGACTCCTTTATGGTAAAGGCCATGGACCTTATATGGTGTGAATGGGCTGAGTCACATTTACATATTTAAATAAGCTTAAGTTTAGGAAGCTTGTGCCTTAGATGGTAAGATTTAGTAGTAATATTTTTTATAATTATAGTATTATTCTTCTAAGGTCATTGTCGTAACATAACATCTATATTTAGTATTAGATGTCTATACATGTACCTAACTAATTAAATCTTCCACGAATTAGCAACGCAGCATCAACGCTCTTTGCCCTAATAACTAAATTATATTAACTGCGATAATCGATGCAGGTAATTAATCATAGTGCATAGCTATTCTATACGAACACCGAATAGTAGTTTATGAAACTGTTGCATAATAGGGGGTATCACACGAGTGTTTTAATACCTAGTTATGTGCAGTTTCATACACTACTTTATCTATAATCATGCAATAGGTTATAGGTAGTTAACACATTAATAATGTAAATTGTAAATAATCAAAATGGCCCCGGAACTCAGCACGCATGCGCTATAGCGCGCCGCGCATGCGCCCTAGCCGCGCCACCATAGATAGTGTACGGCTGCTATAAAAAAAAAAAAAAAACTCCTTGGTGGAACATAAGTTTACTACATAGATTTATTAAACAGTAGTATATTATATCTATGGTGTACTATAATAGAAAAAAAGTTATTTTATAGCATTGTTTTGTTAAGGAAACTGTATCATAATAAAACTTTTTAATTTTATTATAGTTGCATGTGCATAAAGTCTGTCATTATAGTACTATTTTTGAATTCATAATTAGAACTTTACGATATGAGAGTAGATAAAATAGATTAGAATCTCACACTTTTTGTTGGTTGATATTTGAAGAATTGATATACGATAACGATACTCAAAGACGATAACTTAATAATGGAGCTGAGAACAGCTCTAGTCATGTTCACAGCTCCTGTTATTAAGTTACACGTTTATTATCGTATGTAAATAACAACTGAAAAAGACAGTGAGATTTGAATCGAAATGTTCTTACAGAATAGCTCTTCAGTTTCTACAATCATTAAAATAAAGCATGTTTAAAAAAGAAACAACCATGTTTTTTTTATTTTTATGCAGACGTAGTGCAGGCTACTATAGTTGCTTTTTACTTACTTTATCATCGAAGAATCCCTGGTCATCGGTTCTCTGCTGGCCCAGTAGTCTGTCAGTCTCAAGGTCTGTGTCTGCTTCATCTGAAATGTTCTCAAGCATTATGTTTTGATAACACATTATTAGGTCTAACTGTCTTACGTCACACAAAATAATATTCCTCAAAAATGAAATACGTAGGTCGTGCATTTGAATTTAGGTAGGTGCTTCAATAGATCAGAATTATATTGGCGTTTCATAAAATATCGCAATTTAAAAATTGTATATCGATAACAAGATGTTAATGTGTAAATATACCTTCATCGCCGCTTGCTGGTTTAATTTCTACAGATTCCGTGCTCTGTGCAGATGACGGCCTTTTGCTGTTGAAAAATAAAGATGCTTTGTCTACAAAATATAGAATAGTAGCTTCGCGGTTTCACCAGCGAGTCTTATTTTTATCAAAGTAAAATATAGCCTATATCACTCAAGGATACTGTAACTGTATACTAGTGAAAGAATTTTTAGAATCAGTGACTCTACAGCGTAACTAAAATGGCAATGAACATCGACACTGGTATTAAACTTCAGTACGATCCCGAGAGACTAAACTTCGAGCTACGTTATAATTTTTTTATCGATCATGAAGATTGGATTCCCAAACTTCAATCTTCATGATCGGTATTTTTTTTACAAGGTAGCTCGAAGTTTAGTCTCTCACGATCGTACTGAAGTTTATTACCGTAGTCGATGTTCATTCTATTTCTCCCTTAGTGGATAATATCAAGAGGACTGACAGCAACATCTTTAAGCGTTAACCGCGTTCACTGATTAGTTTACTAATGTTAAATTCACCATATTTTACGGTCATGGAATTTTTATGAGGTGTATGCATGGAGGCTACGGACTAATAAAGTACCCACCGTGGAGGGTAGACGTCGTCATGATGCGAGTGGTGGTGATGTGGCGAGTGCGGCGCGAGCGGCGCGGGGGGCGCGGGGGGCGCGGGGGGCGCGCCGGCCGACGCGGGGCGGTGCGGCGCGGGCGCGGGCGGGGGCGGCGCCGGGTCACTGCACACTGGGGAACAACAACACTAATGCTTATGGCTGGATGGTACACGTTGCTTGCTGATAACGCGTGATTGGTTTTTGGGCCTGAACTCCTCCTACGCTGATGTCAGTCGCGTACGTCAGTCGCGCGACCGAGTACACCGATATGGTTGAGGTTTAATCATTATTATAAAAATATTCTAAATTTTATAATAATTATCAAATAAATAATTTTAAAATTTATTTATTTAGATTTGTTATTTGACATTGTGTTCTATACTACTTCAAACTGCGACGCTGATGTCAGCGGCGCATAGATAACCTATAACGACATAGGTTGTCCTACGCGACCGATATCAGCATATGAGGAATTCAGGCCTCAGACAGTAATGTATACGTAACGTACACCATCTAAGCCTAGTTAACAACGATTTGAAGATCAACACATAGCAGAACAAATCCTGACTAGCTGTTAACTTTTTAAGCTGGAGACGGGTAACGATTTCACCAGTACTAGAAGATTGGACGTATAGTCATCAGCGGGTCTAAAAAGGCTACATTGAGCAATAAATACATCTACAAATCTCCACCACGGAACGGTTAAAGAGTTGATTGTTGAATATGAACCTTACGCGAATGATATTAAGAGTCATCAATTATGTAGATATTTTGAGGGTTATAATATGAATCAATAATTATGATTCATCTAAAGCGGCCTTTTTAGACCAATAACCACTGTTTTATTGACCATGGTTTTAGAAGAAGCCTATGTTCAACTGGAATTGCTGCAGCCTAAATAGATCTAAGTTATACTAAAATGAAACTCACCTAAAGGATCCAGTGAATGTAGATCAGCATCAGACAATACATGAGGGTCCGTGCTTGTTCCATTTTCCACAATCTCCTTTATAACTACGGAATGAGTCTGTAAAGAATTACAATATATTATTTAATAGGAAGTAGTTTCTATACAACTTTTTTTTTTTTTTTTTTTTTTTTTAGCTTGGTAAAATCATCATATGGGTCCTCCCACCCCGGGCAGGGCGGGAGGGACTGTCAGACTTGTACTGACTAAAATCCACGGTGTTCCTTCGATAGCCCTTTACGTTCCGGGGTCACGGTAATGAGATAAGTCCCGCGACCAGTTTCTATACAACTTAGTATTTAAATTTTTAACCCCCGGCGTCTAGGGGGCAGAGAGCTAATTCACTTAATTTTATGAGGCACCGATCATATTGCAGTGACGCTCAAACTTGACGCGAGCGTATTTCACTGAAGGTAAGAGAATACCAAATGTTTTGTTTTGATCAAAAATTTACTGCAACTTCGCGGCAACTGCACTTCTTTAGTTACGTGAATTAGCATACAGGGCATAAACAAGACATCTATACTTACCTTTTTGCACAGATGAGGCGCACCGTTACATGGTTGTTTATAGATATTACGTATTTCATTTCTTTTAATCCTTTTTGTTCTATCTTTCTTTATAGGGTTTTATCATTTTTCTTTTGTCATGTTTTGTTAGTTTTGGTAGAGTCTTTATCATGCAAAAAGGAATAATGTTTGTTTCTTTTATTTTATCTGGGTCCCTGTAGGGTTATGTAGCCGTGGTGTCTGTGTACCGGGAATTCTTATGTGTAATGTGGAAGAAAACACCGACGTCTGTATACACCGAACAGCTTTATTGTACTGAACTAAATTACAAGTAATGTGCAATTATAATAATGTCTGTGTGAACACGAGCGTCAGCATAAAATTGTCGAGTATGCTCGTACATGCTCCCAAATCACATTTAAATTTTTTAAGCCAGCATTATATCTGCCGGTTATTTATAATTATTCCTATGCTTACCAGCAGCATTTTACTGGGCTTAATATCCGGTGCTGCCGGAATGTTTCTGGCATATATACACTTTCCAAGGCAAATAATGCAACATTTTCATTAAATAGGATGAAATCTGCTTACACTCAGCTTTAGAAATGTATTAAAAGTCCAACGCACCTGTATCATTTGATTATTGTTGTCCGTGTCAGACGCGTGTCCAGACGACAGTCCGTCCTCTACGATTGGCAGGTGCGTCACCACCACACGGTTCGTGTCCATTGCTACCGCTAGAAGAAAATAACATTATAAAACCGAGCTACCTGTGACGGGGCCGGGTAGTTACCACACCCAGAGATCACAGAGTACTCATAATATGATTGAGGGTAGTTGAAAAGAACCGTCTGTCATAGGACGATAAAGCGTCACTGCAGGGGTGCCAATTGAAAATCAGCGCTGGGCTGCTGCGCTCTTCGAGCTCTGCAAATGTTAAGCTGGCTACCCTTTCGGCATGGCATGCTTGACAGCATAGGTACTTATATATTTTTAGGAATTTAATTTTTTATTTGTTTTAATAACATTGCCCCTCACTAGGATTTCTCCTGTATCGAGGGTACAGTTTACAAACATACCTTTCACATGCACACACAACCAGACCCGAAACAACTATCTGTAGATCATACAAATATTTGTTTCGTGCGGGGATCGAAGCCGCGGCACGTAGTGCAGAAGGCTAATCGCTTAGCCACTGCGCCAACCGTGTCGTCTTTCTTATTTATTTCTTTTGTAGTATTATTTTTATCTAGGTATATTCTTCTCTCTCTTGTGTTGTCAATGTGTTCGTGTTGATAAATGATTTTCCGTTCTTCTTATAAACGTCGTCGCATCATACGGCATATTTCTAATTAACGGTATTCACGGCAAAATGTGCCGTATTTGCCCGTGCTTTATTACTATATTAGCTTACTACAGTATCATACGCGTCACCTTTCATCTCGGACAGCTCGTTCTCCATGAGCATGAGCGACAGGGAACGGTCGCTGCCGCTGTCGCTGCAGTCGGTGGACAGCGCGAAGGGCACGTCCGGTCGGGCCGCGGTCGGTGACGCCGAGCCGCTCCACGCCGCGCCAACGGACAGTTCCCGCACGTTGGGGGTGTTGTATGCTACTGATTGCTGCGCAGCGCGCACCTGACGAACGAATTAATAGTTAGGGTTAAGTTATATTTTAAAAAAAGATCCTAAAAACCAGCCCAAGACACGACTACTATGTGTTCCAACTCTCTTTATTAACACGCTTTAATTAGCTTCACCTGTAACTAACTATGTAAAGAAATCTTGGATGTTCAATTTAACCCACTTCCCGGTTTCCGATTGAGCTGAAATTTTGCATATACGTTTAGTTTGGATGACAATGCATGGTTAGCTAAGTGACGACATTCTAAATCACATATAGCTGACAAAATTTTCTTATCTACCATCATGATATGGGTATCAAATTAAAGGGTTTACTGAGAAGAATACGAAAAATAAAATGAAGTCCCTTTAAATTCAATACGGCGTACTCCCAAAGATGGAAGCGTGTTTATTAGTTTTTTAATAAAACTATAATTATAATTATTCTAAGCATTCAGACTACATTACCTTACATTTATTCGCCACCACACAAATCGGTCTAGCCTCTCCTCGCGAACCCTGACCGCGTTTGGTGCTCTCGAGCGCATTCAGGGTTCGGGGTACCGAAATTTTGAACAAGAGCCTACAGTACATGTTGGAAGCGCAAGCTTGTTGGATGGCTTTCCAGTATTCGAGCGCAGACACTGCGCGAGACGTCACAAATAGTCTAGTACCTGCAGTCCCAAGAAGTTGGTGTGGTTGTGTGTGGTGTGCGGCGAGTCGAGCTGGTCGGGCACGTGAGGCCACTCCGACTCGCTGCCGCCTTCCAGTCCATTTTCCGACGGACATTCTTGCGTTTGACGTCGCAATTCGTAGTCTAATTCCTGCAAGTCGATGGAGACAAGTCAATATCTTTCTCATCTGAACAATATGACAAGTTACTGGTCTTCGGTGGAGTTATATCTATTTAATTACCACAACCATAAGAAAAAAATTGTTTCCATAAGGCCCAATTTCACCGCCAGCATAACAGACGATAAGGACAAAATCTACCGTTTAAATACGAATTTTTATATGAGTAATCGGTCGATTTCATATTAAACACCTGTTTATTTTACTTTTGTTGTTTATGTCTAATCCTTTCTGTGTGCGTAATTTTTATTGATTTTTTATTTTATTTTAGTGTGTTAAGATGTATCTATAAATGTATTTTATTTCTTTGTTATATTGTTGGTGAACTTGGGCGTAAGACGTTAACAGTTTATTGCCCAGCAGCATACATGTCTGATGTATGCTGCTGTCCAATAATAACCTGAAAGAATTACCTAGTCACTCTTTACGACACCCACGAAAAACATAAGAGTTGGCTGTTCTAGGGCAGTGATCTAGGCCAGAGAAAAAACGGCATCAATACATAGGAAATAGGATTTGAGCGATCTATCTATAAATTTTTCCCAATAGGAAATCCTAAAATGGCCATAAATTTTTCTATTATTTTTTATTTTCTGAATAAAATAACATGTAGGTAGATAAATCAAAGTCTAAAGTATTTATTAGTGCGAGTTTTGGTGATACATTAGGTATTAAATTTATTTTATGGCAACTCAAAAATCTACCCAGAAAGATCTATAAATTGAGTTGTCCTACCTGGAAGTTAACGATCTCATCGTTGGCGATAAGATTGTTGATCTGTTGCTGTCCCGAGTTCGTGGGACACCTGAAGAACTCCTCCAGCACCTTTCTGGTCTCCGAGAACTCGTATAAGTAGTCGAACGCGGCGGAACCCGACGGGGGCGTCACGTCCCGGCTCTCTGTCACTACCCTCTGGAATTGAGAGGCGAAGTATTTTAATTGGTGCTGCAGTAATGGGTGTCGTAAGACGTGACTACGATATAATTTCAAGCGGATAATCATTAGCATCTACCCATGGAATACACATACTTACTGGTATTGCTAAACTATCAGCTGTACTGTATATGCAGAGTGACTGGTTGAACGAGAGTAATATACTCATCATTATGAACAACTTTTATTACAGGACCAACATTCAAATCGTGACAAAAAAATCTGCTGTGCCATACATTTAGTCATGGAATATTGGATTATTTGTATGGGATAGCCGATCTTTTTTTGGTATTTCAGGGTCCCATAATAAAAGTTGTTAATACTGATACACACAATACCCTCCTTCCATGTCCCTCATTCAACCAGTCAGCCTGTATAATTAAGGCAATAGGCTTTTTAAGATTTATCACAAGGTCTACAAATATCCGAGCCAAAACGGCGACTCGTTTATACTCTATCATGTTTTAAACGACAAAAGTCCGAACTAACCTGAGGAAATCCCGGCCTCGGCGACCGCGTCGGCTTCTGCGTGCCCACGCCGTACCTGCGGGGCGAGCCCTCGTACTCCGCAATGGGCAGCTCGCCGATGACGCGCGTGAGGCGGCTCTTGTCCTCGTCGCCCGACAGCCACACGCCCGACGGGCTCGCGTCACTAAGCCGGACATCTTCCCGTGACGGACTGGACTCACTCCCGTCACTCACTTCACTTTTATTGTTCAACACATCACTATCACCGTTTTTAATATTGTCTAAAGTTCTTTTTACACTCATATCGATCTCATCGTCACTAGCTTCCGGTTCCGTCCTCAAACCTAGAGACACAGAATTCAATATCACTGAAAATAAAAGAAAGAGAAAACAAAGTTGTATGAATACAATGGTTATTGGATAGGATGGTTACAGGTTGTTAAAGTATTGTTGTAAACTTTTGTTACGTCAAACGTCAATTATTCAATCCCTATAAGCCTATGCAGTGGCGTGTACTAAGCGTGTACTCCATAAAGACAAAAAGACACTGCCTACCCTAGTAATATAAACTTTAATATGTCTGTAATATCACATAATTTAAATCTTAGGGTGAGATGGTCAATCATAAACATAATTTAACTTGACAATACAACACCAAGTTGTTTTTTCTTACCCTATAAGAAATATCTGTGCGCGCGGGCCTATGCTATAGTTCCGATACATTAAAACGTCTTTTTCAGATCTACTCGTGCGCGTATTGTTTACCCATGCTTTGTTTGATGTGATTGTTTTCCGACCATCCCTCCCACACCCCCCACTTATCCGTTAACATTTACTCAGCAATTAGCTACCCTATTGTTGTTTGATGACGTCAGCAGCTATCTTTATGCGAGGGGTAAATTTTAATGCGTATGTCGTTTTTAAGGTAAAAAAGTTTACAACAGTGAAAAACAATAATACACAGGTGTCAATAGAAAGGGTGAAAGCAAAAGCGAAGACATCAAAGCGAAGTGAAGGGGATCAAGGAAACTTAAGATCATCACGAAAATTGTGAACATTAAACACATTACATATAAAATGTGAAGATTTTTGGATTAGCTGATTATAAGAAGCAATTTAAATTGTATCTACATCCAATGAGCCGAAATATTTAAAGCACATATTGCACACACAATTTGAGATAAACTGTACAAATGAAAACGGTGCAATGCAGTCAGATTAGGCTAATGCTGAGATCAGACCGAACCAACGAATTCCAATGACCGTGGATAAGCCGATGTCGAATTGCATTCAATGAAAATTCTTGATCTAAACCTTCCAAGGAATACTAACGTTCATTGCATCGGTCTGTAACCAGCTGAAGCAGTGAAAACAGAAGACAATCTCACCTTTCCAGTCATCACTATCATCAAACACGACGACTTCTCCATCAGCCACCACAGCAATGGGGCTGCTCTTAGTGCTGACGTCAGTCGTTTTGTGGGGGTCCAGGATAGGAGAGCTATTCTTAGGAATGCCCATAGCACTCTGCTCTATGATGACCTCTCGGTCACCGTTCGTGTAAGTAGGTGACGTATGTCGGGATATCATTTTCTTAGGCTCATTGTTTATTCTGTGCAGAGATATCTGGAAGAGAAAATGTGTGGAATTTAGAACAAATAAACATTTTAAACTAGGGAAGAGTGTATAATAATTACAGATGAGCATTATTAATTATGCCCGGGCAATGTAATTAATGATAGTAGTAATTAATTGTCCGATTTTACACTTTGTCCATGACATTGTAAGCACTAGCTACTAGCCCGTCTACTAGCTAATAGCCTAGCACGTCAGGTGTCATAATTATGACTTCATTTTGTATGTTTATTAAATACAATAAAATAAAATAAATATAGCTCGCACATTTCTTCAAGATCTGACGGAGATATTTTTATTATCGTCAGGTGTGATCTGTTGATGCATGCTTACACTTCTCATTTTAAAATAATTATAATCATGATAGTAATGCAGTGAGATATGATTACTACTTACTAGGCACATAAAGATGATAACATCGATCGTTACAATACAAACAAAATCGCTTGTCACAGTGTTTTTATCCGCAAGAACCTGATGCACTGCAGTGCATCAGACATTCAGTATGCATTAGAAGTCGAAGTGCAGTGCCTACTGCATACGGAATGTGCCCTCATAAAGATGCGCCTGAGGGGTTTTTGTGTATTTCATTAAATATTTCCATATTGAAAGAACTTTATAGACGATTCGCGGTTACGAATTTTGAAGTTTAGACGTCGGACTTCTTTTCCGGCGGACCGCCGCCGCCGCGGACATGAATGACCGTGGTTGGTAGTTGTTTCCAGTGAGGACACTATAGTTCTAACGACAACTACGAACAAAATGAGCGTCGTGTGCGTCGAGTCCATACCGAATTATGTTTAGGCAATTTCTTGTTGTATTTGTCCAAGACAGACAAAGGCCCCGCCAGGCCCCGCGCAATCAAAAATAGATAGTCAGAAAAATGAAAATTACACGAAATGTGTTCTGGGCCCCTTGTTTATCCAAGTCTGGACCGCGATTTGAAAGTATTCCCGCCCTCTCTCTTTAAACTACCTCTTTTCGCAGTCTTCTTCATGAATAGGTACTAGGTATATCCAGGTAAATCCATGATAAAAACAATCGACTAATCACAAATTCAGCTACATTTTCTGCCAAGTGCGTCCGACTAAGAAGAAGACCTACACTTAGTTAACTAATTAAGTATTCACCTCATTACTAAGGTTGTCCGCTGCGTAGTCGACGGTGTCCTTAGTGAGCGACCGCACTTTGTTTCGCAGGTTGTGTTTGTGCGTGTTGTTATGTCTCAGCTTGCGCACCGCCTTCGTTCGGCTCTGAGAGTATAGCTCTCGACCTCCTGCTATTTCTATGATCCTGGTAATAGAAAAAGAAGATTGTATGTAATCCTACCCATAATATTAAAAACTTTTATTCATTGTCGTAACAAGCATTTCTGTCGGTCTCATCTCATCGCTTTTCAAATGTTCACGCGGTTTATGTATCCTATCGATACTAAGCATTGGCGAGGCGACGGGAACCGATTGATGGCGGAAGATACGTTACAAAATGAGTTAAAGCTAAAGAGTCGCAGATACAGGTGTGATAAGACTATTTCTGTGGTCACCAAACCGCTTGCCCAATGTGGGGAGCATCACTCATTTGTGACAGAGGCTTAACCTAGATTTGGTACCTTGAATCTCTAAGTTTGTAGGTGCCACCTTTAGAGTTGAGTATGACCAGTTGGCTCTCGTTGCCTCGCTCCTCGTCCGACGAGGCGTTGTTTACATTGTTGGTGTCGCGATCGCGACCCTCCAGACTGGAGGTCAACCTGAAATAATCATACAAATAGCTATCATACTGCTGCTAGTTTTGTCGCTTTGAAAAGTGGTACTATCATTTATATGTACATTATTCGTAAAGTTTCGATACTTAAATCAACAGAATGGACAGCAGCATCCATTTACGCTAAGGATCAGAAGCACATTGAAGTAGAAGAGGTCGAAGAGTAAACCTTGATAAAAAGACGGGATAAAACTAGGAGCCATCAGAACAGAGAAAAGAGGTAGAGAGAGGAACCTCTTTCTATGTTCTGTGGTAGGAGCAATTGATATAAAAAAGAAGAGTATTTGTAGCAAGTTCTTTTCTATCTCAATATAAAAACTTAAAAATATACTTGTGTAATGTTAAACATGTGTTAATTATGTTGCAAAATCAACATTGCAAAGCCTTTGCCCCTTTGGATCGCGTTTGTGGATTTTAATGTGTTTGAACACGTAAGATGTAGGCAATCACAGAGTGTTTGTACACGTAAAACACGATAATTATCTCTTAATGAATATCTGTGCTTAGCAAAGCAATAAAGGGGGTGGCTGT